>CM060908.1:60007216-62507216 GCA_030737815.1 Allium fistulosum
ACCATGCATAACTCCAACACCGTTATCAGTTGGGAACTTCAAAGACAAACACCATGGGGCAAGAACCGCTTGGAATTCAGCTAGGGTCGGTCAGCCTAGAAAAGCATTGTATAGAGAGTCAACATCCAAGACAACAAATGGCAACATCTGCACTCTCTTACAGTCATTTTCTCCTAACTCCATGGGCAATTCAACATAACCGATGAGTACAGTCGCAGCACCATTAAGCCATGAATGCAGACTTTAGACGGTTTCAAGTCTTTGGCTTCCATCCTTGTCTGATTGTAAGCCTTTTTGAAAATTATATTTATGGAACTTCCATAGTCCACTAAGATCCTTCTCACTAAGGCAGGGCCGATCAAGGATGAAATGATCGTTAGGTCGATTGTCGGTGCCTCCACTTTATCTGCATCTCTATTTCTAAATACAATGACGTCTGCCATCATACGCTGCTGTTTGCCGGAGTCCCATCTTCTATACTTGAACAACATTCAAAATCCACATGCTTGATTGCGCTAGCATAGCGCTCCATCTCTTGCCAGCTCTTATCAACTGGGTGCGGTCCTTCGACTATTGTATTGATCACTGATCTTCCATCAGTCCGTGCAGGCTCCACAACCTTATGCGGTGCTTGTCCTCGATTGGGGTTGGATGTCCTCCACCCGCCGTCCTTTGGGGTTTTAACAAACTACTGCAATTTTTTTTCCAGAATCAGGTTTCTCAATAACATCCTGGAGATGCCTACATTCATTCGTGTTATGACCATAACATTTGTGGAACCGGCAATATTTTCCAGTTTTTTTTGCTTCTTTGTCGATTCTTTCGGAGGTGGCTTCCTATACTGCATGGTTTTGAATAGACAAGTAGACGTTCTCAAGGGATGTATTAAGTGGCATGTAGATATCATACATTGGAATCCAGGCTTTCCTCTTATAGAATCCCTCTTTCGTTCACGGTTCCTATCGCCGCCTTTCTTTTGCTAATTCAGTTTATTTTGGACATTTACTTGAACTTTTCCAAAACTTTCCTCAGACTGTTTCACTGCAATGTTATTCTGCACTCCCTCTCCACTCGGTCCCACAACATTCTTCTTTCTAGAGCATCTAGCTTCCTCTTTCCTCAAATATTGAGCCGCTTTTGCATAGAAACGCTCCAATGTTGTGGGTTGTTTGCTAGCTAACCAATCGCCAAAGTCAGATTCTGGATCAATCCCTCTCGTTACCGCCATCAATATTTTAATGGTCATTCGGATTACTGACTTCTGTGATGGCTGTATGAAATCTCTCTAAATAGTCTTTTGGCGATTCTCCTAGAGCCTGGATCACGCTTGATAGGGACATTATATCTTTAGGGCGAGTTGCATGCATACGGAACCGCTCCATAAATTTTGTTGCCAAATAATTAAATCTAGAGATTAAGCGTGGTGGTAATCTCGTGAACCACATCGTTGCTATGCCAGAGAGAGTAATAGAAAAACATTTGCATTTTGTTGCATCATCAGCTCATGCAAAATCCATCAGCCATTCGTATCTCATAATGTGCTACTTGGTGTCGTTTTTTCCCTCATAAGCAAGCATTGACGACATATTGAAACTCTGCATGTAGGATATTGTTGGTGAATTGGGTATGGCTCCTCATGATCCCCCAATCATCATTAGTCAAGCCTTGACTCTCCCTTACTAGATGTCTAACTATAGCGGACAAGTCCAGTGTTTGAATAGTTGGAGCCAAGTGGTAGTTGTGCCCCCTTACATGAATGGTCTAGTCATTGTCTACGAGCCGTTTCACAACTTCTTGGCTCAATATCCTCTCAATGTATATCACGTACGTTCACTTCATCATCATTCTAGGGAGGTAAATGGTTTGCATCCACCTGAACTCTAGCATCCAAACCAATCGCAGCAGTTGCAACTTGTGCCCCAACATGAAAGGGCATGCTTCCTCCTCTGGAGGAGGGATCGACACCGATCCCTCTAGGGGGATTGGCATAGATCAGTCTTGGCAAGCCAGGTTGGTTTGGCTATTGATTTCCAGAAGTTTCTATGCAATATTCATCAGTTTTGCGACGTTTGTTTCTGTGATAGTCATCTGATGAACTAGAACTCTCCGATGTAGAATAAGGGGTTGGCTCTCTCCTAGATTTCCCGCACTGTTGATCTTTGAGTTGGTTTATTAGATTGATATTGGCTTGAATCTGCTGGTTCAACTGTCGACAGCTATCCACTAGCTCTCTCATCAGATTCTAGAAATCAACTAGATTCTGGACATCAATTGGATTGGCAGCATTCGCATCTACTGGTAGATTGCTTGGGCCTCCTTGTTGGATGCTAGAATTCTCTTTTTCTTCTATGTTTTGAGAGGTAGAACTGGTGTTCCTAACCATTGTTGATAGTTTTCCTTAGACTTTTGCAAATCTGAATAGAATGGATAAATTACTTGAAGATAATTGTGATCTCTTCAGGGGATTTATGGAATCCAATAGTAGCAAAGGGATTTAAATAAAGCCGAGAATCTTCCCTTTCAGTGAAAGCACCAAAATGTTTGCACCAAAAATTGGAACAAACACCCAAAAAAGAGTTTGTAGAGAAATAAATGAAGCATATAAAATGAAAATAGAGGAAATAAGCAATTACACAATATAAAATCAAAGCAATAACGTGAACACGATGATTTATAGTGGTTCGACGTTGTTTGTCTACGTCCACTTTGAATAGATAGCTTTATTAATCACTTTGTAAATTGAGTACAATAGTGATCGGATGAAAATCCTTAGTTACAATAGAGTACAAAGCAATGAGCAGTGTAAAGGTCCCATAAATGAACAACCAAGCCTCTATTTATAGAGGAAGATGGCGAAATATCTCCCTGAAAATTCGGCAGAATGATCTCTAAAACCACATGGGCCGATAGAAGGGATCGCGTAGCCTAAATCCCAAGAAATAGGGATCGGTGCCGATCCCTACTTTGGAGGATTTTGGGGGTGTGATCCCTATAGAAGCTTCTCCATGTTGAGCTATGCCTAGCCTCCTAGTTTCACGCCAATTAGATAAGTAGAACTTGAGTTATTGATCAATCCTTGTTGCAACATGCTATACACTCTAATTCTGGCTGATCCCTATGAAGGGAAGAGGGCCGATCCCACTTGCTTAGTCTTTTTAAGGTGCAATCCCTAAGGTAGGCTCCCTAGCGTCCCCACATCTTGTTCCCAAAGTTTCATATGTATTGGACTTATGGATTTCGATATATTGATCGTTTTCCATTGAGTTGCACTTGCTTGGCTGAAATAGGCCGATCCTTATGATTAAGAGTGATTATAGTCGATTCCTTTTCCATATTAAACTATATTGCATACTTTGAACATTCTGCATTGCATCTCTAAATTCCGCTCGATCACTGCTTCATATTATCATCTGTACATGGTTTTTGGACCCGACAATCACCACTCAGGGCTTATTGGCCTTGATAACAGTCGAGTCTATCTTGTCCAATCAATTCAGATATAGCCGGGTCAAAATGCCAGATAATAATTTATAATGGAAGAATAACAGACTGGGCCTTATTACATCAGGTCCTAATCAATGAGATGTATTATTAGCAAAAAGTAAACTAAAATAAAATAGGATCGTATATGCTCGCTATTCCTTGCCTGTGGAATTGGGGTCTTGTCAATGGTCAATAGCATGAAAGTTCTATCTCCAAGCTTATATTCATCACATGGGAACCTTACCAATTTGGACCAAGTGCACCTATACTAGAAAGACTTATTTCAATATGAGGTCACATATTTCAAAGGAACAATTTCTGACCTTGGTGTTGAACTGCTTCACTACTTTTATCTAGTGAGCAACCACCCTTAAGTCAACCTCTTTTCGTTTCTCTTCCACAAAGTCGAGGGACTAAAGAAAGAGTTCCTTGTTCATCATGGGGTCGTAGTGTAATCTTCGATGAGAAGGGACTTCCATTTCAATTGGAATCATTGCCTCGGTTCCATAGGCTAAAGAAAATGGAGTTTGTGGACTGTGGATTGTCCTATACGCCGATAATGTTAGTAGTAACTCGTGAACCCAGTTTCCCTTGTCAATCTTTTCTTAATAATGGATTTGATAATCTTATTTACTACCTCCTCCTATCCATTCTTCCATGGGTGTGCTACTATCGAAAAGCATTTCTCAATTCAATACCAGTTCAAAAATTATTTAAACTCGGCACTCTCGAATTGAGTTCCATTATCGATAATGGTCTTTTGTAGAACTCCAAGTCTACATAGGATATTCTTTACCATAAAGTTGATCAATTTCTTTATAGTGGTTGTAGCAAGTGGCTCAACTTTAGCCCACTTTGTATAGTAGTCCACAACCACAATGGCATACTTTGCTCCACCTTTCGACATTGGTAGCACATCAATAATATCAATTCTTTATATCGCAAATGGCCACGGGGTAACCATTTGCATAGACACAATCGATGGGGCTCTTGGTATCTTTGCAAGCCTTTGGCACTTATCACATCATCTCATGTAATCAACCACATCTTGGTTTACCGTCGGCCAAAATAACCTATAACAAAGAACCTTCTTTGCTAATGTCTACTCCCTAGTGTGATCACCACAACATCCTTTGTGCACATCAATAAGGATTTTCTTTTGCTTCATCCTTGGTGACACATTGTAGCAAGGGTGTTGAGAATCCTCTCTTATACAATACTACTCCTTGCATAATGAATCGTGGTGCTCTATGCAGGATTTTTTGACATTCATTCTTTCCGTTCGAGAGAGTTCACTCTAGAAAATATTCCTTTATTGGAGTCATCCACGACCCCTTTTCTTTCTTCGCCTCCAAGATCCAATCAACATCTATTCGTCGATGCTTAGAGTCCACAACACTTCTACTTGAATGATGCCCATCTGCAATATTGGCCAGCTTGGCCAATGAATCAACTTTCATGTTCTCTTCCATAAGGATGTGTGTTATTATATAGTGCTCGATATCGTTCAATAGTTCCACTAATTTCATTGGGTAAGTGGCAAGTCTCTCTCCCTTAGCATAAAACTCCATTTTTACTTGTTGACCACTAGTTGAGAATCATTTAACATATGCAATGTATTAATTCTTGATTCCTTTACTATCTTGTGTCCTACAGTCAATGGTTCATATTCAACTTCATTTTTTGTCGCTAGGAAGTCTAGCCACAAAGTGTAGCATATAAGCCATCGCTTCATGAGAACTACTCTTGTCCTGAAATGGTGCTCATTTGATGCTCTACCATGCATAATTTCCATTGAGTCGGATGGGCTAAATCTTCTTCACTTCTCCATCCCGATTGCTAGTGCCTTCCTCTGATCACCTTCATAGGATGGTATGATATATCATATTAGATCGGTTCGGTATTCCACTTTATCAAATCTTCCCAAAGTCTTGGGTCCATGTAGTACTTGCCTCAACGGCTGATCGGTAAGCACTTTTATTGGGTAAGCCGCAACTTCCTCGAAGCAATCAACAAACAGTATGGCAACTTTTCTTGCTTTGGATAATCTTTTCCTACTATAGTGAACCATTTGCTGCTGCAATATACTGGCCTTGAATACTTCTCTCCTCACACACCAAGGTTGCATTTAGTGCATGAGCAGACACTATTAGGTAAACAAACAAATTTTATCCTTCTAAAGGCTTTGAAAATATCAGTGGTCTCTCCATATGGTTTATAAAATTCTGGAAAGCCTCCTAGCTTTCCTTCGTCTAAATAAACTTCCCTTTCTCCTTTTGAAAGGCATCAAAGAATGATATGCATTTGTCTGTCGCTTTCAAAATAAATCAAATCAATGCAACTACTTTCTCATTCAAGTTTTGTATCCACCTCCTTGTCTTTGGGGCAATAACCTCTTTTAATGCTTTGATCTTCTCTGGGTTAGATTCAATGCCCTTTGAGTTTACAATGAAACCCAAAAACTTTCTCGATGCAACTCCAAAAGAACATTTCAGTGGATTGAGCTTTATTCCATCTTTCAAAGTACATCGAACATTTCTGCGAGGTCATCCATGTGATTTGTCTATCATTGTAGCTTCACAAGCATATTGTCCACATAGACCTCCACCGTCCATCTGATCCGACCTTTGATCATTCTATTCACTAATCAGTATTAAATAGCTTAGGTATTCTTCAAACCAAATAGCATCACTCAAAAATAATACAACCACAAATCAGTGATGAAACTCAAGTGTTTCTATTCTGGAACATGCATTGCTATCTGATTGTAATTGTTGTATGCATCCATAAAGGATAGCAGTTCATATCTAGTTGTCCCGTCCACAAGTTGGTGGATCCTTGGCAATGGGAAACTATCTTTTAGGCATGCCTTATTCATTCCTAATAGTCAATGCATATCCACCATTTTACGTTTTTTTTCTTGATCAACACTAGACTTGATACACACTCCAGGTTTAGTGCTTTGCAGATGAAGTCATTGGCGTTCGGCTTATCCACCTCTTCTTTCAATGCAGTGGATCCCTTTGATTATATACTACGTCTCTTTTGCTTCACAAGAGGGTATCTCGGGTCTACATTTAGCGCATGACACGCTATCCCCAGCAAAATTCCACACATATCAGAATGCATCCAAAAAATACATCCAAGTTTTCTTGGAGAAAACCTACCAATTCCTTTCTCATCTTCATGCCAAGCTAAGACCTGTTGGACTACAAGATTTTGATTCATGACAAGGAGCTCAAGACTTATCAAAACATTCGACAAAAATGAGTTTAAAGTTGGTATAGTTTTTTATTCATTGTTAAAATCTTTCCTCAAGTTCAAACCTGCATATTTTGGAAAACTTATAGATTTAGTCGACTAAATCCTTACATTCAGTCGACTAAACCTAAGTGACTAAATGAAATATTCAGTCGACTAAATACTGCATTTTCGAACTAGTAATTTTCTATTTTAACTTAGTCGATTATATTCAGTCGACTAAACATGTTCAAATTGTCATATTTTCAAATTTTCTGAAGAGATGTCTCTTCTTTCTGAAGAGGAATCTCTTCCAGGAAGGGTTGTGACCATTTCCAATTCAACAGAACTATTTGCAAATAGTTAAAACTATTCAACCATTATATACATGCATTTCATTCAAGATCAAATTTACTTAACTTTTCTACTCTTTGCTATCTTGAATATTCAGTTGTTGAATTTGCAAAATCAAGTTTAAAATTCTTCATTTCTAAAGCGATCTCTACATCCTTTATCTTCACAAGCATACAAATATATATATATATATATCATACTTGAGGAAAAGATTATAGGAAGGGTGTACTTCATTTGAAAAATCTGTGTGGTAACAAGAGCACGCAAAGTCAAGAAAACATTTCATTTGTATCTAAGTCCTGTTCGGTTGCTCAGGCGGGAAAATCATGTTCGGTTGCTTAGGTGGTCAAAGTCTCGTTCGGTTGCTCAGGCAGTGTAAGCCTATTCCTCCGGGTTAAGTGAGGGTTGCTAGTTTAAATCCAGAAGGAGTCTGGGACTGGACGTAGAATGAGAGTTCGAATCAATATAAAACTCTCTGGTATCATTTTATTGTACTACTATATTTACTTACTTCATATTCCGCACAAATAGTTTAGATAATATCCATATTACATGATCCTATAGTCACCTTCATTTGGTATCAGAGCAGGTCATCTTATAACCATAACTCAGTTATATGGTATTTTAGTAATATGGAAAACAACACTGGCATAAGTTTTACTGAAGGTCAATCTACTACACAACCACCACTATATAATGGGTTGAACTATAACTACTGGTCTACTAGAATGAGAATTTATATGCAAGCCAATGGTTGTGAAACCTAGAATACTACTTAAGTAGAATATAACATACCTACTACTGAATATTTACAATGGTCTAACACACAAAAACTAGATGCTACTACAAATGCCAAAGCTATGAATATGTTATTTTGTGCATTAGATAAAAATGAGTTTAACAAAGTTAGCATGTGTACTACTGCTTATGAAATTTGGCATACACTTAAAGTTACACATGAAGGTACTAACAAAGTAAAGCAGAGTAAGATTTCTATGCTCAAGAATCAGTTCTAGAATTTCGAAATGAAGTCAGATGAAACAATAAATGAAATGTACTCTAGATTTCAAGACATATATCATTCTCTCTTAGCATTAGGAGAAATTCAGACTTTGATATTGTTTAAAAATCCTCAACTCTTTAACGGATGAGTGGGAACGAAAATTCTTAGCGATCGAAGAAGCTAACGACATTTCAACTAAATGTATTATAAAGTTAATCTCCAGGCAAATCGAGTACAGCGCAAGATAAGATGAATATATCATTCCAAGCTGAAAAGGATGAATCAGATTCAGATGAGGAAGATATGGAGTTTATTGATATGAATTTCAAAAAGTTTTTGAAATTCAGAAAGAGCAACAAATTCAGAAACAACAAGAACAGCTTCAACAGTAATAACAACAACAACAAGCCATTGTCTTCTGCTCTTGAATGTTATGAATGTCACAAGAAATGGCACATCAAGAAAGACTGTCCTGATAGAAAGAGAGAAAAATTTAAGAATAAGAAAGACAGATTCAAAAAGAAAGCCTTCTCTGTTACATGGGATGATTCAGAATCATCATCATCATCAGACAGTGACACAGACAACGATTTTGAACAAACAAACGTTTGTTTTATGGCCACAGATGATGAGGTGAGTGATTTAACTTTTGATGATTTAGTGGATATAAATTCAGAATTACTTGATAAGCTAAAGAACATCAAAAGAAAATATAAAGAAACTCTTGAAAAATTGAATAGGACTGAAATTGAGGTAGATATGTTAAGAAATGAGAAAGAAATTTTAGAAAAAACTTGAAACCTCTCAAGAATCTTGTTCTAATACAACTTCTCAACTGTCTATGTTAAGTCAAGAAATTGAAACTCAAAAAGAAAAGAATGATGCTCTTTAAGTTGAAAATCATGATTTGAAAGCAAATATTAAAATATTAGAATTTGATATTTCTAGTCTTAAAAAAAATTAGATGATATTACTAAAAATGTCTCTAATTTTTACAAAGGAAGAGAGAATCTTTCTAAAATTATAGAAAATTCTTAGGCAGTTTCAAATAAAAAGGGACTAGGATATAAGCAAGTTTTAAAAAGTATTCCAAAGAAAAAGAACTCTTTATATAATAAATTTAAAAGGAACAATGATATTATTCCAAAATCAATTTAAAAAATTCCAAATCATTCCAAATCTATTAAAATTTAGGTTCCTAAAATTAATAATTCTTTGATTAGAAACAAATACATAAAATCTTTTATTGAAACTGTTTACAAAAATAAAGATTTTATTTTCAAAAGGAATTCTGAACCCTCTTGGGTTTGGTTTCCAAAGACCTAACTCTTAGGACCCTAACAAAAGGTGGGTACCAATGTTAATTATTATTTTGCAGGTACCACTTAAAAAGAGAGGAAAATGGATACTGGACCGTGGTTGCTCAAAACACATGACAAGAAACAAAGATATGTTGACTAACATTATTTACTCAGATGGAGGTTCTGTCACCTTTGGAGGCAATTCCAAAGGATACATCATCGGCAAAGGCGATGTGAGCAATTACGAATTACAAGATACCAACACAAATTCAAGGGGAGTTATAGTCTACAGATTTTTTTCGAAATTTATCTCATATGAAGTTGTCATCAATCAAAAAGGGGGAGAATGTTGGACTACAAGATTTTGCTTCATGACAAGGAGCTCAAGACTTATCAAAACATTCGACAAAAATGAGTTTAAAGTTGGTATAGTTTTTTTATTCACTGTTAAAATCTTTCCTCAAGTTCAAACCTACATATTTTGGAAAACGTATAGGTTTAGTCGACTAGATCCTTACATTCAGTCGACTAAACCTATGTTATAATTTTTTTAAAATTACAAGACATAGTCGACTAAATGAAATATTAAGTCGACTAAATACTGCATTTTTGAACTAGTAATTTTTTGTTTCTACTTAGTCGACTAAATGATTATATTTAGTCAACTAAACATATTCAAACCGTCATATTTCCAATTTTTCTGAAGAGATGTCTCTTCTTCCTGAAGAGGAATCTCTTCCAGGAAGGGTTGTGACCATTTCCAATTCAACAGAACTATTTGCAAACAGTTATAACTCTTCAACCATTATATATATGCATTTCATTCAAGATCAAATTTACTTAACTTTTCTACTCTTTGGTATCTTGAATATTCAGTTGTTGAATTTGCGAAATCAAGTTTAAAATTCTTCATTTCTAAAGCAATCTTTGCATCCTTTATCTTTACAAGCATACATATATATATATATATATATCATACTTGAGGAAAAGATTATAGGATGGGTATACTTTATTTAACAAATCTGTGTTTTAACAAGAGCACGCAAAGTCAAGAAAACACTTCATTTGTATCTAGTCCTGTTCGGTTGCTCAGGCAGAAAAATCCTATTTGGTTGCTCAGGTGGTCAAAGTCCTGTTCGGTTGCTCAGGCGGTGTAAACTTATTCCTCCGGGTTAAGTGAGGGTTGATAGTTTACATCTAGAAGGAGTCTAGGACTGGACGTAGAACGAGAGTTCAAACCAGTATAAAAATCTCTGGTGTCATTTTTTTACTGCTATATTTACTTACTTCATATTCCGCACAAATAGTTTAGATAATATCCATATTACACGGTCCTACAATCACCTTCAAGACCCAATCTTGAGAACCGGTGTAGGATCATCACAATTAATCAGGATGTTAATTGCTAGCTCCGTTATTGTTGCCCTTGCATCCTTTGACTATTTTCATTGGTCCATTGTCTTGTAGAACATGTTATGGGACTCCGGCAAGGGCTTAGGTAGTGGTTTCTATGCATCAGTAGCCTTGATATAGAGAAACTTCCTTATATTCTTTCATTTCTCATGTCGCTTTATCTCTTTGACCTCTACGACATAACATTCCTGAACGATGATTTGGTTGCCTTTTATGGTTCCTACTATATTCTTGGCGGGGAACATCATCATCAAACACTATAGAGAAAGTGCTATTCAGAAACTCCAAGGGTTGGACGACCCAAGGAAACATCATAGGTTGAAAATTCATCGACCATGACAAACGTCTATAATCGCACCATATTGCGGTCTCCACCCAATTCCATAGGCAACTTGATCTAACCAACATGCTACTTGGCCTCTCCGATAAATCCATGGATACGTGATTTACAAGGCTTAAGATCCTTCCATCTGATCCACATCTGATCAAAGGTTCTTTTAAATAAAATATTAACCGAGCTCCCACAATCAATCAAGACTCGATGCGCTGTTGCTGGCCCAACCACGGCTGTAATTATGGATGGCAATTGAGCGGGTTGGGGTGGGTTTTTTATGCCCTGGACCCGTCTGGGGTTTTTCAAACCCTGCCCCAGACCCGCCACGTAGACCCAGTGTGGATCTGGACTTTCGCCCCATACCATACCTGGAAGCCGTATGGGTCAGGGTAGATCCACACCGCCCCAAGACCCGGTGAGGCTTTACATATTAATTCAAATTATGTATTAATGTACATATATATATATACATATATATATATGTATATTATTCTTTTATAATAATATTCTTCACTAAGTGAAACTGTAAATATAGATATCAATGTGTTTACAATAAGTAAGGTAATAAAAATGAGGTGTATGATAATGGTTCAAGAAAAACACGCATAGGTTATTGTATAATTATTAGTGATGCTGCTTAATATCATAAATCATATAACTTATTAAATGGAACATTAAAATATCCATGTTATAATCGTTTATGTATAAAAGATTAATAAATCACCATTGTAGTAATAAAGCGATTTTATGAGATTTCAGTAGTGCGCATCGAGTTGGGGCGGATCAGCCATGCCAAGACCCGACCCAAGACCCGGAGATCTTAAGAACGGGTCATGGGTCTACCCGCACTAATGACCCAATAGGGTGGGCCATGGCGGGTCAAAACAGGGACGGGTCTATCAAGTTTAGACCCTAGACCCTATTGCCATCCTTAGTTGTAATCATCATAGGGTCAAGTGTCGACGCCTCTACCTATTAGCTTCTCTGTTCCTGAAAGTGATGTCATTATTCATCGTCCTCTACTACTTTTTCAAAGTTCTGTCTTCTATAGTGAAACATGTTTCTTGAGGGGCATACCTCAACGAGCTGCTATATTTTTCCATCTCGCTCCAGCTTTTCTCTATAGGATGGGGTCCTTCAAAGATGGTATTTATCACAATCCTCCTCTCAGGCTTTCTTGGCCCCTCTTCACTAGACCCAGCCTGATCCCTTTGGGCAATATGTCCTTGGTCTATCACTTACCTCTCGCTAGTCTATGGGTTTTGACGCACTGCTACATCTTTTTCTTCCTTATCAATCTTTAATCACATCTCTCAAATGTCGACATTCATTTGTATTGTGCCCAGTGTCTCATGCAAGTGACAATGCTTCATGAAATATTTTTCTTATTCAGTAGCCTTCCTTAGGGCCGACTTCTTACAATTTTCATTACCTTGTGTAGCACGATCGATATTCCTAAAGGAATCATTCAATGTAGTGTAATATCCTGGCCTAGTGTAAATCATGCTCTTCTTGGTGTCCTGCTTCTTACCATCAACACCTTTTTCTTTTCAGATCATTATTATATCCAGTATTTACGACAACATTCCCAGCACTTTCACTTCTCTATTTGATAGCAACGTAGCTTTGCACATTAGCACTCGACCCCTCATGACTGTCTCCAAGCAAACCAGTAGCCAAATCTTCCACTTATAAGCGTAGAAATTAGGATTCCTTTTTATAAAACTCCTCCATGGTAGATGGTTGTTTTCTCTTCAACTACATACTGAAATCAATCCTCAGGTTAACTTCATTAACCAATGCCATCAAGACAATCTACTCCCTTAGATTGCTCACTTTGGTTACTGCAGCATCGAATCATTTCAGAAAGTCCTTCTTATTCTCTCTAGAGTTCTGATGAACGCTCGACAACGACATCATGTCCTTTGGTAGAGTAGTATGGAGCCGGAATTCCTTCATACACTTCTTCTCTAATTAGAAACGATGATATGGACCTTGACACAAGCTAAGTAAACCACATCGTAGCAACTCCATTTAGGAATATAAGAAAGCACCAACATCTCACACCATCCGTAGCTCGAGCATTGTCTGTATGTTGTCCATACTTAAGCAGATATTGCTTTGGATTTCCGGTTCTATCATAAGACATCATCATCGACATAACAAACTTTTTCACGTACCTTTCTACCAAAATGTTTTCGACAAATATAGGGTTCGACTTAGCAGTGAACCCCACTCATTATTACTTCTATGCTAGCTCTCATTCATCAATCTCCTCACCTTACCAGCAATGTACTCCTTGTTGGAATGGGCAGCAGAATGGCAAGAATCAGGAACAATCCTGAGTGTTTGACTCCACAAACACTACCGGTTCATCGTTTGACTTCTAGGCTCCCCTTTCTTTGGAGAAGCATTCGTCTGGACCCTTTTGTCTACGCTTCATCAAACTACGTTCTCTTCTGACTGGTTCTACGACATTCATGTAAAAATCGCCAGCCTAACCACTTGTAGCTTGCTTTGCACCAGTGTCTGCCTCCTCCTGGATCTCACCCTTAGAATGACTAAAGGCCACTCTACCAGATCTATCGATACAGAGTTGTACAGACCGATTGATATTTATCGTTACAGCAAGTAGAACTTCTATTCTAGTTTTATCAGATTCCATCTTTGATGTTTCAACCCCTCCTTTTTATCTCATGCTTGTCATCTCTCCAATTTTGATCTAATGAAGATGAACTCTCTTCCTTGGAGTCTAAAGATGATAAATATCTATGGCTCTTTCTATGTCTCTGAGTTAGTTGCGCCAACATAGCAAAACTCCTCTCTATCTTCTCGAAGTGGCATTTTGGCTCTCCAATATCTTCTTGTTCATTTAAACCATCATTCAATCCAACTCTACCCTTGTTACTGTCTCCGGTGCAATTGGGGCATTGACAATAGTTGGTTGATTTGTTTCCTCCCTATGTTGAGATCCTGCATTCTCCGCTTTGATGATGGGTCTAGAAGTAGTAGATTTCTCCTTATCATTTCGGGGGCTATTGCTCTAAGATTCAATGATGGATTCCTTCCAAATCCTAGTAACTACATATCTTCAAACTCAAAATCCCTTAAGTCAAGCTTTTATATTTCCTCCGATCCAAAGTGAAAGCAAAGATCTATCGCTGGGACTAATCTTTCATAGTGAAAGCACTAAAAAATTTTCTCCAAAAATTGGACAACACCTAATCAAACAACAAACGAAAATTATAGATAAGTGAGAACTAAAAGAGAAGAAGTGGCCAAAATTAATAGCCTATGCCCACTATTAACATTGTTAATGATTGTACCAAAATTGGGCACAACACTCTTTAGATGTGTTTGAAGAGATAAAATGAAGAAAATAAATGTAAAATGAGGTAGATCTAACAAACACACTAACCAACAAACAAGAAAATGCACAAAAACACACGAATTTAGAGTGGTTCGGCGTATGGCCTACGTACACTATGAAATGGCTGACTTTTATTGATTTTTGCTTGCTGGTTACAATGAGTTACAACAATATAATCCTAGTACAATAGTAATTTTGGCAGAGTCTGGACGTAGAAGAGCCAAAAGATCCATTTTCTGTAGGTCTAGGGTCACTATTTATAGGTGTAGACAACAAATATCTCGCCCAGATCTCGGAAGACTTCTTCTCTCACGTGGGTGGGCCCACGGGAGCGAGTTCAGGTGATTTCGATTCGATCTGGAAGCGATACGAATCGAATTCGTATCGATCCATAAATGGTCCTTTGAGGCTGAAATTTGTCAGGTACATCCTTGGGGTTGTATGTAAGCTCCTGTGAAAATTTGGTGGCATTTGGAGTTGTAGATCTCAAGTTATGATCGATGCAAGTTTGGATTTGTTGAAGGCTGCCGAGTTCGCATCGCTTCCAGGCACGTGCTAACCAATGACATGGCGCTATCTTTTAGGATCGATCCACTTTTCATGCCGAGTGATCGAGTCATCCATCTTTACGTGTCTCCTTCGCATCGCTGTAAGCTTTGTTTCACTCGTGTCGCTCTCATTCACATAGGTCCTTTGTTGCTTATTTCGTATCGATGGTCAACCCTCCTTTCGTATCGGTCGACCATGTTCCACTTCACATCGACCCGGATCTATCCTCTTCGTATCGCTCATTTGAGTTCGTTTCATATCGATGGATCGATACAAATGGGCTAAATGTGATGGATACAAAATGGCGCTCTCTGAATCGATACGAAGCAACACATACTCGATGGATACGATTACCTAGGATACAAATGGGATGGACACGAACTTGATCGATTCGAATGAACTGCTTCTTCCTATGGATACGAATATGTTTGATTTCGATGGTTACGGAGGAGACCTCCTTGGATGGATGCGAACTGATGATTTTGATGGATGCGAACGAGGCCTGTGAGCTTGGATGGATACGAACGAGATTATTGCTTGATTTTGCATCGATCATATCTTGAGCATACGAATCCCAATTGACTTGAAATTTGGAATGTTGGCTTTCATAGGTTTGATTGTCGTGTCATGTTAGTTGGGGCTCGATATGGACTCAGACAAAATTCATCAGTATCCATAGTAGACCTGTGTTTAATCGATCTTCGGGGTGGGCCGTCGTCGGTTTCCAGTCAATTCCTTGGCGTCACGGCCTTGCAAAAAGGTAGGATAACATTTGCTCCCCAAAGTACGTCTTGTCAGGACATGATGTGCTTTGAAAAGCTGCAATCTTCATTCTGAAAAGTTCTATCCGTCTTATTGAGTAGTTGTTATCTCTTTTGTCAAGTGATGTGACCTTTTGATTGACTCTTGGCAATATAAATACTGGATTGCTGACTGCCGATGACTGTATAGTGTACTGTTGCAACTGAGTGCTGAATGCCGGGAGTCTGTTGTTCGCTGTTATGACTGTCATCAGGTGAGCATTGAACTCCTGTGAATTTTGAAAACTGAATGTCAGTCTGTCATACATGCACGTATGCTAACCTGACCCCGTTAACGTTTTCACATCCACGAGTCATTGTCAAGTTTTTTAGAATCGAGTTTCGTATCGATCCTCTCGTGGATCGATGTAAAATTCGAGTGGTAACCAAATATGATGGTTATTTTAAGTCCTTCCTTCGTATCGATCCTCTCCTGAATCGATTTGGGAAGTTAGGATGTATGCTTCGTATCGATGGCTGTCAATACGAAGTAGTTGGTTTTTTGAGATGATTCGTATCGATGAACCATTTATTGATACGAACAGCTACGCTATGGGTCCGAATAGTTCAAACAAGCTTTTATTGCATTGTTTGTATCGATTGGTTGCTGATGGGTACGAACAATCGTGTTCTGGGTCGACCTGGGTTGATGGTTACGAACGATTGTTTCTATAACCGATGTAGGCTGATGGATACGAAGAATGCCTCGTGTCAATGATATGGGAGACTGCTCTTCACCGGTTAACATAACTGGGAGATGAATCGTTTCCTTCAATCTTTCGTGCCCATATAAATATGTTTGGTACTTAGCAATTTTCTCACTTGCTGTTACTTTTTTGTCGCTTTCATATCGATTGAAAAACCGGGAAATAGAAATTACTCTTGCTTTCGAATCGAACCAAACATCAATCCTTTGAACTAATTTTTGAAATTAGGTAAATAATTGACCAAATTCAATAGTAAAATGATGAGACTCGAATTCTCATGCCATCCCACTTACATTCGTGGCCGATTCTGGTGAAAAGGAGGTCAAAGACGGTCGGAGCAAGGTCGAGGAAGGTCAGAGTAGTCTCTGTGTTGATTGGGGATGAAGAAACACTGATGGATACGAAATAGTCATTGGAAGAAGCTCTGCCTTAGATCTCGTATCGATGGAGGATTCATTGTTCGTATCGATCTGAGACGTGGAGGCCCGTATCGATCCGGAAACAATTGATGGGAAACTTCGTATTGATTAGAGATGGTAGGAGTTTGTATCGATATGAAAGGATCGATATAAAGGCTCGACTGTGCGATCGATATGAAGTTCTGGATCTGATGATCGATACGAAGATGTGGCCTATGATCGATACTAATCTGAGGGTTTTGGGATCGATACGAACCAATCCTCTTGCGATCGATATGAAACCTTAATTTCCATGATCGATACAAAGTGGGCTTCTTGTGGAACAATCCAAGTTTGAAATTTTGATGGATACGAAATCTTTGCATACTCGAACATTTGACTCCAACGAGCTTTAGCCTTGCATAATTGGACTTAAACTTTTTACTGCATATTTGACTATCTTTCGAACTCGTCGATGGAACAGTAAATTTGACAAAATTTAACGAACTTTAACTTGAATTGGTCTCCAAAGTCTAGATGGCACGGTTGTGCGGTCAGCGATGACAGTCACACTGGTTGAATTCCGAAGTCTCGTCGTCCGAACACCTTCTATATTTTGCAGTATTTTATTAACTATATACAACACTGCACTGCATTATATTCATGCACCTTAAACTGGGGAACACACGGGCTTATCATCTAATGACGGTTTTTACTGAGTTGATTAGCTATGGAGCCCGGGAGTCCACCGCAGCAAGAGGCTCAAAGTTCACCTCCTTTGGTAATAGAGATGCCGGCCATCACAGCCGAAGTCATAGGTCCAGCTCCGGATGAGTTACCAGGAGCAACTTTCATTGGGAGCCCACAAGATTCCGTTCCATCCAATGTCACCGAAGATATGTTGGGGAGAATTTGCTTGCTGCACGGGCTATCGTTGAACGATGTTCTGTTACCAGGGTCGAGTGACAGGCCACATTCTCCCCCAGAAGGGTACACTTCTTTCAATCGATTTTCCTGCACAGATGGGACACTTCCACCATTTATCAGTATATCCGGGAAGTGCTATTTTACCTAGGAATTGCTCTATCACAGTTGCATCCAAATGGATATGCGTTGTTGAACAGCTTATTCATTGTTTTCATGGAGCATCTCTTACGGCTCCCGACCCCGGAGGAAGTCAGATTCTTGTTCAATGTCAAGAGTCGGGGAGATAATCCCTCGTTCACATTCTTAGAGGCAGTCAGGAATTGCCAAGTTATGACTGGAACCTGGACCAGACTTAGCTACTTCAAGACTGAATGGTTCTATGTTCGGTGCCCGTCGGGGTTTGCCAGACGGTGGCTAGTTAGACGTAAGTGCCGCAATTTCTCTAGTGACTAACGAGATAGTGGTAATCGATGTCGAGTCTAACATTTTCTTTCCTTTACAGCTGCAATTCCATGACCCAAGGTGCCCGATTTAAAGAAGTAGTGCGGATTCTTCAAGAGGTACCGGGCGAGATTAGAGAGATCAACTCGGTACTTACGGATGAAAATTTGAGGGCCATTGGGCTAATTGATAGAGACCAGAGCATAAGGCCTGAAGGAACTCTTAGGGCAGCTCCGATAAGATGGGCTGGGCATAAAGCGCTTGGGATTGTAATTGCTGAGCAAGGTGTTGAAGAGGATACGCCAACCGAAGGCGAACCCATAGCCGGGCCCTCAAATAGCCCTCGACATTCAGAGGGAAAGAGAAAAGGCAAGGCGGTTGCTCATAAGCTTCACAAGTCTTCAAGATGGAAATCCGTGGTTATGTCCCTGCCAGCCGCCGGTGTTAGAATCTCGGAGGCTCCTCCCTCACAAACGGAGAATCCCTTCGAAGGACTCACTGACATTCCAATTCCGGACTATGTGTCGCTCCAACAAGACACCGGATTGGAAGGGCTTCAAAGCGCTTTAGATTTAGGCGAGTTACTTCCTACGCGTATGGCCGATATAACCGGTTGGTCGGGGGGTTTGCACATTCATACATACACTTCAAGGCACTACACGATTTCCAATCATAAGCTATTCATTTCTAGAGGTTACCAACTCTGCTTCTCCTTTTATTTTACAGGCACGATGTCAAAGCGAGGATCTATGCTTGGCAGCCTCTGTTCTGCACGCCATTCCTCTAGTTCATTATGAGTCTCGTAGGCGTGAGGCCGATAGAGACCGCGATCGTGGCTACTTTAGCCAAGAGAGGGAGAAGTATGAGAGGGAGAAAGAGTACAGGTGACGTTCTCGGTCATGCTCTCAACCAACTAGAATTCCCACACATCCTTCTGGCTCAGGCAAGCAAACCTATGAATCTTCACGTCAAACACCACCTTCCCAAGCACCAAGGCCCGACCCACAGCGTCGGAGGACCGAAACCAAAGTCCCCTTCGTTGCTGAACAAGCTATCATAGAGCCCACTGGGGAAGGAGCGATTAGAATCGCTAAGTTGAAAAAAGATTTTCCAAACATTTGCTTTGACGGCTTCGTCTTTCCCCCGCACTTAAAGCGAATTCCTATCGAGGCAGAACAAACAATGCACGACTATATTCATGATGTCTATGGCCAATACCGGGAATGGATGAAGACCGCGGATAAAGTATCGACGGTGGCCTTTGAGTAGGTGAAGACAATCAAAAAATTGGGGACCGACCTCGCTCAGAAGGACCGCATAATCCAGTTGCTTAATGATAAGAATGAGTCTGCGAGAAATTCAGAGACAGAGGCCAATAAAAGGGCTGATGAGGCAACTCGGCGGATGTAAGAGATAAGGCGGACACATTTAGCCCTGGTTGAGGAGATGGGACATCGGACCACCACAGTTATGGCCGAAAGAGATGGGGCGCTTAAGGAGCTTGAAGAGATTAAAGCCAAATTTTCTAAAATCGTCAAAGAGAAAGACGATGCAAACAAAGCCGCCCAGGAAGCATGTGAACAGGCTGTGGTGCTTAGGGATGAAAGGGATGCAGCAACGCTCAAAGTCTAAGAAGCCGAAACCAGGGTTGAGAATGAAGTGAAAGCGGCGGAGGCCAGGTTAGAGACTGACATTGAAGATCTTCTTATCACATATAACGCCAGCGTCTTAAAGCATCGAAATCTGACCTGGCTCGAAAACTATCCGTCACACCTATACAATGCTTGGTGCCGCTTAGTGGAAGATGAAAAGGCAGAGCATCAAGCTAAATCTATTGATGAATATTAATTGGAGAATTGAATGCTAAGTGAGGAAGAAAGAAGAGTCCTCCACGACATCACTATCACATTCGAGAAGGAGAAGCTCGGTACTCAACATTCGGATATAGGAGAGGGTTCTGGCGTTGAGCATCATGATGCGAGTTCCGAAATTCCTATGCCAGCCCAGCCCGAATCCACTCCTGTGGTTGATCCTTTGTCTGTGCCCGTATACAATCCTGATTAACCACAGTTATCTCCAGCTCGTGAGCAGGTCACTGAAGCTGTTCCGGCTCCACCCGCAAGCCATTCTGCGGAAGGTATTCTGAACATTTCTCGCACCTATTCGAAGCAAGGAACTTTGTTCAAAGCAGTTATTAACATCTTTTTCTCTTATCTTTATCCAGCGATAGGAGCCGCACCGGTCGTGCCCCCTGTAACCCTAGAGTCGCATCATGAGCAGGAGGCCCTTATAACAGAAGCGACCACCACAACGACCATTGCACCAACCGATGGAGCACAGGGGAGCACATTTACTTTCGATGAGCTAATGATGGAGGAACTTCTTGGCCACCAAAGCGACCCTTTTACCGATCTGCCATTTGTCATGAGTGGAGGTGCTCCCGCGGTTAGCTCCTCGGGCCCAACCGGCAGCATCCTCATGGACGCTCAAACAATCCACGAAGAAGAGATAATAGCTGAGATCAATGCTGAGATGGAAGCGGCCGCGCGGGCCAGCAATATTGGAGGTGGGATGGCGGGCCTAGGTCCAGCCCCTCTGCGGATGATTTCTCCGGGAGGCAGGGTCGTCGACACCGGTGTGCCTCCCACGTCTTCCAACATCGATCCTACCCCTCCGACTCCGCCTTCAGAAAGTATTCCAATTCATGTGAGTTCGGAGGAAGAGGTTACCATAATTCCCCCGGTCGGAGACCAACCACCAAAAGGTAAAGGCTCGAAGAGGCATCCAAGTGGTAGCTCCAGTAGGTTAACGCCGGGGAGGAAGAAGAAGAAAGTGAAAGAATAGGCATGTCTTTTTGCCTCATTTTTAGTAGACAGATAGGAATTTTTTGCTTCTTATAGGCCGTGTATAGATGCAGATTCGGGTTCTTGGAAAGATTTTTGTACTTATCCTTCTTTTCTAAAGAATAGTTAAAATAAAATTCCATTTCGTCTTCAGCATAGTTTGTATTTGTTTGATTAAGTATTTCAGCGCTCGAACTTCCATTCGATGTACTTGTGAAGTTTTAGTCTTCGAATCGGACCCGAGTTTAGTCATTAAGTCCTGAAGCCACGACTTCGGGTCATGATCGAACGTTAGGTCGAATTTCAATACTGCACTGTCTCGATCAGTTGCTGGTTTTCAAGTTTTGCCCCTAGTTCCGGGGATAAATTGAAAAAGATCGGTCGGCAGTTGCATTTCGCCTTTAATACATCGAGCTTAACATTGTGAAACGAGGTTGAAGCAAGATGAGTTTGGATGGTCGAATCACACTCGCTCATCTATCGGTGACCACATCCATGCTCTAGGGATTGTACTTGTTCGTCGGCGGTCGGTTACGCCCGCTTAAGATTTAGAGTTTCACCCTCACTCTGGGGACTTAGATTGATTTGTGGGTGGTCGGTCACACCCATTTGATATTTAGAGTTTTGTCCGCACTCTGGGGACTTAGATTGATTCATGGGTGGTTAGTCACACCTGATTTGATATTTAGAGTTTCGTCCGTACTCCGGGGACTTAGATTGATTCGTGGGTGGTGAGTCACACCCGATTTGTGTTTACACTCCGGTCCGCACTCCGGGGTTCCGGAGTTGTCTTATGGATGGTCGTTTCACACCCGGTTTTGTGTTTATATTTCAATCCGCACTCTAGGGACTTAGAGTTAGTTGATGTTTATACTCCAGTTCACACTCTAGGAATCTGGAGTTAGTTAACAGACGGTCAATCACATATGTTGTGAGTTCCAGAATTTCGTCCGCACTTTGGGAACGATAAATGTATCAGGATCGTGGATGGTCGGATCACATCCACCCTTAGTTAACAAGTGAGGTCGTTAGATGGACGTGTCCATTTCCCTCGAACTTGGTTTAAACATGAGCGAAGTCATTAGGTGGACAGATCCAGCCTCTTCGAAATCGCATTTGTAAGTTTATACTCCAGCCCGCACTCTAGGAGCCGGAGTTAGTTAGAGGATTGTTGTGTATCAATCCTTTCATGGCTTCAGTGTGATGACTTGTCTCCGAGCTCGAGTTTCACTTAGCGAGTGACCGGTCGTATCACAGTCACCCCCTATTTGGATAAATCCCACCGTAGGATGGAACTTAGCTCTTCGTGCATTGTGATGGTCGTATGATGCATTTTAAAAATCACTACTCTGGCACGAAGAGATTGCATTTTATTGCTGAAATAAGAAAATATGGCAAAGTCAGTTGCCTTATAACAAATTCAAATTTCGAAATGCATAAACAAATTGCAAACGAAAAGCAGACTGAATGAATAAATAAAGCTTGTTATGTGTAGTAGCGACGAAGACTCTTGCTGTTCCAAGCTCTCGGTAAAATGAGACCATCAACGGTCGATAATTTAAATGTGCCATCTTCGAGTCTTCATTCAATGACATACAGCCCTTCCCATGTTGGTTTTATATGCGAAGGAACCAGGTAAATTCTCTTAAGGACAAGATAGCCGAGTTCAAAGGTTCGGGATCGGACCTTGACATTGTACAATCGGGCGACTCGACTTCGGTACGCGGCTGCTCTCAAATCAGCCTTTTCTCGCTTCTCATCCAATAAGTCAAGAGATTCGGCAAGTAATATAACATTCGTCTTCGGATCATAATATGTCACACGATGAGAAGGTACTTCCATCTCGATTGGAATAACAGCTTCTGAACCGTAGGAAAGAGAAAATGGAGTGTGGCCAGTCGTAGACTTGTGGATTATTTGATAAGCCTATAGGGCCGTAGGAAGTTCATCGACCCATTTGCCCCCGGCCTTGTCCAATCATTTCTTCAGAATGGACTTTATAACTTTATTAATAGCTTCAACCTGCCCATTCGCTTTAGTTTGTGCAACTGCAGAGAACTTCTTCTGGATGTGGAATCGTTGATAGAAATTATTAAATTCAACACTGTCGAATTGTGCTCCGTTGTCAGTGATGATGGTATGTGGGAGGCCAAATCGACAGATAATGTTGCGTACAACAAAGTTGATCACTTTCTTCGTTGTGATAGTAGCAAGGGGCTCAACTTCTACCCATTTGGTGAAGTAATCAACTGCAACGATGGCGTACTTCACACCACCTTTAGCTAGAGGTAGAGAACCAATAATATCGATGCCCCATATTGCGAACGGCCAGGGACTGACCATCTGAGTTATTTCGGTAGGCGGGGCTCTCGGGATCTGAGCATGCTTCTGACATCTGTCACAATTCCTGGCATAGTCCGATGCATCGCGATTTACAGTCGGCCAATAATATCTGTATCGGAGCACTTTCTTGGCAAGAGCTTGCCCCCTGGTGTGATTGCCACATTGTCCTTCGTGTACATCATGCAATACTCGTTTGATTTCATCATGGGCGATACACCAGAGTAAAGGAATAGAGTATCCTGTTCTATACATGACTCCATTCTAAATAGTGAACCGCGAAGCCTTTCGAAGAACTTGTCTTTTTTCACTCCTACGCTCCGGCAGGGTTCCGTACTCAAGAAAGTTTATGAATGGAGTCATCCATGACTCCTTATCGGGAATGACTTCAAATACCCAGTCTGTTTCCATATGATCAATGCTCGGGGAAGATAATGTTTCTATGGGAACGAGTTTCATCTGCTGGGCCTCACCGGTATTGGCTAACTTTGCCAAGGAATTGGCTTTCTGATTGCATTCTCAGGGTATGCAATAGATGGGATAATAATCGAATTGATTCAATATTTCATGATCCCAAGCAAGATAAGCAGCCATCCTTCGGTCTTTGGCCTGTTACTTCCCCCTAACTTGGCACACGACCAATTGTGAATCGCAGTAAATCTCCACTGCAATAATTCTTAAATCTCTAGAAAGCTTAAGTCCGACGAGCAGGGCTTCATATTCGGCCTCGTTGTTAGTCGCAAGGAAATCAAATTTTAAAGCATTAGCAAATAGATCGACCTTCAGAAGTTTCGAGTACAACCCCAACGCCTGAGCAGCGGTCATTTGATGCACCATCAGTATGTAGCTTCCAGACATATTTAGGAGATTCACTAGTTTCGGGCAAGTCCTCCAGGATAGTGAGCTCAGCGATGAAGTCAGCCAGGACTTGTCCTTGGATAGCTCGCCTCGGTGTATAAGTGATGTCGAACTGACTCAGCTCGATATTCCACTTGAGTAACCTACCCGACGTCTCAGGCCATGTAAGGACCTATCGTAATGGCTAGTTGGTGTAAATAGTGATAGGATGAGCCTAAAAAATATGGATTGAGCTTTCTCGAGGCAATGACAAGACAGTCAGCTAACTTCTCCAGCTTCGGATAATTTCTCTCTGCTCCGGTCAGTCGCTTGCTAATGTAATATACTGACCGTTGTATCCGGTCCGCCTCCTGAACTAAAGCAGCACTGATTATGTTTTCTGACACCGCCAAGTAGATGTACAATCTCTCATGATCAATAAGCTTTGACAGAATGGGCTGTGTGGATAGGTGTTGAACCAGCGCTCGGAATGCGCCCTCACATTTTGTAGTCCATTCAAAATTCCATTTTCCTTTTTTGATCAGATCAAAGAAGGGAATGCATTTGTCGGTGGATTCTGAAATGAATTTGCTCAGCGTTGCTACTTTCCCGTTGAGGCTTTGGACTTGTTTTATGGTTCGTGGAGTTTCAAGATTTTTGATTGCCCAGATTTTCTTGGGATTGGCTTCGATTCCTCGAGCATTGACGATAAATCCAAGGAACTTTCTAGAAGCGACCCCAGAGTGACACTTCAACGGGTTTAGTTTCATTCTGTATTCGCGGAGGATGTTGAACATAATTTCCAGGTCTCTGATATGATTGGTAGAGAATCGCGACTTCACAAGCATGTCGTCCACATATACCTCCATGGTTCTTCCGATCTGGTTAGCGAACATTCGATTAACTAGCTGTTGGTAGGTTGCCCTGGCGTTCTTAAGTCCAAACGGCATCACATTGTAGCAAAAAAGTCCCAGATCGATGACGAAGCTGTATGCTCCTGATCGGGTAAGTGCATGGGTATTTGGTTGTAGTTGGAACACGCATCCATGAAAGACAAGAGTTCATGTCCAATCGTTGAATCTACGAGCTCATCGATTCGGGGAAGTGGAAAACTGTCTTTAGAGCAGGCTTTATTCAAATCAGAGTAATCAACACATGTCCTCCATTTCCCGTTAGGTTTTCTGACAAGTACAGAATTAGACACCCATTCCGGATATAACGCACCTCGGATAAACCCGTTCGACCTAAGTTTATCTACTTCTTCCTTAAGGGCAGCAGATCTCTCTGGATCCATACCACGCCTTTTTTGCTTGACCGGGACATGCCGCGGGTCAATATTCAATGTGTGGCTTGCGATGTCTGGCGAGATCCCACACATGTCAGAGTGCGTCCAGGCAAACACGTCGAGGTTTGCCTGGAGAAATTCAACCAATTCCTCTTTCATCTGTTGGCTTAGCTGAGATCCATTCTTTAGCATTCTAGAATCATCATCATTACCGATTGGAACATCGATCGTCAGCTCTGTCGAAGAAGCCTGACTGTCTTTGACCATGTCCTCACTTTCAATATCTCTCGGGTTAAGATCTCTGGGGAATTGGTTGTGGTGCCCGGGCCTTGGCCTAGGCGTTAGCTGTCAATTATCAGCAAAGCGGACGCAAAGAGATTCCTCTACGCCCTTTCCCTTCTCTTTTCGCTGCGCCTCCCGCAGCTCAGCAACATAACAAGCTCATCCAGCAACCTGGTTTCCCTGAACGACTCCAACTCCATTAGCGGTAGGGAATTTTAAAGTCAGACACCATGGGGCAATAACAGCCCTGTACTCAGCTAGGGCCGGTCGACCCAAAAAAGCGTTGTATGGAGAGTTAATATCCAATACAATGAATTGCAATATCCGGACTCTCCAGCGCTCTCCAACTCCTAACTCCATTGGTAGCTCCGCCATCCTAGTGGGTATAGTCGCACTTCCATTGAAGCCATGGATACGAGACTGACAAGGCTTCAAATCTTTCGCTTCCATCTTCATCTGATCATAAGCTTGCTTAAACAATATGTTCACTGAATTTCCACTGTCCACCAAGATCCTCTTCATCCAAGCAAGACCTATTTGAGCTGAAATGACAAGTGGATCAACGGTTAGGGCTTCGACTCTGTCGGCATCCCTGTTTCAAAATACAATGTCATCTGTCATCGTCTTCTGTTGTTTAGGCGTAGCCCCGTCTTCCAAATTACTACAACATTCGAAGCTCGCATGCCTAATGGCACTGGCATATGACTCCATTTCCCTCCAGCTTCGAACAATTGTATGAGGACCACCACTGACAGTATTAATCACCATCCTCCCGCCGGTACGAGCGGGTTCCTCTGGTCTTGCTTGATTTGGTATTTGGTTCTGATTCGATGGGCCTGCACCTCCAGACTGAGGCACCTGAAAAAACTGCTCTAACTTTCTTTCTCGCATCAACTTCTCGATAATATCCTGTAGATGACAGCACTCGTTTGTGTTGTGACTATAGCTATCATGAAATCTACAAAACTTCCCCGTTTGAATTTGTTTTTCTGATGATTGCTTCGGAGCAGGTTTCTTATATTGAATAGTATTGCAGGTCTGCAAGTACACATTTTCCAGAGACGTATTTAAAGAAGTATAAGTGTCAACATGGGAGCCCTACGTCGCGGCCCACGATTCTGATCCCATTTCCTATTTTAACTTCCATTGCCTTTCTGTTGACTCTGTTTATTCTGTATGTTTAACTGCACCTTTCCGGAACTCTCCCTGGCTTGTTTAACAGCGACATTGCTTTAGATTCCTTCCACACTGGGCCTCACGTTATCCTTTTTCCTAGACAGTTTTGCATCCTCTCTTCTCAAGAACTGAGCTGCCTTGGAATAGAAACGGTCCAATGATGCAGGAGGTTTTCCGGCCAATCAGTTACCAAATTCGAAATCGGGATCGATCCCCTTAGTTAGTGCCATCAAATTTGAGTTGCCATTGGGATTACTAATTTCAGCGCATGCAGCATGAAACCTCTCCAGATAACGTCTGAGTGTCTCTCCAGGAGCTTGGGTGACACTGGACAAGGTATTGACATCTTTCGGCCCTGTGACATGCATGTAGAATTGTTCAACAAATCTCGTTGCCAACTGGTCAAAACATGAGATAGATCGGGGTGGCAGACGAGTAAACCACATAGTTGCTATGCCCCCTAGGGAGATCGAGAAACTTCAGGATTTGACCGCATCATCAGCTCGTGTGGCATTCATTGACCATTCATACTTTAGAATGTGCTGGTTGGGATCAGAACTCCCTTTATAAACAGGTAGAGTTGGCATTCTGAATCACCGAGGTAGTTCAGCTAAAGGATATCATCGGTGAAAGGGGTATGTCTCCAGGAGATTCCCCAGTCGTCATTGGTGAGGCCCTGACTTTCACGGATTATCTGACGAATCATTGTCAGGATGTCTGGCATCTGGACATTTGGGCATGTTAAGCCAAGGTGTGGTCGGGTTCCAAAAGCGAGGATGGGCCGATCGCGGTCGACGGTCTGTATCTCGCCTCTTTGGTTCTAGGTCTTCAGAAACATAAGGCTTAGGAGTATACTCATGTTGGCGATGGTTCAGATCTGTTCGGTTTCAGGCATCAGCTCCCAACTCAGTAGCAGCGGTGGTAGCGCGGTTGTCAGTAATATGGTAAGGAACAGTACCTCCTCGGGAGGAGGGTCCGGTCTGATGGCTGGTTGACGGGCTAGCCCTCGGTTGCCCAATAGTCAAAGTGCGCTGATGTCTGGTAGCCTGTGTATAACTTCCATCCAGCCGTGAACACGTGGATCTGTGATTGTAGTCAGAAGAGGCTGAACTTTCAGTGGATTAATAGGAAGCCTAATCCCTTCTGGATCTCCTTCGTCTTTGATGATTCAGTTGATTGGTCAACTCTGCATTGGCACGGAGCTACTGAGTAAGCTACTGGCGGCTTTGAGTCAGCTCTTGCATTAGCAGTTGGAACTTTTCCCTGGTGACATGGCCTTGCGGATCTGAAGGTCCAGCAACATTCTGGTCGGCAGGAGGAAGTTGCGCGTGGTTCTGTCTGTCCCGTCCTTCTAGATCTGCAGCTGTTGAGGTAGTCCTAGTGTTGACCATAGTGGATATTGAAGCTCTCTCCTGTACTTGGTACAAATCTGAATAGGATGGAAGAACTTCTGGGGTTGAAATCTGGATCTTCCCCTTAGATTTTCGCAATCCAATATCGGCAGTAGATCCAATGAGTAGGAGAAAAGCTGGGTTTTCTCAATGAAAGCACCAAAGTGTTTATACCAAAATTGGGCACAACACTCTTTGGATGTGTTTGAAGAGATAAAAGAAAAAAATTAAATGTAAAATGAGGTAGATCTAACAAACACACCCACCAACAAACAAGAAAATGCATAGAAACACATGAATTTAGAGTGGTTCGGCGTATGGCCTACCTCCACTATGAAATGGCCGACTTTTATTGATTTTTGCTTGCTGGTTACAATGAGTTACAACAGTATAATCCCAGTACAATAGTAATTTCAGCAGAGTCTGGACGTAGAAGAGACAAAAGATCCATTTTTTGTAGGTCTAGGGTCACTATTTATAGGTGTAGACACCAAATATCTCTCCTAGATCTCGGAAGACTTCTTCTCTCACGTGGGTGGGCCCACGGGAGCGAGTTCAGGTGATTTTGACTTGATCCAGGAGCGATACGAATCGAATTCGTATCGATTCATAAATGGTCCTTTGAGGCTGAAATTTGTCAGGTACATCCTTGAGATTGTATGTAAGCTCCTGTGAAAATTTGGTGGCATTTGGAGTTGTAGATCTCAAGTAATGATCGATGCAAGTTTGGATTTGTTGAAGGCTGCCGAATTCGCATCGCTTCTGTTCGCATTTCTTCCAGGCACGTGCTAACCAATGACGTGGTGCTATATTTTAGGATCGATCATGTTTTCATGCCGAGTGACCGAGTCATCCATCTTTACATGTCTCCTTCGCATCGCTCTAATCTTTGTTTCATTCGTGTCGCTCTCATTCGCATCGGTCCCTTGTTGCTTATTTCGTATCGATGGTCAACCCTCCTTTCGTATCAGTCGACCATGCTCCACTTCGCATCGATCCGGATCTATCCTCTTCGTGTCGCTAGTTTGAGTTCGTTTCGTATCGATGGATCGATACGAATGGGATAAATGTGATGGATACGAAATGGCGCTCTCTGAATCAATACGAAGCAACACATACTCGATGGATACGATTACCTAGGATACGAATGGGATGGACACGAACTTGATCGATTCGAATGAACTGCTTCTTCCCATGGATACGAATATGTTTGATTTCAATGGTTATGGAGGAGGCCGCCTTGGATGGATGCGAACTGATGATTTTGATGGATGCGAACGAGGCCTGCGAGCTTGGATGGATATGAACAAGATTATAGCATGATTTTGCATCGATCATATCTTGAGCATATGAATCCCGATTGACTTGAAATTTGGAACGTTCGCTTTCATAGCTTTGATTGTCGTGTCATGTTAGTTGTGGCTCGATCCGGACTCAGACAAAATTCATCAGTATCCATAGTAGACCTGTGTATAATCGATCTTCGGGGTGGGCCATCGTCGATTTCCAGTCAATCCTTGGCGTCACGGCCTTGCCAAAAGGCGAGATAACAGTTAATCATTAATTTTTGCTTTTACATTGGAATTATAACAACCTATGATTCAAACCGTTTGGTATGAATTCGATAGGGTTTGATGCAAAAATCAGATAACCAAAAATAGATTCACTTTCCAATGCATTAACCTTGCTATTTATAGATGAAATCATCCACCAAAATTTCTAGAATTCATTACATACGTTCTCTACTCTAGATCTAAAGTTTAAGCAAGAAGATTCAATCAAAAATTAAAGAAGTCATGAACAAAAAACGATCGGTACTGATCGTTATGGATCGGTATCAAGTTGTCCGCTTATGCCAACTTGCACTTTCTTTTGACTTCGTCTTCATCCTACTAAGACATATTGTCTCACTCTAGGATCCAATAAGTATTGGTACGATCATTATGGATTCGTACTGAGTTATTTCCTGGTCTTGGATCTTTCAATCTTCTTTTACTTGTTTCATCATTTGGCATCTTCAAAGAAGCTAAGTATATCCACTCCTATAAGGATCGGTACCGATCCTTGTAGCCTCATCTATTCTTGCTCATCTTCCTTGCATCCTTCATTCTTGATCTACTTCATGAGCGTTAAATAGTCCGGATCCATCGAGATATCACTTGGTTCAAATGCAGGATAACATATATAAAATTACACATATCTAGTTAAAATTATTGAAACTATTTAAAATCATTTTAAAATTCAAATTAAATATTTATAAATTTGACCAAAAATATTATTAGTTTATTTTGATGTTTGATGTGTTTTTATTAAATAACTTGAATGCATTTGTATATATATATAAGATAGGAAAAGCACACACACGCACACAAAAACACGCACACACGCGCGCGCCCACACACACATATATATATATATATATAATTCGTTATAGTAAATGGGATCTAAACAACATAGATGTAATAGAAAACATATATATTATAATTAACAATGAAATTAAAATTATTACCAAACTTTGAAGCCAGTGAATAACACATTTAATAATGAATGAAACTCTTTTATATTTGATCCAAATACCTCTTGAATTTGCAATAGATTAGAGATGAATATCACTACTTTTTTAAATTGTATTTAATTTAAATTAGCTTTGGAAATGATGGAACAATCCCTTTTGTTGTTTGCAGCCAAGGTATGGTGGAGAGGAGGTTAAAAGTAAACTCAAAATGAGTGAGAAGGTGAAATTTAAATAGGCACCAAATTTGAGTACAAAGTGGAGATCCCGATCTCCTTGTCTATACTTTCTTTTAGCAAACTCAAAAACAAAATTTTGACTTCTAACTAACCCCTTTTCCTTCTTATGGCTGGCCATGGTATGGGTCAAATGGGCTACAAAACTCTCTAAATCAATATAGTATTTGATTAATTTAAATCCAATTTAAATATTTATCGATATTGTATATCGGTACGTACATATATAACTTTTATATATCCACTTAATTAAATAGTAATGACATTGAAATAAATAAAGGTAAGTTTAATAATCAATATTTCATAAATATAGGTTAATTTAATTAATTTATTATAATTAAAATCAAATTAAATCGTGAGGTTTTTCAGAGTATTCAGTATTGCAGTTGTGCGACTAAAAGGTATATATTCAGTCAGCGACTAATGTTGAATAATTTGAATATTAACATTCATATGTCACCTTAGCTAGTGGTGTGACAGTTTGGCTGAATTTATTGCTTAAACATTTTTCGATAAAATCCAATTTCACTATTTTAGGTGGTACTGGGTAGTAACAATTATTACACCTTTTCACTTTGTCAAAACTATAGCACTTTGGGACTTATAGAATTTGGTTTAGGTCAAAATTCCAATATCATCCACACTCAACTTGTTTAATCCAAACACAAAGTCCTTAGTTCAATAATAATAATAATAATAATTAACCGTACTACTTTGGCCATAGACTTTGATTTTGAGTTGACTACAGTTGACCATGATACTAACTTCATATTTAACCAAAGGAGAGGAATTCCCCACTGAATAATATTTCACTTTCAATGCTTCAACTCAGATCCAAATATAGTCAATCGATGGACGTCTTACCACGATTTACCTATAATCAAATTGGAGTGTGGACATTAAAGATCAATAGTATTCACAAGTTGAGAGAACTGTATAATATCTTAACTTTAAGATTCACTATTTGACTTTATTTATAGCAACCAACAGAAAACTCTCGAGCTGTGCAGTTAAAGCGCTTAGCAGATTCAATGCGGCGGAGGTGCAAAAAGTCATAGCTGGGATACAGCGTGGATATAACAGGATATAGCGGATGACTCTAAAATAACATATAAAACTCGTACTTAATGTTTTTACAAATATATAAATGGTAATTAAATGAAAAATTAACATTCAATTGAACTATAATTAATACATAAATAATTTTAAATAAAAACATGCAAATATACTATAAATAAACGAAAAACTGTTATATTACATAATTTAATAGATTAATAGAATATTAGAGTATTTTCATTTCTGAAAATATATTAAAAATTCAATTAAATAAATCAATTTCATAATTTTTATATTGTATAAATATCATTTTTCAATTCATTAAGATATAGCGAAATAACAGATTATAGCAGGAATAACGGGATATAGCGGAAATAGCGGGGCTTAAAGCGAAAAGGCTATATTTGAGGCTATATGGAAAAATCATAGCGTTAGAAATCCGCTATGAGATATAGTAGGGTTATAGCAGGGTAATAGTGGGGCATTAACTGCACAGCTCTCGAGTGAGTGATTCCATAGTTATCCAACAATTATCAGTATGTAACCCCTTGGTGCACCTGGTAGCTATGAGTAATACACCATCTAATGTTTAGACAACTCGCGTAATCTATTCTTAATGGATGTATCAATATGCCTCGAAACTTTTTAACTAGGAATATTTAAAATACTATGTTATTTTTAACGAGATAAATTTCTCATGATCACAACACATTATAATTATTATCACATGACATATTATTTAATGTATATAACTACTATAAATGTTATAGTCTAACTTCATCTTTAAATTGTTAAAGGTAGATAATTTAAAAGTCAATTGTTAACTAAATAGTAATTAAACTAATTAAATATGATTTAATTAATAAAATTGAAATCAAATTAAATATAATTTAATTAAATAGAGTGAGACTATAAGAAACCAAAATTAGTTTAAGCGATAAGTACATACGTACAATACGTGTATCGTGATTTTAGATGTGTCGAACACCTGAATCACGAGGGCATTTCAAAAGTAATACATCATTCCCTAAATTGATATCACTTAAATAAATACATTAAAGCTTATGAATTTATAATATAAAGGTTGTCCTTACCATATACATGCTAATAAATTACTTGCATACTCTCTAGTTGTTGAGAAAACTCAAGCTAGAGATGTTATGTGGATTATTATTAATATATTGATAGACGGGGTAAGGTACATGTACATATTTCTTGAGCAAACTTATGGTAAATACATTTATAATTAAACTATCATGAAATGGTGGGTATGAGTGAATAATCTCTTTCAATTTGTTGAGCAAACTCAAGAATGAGATTGAGGTTAGGAAAAAAGACTATTGTTATACCCAAAGAATTTTCAAAGGAAAAGAAGACAAATGTTAGAAAAGGCATTATCAAAAGAGGGAACATCTAAGCTATCGTGTAATGATTCTTAAGGTCATCATATAATAACTTCTGAAGTTATAAGAGGAGACTACCATGTAAAAACCCTTGTAGTCATCACTGGTTGATACAAAGAAGCTATCGTGGGATAATTTCATGAAATAGTTGAAAACTGAGGAAGATAAGCTATTGCGTGTTGATCGAATGGAGCTATTATGTGGCAGTTCATTGGGACTATCGTGTGTTGATTTAGTAAAGTCGCCAAAGAATATAGTAATTGTAACTACTCGTATTTTACATTTTGGAGGATCGTAAAATATTATTATTTAATTCATATGAGGTCATATGACTCTAAAACTTTGAAAAATGACCACCAGGGACAATTTCCACCTTTATAATTTTTATTGGACATTTTAGATATAGAAATTTTTATAAGGCCTATAACTTTTTATAGGAAATGAATTAGGGTCTGAAACCACTTCCATTAGATCGGGCTTGTGGTTTCTCTTTCTGTAGAGTGGTCAAATTGGAAAATGGACTTACTATTCAGGAGATATGGCCATTTTAAGTTCTATCTGCTGCTGAATAGATTAGTGGATAATTGAACTAAGCCCATACTTAAGGATACTAATGAAGTTCGGGAATTATGCCTAATTGGGAATGTAGGGACTGATTACATTCATTTCCCTCTTTCTAAAACAATTACAAACCTCTATTACCATGATTTCATCAAAAAGTCATCTTTTCCTTACTAATCTTAGCCAATCCATCATTAAAAGGGTAATTAGCGAACGGGATCATAGATTCATCATTGTGTTGCTTGGAAATTCATGCTCTTGGCTGTTCATATAAGATTTGGGGATCTAAAGTGGTAATTTGAGTATTAGATAAGTGGTTCTTGACCTCTCACTATTTTGATTTGTCTATATAATTAATGTAGGTGTTTTAAACATGATTTTTATATTAAAATGTTTTCTAACTTTAATCACATGTTTATAAATTATTATTGTAACGATCTATATTTTACGCATCTCACCTTTAGGAATTTCGCCCCCAAAATCCCTAACATAAATAAGGTAAAAACAAGCATAGCTAAACTGCATGCCTAACATCCACGAGCAAACATACCAATCATCAACATGCACACAAAAGAAAAAAAATGACATCTATGCCTACCCTAGCATGTAAGATAATAAACTTCCCTATATGATATCGAAAGTGAAAATTAATGCAATAAATAAAGTCTTGTCAAGTAAAGAGCTCTGGATAAGCAAGTCCTCATGCTCTCCTCAATCTCCCAAGTGCAATCGATTTCGCTCTCACTCCACTGAACCTTCACCAGCTTCACCATCTTCCTCCTAAGCTACTTCGTATCATGTTTGATAATATGAACTGGCCTACAAGGTCTCAAAACTTCTGGTTCAAATTAGATATCATCCAACTAATCTGGTGCTGCTTTCCATAATGCCTCTCGTAAGCTCTCCCCAAAATCCACTCGTGGACAATGGATACCTACTACTTACAATGCCTCCACTTTAGGATTACATAACCAAGTTCACACACTACTCTACCTGATTCACCGCCATTCCACTCGATTTTGTGCATATAGCCTCGACACTCATGCTGGGAAATCTTTAGTGGTATAAAATAATCTAGTCCATCACACCTTCATCTCTAGCCTCATACTAGTCGAAAATCATAACCAATAACACACTCAAGTCCTGTCTTCCCTAAGAATAATACTCCAAGACCGGTACCTTTCCTTATTACCACCTACACAACTCCAAAGTGCATCATGTACTTCCTTCCTACTAGAAGACAAGAATATCACCCATGAACACTAGTACAAGCCCACATAGCTCCCGATACTTCACTTTGTCTCCAAAAGTCATCCACTCACTATATGGATACTATAGGCACTCCTCACTCAGATATACTCCTATACAGAATCCTCTTTCTCCACGGATCTTCCACTTTCTTCTCTAGCCCTTCTCGCCTTTGAGTACCAACCTTCTCAAAGATATAACACTAGTCCTTGGTTACGACAAAACTCAATTCCTTTACACATTAGTAGCCTAACCACCTTCGGATGTTTCCCCCACTATGGGAAATGATGACGAATCCTCATGCAGGTTCTCGAGCGAACACACCAAGCTAACTATAACTGTACCTTCTTAGGTGTACAATCCAACTCTAGCCTCCGCTCTCCTCCTGTCCTAATTGTCACCTTTAGCACCTCTTTATTCATTATCTCTTCGTATCCTTTTGACCACTCCATCCCAAATGATATCAAACTCGACGAACCTAAAGCGATCACAAGCAAACAAACATTATGACTCAATACTCTAAGTATCAATGAACCATACCTAAGTTGATCGAACTATCACCAAGTTTGAAACAACTGTAGGTTCGCCTACTGGGTTAGGACATAACCCTGACCTGCTCACTAAGATTCTAAATGAAAGGGTCTAACATATCGATATCAATAAAACACATATATGTATAGCATAAATGTAAAGCATACCTCAGATAATGATGCCCTTCCCCTTTTTCTTTGGTCAATGGAGCACTCGACGAAGCTAGTACAACATTCGAGGCGTAAGTAGACATAATGTATTTATTCTTTAGTGGCTTAGGACAATCCTTCTTTATATGCCATGGTTTATTGTAGTTAAAACATCCTTTCTTCTAATTTCTACAATCTTTACCAATACGGCCTTTCTCTCCACAACTGTGGCAAGTAGGCTCTCACTTGCCCTTCTTCTGGCGCTCTCCTTTCTAAGGTTGCTTCCTTTTCTTGTCGTTGTTCCACTTTCTCTTGCCCCCTGCTCATCTGAGGCTTTGGCTCTCCCTTGAAAACAATGACCTCGGGTTTTGGTATCGGTATAAGCTCTCGTCCTCAAAGCTTTCTCTACAACCTTCTTAAAGGTCTCGTCAATATGGCCGATTATCCTTTCATCTAGGTACTCATTCAGGCCAACTATGAACTTCTCATTCTACTTTAACAAAGTGCTATGAAGGATAAACCATACTTTGAAAACATGTCGAATTCCACCACATACTTAGAAACAGTTCTCTCTCCTTGTTCCAAATCAACAAATTTCTTAAACAATACTGACCTTTGGGCAGCCGGTATGAATTTCTTCTCGAATCGGGCTTTAAACTACTCCTAGGTAAACTAGTCTTTGGGAGTAGCAATCTTTACAGCATTCCACCATCCCATAGCCCGACCCTGAAGTTGCCTAGAGGCCAACTTCCTTTTTATCGCATCCACCAATTCCATAACTTCAAAGATGCATTCACAGGCATCCAACCAATCCTGCACCTTAATAGCTGATTCTATTCCAAGAAACAGTTTTCCTCATAATGTAGAATAATACTTGTTCAACTTAGTGAAATCATCTCTTGGCAATTGCACGGGAGCACCACTATGAACAGCTACATTAGGAGTAGCAGCTTGGGCATTCTACATCATATTCGACATCATGGCATTGAACAACGCTTGAAAGTCGGGGTTAGCAGCCCTCAAACCTGCTCATCCTTCCACTCCTGTGAGGAGTTCCTTATAGTATTTCTTATATGCCGGCTCATTCTTGATTTGTAACAACATTAGTCTCTCATAAAGAAAATTGTATCAACAGTACTCATTGTGCATGCGACTTATATACTATATAGTTTTAAAAACCAAAAAATATATAACAAGTATGCACTCTCTCGTATATACTCTCGGTCTAATCTTGGATGATACCTCCTTCTCTATCTCTACTAGACTGCGGTATCAACCTAGGTTAATCGTGTAACCTAAGCTCTAATACCAAATGTGAAGGCCGCCTTACACCAACGACAACCAATATACATAAGGTGGTGCGCCGTTGTCATGCCCGCTGATGTAAGATGATAGCCAAGGGTGAAAACAAGGAAACTTCCAAACACGTAACCTATAGAATATCTCCATGCGCATAGGAAAAATATAGTATGACAACATAGATGTAAAACAGGCGAGACAGTGATATAATCAAATGAGCCATAAATAAGAACATCGGAGTGCATCAGGTTCACAGACCGTATAGAAACTGAAATAAAGAGTTTATACATCCCAAATCTCCATAAGAAACTCTAAACTATCTCTTAAAACACAAGTATTGACATAGTTCCACAGTACCGCACAATGGAATATAAGCGATGGTAAGCTCTAAAGTACAGATATATGAAAGCGTAGCATTCGACTCGTACTTCGTATAGCTCCACGCATTATCCAGACTTATTATCCCTAATATACTAATTTAAGAGTACCTAAGATAATAAGAAGCAAAGTATAAAACCTTTGGTCAGATAATAGTCTGGTGTGAGCAATACATCATCTCAAAATACTATAAAACTGTATATAGTAAATATGGTATAGGGTTTGAATAACCATACCTGACCCGTCCCTACATGCAAAGAATTATCATACAAACACAGTATATGCTAAACTAATTTTACATATGAAACATAGGAGGGTATAACGGCATCATACATCATATCAAGCACATAACAAACTAAGCATCCATCACACATCCTTGCAATTCTCACTCAAGTGCTTTATATATATGGTAACTCTTTTAGATGATCAAATCATTGCCCACACAGATGGCAAAGGACTAGACACATGTAAATGCTAAAAATATGGGTACATGCAGACTATACTGGGTACACGTAGGCTACCCTATCCTAACAATGAGCATCACAACCACATAGTCATCCATCCATCCCTTAGTACACGTACCGATAGTAGAATTTCCTCAAGATGCTCAACTCATTCCCACGTAGATGTCTAAGGACTGGACACACGTAGATGTCCAAACGAACAGGTACATGTAGACTACCTATCCCACTCATGAGCATCACAACCTCATGTTTAACTCTATGAGCTACCACGCAGACCTCATCCTTTTGGTTTATCACTAGATTCTACAGTCACTCGCTAAATCGAGTCGTCGAAGTCGTTAGACTTCACTGGTTGCCATTCCAAGGTAATGAACTATTCCAGGGTAACCATCCTTACTCCAAACCAGCCGTCTGAACCACCAAGCAAACTCTAAGTCCTACCCCAAAGCCCTTCCATACCAAGCCCGAAGCCAACACCATAAAGCCCTATTCCACGTTCTGTTTGGTCCCCCCATATAGCCGAACCAAAGCCACTGATCATTATTCTCTGTTTGACTCCTCACCATCGAACCAATAACTATCGAACATGATTTCTATTCGGTCCTTCACTAGCCGAACTGACCACCTACCGAATAAGATTTCATGCCCGATCTTTCTCCTATCGAGCCAAATCTATGGGACATGATTTCCAGTCTGATCTTTTACATGTCGAGCCAAGCAACTACCGAGCCAAATGCTTCTCCTTCCCAAAGCCAACCACTAGACCTCCCCATGTCGGACCAAACTTCACCGAACCTAAACTTGTAGCTCCTTTAGTACATCAACATCGCACCGATTCCATCACTATACTACACATTTCGACTCTCATGCATCGTCTATGCAATGAAATGACTCCAAATTCTCTAGAACCTATCCATTAAAAATCTGGTTTCATGGTTCCTACGTCTAAGTCGCTCTGATGAGTTTTTTTTCAACCATACAAGCGTACAAGCAAACATCATACATGCACCAAACAACATTCAAACATGCAAATCACATAACCAATCATTACAATCCTCATACAATGGTGTCTACAACTTAACCTAACAATATTAAGGCAACCGTATATCAAAATAACATGTCTAAAACACCAAAAATCCATTTATTCTCGTTTTTACTATAGCCAGGATTTTTTAATAGCACTAAAAATCACTTTTGACTTTAAAATGGGCCCAAACATATTAAAACCTATAGATACATATATAGTAAGGTGAGATATGATGAATCACCCACCAAATACACATAAAACGGAGACTTGCATGCAAATCGAGACAAATCCAAAAATCAGCAGCAAAGATTTGATTTTCCCTCCTTAGAAATGTGGATTTGAAGATCTCTACTGAATCCCCTTACTAATCTATGATTTTGGTTTTGACTTAGAGGAAAAAAGAGAAGGTTTTTGAAGAAAGAAAAAATGGAGGATTGGAGAAATGTTTTTGAGAAGTGAAAAAATAATTTAGGGATGATGGCTCAGTCTATTTATAGCCATCAACCCCTAGAAGAATCGAACCAAGTTTTCCCTAAACAAAAGCTTGAGCACACACACTGGACAGAAAATCCTGTCCGGTTCTCCCGAATATTGGATCACTTGACATCATTTGCCATCCGGTTTTCTTCTTACCGACCCGAAACCACACCCGAGCCGATCCACCCCAACACCAAGCCCATCCTAGCACCAAACAGACCTCCCCCGAGCTAATACGCTGTAGTAAATTCCAACTTACGTTTTCACATTGAAGAATTTATAATGATAAGAAATGTCACTAGAAGGCATTTCCTAAATTTATAGAGTCACATGAGGTCGTATGACTCTATACCTTTGGAAAATGCCTTCTAGTGACATTTCCTGTCTTTAGAATTTCGCCAATATGAAAACAAAAGTTGGAGTCTACTATAGTGTTTTGGCTCGAGGGAGGCCTGTTTGGTGCTAGGATGGGTTCGATGTTGGGGTGGATCGGCTTGGTTGTGGTTTTGGATTGGTAACAAGAAAACTGGACAACAAATATTGTCCGGTGATGCTATATTTGGAGGAACCAGACATGATTTTATATTCGATGTGTGTGCTCAAGCTTTTGTTTGGGGAAGAATTGGTCCAGTGCTTCTGAAGGTTTGTGGCTATAAATTGGCCAAGCCATCATCCCTAAATAATTTTTCCACCTCTCACAATCATTTCCCCAAACCTCCATTTTCAATCTTTCTTCAAAAACTCTCTCTTTTCTTCTCCAAGTCAAGACCAAATCATAGATTAGCAAGTGGATTCACTAGAGATCTTCAAGTCTACATTTCTAGAGAGGGAAAATCAAATCGTGGCTGTTGATTTTCAAACATGCATGCAAATCTCCGTTTTTTGTGTTTGGTGAGTGATTTATCATCTCCCACCTTACTATATATGTATCTACAGGTTTTAACATGTTTGGATCATTTTAAGTCAAAAATGAGTTTTAATGCTATTTAAAAACCTACCATGTAGTAAAACGAGAATAAATGGATTTTTGGTGCTCTAGACATGTTATTTGGATATATGGTTGCCTTAATATATGTAATGTTATGTTGTAGACACCTTGTATGATGATTGTGATAATTAATTATATAATTTGCATATTTGAATATTTTTTGGTGCATGTATGGTGTTAGCTTGTATGCTTGAAAGCGCTCATCGAAGTAACTTAGATGTAGGAACAATCAAATAAAACTTAGATGGATAGGCTTTAGAGCATCTGAAGTCATATCGTTGCATAGGTGATGCATGAGAGTCGAAGTGTGGAGTGTAGCGATGGAATCGACACGATGTTGATGTGCTGAAGGAGCTATAGGTTTTGGTTCGATGAAGTTTGGTCCGACATGGGGTGGTCTAGTGGTTGGCTTTAGGAAAGGAGAAGCATGTAGCTTGGTAGTTGCTTGGCTTGGCAAGTAAAGGACCAGACATGAAATCCTCTTTGGTAGATGTTGGCTTGGTAGGGGAAAGATTTGATAGGAAATCCTATCCGGTAGGTGGTTGGCTCGGCTAGTGAAGGATTGGATAGGAATCCTATTCAGCAGTTATTAGTTTGGTGGTGAGGAGTCGAATAACAAATGCTATTCGATGGCTTTGGTTCGGTTATATGGGGAGGGTCCGAACAGAACATGGAATTGGGCTTTGGGGTGCTGGCTTCGGGCTTGGCATGGAAGGGATTCGGGGCATGACTTGGGGTTTGCTTGTTGGTTTGGAGAGCTAATTTGGAGAAGGGATGGATGACTCCGAGATAGCTCATTATGACCTTGGAATGGCAACCAGTAAAGTGCAACGTCTTCAACAACTCAATGTGGCAAGTGACTATAGCATTTGATGATGTACCAAAAGGATGAGCTCTATGTGGTAGCTCATAAAGTAGAACATGAGGTTGTGATGCTCGTGAGTAGGACATGGTAGTCTAAGTGTTCCCATGCATTTGGACGTCTGCGTGTATCTAGTCCTTAGCCATCTACGTGGTCATGAGTTGAGCATTTGTAAGGAAGTTCTACTATTGGTACATGTGCTAAGGGTTGGATGGATGACTTTGTGGTTATGATGCTCATTGTTGGGACAGGGTAGCCTACGTGTACCCAGAGTAGTCTGCATGTACCCATATTTTGGGCATATAAGTGTGTCCAATCCTTTGACATCTACGCGGGCAATGAGTTGAGCATCCAAAAGAGTTATCGTACATCTAAAGCATTTGAGTGAGAGGTGTAAGGCTGTGCGATGGATGCTATGTTCACTGTATGCTTTATATGTTGTGTGATATGCCTATACCCCTTTATATTTCACATGTTATAGTAGTTTAGCATATACTGTGTTTATATGCTAACTCTTTGGATGCTGGGACAGATCAGGTATGGTAGTTCATACCCTATACCCTATTTATTATACATAGTTATATAGTATTTTGAGATAATGTATCACTCACACCCAACTGTTGTCTGACTCGAGGTTTTATGCTTTCTTCATATTATATCGGGTACTCTTAAATGAATAGATTAGGGATAACAGGTCTGGATAGTGCATGGAGCTCTATAGAGTATGAGAAGGAGGCTACACTTTCATATATCTATACTTTTTAGCTTACTATTTTCTATATTCCATTGTGCAGTACTGTGGAGCTATGTCATACTTATGTTTTGAGAGACATTTAGAGTTTATTAAGGAGATTTGGGATGTATAGTCTCTTTATTTCAGTTTTTGTATAGTCTACGAACCTTATGCACTTTGATGTTCTTTCTTATGGTTCATTTGATTATATCACTATCTTGCCTGTTTTACATCTATGTTATTATATTATATTTTGTCTGTTGCCATGAGATGTTCCACATGTTCCGTGTTTGGATTTTTCCTTGTTTTCACCTTTGGATATTGTCCTACATTGGGCAGGCATGGCAACAACATACTACCTTATGTATATTGGGTGCCGGTGGCTTAGGACGGTGGTCATAATTACGGCTGAGATTCAAAAGATTGAATTTGATTTTAAATGGTTTTACAACCTCTTCTTAACATATTGTTATGTTAGTGAAGCGTTAGATCTTGACTAGAATTTTCATATTAATCTTGTTTAAATTCCTTGTATATGTTTGATGAATGTGTATAAATGAGATATTTACTTGGATGAATTGTTTTAATATGGTTTGCTTGTGTTTTAGTGGAGCTTGGAAAGAGATCAACAAATTGGGCTAGAACAAGGCAAATTGATCGAAATTGGATGAAACTTGGAGGAGGGGCTCTGGAGGAAGGGACGAGCCTAAAATTCTGACCATATGATGATTGGAGTTGGATTGGTGTCTTAACCTCATGTCGGTGCCGAGATCATTTCTGGTCGGTGGAGGATAGTGTGGTTTAGGTCAGTAAGAGATGAATTTGGATATGCTTTGGGCTAAAATTGGAAAATATTAAGGTTGACTTCTGGCTCATGGATATGTGCATAAGGTTCCAAAGGGAAGGTACAATCATATCGTGGTGGAGAAAGTGCTTCAGGCAGAATAGGGAGAAACTTTAGGGCATGCTTTGGGATGATGTAAGGAAAGAGACTCAAAAGCCAAAGCCTAAATTTTGGCTATGTATAGAGCTTGGTATTGATTACTCAAGTCAGCATCGACCACTTTTCTAGGCAATGGTAAGGGCTTGACAACTTGGAAGCTCAAGTATGGGAGGAAAGGTACTTTATGGAGGCAGAGTGACCTAAAGTTGGTTAAGTTTTTAGTTAGGCACTGACCAATTTAGGTCGGCGCTGACTTGAATATTTGGGTCTCGTGGTGATGATACTTCCTAGAAAGGATGTGGGGACTCTACAGGTCATGCTGAGGGTGTTTGTTTGTTCTCTTGGGGTTCGATAGCAATGTAGTAGCAAGATGAATTATGATGGCTTCGGGACTTCGATGATGTTGACTCGATGGTAAATGAGTTAAGTTTCAATGATTGTGGCTCAATGTCGAAAGGAGTCGTCAGAGTGATTATCCACATAAGGCGGGTTTTAGGAAGGGTGACTCATGGATAGAATGTTGAATGGTTCTATAGTGGAAAGAAGAAATGTGGAATGGTTCCTTGAGAATAATGGAAGCTAGATGTAGCAAGGAAAGGGCTTGGATGTGCGTACTAATGGATCATTGACACTCGAAGCATTTTCTGTTATACTTGAAAGTAGGGGTATTATGAGGATGCTCATTGGGTACTTGTAATGGCTACCGTAGGTCGATGGAATGGACCTGCATACCTTAGACAAGTGGAATGAGTCTAGTGTTGGCTTCGGGCTGTGAGCGAGTACGCTGGAAACTGGGATTTTCCATTAATCCCAGACAAAGGAAAGATCATACGAGTTATCTTATATCTAGGACACATCAAGCGAGAGTAAGGATTCTTTGATGGACGTTACGTTTACTTTGGTTGATTTATCCCATAGTTTATCACTCTAGGGATGTCACTTGAAATAGGTAATGTGTATGGGGATACCTGGACACCAATCATTATACTTAAGTTGTAGTACACCTTAGTGATGTTATAGAGTAACATATTATGTTTGTTTTGTTTTTTGGTTGTAGGGACATGTTAGGTATGATTTATATACCTTTTTCCTTACTATATCAACTTGTATAGTATTTTGAGATTGATTTATCGCTCACACCAAACTATTACCTGACTCGAGGTTTTATGCTTTGCTTCTTATTATCTCTAGTACTCTTAAATGATTAAATTAGATAGCAAGTTTAGGTGATACGTAGTAGCTGTGTAGAGGATAAGCTGGATGGAGCTTTTTCGTATTATATATGGATATACTATTGCTTATTCCACTGTGCAACATTGTGGAGCTTAGGCAGTGATTGTTTTTCTATCGAGATAGTTTATTTTTGTTTATTTCCACTTGTATAAACTCCATCACTATGTCGTATAACTTGTGAATCTATGTACTTTGATATTGTGGTTCGTTTTGGTTATTATCGTATCACCTGTTTTACATCAGTGATGTCATTATTATATTTTATTCAATGCGTTGTGAGCTATACGATTGGTAATGTGATGTTTTATTACTTTTCAACCCTTGCCATTCATTTTACATCGGCCGGGTGCCACAGCAGCGCATTATTTAGTTATATTGGGTGCTGGAGGTGTAGGGCGGTTATCACATTAGGTATCATAGCTTAGTTTACATGATTAACTTGAGTTGACACCATGACCCAGTAGAGATAGGGAATGAGTTATCACCCTAGACTGGATCGAGAGTATATTTATATGAGAGAGAACATAATTGTTATATATTTTGGTTTTTGAAACTATATAGTAGTATATATACAATATATAAGTCACATGTTACACACAAGCACCATTGATGCAGTTTTCTTTATGAGAGATTGATCATTTTTGTTACAAATAAAGAATGAGTTGGCATATAAAAATATCGCAAGGAACTCTATCGAGTTGAATAAGAAGTGGGTTTAGGGGCTACTAACCCTGACTTGCAAGCGACATTCAACACAATGATAGAGAACATGCTGCAAAATGCCCAAGCGGCTGCTCTGAATGTTGCTGTTGTTGGTGGTGATCAAGTGCAGGCACCAAGATTTGATTTCACTAAGCTAAATAAGGATTTTGCTAAACTTGGTGGCAAATTGTTCCAAGGAATTGAATCAGCTATGAAATTTCAAGATTGATTGGACACCTACGAAATGACTTTCATAACCTTGAATTGGAATATGTGATGAAGGAGCGGTTAGGGATATCTTCCGTGGAGAGCCATGGACCGGCGGAATGGTATTAGAGTTGCTACTCTTGAGGAACAGTTTAGTTGGGACCAATTTAAAACCTGGTTCGAGGAGAGCTTATTCCAACTACTCAAAAGTCAGTGCTATTCAGGAAGTTTGTTGATTTGAAGTAGGGAGACATGTCTGTCTTTGAGTAATTTGTTTAGTTCGACGCCTTATCGAAATATGGGATGTCTTTCATTGATACTCCATTGAGAAATAATGAGAAGTTCTTATGGGGTTTGTACAGATATTTAGGGGATAATTTGGTGAGTCGCATCAATGAGCCATTTGAGAGAGACTTGTTAAGAAAGCTTTTCGCTAGAAGAGTTTATACCCAAAACCAAAATCAGCTGTTGTGGTTAAAGAAGAGCCAAAACTACAACAAGACGGTGAAGGCAAGTAGAAATGGAATGGTAAGAGAAAGTAAAGTTAAAGAAAGATTGCTCAGAGAAGGCTAAGTGGGATCCTGTCTGTTATGGCTGTGGAGACAAGGGTCACTTGATTAGAGACTGCAAAGCCGATGGAAAGAAGAAGTGCTATAACTATGACAAGTTTAGACAAATGTAGAAGAATTGTCCAAAACCAGTGTAGCATAAGCAAGTAGTGAAGGCAAATGCTTTGGATGATGTCTCAACTTTGTCAAGTGCTCCGTCAACAAAGGGGAAGGGGAAGAGTATCATTATTCAAGATATGCTTTCCATTTAAGATGTTCCCATACATGTTTTGTACGATTGGGGGCTTCACATTCCTTCAAATCTAGTGACTTGGTAGATAGATTAGGATTAAAACCTAAAATAGTTGACCGACCTTTGATTATGAAAAATTATGTTGGAGACTCCACTAGCTTCTGTATGGTTTATCGTGATATGGTCTTATCGAGTCATAGATGCTCTTTTGTTCATGATTGCTTTATTTTGAATTTCATTGAGTTTGGGATTATCTTGGGGATGGACTAGTTAAGGAAGTATGCGGTAGTGGTGGATTGCGAGAAACTATTGGTGAAGGTTGGGGCTATGGGAGGGGTGAATGGTAGTGATTGGCTGCTTACCAAGGCCGGGGTTATGGTTAGCTTTCTATATTCACTCGAGGTTCCACAGGATGAATTCCAATCTATGCCTATCATTAGAGAGTATCCATATGTGTTTGAGGAGGTGACCGGACATACCGAGAGATTGAGTTCTGCATAGACCTAGTAAAGGACGTTTGACCGATAGTTTTGTCTTTGAGGCGTATGGCACCCAAAGAGCAGAAGGAGTTGGAGGTGCAAGTGAATGACTCGTTGAGACAAGGTTTTATCCATAAGAGCATATCTGAGTAGGCACACCTGTAGTGTTCACTAATAAGGCGAATGGCTCTCAGAGGTTCTCTATAAATTACCATGAGATGAATAAGGTGATGAGGAAGAACAAGTATCCACTCCCACGTATTGATGAATTGTTCAATCAGCTGCATGGTGTGAAGGTGTTCTCTTAATTGGATTTAGCGATGGGATTACACCAACTGAGAGTAGTAAGGGAAAATGTGTCGATCACCGCGTTTCATACGTCGTCTGGTTTTAATAAGTGGTTGGTTATGCCATTCGAGCTAACCAATGCTTTAGCATACTTTGTTGATATCTTGAACCATGTCTTCAATGATCAGTTGAACAAGTTCATGCTTGTGTTCGTGGATGATATTCTGCTCTATTCTATGGAGGAGGAAAAAAGGCACAGTGAGGATTGTACTTGAAGTGTGGAGGAAGCATAAGTTGAAAGTGAAGTTTTCAAAATGTCACTTCTGGAGGTGAAGATTCTTGGGTCATGTCATATAACGACCCATCTTTTTGGACGGTTTAAATCGACAATAAATTACACATGTCAAACTCAAACCATTCAAAAGGGAGGATTGTTATGGGGTAAATAAGAAAAACAGAGGAAAGAAAGAAAACAAAACACAGAATCACACAGCGGAATGAAAAAAATATAATAATCAACTAACAGTTCATGAAGTTGTTTACAAATAACATTTGATTACACTTTTACAATACAGATCATAGTACATGCAGCAGGAATAAATAAATGATGTAGCGGAACAACATGATGCAGTAGTATAAGTATAATAAATTGCATACAAATCTTCGTCTTCGTCCTCCAGAGATAAATGGTCTTCAATACACTGAAAAGCTCAGATTGACCCGAGCGTAATGAAAGACAAAACACTCGAGTCATAACTAAAAGATCTTATGTAAGTTAAATCAACAATAAATAAATATGAGTGTAACGGCTTCAGAGATGTTTACGGGGTTTGACATCTTCTATCCAGTGTCAACGTGAGTGCAATAAATTAAGAGTTGTTCGGGATTTCCATCTCCTAACAATCCATTAAGCTATCTACATACATAGTACAATATGCTATTATAATAGTGTCTATAGTAAAGTAAAGTATTAAAATAGTGTTAAGGCGTTACCCGTATCTCCCTTAACACATTTTATATATTCCCGTAGTCTATACAGATACTGTAAGCTCCACCAAACTGGTGGTTTACTCAGGGAGCACTCCATAGGTATGGTACAAAACAAACTCGTAGTGGGTGCGATAAGGCATGTGACAAGGCATGCGAGGCAATACCCAGGGTAGGATACTACCATTTTGCGGATCCGAACTGGTGGTAATGAATAGCAGCTACTACCGACCACCTCGGAACATACTCCCATAATCAAAATCGAGGGGTGGCCACAAAATCAATCACAAAGTCATAATATGGTATCGAAGAAGCATGTCCGATCGGAGGTGCAACCTCACTTGGCCCGGTGTGGCTCCTATTTTAGTCACATCAAGCTGACTCGAGGGAGTCACGGCTACGTTAATACCTCATACAGAATCGTTCGCCAAACCATCCTACTTCATTCTAGAATCTCCACCATGTGCACAGTTGTTAAAGTGGTTTTCGGTATTGGCAGAGAGTATGACAATATCCGATCCCGGTCTCTTTAACAACCAAACGCTTATTTCACACTGGATGGTTCTTTTACATTTCCAAAACCGATTCGTAATTGATATCAAAATATCATATTCAATTCAAACTATATCACTTTCAAAATCATATTCACTTTCGAAATCATATCGACAAAATAAGTTAAATCCTTATTTCAAAATTATCATATTTACTCCAGTATGTCATTTCACTAGAAAATATCATTTCAAATCCCAACTTAGGTTATAACATTATTTAACCATATTCACTTTTAAATCAAGGATTTAAATATAAACACTTCAAATTTACACACTCTGAAATTTAGAAAATAGTTTAGATAGTCATAAATAGTTTAAATGGTTTTAAAAATAGTTTTAAATAGTTAAAATACTTTAAAATAGTTTAAATGGTTTAAAATAGTTTACAATAGATTAAATTAGTTCTAAATAGTTAAAATAGTTTAAAATAGATTTAATTAGTTTAAATATAGATTAAAATAGTTAAATAGTTTAAAATAGGTTAAAATAGTTTAAAAATAGATTTAATACAGTTAATAGTTTAATATAAAATAGTTTGATTATTGGAAATGGTTTATATAGTAAATAGTTTAAAAATCTAAATAAGTCTGAATTTAAAATAATATATCTTTAAACAGTTTACATTATAATAATTTATTTGAAATTAATTTCAAATTAAACTATTTCTTCCATTTCAACAAATCAGAACCATATCCATTTCAACAGAACTAAATTTTCTTTCAATACAAATTCCCAAAATCATTTCAATTTATATTGATTTCAAATTCACGTTTGAACCACAATTTTAAAGCACTTCAAATTCATAGATTTCAAAATTTAGATATTCAAACATTTTAATAACTCAATTTCAATAAATTTCATTTATATTTCACAATTCAAACTTTGAAATTTCAACTTAATTTCTTTAAACAATTAATGTAAACAAATTCCAATTTCAACATTTAAAGCTTGGATTTTCGAAAATAATTCAGTTTATATAAATCCAAATTTTATTTCAGAATACCATTTAACTGAATTTCAAATGTTTAGGATTTAAAATAATTTAATTTAACCAATCCAGTGTCCATATATATATTTCTACCCTATGGTCAAGCGATACAGAAATATATCATTTCAAGCCCCAATACACGGGTATATATCATTTCAACCCGCAATCCCGAATTTAACTTCAATCCATGAAATCGCTTGGATCTATTATTTCAACCCAGAACGATTTCTCCCTAATCTATCAAATCGTTCGGGTATGTATCATTTCAACCCATAGGGATCTTCTAACAATAACTAAGGGAATTTGCAGTGTGATATCATTATATATAATATAACATAACATCCAGTCATCCAATCTCAAGAATCAAACATCCATCACAATCATCATTCAAATCAGCCAATAAATAATGGCAATTACTGATTATCATTAACAAGTATTTAACTGGAAAATTTAAATTCAACATTAAATTATATGGAAATTAGATTCGATAAAATTTAGATTTAACTGGAATGACAAATTAAATATACCAAACAGCAATCAGTCAACTTCTAATCACATCATCAATTTAATTTAACTATCATAAGATAATTTAGTAGTCGTGAGTGGGTTAAAACACAGACTTTTGATTTGTCGATGATTTTCAAATCCAAAACAGCCTAAAATTTGAACAGTCTCAGAATTCGTCCAAACCTCAGAATTCCGATACGATCGCAGCGGAACAAACCGCGCGTGAATCTGAGCTCGTATGCAAAAGATACGCGTGTTAGAATGATGAATTTATAAAATATAATAATTAAACAAACAAATCATAAAAAACACATCACCTGTTCGTTCGTTTGTACACAAACCCTAACCAACTAAACATTGCCTCGTTCACGAACGTAGCCACCGTCGTTCTTCATCGAATTGTTGCCGCCAAACCACGATGAACCACCCAGATCAGGCATGACCACTGCAACCCCCAAGCTCCGCTGTCCCAATGGCCATCTCACGCGCCTCTCCAGCTCCACGAATCTCGCCACTGCACCTATTTCTGGCCGTGTTTCATCCCGCCTCCCGATCGTCAAACGGTCGACGATCCGCCGTTGGATCATAAACCCTAGAAATGGACGGCCAAGGTTCATCCTTGATTTCTGATCGAATGATGCAACCAATTGAAAAATGAGTCACTGCAGTGGATTAGGCTCGTACGGAGCTTTCCGACGATATATAATATGACATAGTTTTGAGGAGTTTGATTTTCGATTTGAATTGGAATTTGAATTAGGGTTTTTGTAATTGGAATATGTTTCTGCCATTGAAGAACGTAGCAGATAAAAGTTGATGTACGTACAGTAGAAATTGAAAGATTGCTAGGGTTTAAGAAACAAAGCTATTTATATAGACAAGGCCCGATAAGAAAGAATGAACCCATCGAATCGGTTCGAAACGACAATAATGACCCGAAAAGCCCGTTCCGCTTCCGAAACGAAAATGAGTCATCCATTATATCAAAATAGATGTTTTCGGCATTTTTAAATTCAATGGAATGGGTTTCAAGTCCTAATTCCATTGTATGAAGAAATTAGCTTTTAAAATCAGCTTATTCAAATTGAATTCAACAAATTGATTTCTACGCATTTCGAGCCACACGATCAAACGACAAGTCCGATCGCTACGAAACTTGAAATCCTACAATAATTCACCGTTACGGATCCGATGAAACTGGTTTCGTCAAAATCTAAGACAGTGGCCAAAATGACTATTTTCATGTTAATTAAATAAATTTATTAAATTGATTTTATCACTTTTCAAATTCAAATTTTATAACTAACAAAATTTATCATTTTTGATTACCTAGTAATTTATAATCTTTTAAAATAAATTTCCCATGTCAAATTCAATATTAAATATTGCACTAATTACAGTGTTCAATTGTCATTGCAATAAATTCAATAATTAAAATTTTAAATTCAAATAAATTCATTACACCTTATTATTCACTCAACTATCATCTTACAGATATAATTGACATTGGTTTACATCTTATTACATTAATATTCTACAATTATCATCTTTTATCATATTAACTGCAATATTTACTTAGATTAGTTGCAATTGCTTTCCAATTTAATTTCAACAGATTAAATAAATAGGCGATAAATAACAATTGTTACCTTTTACTTAAGTTGATCACATTTATAAGTTTATTATCTATAAACAAATGTTATAACTTCTTACACAACACTGATTATATTAAATTTCAATTAATTACACACTATCTCACCATTTAATATAACATTTAATTTACTTCCTTATTTACAATTTCTAACCAATTTAACTTTGCAATTATTTCAGTTACTTGAGATTATATTCAAATAGTCATCAATTACATTAAATTAAGATTATTAAATTTCATTCTAGTTATTTCCTATTAATAAATCATAAATTTTCAATTTCATACAATATTAATTCCAAAAATCTTATTTAAATTAATATTTTAATTATCGGAAAATTACGGGTCGTTACATGTCGTCTTTGAGCAAGGCATCGCAGTAGATCCTGCCAAGATGGCAGCGGTTCAGGATTGGAACTAGCCCAAGAACGCTGCTGATGCAAGCAGTTTCTTAAGATTGGCGGGACACTATAGATGTTTTATCAAGGACTTCTCAAAGGTAGCAGCGTCGTTGACTAATTTGACGAAGAAGAATCGGATCTTTATTTGGAAGCAAAGTTCAATCATGCATTTGTGACCCTTAAGGAGATGTTGATGAGCGTGCCCATATTGACTATTCCGAGTAGGAATGAGGAGATGACAATATACATAGATGCATGTTGTACTAGACTTGGTGTGGTATTGATGTAGAGAAGAAAAGTTGTCGTCTACGCTAGTCGACAGCTGAAATCGCACGAAAAGAAGCATTCAACTCATGATTTGGAGTTGGTGACGATAATGTTTTCTTTGAAGATTTGGAGGCATTATCCATTAGAAGAAAGGTTAGAGCTATTCATGGACCATAAATCCTTGAAGTACCTTTTCTCCCAAAAGGATTTCAAACTTCGCTAGCAGCGATGGTTGGAATTCTTGGCTTCCTACAAATTTAGCATTTCCTATACGTCCAGTAAGGGAAATGCAATCTTCAAATTATTGACCAGAAGACAAATATGTTTGGGCGCAATGTTCCTAGGGTGGAAGCAGTTGGAGTAAATTGATGGCTATGACTTCAGACTTCATTGTGAGTTAGAGCCAGAGACGTTGGTGAGCTTGACTATCAGACCTACTTTGATTGAGTGGATCGGTGCCAGTTAGATGCAAGATGCTAAACTTGTGGGGATCATGGAAAAGATAGAAGGAGGAGTAGAATCTGAAGATATAAAGCAGTACCGACATGACCAAGATGGTTGACTCCATAAAGTTGGAAGACTGTTTGTCCTCGATGTTGATGGATTACGGGATGAGGTATTATGAGAGTGCGATCACTATAGATGACTATACATCCCAGCGATAATAAGATGCACCATGATATGAAGCAGATATATTATTAGGAAGGGGTGAAGAAGGATGTCAAGACATTTATCTCGAAGTCTATAAACTACCATTTGGTAGAGGCAGAGCATAATCCAAGTGTTTAATGCAACCTCTTGGCGCTCCGGAGTGGAAGTGGAAACAAGTTACGATGGATTTCATCGGTGGATTGTCAAGGACCATAGGAAGACACGATAGCATTTGGGTCATATTCGATAGATTAATGAAGATTTCCTTATTCATATCCGTTAATTCTAGTAGAACGACATCCAAGTTAGCCGAGTTGTATGTGAAGTGGGTGGTACGATTCTAGGGTGTTCTAGAGAGTATTATGAGTGACCAAGACCCTTTATTCACTAGTGGTTTGGAAAGAACTTACAAGAGGCGTTAGAAACGGAGCTGCATCTCAATACAACTTATCACCCGCTGACCGATGGGCAGACTGAGAAGGTGAATCATATATTGGAGGACCTCGTATTAGCTTGCATACTCGACCTTAGAGGTTCATGGGATGATCATCAGCATTTGGTAGATTTCGCATACAACAATAATAGCTATCACTCTAGTATCGGTATGGCATCGCAAGAAGAATTGTATGGGCGATTGTGTAATGCTCTTGCATGTTGGTCGAAAGAAGGTGTAACGACCTGCCTTTTTGATCCTCAAAAGTCGACACTAATACATGAACGATATTCATGTGCTAAGTATCCAAGTGCCGGAAAGACAGATTATTGGGGTGAGAGAAAATAAAAGACAAAATAGAATCTCATATTATGATGAGTAATGTATAACATACCACAGAAATTTACCCAAAAGAAGACTTAAAATATACATGCACATCAAGCAGAGTCAAATAAACAATAATTAGCCTGAATAATTATAACAGTCCATCCTTACAATTGCTGATAAATACAATAAGAAAATGCAGCGGAAATAAAGAGATACGAGAATATGACTTGGAGACATTCGGGTGGTCTCCTAAAGCTCCAAAGCATCCAAACTAGATCTGTAATATGCTCGGTATGACCCGGGCATTGTTTAACACCCGGATCGGTCTAGTAAACCAGCATAAGAAACACACCTCAAATGGATTTTAATGTTATAAACATTTCAAAATAAAAGGTATCTCGTAAGACCATGCTGTACGTAAACACGGATGAGATTATTACCTTATAATAACCAAACCATTTGTATTAGAAAATCTAGGGATATTATAATAATGTCGAAGGGCGAAAATATCAATAAACAAGTAGCAATGATGCTCGTGAGTGTACGTCACAAAAATAATAGGTAGATAATCATAAACCGCTAAGGCGTGTTCGCTAATTGTGTAGGATTCCACGGAGGGGCCCTCAGTACCTCGAGAAAGATCCTCCTGCACAAGGATCGGAGTTATCCTTTCGAAGCAACAATACATCCCTAGTGATGTGCAATAGGAAATACATAGCTGGCTATGCAGGGTTGAATGCATCTCTCCATGCATGCATAACAACTCTAGGTAACTCTAGGAAGAAGACGACTGCACCATCATCGGTTAGATAAACCCTTAGATATGCATCATATCTCTAATTTTAGTCAATACCATTGGTTAGGCCACGTCCAGCATTCCAGCTCACGCACCACCATCTAAACAGATCTCGGAACCGCATATGGATTCCCATACACTAATGGGTCTCCGAACCACACATGGATTCCCACATCTCAACAAAGATCTCGGAATCGTGCATGGACTCCCATACGCCAACGGGTATTGGAATCACTCATGGATTCTTATACCCCAACAAGTCGTGGAATCACACATGGATTCCCGCATCTCAACAAAGATCTTGAAACTCCTTCATCAAACACGTACATGGTTTTTGAAGTGGTTACGGTATGAGTCATCTCTTACAACTACACATCCCCGCTTATCGGGCGCTCCAAAAGCCAATTGCCGATTTTCCAGAATACACAATACCAGTTCCTTTTGAAATTAGCAGACAATACATAATAATGGTGATCACCTTAATCGTTTATGTGGACGGATCTCCTCATCATTTGTCCTAGAAGAAAAAATGAGTTTATACATATAGTATAGCACCACTGACGGTAACTGTACCATATAATCCTCGTGTTTCTCATAGATATTTCCAGAGTTGAAATCCGTTGCTAAGTAGGGGAACATTTCCGTACCACCAAAATTAAGAAGGATTACATATTTAGGCCGAAATTTGATAGTCGGTTATTTAACTATCAAATAAACAGACATTCCAAACAAAGATTACATTTTCCATGGAAGCCACAAAGCCTCTCAAAATTAATCTTTTATAAATTTCCTTTCGAAAGTATTTATCCAATTATTAAAATATACTTATCTCACCGGAATAAGTATATTCTCGAACCATTCCTTTCAAAACTTGAAAAACCCTTTTCACATACTTATAAAATGGTATAAGTATATTCACCAAACACTAAAAGAGATTTTCTATTTCAAATTCATATCAAAATGATCAAACCCAAATATCATTTATAACGGAGTTATAAATAACTCGAAACGCCATTTCTTTCCATAAATCTCTTTTAATTTATAAATATCCCTTTTATAAATCTCCAAATCTATTTATAAAACTTCTTTATAAATCACCAATTTTTATTTATAAAAATACTCTATTCATAAATCTTCAGAATCATTTATAAAACTATCTTTTTTTAAATCGCAAAAATCTATTTATAAAATACTATTTCATAAATCTCCAATTCAATTTATTCAACTTTCCCTTTTTAAATCACTAAAACTTTCAAATGCCACTTTTCTAAAAACGTTCAAAACCCAACTTCCTTACAAATTCCAAAGCTCTTTCAAATTTATAAGCTCCTTTAAATAAATCCTTTCTATTAGTTAAAACCCTTTATAATCTTCCATGTAAAAATAATTCCTTTCGTAAACAAATTCATTATTTAATTATAAGGAATAAAAACATTAACCACATAAAAAAATAACTCTAAACATTTTAATAATACAATAATAAAACTTTAAAGGATTATTAAATAATATAATAAAATAACTTCAAAAAACTTTTTAAAATATAATTAATTGACTTTAAACAGTATTACTAATAAAATAATTAACTAGCTTAAAATAATCATTAATAAAATAATTTATTGTCTTTAAACAACCTAAGTAAATAATTAATTTTTAATACAATAATTAACTATAAAACATTTTAAATATAATAATTAACTTTACTAAAGAAATAGTTTTACAAAACACTTTGTAAAATAAAAATTTAACAAAACACCTTGTTAAAATAGTAATTAAATAATCACTTTACTTCAAAGTAACAATTTGAAGTTAATTTTAATCCATAACTTTCCAATTCAAAAAGAGGCTTAGCGACCACAATGGTACTTAAACAAGCTACCAATAAATTCAATTTAACTTTTTAAGTTAAATTGCAGGTATTTATATAAACAGGCATATATGTAAGCTAAATCCATAAATAACAATCAATTGTTAACACATCACTTATCCAATATAAATCTACCGACACTTAAATAAATGTCCAAGTTTATATAATGGTTGAATGAGGAATTATTCTACTACATAAATTATCATTCAAAATAAACTCTTCCATTCATTATTAGGCGTTGTTTATTTAGCCAAATAGATAACACCAAAGCAGTATGCTTAAATTAACTATGTTATTATTTAAACAACGCAATTATTTTCATCGGTATTATTTTACACTTATTACATTATCCATTTTTATAAATAATAATTTATCCAAACCAAACAACCAGCATATACAACATCCAGACAGGCAATAAATAATTTTTATCTGCTATATAACATATTGATTAACAAAAAAGATGAGTTTTACTCACCCAAATTCAGTTGTCGCCAAAGCGTTCTAGTTCCATCTAAAATCGAACAGCGCTTGATTTTAGTTTGAAATTCTACAAACTCCAATCTCCAGCAATCCAAGTTCAAAATGTAGATATGATCCTAGGAGTGCAACGCAACTGACCGCGTTCGATTTGGACCTCATATGGGCAAGATATACATTTTATAAAATTGAGATAGATTTAAACTATTAATTACTTCACTAGTTACAATTTAAAACTAATTACCCGTATTAAACTGATCCCCTTTCTTCTCCCACAAACTTTTCCCGCTTCTAACTGCTTCCCCCCTTCATCGAAGTCGAACAATCTCTCCTTCCTCACTCACTCCATACACCATAAAACCGTGCAACAATAGCTCCGATTAACTCCCCTTCGTGGCCTCTACCACCCCGACACCCAAAAACCCAGCTCGACGCCATACAGGTCATCGTGACCCAAGCATATCGACAACGACACCTTAAAATCACACCGCCCAATTCTCTACCGGACAACCCCAAACTCGGCACAAAGGTGCGTGTAATGACCCGATATTTTCAACCATTCGCATCCGCACATGTCGGACTTGAATTGCTCAAAATACCGCGTTGTAAATAAAATTTGGCAAATCTCAGAATATACAGTAAATAAATATAATCACAGATCACAGACACAGAGTAAAATAATGCAGCGGAAGTAAAAGAAATAGTAGTTCATGAAGCTACTACATAAATATATAAGAGTTACATAAGATATAGCAGAAGAAATAGAGTACAACAGAAGTCTCAATAAAATAACCAAGTACAAGCTGAGTAGAACAACAGAACTGAAATAGATAGGACAAGACAAGTAGATAATCTCCAGCGATTCAAATCTCCAAGAGAGTGGAAATCCAAATCTGTGAATAACTCAGGCTGACCCGAGCGTAAAGCAAAACACAAAACACTCGAGTCAGGACAATATATACTTATATAATGTAAACCAACTCAAGTGAACTGTAATAAAGGTACAAGTAACTTAAAGAATGCTTGGGATCGCCCATTCTTTAAGGATCCGTTAAACTATCTACTATGTAGTAATATTCGCTATTATAATAATGTCTAATCATAAAATAAACATACTTTTAAATAGCGTTAAGGTTTTACATTTTCCACCTTAACACGTAATATGCCAATAGTCTAAACAGTACCTACATACCTCGAAAGGCTACGAGAAGATACTCCATAGGTACGACACAAATAGAAACTCGTAGTAAAGCTCGATATGATAGGTGACACGGCACACAAGGCAATGCCAGGGTAGATATACCAATTACGCACACGGACTGATGGAAACGCATAGAAGCCACTACCGCTCCACCTCGAACAACACTCCCAAATCAAGGGTGGCCACCAAAAATCACAACGTAATAGAATGGTATCGAAGAAGTGTGTCCGATAAGAGGTGCTACCTCACTGGTCCGAGATCGCTCCTGTTTTAGCCACCTTATGCCAACTCACGGGAGTTGGGTTCACGTATATACCTTAGGATCGTCGCCACCATCCTACTTCATTCTGGAAACTCCACCGCGTACACAGTTATCAAAGGGGTTTTCGGTATCGACAGAGAGTATGTCCATATCCGATCCTGGTCTCTTTAACAACCAATCGTTATTATAACCCGTGGTTATAATTTAAAACAGTTTATACTTCAAAATAGAATATCATTTCAAATCCAAATCTTTATCAAAATAAAGATTAAATCAATTCCAAACCATTTCAATATATTTAAAATATCATATCATTTCAAAACTTTATTTCAAATCATTTCAATATATCAAAATATCATATCTTTCCAAAACTTCATTTCAAATCATTTTAATATATCAAAATATCAAATCTTTCCAAAACTTTATTTCGAATCATTTTTATATACCAAAATATCATTTGAGTTCAAATCTAAATATTCAACTTTAAATACTTTTTAAATTCAAAGATATCATTCATTTATTATCATTTCAAGTCACCCTTTTAAATAGTTTATATTTCAATCAAAATAATTCATTTAAACTATTAAAAAGTGTAATTATTATACCTTCAAATCAAGTATTAAAATTTCCAAAGTTTCAATTCAATTCAATCATTTTTTTTTCAATTAAATTTCCATAGACCATTTCAAATCTTATAACTTTCAAATATAGATTTAATCCACAAAATAACTATTCAAATTATAAAATAAATTCCAAAGCTTTAATATCCTATATTTCATAAGTCCAATATCTTTTAAATAGATTCAAATTACAAGTAAACCAAATATTTTCCATACTAATATAAACTTCAATTATTCATTCCAAGATTTAATATCATTCAAATTCATTTCAAAATATCAAAATATCATTTCAAAACATTATTTATTTAATTTAAATTTAAATACCATTTAATCACATTTCAAAATAGTTGTATTTCCCAAATCAACTATTCCATTTAAATCATTTAAAGTCAATTCATTATATTTAATAATTAAATATTTAATTTCAAAAATTTAATCTTTTTCAAAGATCACTTATTTGAATTTATTAAACAAAGAAAATTCAACTTTCGCAGCACTTAGAAAATGCTACGAAATGTTATATTTAAAAACAGTTCATTACAAAAGACGGCATTTAAAAATGTTGTAATATCTTAATTTAGTTTCAATTAAAATTTTAGTTAAATTTAACAACTATAGCACTAACAAAGTGCTATAATTACACTTAGTTCAAATATTGCCATATGGTTCATTTAAACAACTACAGCATTTACCAATGCTGTAATATCTTTACATTATATTTCAAAAATGCTGTCAAATCAAATTCAGAGTTTAATTACGATTTCACAAACAATTAACTTTTAATATAACTCCTTTTAACTTACAAAATCATATTTTCACATTTTAAAACAATCATTTAAATACCTTTATTTCTATGATTTTATAAAGTCCAATTTCCATACAAAAAATCAAATTAAATAACAATTAAATTTTCATTTCTTTAATTAAATTCTTAACTTAACAAATAAGTTTAAATTTCCAAAATATAACTTATTTCCATTTATTTTACTAAATTAAAATTTCACTTTTAAACAAATTCCACAAAATTCAATTTATGTTATATTTCCAAATTCAGCTTAAATATTCATTTATTTCATATTTTAATTTATACAAAATCATTAACACTCTTTAAAATTTATTATTACTTAATAAAGATCATTAAATTCATCTTTTAAATCAAATTTGTCATATATTCTTACTTTACATTAATTCCATTTATAAACAAAATCATAAATTCCAAAGTTAACTTATATTTCAAACTCTACTTTACCATTTACTTAATTCACTTATTTAATTTGTATAAAATCACAAATATTTAATAGAAATCCTTTTAATAAAATTTTAAATCATAATATCATAATATTTACATTTTTAAAATAATTTAAAATTTTCAGAAAAATATATAAACCACGAGTCTGTATAAAATTTTCTAGCCTAGGTCAAGTGATACAGATATGTATCATTTCAATCCGCAGTTTACAAAGAAAACCGGGTTTTATCATTTCAAACCCGCAATCCCAAGTTAAATAAAATAAATAAAAAGTCGCTCAGGCTTATCATTTCAGCCCATAATGATCTTTCCCTATTCTAAAGTCCGTTCGGGTATGTATCATTTCAACCCATAGTGATTTCTAATCTACAGGGAACTTGCAGTGTGATAAACTGATAAAATGAACAGAATAACATCATATAACAGTAATAGATGATATAACATATATAATAACAGGGGTAAACATTATATGATCATAATATAACAGTTACAACAGGATGATATAATTTTACAGATTCAAATGGTGTCAGTTTACTAGTTATATAAGTACACATTGTCTGGTGAGAATTACTCACTTGTTCAAGCTGGAGATGACAACCACAAACACACAACAAAGATTTCCAGAGGCACGAAAGCATGACAATGATTTGAGATTGGAAGAACCAAAGCTATATCCCTTGAAAACATTACACAAAACAAATATATAAAACATAAGTTACAAAACAGGATGCCACTAAACAATGTTAGGAACAACTGCATAAACAAAACCAAAGTGTTTGCACTTGCTTTATACCATCTATGCTTCAGCTCCAGGTCTAAAATGCATGGCTAATGGGTGGGTTTGGATCTGGTTTTGGGTTCCATAGGGTCGGCCTAGCATGCGTTAACAAAGTGGTGAAGTCTAGGTGCAAAAACTAGGTGTTCAAGGCTAAACAATGCAACATAACCTCACATCTTTGGCATAAATAGGTTCGGCCAGAGGTCATGGGTCACGGCCAGTGGCTGCTGGTGATGGTGGATGATGTGGCAGAGGGTGGAGGTCAGGTCAGAGGTGGTAGTGGCGGAAAATGGTGGTAGAAGGTGGTGCTAACAATCTTGGCTCGGCTAGTGTAATATGTGGTGGTTTTTGTTGATTTTGGTGGTGCTCCTTGCCATGGATGTGCTTAGCCTGCCTTGGTGGTGTAGTAGGGTGGGTAATGATCAGATAAAGGGGGTGGTGGAGGTCGGACCAGATCTGGTTGTGGAGGAGCCAAGCCTAGAAGAAGAGAGCAAGTGCAAAAATCAATGTAAACAAGTAGAAAATGAATAAGAAAAAGTTGAAAATCATTACCCAAACTTTCATCAATAGCCATGGCCGAAATTCTTTTGTCTCAGAAATGAAAATGAATGCATGTGAATAGAAAATAGAGTATGCAGCTGAAAGATGTGGATAGTAAAGGCTAATTGATGAAAAGATAAGTTACAAATGTGAAAGGTTGGAAGATAAAAGGCCTTAGGCAAATCAAATGTCATAACCTTTCAAATTTCTTTTAATTTCTTTATATAAGTTTATATTACTGAAAATAATAATAAATTCAGTCACAAATTCTAAAATATAACAAAATATAAAAAATATATAAATATTTATTAATTATATAAGGTTAAAATAAGAAAATAGCACAAAATTGCAAACTAGTCTAAAAAATTTGAAAATAAACAGAATAAACTTTGGAAAAATTATATGGATTTGGGAAAATATTTATAAATAAAGATAAGAACATAAAATAAAAATGCATTCACAAAATGAATAAATAAATTTTAATTAAATATAATTTAATTGAAGAAAATAGCAGAAAAATGGAACCTAGCCTTTAAAAATAGAAAATAAATGCAACATATTTTGGAAAAATTCTATTATCACTTTAAAAATATTAAAAGACAAAAATATACATAAAAAAAGTATTAACACATATTAGAACAAAATATGACAACTAAAATATATTTTAAAATAGACAATATTGCTAAATACATCAGTTTACACATAATATTGAAATGTACATAACTTTTACAGTTTAACTTCGTTTTCAACGAAACAAAAAGCAGTGTTCAAGTTATTACATCTATTTTCATAATAAAAGATAAAATGTAAGATTTTATATAATTTAAATTTTGTAGTTTAAAAGTCAAAGATTGAACAGTTTGACCAGAAATTCACTTTATAGTAAAATATTCAAATTATACTAGTTTGAACTATAAATCACTTAATAATCAACATTTATATTTAAAAATGAAATATTTGAAATAAACCATTTAAAAAAAATTAAAATAAAAGAAAGTCAAATTTAAAATATATACAAAAATCTAGGGTTGTTACACTCTCCCTCACTCAAAACTTTTCATCCCCGAAAAGGAATGAGGTACGGGAAAGCACAGAAAAAGATAGAGTGAAATAAGATTAAGACAAGATGACTAGGGGATTGAAATTTATACCTGATAACTATTGTTATAGGTAAGTTTAACAAGGTGGAGATGATCTTTCCAAGATTCTCCAGAATCAGGAACACAAGCACGAAAAGATCCTCTAAAATCTGATTCACTCTTTTCTCTTGACCGACAGTCTATGGATGAAAGCTGTGCTCAGATTCAAAATGAGTAGCAAAGATTATTAAAGATTATTAAAGATTATAGAAAGATTTCTAAACAGAAAGATTATAGGAAGAGGCCTATACCAGTCTGTTTCAAGATAAGGAAAAATAAGAACAACCAAAAGATAGTTTGAAAAACAAAATTAGGAAATAAGTTTGAAAAACAAAATAAGATAATAGGTTTGAAATTTCTATGGTTTCAGCTTAAACTGATAATTAATTTTACACAAGTTAAATAAATCTTAACTACCTCTTATTACATTATCTTATCATCCAATTTTGTTAAACTAACAATTTCAAAAATCATGGATTGGAAAAATCATTATTATACTCATAATGTACTTAATAAATTTAATTCCTCTTTATTCCTAATTAAAGTTAAATTTATTCCTCTCAATATATTTTATCATCTATGTTAAATATACTTACACTTATTATAACTGTTTTAATTTATTTTTAGTTCCTTTAACATCATTTTGTATTGTAAGTTATTCAATTACCTTTTTATTCTATTTACCTCTATCAATCTTTTATAACTAAAATTTAAGTGTATAACATTTATTATAACCACTCAAATTTTATTTATAAAACTTTTTATGTAACGACCCGTATTTTTAACGGATCGACAAGTTCGACAGAATTTGGAATTTTAGAGTTTTTGAGCCATTTCAGATTTTAGGCGAAAATGGCTAAGTCCTGAGTCGTGAACGACTTAGTGTAAGTCGTGAGTCGTATACGACTTAGGGGATAGGAGCGACTCAGGGATTTGGCTAGTTAAGGGTGTAAGGATAAGTCGTTTGAACGACTTAAGGGGTAGGCGCGACTTAAGGACTGGGCGAGATAAGGCTTAAGTTGTAACAGTTGAGTCGTACCCAAGTCATCTGATGAGTCGTGTACCCAAGTCATCTGATGAGTCGTACCCAAGTCATCTGATGAGTCGTACCCAAGTCATCTGATGAGTCGTACCCAAGTCATCTGATGAGTCGTCTGACCAGTTGAGTCGTAACCCCAGCTATTTGTTAAGTCGTGACCGACTCAGTAGTTGGCTGCTAGGTTATAAGTCGTAGAATGGGTTATCTCGTCTAACCAGTTAAGTCGTGGACGAGTTAAGGGATGAGTCGTAAGTTGTTGAGTCGCGCGTAGGTGATAACTCGCGCAAGTGGATGAGTCGTAGCCTTTGTGATGAGTCGTATACGAGTTAGTAGTTGAGTCGTCTAACCGAGTAAGGCGTGCGCATTTAAGTCGTAGACAGGGGGTCTGGTGAGTTGTAGGCGCATGCTATAAGTCGGAGACGACTTAGGAGATAGCTGTTTTGTCATGAGTCGTAGGCAGATGTGTGTTAAGTCGCTAAGGGTAGTCTGGTTAGATCGTAGAAGCCAGAAGTCGTTGAGTCGTAGGGCTTTGAGTCGTGAGTCGTAAACGACTCATGGAGGCAGACGAGATAGGGATTCCAGCTATAAATAGGAGAGTTTCTCTTCATTTTTGGGATCCGGATTTTGAAGCGACGAAGTGCTGCCATTTTGAGAGCTCGACTTCTACACTTCTTCACTTCTTTTCTCCACTCTAATCTAGTGCTTCCTTCCATCCAAATCAAAGATCAAGATTGAAGATTCAAGAGCTAAAGTTGAAGATCTTCATCTTTTCAAGAGAGATTTCTTCGTTTGAAGCGGATTCGTGATAGATCAAGCTTCATCCTTCGCTGTCCAGATCTGAAGCATGTTGATTTGGGTTTTTTTGGTGATTTGGTGAGTGGTGATTATCTCTCACATGGATCCAAAGGAGTATATCGGATTGTTGGCTCGATTTGGTGTTAAAATAGGGATTTCCATGCATTTTCTTCATCCAAAGTGTAGATCCATATAGATCCATTGTTCATGATGATGTTACATCTATTTTATCATATGTTAACCTATGCAAGTTCATTCATCAAGTTTGTAGAGATATAATCCATGTTTTCATGCTTATTGGACTTTCAACTCTTTAATTACGAAAATGCCATTATTGTTATAATTGTCTACTTAGATCATATTTGAATGCTTGATTGTTTGGATTGATGTTTGATTTGATTGATTGTTATGAACTAGATGATTGATGATTAGATTTAGACCGAAGACGATTCAAAAGCTAAGGGAAAGGCTCTTGAATAGGGAAAGCTGCTCGTGGCATATGTAGCGGGATGATGAAGCTCTTATGCATAGATTCGATGATGTGATGTTGAGATGAGGCTTTGCGAGGATGTAATGAAGCGAGTCATCATGTGATGAAGACTTCGTCTAATCCAGACGGGATCATTCCAAGCATGTTGATAACTCGGTGATATGATTCGAGTTGAGGATAATGAATGGATATGAGAATAGTCGTCGAAGAGGATGACTAGGAGGTTTGGATAGCATTGTTGTTGAAGGTTCTAGCATGCTCTAAGCAAGAGTACGTTTGGGCAGATTCGATAGTCCCAACGACTAACTGTTGATGATCGAGTACTCTGGGCAGATTCGATAGTCCTAGGCACGGGCTGCGACGACGTGCGGGAGTTATGTCTAGAACCGGGGTTTCCATTAGCCCTTGACGGACGGCTGAAAGAATGTGCCGGTCATTCAATTAACGGTGATATCGAAGCAATGATATCAGTGATAGCCAGAGTCATGGATGTTTGGTTGTAACGTTATTTCGGACTCAAGAGCGGTATTTTCTGGGTGCTTATCTGATTTAGGCCTTGGTACTTGGAAAACATCGCCCTTGACTCGAGTGATAATAGCTTTACTTTAAATTGTATGCTCTGCTATGTTTGCTTCTGCTTAGTGTGTGTCTGAGGGCTATCACTGTAGAATGAGGTTGGAGTGGGAGGGTTGTATTCCTTTTCCTTTATGCTCTTTTGGTATGTTGTTAGTTAATTTACTGCTCACTAAGACTGTTGTCTGACTCAAGGCTTTATGTTTTTAATTCTTATTGCCTTGGGCTGTTCGTCCATTTTGGGACGGACAGACTAGGTAGCAGGTGACAGGTGCTGTTCTCTTCTCACGATGCTGATATCGAAGACGAGCTGGAGGGTTGCATATTATCTTCTTATTATATGTACTGGATATTCCGCTGTTTTGTATTCTCTGAGAGATATGTAGTGAGGCTTGATGTATTGACTATGTGGATGCTTGTATTCAACTATTATGGAGTTTTATATGATGTCATTTTGTTCTGTAAAGCTTCACTATACATATGTTCTATTGTATTTTGTCCATGCGCTGTGAGAAATACGATAGATTCTGTTGTTTTAATCTACCCTGACAATCGTCCATGGTCGCCTGGCACACTTTACAGCGCACTATCTCTAGATTCGGTACAGGGGTCATGGGCGGTCGTCACATTTGGTATCAGAGCATTGGTTAATCGATTTTACCCAACGCTCGCCGTCGTAACTACGTATGAGAGACGTAATTGTATTTTGATGGATGATTACTATATATAATATAGTAGCTTAGTAGAGTTTGAGTCCTTTATGCAGTTGTTTCTCTAGATGTTCTAATCATTCCTTTTTATAGATATTGAGAATGAGTCGAAGAGGGAGACCAGCTGCTAGGGAAGGCCGTGCTACTGAAGAGACTACTGATTATGCAGCCATGTTCGAAGCTATGATGACTTCGATCATGAGGAGGATACCAGTTCCGGGAGCGGCAGTTGATGTTGGAGTTCAAGTTCAAACTCCAAAACCGGTGGATTTTGCTAAGTTGTGTAAGGACTACACTGCTCTTGGAGGAAAGGTTTTCTTGGGAACAGAATCAACTATCGAAGTCCAGAGATGGATAGATGCTTGTAGAAGGATCTTTGGTGATTTGGGAATTGAGGATGCAACTAAGAGGAAGTTGGCATCAAGACAGCTTCAAGGAAGGGCTTCTGATTGGTGGAACTCTATTACCATCAATACTCCGGAGGAAGACATTACTTGGGAGCAATTCCAAGTCAGATCTGAAGCTAAGTTCATTTCTACAGCTCAGAAGTCTGTTCTGTTCAAGAGGTTTGTGGAGCTCAAGCAAGGCGGAAGATCTGTTCTTGAGTATGTTTCTGAGTTTGAAGCTTTGTCCAAGTATGCCCGGTCATATATTGAGTCTGCATATCAGAAGAATGAGAAGTTTGTGACAGGCTTGGACAGCTATCTTGGGAGACAGTTGGTGGATCATTTGGACGATTCATTTGAGAAGCTTGTGGAGAAAGCTCTTAGGCATGAGAGTCTGTTTCCTAAGGAAGGATCTGTTGTTGCTGTGACCAGGGAAGAGTCTAAACCCCAGCAGGGTGGAAACAAGAAGAGGAAGCAGCAGCAGCAGAAGAGTAAGGATGGCCAGAAGAAGCCGAAAGGCGAGGTGACTTGCTACAATTGTCAGCAGAAGGGCCATTTCTTGAAGGATTGTAAGAATCCTAAGGTGCTGATGAAGTGTCACAACTGTGACAAGCCGGGGCACATCAGGAAGAATTGTCCAGAACCGAGGAAGGACAAGCAGATTGTGCAAGCTTATGCTTTGGGAGCTGTTCCGTCGTCTTCAAAAGCTCCTACTGCTGAAGAGAAGGGAAAGAGTGTGGTTGTTCAAGGTACTCTTTTCCTATGTGGTGTTCCAGTTAGAGTTCTGTTTGATACTGGAGCGTCGCATTCATTTGTTTGTAGTGAACTCGTAGGCCGGTTGGGTTTGGAACCGGATATTGTTGATAGGCCATTGGTTGTGACTAATCCAGTTGGGGGTTCGTCTTGTTTGTGTATGTTATGCCGTGGTCTAGTTGTATCGAGTCATGGTTGCTCTTTTGTTTGTGATTGTTTTGTTCTGAACTTTGCGGGGTTCGGAATTATTTTGGGTATGGACTGGCTTAGGAAGTATGCGGCAAAGGTTGATTGTGAGAGGCTGGAGGTGACAGTCGAGAATGTGGAGGGGCGAGAGATTGTGATACGATGTAAGCATGAGGAAGGCGTCTTCATGAGCTTCATGTATTCGCTAGTTGTTCCACGGGATGGACTGTCTTTAGTGCCTATCGCAAATGGATTCGAGGATGTCTTTGACGAAGTCAAAGGGTTGCCGCCGCATAAAGAGATCGAGTTTCGAATAGATCTAGTAGAAGGAGCCAGACCTGTTGTGATGCCTCTTAGGCGGATGGCGCCTAGGGAACAACAGGAGTTGAGGGTGCAAGTTGATGACCTTTTACAGAAAGGATTCATTCGGCGTAGTGTGTCCGAGTGGGGTGCACCAGTTGTGTTTGCAACCAAGGCAGATGGGTCGTTGAGATTGTGTGTGGATTATCGTGAGCTGAATAAGGTGACTAAGAAGAACAAGTATCCATTGCCGAGGATAGATGACTTGTTTGATCAGCTTCACGAAGCTAAGGTGTTTTCTCAGATGGATTTGGCAACGGGATTTCACCAGTTGAGAGTAGCTAAGGATAGTGTGCCGAAGACCGCTTTTAGGACACCATCCGGTTTCTTTGAGTGGCTGGTAATGCCGTTTGGATTGACTAACGCGCCAGCATATTTTGTGGATCTTATGAATAGAGTGTTCAGAGATCAGTTGAACAAGTTCGTACTTGTGTTCGTGGATGATATTCTGATTTATTCCAGAACGGAAGAGGAGCACAAGACGCACTTGCGTATGGTTTTGGAAATCTTGCAGAAACATCAGCTGAAGGCTAAGTTTTCGAAGTGTCACTTCTGGAAGAGTGAAGTGAGGTTCTTAGGCCATGTGATTTCTGGAAGTGGAATAGCGGTTGATCCCGCTAAGGTGGCAGCAATCCAGGATTGGGTTAGACCTAAGAATGCATATGATGTGAGAAGTTTTCTTGGATTAGCAGGATATTATCGACGGTTTATCAAAGACTTCTCCAAGGTAGCTGCACCATTAACAGGATTGACGAAGAAGAACCAAGTGTTCAGTTGGGATGCTAAGTGTGAGCAAGCTTTCGGAATCCTGAAAGAGAGATTGACGAGTGCTCCTGTTTTGACTATTCCTAGTGGGAATGATGAGATGGTGGTTTACACCGATGCATGTGGTACTGGACTTGGAGCAGTGCTGATGCAGAAGGATAAAGTTGTTGCGTATGCCAGTCGACAACTAAAGCCGCATGAAAGGAATTACCCGACTCATGATTTGGAGTTAGCGGCGATTGTATTTGCTCTGAAGATGTGGAGACATTATCTGTTGGGAGTTCGATTCGAGTTGTTTACGGATCATAAGTCGTTGAAGTATCTTTTCTCCCAAAAGGATTTGAATCTTCGGCAGCAGCGTTGGCTAGAGTTTTTAGCATTATATGATTTTGGTATAGCTTATACTCCGGGAAAAGGTAACGCAGTGGCAGATGCGTTAAGTCGAAGACATGCAGGATTGGGGGCCATGTTTTCTGAATGGAAGAATCTCGAGTATTTAGCTGGATTTGACTTCAGGCCTAGATGCGAATTGGAACCTGAGATGTTGGCAAACTTATCAATAAGACCCACTCTTGTGGAAAGGATTGGTGAGAGCCAAAAGCGAGATGATAAGCTTGTCAAGATTATCCGTGAATTTGAATCTGGATTGGATCCAGAAAAGGATAAAGGATTCGAGGTCGATCGAGAGGGTTGGCTTCGGAAGCAAGGACGACTAGTTGTTCCCGATATAGATGAATTGAGGAGTGAAGTTCTGAAGGAAAGTCATCACTCAAAGTTGACAATTCATCCAGGTGGAAATAAGATGTATCGGGATATGAAGAGAACCTACTACTGGGAAGGTATGAAGAAGGATGTTGGAAATTTTATTTCCAAATGTATGAACTGCCAGTTGGTAAAAGCCGAACAGAAGAAGCCAAGTGGATTGCTTCAGCCATTAGAAGTTCCTACATGGAAGTGGGAACAAGTGTCGATGGATTTTATCGATGGATTGCCTAGAACCAGAACGGGAAATGAAGGGATTTGGGTCATTGTGGATCGTCTGACTAAGAGTGCACGATTCATTCCTGTTCGATCGACTAGGACTGCATCAAAATTGGCCGAGTTGTATGTTAAGTGGATAGTTCGATTCCATGGTATTCCGAAGAGTATAGTGAGCGATCGAGACCCATTGTTCACCAGTGAATTTTGGAAGAGCTTCCAGGAAGTTTTGGGAACCGAGTTGTGTTTGAGTACAGCTTATCACCCTCAAACAGATGGTCAGACCAAGAGAGTCAACCGAGTTTTGGAAGATCTCCTCAGAGCTTGTGTTTTGGATTTCGGAGGATCATGGGAAGATCACCTTCATTTGGTGGAGTTTGCGTACAACAACAGTTACCAGTCAAGCATTGGTATGGCACCGTATGAGGCATTGTATGGAAGACCGTGTAACTCTCCAACATGTTGGTTGGAAACTGGAGAAAAGTTGATGCTTGGGCCAGAGATGATTAGTCAGACTTCATATTATATAGAGATCATTCGGCAACGAATGAAGGCAGCCCAAGACCGTCAAAAGAGTTATGCTGATAAGCGTCGAAAGGATTTGGAATTCGACATAGGAGATATGGTTTTTGTGAAGATTTCTCCACTAAAGAATGTTATTCGATTCGGGAAGAAAGGAAAATTGACTCCGAGATTTGTTGGACCATTCCCGATCATCGAGCGAATTGGAAAGCTTGCATATAGGTTGGAGTTACCTGAGAAGATGTCGGGTGTGCACAATGTTTTTCATGTATCATATCTACGGAAGTATGTGCACGACTCGAATACAGTGGTTTCTGCTGATAGCTGTGAAGACTTCGAAGTTGATCCAGTCGATAGAAGACCTCGTAAGCCGCTTCGTGTTGTTGAAACCGACACGAAACAGCTTAGGAGGAAGGTAGTTAAGTTGCTCAAGATACAATGGAGTGACGATGATAACGATTGTACGTGGGAGGTGGAAGAGAGGATGAAGGAAGCTCATCCTGAACTCTTCAAGGTATGGCCCTAAGGTGTCGTATCATCTAGCAACATTGTAACTTGTTCCAAGTCTTAGAATTATGTACGCTAAGCTAGAATTGGATGCATGGTTTGCTGATTGTTATGGTTGGTAGGCGTACAGAATAGTCTTCGATTGCTTTGTTTGTTTGGAATTTCGGGGGCGAAATTCCTAAGGGGGAGAGAATGTAACGACCCGTATTTTTAACGGATCGACAAGTTCGACAGAATTTGGAATTTTAGAGTTTTTGAGCCATTTCAGATTTTAGGCGAAAATGGCTAAGTCCTGAGTCGTGAACGACTTAGTGTAAGTCGTGAGTCGTATACGACTTAGGGGATAGGAGCGACTCAGGGATTTGGCTAGTTTAGGGTGTAAGGATAAGTCGTTTGAACGACTTAAGGGGTAGGCGCGACTTAAGGACTGGGCGAGATAAGGCTTAAGTTGTAACAGTTGAGTCGTACCCAAGTCATCTGATGAGTCGTACCCAAGTCATCTGATGAGTCGTACCCAAGTCATCTGATGAGTCATACCCAAGTCATCTGATGAGTCGTACCCTGGTTATCTGATGAGTCGTCTGACCAGTTGAGTCGTAACCCCAGCTATTTGTTAAATCGTGACCGACTCAGTAGTTGGCTACTAGGTTATAAGTCGTAGAATGGGTTATCTCGTCTAACCAGTTAAGTCGTGGACGAGTTAAGGGATGAGTCGTAAGCTGTTGAGTCGCGCGTAGGTGATAACTCGCGCAAGTGGATGAGTCGTAGCCTTTGTGATGAGTCGTATACGAGTTAGTAGTTGAGTCGTCTAACCGAGTAAGGCGTGCGCATTTAAGTCGTAGACAGGGGGTCTGGTGAGTTGTAGGCGCATGCTATAAGTCGGAGACGTCTTAGGAGATAGCTGTTTTGTCATGAGTCGTAGGCAGATGTGTGTTAAGTCGCTAAGGGTAGTCTGGTTAGATCGTAGAAGCCAGAAGTCGTTGAGTCGTAGGGCTTTGAGTCGTGAGTCGTAAACGACTCATGGAGGCAGACGAGATAGGGATTCCAGCTATAAATAGGAGAGTTTCTCTTCATTTTTGGGATCCGGATTTTGAAGCGACGAAGTGCTGCCATTTTGAGAGCTCGACTTCTACACTTCTTCACTTCTTTTCTCCACTCTAATCTAGTACTTCCTTCCATCCAAATCAAAGATCAAGATTGAAGATTCAAGAGCTAAAGTTGAAGATCTTCATCTTTTCAAGAGAGATTTCTTCGTTTGAAGCGGATTCGTGATAGATCAAGCTTCATCCTTCGCTGTCCAGATCTGAAGCGTGTTGATTTGGGTTTGTTTTGGTGATTTGGTGAGTGGTGATTATCTCTCACACGGATCCAAAGGAGTATATCGGATTGTTGGCTCGATTTGGTGTTAAAATAGGGATTTCCATGCATTTTCTTCATCCAAAGTGTAGATCCATATAGATCCATTGTTCATGATGATGTTACATCTATTTTATCATATGTTAACCTATGCAAGTTCATTCATCAAGTTTGTAGAGATATAATCCATGTTTTCATGCTTATTGGACTTTCAACTCTTTAATTACGAAAATGCCATTATTGTTATAATTGTCTACTTAGATCATATTTGAATGCTTGATTGTTTGGATTGATGTTTGATTTGATTGATTGTTATGAACTAGATGATTGATGATTAGATTTAGACTGAAGACGATTCAAAAGCTAAGGGAAAGGCTCTTGAATAGGGAAAGCTGCTCGTGGCATATGTAGCGGGATGATGAAGCTCTTATGCATAGATTCGATGATGTGATGTTGAGATGAGGCTTTGCGAGGATGTAATGAAGCGAGTCATCATGTGATGAAGACTTTGTCTAATCCAGACGGGATCATTCCAAGCATGTTGATAACTCGGTGATATGATTCGAGTTGAGGATAATGAATGGATATGAGAATAGTCGTCGAGGAGGATGACTAGGAGGTTTGGATAGCATCGTTGTTGAAGGTTCTAGCATGCTCTAAGCAAGAGTACGTTTGGGCAGATTCGATAGTCCCAACGACTAACTGTTGATGATCGAGTACTCTGGGCAGATTCGATAGTCCTAGGCACGGGCTGCGACGACGTGCGGGAGTTATGTCTAGAACCGGGGTTTCCATTAGCCCTTGACGGACGGCTGAAAGAATGTGCCGGTCATTCAATTAACGGTGATATCGAAGAAATGATAACAGTGATAGCCAGAGTCATGGATGTTTGGTTGTAACGTTATTTCGGACTCAAGAGCGGTATTTTCTGGGTGCTTATCTGATTTAGGCCTTGGTACTTGGAAAACATCGCCCTTGACTCGAGTGATAATAGCTTTACTTTAAATTGTATGCTCTGCTATGTTTGCTTCTGCTTAGTGTGTGTCTGAGGGCTATCACTGTAGAATGAGGTTGGAGTGGGAGGGTTGTATTCCTTTTCCTTTATGCTCTTTTGGTATGTTGTTAGTTAATTTACTGCTCACTAAGACTGTTGTCTGACTCAAGGCTTTATGTTTTTAATTCTTATTGCCTTGGGCTGTTCGTCCATTTTGGGACGGACAGACTAGGTAGCAGGTGACAGGTGCTGTTCTCTTCTCACGATGCTGATATCGAAGACGAGCTGGAGGGTTGCATATTATCTTCTTATTATATGTACTGGATATTCCGCTGTTTTGTATTCTCTGAGAGATATGTAGTGAGGCTTGATGTATTGACTATGTGGATGCTTGTATTCAACTATTATGGAGTTTTATATGATGTCATTTTGTTCTGTAAAGCTTCACTATACATATGTTCTATTGTATTTTGTCCATGCGCTGTGAGAAATACGATAGATTCTGTTGTTTTAATCTACCCTGACAATCGTCCATGGTCGCCTGGCACACTTTACAGCGCACTATCTCTAGATTCGGTGCAGGGGTCATGGGCGGTCGTCACATTTTATATTGTATATTATCAAATTACATTATTAACTTCTGAAAATTAAGGTAAGTTATATTGGAATGAAATTGAGTATTATACCAATAAGATTTTCTAATTCAATCATTTCAAGTTTGAATCATTTATTCAAAATTTTGATTTTCTTTTCTTTTCTCTTTGTTTTTTTTGAAATTACTCTTTAAGATAAAATTTAAGAATTAAATTTCCGATTCCTTTCAAACCATTTGGAGATAAATAAATATATATACATATTATGTCAAATCAAATTTAAATCGTATACCTGTATATTATAAACCAAATCATATTTTAGAAATTCAATTCAATTAAATTTTTCCAAAACAAAGCTATAGCAGGACTACAGAATGGTCTCTTCACTTTGAAACTTGAAAATGAATGTCGATGATGCTGCAGTCATCACCGAAATTATTTTCCAGCGACAAAGAGAAGAGCACTGATTTTTTTTAAAATTTAAAATTCTTTGGAAACAAATTTCTATTCGAAAATACTTTAAATAATACAACCTTTTAAAACTTTAAACACAAGGTTTGAAACCATCGAAAATTAAATTCTCAAATTCTTGATTTAAATTCATTTCAGTTCCCAAATCAATTTATAAACAACTATTTATAAATTCATTCATAGAACAATAAATGATAAATCAAGTATTATCATTTTAAATAATCCATTTAAATCAATTTATTAAGTTCCATAAATTTGCTTAGATATATAAATTTTATTTCATTAACAATTTTAAAATAATATTGTGTCGGTTTATTCTGTCAAAGTGTTTTAGAAATCCTATCGATAGCGTTGATCAGACGAATCGATCAGAAACCCAAATCAACATCAACAACTCAAACAACACAATATATAAAACAAAACATAGATTTACAAGTACAATTTTAAAAATGTTATGAAGATAGGTTGGACACAAAAGACAAGATGATTATAACTGAGTAGGGAGATTGATAAGCTTAAATTAATCGCGGGCAACCTTAACTGGGTCAACCGTGACTTAAAGAATAAGATCGATGTGGATTTTCTGGAGTAAATCTACATTCGATCTCAAGAGATAGAGTTTGGCGCAACAAAAGATATCAGCATCTGAACCAAGGATAGATATAAATCTCTGGTGAATCGATGCTAATTGTAAACAAGTTTCCCCCTTTTATAAGAAAATTAGAATATTGGCGAGACCGCTAGTTCACTATAAAGATCATTCGAAGTGGAGTTATTGGATACTCTAGAATCAAAAGAAGATGAATAGTGAGGGACAAGAATGGATTTTAGAACCGCAGGGAACGTTCCAAAATTTAAAGGAAATTCGAATCAAGGAGGAAAGATTTAAGCTCGAACGAAAGTGATTCTGTAACTAAATTTACCATACATTCTAAGTTTTGCCTAGAGCTAACCTGGCTCTGATACCAACTAGACTACAACGGAACTGAAATAGATAGGACAAGACAAGTAGATAATCTCCAGCGATTCAAATCTCCAAGAGAGTGGAAATCCAAATCTATGAATAACTCAGGCTGACCCGAGCGTAAAGCAAAACACAAAACACTCGAGTCAGGACAATATATACTTATATAATGTAAACCAACTCAAGTGAACTGTAATAAAGGTACAAGTAACTTAAAGAATGCTTGGGATCACCCATTCTTTAAGGATCCATTAATCTATCTACTATGTAGTAATATTCGCTATTATAATAATGTCTAATCATAAAATAAACATACTTTTAAATAGCGTTAAGGTTTTACATTTTCCACCTTAACACGTAATATGCCAATAGTCTACGCAGTACCTGCATACCCCGAGATGCTACGAGAAGATACTCCATAGGTACGACACAAATAGAAACTCGTAGTAAAGCTCGATATGGTAGGTGACACGGCACACAAGGCAATGCCAGGGTAGATATACCAATTACGCACATGGACTGATGGAAATGCATAGCAGCCACTACCGCTCCACCTCGAACAACACTCCCAAATCAAGGGTGGCCACCAAAAATCACAAAGTAATAGAATGGTATCGAAGAAGTGTGTCCGATAAGAGGTGCTACCTCACTGGTCCGAGATCGCTCCTGTTTTAGCCACCTTATGCCAACTCACGGGAGTTGGGTCGACGTATATACCTTAGGATCGTCGCCACCATCCTACTTCATTCTGGAAACTCCACCGCGTACACAGTTGTCAAAGTGGTTTTCGTTATCGACAAAGAGTATGTCCATATCCGATCCCGGTCTTTTTAACAACCAATCGTTATTATAACCCGTGGTTATAATTTAAAACAGTTTATACTTCAAAATAGAATATCATTTCAAATCCAAATCTTTATCAAAATAAAGATTAAATCAATTCCAAACCATTTTAATATATTTAAAATATCATATCATTTCAATACTTTATTTCAAATCATTTCAATATATCAAAATATCATATCTTTCCAAAACTTCATTTCAAATCATTTTAATATATCAAAATATCAAATCTTTCCAAAACTTCATTTCGAATCATTTTTATATACCAATATCATTTGAGTTCAAATCTAAATATTCAACTTTAAATACTTTTTAAATTCAAAAATATCATTCATTTATTATCATTTCAAGTCACCCTTTTAAATAGTTTAAATTTCAATCAAAATAATTCATTTAAACTATTAAAAAGTGTAATTATTATACCTTCAAATCAAGTATTAAAATTTCCAAAGTTTCAATTCAATTCAATCATTTTTTTCAATTAAATTTCCATAGACCATTTCAAAACTTATAACTTTCAAATATAGATTTAATCCACAAAATAACTATTCAAATTATAAAATAAATTCCAAAGCTTTAATATCCTATATTTCATAAGTCCAATATCTTTTAAATAGATTCAAATTACAAGTAAACCAAATATTTTCCATACTAATATAAACTTCAATTATTCATTCCAAGATTTAATATCATTCAAATTCATTTCAAAATATCAAAATATCATTTCAAAACATTATTTATTTAATTTAAATTTAAATACCATTTAATCACATTTCAAAATAGTTGTATTTCCCAAATCAACTATTCCATTTAAATCATTAAAAGTCAATTCATTATATTTAATAATTAAATATTTAATTTCCAAAACATAATCTTTTTCAAAGATCACTTATTCATTTGAATTTATTAAACAAAGAAAATTCAACTTTCGTAGCACTTAGAAAATGCTACGAAATGTTATGTTTAAAAACAGTTCATTAACAAAAGACGGCATTTAAAAATGCTGTAATATCTTAATTTAGTTTCAATTAAAATTTTAGTTAAATTTAACAACTATAGCACTAACAAAGTGCTATAATAACCCTTAGTGCAAATATTGCCATATGGTTCATTTAAACAACTACAGCATTTACCAATGCTGTAATATCTTTACATTATATTTCAAAAATGCTGTCAAATCAAATTCAGAGTTTAATTACGATTTCACAAACAATTAAATTTTAATATAACTCCTTTTAACTTACAAAATCATATATTTTCACATTTTAAAACAATCATTTAAATACCTTTATTTCTATGATTTTATAAAGTCCAATTTCCATACAAAAAATGAAATTAAATAACAATTAAATTTTCATTTCTTTAATTAAATTATTAACTTAACAACTAAGTTTAAATTTCCAAAATATAACTTATTTCCATTTATTTTACTAAATTAAAATTTCACTTTTAAACAAATTCCACAAAATTCAATTTAAGTTATATTTCCAAATTCAGCTTAAATATTCATTTATTTCATATTTTAATTTATACAAAATCATTAACACTCTTTAAAATTTACTATTACTTAATAAAGATCATTAAATTCATCTTTTAAATCAAATTTGTCATATATTCTTACTTTACATAAATTCCATTTATAAACAAAATCATAAATTCCAAAGTTAACTTATATTTCAAACTCTACTTTACCATTTACTTAATTCACTTATTTAATTTGTATAAAATCACAAATATTTAATAGAAATTTTTTTAATAAAATTTTAAATCATAATATCATAATATTTACATTTTTAAAATAATTTAAAATTTTCAGAAAAATATATAAACCACGGGTCTGTATAAAATTTTCTAGCCTAGGTTAAGTGATACAGATATGTATCATTTCAATCCGCAGTTTACAAAGAAAACCGGGTTTTATCATTTCAAACCCGCAATCCCAAGTTAAATAAAATAAATAAAAAGTCGCTCAGGCTTATCATTTCAGCCCATAATGATCTTTCCCTATTCTAAAGTCCGTTCGGGTATGTATCATTTCAACCCATAGTGATTTCTAATCTACAGGGAACTTGCAGTGTGATAAACTGATAAAATGAACAGAATAACATCATATAACAGTAATAGATGATATAACATATATAATAACAGGGGTAAACATTATATGATCATAATATAACAGTTACAACAGGATGATATAATTTTACAGATTCAAATGGTGTTAGTTTACTAGTTATATAAGTACACATTGTCTGGTGAGAATTACTCACTTGTTCAAGCTGGAGATGACAACCACAAACACACAACAAAGATTTCCAGAGGCACGAAAGCACGACAATGATTTGAGATTGGAAGAGCCAAAGCTATACCCCTTGAAAACATTACACAAAACAAATATATAAAACTTAAGTTTCAAAACAGGATGCCACTAAACAATGTTAGGAACAACTGCATAAACAAAACCAAAGTGTTTGCACTTGCTTTCTACCATCTATGCTTCAGCTCCAGGTCTGAAATGCATGGCTAAGGGGTGGCTTTGGATCTGGTTTTGGGTTCCATAGGGTCGGCCTAGCATGCGTTAACAAAGTGGTGAAGTCTCGGTGCAAAAACTAGGTGTTCAAGGCTAAACAATGCAACATAACCTCACATCTTTGGCACAAATAGGTTCGGCCAGAGGTCATGGGTCACGGCCAGTGGATGATGTGGCAGAGGGTGGAGGTCAGGTCAGAGGTGGTAGTGGTGGTGGTAGTGGCGGCAAATGGTGGTAGAAGGTGGTGCTAACAATCTAGGCTCGGCTAGTGTAATATGTGGTAGTTTTTGTTGATTTTGGTGGTGCTCCTTGCCATGGATGTGCTTGGCCTGCCTTGGTGGTGTAGTAGGGTGGGTAATGATCAGAGAAAGGAGATGGTGGAGGTCGGACCAGATCTGGTTGAGGAGGAGCCAAGCCTAGAAGAAGAGAGCAAGTGCAAAAATCAATGTAAACAAGTAGAAAAAGAATAAGAAAAAGTTGAAAATCATTACCCAAACTTTCCTCAATAGCCATGGCCGAAATTCTTTTGTTTCAGAAATGAAAATGAATCTACGTGAATAGAAAATAGAGTATGCAGCTGAAAGATGTGGATAGTAAAGGCTAATTGATGAAAAGATAAGTTACAAATGTGAAAGGTTGGAAGATAAAAGGCCTTAGGCAAATCAAAAGTCATAACCTTTCAAATTTCTTTAATTTCTTTATATAAGTTTATATTACTGAAAATAATAATACATTCAGTCACAAATTCGAAAATATAACAAAATATAAAATATATATAAATATTTATTAATTATATAAGGTTAAAATAAGAAAATAGCACAAAATTGCAAACTAGTCTAGAAAATTTGAAAATAAACAGAATAAACTTTGGAAAAATTATATGGACTTGGGAAAATATTTATAAATAAAGATAAGAACATAAAATAAAAATGCATTCACAAAATGAATAAATAAATTTTAATTAAATATAATTTAATTGAAGAAAATAGCAGAAAAATGGAACCTAGCCTTTAAAAATAGAAAATAAATGCAGCATATTTTGGAAAAATTCTATTATCACTTATAAAATATTAAAAGACAAAAATATACATAAAAAAATTATTAACACATATTAGAACAAAATATGACAACTAAAATATAATTTAAAATAGACAATATTGCTAAATACATCAGTTTACACACAATATTGAAATGTACATAACTTTTACAGTTTAACTCCGTTTTCAACAAAACAAAAAGCAGTGTTTAAGTTATTACATCTATTTTCATAATAAAAGATAAAAATTAAGATTTTATATAATTTAAATTTTGTAGTTTAAAAGTCAAAGATTGAACAGTTTGACCAGTAATTCACTTTACAGTAAAATATTCAAATTATACTAGTTTGAACTATAAATCACTTAATAATCAGCATTTATATTTAAAAATGAAATATTTGAAATAAACCATTTAAAAAAAATTAAAATAAAAGAAAGTCAAATTTAAAATATATACAAAAATCTAGGGTTGTTACAGTGCGAAACAACCTCATGAACACCAATCCATCATAATTAAGCCTCCCGTCATCTAGATCGAGCAAATTTCCAAACCCTAGCCTAACCCTAACACTATAACTCCTTAAAACTGCTGCCAGAACTTCAAAGAACATGCTCATATGAAGATCTAGGCATAATACACTCAAAGATTTAACTTTTACATTTATTTGATTTTTATTCTATTTGTTTGAATTTTCCAAAAGAGGATTTTACTTAACCTTTTTCTTATTTTCATTATTCATTTACTGGAAAATGAAAATCGAAAGATGGAGACACAAATGTGTACTGCTTGTATGGGTTGTTTTGAGTTAGGTTTATAATTTAATTTTTTGGCATCAGGCTGCATAGATTTTCGGTCGCATACGATCCCTAAACGACAAAATAAAATTCTGGTCGCTCTCAGAACAGCGACGCGACCCCAAAATGATAATAATGCACACTGGTGATTCAATTTTGAAAAATTACAAAAACACTACTGTTTGTTAAAAATAGTCAAACGATTAATTTAAATAATTCTCGAATTAAAAATTATGGAAAAATAAATAAAAATATGTCAATAGAAATCGAGTCGTCAAAATAAAAGTAATTTTTTTGATTATTTATTTGAACTATTTATTACTGTAAATAACTTTATAACATGGATTCACCGTTATTATTTGTTAATTTAAAGGAGTTAAATAAAACCATTAAATCCACGAAATTAATATTCAATTCAAAATCCAAATGTTTAAATCAACAATCAAATATTAAATTCACTAATTCAAAGATTTTAAATAATCCTTATATTTTGATTTCTAGTTATAAATTTTTAAAAACCCAATTATACCCAATATTTAAATAAATTAAATATTCGAAAATCAAATGACGAAAATTTCAGGTTGTTACATTCTCCCCCCTTAAAAGGATTTCGTCCCCAAAATTCCAAAGGTAGGGAAAATGCCTCTAAACCTTTAAACTTTTTAAAAATCAATTAGTTAAACTTGTTATCAAATTTTATAAGTCCTTTAAAGATACGGAAAATTTTGGCAGCGTCTTCTTTGCGCGGCTTGATCAGAAAAACTATAAATCGCAACTATGGGTCCAAACCAACAAAAGAAAAGAAAAAGCCAAGTGACATTCCATATCTGGGGCATAAAATCATCAACCGAACAAGAATATAAACACATACCTATTAGTTGGGCAACCCAAACTCTACTTATGAAACCAAAAGCATCAAACTAGCCTTTGCTTCGATAAACCTACACCTTACTTCAAAATGATATTCATCCATATAACTTGCATTTGCAATATAAAAAGCATATAATCATGTTTAAGCCTGTACGATGTACATATACCATTCGTACACAATATTAAATCCGATCGCTCGCTCGACCGCATAATTTCACTTCTAAACTAGTCGCTCACTCAACCACTCTAGTACTGACTCCGGTCCAGTTCCTTGATTAGAAACCGCCGTTCTCCTTGCATAGCCATATACTATGATATAGAACTTCGGGATCATATTAAAACCCTATATCAAGTGTTCACCGTCAAGAATGAGTGAAAAATCCTTGTTCGGACCGCTGTAAATCATCTCAAAATCATGTGCTTGAGTCTGGTTCAAAGGTGCTCATGTGAATAAAATAATATACGTACATCTTACGTATTTATTCTAATTGGTTTCTTAACTATACCAATTTTCTTTTTTATTCACATTCATTTAAGATCATAATTAATTTCACCAATAGTATTTATTCAATACTATACATATGAACCATTTCATATAACCTTTACCTCGGTTAAATTTCCTTTAATACTAAAATTCATTTACAAACCATTTCATAAAATCATTACTTAAGTTCATGACCATCTTATAACACCACTTATGTAAATCACTTACTTTAAACTTCAGTTTATACATATTTCAAAAAGCCACAACTTCATCTTTAAAGCTCTTCTATACTTAAGTTTATTATAAACATTTTATAAATCACACTTATGTTTATTATCTACTTTAACTTAAATCCATATTTGTATAATACTCCGCTACAATCTAAAAGTATATATACAAATTTCATATTTTTTTTACTTAACCCAAATGTCCAACAAATTCAAAATTTGTTTTAACTTACTATTTCTGAAATTTTATATGTTACCAAAACTTATTATCTTATAATTTTACCAAAAACACTTAACACTAATTTCTATATCACTTCGGAAGGTTTTGACAGTTCAAAATTGTCGAAAATTTCACTTTATTTTAAATAATTAAAATTACCAAACAACATCTTAAACTAGATGCACAAACTAAACTATTTACATGAGTCTATAATATCTCTAAGTTGAAAATTCAAGAACTAAACACCCGATTTTTATTTTAAAATATTCTGAAATAATAATATTAATATACAAATCTTCTTTATATATCAAAACATACTTTTACAATCTAAAACAAAATTTGTGTTACCAAAACAACTCTATAATCAATTATTATTGTAGCAATTCATCACTTAGAAACTCGAAAATGAACACTAATGATGCTGCAGTCACCATCGAAATTATATTCTAGCAATTGAAGTGAGTTCTTTGCTTTCTATCTCCTTTCAATTCCTTTAAAGTATTTCTATTCGAAAATACTTTCAAATAATAATATTATTATTATTCCAAAACTTTTGAAAAACAAATTTCCAAAACACTGGGATTCTCAAATTCTCGGCTTAATCCTTTTATTTATTTATTATTATCATAAACCACATTTATAAATTATACTTACATAATTTCACTTTCTTATATAAAACCATTTCACAAATGTATATCTTTATTTATATTATAATAAACAACTTTTATTAAAGTTAAATTTTAAACCAATATTAACATCGAACGCGTTGTAGTCAAATTGTGAAACTGAATACACAAGGTGTTCGTTTCAGTGTTCCCACAATTACTATTTACCCAACCCATGCAGTGAATTCTCCTAATCAACGACAATAGTCAATGCCCATATCCTGGTTGGGAACAATTACTCAATCAACAAACAATAGCCAATGCTCCTAACTGGGTGAGCATGACTAATCAATTAATGAATGATAATAATTGAATATTATCATTTCCTAACAAATAACACATCAATAACTATATAAAATTTATAAAAATTTCCATTATATATATAAAATATAATCCTAGGTAAAATTATTTCATTTAACAAATTTAAAATAATACTGTGTCGGTTTGCCTTGTTCTAGTGTTTAGAAATCCCTATCGATACTATGGCATCCCACGTACCGACTAGAATTCATAAGCCACCCAACACATATGTCAACACAGTATAAAACATTTTTATAGTGCTGATAAATACGCGCTCACAATATATATATATATATATATATATATATATATATATATATAATACATTCAAACTCATCATAGGGTCTCACTTACCCTATCTCAAATGATTTAACCCCGCCAAAGCCTAGGTGTTCGCTCAACATAAGCTCTGATACCACATGTAACGACCTGTCTTTTCGATCCTCAAAAGTCGACACTAATACATCCATGGTATTCATGTGTCGAGCATCCAAGTGCTAGAATGACAAATTGTTGGGATGAAAGAAAATAAAAGAGAAAATAGAATCTCACATTGTGACGAGTAATATAAAATATACATTAGAATTTTACCAAAAAGAAGACTTAAATAACATACATATTAAGTAGAGTCAATTAAACAATCATCAACTTGGACAGTTATAACAGCTTGTCCTTACAACTGCTGATAAATACAATAAGAAAATGTAGCGGAAATAAAAAGTTATGAGAATACATCTTGAATGCATCCGGCTAGTCTCTTGAAGCTCCAAAGCATTCAAACTATATCTGTAATATGCTCGGCCTGACCCAAGCATTATTAGAAAATAACACCCGGATCGGTTTGATAAACCAACGTGAGAAACACACCTCAAATGGATTTTAATGTTGTAAACCATTCAAAATAAAAGGTAACTTGTAAGACTACGCTGCACATAAATACGAATGGGTTTTACCTAACCAAACCATTTATATTAGAAAATCCAGTGATATTTTAATAATGTCTAAGGGCGAAAACATCAATAAACAAGTAGTTGTGATGCTCGTGAGTGTACATCACAACAATAATAGGTATATAATCAACAATCGCTAAGGCGCGTTCGCTAACTGTGTAGGATTCCATGAAGGGGCCTTCAGTACCTCGAGAATGATCCTCCTACATAAAGACCATAGTTATCCTTCCATAGCAATAATACATCCCCAGTGATGTACAATAGGAAATACATAGCTGGCCACGCAAGGCCGAATGCATCGCTCCATGCATGCATAACAATTGTAGGTAACTCTAGGAAGGAGATGGATGCACCCTCATGAGTTAGCTAAACCACTGGCTAAGCATCCTATTTCTGATTTAGTATTACTACTAGTGAGGCTACATCTGACATTCCATCTCACGCACCACTACCTGAATAGATCTCGGAACCATATATGAATTCCCATAGCCTAACAGGTCTCGGAACCACACATGGATTCCCACATCTCAACAAAATATTGAAATCACACATGGATTCCCATACGCCAATGGGTCTCGGAATCACACATGGATTCCAACATCCAAAATAGATCTCGGAATCACACATGGATTCCCATTCCCAATTGGTCTAGGAATCACACATGGATTCCCACATCTTAACAAAGATCTCGAAACTCCTCCATAGTACACGTATATGGTTTTTGAAGTGGTTACGATACGAGTCATATCTTACGAGTACACTTCCCCGCTTACCGGGTGCTCTAAAAACCAATCGCTAATTTTTCGGAGTGCTCAATACTGGTTCTTTGGAAATAGTCGAACAATACATAAGAACGGGAATCACGCCCTAACCATTCATGTGGACGGATCTCCTCATCATTTGTCATAGAAGAACAAAAGAGTTTATACGTATAGTACAACACCACTGACGGTAATTGTATCATATAATCCCCTTGTTTCTCCTAAATAATTCCAAAGTTAAAATCCTTCGGTGTTAAGTAGGGAAATAATTCCATACTACCAAAATTAAGAAGGATTGCATATTTAGGCCAAGGTTGATAGTCGGTTATTTAACTATCAAATAAACAAACATTCTAAACAGAGATTACATTTCCCATGAAAACCACCAAGCCTTTCAAAATTATCTTTCATTAATTTCCTTTCCAAAATATTTATCCAAATATTCACATACTTATCTCACCGGAATAAGTATATTCACAAACCGTTCCTTTCAAAACTTGGGAAAACCCTTTTTACCTACTTATAAAATGGTATGTATATTCACCAAATACTTAAAGAGATTTTCTATTTCAAAATCATATGAAAATGATCAAACCCAAATGTCATTTAAAAAAGGATTTACAAAAAACCCGAAACACCATTCTTTTCCATAAATTTCTTTTAATTTATAAATATCTCCTTTATAGATCTCTAAATCTATTTATAAAACTTCTTTATAAATCACCAAGTTTTATTTATAAAATTAATCTATTTAAAAATCTTCAAAATCATTTATAAAACTCTCTTTTTATAAATCTCAAAAATCTATTTATAAAACACTCTTTTATAAATCTCCTATTCAATTTATACAACTTTCCCTTTTTAAACCTCTAAAACTTTTAAAAGCCTCTTTTCTAAAAACGTTCAAAACCCAACTTCCTTACAAATTCCAAAGCTCTTTCAAATTTATAAGCTCCTTTAAATAAATCCTTTCTATTAGTTAAAACCCTTTTAAAATCTTCCATTTAAAAATAACTCCTTTTGTAAACAAATTCATTATTTAATTATAAGGAATAAAAACTTTAACGTCATAAAAAATATAGCTCTAAACATTTTAATAATATAATAATAAAACTTTAAAAGATTATTGAATAATATAATAAAATAACTTCGAAACATCTTTTTAAAATATAATCAATTGACTTAAATAATATTACTAATATTAACTAGCGTAAAATAATCATTAATAAAATAATTTATTATCTTTAAACAACCTAAATAATTAATTAATTTTTAATATAATAATTAACTTTAAGGAATTATTTTACAAAACACTTTGTATAATAAAAATTTAGCTAAACACCTTATTACAATAATAATTAAATAATCACTTTACTTCAAAGTATAAAATTTAAAGTTAATTTAAATCCATAACTTTCCAATTTTAGAAAGGAGGGGTGCACACAACCCATACTCAATCCGACCCGACCTTCCGACCCGACCCGACCTACATAAACCAGACCCAACTCATCCTAGTTCGGTTCGAATATGGGTTACAATTTGCAACCCATAATATATACGAGTCGGGTGATATGTTTTATTCAACCCAACCCTATTTTAATCCAGCTCAACCCTATTTAAAAAACTTGCTCGATATCAACTCAATTAAAATTAGAGTAGTAAAAACCTAGAATAAATTATAAGTATTATTGAAAAAATATATTTAGAAAATCATATTTGATCTCAACCCAAGTAAAATTGAAGTGGTCAAAACCTATAGGGTTCATTGTGAACTTTAGAGGAATATTGTAAGAGCATTTTAATGTATTTTAGAATGAAACTCTTAACTAAGTATGTAGTGAATAAATTCTATGTGATGTATTTTGTTATGAAATTCGAATGAAACATGTATTGTAGTGAATCTTTTCTTTCGGTAGCATGATGGCAGCTAAAAACTACTATTTTGAGTTAAATATTTTGATATGTTGTTTTGAATCTGTTCCAAATTCTTATTTTTATTATTAGGCTTATATAACCCGACCCAACCCTAGTAAACCCAACCCAACCCATACTTTGACCCAACCCATACCCAACCTCATATGGGGTCGGGTACGGGTTGGACTATCTTTAACTCATACCCATATGGGTCGGGTGAAGTATTTGGTCCAACCCAACCTTTGTGCAATCCTATCAGAAAGCGGCTTAACGACCACAATGTTACTTAGATAAGCTACCATTAAATTCAGTTTAACATCTGAAGTTAAATTATAGGTATTTACATAAAAACACATATATGTAAACCAAATCCATAATTAACAACCAATTGTTAACACATCACTTATCTAGTATAAATCAACTGACACTTAAATAAATGTCTAAGTTTATATAATAGCAGAATGAAGATTTATTCTGCTAAACAATTTGGCATTTAAAATAAACTCTTCCATTTATTATTAGATGGTGTTTATTTGGCCAAATAAATAACACCAAAGCAGTAGGCTTAAATTAACTACGTTATGATTTAAACAACGTAATTATTTTATCAGTACCATTTTATCATTTTGTTCATTATCCATTTTCATAAATGATAATTTATCCAAACTAAACAACCCACAAATACAACATCCAAACAGGCAATAAATATTTTTTATCTACTATATAACATACCAATTGACCAAAAAGGTGAGTTTAACTCACTAAAATTCCAGTTGTCGCCAAAGTGTTTTGGTGTCGTCTATTTTAGCTTGAAATTTTACAAGCTCAAATCTCCACCAATCCAATTCCAAAACATAGATAATGATCCTACGAGTGCAATGAAACCGACCGCGTTCGATTTGGACCTCGTATAGGCAAGGTATACATTTTAAGAATTGAGATTGGTTTTAAATAATTAATTACTTCACTATTTCCAATTTAAAACTAATTACCCATATTAAACTAATCCCCTTCCTATTCCTATAAACTTTTCCCGCTTTTAACTGCTTCCCTCCTTCACTATAGCCGAATAATCTCTCATCCCTTACTCACTCCACACACCACGAAACCAGGCGAAAATAGCTCCGATCAACTCCCCATCGCAGCGTCCACCACCCCGACACCTTGAAACCTATCTCAACGCCATCCAGGTCATCGTGACCTAAGCATATCAACAGTGGCACCTTGAAAATCGCACTGCCCTATTCTCCATCGGTCAACCCCAAACTCGGCACAAAGGTGCAAAACAACCTCACGAACACCAATCCATCAATAATTAAGCCTCCCTTCATATAGATCGAGCAAATTTCCAAACCCTAGCCTAACCCAAACACTACGACTCCTCAAACATGCTGCCGCGACTTCAAAGAACCTGCCTATATAAAGATCTAGGCATAATACACTCAAAGGTTTTACATTTATTTGATTTTTATTGTATTTGTTTGAATTTTCAAAAGAGGATTTTAGTTAAATTTTTCTTGTTTTCATTATTCTTTTATTGGAAAACAAAAATCGAAAGATGGAGATATAAATGCTTGCTGCTTGTATGAGTTGTCTTGAGTTAGGTTTATAATTTAATTTTTCAACTTCACGGTACACAAACTTTCGGTCGCATACAAACCCCGAATGACAAAATAAAAATACAATTGTGCTCAGAACAGCGATGCAACCCCAAAAAGATAATAATACACACTGGTTATTCAATTCTAAAAAATCACAAAAACATTATTGTTTGCCTAAAAGTCGTCAAATGATTAATTTAAATAATTTTCGTTAAAAGTTATGGAAAAATAAGATAAAATAAATAAAAAATATGTCAATAGAAAGTGAGTCGTTAAAATAAAAATAAATTTTCTGATTATTTATTCGAACTATTTATTACTGTAAATAAGTATACAACATGGATTCACCATTATTATTTGTTAATTTAAAGGAGTTAAATAAAACCATTAAATCCACAAAATTAATATTCAGTTCAAAATCCAAATGTTTAAATCAACATTCAAATATTAAATTCACCAATTCAAATATTTTAAATAATCCTAATATTTGAATTCTAGTTATGAATTTAAAAAACCCAATTACATCCAATATTTAAAATAAATTAAATATTCGAAAATCAGATGAAAAATTTTTTGGTACAGAAGGTGAAAAACTAATACTTAGGCCAGATATGACTAGAGAAACCTCTGAGAAGATTGTGATCATTCGACAACGAATGAAAGCTGTTTAGGATAGGAAGAAGAGCTAAGCTGATTGGGGACGTCGAGATTTAGAGTTCTCTATCAACGTTATAGTGTTCGTGAAGATTTCTTCATTAAAGAATGCTATTTGATTCGATAGTAAAGGGAAGTTGGTGCCAAAATTCATAGGTCCTTTTCCGATAGTAGAGAGGAAGGGGAACCTAGCATATAGGGTTGACTTACCTTAGAAGATGGTAGGCGTGAACAACTTCTTCCACCTATCTCATCTACAGAAGTTTGTGCATGACTCTGGCATGAAGATTGCACTGGATCAACTCGATGATATCAACATTGAATCAGAAGCTCCGAGACCTCGTAGGCTGGTTCGTATTGTCAGACGCGATATGAAAAAGCTTAGGAGGAAGAAGGTGGAGTTAGTGAAGATTCAATAAGGGCGAGAGTGCAGAGAGCTGCATATCCAGAGCTATTTGCATGGTAAGGCCTACTACTTATCATGTTTAATTTCACTTTTGATATATGTAGGATAGTTTAGTATCTAACATGCTAGGATAGGTTTATTTATACTATTGATTGAATAGTTGCTTGACTAATATGTTTGATGGTTGCATATGATTGTTAAGCATGTGAGGTGACTATGGTTGACTATTCTTTAATTTGTTTGGGAATTTTGAGGACGGAGTTCCTAAAGGGAAAGCATAACGACCCATATTTTATGTATTGAAGGATCGTAAAATATTAGTATTTAACATATGAGTTCGTATGACTCTAAAACTCTAGAAAATGACTATTAGGGATATTTTCTGCCTTTAGAATTATAATCAGACATTTTGGACCCAGAAATTCTTTTAAGGCCTACAATTTTTGATAGGGATTAAATTAAGGTCTGAAAACGGTTCTTTTAGATCGAGCTTGTAGTTTCTCTTTCCTTAGAGTTGTCATAATAGGAAAACAAACTTATAATTTAGGAGATATGGACACTTTTAGTTATGTTTGCTCCTGAACAGATTAGTGGGCGATTAAACCAAGTCCACACTTGGGCTCAGTAATGAATTTCAGAAATTGTGCCTAGTTAGGGCTGTAGGGACTGATCCTGTTCATTTTCTTCTTTGCCAAAATAATTCCAAACCTCCATTAGCCCCACTATCATAAAAAAGCTCATCTTTTCCTTACTAATCTTAACAAAATCCATCTAGAAGGGTAATTAGTGAAGAGGATCATAGATTCATCATTTTGGTGCTTGGAAATTCATGTTCTTAGCTGTTCATATCATATTTGGGGATCTAAAGTTGCAATTTGGGTATTAGGTGAGTTGTTCTTGACCTCTCACTATACTATGCTTGTCCATATTGTTAAAATAGGTGTTTTTAACATGATTTCGATATTAAAATGTTTTCTAGATTTAATCACATCTTTAAAAATGATCATGGCTAAGATTAAAAGGATTATATTTGATTTTAAATGTTTTACAACCTCTTTTTGAACCATATTGTTTTGTTAGTGAAAAGTTAGATGTAGACTAGAATTTGCAAGTTAATCTTGTTTGAATTGCCTGTATATGTTTGGTAAATGTGTACGAATGATATGCATACTTGGATGAATTATTTTGATACGGTTTTCTATGTTTTAGTGGGGTTAGGAAAGAGATCGTCTATTTGGGAAAAAATGTAGGCAAAAGTGATCGAAATTTGATGAAACTTGGAGGAGGGACTATGGAGAAAGGAATGAGCCTAAAATTCTGATCTTAGGTTGGTTGGAGTTGGATTGGTGGCCTAACCTTATGTTGGTGCTGAGATCATTTCTGGTCGGTGGAGGATAGTGTGGTTCAAGTCGGTAGGAGATGACTTTGGGCTATATTCGGTCTAAGATTGGAAAATCTCTGGGTTGGCTTCGGGCTTATGGTTGTGTGCATGAGGTTCCAAAGAAAAAGTGCAATCAAGTGGTGGGGGACGAAGTGCTTCTGACAAAATGGGAAGAAACTTTAGGGCATGCTTCAGGATGATGTAAGGAAGGAAACTCAAAAGCTAAATCCCAAATTTTGGCTAAGTATAGAACTCAGTACCGATCTCTTAGGTCGGCACTGACTTGTTTTCTAGATAATGGCAAGGGCTTAGCAACTTGGAAGTTCGAGTATGGGAGGAAAGGGATTTCATTAAGGCAGAGTGACCCAAAGTTGGTCAAGTTTCAGTTTGGCACTGACCACTTTATGTTAGTACCAACCTGAATATTTGGGGCATGTGGCAATGAGACTTCAAGAGGAGGATGTAGGGACTCTGCTGGTCATGCTGAGGGTGTTTTTTATTTTCTTATGGATCGATGGAGATGTAGTAGCATGATGAATAATAATGGCTTCAGGACCTTGATGACGGTAACTCGATGGTGAATGGAGTTAAGTTCCGATGATGGCAGCCCGATGTGGAAAGGAGTCGTTAGAATGATTGTCCATAAATGGCAGGTTCTAGAAAGGGTGACCCCTGGATAGAATGTTGAAGGTTCTATCGTGGAAAGAAGGAATGTGGAAGCATTCCTTGAGGATAATGGAAGCTAGATGGAGCAAGGAAAGGACTCGGATGCACGTGTTAAGGGATCGTTAATACTCGAAGTGTTTCCATTATACTCGAAAGTAAGGGTATTGTGAGGATGGTCATTGGGTACTTAGAATGGCTATCCCGGGTTGGTGGAATGGATCATTTACCCTAGACCGGTGGAACGGGTCCAATGTCAACTTTAGCCTATGAGTGAGTACATGTTAACCGGGATTTTCCATTAAACCTTAGCAGAGGTAAGGTAATATAAATTATCATATATTCTAGGCATTGATTGTTTTTTCCCATAATCTATCACTCTAGGGATGTCACTTGAGATGGGTATTATGGACAAGGATATCTAGACACCCTTTATTTTACTTAGGTTGTGGTACACCTTTATGATGTTGTAGAGTAGCATATTATGTTTGTCATGTGCTAACTCTTTGGTTGCAGGAACATATCAGGTATGGTTCGTATACCCTTGTTCCTTATTATATCGACTTGTATTGTATTTTGAGACTCATTTATCAGTTACACCAGACTGTTGTCTAACTCGATATTTTATGCTTTTCTTCTTATTATCTTTGGTACTCTTTAATGATTAGACTAGATAGCAGGTCTAGGTGATACGCAGTGGCTGTGTAAAGGACGAACATGATGGAGCTTTCTCATATTATATATGGGCATACTATTGCTTATTCCACTATGCAACACTGTGGAGCCTAGAAAGTGATTGTTTTTCTATTGAGACAATTTTATTTGAGTTTATTTCCACCTGTATAAACTCTACCACTATGTTGTATAACTTGAAAACATATATACACTGATACTATGGTTCATTTTAGTTATTACCATCTCACCTGTTTGACATTAGTGACTTTTTATATTTTTTCGATGCTCTATGAGATATACGATAGGTTTTGTGACGTTTGATTTCTTTTCATCCCTTGACAATCAACGTACATTGACCGGGTACTGCACAATGCACTATTTAGCTATATTGGGTGCTGGAGGTGTAGGGTGGTTGTCACAACAATCATTTCATCAAGAAATTAGCTATCAAGGGGCAATTCTTATAGTCATCGTGAAGAAATCTTTGAAGCTTTCATAGAATGAAGAGTTAATACCATTGTGATATAACCGATCAAGGTAGCTATTGAGAAATGATTCTTGTGGACCTCATGGGGTGAGGAATAGGAGCTATCGTGTAATGATTTCAAAGGCCAATTAAAACATGGTGAAAATGGAACCATTGTTGGGTTGAATTCTAAGGGCCATTGTGTGATAGTAATGAAAGCCTTCTTGGGTTAATTTATAAGGGCATTCATTTGATGACTTTGAATATAGAATGTTGGAACCATTATGAAATAACCCTTGAAGCTACGAATAAAACATTAAGGTCATTGCGATATGATTCCTCAGAGTCGTCATGAGTATTCTTTAAAGCCATCATGAAGAATTGATCAAAGACATCGTGAAGAGTAACTTAAAGCATTGTGAAGTTACTCTAAATTCATTATGAAGAGTTCCTTAAAGCCATCATAAAGGGTTGCTCAAAGCCATCGTGAATAATTTATCAAAGCTATCATGAAATATTCCTTAAAGCCATCATGAAATAGATTTCAAAGCCATCATGAAGAACTCCTTAAAGCCATCATAAAGTGTTACTTAAGGCCATCGTGAGGTATTCTTTTAAACCATCATGGAGTAATTTTTGAAGCTGTCATGGATTAACTCACCAAAATAGTTAAAAGGCAGAATGACCAAGCCCTCATGAAGTAAGCATATGCATGCCATCGTGACATGGACAGAAAGCCCCATGAATGAAGCTCAATATCTACTGCTGGTCCCTTTCAGGTGGCACTAGAACAAATCCGAGGTTTGGATTTTTCTATAAATAAACATAGACCCCCTTGAAAGAGAGATATATTCGAATGTATCTTCTTTCTCATTTTCATTTTATTTTGGCATAAATAAAAAGAGTTTGACAGCGGACCATCAATGGCCAATTGAACAAACTTGATTTTATGACTTTGTACTTAAAAATTCATACAAATGACAATTTGCATAATGAATTCTCATGGACCTGTAACTGGCGCACTTGACTAGGAACTTTATCTTACTCAAGTGTCTTTGTTTTCTTAATGGAAAATGATTTGATTGAACCAAATTTAGTACGAACACTATGTGGTGCTTTCATTGAGATCTAGACTCAAGGAAACCTATTTGTGAGTAAATCAATGATCACTTTTGCATAATGGGAAGGTTGACTAAGAAAGTGAACTTTCAAGTTCAAGAGGAAGCAATACACAATTTCAATCTTGAAGATAATATTACTACACAATTTAATATAGAGAATTCGGAAGTAGGACAAGCATCTATTTTGAAGGAAATGCCAAGGGAAGAAAATAAACTACAAGTTCTGAAAAGTAAGTAGGAAACTATGTGTGAGCTTATTGAGATATTAGTGTCTTCAAAAAATGTCAAAAATGTGACACCCCGCACCTCTAGGCACCCCGAAAATCGGACATGACTAGAAGCATGGGTGGTCGGGTGAAATAAAAATCCATAACATAGCATAGGGACCAAGCCAATAGCATAAAATGATTAAAATATTACAACGGAAGAAAACTTTCATAATTATAAATTAATAGCAAAACAACTTCATTAAAAACAACATTATCCCAAATTTATTTATGAAACCAAAAGTACTAAGCGGTCTCTACCAAAACATAAAACATAACAAAGTTCACAATATAGGTCCCCATATATAGAGTAAAGTACGGAAAAGAGAAATGAAGTACATAAAACAAAAGAAACAAAAGCTGAAGATAACACCTGCTCCAATGAACCTCCAAGCTGCAAAGAACTACAGCTTAGACCTGCCCTCCTGTGATTTGGGGAAAATAGGAATGGGTTAGACACAAAGTCTGGTGAATGAGTAATAAAATGAAGCAGAAAGAATAAAATATTTTAATTCTAGGTCTTCCCCGGATATCGCAGAGGGTGAATAATATAATGCAGTGAATCCTTCTTAGATACAGTTCCTAAGAAGCCAAAGTCCACGATCACTCTAGGGAAGTCAACCATGCAGTAATACTAAACGTCAATCGGCCTGTCGGACATGCTGTCCTTACCTATCCACGTGCTATAGCGTGAAAGTCAGGCTCTTCACCCGTGCACTGTGACTAAATGCCTCTTACGTCTGACCGGCGCTGACTCAAACAACCTCGTAGGACCTCGAAGTTGCGCTCAGGCTCCGCCAGACTGGACTCCTATCCTCCTGTATCCTCAGTCACCAACATGGACTTACCCTTATCCAAAGTGTCAGTCCTTCGAAAGAGCGCCCACAGCAGGGCTAGCTGCACAAAATCCTCCAACGATCTGCCTAAAGAAGCCTACGTCAGAGCACACTTGTCCTGTTCCGTCCGCGTCGATCTGCCTGAAGAAGCCTACGATTGCGGCTACTATCTATCCTACGTACTAGCAACCTATGAAAGGTAACAAACATCCTTGCGAACCTACTTGCCCGCTACTAGTATGTACAACCAAAACTATATTTTGGTCTTAACTGCATGAAACACTTATCCAGACCTTTACAAGGTCTGCCTACCAAATCACTTCCAGATTAATTAATTTTACTGTTACAGTTTACATACTGTTTATTTCCATTAATATGCTTTAGGCCATTTTTACATCCGATTTGGTTATTTCACAATTTCCCTTTTCCTTACATAAATGGTATTTCAATTTCACGTCTGTTCAGTCCGTATGGTTTGTCTATAATTTTTATACCATTTTGTTACAGATTTACATTAGTCTTTGGGGTCCATTTAATTTACATTTTTTTCCACCCTAATTTACGTTCTCCTTTTAGAGATTTAATATGTCAAATTTTTTATCCAATAGCCACAAACCATTTATTTACACAAAATTCCACTTTTACACTTTTAGGCCACATATGAAACAAACAATTATGCCAATTAGACTTTCCAATTTTGTTCCAAAACCATATTCAAAATTATGTAATTATATCAATCAAAACCATAATTTTATTCAAACGTATTATGAATTTATTCAACTAACATGTTCTACCATTAGAAGTTGAATAACAATTCTAATTCAATTTAATTAAACCAATCTTATTTACGCCATGAAACGTGAATAACAATTTGTTTGTTCCAAACTTCAACCCAAACATGAATTAGAATTGAGAGTGGAAGAAGAAGAAGATACATTAATTTACATAAATTTCAATCTTATTTATGCCATAAAACGTGAATAGACAATTTATATGTCCCATATTTTAAACCAAACATGAATTAGATTTGAGAAGTGGAAGAAGTAGAAGATACAATAATTTACATAAATTTCAATCTTATTTATGCCATAAAACGTGAATAGACGATTTATATGTCCCATATTTTAAACCAAACATGAATTAGATTTGAGAAGTGGAAGAAGAAGTTTCAATAATTTACATCTATTCTCAATTAATAACATAAATTAATTCTTATTAACATGCCAGAAAAGAATTGAAATTGAACTACTTTATTTTTCTATTTCATATTAATTCCCACTCACCTGGCACTTGAGCTTGCATAAATTTGAAAAAAGCTTTGCTTTAATCTTTCTCCCTTTGATTCTTCTAAATTCCCCAAATTGCTTGAATATATATAGATAATTTAATTTGGTAGAGATTTGTTTATTTAGTAGAGAAAAGGGGGAAGAATAATACACACCAATTTTACTGTAGAATTATGGCGATGGCTGAATAAGAGATTAGGTTTAGGTTAGATGGTTTATTTATAGATTGTTTGAGTGAATATAATCCATTAGATTATTTTAGATTAAATCTGGTTCTTTCATACACTTAATTGTTATCCATTCTAGCCCACACACATCACTCAACCAATAAAATTTAGCCATCTCATCCTATTACATCACTGGAGCGAATGGGAAGCCGCCACATGTCAGAAACAACGTTGAAATACGTATGAAAGTTGTTGGAAATGAACCACCTAAAAAAACATCGCTCCAGATTTTGGGTGACAATGGCACTTGATCCCTGGTCACTAAGGAAGTCAACATGTGCCTTTACCACTGTACCAAATGCGCTTTTAATTTCTTTTTAATTATATTTCCCATTAAATAACGGGGTGTTACATTCTTCCCCCCCTCCCACCCTTAAAGGATTTCGTCCCCAAAATCTCCAAAGACGGAAGAACATAATTAACAACCAGCATCCAAGAACTACATCCATCTACTCAACCATCATCCATTTCTACCATTGTCCTTATTTTTAACTAATGCAATTTATGATTTATGCAAAGTGAAATGCATATGAACTTACCTAATGCGAAAAGGTAGTCGGTCTACTTATTCAGTTGACCTCCTATAATGCAAGTATGCTTATGCCATGCAACCAAATGCATGCAATTACCCTAGTATAATTGATAATTCTATATGTATGTTTCAATCATTCACCCAAATTCACCATCCATATGCAACATCCATTTATATATATACACACATATATATACCACCATGTGCAAATGCAATAGATAACAGGCACACATATGTAGGTGTGTGTACCTAGTTGGCCGATTATCCTAATAAATATCTATCTAGTGCATGCAATGCATCCATTTGCAAACTTTGGCATTCACTTGCAATCATTTTCATCCATTAAACATAACATGCCCTAATGATAGGTTTACAACCAAGCTACCATCCATAGGTTTCACCTAAAGATTATTCAAAAGACCCTAACTAAGGAAAGATCAAATATCAAAGATAGGATATTTGAAGTGTACCTTCAAATAGAAAAGGATAAGAAGCTTGAATTCTCTCCTCAGATTCCCATGTGCACTTCTTAGGGTCATCTCCCTACTAAACCTTCACTAGACGAACCTCCTTGTTGCATAATCTCTTGACGTCGTGTTCCAATATACGGGTGGGTGTACGACGCACAAGTAATTCGCGTTCTACCTCCACTTCCCTTAGCTGATCGGGCTTTACTACTACTACGGAATCATGTAGACACTTCCTCAGATGCGAAACATGAAAAACATCATGATCTCCTGCCAACTTATATAGATAGTCAACTCGGTATGCCACTTTTCCAATCCGTGCGGTAATAAGGAAGGGTCCTACAAATCTCGGTGCCAACTTACCCACTGAGCCAAATCTCATAACGTTTCTCAGAGGAGAAACCTTGACAAAAACCATATCTCCAACTTTAAAATCCAAATCTGAACGTCTTCTGTCGGCATATGACTTTTGTCTATCTTGTGCAGTCTTCAACCTCTTGCGAATCAAATCCATTTTCTCGGAAGTTTCCCTCACTAAGTTTGGTCCAAGCAAGATCCTATTGGTGGTAACCTACCAACAGGCTGGCGGTCTACATGGTCTGCCATAGAGGGCCTTGAACGGTGCCATCCCAATGCTTGCTTGATAACTATTATTATACGTGAACTCCACCATAGGTAGGTGGTCTTCCTAAGAGGCTCCGAAGTCAATGATGCACAATCTGAGCAAATCTTCCAAAACCCTATTTACCCTCTCAGTCTGTCCATCTATCTGAGGGTGATATGCCATGCTTAGATTCAATTCCATTCCCAAGGCTTGCTGAAGACTCCTCCAAAACTCGCTGGTGAATAATGGATCTCTGTCGCTCACAATGCTGGGGGGAACTCCATGAAGCCTAACTATCTCCCTTACATAAAGAGTCGCCAAAGAAGCTGCCATCCTATTACTCTTAATGGGTATAAAATGAGCGCTCGTTTATCCACAATGACCCAAATGCTCGTGTTCCCTCTCCATGACCTTGGTAATCCATCCACGAAGTCCATAGAGATGCACTCCCATTTCCATAATGTAATATCCAATGGCTGCAATAGTCCTCCGGGCTTCTTCTATTCCGCCTTTATCCTTTGGCAAGTGATGCACTTAGATACATACTCCGCCACCCTCTTCTTCATTCCAGGCCAATAGAATAACCTCTTCATATCTCGGTACATCTTATCACCACTGGGGTGCACTGTCATCCCAGAATGATGTGACTCGGCCAACACTGCATCTACTAAATCCTCACCACGGGGAACACAATGTCTACTATCCCTTCTAGGCCATCCCCTAATGTCCATGGTATAGTGCCTAAGATGTGGTGAGACTCTCCTCTACCAAGCTTATCTAAAATGTCCTTTAACTCTTCATCCTTACCTTGCCTTGCTTCAATCTGCTCCATCAAAGTAGGCTGGATGTCGAGGGCTGCTAATAATCCCGGAGCTAAATCCAATGGAGGTCTAAAATCAAAGGTAGCAATGTACTCCAAATGCTTCCATTCCAAAAATAGAGGAGTTAAAACCACTTTGCGTCTACTCAATGCATCTTCCACTACATTACCCTTGCCAGGGTATAGGAAATCTCAAAGTCATAAGAGGCTAAAACTCTATCGACTTTGCTGTCTCAAATTCAAGTCTTTTTAAGAGAATAGATACTTCACAGACTTATGATCCGTGAAAAGCTCAAATCTTTCTCCTAAGAGATAGTGCATCAAAGACTTGAGAGCAAAAACTATAGCTGCCAACTCAAGATCATGCGTCGGGTAATTCTTCTCACACGTTTTCAACTGTCTACTCGCATAGCACACTACCCTACCCTCTTGCATCAGTACCACCCCTAGCCCTGTACCACAAGAATCCGTATAAGTTGAGAAAGGCTTGGTTCCATCCGGTAATACCAATATGTGCACGGTAGTCCAAGCTTCCTTCAATCAACCAAAGGCATCCTCACACTTGGCATCCCAAACAAAAGCTGAGTTTTTTTGGTAAGGCGGGTAAGTGGAGCTGATATCCTAGCGAAGTCCTTAATGAACTTCCTATAGTAGCCCGCAAGACCAAGGAAACTCCTTATGTCCGTGGCATTCTTAGAGGTCTGCCAATCTTGTACTGCTGCCACTTTCGCCGGATCTACTACAAGTCCATCCTTCGAAATGATATGTCCCAAAAAGCGAACCACATCCCTCCAAAAGTGGCACTTGGAGAACTTGGCCTTCAACTTATGTGCTCGCAGGGTCCTAAGCACTTCTTCCAAGTGAATAGTACGCTCCTCCTTGCTTCGCGAATAAACCAAAATGTCATCGGCGAACACCACCACAAACTTGTTAAAAGATTCGCGAAATACTCGACTCATCAGGTCCACAAAATATGCCGGAGCATTGGTTAGCCCAAATGGCATGACTAACCACTCAAATAACCCATCCGGAGTCCTAAACGCAGTCTTCTCTTTGATATCCTCCGCCACACGCAACTGATGAAATCCCGTGGCCAAATCGAGCTGTGAAAATACGTTGGCTCCTACTAGATGGTCGAAGAGACTGTCTATACGGGGTGGAGGATAACGATTCTTCTTCATCAGCATATTAAGCTCCCTATAATCCACGCAAATCCTGAGAGAGCCATCTGCCTTAGTGGCAAAGACGACGGGTCCGCCCTACTCAGAAATGCTCCTACGAATAAAGCCCTTCTCCAAAAGCTCTCCAATAAGCTTGCTCAACTCACGACGTTCCTTAGGAGCCATATGCCTTACTGGTAAAGCACTAGTTTGGCATTATCGACAAGATAAATCTTGAACTTGAACTCGATCTCTCTTTGAGGTGGAAGGCCAGCAACTTCCTCAAACGCTTCTGGAAAGTCTCTAACAACGGGTACCGAACTCAAACTACCAGGCGATAAGTCAAGAGAATAAAGGTAGCTCAACATGACTGATCCTCTAGGATCACAAGATACCTCCAAGGTATGTCCACTACAAGTGCCTAACCTCATTACCCTCTTATCGCAGTCAAGAACAGCACCATACGTGGATAGCCAATCCATACCAAGAATCAACCCGAACCCGGAAAAGCCCAATACAAAGGCACTACAGTCAAACTCAACCCCTAAAATAAACAATTTCAAATCCTGACATGACATGGACAAATAGGCCGATCCTCCTACGGGATTTGATACTACTACCGGGTCGGTCACTAAGCAAGCATCAAGGCTAAGACCCTCTACCAGAGTACTAGATATAAAACAGTGCGAAGCTCTAGAATCAAATAGGGTACGAAGAGGAAAAATCAGAGATAGATAACACACCTTCGATGATCACCTTCTTTCCCTTATCCACAACCGGACGAGTACTAGAGGAAGGAGCTTCCTCTAAAGTATAAGCCTGAGCAGGATATGAAGGTGTCTGTGAACTGTCCTTAGGCTTCGACGGACAGTCCCTTTTCATATGCCCCACTTGATCGCAAAGATTGCACCTCAGTCTCGGTCGCTCTCCTGCCCCTCTATAATCCTTATCAAGGTGACCTAGTTTCCCACAAGTATTGCACATCCAGTCCTTCCTTGGAACTTTCCTTTTTCCACCTGACCCTACTCCTCCTCTCCTCTTTCCTTTCCGCTGCTTCTTCCCATCACTCTTCTGCGCCACATCTCCTTTCTTCTTAGTATCAGCAAGTAAATCCATCTCTACCAATCCCTTAAAAGTGGCTCCCATCGGAATGTGGCTCACCGCCAACTTCTGTAGTGGCTGACTCAAACCCTTAGCGAACTTCAATGCCTTCTTGTGAGGAGTATTGATCAGGTCTAGTCCAAATCTAGCAAGCTCATTGAATTGATTAACATATTCCTTAACTATCATATCCCCTTACTTGAGTTGTATAAATTTCTCTAGCTGCACTCCCTCATCAGCCTGCGATAAGAATTTCCTCTCGAACCTATACGAAAATCCACCCAAGTCAAATTATCATCCTCAGCCTCCACAATCTCCCACCAACAAAGAGCCTCTCCCCACAACTGCCATGAAGCTAACTGCCTCCGAGCCAAGTCCTCCAATCCCATAAGTCCAAATATCCGCTCACAACTACGGATCCAACCTCTCGCCTAAGTATATGACTCGGTGCCAAGAAATGAATTTCCTCCTAAGTTGGTGTAGTCCTTGCATAACTTGGGAAAATCGGGAATGCCTAGCGAACGGGCTGGAGCCCTTCCGCTGGAGCAGCATCCCTAGCTGTTAGCTCTGCTCGTGTAGTAGCTTGCAAATAACATCTGAACCTAGAAGGCATATTAAGGCCTAGAACTTCGGGGATATCTTGCGGTTCAGACATTTCTATATGTGGATATTAAAAAGAAGGGATTAGGTACTCCACAAATAGTTAACTAGATAGGGAGGAAGAGATATGAGGGACCCATTTCTAAAATTTCTTTTTTTTTCAAAATATATACATATACTTTTAAAACTATTATTTGGAATATCCTTTAAAAATTATTCGAAAACCTTTATATTTTTAAAATATTTTTAGGATTACCGAAACCTTAGCTCTGATACCAACTGTGAAACCCCGCACCTCTTGGAACCTCTAAAATCGGACATGACTAGAAGCACGGGTGGTCGGGTGAAATAAAAATCCATAACATAGTACAAAGACTAATGCAACAACATAAAATGATTAAAATATTATAGCAGAAGAAAACTTTCACTAATTATAAATTAATAGCAAAACAGCTTCATTAAAAAAAACATTATCACAAATTTATTTCTGAAACCAATAGTACCAAGTGGTCTCCACCAAAACATAAAACATAACAAAGTTCAAAATATAGGTGTAAGTCTATAGTATGGTGGATCGATTATACAAATGACAAGTATATGGCTAATTTAAACTATATTGTATTAATATTAAAATATGCAAATAAGAAAAATCACACCATGGATTTTATACTGGTTCAGACCTCCCGTCCTACGTCCAGTCCCAAGCTCCTCTTCGGAATTTCCTTTAACCGAATAACCCTCACTTCACCCGGAGGAACAGGTTTACAATAGCAGAGTTTCTTTGTCAACTGTGTGTTCTCTATTACACGGATTTTGACTATATAGTGCAAATGCTTCCAATATATATCTAGGGATTGATATCTATGAGGAACTATATATTTGGAAGTGTAGAGTACAAGTATAGATTGCTGGAGATCAAGAGTATATTAGAGTATAAGAGTAGAAAGCAAAAGTAAATCTGATGAGCTCTTCTCTTGAATTCCTGATGTTATTTATAGTGGTAAAGAGATCCTTTGTGTAGTTGCATTTATTAGCAAGTGCTCTAAGGTTGCTTCCAATGGTGATGAAGAGTTGTAGTGAAGAGAAGCGATCGTGTCTTTTCAGATATGACAGTTGTAATTTGAATATACACAGCCGAGTTCATAATCAGACGTATGGAAAATATTTCGGACGTCTGGTCTTCATATATTTTTTTGTATATAGTTGCTTGTCAGACGTCTGAGTATATTAACCATACTTCTGGTTTTGACTGATATGCGAACCAGATAATTCAGTCAGACGTCTGGTCAGTGCACTCAGACATCTGGATTTGTGCATGTTTCTTTTCCTGTGCCTGTATCATTCCTTTTCCAATTCTCTCGACTTGTAGCCTCTTGATACTTCTTTTGAGTCTTTGTTCTTGTCTCTTTGGTGATGTTACTTTACCAATTACCTGTAAATATAGATATATATGCATATTTGATTTCCATTGTATAGTTGTTATCATCGAAACCATAGAATTGATTTCCTAACAATCTCCCCTTTTTGATGATGACAACTATTCAATGTACTTATATATAGATTATAAATCTCCCCCTGAATATGTGTTTATTTTGATTGTTTTATGATTATACTTATATTTCTCCCCCTTTGGCATTATCAAAAAGAATTATAAAATTGAAGCCAATCATCAAAACAAACAAAGAAAGTTTCATTAAACTTGAAGTATGATTACAACCATAGATTTGTACAAAAAGATATTCCAAAAAATAAGGTATATGATTCCCTAAATATATGATTCCTTTGGAGAAGCTTCATTTTGATCATCTTCCTTTGGTTCTTCTTTTTTAAAAGTGCTAGCCTTTGAAGGAGATGTCAAAGCTTCTTTGAGAGGTTCATCCTCAGAGAGTTTTGAATGTTTTGCGGGAGGAGAAGATACTGGGGTTGGCCAATCTTCAGATGGTGGGGTTGGACCGCGAACCCATTGTAGTACTTCTTTAAGAACCGACAAGATAGTGGAAAGCGATTCTTCAATAGTGGCTAGGCGCGTAGCAAATGATATTTCGAAGCTGTCAATGCGCTTAGCAAAAATCTTTTGATTTTTAGATAGAATTTGTTGGTTTCGTAGAGTGAGATCTCGAATGCTTTCGTTTTGATTTGTATCCGTTCGAGTCTCCATTACTTCCTCTTGTCCTGGATAAACAAAGGGTGCGGGAGGAGGAGGAGTGACTTCTCGATGTTGTTCCTCCTCTTGGGATGCATCAATGTGAGGTTGAGGAGGAGGCTCAACTCTTATAGATTGACGATTGTGCATCCAATCTTCGAATGACATGAACTCTGGAGGTGATTCGGGTAGATGCATCAGAGAGAAGAACTTGGTGGAAGCATACTAAGGTGAGATTTCTTCGAATGTAGATAGATACGATGGGATATTATGTGAACGAAGAAGCCTCATAATATAAGTTGGATAAATAATTGACGGCCTTGATCGAGTCCAAAAATGCTTTAGCTCGTCGAAGATAAATTTGGCCCAATTTATTCTTGTTCCACCAAACAGAGCATATAGGGCTTTGTGCTCTAATTCGGTGATTTGTTCGTGACTACCCATTCGTGGAATAATTGTGTTAATTATCATTTGGGTTAGAAGTCGAGCTTTTGGACGTAGAAAATTGGAGGCAAATTTTGTCATTTCATCCTCCCAAATTTGGTGAGTTATATTGTTCTGTGGCTTGAAGCGCATATCCGAAATATTGTATAGATCTTCTCCTGTGTCAGAGCATCCTAGTGTGCGACCAATTATGCCTAGAATTAATCTAATCGTGTTTCCATATACACTAGACCAAAGCCAGTTATCCTCATTTTTAGTGTTCCACACTGAAGTACTATCTAAATTCGCATAGAATAAAAATATGGCTAATTGATCTATATGAACATCATTAAGGGTAAAAGAAATTAGGGTTTCTAACCCGGCAGTTTCACATAGTTCATCTAGGTCATAGGGAATTTAAGAAGATTGTAGAATGGACCTATGTGGAGTTTTTTCTTTTGGATGTCTTCGTACCTTTTGATGGAATGCGGTGCTTTATTCATCCACCTTTCGATCTGTTCATCAGAGCATACTTGAGGATTTGAAGATGAAGTCGGTTGGTCTTGTTTTCTCTTTAACATCTTGGCATTATTTGTACGAGGAGGCATTTTGATTAGTTTTGCTTAAAAATGAATATTTAGAAGGATAATCGTCTGTGAGAAAATCGTAGGGTATTATAATTTTTGAGATAAAAGTGAAAAAATGATGATATCTGGTCGATTATAAACGGTCGATTGGGAATCAGACGTCTAGATTGGAGATCATACGTCTGGTTTGCCCTAATTTGAGTGCTGCAGATAAAATTAGACGTCTGGTTTTTTTATGTAGACGTCTGGTTTTATCGAATTTGAATATTCGTAGAGACAGAGAACCATGGCAGACGTTTGGATCTTATTTCAGACGTCTGAAATGTTTTGATTTTTATTTGTAGCAGACAGAGCAAAATTTCAGACGTCTGGAGGGTGTATCAGACGTCTGACATATGCACAGTTCTTAATTTTGAGACGTATATCATTGTGTCAAACGTCTGAATGCAAGAGGCAGACGTTTGAAATAAACAGTGTGGCTAAAAATAGCTTAAAAATTGATGGTTTTTCCTATTTCTCGAATCTTTATAACAAGTAATTTTATTGTTATATAAAAATAACAAATAATTATATATACATACAAATATAATTTCTTTAGATGGCGATGGAGTTTTGCGATCTCTCGAGTTGTCATCCCTCCATGGTTTAAGCGGAGACCAAATATTACCACGTTCGTGGGTTCTTGGAGAGCTAGAAAATCATCTTGGTGACGGATCTGAAGGAGTACGATATGAAGATGAGGGATCTAAATCACTACACGGTTTTGGGAGTGGATCATGGACATCTTTCTTTACGAACAAAACTTCATCGCTACTTGTTCCAAAAAGCTTAGGCGACGTGCTGTGACTTTTTGCTCAAAATATAGTTCTCTTTGAAGATCTATCTGTTGTTTCTGATAATGATGAATTTCATCAATTTTCTCTTTTGTGTTAGGAGATACAAACAGAGATCTTTTGGTCTTCTTGTTATCGGGAGTAAATCCCATATGATATAAAGTCCACCTATGCTTTGGTTCATGAATTGGTGTGGGTGTAGGAAGTCGTTGGGGTGTATCAACCGAGCTATCTGGCGCAGGCATTGAGATGGAGATATACGAGTTATTAGAAGACATGGCTATATTTTGTTTGATGAGAAAAAAATAAGAATTGAATTGATATATTTTTCTCTTGAAGTATATCTTTTTATATATGTTAAAAATTTATTTTTAGAGAAACTAACTATCTAAAAAACAGATGGTGTATGAATTACTGATTATAATTTGTGGATAGAAGAATACTTGACTAAATATAAGCCATATGAAGCAAGAATTACTCAGTAATAAGATCATGAAGGGAGCAAATCCCTAAATCACGTCGGAGTTTAATAGAAGTTTGTTCACTTAATGGTTTTGTAAAAATGTCGGCTATCTGATTTTCTGTATTTACGTATTCTAATAAGATATTTTTTTTTTCAACATTGTCTCGTAAAAAATGATGTCGTATATCTATATGCTTAGTTCGTGAGTGATTGACCGGGTTTTTTGATAAATTTATTGCACTTGTGTTATCACAATATATTGGAGATTTATTGATACTTTTGCCGAAGTCCATAAGTGTTTGTTGCATGTATATTACTTGTGCACACGCTAGAGCTGCTGAGATATATTCGGCTTCGCAAGTAGATAAAGATACACAATTTTGCTTTTTGCTAAACCATGAAACTAATGATTGTCTGATAAAGTGACATGTTCCACTAGTACTCTTACGATCTGTTCTACACCCTCCGAAATCTGCATCACTATATGAGACTAGCTCAAATGATGATCCTTTAGGGTAAAACAAACCATAATCTCTAGTAATAGATAGATAACGTAGGATATGCTTAACAGCTCTTAGATGAGATTCTTTTGGTTTTGCTTGAAATCGAGCACAAAGACATACACTCATCATAATATCGGGTCGACTAGCCGTTAAATAGAGTAAAGAGCCAATCATGCTTCGATATAATTTTTCATCAAAGTCTTTTCCGTTTTCATCTTTTTCTAAATGAATTGTAGTACTCATTGGTGTTGGTTTGCTTGAAATTTTATCCATTCCAAAGCATCGTAATAAGTCATTACAATATTTTTCTTGGTGAATAAAAATACCATTTTCAAGTTGTTTTATTTGTAAACCTAAAAAGAAATTTAATTCTCCCATGTGAGACATTTCAAATTCATTTGTCATAATTTTTGAGAATTGACTACATAGATTTTCATTAGTTGAACCGAAAATAATATCATCTACGTAAATTTGCACAACTAGAATATCGTTATCTTCTCGTTTAATAAATAAAGTTGTATCAATTTTACCTATTTGAAAACCCGATGAAATTAAGTGATTTTTAAGTTGTTCGTACCAAGCTCGAGGAGCTTGTTTTAAACCATATAAAGCTTTTTGTAATTTAAATACATGATCGGGATATTTTTCATGAGTAAATAAAGGAGGTTGTTCAACATATACGTTTTCTTTAATGAAACCATTTAAGAAAGCACTTTTGACATCCATTTGAAACAATTTAAAATTGTGATGATTTGCAAAAGCGAGTAAGGTTCGTATGGCCTCGAGTCTTGCTACAGTTGCAAAAGTTTCGTCGTAGTCGATGCCTTCTTCTTGATTATAACCTTGAGCAACTAAACGTGCTTTATTTCTTACAATAATTCCATTCTCGTCAGCTTTGTTTTTAAATACCCATTTTGTTCCTATAACCGATTGGTCTTCAGGTCTTGGAACTAGTTCCCAAACATTACTACGTTCAAATTGATTCAATTTTTCTTGCATAGCCATTATCGAAAAGTTATCATTTGAAGCTTCTTTATAATTTTTTGGTTCAATATTTGACACAAATGCTACATGGCTTATTTGGTTAAGTTGATTTCTAGTTACTCTAGAATTGAGATCTCCAATGATATTATCTTTTGGATGATTCTTAAGAATCTTAGGAGATAATATTAAAGTGTTATTTTGTATATTTGTTTCATTATTAATAGAATTTATTGAATTTGTTATTGGAATAGTCTCTTTATCATCATTAGTATGACTGTTAAATAAATTTTCGTCGAACGAAACATGTAAACTTTCTTCAATAGTGTTATTTCGTTTATTGAAAATTCTATATGCTTTGCTACGATCAGAATATCCAACAAAGATACCTTCATCGGCCTTTGGATCAAATTTTCCTAAGTTATCTTTTGTATTTAATATAAATCATTTTGAACCGAAAGTTTTAAAGTATGATACTTTAGGTTTTCTTCCAAAGAATATTTCAAAACAAGTTTGTTTAGTCATAGGACATATGGTTACTCGATTTAATACGTAACAAGCTGTGGCAATAGCTTCTGCCCAAAAGTGTTTTGGTAATCCGCTACTATTCAGTAGTGTTCGTGCACATTCTTATAAGGTATGATTTTTTTTCTACTACACCATTTTGTTGAGGTGTTCGAGGAAAAGAAAAATTATGGCTTATTCCTTTCTTATTGCAAAAATTAGTAAAAAGATCGTTTTCAAATTCTCCTCCATGATCACTTCGAATATTCTTAATTTTCAAGTCCATTTGTGTTCTAATTCTTTTAGCAAATATTTTAAACATTTCAAAAGTATCGCTTTTATGTTTTAAAAACAAGGTCCATGTATACCTTGAAAAATCATCAACTATGACGAAAACATATTTGTTGTGATTTATACTTCGTATTTGTGTTGGACCGAATAAATCTAAACGTAATAATTCTAGTGGTTGTTTTGTAGAAATATTATTTTTAGATTTAAAAGAAGTTTTCTTTAGTTTTCCAATTTGACAATCGTCACATAAATTTTCTACTTTGTAATTTATTTTAGGTAAACCTCTGACTAACTCATATTTTGCCAATTTATTAATATTTTTCAAGTTGATGTGACAAAAACGTTTATGCCATAACCATGGGTCATTATGTTTGGCGGTTAAACATAAATTTGAATTTTTATTAATATTCATGTTTAATACATAAATATTTTTGTTTCTAAAACCTTCAAATATAAGTTGTTTTTTATTATCTAAAATATTACATCTATCTTTTTCGAAATTTATTTGAAAGCCTTTGTCGCATAATTGACTAATGCTTAGTAGATTGTATTTTAGATTTTCTACTAATAAAACATTTGTAATAATACGAGAGTTAGAAATACCATAATTGATGACTTCTCCAGTGCCAACGACATATCCTTTTGAATTATCTCCAAAGGTTACCGTTCCACCATCGATGTATGTTATATTTGATAACATTTTTGAATTTCCAGTCATATGCTTGGAGCATCCGCTATCTAGTATCCATTTCTCCTTATTTTTTATTTTGGGTACCTGCAAAATAAAAGATGTTTTAATTGGTACCCATATATTTTTGTTAGGGTCCTAATTGTTAGGAGAATGTAGCCATACCCATGATGGTTTGGTACCTTTGTAAATATAATTTTTATTATAAACTACATTCTCTAAGAAATTATCAATATGTTTTTGTTTAATCAAATTATTATTTGTCTTAGGAATCCAAATCTTCATAGTTTTGGGATTCATATTAGACTTAGATAAACTTTTAGTTTTTGTATACAAAATATTTTTTTCATCATTTCCTTTTTGTTTAGAAATATTTTTAAATCCTATTCCATTTCTATTTCCTGATGGTTTTGAAGTTTTGATAAGATTTTCCAAATCTTGTTTCCCTTTATTGAATTTTGAAACATTATTCATGATTTTATCTAAATTATCTTTTAATTCTAAATTTTCAATTTTCAATATTTCAATATTGCTTTTCAAATTGACCTTTTCTTTTAGTAAATCATCCTTTACTATTTTAGTATTTTCAAAATCAATAGTAATAGCCTTACTTTCTATCAAATTATTCTGAATTTTTTCTTGGGATAATTCTAGTTCTTCTTCTAGGATAATTTTTTCATCTTTTAACATTCCTACTTCAAGTTCTAATCTATTTATTTTAGCTATATATTCTTTGTTCAATTTTTTAATTTGTCTAAATTTATCATCTAATTCCATGCTAAGTTCTAATAGTTCGTCATAGCTAAGTTCCGGACATACCTCATCAGTTTGTGCCATAAAACACATATTGGCTTGTTCTCCATCACTATCACTATCACTTTCAGATGATGAAGAATCCGGGTCTTCCCATGTTACTTTAAAAGCCTTCTTCTTCTTGAATTTTTCAAATTTATTCTTCTTTTTATCATTATTGAGTTTAGGGAAATCCTTCTTCATATGTCCGTATTGATCACATTCATAGCACTTAATTTGAGATAAGTTTATTGTGTTGGACTTCCCTTCTTTTTGAAATTTTGTCATCTTTCTAAATTTCTTGAATCTACTATAATTCTGAGCAATGAAGACTATCTCTTCTTCGTCTAAATCAGAGTCATCATTTTTGGTTGCTAGAAATGCTATGTTCTTCTTTTCCGAATTTAGTTCCTTTCGTGCCTGCAAATTAGCTTCATATGACATTAAATTTCCTATCAACTCTTCGGTTTTGAGAGTAGAGAGATCATTAGCTTCTTCAATAGCTAATACTTTCCTTTCCCAATCTGGTGTCAAAGAGTTGAGTATTAGAGAAACTGAATCAAAATCGGTAAATTTAACTCCTAATGCCATAAGATCATGTTGGATAGTTTGAAATCTAGAATACATATCAATAATAGTTTCATTTTGCTTCATTTGAAATGATGAAAATTGGTTTTTCAAAATTGAAATCTTAGTTTGTTTGACCTTTGTTGTACCTTCGTGTGTGATTTGTAAAGTACGCCAAATGTCAAATGCAGTTGTACATAACATGACACGTGAAAATTCATTTTTATCTAGAGAACAAAATAAAACATTCATAGCTTTAGCATTGTTTGATGCTGAGGTCTTTTGTGCATCAGTCCATGTGTTCATAGCAGTAGTAGGTGCTTCATATTTATTTTGAGTGGCTGACCAAATTTCTAGACCATTAGCTTCCATAAAAATTCTCATACGTGTTGACCAATATGCATAGTTAGAGCCATTAAAAAGTGGTGGTCGTGCTGTGGATTGTCCTTCTTGAAAAATACCTGCCATATTAAAATGATTCAAAAACGTGTTACTGTAATTTGATCAAACCTTGCTTTGATACCAAATGTAAGTCTATAGTATGGTGGATCGATTATATAAATGACAAGTATATGGCTAATTTAAACTATATTGTATTAATATTAAAATATGCAAATAAGAAAAATCACACCAGGGATTTTATACTGGTTCGGACCTCCCATCCTACGTCCAGTCCCGAAGTTCCTCTTCGGAATTTCCTTTAACCGAATAACCCTCACTTCATCCGGAGGAACAGGTTTACAATAGCAGAGTTTCTTTGTCAATTGTGTGTTCCCTATTACACGGATTTTGACTATATAGTGCAAATGCTTCCAATATATATCTAGGGATTGTTATCTATGAGGAACTATATATTTGGAAGTGTAGAGTACACGTATAGATTGCTGGAGATCAAGAGTATATTAGAGTATAAGAGTAGAAAGCACAAGTAAATTAGATGAGCTCTTCTCTTGAATTCCTGATGTTATTTGTGACGCCCCACCTCTATACCCACGCTAACCAAGAACACTACGGTGTAGTGCTGTCAATTAGCACGGAGAATAAGGCTGTTGAGGGGCGACCATCCATGTAACTTCTTTGTGCGAGTACCGATATGTCAGATAGTATAGAATGCATATCATTTAAGGAGGAAATCTGACATACCGATACAAACTCAAAGCTATCACACAGTGGCTATATATAATCTTCGGAAGCAAACATAGAAATAAACATAACATAAATCAGTCACAGACATCCATATCACAAAGGCGGAAAAAGATATGAATATATATAATACATGAAAGTGTACATCAGAGTAGTGGTCAGAAAGATCCACGATAATACAAAAGGATGGCTACTAGCTAAACAAAAGAGGAAGTATACATCACGAAGTCTATATCTCAAATGTATACAACAAAAACTACTAATCTAAGTAGTTAGACAAAAGTCAGAGTAATCCCAGAAGAGAAGTCAAGCAGAAGCACTTGTAACATCTCGGCCTGACCCGAGTATTATTTCATAAGAAAATAATAAACGGATCAGTCTAGCTATAAATATCATATGGCATGATATAGAATAAAAGATATGGCATAAACATATAATAACCATAATGACATACTACTATAAGTATGTAAATGATAATCAACAAGAGATTAATCAATATCACAAGAATCTTCTCAAAGATCCAAATCCACAAAAAGGTAATGACACACGAATTCACCAATGCACAAGAATTGATAAAACATATCAATGAAAATCACGAAAATTAGTGAAGCACAAATTCCAGAAATCAACACACGAAATCCAGAACAAATTCCAGAAATCAACACACGAAATCCAGAAATCACAAAAAGGGGGAAGGCCTATCACACGAACGAGAAGCTATCTCATGGAAGCTAACCATATAATTTTTCGAACACACGAATGGCCCGAAGACCTTTGAACACATGAACGGCCCAAAGACCATGGGGGCTACCCCATATATGTGAGTAGAAACATCACACAAGTAGGGTCTAGTCTCCCTCGCAGACAAAGAGACATCGCTCAATCGCTAGTCTAAATCACAAAAATGATCGTCATGATCATCAAGAAGTGTCAATCACACCAAGCTAGTAAATATATGAGAGCTTCATGTCCCATAACCACTTGCTTAACTTAAATATTTACGAACAAACTGTAGATCTTCACTAGAAAATTGTCACCAAAGGTTCAATCGAACAAGTACAAGAATTAACCGATGAAGTGAACGCAAGCGTTTCATACCACTCGTTTTACTAAGCCATTTAATTAGATTTCTCATCCGAGTGAAGTAAAGGCTTGTATATACTAATAGATTGGGAAACAGTTTTAGGAAAAAGAGCTTTGTAATAGTGTTGAAATCGCTTTGATGAAAGAGTTTTGATATTTACCACTAGTATTGAAGCCTTCATATTTTTAAAGTGACGAATCACAAAACGATTGTTGAAACAAATCGAATCACAAAATTCACATTCGAAGAAGTGAGTAAAGTCCAAAGAAATCAATATGAATCCATCAAAGTGGTAATACGATGCAGCACATCACAATAATAACTTTAAACGGCGAGCTAGGAGTGAGTCTCGGCCTAACAAAGTAGCTCTCTAGGAATCACGACCTAGAACCAAGGAGTTGCGACCTAAAACCAACAAGCTACGACCTAACTCTTGGCCGAGCTAAACAGTTAACCGGGGCGTGCGGCCTAAGGGGAAGACAGGTCAAGCGACCTAACTCATGACCGAGCTAAGAAAAAGGGTCGAGCGACCTAACGTGGAAACTGGTCGAACGACCTAAAGACATATCATGCCGAGCGACCTAGGTGAAACGAGCTAGTGCCGAGCTAGCATGGCCGACCTAAAAGGGTGCGACCTAAGTAGTGGAACGACCTAATGGCCGAGCGACTTAGGGGTGAACAACCTAATGGCCGAGCGACTTAGGGGTGGACGACCTAAGTAGTTAGCGACCTAAGCCTTCAGGAGATGTAGCGTCCTATCACGTGGCGCGACCTAATGGTTGTCTATGCCACGCGATCTAAAGTGGAACGTGTTGACAGGGGCGAGCGACCTAGCATGCAAGCGACCTAGCATGGCCGAGCGAACTAACAACCTAACTACAGGCGAGCGACCTAAGTCCAGAACAAAAATATGCAGGCAGTGACTACGAGGCAGTGCGACCTAAGACCCAGAATTTGCCAAAAACGTTGAAAAATTGGGTTTTTCACCAATTCAAACCAAACCAAATGCAAATATACATGCTAAAGTGATAGGAAGTCATTCCCAACAATCCAAGATAGTTATAGACAAGAATGTGAGATAAAAATCTCACCTTTGCACCAAAAATCAATGAAAATAAAGCTTGAAGCAAAGCAAGGACAACAACAAGCTTGAATCAATGTCTTCACTTGAATTCGGAGTAGATGTTGGATTAGCAATGAAGATTAAGGCTTTGGAGTTTTAATTTCCCATTCCCCTCACCATTTTTGAAGAATCTTTAAGTGTTAGGAAAATGAAGAAGGAATTAATGAAGAGGAGAGGGGGTTGGGCTGAGTTAGTAAGTGGTTCAGCCCAAACCAAAGCCCTAGACGAAAAAGTGGCGAAAATTCCACTATCTCCAAACACATCGAAGTTTACACTTAAAAAGATCGCAAACGTCATTTTGAACTCAATGGGGGTGGTCTCGAGTCCTAATTTGACCGTATGCAAAAAGTAGCTTTTCGGAATAAAATCCGACTAATGATAAAATATTTAAATAAAATATTTAAATATAAATCGACAAATATGCGGGTTGTTACAGACTCCCCTCCTTACGAAAATTGCGTCCTCGCAATATATAAGATGGAAATAAAAAGTAACAACCATAAAAGCATATTAACACAAAAGAAATTTGAAATAAGAAGTTTACCTCAAGGAGCATGAGAAAGTAAGTCCGGATGTGTTCGCTCGATGAATTCTCTAGATTCCCAAGAACAATCTTTAGGATTTGAGGACCATTGAACCTTCACAAGCGGAACATCTTTATTTCAAAGTCGTTTGACCACCGAAGCAATAATTCGAATAGGATGCTGCTCATAAGTTAAATTAGGCGAAACTTCAATCTCTTCCACAACACCGGGCTCAAGAACAGAATCGGAATCACGAAGGCACTTCCGTAATTGAGAAACGTGAAACACGTCATGCATGGCAGAAAACTGAGCCGGTAATGAAAGGTGATAAGCCATGGAACCAATACGTTCGGTGATGGGAAATGGCCCAATATATCGAGGCGCTAACTTTCCCGATCGACTGAAACGTACAACACCCTTCATAGGGGAAACACGAATAAATACAAGATCTCCCACAGAAAATTCTAACTTTCTTCTTCGGTTATCGGCATAGGATTTTTGTCTACTCTGGGCTTCTTTCATCCTATGACGAATAAGATCAATCTTTTCTGTGGAATCTCGAATAAAATCTGGACCTAAGACGAGCTTCTCACCGGCCTCAAGCCAACAAGAAGGAGATCGGCATGGCCTTCCATAAAGTGCCTCGAAAGGTGCCATACCAATACTAGCTTGGAAGCTATTATTATAGGAAAATTCAACAAGTGAAATATGATCTTTCCAACTTCCATCGAAATCAAGCACACAAGAACGAAGAAGATCTTCAAGAGTTTGATTCACACGCTCAGTTTGTCCATCGGACTGGAGGTGATAAGCGGTGCTAAAATTAAGCTTCGTTCCCAAAGCTTTTTGAAGACTCTTCCAGAATCCACTAGTAAACAATGGATCACGATCACTAACAATGGAAGTAGGGACTCCATGTAATTTAATAATTTCTTTGATAAAGAGTTTGGCCAGAAGAGGAACGGTTCGGTTCGACCGAACGGGAATAAAGTGGGCGGATTTAGTAAGTCTATCTACAATCACCCATAAGCTATTATGACCCGAACGAGAACGGGGAAGGCCATCTATAAAATCTATGGAAATTTGATCCCACTTCCAGATTGGAATTTCCAATGGTTGCAATAACCCACCGGGCCTTTGATGTTCGGCCTTGACAAGCTGGCAAGTCATGCAACACTTAACAAAATTAGCAATATCAGATTTTATTCCCTCCTAATAATAAAGTCGCTTCATATCCGCGTACATTTTACTACTACCGGGATGAATGGAATACTTGGAACGATGAGAATCTTCTAGAATATCTTTATGAAGATCACTAATATTTGGTACGATAAGTCTACCAAATTTTCGAATGTCGCCACGAGAATCAATATCAAAGTCTTTCAAACCTTCAATATCAACTTTATCCTTAATATTTTGGCCATGAGAGCCAATTCGGGATCTAGCTTTTGAGCTTCAAGAATGCGGTCTAAAAGAGAAGGATGAGCCTCAAGACTAAATAAAACAAGAGATGAACATAAATCGGATACACGATCTCTAATCTCACAAGTGGATAAAACCTCGAGATCATGCCATTCGGATATCATCATAGAAACAACCGCTTGTTGCTTACGACTAAGAGCATTGGCAACTCGATTTCCCTTTTCGGGAGTATAAAGAATATCAAGACCATAAGAGGCAAGGAATTCGAGCCAGCGCTGTTGACGTAAATTAAGTTCCTTTTGAGAGAATAAATATTTCAAAGACTTATGATCAGTGTAAAGTATAAATTTCTCTCCCAAAAGATAATGTCGCCAAATTCGAAGGGCGAAAACGATAGCCGCAAGTTCTAAATCATGTGTGGCATATCTAGTCTCAGCCGACTTCAATTGTCTAGAAGCATAAGCAATAACACGTTCTTTTTGCATAAGAACGGCACCCAAACCAACGCAACTAGCATCGTTATAAACAACAAAATCTTGATTCCCCTCGGGAATAACAAGAATAGGAGCATAAGAAAGGAGTTCTTTTAATTTCTGAAAAGAAGTTTCACATTTGTCCGACCAAACGTATTTAACACCTTTCTTTGTTAAGCCAGTAAGAGGGACGACAATTTTATAAAAGTCCTTAATGAAACGACGGTAATAACCCGCCAATCCAAGGAAGCTACGGATTTCTGTTACACTCTCCGGTCTCTTCCAATTTTGAAACGCTTCAATCTTTAAAGGATCCACTGATATTCCGGATTCAGAAATAATATGACCGAGAAACTTCACATTCGATTGCCAAAAGTGGCATTTAGAAAATTTTGCTTTTAATTGATTGCTCCTGAGAGTTTCCAATATAATCCGAAGATGCTTTTCATGTTCCTCCTCGGTTTTAGAATACACAAGAATATCATCAATAAAGATGAGAACAAACCGATCGAGGAAATCTTTGAAAACTCGATTCATAAGGTCAACGAAATAAGCCGGAGCATTCGTTAAACCAAATGGCATAACTAGCCATTCATAAGATCCATAACGTATATGGAACGAAGTCAAAGGAATACTATCCTCTGCAATACGAAGCTGATGAAAACCGGTAGCTAAGTCCAATTGTGAAAAGACTCTAGCACCACTAAGCTGATCGAATAGATCATCAATCCTTGGTAAAGGATACTTATTTTTAATAGTGAGATCATTAAGCTTGCGGTAGTCGACGCAAAGCCTAAGTGTACCATCAGATTTCTTCACGAAAATTGCTGAAGCTCCCCAAGGCGAGGAACTAGAGCGAATAAATTGCTTCGTCTCCAATTAGGATAATTGTTTGCGCATCTCTTCATTCTCCTTATTAGACATGCGATAAGGAGGACAAGTAATAGGTTGAGCTCTAGGTATAAGATTAATTTTGAACTCAATTGCTCGCTTAGGTGGTAATCCTAAACCGGGCTCAAATATGTCGAAAAACTCACGAACGACGTGAATACGAGAAATGACATCTTCCTCATCATCATCATCATCACGAGGATTTAAAGAATATAAAGATGCAGTCAAAGTGGAATCCGAATCTTTAAGAATAATAGAAATCTGCTTAACAGATAGTGGATGTCGAAGATAAATAGTCCGCTCAGGACATAGGATATGTGCTTCATAACGGCTAAGCCAATCCATACCCAAAATCATTCCAAAGCCTAAATAACGCATGACATGCAAATCGGCTAGGAAAGGAAAATCACACAAAATAATCTCCACATCCTTACAAAGCAAACTAAGAGTTGCGGATCCACCAACCGGATTCGCAATTCTTAAAGAAGTCATTAAAGCAACAACACTTAAGGAAAAAGTATCGACAAGTTCCTTTGATATAAAAGAATGGGATGCACCCGTATCAAAGAGAACTCTAATAGGTTGATCATGAAATATAATAATGCCATCAAGGACAGAATGAGACATACCTTGACCGCGAGATGTGTTACCAGGGGCTTGAGCCACGTTTAACTTTCCCTCCTTGCCTTGAAGCTTAGGGCATAGATGCATATGATGATCTGGACTTTTACAATAGCGACAAGAACGGGGCTTTGAACACTTGTTCGAAAAACGACCCCTAGCACCACAGTTGAAGCATTTCCCATCACTAGGGGAAAGTGTCTTTGCAGCAGGAGTTGCTTGCTTCCCCTTTTTATTGGGATAAGGGACTTTGGATTGTTTGGCCTCTTCTTGTTTTTGAAGTTTGGTTTGGAACCCACCACTTCAACATCACTTTCCCTTTCCGCCTCTTCAAGACGAAGAGCGATATCAATGAGTTGATCGAAAGAAACTTCTAATTTTAGAAGTAATGGCTTCTTGAGATTCTTGTTTAAGCCATAGACGAATCTTTGGTTCTTCTTCAATGGGGTGTTGATGTATTCAACCCCATATTTAGACAGTGACTCGAAGGATGCGACATAATCTATCATAGAGGATTCACCTTGAACAAGGTCTATGAAACGTCGAGCCAGTGTCACTTTCTCTGCTTCTGGCATGAATTTTAATTCGAAGCGTTCCCGGAATTGCTCCCAGGTGAGATCCGCTTCATTGATTTCAGAAATAAGAAGTTTGTACTAGTCCAATGCTCTCTCTTGGAGCATACTGGAGGCCACTTGAACGCGGTGAAGATCGATAAGATTCATGCGAGAAAAGATTCGATCGCATGTTCTTAACCAAGCCTGGACTTCAATAATAGTTTCAGAACCTTTGAACGGTTTCCCACCCAAGTTGGTATAATCGTTGCACAAACGTACAAATCCAGACATAGAATGAGTAGGTTCCTGATTAGGACCAACTGCTTGAGCATTCTTTACTAAATCAAGAAGCTGTTGGGCGGTCATAAAAATTCCATCCTGGGGAGTAACAGTAGATGGTCCAGCTCTAGGATGGCCTGGTCTAGACATTATCTTCTTTAAGAAAAGAAGAAAAGTTATTCTCCAAATAAATATCAAGCAAATCTTGATAGATAAAACAAGGATACATAAAAGGAAATAGGATGAGTCGGTTCGAAGACTCGACTTAAAACCTAAGGCACGACTCCTAAGTTGGACTTAGGACGATGATCCTTGTTAAGTTATTCTACATTGTTCCGAAGTTTGGCTCTGATACCAAGCTGTGACGCCCCACCTCTATACCCACGCTAACCAAGAACACTACGGTGTAGTGCTGTCAATTAGCACGGAGAATAAGGCTGTTGAGGGGTGACCATCCATGTAACTTCTTTGTGCGAGTACCGATATGTCAGATAGTATAGAATGCATATCATTTAAGGAGGAAATCCGACATACCGATACAAACTCAAAGCTATCACACAGTGGCTATATATAATCTTCGGAAGCAAACATAGAAATAAACATAACATAAATCAGTCACAGACATCCATATCACAAAGGCGGAAAAAGATATGAATATATATAACACATGAAAGTGTACATCATAGTAGTGGTCAGAAAGATCCACGATAATACAAAAGGATAGCTACTAGCTAAACAAAAGAGTAAGTATACATCACGAAGTCTATATCTCAAATGTATACAACAAAAACTACTAATCTAAGTAGTTTGCCAAAAGTCAGAGTAATCCCAAAAGAGAAGTCAAGCAGAAGCACCTGTAACATCTCGGCCTGACCCGAGTATTATTTCATAAGAAAATAATAAACGGATCAGTCTAGCTATAAATATCAGATGGCATGATATAGAATAAAAGATATGGCATAAACATATAATAACCATAATTACATACTACTATAAGTATGTAAATGATAATCAACAAGAGATTAATCAATATCACAAGAATCTTCTCAAAGATCCAAATCCACAAAAAGGTAATGACACACGAATTCACCAATGCACAAGAATTGATAAAACATATCAATGAAAATCACGAATATTGGTGAAGCACAAATTCCAGAAATCAACACACGAAATCCAGAACAAATTCCAGAAATCAACACACGAAATCCAGAAATCACAAAAAGGGGGAAGGCCTATCACACGAACGAGAAGCTATCTCATGGAAGCTAACCATATAATTTTTCGAACACACGAATGGCCCGAAGACCTTTGAACACACGAACGGCCCGAAGACCATGGGGCGCTACCCCATATATGTGAGTAGAAACATCACACAAGCGGGGTCTAGTCTCCCTCGCAAACAAAGAGACATCGCTCAATCGCTAGTCTAAATCACAAAAATGATCGTCATGATCATCAAGAAGTGTCAATCACACCAAGCTAGTAAATATATGAGTTTAGCTTCATGTCCCATAACCATTTTCTTAACTTAGATATTTACGAACAAACTATAGATCTTCACTAGAAAATTGTCACCAAAGGTTCAATCGAACAAGTCCAAGAATTAACCGACGAAGTGAACGCAAGCGTTTCATACCACTCGTTTTACTAAGCCGTTTAATTAGATTTCTCATTCGAGTGAAGTAAAGGCTTGTATATACTAATAGATTGGAAAACGGTTTTAGGAAAAAGAGCTTTGTAATAGTGTTGAAATCGCTTTGATGAAAGAGTTTTGATATTTACTACTAGTATTGAAGCCTTCATATTTTTAAAGTGACGAATCACAAAACGATTGTTGAAACAAATCGAATCACAAAATTCACATTCCAAGACGTGAGTAAAGTCCAAAGAAATCAATATGAATCCATCAAAGTGGTAATACGATGCAGCGCATCACAAGAATAACTTTAAACGGCGAGCTAGGAGTGAGTCGCGGCCTAACAAAGTAGCGCTCCAGGAATCACGACCTAGAACCAAGGAGTTGCGACCTAAAATCAACAAGCTACGACCTAACTCTTGGCCGAGCTAAACAGTTAACAGGGGCGTGCGACCTAAGGGGAAGACAGGTCGAGCGACCTAACTCATGACCGAGCTAAGAAAAAGGGTCGAGCGACCTAACGTGGAAACATGTCGAATGACCTAAAGACATATCATGCCGAGCGACCTAGGTGAAACGAGCTAGTGCCGAGCTAGCATGGCCGACCTAAAAGGGTGCGACCTAAGTAGTGGAACGACCTAATGGCCGAGCGACTTAGGGGTGAACGACCTAATGGCCGACCGACTTAGGGGTGGACGACCTAAGTAGTTAGCGACCTAAGCCTTCACGAGATGTAGCGTCCTATCACGTGGCGCGACCTAGTGGTTGTCTGTGCCACGCGATCTAAAGTGGAACGTGTTGACAGGGGCGAGCGACCTAGCATGCAAGCGACCTAGCATGGCCGAGCGAACTAACGACCTAACTGCAGGTGAGCGACCTAAGTCCAGAACGACAATATGCAGGCAGTGACTACGAGGCAGTGCGACGTAAGACCCAGAATTTGCCAAAAACGCTGAAAAACTGGGTTTTTCACCAATTCAAACCAAACCAAATACAAATATACATGCTAAAGTGATAGGAAGTCATTCCCAACAATCCAAGATAGTTATAGACAAGAATGTGAGATAAAAATCTCACCTTTTCACCAAAAATCAATGAAGATGAAGCTTGAAGCAAAGCAAGGACAACAACAAGCTTGAATTAATGTCTTCACTTGAATTCGGAGTAGATGTTGGATTAGCAATGAAGATTAAGGCTTTGGAGTTTTAATTTCCCATTCCCTTCACTATTTTTGAAGAAGCTTTAAGTGTTAGGAAAATTAAGAAGGAATTAATGAAGAGGAGAGGGGGTTGGGCTGAGTTAGTAAGTGGTTCAGCCCAAACCAAAGCCCTAGACGAAAAAGTGGCGAAAATTCCACTATCTCCAAACACATCGAAGTTTACACTTAAAAAGATCGCAAACATCATTTTGAACTCAATGGGGGTGGTCTCGAGTCCTAATTTGACCGTATGCAAAAAGTAGCTTTTCGGACTAAAATCCGACTAACGATAAAATATTTAAATAAAATATTTAAATATAAATCGACAAATATGCGGGTTGTTACATTATTTATAGTGGTAGAGAGATCCTTTGTGTAGTTGCATCTGTTAGCAAGTACTCTAAGGTTGCTTCCAATGGTGATGAAGAGTTGCAGTGAAGAGAAGCGATCGTGTCTTTTCAGATATGACAGTTGTACTTTGAATATACACAGCCGAGTTCAAAATCAGACGTTTGGAAAATATTTCAAACTTTTGGTCTTCATATTTTTTTTGTATATAGTTGCTTGTCATACGTCTGAGTATATTAACCAGACGTCTGGTTTTGATTGATATGCGAACTAGATAATTCAGTCAGACATCTGGTCAGTGCACTCAGACGTCTGGATTTGTGCATGTTTCTTTTCCTATGCCTATATCATTCCTTTTCCAATTCTCTCGACTTGTAGCCTCTTGATACTTCTTTTGAGTCTTTGTTCTTGTCTCTTTGGTGATGTTACTTTACCAATTACCTGTAAATATAGATATATATGCATATTCGATTTCCATTGTATAGTTGTTATCATCGAAACCATAGAATTGATTTCCTAACAATAGGTCCCCATATATAGAGTAAAGTACGTAAAAGAGAAACAAAGTACATGAAATAAAAGAAACAAAAGATGAAGATAACAATTGCTCCAATGACCCTCCATGCTGCAAAGAACTGCAACTTAGACCTGCCCTCCTGTGATTTGTGGAAAATAGGAATGGGTCAGACATAAAGTCTGGTGAATGAGAACTAAAATGAAGCAGAAAGAATAAAACAGTTTAATTCCAGGTCTTCCCCGGATATCGCAGAGGGTGAATAATATAATGCAGTAAATCCTTCTTAGATACTGTTCCTAAGAAGCCAAAGTCCGTGGTCACTCTAGGGAAGTCAACCGTGCAGTAATACTAAACGTCAATCGGCCTATCGGACCTGCTGTGTTTACCTGTCAACGTGATACAGCGTGAAAGTCATGCTCTTCACCCGTGCACTGTGACTAAATGCCTCTTATGTTTGACTGGCGCCGACTCAAACAACCTCGCAGGACCCCAAAGTTACGCTCAGGCTCCACCAAACTGGACTCATATCCTCCTGTATTCTCGGTCACTAACGTGGACTTGCCCTTATCCAAAGTGTCGGTCCTCCGAAAGAGCACTCGCAGCTGGGTCGGCTGCACAAAATCCTCCAACGATCTGCCTAAAGAAGCCTACGTCGGAGCACACTTGTCATGTTCCGTCTGCGTCGATCTGCCTGAATAATCCTACGATTGCGGATGCTATCTATCCTATGTACTAGCAACCTATGAGAGGTAACAAACATCCTTGCAAACCTACTTGCCCGCTCCTAGTACATGCAGCCAAAACTATATTTTGGTCTTAACTGCATGAAACACCTATCCAGACCTTTACAAGGTCTGCCTACCAAATTGCTTCTAGATTAATTAATTTTACCATTACAGTTTACATAATGTATATCTCCATTAGTCTGCTTTAGGCCATTTTTACATCCGATTTGGTTATTTAACAATTTCCCTTTTCCTTACATAAATGGTATTTCAATTTCACGTCCGTTCAGTCCGTATGGTTTGTCTATAATTTTTATACCATTTTGTTATATATCTACACTAGCCTTTAGGGTCCATTCAATTTACATTTTTTTCCACCCTAATTTACGTTCTCCTTTTAGAGATATAATCTATACAAATTTTTTATCCAATAGCCACAAACCATTTAATTACACAAAATTCCACTTTTACATTTTTAGTCCACATATGAAACAAACAATTATGCCAATTAGACTTCCCAATTTTGTTCCAAAATCATATTCAAAATTATGTAATTATATCAATCTAAACCACAATTTTATTCAAGTAATGTATTCTAAATTTATTCAACTAACCTGTTCTACCATTAGAAGTTATAACAATTCTAGTTCAATTCAATTAAACCAATCTTATTTACGCCATGAAACGTGAATAACAATTTCTTTGTTCCAAATTTCAACCCAAACATGAATTAGAATTGAAAAGTAGAAGAAGAAGAAGATACAATAATTTACATAAATTTCAATCTTATTTATGTCATAAAACGTGAATAGACAATTTATATGTCCCATATTTTAAACCAAACATGAATTAGATTTGAGATGTGGAAGAAGAAGAAGATACAATAATTTACATAAATTTCAATCTTATTTATGCCATAAAACGTGAACACACAATTTATATGTCCCATATTTTAAACTAAACATGAATTAGATTTGAGAAGTGGAAGAAGAAGAAGTTGCAATAATTTACATCTATTCTCAATTAATAATAGAAATTAATTCATATTAACATGCCAGAAAAGAACTGAAATTGAACTACTTTATTTTTCTATTTCATATTAATTCCCACTCACCTGGCACTTGAGCTTGCATAAATTTGAAAAAAGCTTTGCTTTAATCTTTCTCTCTTTGATTCCTCTAAATTCCCCAAATTGCTTGAATATATATAGATAATTTGATTTGGTAGAGATTTGTTTATTTAGTAAAGAAAAGGAGGAAGAATAATACACACTAATTTTACTGTAGAATTATGGCGGCGGTTGAATAAGAGATTAGGTTTAGGTTAGATGGTTTATTTATAGATTGTTTGAGTGAATATAATCCATTAGATTATTTTTGATTAAATGTGGTTCTTTCATACACTTAATGGTTATCCATTCTAGCCCATACACATCACTCAACCATTAAAATTTAGCCATCTCATCCTATTACATTATTGGAGCGAATGGGAAGCCGCCACATGTCAGAAACAATGCTGAAATACGTAGGAAAATCGCTGGAAATGAACCAGCTAATAAAACATCGCTCCAGATTTTGGGCGACAACGGGACTTGATCCCTGGTCACTAAGGAAGTCAACATGCGCCTTTACCACTGTACCAAATGCGCTTTTAATTTCTTTTTAATTATATTTCCCGTTAAATATCGGGGTGTTACAAAAAACGTAAAAAAGAACGAAGGAAGCGGATGAAGAAGTTGAGTCCCTACAAAGGAAAGCGGAAGAATCAAACTTGAAAAGTAAAAATGTTGGAAAAAGTGTTTTAGGGCTACAAAGAATGAAGGAAAATTGCTTGACTCAAAAACCAAACAAAAGTTCAGAATCTCCATTCAAACAATCCACAAGCTCCTCTTTACAAAAGCAGTTGTTAGCACCAAAATTGGTCACTAACTTCGTTGAGAAAGATTGTGTAGAGAGATTAATGAAGAAGATGAATTATAACTGAAAAATAGTGTAATTCAATGCCAAAAGAACAACAAAAACGAGAACACCAGATTTATAGTGGTTCGGCGTAACTGCCTACGTCCACTTTGAGTTTTGATCTTTATTTCTTTCACAAGTAGTTGAATACAGATACAATCCATATATTAATGACTTGAATACAAGTTTGAACTGAAAATAATCAGTCATGAAAGTGACAGAGTCTCCCCATTGTTCTCCCAAAAAAGGTCCATTTCATTGTGCCCTTGCCCTTCTATTTATAGAAGAAGATGGGTTGGACTTCCTTCACGGGCTCAAGGCCAAGGTGACTTGGCCCATATAGGGTGATCTCAAGCTAGTTGGTCTATTCTTGCCGAACCGTACCTAAATGCAAAAACATGTCGACTGCATCAAACCTGTATATCCTCAGGCTCTTCTTGGTCAGAATCTTGTCTAGTGCTAACAATAATTTCTTCAATTGCCGTCTTGTAGCCGGGCCAAGGTGCCGGTTAACAGTAGTATAAACCAAAATAAAAATATTACAAAGATACGAAGCATATTTGATAGATCTAGCTAATAAGACGACAAAAAATATACATAATGTCATCATTCATCGTCCTCTGCTGCTTCGTTGGAGCCACATCCTCTACGACAAAGCACATTTCGTTAGGCATAAGCCTCAATGAGTTATCATATCTTTCCATGTCGTTCTAGGTCTTCCCAATAGGATGAGGTCCTCTAGAGATAGTATTTATCATAATACTCCTCCCAAACTGCCTTGGTCCTTCTCCACTAGACCCAACCTGATCCCTTTAGATGATATGCCCTTGGGGTTTGTCATTCATTTGTCCTCCAGCTTGTGAATTCATAACATACCATTGTAGTTTTTTCTTCCTTATCAAGTCCTCAGTTACATCCTTTAAATGTTGGCACTGATTGTTATTGTGGCCATGTGTTTCATGGAAGCAACAATACTTCCGTGAGGGCCTTTTCTCTTTAGTTGCCTTCCTCCCAAGGGGTTCTTATAGTTTTGAGTACCTTGCATACCAAGTTAGATGTTCTCAACAAAGTCATTCAAAGTAGTGCAATCTCCTTATCTCGTATACCTTGTGCGCTTCTTAGTGTCCTGCTTCTTCCTACTAGTGCCTTTATTTTTCCTTTTAGTGTTATAATTTCCAACATTCACAGCAACGTTTCAAGTGTTATCGCCATTTTGTTTGATAGCAATATTGCTTTGCACAATGGCACTCGATCCATCTCGACCGTCTCCAGCCAAACCAGATGCTAATCCTGCCTCTTCCAAGTACAAAATTAGGATGTCTTCCTATAAAACTCCTCCATGTTAGGCAGTTGTTTTCTCTTTAATCATCAATCGAAATCAGTTCTCGAGTTAACTCCATAAGCCAATGCCATTTAGACAACTTCTTCCTTAGATTACTTACTTCCATAACTATAGTATTAAATCACTTCAAATCGTCATTCGAAGTCTTTTTGAAAATCTAATGGACATTTGAGAAGGATATCACATCCTTCGATCTTATAGTATGGAGCCCGAACTGCTCCATAAACTTCTTCGCTAATTGGTCAAAATATGATATGGATTTAAGCACGAGTCGCGTGAACCACATCACTACTGCACCATCTAAGAATATGGGAAAGCACCTACATCTCATGGTGTTTGTAGCATGGGCACTACCCATGTGCCATCCATACTTTAGTAGATGCTTTCTTTGATCCGTCATTCCATCATAAAACGACATCGATGGCATTACAAACTTTTTTGGATAACTCTCCTATAGAATGTTACCGGTGAATGGGGTTCGGCTAGGTGATGAAGCGACTCATCATTGCTTCTACGCTTATTTTCTTTCAGCGACCTCTTCATTAAATCAACTATATGCTTCTCACTAGTCTAGGTGACTAACGATAGTTGTCAGGGACTGCCTTGAATGTTTGACTCTACAAATGGTCTCAGTTTGTCGCATGACATCTATGCTCCCCTATCTCTGGGTGAGCCATTCGTCGAGTCCCTCTTTGATGCCTTAATAATTCTATAGTATTAGTCTGAACACTAGCAGTCTATGCACTAGTATCTTGCTCGGTGTCATTGCCAACATCATGCAAATTCTCTACACAGTCATAAAATTCAGCGCCTTCCTTTATTTTTCTTTCATAGAATTAGGAATCAACTCGATACCGACATGATTGTGGCTGTACCGACTTCATCGACATTTGCCTGACTGACTCCATCTTTTGCAGTTTACTTTCTTGATGCCTTAGCAGTTTCCTCTTTATTTTCTACATGTCATCTCTTCAATTCAGATTTTATGAAGATGAACTTACTTCCTCAAAATTCAAAGATGATAAATTCGTATGGCTTCTCATACACCTTTGAGGTTGATGGGAAATCATTGAAAAATTCTTTTATATCCTTTCCAAGATAGCATTTTGAGTCTCCAACGTCCTCTTATTCATTTTAGCCATCATCTTGTACAACTCTTCCTTTGTCACTATCTCCTACAGGGATGAAGGTTCTAGCAATGCATTCATAGTCTGAGTAGTATCTTCATTATGCCGAGAACCTTCTTCTTCACCTTCAGCGGAAACTCCAAACTTAAAGGCAGCTTTTCTAGGGGCCATTTCTTCCAAATCTGTAGTAGCCTCTTCTACAAATCAAGTAACTTCAAATCTATCGCATAACTCTTAGATCTACCTTTTGGATACTTCATATCGAAAGTTCTACACTAGATATACACTCGAGAATCTTGTTTTTTTAGTGAAAGCACCAAAAATGTTAAGCCAATATATGACACAACACTGCAATGAATCAAAAACAAGAGCAAGTAAGATAAAACGGTAACTAAATAGACTGACACATGACATTTTATAGTGGTTCTGCCTCAATCAATGTGCACATCCACTTTAATTTTATTGATTGAGATTTTGCACAAATACTGCTAAATTACAATGTTTTAGATCTAGAAAACAAATTAAAAACTAGTTTGACAGACCTTATCACAAAATATGGTTAGAGAAGAGAATAGAAATCAAGATCCTATCTTCCATCACTCTATGTTGGATATTTATAGGCAAATTCATCCATAAAAGTCGCCAACTCGCAAAAGACCAAGTAAGAGTTCAGATCTATGCGACTAGGAAGGAAGAATGAGTAAATCTCGTAACATAAATGAACTAGGTACTGACCATATCATGTCGGTGTCAACATGATTTTGCTTGGTGCTACTTCACTTTTTCCTCGTACTTGTTCACACATTCAAGTTTCCAAGCTTCATTGCAATTCCCATAAATCATGTCAATACTGATGTAATTTGTCCTATGTGAAACTTGTCATTTCCAAAAAAGTATTAGAGCAGTTCACCTACTGCTTAGAAGTGGACCCTACATCCAAAAATCATCTCGATACCAACATAAATTGATTATTTCGATACTGACATGATTTGGTGATGTGCACGTAAAAGTGTATATTTTTACTCCTATATTTAATCAACTTTTATTTAAATAAATGAGCATATTAGGGTATTTTACACGTTTAAACCAAATTTAAATTGTTTTCAAATCATCCTTTATTCATCTTCATTTGGGTGGGGGGTAAAATGGTAATTTTATGTATGATTCAATTTAGGAAAATTTATTTGCACATTTTTATTTTTATTTGTACGAAATGAAGAGCAAATATGAAGCGATTTCATGGATGTATGCATACATATATGTTGAAGGAAATGGAGAAGGGAAATAAATGAATTCATGCAACATGGAGGAGCCCACATACCCACTGCCATACGGTCCATAATTAAAAGCACATGCACATGTTAATGGAGGCTTAAAGGTATGTTTGTGGGGAATAATTATATCATTAATGATTACTTGGAGGTTACCTTTCTCAAGGGTATTTTAGGTAGTCCCCTAAAATATAAATTAGGGTTTTAAGCATGTATAAATACCCCTTATGTCTCATGTAATTATCTTCTTCCTTTCATGAAGGTTGTACCCACAAAATCAATGATAAATAAAATGTATTTTTAATGGCTTCTTAGCCTTCTTCTTATTAGCTTTTGTTTAAATGCTCATTTCTTTTATGCAACCTTCTTTTATGCTCTTTTATTATCTTATGCTCTCTTTTAATTCATGCAATTAGTTTAGATTTATTTCATGCAAGTAGTTAGCTCTCATTTTTCTCTTCTTTTATGTTCAAATCATTTTATGCTAAAATGTTTTCAAATATGAGCAGCTAAACCACTTTAATTTAGGGGTAATGAAGCTCTCATGAAACATATTAAATTAACATAATGTTATCATTTATAATATCTCTTTTGTGCTTAATGGAAAATTTGAATGATGATGGGTTATGTCTCTTTTTAGTCAATTTTTGATAGTCCATGTTGCCATCTCAAATAGGCTATGCTTATTCCATTTTAAACATAAACTATTTGATCATTTTCCTAAGTGATTTTGATGTGAAAGTTAAGCTAGAATCAAAATTTGATGGTGTATGTTACTAATTAATAGTAAAAAGATCATACTTAAAATAGATTTTAGTTTTAATTACATGTCATGTTCATGAGAGTTGATAAGTGGGTTTGCTGGTGTGTTAGAGTTTGATGATTTAAGTTGTGCTAATTAATAACACAAATAAACCATACTTATAATAAACACAACAATCATTTCTACTTAATATTTTAAAGAAAGGTTATAAATGAATATAGTGTTGATTTATATGAATGATTGGAAGTGGATTTGCCTTTAAATTGCTTCTTATTATCATAGTTTTATTCACTTTTGCTCTAGCACATTTTCTACAATTTTCTAGTTTAAAACAAATTTCAAAAACTTCGGGTTAATTTGATTGAATATTAGTAGAATTTAATTCACTCCCTGCGGATCGACCGGTACTCACATACGTACTACAATTATACGTCGTGAGCTTGCAGTTTTATAACGATAATAATTTTAACGATGATTTTCTAATCGATAGAAATTTCCATCATTATTCAACAAGTTTTTAGCGCCATTGGTAGGGATTTGAAATTTAATTTTAATTTTACTTTTCGAATTATTATTTTTTATTTTATCTTCATTTTGTGTTTTGTTCTTCTTAAAAACCAAAAAAAAAATTCACGTCAATAGTTCAATTGTTAGTTTGCATTTGATTACTTTTCATCCCTGTGCATTTTCTGTGCATTTGAATTTGCAATTTCTGTTTTATTTCAAGAAAAAAAATTAATGTTGCACATTTGCATTTGTTCAAATTCATCTCTGTTTTCAAACATCTCACTATCTTTGATCACATTCTCAATGATATTTCATTAGAATACAATAGTTTACATTCCTTTATTTCACTATTGAAGTGATATTCTCTGTTACATTACAATACAAAATAATCCTCTTCTGCCTATTTGCCCATTACCTTACCAGATACAAGTACATCAACATCAAAACTTCTAACAAACTTCACCTCCTCAATTGAATTACCTTTCCAGATATTACATTACTGTTATAGTTACCTGCCTCAATTCCTCAAACTTCTGCACACAACCTGCTGCTACAAACTTCACCTTACCACAACAAAATTCTCCACATACGCCTCACCATACTCCTACCCTCGCCAATTCAACAATCATCACCAACTCCTCTGACCAAACAACCCCACCTCCTTTGCCATATTTCAGCCTCTGCCAGCACTTCTCTGCAAAGCACTTCTGACTTCATCCTCTACTTCACCACTTCACCACCATCATCACTCTGCCAACTGCCTTCATTCACATTGCAAACAACCTGTCCATCTCCTTCAAACAACTTCCTTGCTTTCTCCACTGCAACTTCCATCAACCAACCTCACAAACGCGACCACCCATCACCTCTTCCAACATCTCCCTTCACCTGAAACAACATTATCACAAACCAAAACCAAGAACACAACTAGAATGCACCCAACACCCTGCTTCACCGCCTTCACATCACCATCACCTTCCAGCAAACTCAAACAACCTCTGCTTCTATACAAACTTCAATCACAATCAGCTGCAAGCATGCTCCTTCAGTAAACACACCACAAACCATCTCCATCTTCTTACAACCAGCCTCCTATAACATACCAAACTGCTTTAATTCAACTTCCTCCCTTTCACCTCAAAACCGACCAAACAAACAACCTACCAAAGTCAACTTCCACCATTCGCAACTGCCAGTAATCACCCGAAACTGCTCCGTCCCCTACATTAACTTCACCCAGATAAAAAAATCAAACCACCACACTACAACCCTCGAGCATAATCCAAGACCAAATAGTCAACAACAACCACCCTCCAATTTCCAATCGCCAGCCAAAAACGTAGTCTTCAATCACCGCAATTCTTCACGATACCCCAATTCCTCAACCTCCCGCCATCACATACCCCCAAACATCTCACCAAATCGGTGACCACAAATCAACCTTCAATATCCAATCACAACCATATTCCTCAAAACTACCTCAACACACAAATCGCCTCAATCCAAAACGGCCTCCACCCCAGTATTCAAACCCCAGTCGTGATTTTTCAAATCGCAATTTCCAAATCTTCTTTTCCTTTTTTATTTTATTTTACTTTGTATTTGTAATTTGCATTTTCTAAAAAGAGAAAGAAGTCGCGTTTTCTTGGCCGAGAAGGGGTGAGGGTGTGACGCTAGGTTTAATAGGGTGTTTTGATTTAAGTTGCGTATTGGGCTTTTGGCTTGAAATATGGCTGAGTTAATAAAAAAAATTATGTAATTTTTTTTCTTCTTTCTTCATTTCTTTAGTTTAAAGTGGAAAAACAAGAACAAAAAAAGATAACAAATTTTTGTCATAAAATTATGTTGGGTGAATCTGTTTACTTAATTTTATGTTGTGATGTGTGAATATTTTTTAAAATTTTGCTTGTATTTTCGTTCTATCCTTATATTAAATCGTTTTCACCACATTTGCAGGTTGCAAAAGTAGAAAAGGAGAAGAAGTGCTTGCTAAAATTATTTTGCTTGCTTGTTAAATAATTGCACTGCTCTGCTTGCTTGCTTATAAATTTAAAAAAAAACGCCGCTTTAAAATAAAATTGCTAATAATTCTGCATGCTTTGGTATTGTGCTCTTATCAGTTGTTTTCATTGCATTGTTGGTTGCTTGCATTTTTTAAAAAAATCCAAAACCAAAAAAAAATTTCATTCGTAGTTGCATTGTTAATACATGTTTAATTTTTGTTTTGCATTTATATTTTCTTTTCTACCGGTGCCACCCAAATCCACATAAGGTGGGGGATTTCATCACCCTTTCCTTGGCCCACAAATTGAATTTCATCATAGAAATTGACTAATAATAACAGTTAGACATTGGCCTAAGGGTGTAGCGAGCTCACCTAGGGCTTAATTGTATCTTGACAAGTTGTCATCTTTCGACAATCTAAATTCTGGGTGTCTAGGCTATGGCAAAGCAATAATCATACATAAATATTATGGTGATTCATAACTATTATATAGATTGTTTCTTTGAAGGTACTTAAACCTTCAGCTGCATTGCTACGGTGATTCGTGTGCACCGATAACTCATGTCCGTTACCTGGCTAAGAACTATTTTGTTGGAATAAGATAAAGTGTGATTGTACAATTTTGGAAAAGGTGCTGCTAAGGACTGAAAATTTGTCATTAAGTTTTAGCATTCATTTAGTTGCATTAGTTCATGCATATGTAAAAAAACAAAAGAAAAAAAACAAAATCCAAAAGTAAAAAAAATTACATTTTACTTAACTGTTTTCTTTAAATCCAATCCAAAACAAAAAAATCTTTTCCTTTAAAAAAAAGAGATCAAACAAAATCAAAAATCCAAAACCAAGCATTTTCCTTAAGTTTTTTTAGAAAAAAAATCCCAAAAAATTAAACTTTTCAAAAAAAACTAAAAAAAACAAAAAAACAAAAATCAAATCTTCCTTTTGAAAAATAAATTCATTTTGGTAAATATTTTTCCTTTTAAATATTATATATATATATAACAATAATTTTTCACTTCATTTCACCTTATAAACCTTTGTTTCATTCTCTTAAACTCGATTCTCACTTCTTTCTCTCCTTGACCTTTTCACTTGTGCATGAGTACCTGGACTCGTGATACAACAACGAATCATTTAACTCGAACAAACGATCCTCCAACGAAGAAAACGAAAATGCCCCTCGAACTCTCAGAATCATTTTCGATAGAGTTTCTATTCCTTCTTGTATCACATTATCCGCCCAATGGGTAACCATTTTGAAATTCATTCCAATCATATTTCCATGCTTCCAAAATTTGGTAATTTTGAACATGATGATCAATACATTTTCCTAATGAAATTTGAACAAGTATGTGCGACCATTAAACTTCAACAACTTTATGATGATAGAATCAAACTTCGGTTAATTCCATTTGCCCTTACCGATTACGCTGAAAAATGGTTGTATAGCTTACCGTCGAACTCAATAAAAACTTGGGAAGAATTTGTTAAAGTTTTCTTAAAAAAGTTCTACCCCTTGGAAAAAAAACTAAAATCCGAAACAAAATTGTCAATTTTCATCAATTCAAGGGTCAACCTTTCGGAAAATACTTTGAAAGATTTAAATAGCTTCTGGTAAAATGTCTGCAACATAATTTTGAAAAATGGACTCTTTGCCGAATCTTATACGATGGACTTGAAAATAGCTTACGAACTATGATTGAATCGATGTGCCAAGGCAATTTTCTCACCCAACATCACGACGATGCTTGGCAATTCCTTGAGAACTTGGCCGAAAAGTTATCCCAATGAGAACGTTCTAACAAAAAATCCATTTACTCACGATCGAGCGCACACTCGATAGGATCATCATTAGCTTTGGAAGATAAAATCGATGCAATGATCAATAAATTCGACAACGTTTTCTCATCCAACCAAATGAACCAATCTTCCCAACTAATGTATTGTAAATGCAACGATCTGAATCACATAGCCAATCAGTGCCCTAATTCGATAAAACAACTCAATGCTTTCAACAAAGTTAAAAATGATCCGTTTTCTCTAATATACAATCCTCGCTGGAGAAATCATCCTAACTTTGCATGGAACCAAAATAATTCTAACACAAATTTGGTTCATCCTAATTTTCACGCATTTCCGTAGAATGTTTCGAATCCTCCCTTTCAGCCTACTCACTTTCAACAAAATTTTATACCACCATCTCAAAATCAACTGCAACAATCTTTTGCTCCCCAAGACGATAAACGATTGACTTCACCTGAGAAAAGTCTTGAAACGTTGGCTAAAGCAACCACTCAAAGCCTCCAATCAAACAGCAATTTGCAAAATTTGTTAACCTCGTACATGCAGAATACGAGTAAATTGTTTGCTAAACTTGAAATGTAAATGAGTCAATTAGCCACATCTGTAAGTGAACGTGAACGAGGCACATTCCCAAGTCAGCCCGTTCTGAATCCCAAAAATCAAAACACGAATTCGAATCAAGCCCTTATTGTTCAAGCTAGCAACGTAAACCAAATGAATGCTATCATGACTTCACATTCTGGTAAACAAATCGATAATCAAGTTGTTAATCCAAACGATTTACCGAAAGCTCCTCTTGACACTTCAAAAACAAAAGGCGAATCTGAACAAAACATTGAGTCAAACATTGAATCTAATGCCAATCCAAATTCTTCTTCTACTCTAGTAGACCGACCCACTGAATATCGTGTTCCATTTCCAAATCGTCTTCGACCCAAGAAACACTCTGATCAAATGGAAAAGATGTTGGAAATTTTCAAACAAGTGAAAGTAAACATTCCTGTTCTTGATATCGTTCAATAAGTCCCAACTTACACTAAGTTTCTCAAGGACTTGTTTACTAAAAAACAACACACTCATGTACCCAAGAAAGTTTTCTTAACTACTAGACTTAGCGATGTCTTGTCCCAATCAATTCTTGTCAAATATAAAGATCCAGGATGTCTGACGATCTCATGCACGATAAGAGACAAGACGATTAATACGTGCTTACTAGACTTGGGTATACGAGTGTCAATTTGATTTCTTGTTCATTTTACTAACAACTTGGCTTGGGTGAACAAAAACCGACAAAAGTAACTCTTCAATTTGCCGATCATTCAATAAAGAAACCCATGGGAGAAATCAAGGACATACTTATCAAAATTGGTCACTATATATTCCCCATTGGTTTCATTATTTTAGAGACACAACCCTTAAACAACCCGATAAGTCAAATTCCATTAATTTTAGGCCGACCTTTCTTGGCTACTTCAAATGTTCTAATCAATTGTTGAAACGGTTCGATGAAACTTTCTTTTGGAAACATGACTTTGGACCTTAACATCTTCAATCTTGAAAATCAGTCGAACGAACCACATGAGAAAACGTTGTAAGTTAGCTCCATTAAAGAAAATTTTGATAATGAAGCAGTTGACCTAAACAACGAACACAAGACCGAATATGAACAACTATTTCAAGATGAGCCCAACGAGATTGAAAACGTGCTTTCGTTTGAACCCCTTACCATTGAATCAGAACTTCAACCGAATTCTTTGATTGAGCAACCCCCGAGGTTGGAACTCAAACCCCATCCTGATCACCTTAAGTATGCATACTTAGGTGACAACAAAATGTTTTCTGTCATAATATCTTCAAATCTCTCCCTTAATCAAGAAGCTTCCCTTCTCTCAATTCTGTCAAAAAACAAAGAAGCAATTTGATGGTCGGTCATCGATATAAAAGGAATTAGTCCCGCTCTTGTTCAACATCGCATCCACTTAGTTGACGATGCCAAGTCTGTTCGTGATGGGCAACGAAGGCCTAACCCAAAAATGAAGGATGCAGTTTGAGACGAAATTCTTAAGCTCCTTAATAATGGAATCATATACCCCATTTCTTATAGTTCATGGGTTAGCCCAATTCATGTCGTGCCTAAAAAGTTTGGACTTACCATTATTAAGAACGATGCTAACGAACTCATTCCACCTCGTACTCAAATGGGTTGGCGCCTTTGCATTGATTATCGAAAATTAAATGCTGCAACACATAAAGATCACTTCCCTCTTCCTTTCATCGACCAAATGCTTGAACGATTAGCCGGCCATGAATTCTATTGCTTTCTTGATGGTTGTTTCGGTTATAACCTAATTCCAGTCACTCCCGAAGATCAAGAAAAAATGACTTTCACATGTCCCTTTGGCACTTTTGCGTATCAACGTATGCCATTTGGCCTTTGCAATGCTCCTGCTACTTTTCAAAGATGCATGGTCAGCATCTTTTCTGATATGATCGAATGCTTTCTTGAAGTGTTTATGGACAATTTTTCCATCTTTGGAAACTCTTTTTCCGAGTGCTTGCACCATCTTGAGTTGGCTCTGAATCGATGTAAGGACAAACACTTAACATTAAATTGGAAAAAATGCTATTTTATGGTCAAACATGGCATTGTTCTTGGGCTTGTAATTTCAAACAAAGGTATTGAGGTAGATAAAGCTAAAGTTGACGTAATTGCGAATCTACCCATCCCCAAATCTATCAAGGACATTTGTTCATTCCTTGGGCACGTTGGTTTCTATCGACACTTTGTGAAAGACTACGGTAAAATTGCTCGTCCTCTTACGACTCTTCTTGAAAAAGACTTTCCATTCGACTTTAATTCTGATTATGTTTCTGCTTTTGAACATCTCAAAAATGAACTACTTTCTGCTCCCATCATTTGCTCACCCAATTGGGATCTCCCTTTCGAAATAATGTGTGATGCTTATAACTTTGCAGTTGGTGTTGTCTTAGGACAACGCATCAACAAAATTCTTCATGTCATCTACTACGCTAGTATGACTTTAAACGATGCTCAACTCAATTACAAGATCACTGAAAAAGAGCTTCTAGCCGTAGTCTTTGAGCTCGAAAAATTCCGACTTTATTTGATTGGCCCACACATTACCGTTTACACTGACCATTTAGCTCTTAGGTACCTTTTCGCTAAAAAAGATGCTAAGTCTCGTTTGATCTGTTGGATCCTTTTACTCTAAGAATTTGATCTTACGATCAAAGACAAAAAAGGATCCAACAATGTCATTGCTGATCATCTATCGCGTCTTCCAAACGCACTATTTTCTTTATCGATCAACGATAACTTTCCTGATGAACAACTCCTTTCCATTTTCGTCGATCCATGGTATGCCGACATAGTGAACTATTTAATCACTAAGGAAATTCCTTCATTTTGGTCGAAACAAGATAAATATAAATTTCTTTCCCAAGTCAAGTACTTTTATTGGGATGATCCATACTTGTTTAAGTATTGTCCCGACCAAATCATTCGACGCTGCATTCCGGATTGTGAAACAAAAGTGTTCTTTCGTTTTGTCATGAACAAGCTTGTGGTGGTCACTTCGGTCCTAAGAAAACAGCAGAAAAGGTACTACAATGTGGTTTTTACTGGCCTATGCTTTTTCAAGATGCATTTGAGTTTTGTAAAACTTGTGATCACCGTCGAATGTTAGGAAGAATCTTTTTACGAAACATGATGCCTTTGAACGCCATTTTTACGATCGAATCTTTGACGTTTGGGATATTGACTTTATGTGACCTTTTCCCAACTCTTTCGGAAATATGTACATTCTTCTTGCTGTTGATTATTTCTCCAAATGGGTTGAAGCCATTATGTTTAAAAAAATGACCACAAAGTTGTTATGAAATTCATAAAAGAAAACATCCTTTTGAGGTTCGGAACACCTCGCAAAATAATAAGCGATAATGGAACTTGTAATGACCTGTAAATTTTCGATAATTAAATTTGTTAATTTAATAAGATTCTGTGATTTAATGTTGAAAGAAAATAAAATTTGGAACTTAATAATGAAACAATAAATAAAATGAGATGTGACAATGTTAATGTAGGTTAATTTTTAACAACTTTAATGACACTCCAATCAATTGAAATGTAAATGTTATACTTGGTTATAAATTAGATATAAGAAAAAAATGTAAACATTGAATTAATAAATGAAATATTATGAAATAAATGACAATTGAATAAAATTTGGTTTATATAAGAATTGTAACATTTTTTTTGTGAATAATGAATTCATAAGTGTAATTAAAAGTTATGGTAACGATTGTTATAAGTTACCTATTTATTTGGTCTATTAAATTTAAATGGGTAATCAATTAGAATTAATTGAACTTTAATGTTACATTAATAGGATTAAGATAATAACTGAGATTGTGAATGTAACAAAATGAATAAGAAATGCTAAAAATTTTCATAAAGTAATAATTGATGTAACAAAAGAATGGAACCAAGATAAATGATTAATTGGATCAAAATCTTAATTAATGTGTGCATTAATGTATAATGGGATATAAAAGGTAAATGATAATTTAAAATGTTGACTTACTGATAAAATAATGTGTAATGAATGGAAATGGAATAAATTAGTGTTATGAAATTAATGGTAGCATTTGTTATAAGTAATAAACTTATAAATGAAATAAAAAGTTAATGGTAACAATTATTATGTGTCACCTATTTATTTAGTCTATTAAATAGAATTGGAAATCAAATTTTGCAATTTAATGAGATTAAATACTACGTTAATTGAAATTAGATGAATTGGAAATTATTAATGCACTAAGATATAAACCATGATAATTATACCATAAGATGAAATTGATTGAATAATAAGTGGAAAGCAAATTAAATTGAATTATTGGAAATTTAATTTATAATCTTTAAATATATTGAAATTGAAATTTAAAACTTTGAAATTGGTGAAATATGCAACATAAATTTTATGGAAATTTGTTATAAAGAGTTATAAATTACTAAGTAAGCAAAAATGATAGGAGTTGTAAATAATTAAAAATTTGAAATGAAAGTGATTTAATTAATTTAATATTAATTTATTAATTAATGTGAAAATAGCCATTTTGGCTACTGACTCAGATTTCGACGAAACCAGTTTCATCGGATCCGTAACGGTGAATTATTATAGGATTTCAAGTTCGTAGCGATCAGACTTGTCGTTTGATCGAACAGACTCAAAACGCCTAGAAATCAATTTAATTGAAATCAATTTAAAATAAGCTGATTTTAACATAACTTCTTCATACGATGGAATTAGGACTTGAAACCTATTCCATTGAGTTTAAAATATTTGAAAACATCTATTTTGATATATGGGATTACCCATTTTCGTTCCGGAGATAGAACGGGCTTTTCGGGTCATTTATCGTTCAACGGGTAAATCAATCGTATCCATTCAACCTATTTTCCTGATCTGCCTATAAATACCTCGTTATAAACCCTAGCCACTCCTTATTTTCATTTGTGTGTACATACATTTCAGTCTACTCCTCCTTCTCAATGGCAGACAAATCAAACAAACTTCCCAATTCAATTTCAAAATCAAATTCATATCAAAATTTCAAACTCCTAAAACCCTACCATATTATATATCATTTCGAAGCTCTTGACGAGCGCATTCTTCTGCAACGATTTGTTTTCGATTTGAACCATGGTTTAGCCAGAATCGTCCAAAACGATCATGGTCGTTCATCAAGCCACGATCAACCGTGGCCGATCGTCGGTCAGGGGATACCAGGCTGTGGAGAGCATCGAGTGTTGTCCATCGGTGAGGCTGGCTTGGCGAGTTGACGGCTAGATCTTCATATTTAATTCATTAGGGCTAGCATATTTTTTGGCGGTGGCTGTTTTGGGTGATCACCGATCGGCGCTGGGGAGGCCATCGCGAGGGCGTAGGTTGAGGCGGCAGAGTATGGGGTTCGGGCGGACTTGGGCCGCGGCTGGCCGATGACGGCGACGTGTGGCGTTGGGTGGTGGCGCACGTAGCTGTTAGGGTTTGGGTAGCGTGCGTTTGAGTTCGTGTGCGGGTTGATGAGAGAGAGAAAGTAAGTGATGTGTCTGTGAATAAGTGGCTGTTGTTTTAATCTTTTTATTTTATTTATTTTGAAATTCAATCGTTCTAATCTATATAACTTTTGCATACTAGCTCCGTTTCACGTGCGGTTTGATCCGCTGGGATCGTATCATAATTCCGGACACTTTGACGCTTGTTTGGACGAATTCTGAGATCGTTTGAATTTGGGACCTATTTTGAATTTAAATTCAAAGGTGAGTGTTTTAACCCACTCACAACTTCTAAAATTTCTTATGTTTGTTAAATTAAATTCGTGATGTGATTGGAAATTTATTTATGATTGTTTGGTACATTTTGAATCATCATCTGAGTTAATTTGAATTTATTTGAATTAGATCATTATTTAATTTATTATTGAATATAAATTGCCAGTTAAATACCTGTTATTGATTATCGGTTCTATATTGATATTTATTGATTGATTTGGATGATGATTTTGATGGATGTTGATTGTTGATATTGGATGAATGGATGTTTTATTTTATATCATTATAAACTGCAAGTTCACTATCGGTTGAAATGATACATACCCGAATGATCTATAGATTAGGGAAAAATCGTTATGGGTTGAAATGATAGACTCGAGCGATTTTATGGATTTTGTTATTAATTTAGGATTGCGGTTTGACATGATATATAACCGTAATATTTTAAACCGCGGATTGAAATGATAAATATCCATATCACTTGACCCTAGGGTAGAGAATTATATACGGACACCGGATTGGTTAAATTAAATGATTTTAAAATCCTTAATTTTTGAATTTAATTAAATTATATTTTGAAATAAAATTTGATTTATGTAAATTGGAGTGTTATTGGAAAATCAAGTTTACGATGAAATGTGAAATGGTTTAAAAGGAATTGCTTTAAGAAATTAAATTGGAAGTTTAAAGTAAAATTTTAAGTATAAATGAAATTCTATCGAAATTAAGTTATTGAAGTTGTTTGAGAATACTTTGAAATATTTTAAAATTGGAGCAATTTGAATTGATATTTGAACATGGATTGAAATGATATGAAATTCAATAGTTTATTGAAATGTTAAATTGAAAAGTTTGGAATTTGGTTTGTTGACTTGGAAATTGAAAATGGTCCAAATGCGTTGAAATGAAATGAATAGTTTAATTTGATATAAATTCCAAATTCATGTTTTAATATAAACTGCTTTAAAAAAATATATTATTTCAAAAATTTTAAATATTAAGACTTTTAAAGTATTAAACTATTTTAACTTGTATTAATTATATCAAATTATTTTAACCTATTTTAAACCATTTAATTTATTTAAACTAATTAACCTGTTTTAACTTATTTTAAATCTAATTAATCTATTTTAAAGCTACTTAATCTATTTTAATTATATTTAATCTATTTTAAATCTATATTAATTATTTATAACTATTCATAACTATTTAAAACTATTTTCTTCTAAATTCCAAACTAAGTAAAATGGATGGGTTATATTCAAATTCTCGATTTTTTTAAGTGAATATGGTTAATGATGTTATAACCTAAGTTGGGAATTAAATAACGTATTTGGTTTAATATGATATTTTGAAATGAGAGTTTAGTCTATTTTGGAAATATAACTTTTGAAAGGAAATATAATTCCGAACTATGATTTCAAATGTGATATGATTTCAAAGGTGGATATGATTTCGAAGGTAAGTAATGATTTCGAAAATGATATGATTTGAATTGAATATGATATTTTGATATCAATTATTAAATGATTTTAGAAATGTAAAAGAACCATCCGGTGTGTAATAAGCGATCGGTTGTTAAAGAAACCAGGATCGGATATTGTCATACTCTCTGCCAATACCGAAACCACTTTGACAACTGTGTATGCGGTGGAGATTCCAGAATGAAGTAGGATGGTTGGCGACGATCCTATATGAGGTATATACGTGGACCTGACTCCCATGAGTTAAAACAGGAGCAATTGACGGGCCAAGTGAGGTCATTCCTCCAATCGGGCACATTCCTTCGATACTATATTCTGACTTTGCGATTGATTTTGTGGCCACCCTCGATTTTTGATTTGGGAGTGTGTTCCGAGGTGGGCGGTAGTAGCTGCTATGCATTACAACCAGTCCGGAAGTGTAATTGGTATATCTACCCTGGCATTGCCTAGTTGTGCCGTGTCACCTACCCTATCGAGACCACTACGAGTTTGTTTTGTATCATACCTATGGAGTGCTTTCTGACGACGTCCAGTACGGACGGGATTACGGTACTGTATAGACTATGGGAATATATAAAAATATGTTAAGGGGGAAATGGGTAACGCCTTAACAATATTTTGATAGTTTATCTTATTATAGATATATTATAATAGCGTATTGTACTACATAGTAGATAGTTTAACGGATCCTTAGGAGATGTGAATCCCGAACATCTCTTAAGTTACTGCACTCACGTTAGACACTGGATAGGAGATGTCAAACCCCGTAAACATCTCTGACGCCGTTCCACTCATATTTATTTATTTACCGTTGATTTAACTTACATAAGATCTTTTAGTTCTGACTCGGGTGTTTTGTCTTTTCAATTCGCTCGGGTCAGCCAGAGCGTTTCAGGATTTGAAGACCTTATTTCTGGCAGACGAAGACGAAGATTTGTACTACTATTATTTACTATATTTATTCCACTACATTCATACTATTCCGCTGCATTATTTGTTTATCTCTGATATGTGTAACTCTGATTTTTGTATTGTATAAGTATAATCAAATGTTTTGTATACAACTTTATGAACTGTTATTTGATTATTATATTTTGTCATTCCGCTGCGAGATCTATTTTGTTTTTTTCTTTCTCTGCCTTTTCTTATTCACCCCAATAACAATCCGCCCTTCTGTATGGTTTGAGTCGGCACGTGTGCCTGTTTAAAACGTCCAAAAAGGTGGGATGGTACAGAACTCATTTCTGTAACCGTTCATTTGAAATTCTAATGAAGAAATACTCGATAACCCATAAGTTATCCACTCCATACCATCCTGAAACTTGTGGTCAATTGAAGTTTCAAATAGCCAAATCAAACAAATTTTGGAGAAAACTATGAATAAAAATCAGAAAGATTGATCACAAAAATTGACAGATGCGCTCTGGGGTTACAGAACCGCGTATAAAACCAACCTTGGGATGTCTCCTTTTAGGCTAGTATATGGCAAAGCATGCCATTTACCCGTCGAACTTGAACATAAAGCATTGTGCGCAATTAAGAACATGAACTTTGATCTTGAAAAAGCAGGCGAAACAGAAAATTGCAACTCTATGAGTTAGAGGAGATTAGGAACGACATGTATGAAAACGAGAAAATTTATAAAGAAAGAACAAAAGTTTTTCATGAAAAGTCAATCCTAAGGAAAATATTTTCGTCAAACCAAAAAGTTCTTTTGTATAACTCTTGACTTTATTTGTTTCTTGGGAAATTAAAATCAAGGTGGACAGGACCATGCATTGTACGTACTGTTTTTCCACATGGTGTCATAGAATTAGAAAACCCTAGGGATGGATCGATTTTTAAAGTCGATAGTCATCGTTTAAAACCTAACTTGGAGTTTGCAAGTGATCGAGAGGAGGAGCTCATGATTCTTCATGAGCCATACTACGTTTAGTAAGAAATTTTAACCCTCTCCTGTAAATTGTACATAGTTTTCTCCGTTTCACTCATTATATCATGTATTGACTGTGGGGACACATTCAAAATCAAGTATGGAGGGTGTTTCATGTTCATTTTTGTTTTTTCATGGTTAATTTTTTTTGCATTTTCTTTCCAAAACCAAAAAAAGAGAAATAAACCAAAAAAATTCAGAAAATTTTCTTTTTATCATATTGATTTACTTTTGAAGAAACATTATAGGATAAGTATATGTTTTTGGTTATTAAATTTAAATTTTTGAAAGTTTATTTGTTTCAACAAAAATAAAAATAAAAGTTTGATTACAAGTAACTATTGTTTAACTAGTATATAGGAAGGTTCATAGGTGATAATTATGAAGTATATCCTAATTGTGATCTTTGTTCAAAAGAGTGGTTGATTTAAAGTAAAGGCAATAACATTTTTGATCTTTTAAGTTAAGTTGTGCAAAGATGATTTTGTATAACTCTTTCTGTTCCAAAAAAGGTTTTCATAAAAATAAGAAACACCTAGCGTCATGTGTTCACACGTAAGTGTGTACACTCGCCATGCTCTGTAACCTTCTAACGTAAGCCCGAAAGGTAGTGCATGATCGGTATATCTGGCCTTAGTTTATCTGAATTAGGTGTATGTAAATAAAATAAAATTAATAATAATAACCACCTAGAATCATGTGTTCATACGCAAGTGTGTACACTCGCCACGCTCTATACTCTTCTCACGTAAGCCTGAAAGGCAGTGCATGATTGGTATATCTGGCCTCAGTTTATCCGAGTTAGGTGTGTAAATAATAATAATGTTAATACTTTTCAAAAATAGAGAGAGCAAGCAATTGAAATCCAAGCACTATTTTCACTTATTTGATTCGACTTTTATTTAAAAGAAATAAAAATACCTCTTTGTGAAATTTTGATAATCAACTAAAGGATCCATTTCATAGTTGCACTATTTATCAACCGAAACAATTAGCCAAACTAGAGTCTAATTGTGATGATAACTTAATTTTTGTTGGAAATTTTGACGGGTAAAAGGACTAAAATTTATTGATCATGACCAAAACTTATACTTAACTTACTTGTGTCAATTTAAACGTAAATTCTTCATTTGTAAATATTTTCGAAAACTTGCAGCATGTAGTTGCATTAGAATCGCATACTGCATTTGGATTTTGTGGGTAGTATCCGTTGAAAACCCTCACGAGACAACACTCGTCATAGTAGGGACATATAGAGGTTTAACGGCTTGTTGCATATGCTCAATGCAATCGTGTTTCCTACAAAAACGGATTTATCTTAGTTTTAGTTTATTCGAGGACGAATAAAAAGATAAGTGTAGGGGTATTTGATGTGCATGTAAAAGCGTATATATTTTTTAGCAACGCTAGCCGGCTTTATAGTGGGTCGTGCCACTTTTATTACAAAAGAAAAACAGGTGTTCTACACATGCACAGAACAACTATATCGGTTTTGAAGTGGTCCAACCACTTTATAACCAGCAATTTCGACACAAAAGCCAAAAGTGCATAATCACAATACAAGTTGCACGAGGCAATCACACTGAGAACCACCATACCGAAGACACTTTGACCTAACCGGAGCTGTAACAGTTTCCACTATTACAAGCATTACAAATAAATTTGCACAAAGTCTTTGACATAACAAAACGAACTTGCCTAAACAAATTGACTGAAAATAACATAACAATACCAAATTCAACTACCAATCCTAAGGAATTACAAGCACTAGCCAGATGCACGAAAGAAGCAGCAAAAAAACTAGAAGCAAAATCCCAAAAACAACAACAATTGCAAACAAAATAAACAGCAAGTAACACGACCCAGCAACTACATTGCCAGAGCAAAGACCAGAAGCCCAGAACATGCAAATCCAAACTACTTGACAACTATGAAAGCATACAACCAAAGCCACATCCGACACTAAGCCATGAAGCACGACAACCACCAACAACAAAAGAACACTTCATGTCACGTGAGCAATCCCAAATGCATTGAGTTAAAGGGGAAGAAGAAACATAGCATCGGACTTGATTACATGAAAGCATAGAGGCAAATGGAACTGGGAGAGAAAAAATCACCAAATCTGGAAGTAAACACCGAAACAACCAAACGGTTGAAACCAGAAGCGCCATTAGATCGAAGGACCAGCACAACTGAAAACAAAGGGAAGAAACGAGCTAGCTTAGGGAAAGAGAAGTTGCGACTTGCGAAATGGCTTGCGGAGAAAACAAGGTTATGCAGCAACGAGGAAAGCTAGGTAAGGGAAGAGAAGGAAGAAAGATGAAAGAGTTGGGAATGGATTGAACGAAAAGTGACGAAAGGGGAAGCAGAGAGAGGCGGCTGAAATAGAAACCTAGTCCCCATTGATGCAAAACCTCGATTTTTTTATATCTTTCATGAAAAGTGTATGTTTTTACTTCCATATTTAATCTACTTTTATTTAAATAAATGAGCATATTAGGGTATCTTACATGTTTAAACCAAATTTAAATTGTTTTCAAATCATCATTTATTCTTCTTCATTTGGGGGGTAAAATGGTAATTTTGTGTATGATTTAATTTGAGAAAATCTATTTGCACATTTTCATTTTTATTTGTAGTAAATGAAGTGCAAATATGAAGAGATTCATAGATATATGCATGCATATATGTTGAAGGAAAATGGGGAATGGAAATAAATGAATTCATGCAACATGGAGGAGCCCACATACCCACTACCACATGGTCCATAATTAATAGCATATGCACATGTTAATGGAGGCTTAAAGGCATGTTCGTGGGGAATAATTATATCCCTAATGATTACTTGGAGGTTACACTTTCTCAAGGGTATTTTAGGTAGTCCCCTAAAATATAAATTAGGGTTTGAAGCATGTATAAATACCCCTTATGTCTAATGTAATTACCTTCTTCCTTTCATGCAAGTTGTAGCCACAAAATCAAGGTAAATAAAATGTCTTTTTAATGGCTTCTTAGCCTTATTATTATTAGCTTTTGTTTACATGCTTATTTCTTTTATGCAACCTTCTTTTATGCTCTTTTATTATCTTATGCTCTCTTTTAATTCATGCAATTAGTTTAGGTTTATTTCATGCAAGTGGTTAGCTCTCTTTTCTTTTAATTAGCTTTCATTTTTATCTTCTTTTATGTTGAAATCATTTTATGTTAACATGTGTTCAAGTATGAGTAGCTAAACCTCTTCAATTTAGGGGTAATGATGATCTCATGAAACATATTAAATTAACATAATGATTTCATTTGTAACCTCTCTTTTGTGCTTAATGGAAAATTTGAATGATGATGGTTTATGTCTCTTTTTAGTAAATTTTGATAATCTATGTTGTCATCTCAAATAGGCTATGCTTATTCCATTTTAAACATAAACTATTTGATCATTTGCCTAAGTGATTTTAATGCAAAAATTAAGCTAGAATCAAAATTTGATGATCTATTTTACTAATTAATAGTGAATAGATCATACTTAAAATAGATTTTATTTTTAATTTCATGTCATGTTCATGAGGGTTGATAAGTGGGTTTGAATGTTGTGTTAGAGTTTGATAGTTTAAGTTGTGCTAATTAATATCACAAATAAACCATACTTATACACATCAATCATTTCTACTTAATATTTTAAAGAGAGTTTATAAATGAATTTAGTGTTGATTTATATGAATGATTGGAAGTGGATTTGCCTCTAAATTGCGCCTTATTATCATAGTTTTATTCACTTTTGCTATAGCTCATTTTCTATAATTTTCTAGTTTATAACAAATTTAAAAAACTTTGGGTTAATTTGATTGAGTATTATCAGAATTTAATTCATTCCCTATCGATCGATCCGTACTCGCATACGTACTACAATCGTACGCCATGCGCTTTCGGTTTTATAACGATAATATTTTTAACGACGAGTTTCTAATCGATAGAAATTTCCATCGTTATTCAGCATTTGGCTTATGGAAAAACTTATCAAACTTCTTGCAATTCTTCTTTTCGCCATTTCTAGCATCTTTTGAGCTCCATGATCCATTCCTTCATTATCTTGAAGCCCATATTTATCAAGATGACGCTCGATTCAAATGCCGATTAACATAATGGAGGTAAATTTTATTTTAAATCCTCAAGTTTGAATAATTAAAATTTAAACCACATGACTTATAATCCTTATAACTTTTACATACGAGCTCCATTTTACATGTAACTTGCGTTACTAAGCTTGTATTAAAATTGTGAACATATTATTATTGTTTTTCATATATCATACACTTGTACATGATTTTGTATATTATACATTGTCACATGTATAAGTTTGTTTATAAGACATTATAAACTAATAGTGTGAACAAAATTAATAAACTAGGATTTTATATAAGATTGAAAACAAATTATAATACATTATATATGTCAACATGTTACCCTTAACTAAATATTAATCAAATAAACTGATTTTTCAAATAATATATTGTATCAAATGTGATTCAAATTAACAAGTAAATTATATATATATATATAATAAATTTCATATAAATTAATAATGACAATATTTTAGTAAATCTGACACTTGAATAAATATTAATCAAGATAATAGTAGTGGTAACTTAAATTTAATTCATATTCAAATTTAACAATCGAATAAAACATTAAACATTAATGTTAACCTCACTATTCATGATAACAAAAATAAAAGATCTGATGCATAATGAATAAAAGGAAAGTTTCTAAAAAAATTCTTTCTACGTCAGTGCCAGATGCATCTGATCAAACAATTACATATGCACAATGTTAAAAAATTACATGCATAAATCCTTTATATCTAATTAAGATTTTGGTTTTCATTGATTTTATCTATTAAAAACATATTTTGGAAAACCTCATTTTATATATACATTTATATAATATTAATTTATTATAACAATTTTAACTTAATCTTTATCTTATACGTATGTAGATATTTATTAACTAAAATTGTCTCATTAATATTATAACTCTTTATAACATTTATAATTATAAATTTTATATTTGAAATAATTTTAAATTTTATATTCAAAACTTTTGAATTACATACATACATACATACATACATATATATATATATATATATAATTATTTGACTCATGACATTTACAATCCACATGAATTTAAGTTTTTTTCAAAACTATTTTGAATTTAAACTTTAAATTTTATAATTTTATTTACATTTATATTTATAACCTTTAAAGATGTATAGTTTATTGAGATACGATATTTGAATCAACCTATGGCATAAACAGTTTGGGTTTTAGAGGGTACTCTAGAGATTGACCGTCTTGACGAGCCTTGTATTGGATATGAATAAAAAGGTCTTTCGTTTGTAAGTACATTACTTAGTTAGAGTACCCTTCTTCTTAGCTAAACACCCTTTCCTAGAAAGCCATTGTAATAACCCGCACCTTAATGAGCCCGAATTTCAACCAAATCGAAACCCAAGTACATTAGGAATAGATCGTTGGTTTTGGTAATCGGTAATAGACGTATATCAAAGAATGAATTCACGGCCGAATAATAAAATATAATAGAACATATATGCTGACTAAAACTACTTCCTTGGAATAAATATTATTCATTTAGTATTTGATTGCCTTACCAAGGCCGAGCATGAATAAGAAGACTTCACCATCCGTAGTTCCCATCTTGCACTAGTAGTCTGTCCCGTAGAATCTCTCCAGTGGGTTGTAACGGGGAAGGGGTCAAAACAATGTTTTTGGTGATTGAAAATTACATACTTTATCCATAACATTAATTTATGATGATTGATTTCTATTTAAGTGTTATTCCAACTGTTTACGGCCATTCCGTGTAAGTCCATCTACGCCTATGATATATCATACCTTCTCAGAGATATAACTATATATATATGCCTATACACATATATATCTAAACATTGTACTACCCACAAGAAAACCCTGACTGCTTAATACTTCTTAAATAGGGAGGAGGCAGATCCAATGGCTATTAATACATCATCCCAGAAGCGGGCCCTCCGTAACATAAGTGTTAGTCAATCCGGCCCTAGCTACAAAGATTGCTGACTCCTAGATATGGCTTTATAATTTAATTTGTCATATTACTAATGCATCTCAAAGACCCATCTAAGAGCTAACTAGCCCACCTCCATCAAACAAACACTAATTAAACTTTGTGGTCTTTTCGTATTCCATACAGATTCTACACTAGTAGGAAGCGAAATCCGTCAAGGCATAACCCAAGTCTTTGCTAATGACTGCTCGCGACTTTGGTGGTCATAGCCTATGTGTTGGCCCTACTACTTAAATAGCGGTCCAACAACAACACTGACATAGCCCTCCAACCTCCCAAAGTCGAAATCCCATTTAGACTAACCTAACATAAGTCTATGAAAAATACCCATCCTATTACTTAGTACATCTTGTTAGAAATAGATCTTACACCGTTTTCCTACTAGTTTCCATCTTAGGTTGTTTAGGACTTCTTATAAAAGGAGGAGGCAGACTTAATGGCCATTTAATACCTTCCACCTTGAAATAAATCCCTTGACATCCCTAATGGTATCCAGCCATTTAATACTTCAATCCGAGGTGAACTTTTAATATATATTCCCACACCTATATGTAAATGTATATCCCTTCCCCATGGGTCTTATGGTTGGAGTTGTCCCACATCAGTAGCACGTATACACAACTGCTGGTAGCCTCTAGGTGAATGGCTGACTTCCATTGTGTAAATCTACTGACCTCGCATTCCAAACCATTCTAAATCAAACCAATTATCCTAGGCCAAAATATTAGGCTAGGCCTATTAATTCATACTCTTCCTAAACGTATTATTGAGGCTATATAATTTCCTACTATAAAAATTATATTTCCTCCTAAGTTTATTTACAAATATTCCCCTATTTATTCGCTACTAGTATTTCTATCTAATACGCTTATTACGTATATTACTCATTTCCTTCTATGTACCACATAAATTGTCGTTGTTACACCTATGTTTCATAAGCTAATTTAAAAAGGAATTAAAATAGGTACAAAGACGAAAAAGCTGCCCTCGCAATAGAAAGTCAAAAGGAGGAGATATTGGATCGATCCAACTGGTACTACACATAGGCCCATCTACGGTCACGGTATTCAATCCAACCAAGAGAACTATAGACAAAAGGCAGGAAGCCACAATAGAACAAAATACTGCACTTATTATATAAGCTATAGGAATACCAGAAATAGATGATGAAGCACTGCACCCACAAGCTATAATAAAAGAATGACTGAACTACGCCGCTGACCTTCCTTAAGCTCGGACTTTTTAACATCCTCAAGTCGGATCTGCACTGCGCATACTGAAGGCTACCACGACAAGTCAAAAGCATCCTAAAGGGCTACACAGAGGGCCACTAGCGATGCACCACAACAGATCCACACTTACAGGAAAGAAACAAAGGTAAGAGATAAGATTTACCGATAACCCATGCAATAAGAGCAACCCAAATCATAGGCAGCTCAGAACAACCGCACACCAATTAGTATAGCCTCCTCTAAACGTGCCAGCCATGCCCTAAAACTAACGAAGCAACTTTATTATCCTCCCAAGAACCCGAATGTAGAGTCAATTCCAATTTGTGGTTTCCTGCCACAATTTCAAATGATCCCGCCGTAATTTCAGGAATTCCCACTTTTCTCTCAAGCTTCCCATTAAGAACACATCTATAGTCCGGGTATAGCAAACAGATAACGCAAATAGACGACATCTGGAAAGATCTAAGGATTGAAACACAATAGTGAGAAACAGGTTATGGTGATCCCCGTGCACCATCTATCTATAAATAGAAAAAACACTATAGCAAGAGAGGAACCTTTTACCTTTTTGTTTTTGAATACTTTTAAGATTTTATTATACTCTGTGCCTTGAAAACCTGTATCAAAACAAAAAAAGGAAGAAAGATTTCCCCCTGAACATTAGGATTCCTTAACATCTAAACTATGTAAATTCCTTGTGTCCTTCACTATTTTGTCATTTACATACTAAGTTTTCAGTAACAGATCTTACCATTTCTTTATTCAAATTAAATACTAACTCGATTTGACATTTTAACAAATGGTTAAAGTGCAACTACCTAATTGTGTAAGCATTCAATGGCGCAATTACTACCTAATGGAAAAAATTAATACTACTTAACTTTGCTAATTCAAAATCATTGAGGTAATTAGTTTGGTAATTACTTCACCTTCAGTTGGAGTGTTGTTAGACGAAAAATCTTACCAACATTTTTGGCACTAGAAGAAGAGCTTGAATCTCTGTTTATTCCCTACATTTAGTTAAACTTTACCTACATTCATTCCACGCATCATGAATCTCAAGGATTCACCTATCCTGCCTGTTCAAGAACACTTGCATTTGGCCTCAAAGGCTGCCCACAAATCACTCATAACATTGAAAGCCCATAATAAAGCAGAAGCTTCAATTGAAGTCCATGCAGATCCTTTCCTTACCGCATTCCAATCCTTCACAAACCAAATTAACCAATGGATGGAAGGGCTAGAGAAAACTGTGGCCCAACATACTGCTTAGAGATTATCCTCTTCACCTTGGTCAACAACTTATCACCTTCGTTCACCTATTACGTTGATTATTCAGCAATGGAACGGTAATGGAACTCCCAATAATGGGAATGATGACGCTAGCTTAAGAACCAATATCAAGTTGAAAGGAAAGATCCAATCTAATCTACAAATTAAGACAAAACCAGCTAATATTAACCCTCGACTACTTAAGAAACAAACTCGATCTTACCAAGAGGAGGATGAGGTACGTTCATTGTTTAAGGAGGAATCGTCGCAATTAGAGCCTAGAGTGAATGAAATTTGTCACTTAAAAGCCCGTGTAGAGCAATTGGCCAAACTATGCCAATAGGGAACTGGGGAGAAGATAAGGAAGGAAGCATCTTCTCCATTCAGTGAGATCATCATTGAAATGGATTTCCCTGACAACTTCAAGGCCTCGATAATTGAAAAATTCAATGGAACTACGAACAAGGACAATCACCTCTATACGTTTGAATATCACATAGATGTTTTGAAAGTGGGAAGGATAGTTAGTTGCAAGCTTTTCCTATTCTACTTAGATGGAACTATAGCTTGGTGTTTTAGAAGATTCGGACCTAGGGAGGTCCATTTATGGCGATAGCCATCTTGGGATTTTCTAAGACAATTCAATTCTGAAAGAGAAACTTCACCTGATGTAAACACGATGTCATGCGTTAAGCAGGGCAAGAATGAAAGCCTACGCAACATCATCAAGCATTTCAAATCCGAGGCTCTCAGGATCGGAGTGAGTGATGAAGAAGCCTTACTGATAGCGGCTATAACAACCCGCCTTTTCGATCCTCAGAAGTTGATACTAATATATCCACAATATTTACGTGCCGAGCATTCAAGTGCTGAAAAGACAGATTGTTGGGGAAAAATAAAAAAAGAAGGAAGATAGAAACTCACAAAAGCATGACGAGTAATTATAAGATGGACTTAGGGAGAAGGACAAACTTTGGAAAAAAATTAGACTGAAGGACAACAAGTTTCATTTTTGGGCTGAAGGACAAACTTTAAAAAAAAATTTGGCTAAAAGACAATGCTAGTTATAACTAGCATTATATTCAGTTTTTACACCGTACAAAATGCTGGTTATAACTAGCATTACATTCAGTATTACATTGTATAAAATGCTAACTATAATTAGCATTGTCCTTCAGCCTAATTTTTTTTCAAAGTTTGTCCTTGTGCCTATTTTCCACTGATTATAATACTAAACAAGTCTTTACAAAAAGAAAGAGATACATAAATCAAAGTATAATACTAACCATTATTGGCCTGGAAAGTTATAACAACCTATCCTTACAATTGCAGATAACTACAACAAGAACAAACGGTGGAAGATAATAGAAAATACGAAAGTTATCTTGGAGGCATCCAACTCATATCTTGAAAGCTCCAATGTGTCCAGCTAAATCTAGAAAATATGCTCAAGCTGACCCGAGCATTATAAAAAAAATAACGCTCAGATCAGTCTGGTAAAACCAGGATGATAAAGACAATCAAATGGATTCTTATAGTTATAAAACCTTTCAAAAATAAAAGTATCTCATAAGACCATGCCGTATATAAACATGGACGGGTTTTTACCTTACGATAACCAAACCATTTTTGTTATAAAATCTAGTAATATTATAATAATATCTAAGGTAAAATAAATATTAATCATAGCCGAAATTGTAACATTAATTAAATTCCAGCATAATAGGTATATAACTAAATCCCTAGGAGCACATACTAGAGATTGGATTTACATTAATGACTGGGCTATTGGGGTACTTTCCATTACAGTACACCTTTAGAAAAATGTATCGAGGTTAACAAGAACATCTTGCACCCTTGCCAACACAGGATCGGTCTATCCCTTACTGCATAGTATCGAATATGTCATTACCTTGGTTGCGCTGCAACCATTTTCTGAGAGCTCTCATGCACAACCAAAATCCATAAATGTATATATCTAGATGGGTGATGACATACCCTAATGGGTGCGACCCACATAACCCTACCGTATATCCCCTGTCTTGGTCATTCTGACTGATGAGGCTTGAGGCTGCGTTTTATATTTTTAGCAAATCCCACTTGGAACGCTAACACTACCCCCAAGGTAGCAATGCAATGCTAGCATTCTTCTATACAAGTTGTTCAGGATATGAACAAACCAAAAACACTACTTCTACTACAACTTTTTTGGAATCACCCTCAAGATTAGTAGTAAGCTGCCCTTGCACTTTAAAGAACTCCGTCTTCGATCCCATCATCATCAAGATCTCTTCAATTCGAACATTTAAGTTAGATCAAAGTGGTTTTCAGATCATTTATATTTATACGATCCCGGTCTCTTCCAACCCACACTCGATAGTTTTTGGTAAACTAAACCCCGATTCCTTCAAAAATAATTATACAATAACTAAGAGCGGAGATTAACTCCTATCCGTTTAAGAGGACGGATTTCCTCGTCATTTGTCCTAGGAGAACAAAATGAGATTTACACGCACAGTACTGCATCATCAAAGATGACTGTGCCATATAACCCCTGTATTTCTCATAGATTTTCCAGAGTTATATTTTGGCTAAGGTTTGATAGTTGGTTGTTTAACTATCAAATAACAAGCAATCAATCATAGATTTAATTTCATATAAGATCCACTAAGCCTCATTTAATTAATCTTTCATTAATTAAATCTCTTAATTTTTACCCAAATTACTCATATACTTATCTCACCAGTATAAGTATATTCACCAATAGTTAAGAAAGATTTACATTTCAAAATCATATTAAATGGGTCAAAAACAAATGTCATTTAAAACATTGTTTACTACAAACCCAAACCACTTATCCTTTTGTGATAAGTATGGAAAGAGCATTTCCTTACCACCATAATTAAGAATGATTATTTATTTATTCATAAATTCATCTTAAATCCAAACTAAATCATATATCGCAATAATATTTTAAATTTATAAGTTTCATATAAAATTCAGTTCAACAAGGTTCTATAAACCCATCCCTTTTTAAGTTTCAAGATCTCTTTCCAATTATAAACTATTTACTTGATTCTTTTTATTTAGTAAAATCCTTTTATAAACCAAGCTTTTTAGCTTTAAACCCTTTTTATAAATCAATATCATAATTTATAATATTTTTAATTTAATTAAATTAAATTAACTTAAGATATCATTTATAAATTAATTAATTTACTTAAACACTAGAATTGGATAAATTAGTTAACTTAAAACACTAATTAAATAAATGATTAATTAAGTTTAAAAATCATTATTAAATAATTGATCACTTAAAATTACCATTTAATAAAGTAATTAACAAGTCTAAAAATAGTAATTACCATTTATAATATTCTCCTTGTCATTAAGATATTTATTTAACTTTAAATACTTTATATAAATAATTAATTAATTAACTTGTAAACATCATTAATAAAAGATTAATTAACTTAGACAATTATTAATTAAAATAATAATTAGTTTAATCATTATTAATAAAAATAGTAATTAACCTTTAAAACATAATTAATTAAATAATACTTAACTTAAAACATTGTTAAATAAATTAATAATTAACTTTAGCCATTATTAATTAAATAATAGTTGACTTAAACATTTGAAAGTTAAATTATCTTTAAAACAAAGATTAACAAAATTAATAATTAAACATTGTTAATTGATTTAACAATTTACTTTAAATGATTATACAACTTAAATTGATTTCCAATTCCTAACTTGTCAATTTGGAAAGTGGCTTAGCAAATCTCAATGGTGCTTAAACAAGCTACCATTATTTTTCGTAACGAGATTCAAGTCACAATACAAATATTTACATAAACAATAGATATGTAAATAAAATTCATACTATCAATCGATAGATAACATGTCAATATATTTCAAGTGGCATATAAATAAATGTCCAAGTCAACATAATAGAAGAACAGTGATTTATTCTGCTAAATAGATGCCCAATATAACATATTCAACTTAAATATAGCAGAATGGTGTTTTATTCTACTAACAGAATATTAACAAAAAAAATATAATTACTAAACGACGTAATTATACATTGTTTGTATAAATTTGCCAATAAATTTCACTATAACAAATGGGTCAAATGATTACATGAGTGCGTTCCATAGGTTAATACGAACTCAACGCCAAAAACCGCGTGTCAATTTGATTTCGCACACGAGAGATTTTTACAAAGTCTTAAGTGATTTTCTTTTTCCTTTTTTTAAACAAAACCTACTCTATATGAATACCACCCAATTCAGGCCCACATGACCCAACAAGCTTCCAGGCCGCATGATGCTTCCATCTTCCCAAACAAAGGAGAATAGCAGCTCATTACCAGGTTTCCAAACCTAGAATCAGGACATCGTGCACTAACGTGCACACGTGTTCACATGCACGTGATCGCCGTGCCACCAGCTGCTACACCAACGCCACCTACGAATGCCCTTCGCCTGCACACCACCCCAACCTTTTCGCCACCAGCCCCAGCTTCTCCGAGCTTCGATTGAAAACATGGCCGAGCATAATCTTCTAGCATGAAAAGACAGGTCAAACCCTTCTTTTCTCCCTCCCAATGCCTACAACCACTTTCCGACCGCGCCGCTACTATCAGAACCTTCCCTTGTGTCCCACGCATCTCCTGGCCCACCAGCATGAAGCTCAATGCTCCCTTCGGGCCAGAAATGGTCGAAACCCGAGCCTATAACATAAAACAATTAAACCCTAGTTTTAGCTGTTACAAACAACCTAAACCACTAGAGTTCCCACCTCCAACACAGAAAAGGTCCGTCGCCCTTCGACCTTCGTCGCGGTACCCTCCGTCAAACCTCTCAACCAATGGTTCGCCGGAATTTGATTTTTAACCCAAAATCGAATGGTTATCAAATTTGAAAAAACTACAACTTTAAAAATCATGAAACCACCACTAAAAATCATAATATGCTATAACGATCATGATTATAAAGGTCGTTCGTTGATTCATGATTGACGAAAAACCGACAAATATTGACTTCCTACTGTTATTTTAATAGTTTTCAAAATATACTAAACTAGAATTCAAAACCTATTTTTAGAATGATCTATGGATAAAAACAAACAACTTTGTAGTTGACGGCATGAGCAAATTCAAATCGGTTTGTGAGAAATCGATTTTAGAAGATGTGAATGAGGAGTTGCTGTAAAATAAAAAGTGCATAGTATGTTGTGTTTTGTTTTCGAGTAAGCTATTTTCTAATTTTTTTTAAACTAAGTACCAAAAAAACATGAATTTTTTAAAACAAATCATACACATGAATATTGTATCCAACTCACAACAAATATTACTCACAAATTACACAACATTTAATATTTAATCAAGGTATAGAAATCTCACCTTTGTTCATGCTTTTGAGATGTTAATCCAAGCCTACCATTAAAGTTCGATTCATGAACAAAGCAACATTTTTTTTAAATTTAAGGAGTAGAAAAGTTGGAAAAACAAGGTTCAAGGAGTATGAAGTTAAAAATGAAATCAAAGTATAAGAATTGCATATATAAGGTGGAAAAATGAAAATATAAAAGCTTAAGTCCAAAATACCCCTAGTAATTCAAAATTCAAATTTGTCATCATATCAAAGCCTCTAAGATATCAAACACATGAAACCATGGTGGATAATAAGGGTGCTCATGTTCCTTATGTTGAAATTTGCACTTAAACTTCATATTATATCACATCCATCTTTTATTTTAATTTTAAATAAAATTTACTTTTAATTGCCTATTATATATATACACACTTAAAATAAAAGTGTTTTACTTTTAAAAAGTTGTTTTAAAACAAAAAAAATATATTACACTTAAAATAACTTATTATTCGATAAAACGCTGAAAATTTGAAAATTACGTTTCGGTCACATTTCCAGTTTTCCATTGAACTACTTATTTATGTAAACCAAATTTAAAAATACATTTTCTATCATAGGGTTATTAAATTAATAAAAACCATTAACTGAACATCTAAATTGAATTAAATATTCACAAATTAAACGACAAAATTCTGGGTCGTAACATTCTTCCCCTCTTAAAAGAATTTCGACCCTGAAATTTCAGCTCAAACAAACAAAGAAAGCCAGTTAACAAATGATTAATCATTTTATTTATGAATTTTTTTTCATAAAACACAACTTAAGTTTACAAACTTAATATCCCATTACATCCTGATGGTATATATAATTATGAAATTCAAAATTTTTTATTGAATTTATTTCCCTTAACTAAATTCAAGATCCAAATGCTCGATTTTATTTTCAAACTCCATTTTGAAATAATACTATATATTTTGACCATAGAACATATATATATATATATATATATATATATAGCCCGAGTAAAGGAACTGGGTACAACCATATAGTATCATACATTCCCTTACTAAGAAGGGTAATACTCAAGGGAAATGCTTACCATCCGAACACGTCTCTTTCCCATGTTCAGCTAATTTCAAGCTGCTCGAACTAGTTGATTTAAAATACTTCATTTATACTTATAAAAACTTCTAAGTGATGCCTTAATTATTTTCTCAAAAAATATTTGAAATCCTTTAAAAACACTAAGATTTAAATCCTTAAAAATACTCTTTATTTTATGAAAAATACTCTTTATTTTATGAACATATCTTATAAACAAAATTTATATAAAATCATTTCATACAATAGTTCTCTTTTATTATAGAAACTTCTTTCTAACAGTTCAAATTTGTTAAACCTACATTATTTATGTAACACCTTATAGTCAAATCGTAAAACTGAGTTCGCAATATGTGTGTATCTAAATTTTAAATTTAATCAACCAATAAATGCTCATAAGCTAACCGAGCATAAGCAAATAGAAAAATGATGATAAATGAATATCAACATTTCCTAACAAAAAAAACTCTAATTATATTTGAAAATTGTCACTTATATATAAAATATAAATCTTGATAGAATTATTTCATTTAAAAAATTTCAAAATTTGTGTGTAGATTTTTCTTCAGGTGTTTAGGAATCCTTATCGATAACGTTGGCCGGACGCATTAACCAAAATCCAAACTTAATAGACAAATTAACACAAATCATTTATATATCACTCACAAATATGCTCTAATATATATTATACTCAGACTCATCCTAGAGTCTCACTTACCTTATCACAAATGATTCAACCCCACCAAAGCCTAGGTGTTCGCTCAACCTGGTTCTGATACCACTTGTAACAACCCGCCTTTTCGATCCTCAGAAGTCGACATTAATACATCCATGGTATTCACGTACCGAGCATCCAAGTGTCGGAAAAATGGATTGTTGGTGAAAAAGAAAAGAAGAAGGAAGACAGAATCTCACAAAAGCATGAGAGTAATATATAATACCAAACAAGCCTTTAGAAAAAGAAAAAGACTTTAGTATACATACATAAATCAGAGTACAATACTAACCCACCATTAGTCTGGACAATTGTAACAACCTGTCCTTATAATTGCTGACAGTTACAACCAGAAAAAATAGCAAAAGATAACAGAAAATATAAAAGTACGTCATGGAGGCATCTGGCTTGTCTCCTTAAAGCTCAAAAGTGTCCAACTAAATCTAAAAATTATGGTCAGCTGACTCTAACATTATAATAAAAATAACGCCCGGATCAGTCTGATAAAACCAACGTGAGAAACACAATCAAATTGATTCTTACAGTCATAAAAGCTTTTAGAATAAAGTTATCTCGTAAGACCACGCCGCATATAAATACATACAGGTTTTTACCTTATGATAATCAAACTGTTATCCGGCCTTTTGGTCTGGTTATATTCAGACTGACTAGACAAGTTAGTCTGGACGATCATCGAGGAAGGCAGCTCGGAGAGATGATTATTATGCTCAGAGATCAAGCGTAGGCAATGATATAAAGCGAGGATCAACCAAGGCTAAGAGATAAATTCTCTAGAATATTCTAAGTATAGAATAATGCCTCCGCTGGGCAGGAGATCAGTGTTTATCCCTTTCCCTAGGGAATCTGTACCTATCCTTAATTTTTACCCCACATGGGTGAGATCGATATGGAATGACAAGGAAGGCCTCATGAGGCTACATTTCAAGTTTCAAGTCGTTTGGAATTCGTATGCTCAAGTTATGGGCAAATTATTTCACCTATAAAAAGGGATCGGTGCAAAAATGGATCAGTATAAAAGGGATCGTATCAAAGGAATCAGCCATATTTATCTTTCACTACATATTGCAACAATGATTGGTCAATGACTCAAAATCTACAAATGCTATCAATATGAAACTTGGAGTACAAGCACATTACAACATGGAGAATACCCCCTAGGGACCGCACCCCAATCAGAGAAGATTGGAGGGGTCGGCCCTTATCCCTCTAGAGGGATCAGTTAAAATCAGTATGCATGCAACATAACTTCACGGAAAATGCGATATCTCACAGACGTTAATTCGGAATGGCACAAAATTTGGAAGTCAAGTAGCTAACATTATGAGGGACCCACTAGAGGGATCGCACCCCATTTGGAAATCAAAATAAGGGTTGGGGACGACCCTTTTGTTGGCCTCAATGGATGTCAATTCTTGTGTGGCCTCCTCTTGGCCTGGAGGTTGTTCTGCCGAAATTTCATCCCGATCCATGCACGTATTCCCTTATAAATACAATAGGCATGGGTCAGAAAAGGGATTCTTCTTTCGGCTGCCAAGGCTCTTCCATATTTATTCTTCATTCTTGTACTAATGGATCCCAACCGATCTTATAATCATAATCAAGTGCAAGATCAATAAAAATATAAAGTGGAAGTAGGACAAGATTGCTGAACCACTATAAAAATCTGTGTGTTCATTTATGATTTTTTCTCTATTTTAATTTCATTCTTCATTTAATCTCTAATGGATTCTAATTGATGTTGATGCCCCTTTTTGGCATCAACATTTTGGTGCTCTCACTGAGAATTGAATTCTCAACTTGATTGGATCTCATCATCTACTAGTGGATTCCATTATCCATGAGAAGAGATACAGATTCATCTTTTCGAAGTTTCCGTTTCTACTCATATTTGAAGGAGATCTATTTGGAAACTATCAACCACATTTCATGTCGATAGTTATAAGTAACAATTACTTTCAAATTTAGAGATTTGCTACTGGCACATGAGAGCATGCCGTCGACATTCAGGGCATATGCATACATCTAAATTCATGTCCAAACAAATAAATGTGTGCATCCAGATTCATTCGTACAAATTCAAATTCAGGGTCAAGTTACACATGGGAGTGCAAATCCATCTATTCATGCATGTCCAAGTGCATATGGCAAGAATCTGCCTAAGTACGGGATCGGTGCTAATATAGTCTAAGTATGCAAATTTACCCGTCAATTTAAGTAGGGATCAGATAAGTGCTATGAAATCTATTAATTCACCTAAGTTTGGGAATACCGATCCCACTTCATCAGTTCATTTCTTTGCCAAATCCAAATTAATCAAGGAGTATATGCAGAATATGCAAGTGCGTAAATCATAGATCCTATGTGTTTAATTCACTCTAAATCCCAAAGCAAACTTTGTGTTTCAACAGATTATGACCAAACCGGTCCTTTATGTTCTTTAACCAATTTTCAACAACCGATCCCTAAATATGAACAGCCGATCCCTACACCAACATAGACCAAAACTTCATACACCTTTGACATTAAAATTGGTGACTAGATTCATCTAACAAATATATACAAAATGACTAAAACAAAACTTTACAATATGAAGCAAGGAAGAGCAAAGAAATTTCTCGTTCCAAAAACTTTTCACATCGTACTATCAAGTGACGTACAAAAGAAAAACTGACACCATCTTCGATCCCAGTGAGCATGAATCATGACCGATCCCTCTGTTGACCCTGACAAAAGCATACAAAATCTAGTAGAATCCAGACTACTCATTGGTTGTTCATGAATATAGTTATAGCTTCAAACCGTCTGATCCCTCTGGTGACTCCGTGATCAGCTGGCAGTGTCTTCATAGCCTCAATCGATCCCTCTTGCACATGGATAAACAATCCCTTTGCCTTTCACAATGATTGATCCCTCCATTTTCGAAAACAAATAGACCACATTCATATATAACTCCACCTCGTCTTCTTCTAGTCCACAACCGAACCCTGCAATCAATTAACAGTCATCATGAGGCCAACCTTGTCTCCACCGATTGAGTCAAAGTATAATAATCAATTGCGGATTAGGGCTCAGAGTTGACAAGTATGACTCAGTGGTAGATCGGTCGAGGAAGGCAACGGAGGTGGAGATGCATTTGAGTGATCGAATTGATGAATTAATTGAATTTAATGGTTGTGAAAAGGTGTCGAATCAGTTGCAAATAGAATGAGGCGAGGAGGGATCAGATCGGTTCATTTGAACAAGTAGATGAATAATATTAAAAAAACGTGTGAAAAAGGAATAAAGGGATCAGTGAGAACAAAAGAATATGTAAAAAAGAGGGGTCGGAGAAGGAAGAAAAAAGAGGGATCGGAAAAGGAAGAAAAAAGGGGGTCGGTTTGTTGTTTTGCATGAACAAGGCCTATTGCTTTAAAGCCTAATGCGGCAAGATGTTTGCGAACAAGGGATCAATACTATGTTACCAAACCCCTATTTTAAAAATATCCTTATTTCAAAAATAAAAAATATGGATCAGGATGATCCATTTTTTAAAAAAGATATGATCAGGTACTCAGAACTCAACTTAAAGACAATGCATTCTATCAACTTCCCTTATGTCCTATGACTAACCGAGGCATAGGGGATTAAGTGGCAGTTGCTGAATTGCAGCCAAGGAATGGATAAGGAACTGCTATGATACTCCCAAAGGCAGGAGAACTAAGATGATATGACACAAACTAGGATCGGTTACCAGGTCAAGCTCTCAGGGTAGATCACGACTGCCCTCAACTTACCAGCTTCCAAACACTTAACTTGGCAACTATGGTACGATAGCTTGTTAGAGAGAGCCAAGACCAGACTGACATTGATCAAAGCATCTTCCTCCATCCAAATCCGTTCACTAAAGCCGTTCTATGAGCATAATATCCAAGGATGCAATGTCACTACCCAACTTATTCCAAATTTCATGCAACTCGCTCAAAGACTTCTTGCATAAATTCAACATCGCCGTAACTGAAGTGAGCTCTCCCTATGAGGATATCAAACTAAAGGCATTGAAAAGGGGAATCAACCCCAAGTCGGATTTCAGTGATTGGTTAGCTGGAAAGCCACCTACGACCTCGGATCCATTCTATTACAAAGCGAATCAATGCTTACGCAAGGAGGATGCAAGACCAATATTGACAGGAAACAATGCAGGCCCGATAGACGGGGGGTTCAAAACAAGAGTAATGATGATGCCCTAAATAAGGACTCGAATTCTACGAGACAACCCAGAATCCTAAAATTTGAAACATATACTCCTTTAAACGATTCAATCGAAAACATCTACTTGGAGACTCACGATTCAGAGTAGCACTAGAAACCACTCTCGAGAGAGTCCATCGAAATGCAGAAGAAATCCAGGAAATGATGTATATTTCAAGATACATATAATCATAACACCAGCTATTGCAGACACCTCCGAGATGTGATCGGAAAGCTGATCCAGAAAGGAAAGCTTCAACAATATGTGCAATCCCCATAGAATGGTGGGCATGGAACATTCGATGCTTGTCAATAAAGAACTTTGATTATCAATTGGACCACCTACAGTTGACTTTTAGCTGAAGAGTGCTGGGACGAAATGAAATAGCAAGCATACGACACTGCTTCACTTATCAATAAGATTTATTTCAATTTAAATTATGTTATGACCTACAACCAATTTGAATTAAACACTTGAGAGTGATGCAGGTGACCAGGTACCTAGAATTTGGCGCCAATCGACCTCCATGGACCATGATTGGACGTTTGGAGTATCATCATGGCGAGCATAATTTGACCGCTTATCAGCCACCATATGCCGCTGACTCGGGGGCAAGAACTTGAAATGGAAAGTGGGTGTGACTCGACAACCCACTTCTTATGTTATGCTTCAATCCTGACAGGACATCAATGCCTTGCTCAAAGCTTGCCAAGGAAAAACTCTAATGTAATGTGGACACGACTAGCTGTCCACTCATCAACCTCTGCACTTGACTTGAAGACCGAAGAAACACTTAGAGTGGATGCAACCTGACCATCCACTACCTAGCTCATACTTGAAGTTCGCCAAACTACTTATTCCTCTCTCGAAGCTCAACAAGACAACTAAAGTGGACATGATTTGACCATCAATACATTAACTCCTACCCTGGACATAGGAGCCCGTCTAGGGGCTTGACTTAAAATAGGCATGATTGTCCATCTACTAATCAACCACCGCCTTCGACACGAGGACACGACTGCAATGTGAGGAGGATGTGACTTGACCATCCACCCAACAACTCTCTCCATTGACTGGCCAGGAGAAGTGTGAAGAAAATTGGATGAGACCTGACCTTACAACCAAAGAATGGACCATGGATGTGGTCCGACTATCCATCGCTTAATCACCAAGTGGATGTGAATCAACCGTCCACTCATTAACTTTTGTCCTTGACATTGGGTGCATTATTCCTTCCCATGAATGAACATGACTCGACTGTTCATTTGACAACTCTTACCTTGACTTGACAGGTGGAGTATAAATCAAAACGGGTGTGACTGACCACCCATCTTAAAACATAGATCCCCAGAGTGTGGACCGAAGTATAAACACAAAAAGAAGGAAGTGGTTCGAGATTCCATCTACCAACTCTGTTCCTCTGAGTGTGGAATGGAGTATAAATTAAAAATGGGTGTGACTCACCATCCATCGACCAACTCTGGTCCCCAGAGTATGGACTGGAGTATAAACACCAATTGGGTGTGACTAACCACCCATCGACTAACTCTGGTCCTCAGAGTGCAGACTGGAGTATAAACACCAGAAGGGTATGACTAACACCCATTGGCCAACTCTAGTTCCCAGAGCATGAACTAGAGTATAAACTCTAAACGGGTGCGATCCGACCGCCCATCAACAAACGTAGTTTTCCAAGAATGGACCAGAGTATAAGCAACAAAATCGAATGCGACCCGACCATCCGGTATAAAGCAGACGCAACCTGGTCATTCATTTGCTAACTCCATTCTATGCTATGACAAATGGATTATAAACTTACCAAGTGGACGCGGTTCAACCATCCACTTATTATCTCTCACTCTCAGTCCGACGGAGGGAGCATATGTCAAAAAGCTGGATGTGGTTTGACCATCTATTGATAAATCTAGCTCCTAGAGTGTGAGTTGAATTATAAACACCTAATGGGCATGACAAACTACCCATTGACAAACTCTAGTCCCTGGAGTGTGGATAAGAGTAGTGCGAAAATTTAACGTAATTCGACCATTCATCCAATGACTCTCGCCTGTGATATGATGGGCTGAGTACAAAACACAAGACGGATGTGACTCAACCATCTGCTAATCAACTCCTCCCCATGATTCAATGGGAGAAACTTGAAATTAAAGTGGTTGTGATACGACCGACCACTCTTCGACTTCCGTCCCTGACTTGGGGGGCAGATGAAATGACTAAGGAAAATATGGTTCAACCATTTTTCAGAATAACACAAAGTCCCCAGAGTGTGGACAGGATTATAAACACAAATTGGCTGTTGTTATCCCGCCTTTTGGCAAGGCCGTAATACCAAGGAATTGACTAGTAACCAGTGACGGTCCGCCCTAGAGATCAGTTATACAAGGGCTCACTACGGATGTCGATGAATTTTGTCCGAATCCGGATCGAGCCAAAATTGGTAGGACATGGCAAGCTGAGCCATGGGAGACAACGTTCAAAATCTCAAGTCAATCCGAGTTCGTATGCTCAAGTTATGAGGGATGCAAAATTGGACGAAAATCAAACACCATTTGACTCGCTCCTTCGACTCCCTCCTTCGACTCGCTCCGGTTCCCTTAGATATCAACTTCGACTCATTCCTATTTGACTCGCTGCCATCTGGAATACCTATTTCGACTCGCTTCGCCCAGCTACCCACTTCGACTCGCTCGACCAAAGCCTGCTTCTACTCGCTCAAACCGAGTGCTTACTTCGACTCGCTCGAAACAGCATCCATCAGAGAGTCCTCTTCGACTCGCTCCACAGCCTTCACAGAACCACTATTCGACTCCGTCTGATTCGACTCCAGCAAAGCGCCACATCATCGAGTCGAAACATAAGCGAGTCGAAACATAAGCGAGTCGAAACAGAGAAGCGAGTCGAAAGAAACAGCCTGCCGAAGACCCCATTTCATATCGATCATATCTCCCAATCTACAAGTCCAAATGCTATGAAATTTTCACAGAAGACTACGTACATGCTAGAGAATGTCCACGCCAAATTTCGACTCCATTGGATGAAGTCTTGAGCGAGTCGAAATCAACTCGTGTCAATTGCGGATCAGACCGAAACTTCACGGGCTTGGGCGTACGGGCCTGGTCACGTGTCAGAGAGGGTCTCCCGAGGTCTGAGCGAAATATCGGCCTCCTACACCTATAAATAGACCTCCAAAGCCAACAAAAAAGGGGTTCTTCTTCCTCTTTGAGATCTCCAACGCCCAGACTCCACCAGATCCAGATCTGAACTCCATTGCTGTTGCTACCAACATATTTCATTACTGCAAATCATTGTAATTCGTTGTAATTTGTTGAGATCAATTGTAAACATCAAAGGAAGATCAATAAAGCAAACTACTTCATAGTGGACGTAGGAAATACGCCGAACCACTCTAAATTCTTGTGTCTCCCTGCATTTTAATTATTCTCATTTCTGAAATTTGGAGTTTTTGTTAGATAATTCCTCTTTTTCCATTTAATTTTTTCACTTTATCTCTTCAAAGACTTCCGAAGAGTGTTGTGCCCAATTTTGGTACAAACACTTTGGTGCTTTCATTGAGAGAACCAATTTTTCTCCCACTCTTTGGATCTCTTATCTATATTGGATTGCATAAATCTAAGAAGAAGATCCAGATCTAGAACCTTGAAGCCCTTCCATTCTATTCAGATTTGCAATTAGATCTAGGAAAGGACTTCGCCAATTCATTATGGTGAGCACACGTACCACCTCCGCAGCTGCTAATCAAGGAACACGGGACCGACAAAACCCCGTGCAATCACCTCCATCCAACCAAAATGCTGCAGGACCTTCAGATCCATCAGGTCCAATAACTAGACAAGAATTCCAGACATTGCTTTAGGAGTTGACCCAAAGTCGACAGCAACTAGCGGAGCAACTACGCGCCAACACAGAGTTGACTAACCAGCTAAATCGCCAAAGGCGAAGAAGATCTAGAAGAGACCAAGGTTCTCACTCCTCCACAGAGAGCTCAGCCTCCTCCGATGGCCAAACTAGATCCACACGTCCACGGTTGGGTGGAAGCTACACCAAGGCCATGGGACACCAACCTGCTTTGAACCTTGGACAACCTAGAGCTGGACCATCAGTTAGCCTCTGCACAGAACCTTCAACTCGGAGAGGAGCTGCTCCTTATCATGTTACCGGCAACATTGCTACTACCACCGCTGCTGGACGAGGAGGTGACGCTAGGAACCAAGCTGATCCTCAACATAACCGACGAGAGCAGACTCCTAAACCTTATGTCCCTGAGGATGTTGAACTAAGGAGGCGAGGCACGGACCATCGACTGTGTCCGGTCCAGACTCGCGCTATGGAACCCGACCACACCTTGGCACAACATGCTCCGAGTGTCCAAACGACAGATATACCAGCGATGATTCGCCAAATGATCCGTGAAAGTCAGGGTCTATCTAATGACGACTGGGGAATCTCCCGAAGTCATACCCCTTTCACCGATGATGTTTTATATGCTAAACCACCTCGGCACTTCAGGATGCCAGCTTTGATGGTTTATGAAGGGAGTTCTGACCCCAATCAACACGTCCTGAAATACGAATGGATGATGAATGCTGCTAGAGCTGATGACGCAGTAAAATGCCGTAGTTTCCCCATTTCCCTAGGGGGCATCGCTACCATGTGGTTCACTCATTTTCCACCGCAACCATCTCTAACTTTGACCAGATGGCCACCAAGTTTGTCGAACAATTCCGTATGCATGTGGCGAGGCCGAAGGACGTTAACACTCTGTCTAGTGTTACGCAAGCTCCCGGAGAAACGCTTAGACGTTACTTGGAGCGATTCCATGCCGCGTGTGTGGAAATAAGCAATCCCAACAATAACTCTATCCTGATGGCTCTGACTAAGGGGATTGATGCTGATTCCGAGTTCGAGAGTTGGTTAGCTGGGAAGCCACCTGCGTCGTTGGACCGTTTCTATTCCAAGGCAGCCCAATTCCTGAGAAGGGAGGATGCGAGACAGTCTAGGAAGCAGGATGACGCAGGACCCAACATCGAAGGTATCCAGAGTAACGTTGCTGTTAAACAGACCGAAGATAGTTCTGGAAAAGTTCAGTTGAACGTCCAAAATAAGCAGAATCAGCAAAAGGACAATAGAAATCAGAACAGAAAACACGATCAGGATCGTAGACCACGGCGTAGAGCTTCCATGTACGAAAACTACACTCCATTGAACACGTCGTTGGAAAATGTGTACTTGCAGACCTGCAATCTATTACTTAAAAAGGAAAGGAGAAACCAGGACATTCATATGTCGCCACGTGTCCTTCTTAAACGATTCCCTTTCACTCTCAACTTTTATCCCTCTCAACTGTTCTTCTCCTCCTACTCTAACTCCTGCCCGTCTATTCCAATTTTCACCCCACCCAACCGCCTAACCTTTTCCTCCACATTCGCCCTCTTCTCTCCTCAGCGTCCGCACCCACCTTCCCATCCACGATCCGTTAACCGACACTGCCCGTCCTCTTCACTTCGGTTGGTAAGCCCCGCCTTTTCACAACTACCCACACTCGGTTCTCCTACTCCTTGCGCCTTCCTCCCTAGCTGCCTGCTTACCTGCCCTCCACGTCAACCCGGCAAGGATTGCCTGCTGCGTCGTACTGCGAGGCGGCCTAACCCTTCGCTCCAAAATAGGTCAGTAATTTTTTTAATTATTTTCTCCATTTTGGGGGTTGCTATAAATCCGTATCCCAGATTTAGACATACTCCATGTTCAGTTATCTAGCATGATCCTTTTTCGTTTCCCCAGAGAAGATAACCGTCTCCTCACTCCAAATTAGTACCAACTGTCGTTCAATCTCTTTCTCCATATCACAGATTTTATAGCCCTCATCTCGATTCTGAGATCTAAATTTAGGATCTTGTGGTCCCCAATCGACATCTACTCCTCACAAAGACTCTACTTTCACTTGCAATAGGGTATGCTTCTCCTCCTCCGCTCACTAAGAACACCAAGAGTCAGTGGGTAAGAGTTATTTTGATTGTATAATTATGTAATTTTCTATTAGTCCGCAACCACAATTTGCAGTCTTCTTTCTTTTTAAGAAACTACCGAACCGATGCAAGATTTTAGGCATTTAGGTAAATTTTTGATGGAATTCATCTGTATAGGCAATTCAAGTTAAAATATTTTTATCAGTAATAAATTTGTAAGTCGCATAGCCGATAACGCATTATGGATAACTCGATTCATGCTATATTTTCCCCTATTAAAGTTTAAACATGTTATGTATTTGCCTCCCTGTTGTAACTGTGAATTATTTGTATTGGTTTGTTAGTAATGTTGTATGACATTAGGAGATGAATTCTGTTATTTAATGGTATGTTTTTTTGTATTTATGTTGATATACCGATGCAAGATTTTAGGCATTTAGGTAAATTTTTGATGGAATTCATCTGTATAGGCTATTCAAGTTAAAATATTTTTATCAGTAATAAATTTGTAAGTCGAATAGCCGATAACGCATTATGGATAACTCGATTCATGCTATATTTTCCCATATTAAAGTTTAAACATGTTATGTATTTGCCTCCCTGTTGTAACTGTGAATTATTTGTATTGGCTTGTTAGTAATGTTGTATGACATTTGGAGATGAATTCTGTTATTTAATACTGCAAAGCAATAACGCAGTTAATAGTTAATTTGATTTGCTATTTTTAGTCATCTACCAATCTTTGCTTTTGTCGATCTCATTTATGTCAGTCTGACGAGTTGTTTTCATCCCAACATCAATAGCATTTGAACAAAAACAACTGAACAAAAGCACATATGCAGATAGAGAAACCCAAACCAAACTACTCTAGCTATTTGGTATTGCGTCCCTATCTCCTTCAGAAATGAAATTGGAGTGCCATCAACATGTCTTTGTGGTCAAACAGCTATCAGGTTTTCGTATACAGATATTTTTTACTGTTTAACTACTATGAATATGAGCAATAAGAAATATGTCTTCTCTGTACATGTTTTACTATCTTCACATATCACATGTAAAAGGTGCAGTGATTCTGGAGTGATAAGCAAAAATGAAGATAAACTGGAAAGGAGAGGAGCCATGGGAAGTGAAAGTGAATTTGAAGGTAGCAGGATTAGGAAAAAACAGGGCATGTCTCAATGTTCTGGTAGTCATAGATGATAGTGAGAGTGGAACGTAACAAAGATTGGAGGAATGAAAAGGCCTTGCAATTCGTGATTAGAAAACTAACCCTGATCGACCGTCTATCAGTTGTAAGTTTTGCTAACTACTGGTTTCCCTTCATTTAAAGGCGACTGTCAAATTTAGGAACATCCAAGTTGGTATTTTAGTACTATTTTCCTTCATTTCGGTATTCTATGGATTCATCAGTTAGTTCGTACTTTGTTTTTGATACCACGGTCTGATGTACTATCCCTTTCTTTTGCTTCATGTTGTACAAGTGGGAAAACATTAATGTCGGGTAGCTTTGTTTATTAAACTTTATATCCGTTATTGAAATTACAGTTGAATGTGAATTAATTTCTTCATTGTTATATATTAAACATGAAACAGTTTCGAGGTTCTGTTACAGAATAGTACTTATTATCAATAACCATGTGTTAATAATATATATTTCATCCTGCTTTACAGTGTTGTTCCTACCTTGATTATTCGTCCTACACATTATGCGTTCGATGATTTTACGACTTATCAGTTAATATATGAGTATTTAAATAATATTGATTTAATTTATTATAACTTTATTTTCAACACTTTCGGTATGTAATGAGATGCGTTTCTATACATTTATAACTTTTACATTCAGCATATATCAACCGCTTGCATCATTCAAACTTAAATATTGTATATGTGTTTATATGGACCTTTCTCACTGCATTGAAAATTAAAGTTTCTGCACTTTACACTATATTCCCACTATTTGAAACCGATTTAATAACAAAATGAATAACAAACAACATGACTAAATGTTTTTCATATAAATCTTTTGAGATCATTTTACCATTTCTAATTGTTATCCTTTTGCATATATTATTTTCCCTCACCTTTCTTTTTTTACTTTACGTTGTTATCAGTCACGAGTGATGATGCTTTATTGTTAATTTCCACTATATATTTCTCTACGATCTCTTATTTAATAACCGTTTGTATTCTTTATTTTCCCCTTTGTTGTCCATTCAACTGGTTTGTTTCTTAAATACTATAACTGAGGCTGAATTAGTGCTCTCAGTTTCTATAATTACACGGTTACTAAACTATTTTGTGCAGTTTCAATAAGTTTTATTTATCGTAACACGTTGAGAGTAATACAAGTAATGGGTTATCTTTGCACATTGCCTGTCTTTTGTCGATTCGCTAAATTTATAATTTTTGCAAGACAGAATTAAAAAATTTCTTCAAACTTATAATTTTTGCAAACCAGAATTAAAAAATTTCTTCAACGCAATGAGTGATATGTACGTGTGTATTAGATGGAGATTGGACAAATTATTATTTTCAATACCGTTGTATTTACTCTGGAGTTGTTAGTAATCTACTTCACAAAAATATTCTGCCTAAACTCACAATTTTTTTATGATCTACATTGAAGAGGTAATAGCTTTGGTTCCATTGCTCACCTGTTGATATTTTGCCATCCAAATATTCCATTTTAGATAATAAAATGAAAATTTTGACTGCATTTTTTTCTTCGACTTGATTAACGTTTAGCTGGTTAATTTCAATATGTACATATCTCATATTGGATACTAATATTCATTTTCACACTTAGTTTCTATGTTGTACTTCATGGATTAGCCAGTACTGACAGAACAGTGTTGAATTGTTTTACTAATTGGCGAGAGGTTTTATTACGACACATTACCAGCTGTCATATTAAGCATGTGAAATTAGTGTATTTTTATTGGTAACAAGCCCATTGCCTAGCTTAAATTTCACCTCCCATATCTTAGTTCCTACATTATACCATCAAATTTGTAACAATCATATATATATATATATATATATATATATATTTCATTCAGTTAATGTTTATGCTACTTTATTCTGATAGCAAATCAGTAGATATATAGGGTACTACTTTTTCCAACTTTACCTATGAAATATTTGAACCTGCTGCTTTGAATATTTTTTTTACATTGTTGTTTTACCCACTAACTCCATGTAATTTGTTTCCGATTATTACAAAATGGTGATCACTATATCTCCTACCAGGTTGGCGTGAAATCCTAATTAAACATGGATTACTACTAAAATCATATAATATAATGTCATGCATATTTCAGCACTATGAAGTTGCAGTTACATGTCGTTTAAGTAGTTGAATGGTTTTTTGAAGCAATCATTTTCAACGTTTCTGTATGCCACATGATTGAATCCTGATGTATCTTATACATTTTTTCATACGCATTAAACAGTAATCCCTCTCTATTAACTCAACTAACTCGTGGATCTGTTTTACATTATTTTCTAAAAGATGCTTTTCACACTTCATTTCTATTTAACTTAGATGTTGGTAGCACTTGCATATAGCAAAATACAGGCAATAAATTATGATAGTATCATTTATACATGTATAAACAATTTTTGTTTCTGTTTTCAAAATGTGATATATTTTATCTCTCTTTGGCTACATTCATATATGTATAAGATTTTTTATCTTACAATTTATCAATATTAACTTAACTCTTATTCTAATGTTGAAATATTATATTTTGTGCAGAAGAGAAGACTGAATCAAATTAGGAGAAACAATTCGTACAATGGAGATTTAGTTCAAACCATAGTTCCAAAGACATGGTGTATCAAGGTACTCGTGAACATGTGCTTGAATTCTACGAATCAATGGGTTTCAAATGCCCAACTAGAAAAGGGATTGTTGACTTCTTGCAAGAAGTGCGTATAAAAGTTCATGCAAATATATTCCCTACATTGTTACTTACTCAACTTACTTAATCATATACTTTTGTCATTTTTACAGGTTACTTCTTGAAAAGACCAGGAACAATATTGGGCACGCCGAGATGAACCTTACAGATTTGTGCCTGTAAAATTTTTGCAGAAGCATTTCATTCTTTTCATGTTGGAAGAAAGTCAGGATCAGAACTTTCTACTAAATTTGATAAAACTAAAAGCCATCCTGCAGACTTACAACTTCTAAGTATGGTGCTTCCATGAAAGAACTCCTAAAGGCTTGCACTGAAAGAGAGTTGCTACTGATGAAGCGCAACTCTTTTGTATATGCATTTCGAGCATTTCAGGTTAGTCCTTTTTTTCTCCAGAAACGTAAAAGTAAACAAACTAACAAATAATATACATAGGTTAACTCAGTTTCCTAAAATCGATTATTGTGATATTTATCCAGATCATGATAATGTCATTCATAACAATGACACTGTTCCTAAGAAGAAACTTGCATCGTGATTCGGTAACTTGTGGAGGAATTTATATGGGAGCGCTTTTCTTGGAAACAGTCATGCCTATGTTTAATGGTTTCTCAGAACTTTCTCTAACTCTGTTTAAGCTACCTGTATTTTTCAAGCAAAGGGACTACCTATTTTACCCTTCATGGGCTTATGCGATACCAAACTGGATTATGAAGAATCCAATAACCTTCATTGAAGTTGCTGCATGGGTGTTTTTGAGCTATTATGTTATAGGATTCGATGCAAATGTTGGAAGGTAAAAAGAATAGTATAACTATAAAGTTAAAGTCTGTTTTTTGTTCGTTTCTATTTGAACATTACTTGCATGAATTTATCGATTACAGGCTTTTTAAGCAGTATCTTATTTTGATTTTGTTAAATCAAATGGCATCTGGCCTATTTCGATTTGTTACTGTTGTTGGTAGAGGCTTAGTTGTAGCTAATACAACTGCAGCATTTACGCTGCTTATTGTAATAGTTTTGGGTGGTTTCATTCTTTCGCATGGTAAGCCTAGAAAATTTATTGAATTTTGCTTCTATTTTGTATTTTAACGGAGTACGCCTATATTGTTCTTTTGTTCTTTATTTTACCTCATTTTCATGATTGAATCATGTGCTTTCTATCAATTAACTCTTTATTGAAGATATTTTATGATAATTTATTTATTTTTAATCAAATAATTGTTAATATGATTAGTACCCTTTATATTTTCAGCTTTATACAAGCTCTTACACTGACATGGTGCTATTCATGCCTCATGTCTCAAATTTTGGACATGTAATTGATTCCTACAGTGCATGTATAATGAAAATCTAAAAGCATAAAACCCTGCACATGGATCAGGGCTGGTTCTTTGGTGCTTCATTTTGATGATGCAAATGGAGTGCAACGCTGCAGAAGCGGGCGAAAGGCACTTTGGGCTGAATGCAGGTTAAATTTGTGGGCATGTGTATAACTATTTGCTAAGTTTGTTTGAGTTTGAGTCTGTAAATATTTCCCTTATATGGGCTGTACATATTTGTTTTAGTTAGCAATAAAGTATTAAGAATTTTGTTCAAAAAGAAATATAAACAATTAAAGATCAAGGGCCCTACAACAAGAGAATAATGTTATATTTGAGCATTAGGAAACTGCCTTCCACGGTTGAAACATTTTAGATTAGAGGGTCATTGAGCTAATACTCATATTCAAAATTAGTCTGGACTAGGACAACTTTCGATTCAATACCCATAAAAATGTAAAATTGATCATTGGAATATTAGAGAAAGCAAGGATATCTCATATCTCATAGGCTTCAGTTCTTATGTAAATATGTTTACATATTAAAGGTAATAGTATAAACTATGAAGGTACTTAAATAGAAACTGATCTTAGTTATGGTAGCCTTAATCAGCCAGTATACGTACTCCTATTGACAAGCATTCTCATTTTTTGTCCAATATAAATTATTCTGGTGTAGAGAATGTGTCCAATATAGATGCTCCCATTGATGAGTATTCTCACCATTTGTCATCATAAAACCTAATATTATTTACGATAATAAAACAAATACAAATTTGAATTACCACGTTTACTATCTTCATCAGTTTGTATACAAATATTTCATCATTTCTTTTTCGTCTTATCGCAGCAGCTGAATAAAATTACATGACAACTTTAAGATCATTTGCTTCGTATAGTTAACAATTTATATCAATTGATATTAAAAACACACTAAAATATACCGTTACCTATGAATTTATGTTATCAGCTTCTTGATACACATTGATATAACATCATATATTGTTTGTAAAAAAGCTACGGTATATGACAAATTTTGTTGTTACTTCTCTACAACATTAACACAACACTTCTCATGGGTTGTGGTGGTTGGCATCTTAATTGAGTCAACTTTACCTACATTTTGATTCCTTTCGTAACTTCACAATTTAAATATTATTTCCTAACCATTACTCTAAGATTAAAGTTATTAATACAACACGGAATCTATAGTACAATAAGTTCAAATAGACATAAAGTAAGAATTGGTTCTCTCCATCACTATTTATAGAGCCTACATTATCCTCACCTTCTATGATGCCAAAGGAGAGGAAAAGCAGACAATTTCGAAGCTCAATGAGCTTACTGATTATTCCATAATTGATTTTGGTTACCACGTAGGCTTCCGTTGTTATGTAAATATGTTTACATATATAAAAGGATTATGTTGCACTTTCATGCATTCAATATTCAAGGATATCTCACTTTTATGTTAACCTCCATAATTTTCCAAATATTCCGCTCATTAAATTGTTAAGTTGTATGAAACCAATTTGATTTTTATACACATCAACATTCATTGCCCGTGTGACTTTTCTAATTATTATCTTCTACAATTAGTAAGTGAAAATGAAGTCATGGAAAACAATAATAATTTAAGGAATGAACTACAAACACATAATACATTTAAAAAAATGGTCAAAAAAGTTCAAAGCATTGAGAATTTCACAACTGCCCGTGTGCGTAGCACAGGCCACTCACTAGTACCATGCAGTATAAGAAGCCTACCCCGAAACCACCAACTGAAAGACAAATCCAAACAGGAAAGTTCTGTAGATTCCATGAGAGTTATGGCCACAACACCAATGAGTGTCATCACCTACAAGACCTCATTGAAAAACTGATACGTGAGCGGAAGCTGGATCAGTATGTACGGGCGTCGCAATCCAGTGGTGCGGGCCCATCAAATTAGAACCGTGCGCCGAATCAGGAAAGATAGGAAGAACCTGCTCGTGCAGACGGGAGGTTGGCCATCAATACAATAAGCGGTGGTCCTCACCCAGCAGATCGAAGCTAGAAGGAAATGGAGTCGTATGCCAGTTCTATCAGGCATGCAGACTTCGAGTGTTGCAGTAGTTTTGATGAGGGGGCTCCGGCCAAGCAACAGAAAACGATGATGGATGACATCATGTTCAGGAACAGAGATGCAGATAAAGTCAAAGCTCCCACTATTGATCCACTGGTCATCTCAGCACAAGTAGGTCCCGCTTGGATAAAAAGGATCTTAGTTGACAGTGGAAGCTCTGTGAATATTTTGTTCAAACGAGCTTATGATCAAATGAAGATGGAAGCCACAGACTTGAAGCCTTGTCAAACTCGAATCCATGGTTTCAACGAAAGTGCCACAATTCCCACTGGGATGGTGGAACTGCCAGTGGAGTTGGGGGTAGGAGAACGTCGGAGAGTACGAATGTTGCAATTCATCGTTCTGGACATAGACTCCCCTTACAATGCTTTCTTGGGCCGACCGACCCTCGCTAAATTTAGAGTAGCCATTGCCCCATGGTGTTTGACCTTGAAATTTCCCACTGATTATGGAATAGGAATCGTTCATGGAGACCAGGCCACTGCTAGAGCCTGCTATGTTGCTGAGCTGCGGGAAGCACAGTGGAAGGAGAAGGGAAAGGGCGTAGAGGAGTCTCTCTGCATCCATTTCGCCGACAATTGACAATTAACGCCCGGGCCCAGGCCCGGGCACCCCAGCCCAGGCCCGGGCACCCCAGCCAATTCCTCAAGGACCTTGACCCGAGAGAAACTGAAGACGAAGGAGAATCTAAAGAAAATCAAGCATCCCCAGCCGAACTGACGATTGATGTCCCAATTGACATTAATGATGATTCGAAAATAATAAAGATTGGATCTCAGCTAAGCTAGCAAACTCAAGAGGAATTGGTTGAATTTCTGCGGGCAAATCTTAACGTATTTGCCTGGACACATTCTGATATGTGTGGGATCTCGCCAGACATTGCGAGCCACACTCTGAACATTGACCCGCGGCATTTCCCGGTCAAACAAAAAAGGCGCGGTATGGATCCAGAGAGATCTGCCGCCCTTAAAGAGGAAGTAGAAAAGCTTGAAGCGAACGGATTCATTCGAGATGCGCTATATCCCGAATGGGTGTCAATTCCCGTGCTCGTCCGAAAGCCAAATGGGAAGTGGAGAACATGTGTCGACTATTCCGAGCTGAATAAAGCATGCCCTAAAGACAGTTTCCCGCTTCCTAGGATTGATCGGCTAGTGGATTCGACGGCTGGACATGAGCTCTTATCCTTCATGGACGCGTATTCAGGCTACAATCAGATATTGATGCATTTACCTGATCAAGAACACACCAGCTTCGTGACCAATCTGGGACTTTACTGTTACAAGGTTATGCCGTTTGGACTCAAGAACGCCGGAGCTACTTACCAACGGTTGGTCAATCAGATGTTCGCTAATCAAATCGGGAAGACAATGGAAGTATATGTAGACGACATGCTTGTGAAGTCACGACTCTCCACCGACCATGTAAAAGACCTGGAAACTATGTTCAACATACTTCGGGAATACAAAATGAAGCTCAACCCACTGAAATGTCACTTTGGGGTTGCATCCGGAAATTTCCTTGGGTTCATCGTTAACGCCCGGGGAATCGAAGCCAATCCCAAAAAGATTTGGGCAATCAGAAATCTTGAAACTCCCAAAACTATAAAGCAAGTCCAGAGTCTCAATGGAAAAGTAGCAGCATTGTTTGCGCCAAAAATGGTCACAAACCCCGAATGTTGTGAAAGCACCAGTGTATGAATACAAATCAGCAATATTCAAACACAAATCTTAGATCTAAACAAACAACAAACATCAATCTAGAAATAATGAACAAAAACACGAGATTTATAGTGGTTCGGCTATCTCCGGCCTACGTCCACTCCAAAGTTTTTATCCTTTATTGATCGATGCTTGGAGATTACAATTTCGTATGTTGTATTACAACTAATTTTCTGAGCTAAGTTTGAATCTAAGGCAGCAATGGTGATCTGGAGTAAATCTGGCAGAGTCCGGGCGCTCTTTAGCTCTCAAAATTATCCGACCTCTTTTCTGAATGACCTGGGGGTCTATTTATAGGTGTAGGAGGCTGATATTTCGCCTAAACTGAAGGGAGACCAGTTCTGGCACGTGAGGGGGCCCACATGCCCGCTTTCTGGAAATCCGAGCCCACTTTGGGATCGATTCGAAGCTATGTTCGAATCGATCAAGAAATTGTCCAATCGAGCTGAAATTTGGCGTGAACATTCTTCAACATGTGCTCAAGCTCCTGTGAAAATTTCATGGCATTTGGATGTGTAGATCTCAAGTTATGATCGATTCAAGGTTTCATTTCTGGTTGACTAGCCTGGTTCGAATCGATCTTCCTTCGAATCGATTAGGTCGAATCAATCCAAGCACGCGCCTCTGTGATGACGTGGAGCGCCCCCTTCGTATCGATCTGTTTCCTTTGCCGAGTTGACTGGGTCGAATCCAAGGGTTTAGCCGCGTTTATCTGGTGGACTCGAGACGTTGGATTCGAAGGTTTGCTTTCCTCGAATCGATGTAATTGGTGCCTACTTCGAATTGATCAAGACGTGCTGCCGTGGACATTGTGGATTCGAAGCTATGCTTCCTTCGAATCGACCGAATGAACGTTCCCTTCGAATCGATCAAGGTAGGTTACAGTTGATCGATACGAAAGCTTCTTGGCTGAACCGATTCGAAGGTAGTCGTGGGATGGAGTCGAAGTTCTTTCACCTTCATGGATTCGAAGTAAAGAATGACCTGGTGGATTCGAACCATGGTTTGCCTAATCGATTCGAAGTAAGGCTATGCTTCGTGGATTCGAAGCACTTTCTCTCTATGGATTCGAACAGTACCTTCTCCCTACCTTGTATCGATCGTATCTTCTCCGTACAAACTCCGATTAACCTGAAACTTGAAACGTAGCCTCTCCTAGTCCTCATCATCATCTCCAACCGATTCCGTCCTGATCGGAGCTCGGCCAAATTTTGACGATATCCATTGCAGCCTTGTTTCCAAGTGAACTCCAATCCTGATATCCGTCCTTTCTTGTCGATTTGTTTGGTATTCCGGCTTTGACCAAGATGCGGGATAACATTTGCCCCCCAAAACATGCCTTGTGATAAGAAGGCGTGTTTTGAATAGTTCCGTATCTGATATCCAAAGTCCATAGCCAATTCCATGTCCATCCGTACTCGAAGACTGAGTTATTAATCCATCTTTATCCAACAACTGAATCCAAGACCTCCCCGGGTTGATATCCAAATCCGTAACCTCTCTGGGCTTTTTCCGAGCGCAATCCACACCTGACGACCGTGGTCCAGTGTCCCTGGACGTTGAGCTAACCTCTCCGGGTTCTTGCCAAGCGCAATCCACACCTGACGACCGTGGTCCAGTGTCCCTGGACGTTGAGCTAACCTCTCCGGGTTCTTGTCAAGCGCAATCCACACCTGACGACCGTGGTCCAGTGTCCCTGGACGTTAGTAATGCCTTGGCTTAAGTCCTAAGCCGAATCCTGGTCGCTCCGGACCCTTGTTGAGCATAGTCCATACTCAACGACCTGAAACATTAATCGATAATAAGGGGCCTAAGTCCTAGGCCGAATCCTGGTCACTCCGGACCCTTGCCGAGCATAGTCCATACTCGAAGACCTGAATGAGCCAATCTACCACGTTCGGGCAAAAAAGACTCACCCCTTGCCAAGCGTAATCCACACCTGACGACCATTTATCGAAAACCAAAAAGAATCCAATCAAAATCCAATCAAAAATCCAATCCAAAATCCGAATCAAATCGAAAAACCAAAAATTCATACCAAAAATCAAAATCATCATCCAAAACGGAGAACAATCATCCGAATGAATGCCAAAACCAGAGAAACGAGCAAAATCAGGAGTTCAATCCAAACTCCAAAAACCAAACCAGAAAAATAAGTGTCCAATCCAAAAACAAAAGAAAACAGATTTCGCAAACCATGGCTTCGCATTTTATCATCATTCAGAGCATGCCTAGGGGCTATCTCCGTCCCCATACATGTGTAAATGACTCGGTTGCTTGCCAACGGTTTGTTACTTATTCCATATTATCCTGGTCAATGGATGACCTATCGACCATCATTCCTAGGCCTCGCACCATCATGGCTCGAGGTAGGCGGTGGTTGCTCCTGCTCCACCGCTGCATTCCGCACCCCAACATACTGCCTCAACTGTCCATTCCTCACATGCTCCTCAATTATGTCCTTTAAATGCCTGCAGCTGTTGGTATCATGCCCGTCCAGATCGTGGAAGACACAGTGCCTTCCTGATGCCCTTTCCCGTTCAGATGGCTCTCTTCTAGCCGGCCTTCGGTAAGGAAGGCGATTCCGAGTTTCCAAGTAAATCCGCTCCAGCGTCTCATTCAATTCTGTGTATGTGGAGAACTTTGGATCTTTCCATCGCTTCCTAGCTTTTTCAGAATTTTCGTCCAGCTTCCTTTTTCCTTTATCTTTATCCGAGCTTCCGTCGGATGGTCCTCCACCCCCGGTCACATTCACCTCTTTTAGCTTTAAGTCCATACATGCATCTTCTTGCCGAAGAAATCTTTCAGCTTCGTGAAAGAATTCCCCGAGATCCAGTGGTGGGTCTCGTACTAAAGATACCTTAAAATCTGAATCCTCTCTGACTCCCGACACTACCGCCATCAAAACCATCGATGGATCCGGCCGATCCACCGAAGAAACCGCCGCATTAAATCGAGTTAAAAATGCTCTAAGCGATTCATCCGTTCTTTGCTTTACCGATGTTAACGTCATCACGTTCTTAGGTCTTTTGATATGAACCCGAAACTGTCCCAAAAACCTGTCCACCAATTCCCTCCAATTCCTGATAGATCCTTCCTCCAGCTGCCTAAACCACATTGCCGCTAGGTCTGTCAAGTATAAAGGGAAACATCTGGCCATCACTTCCTCTGATGCCCCCAGCACTTCCATGTGTCTAGTGTATCTCATCAAGTGATCAGTCGGGTCAACCTTTCCATTATATACTTCCACGCTAGGTAACTTGAACTTAGGTGGATTCTGAGCCATCCTGATTTCCCGAGCGAACGGACTCCTGTTCACTCCTTCCAAGTCTCTACTGATCGAACCTCCACGCATAGTCTTCCTAATGATTTCCATTAATCCAGCATTGCCTGTTAGGTGTTGCCCCCCATGCTCCCGAGGGAACTCCGGCACATATTCTTCATGTGGCTCATTAGCCGCAACGTTGGCTCTAGCCTGCTGAACTCCTTCCAAAGGTCCTTCTGCGTTGGATCCTGTGGGCCTGCCCCCAAGCCCTTGTTGATTGCCTTCCGGTTCTGTATTCTGTCCTCCATTGGGTTCCGCAACCCTAGTTCCTTGTTCCACATTTGCAGTCGCTGTAGTCGGTCCAAGGTTCTGTGTTCCTGTAGCTCTCATCTGCTCGAAGAAAGTCTGCATCATATCCTGTTGACTCTTCAGCAACCTCTCATGCAATGAATTTGCCATAGCTTCCATTTCGTCTCTCGTAATGTAAATCGAAGCTTGTCCTTCTCCAGCTCCGGAGGATGCCTCTTGACTTCCTCCCTGTTGGCTTCTCTCAGCTCTTTGTCTTCTACTTGTTTGTCGAGTCATTGCCGAGTCAATCTAAATCCTTCAAACTTTCAAATCTAAACTTCAATCCGATGTAGCGGGTGCTAGTCCTTCTCAGTGAAAGCACCAAAGTGTTTGCGCCAAAAATGGTCACAAACCCCGAATGTTGTGAAAGCACCAGTGTATGAATACAAATCAGCAATATTCAAACACAAATCTTAGATCTAAACAAACAACAAACATCAATCTAGGAATAATGAACAAAAACACGAGATTTATAGTGGTTCGGCTATCTCCGGCCTACGTCCACTCCAAAGTTTTTATCCTTTATTGATCGATGCTTGGAGATTACAATTTCGTATGTTGTATTACAACTAATTTTCTGAGCTAAGTTTGAATCTAAGGCAGCAATGGTGATCTGGAGTAAATCTGGCAGAGTCCGGGCGCTCTTTAGCTCTCAAAATTATCCGACCTCTTTTCTGAATGACCTGGGGGTCTATTTATAGGTGTAGGAGGCTGATATTTCGCCTAAACTGAAGGGAGACCAGTTCTGGCACGTGAGGGGGCCCACATGCCCGCTTTTTGGAAATCCAGGCCCACTTTGGGATCGATTCGAAGCTATGTTCGAATCGATCAAGAAATTGTCCAATCGAGCTGAAATTTGGCGTGAACATTCTTCAACATGTGCTCAAGCTCCTGTGAAAATTTCATGGCATTTGGATTTGTAGATCTCAAGTTATGATCGATTCAAGGTTTCATTTCTGGTTGACTAGCCTGGTTCGAATCGATCTTCCTTCGAATCGATTAGGTCGAATCAATCCAAGCACGCGCCTCTGTGATGACGTGGAGCGCCCCCTTCGTATCGATCTGTTTCCTTTGCCGAGTTGACTGGGTCGAATCCAAGGGTTTAGCCGCGTTTATCTGGTGGACTCGAGACGTTGGATTCGAAGGTTTGCTTTCCTCGAATCGATGTAATTGGTGCCTACTTCGAATTGATCAAGACATGCTGCCATGGACATTGTGGATTCGAAGCTATGCTTCCTTCGAATCGACCGAATGAACGTTCCCTTCGAATCGATCAAGGTAGGTTACAGTTGATCGATACGAAAGCTTCTTGGCTGAACCGATTCGAAGGTAGTCGTGGGATGGAGTCGAAGTTCTTTCACCTTCATGGATTCGAAGTAAAGAATGACCTGGTGGATTCGAACCATGGTTTGCCTAATCAATTCGAAGTAAGGCTATGCTTCGTGGATTCGAAGCACTTTCTCTCTATGGATTCGAACAGTACCTTCTCCCTACCTTGTATCGATCGTATCTTCTCCGTACAAACTCCGATTAACCTGAAACTTGAAACGTAGCCTCTCCTAGTCCTCATCATCATCTCCAATCGATTCCGTCCTGATCGGAGCTCGGCCAAATTTTGACGATATCCATTGCAGCCTTGTTTCCAAGTGAACTCCAATCCTGATATCCATCCTTTCTTGTCGATTTGTTTGGTATTCCGGCTTTGACCAAAATGCGGGATAACAAGCATTGAGCAGGTTCATTTCAAAGTCCACTGACAAATGCATTCCCTTCTTCGATCTGATTCGAAAAGGGAAACGAAACTTTGAATGGACTATGGAATGTGAGGGCGCTTTCCAAGTGCTAGTCCAACATCTATCCACACCACCTATCCTGTCAAAACCCATCGACCATGAGAAGCTGTTCATATATTTGGCGATATCATAGAACGCTATCAGCGCTGCATTAATCCGAGAAGAAGACAAAATACAAAAGCCGGTGTACTACGTCAACAAACGATTGACTGGGCTGAAAGAAATTATCCGAAACTGGAAAAGTTGGCTTACTGCCTTGTCATCGCATCAAGAAAACTCCGACCTTACTTCCAGGCACATTCCATTATTGTTTACACCGACCAGCCGTTGCGACAGGTCCTTTCGCGGCCTGAGACGTCTGGTAGGTTACTCAAGTGGAACATCGAACTTAGCCAGTTTGACCTTACTTACGCTCCGAGATGGGCCATACAAGGACAAGTCCTAGCCGATTTCATAGCTGAATTTACTGTCCCAGAGGACTTGCCCGAAGCCAGTGAATCCCTCGAATACGTCTGGAAACTTTATACCGACGGAGCATCAAACGACTGGTGTTTAGGCGTTGGTATTGTGCTTGAAACTCCCGAGGGTCGATCCATATGTTATGCCTTAAAGTTAGATTTCCATGCGACTAATAACGAAGCTGAATATGAGGCCCTCCTAGCTGGCTTGAAACTCGCTAGGGATTTGAGAATTATCGCAGTGGAAATCTATTGTGATTCACAATTAGTTGTGTGCCAGGTACGAGGAGAATATCAAGCAAGAGATTGAAGGTTGGCTGCTTACTTAGCTCGAGCTAAAGAGGTACTGGACCATTTCGATTACTACGCCATCCACAGTATACCTCGAGAACGCAACCAAAAGGCCGATTCGTTGGCGAAGTTAGCCAGCACAAGCGAAGCTCAACAAATGGGACTCGTACCCGTAGAAACGCAATCTTCCCCAAGTATCGACCGGGCAGAAATAAACCGGGTATGCGAAACTATCCCCGAAAAGGATTCATGGATGACTCCACTCAAAAATTACATTGAGCATGAGACCTTGCCGGAGCGCAGGAGTGAAAAAAGACAAGTCCTTCGAAAGGCCTCAAGATTTACCATCCAGAATGGACTCATGTACAGAAGGGGGTACTCAGTTCCCCTACTCCGATGTATCGCTCACGATGAAATTAAACAAGTGTTACGCGATGTACATGAAGGAGAATGTGGCGATCACACCGAGGGGCAAGCACTTGCCAAGAAAATACTTCGCTACGGATATTACTGGCCTACCGTGAATCGCGATGCGTTGGACTATGCAAAGAAATGTGATAGGTGCCAGAAATATGCCCGAATCCCTAGGGCTCCTCCTACTGAGATAACGCAAATGGTCAGCCCATGGCCGTTCGCAATGTGGGGCATCGACATCATCGGTGCTCTACCTCTGGCAAAAGGTGGTGCGAAGTACGCTATTGTCACAGTTGATTAATTTACAAAGTGGGCTGAAGCCGAAGCTCTCGCTACCATTACAACGAAGAAAGTAATCAACTTTGTGGTTCGTAACATCATCTGTCGATTCGGTCTCCCACACACCATAATCACGGACAACGGAACCCAATTCGACAGTGCTGAATTCAAAGATTTCTGCAAACGATTTCACATCCAAAAGAAATTCTCCGCAGTTGCACACCCTCAAGCGAACGGACAGGTCGAAGCAGTTAATAAAGTCATAAAGTCCATCCTGAAGAAACGACTAGAAAAGGTCGGGGGCAAGTGGGTCGATGAACTTCCTATGGCTCTATGGGCTTACCGAACAACTCACAAGACCGCGACCGGCCACACTCCGTTCTCTCTTTCCTACGGTTTAGAGGCTGTTATTCCAGTCGAGCTAGAAGTACCTTCTCATCGTGTGACATACTATGATCCAAAGAAAAATGCTATATTACTTGTTGAATCTCTCGATCTACTAGATAAGAAGCGTGAGGAAGCTGACTTGAGGGCGGCTGCGCATCGAAGTCGAGTCGCCCGATTGTACAATGCCAAGGTCCGTCCACGAACCTTCGAGTTAGGCGATCTCTTCTTAAAAAGAATCTATCCGGTTCCTTCGCATATGAAGCCTACATGGGAAGGACCGTATGTTATTGAACGAAGGCTCGGAGATGGCACGTTCAAATTATCGACCGTCGACGGCCTTACCCTGCCAAAAGCTTGGAATAGCGAAAGCCTTCGCCGTTATTACATTTGACAGGCTATCTCTATCCATTTAGTTTACTTTCATTTTCTGCAATTTGTTTACGCATTTCGAAATTAGAACTTGTAATAAGGCAACTGACTTTGCCATACTTTCTTATTTCAGCAATAAAATGCAACCTCTTCGAGCCAAAGCTGTGATTTACTTGAAATACTTCATATGACCATCACTATGCATAGAGAGCTAAGTCTCATCATACGGTGGGATTTATTCAAATAGAGAGTGGATGCGGTGCAACCAATCACTCCCTAAGTGAAACCCGAGCTCGGGGGCAAGCCATCACATTAAAGTCAAAAAAGGGATTGGTACACTACACCCCTTCACCAACTCCATATTCCCAGAGTGCGAAGTCGGAGTATAAACATCCAACTCCATATTCCTGGAGCGCGAAGTGGAGTATAAACATTCAACTCTGAATTCCCAAAGCACGAACCAGAGTATAAACATTCAACTCCGAATTCCCAGAGCGCGAACCGGAGTATAAACATTCAACTCCATATTCCCGGAGTGCGAAGTGGAGTATAAACATTCAACTCCGAATTCCCAAAGCGCGAACCGGAGTATAAACATTCAACTCCAAATTCCCAGAGCGCGAACCGGAGTATAAACATTCAACTCCGAATTTCCAAAGCGCGAACCGGAGTATAAACATTCAACTCTGAATTCCCAGAGCGCGAACCGGAGTATAAACATTCAACTCTGAATTCCCAAAGCGCTAACCGGAGTATAAACATTCAACTCCAAATTCCCAAAGCGCGAACCGGAGTATAAACATTCAACTCCGAATTCCCAAAGCGCGAACCGGAGTATAAACATTCAACTCCGAATTCCCAGAGCGCGAACCGGAGTATAAACATTCAACTCCGAATTCCCAAAGCGCGAACAGGAGTATAAACATTCAACTTCGAATTCGCAGAGCGCAAACCGGAGTATCAACGTTCAACTCCGTATTCCCAGAGTGCGAAGCGGAGTATAAACATTCAACTCCGAATTCCCAGAGCGCGAACCGGAGTATAAACATTCAACTCTGAATTCCTGGAGCGCGAAGCGGAGTATAAACATTAACTCCGGATTCCCAGAATGCAAGTGCCAATTCCAAGTCTCCCGATCGCAGACATATGATCAGAACTTAAGCCAGCATAACCAGCCACTGATGAATGAATGGGAATCCCTGGAGTATGAAAATGATTATCAACAATCAAACAAGCATGGATGCATCACTCAATCTCCGCTTGCTTCAGGCATCCGTTCGGTGGCGCGAGACTCAACATGTTGCAAGTAAGAAGCAATCGTCGGCTGACGGTTTACAACTCATCCCCAAGACTGGGGGGCAGGACTTAGGCATCAACCACTGATTGAAGCAATGCGATTGTCAGAATTCAACTCGCTTCCCGGTCGCAAGCCATGTCCACAGTTCCCGAATTTGGCAGACCAAAACAAACTTGATTCGGAACCTGAAACTTCACAAGTGCATTTCAGACACTGAAACACTTAGACAAATACACAATGACGAAAAAGAATTTTTTTCATTTATATTGATTATAGAAGACGTTCGTGTACAAGTTTCCAAAAAATTCCTACTAGCAGGGGCCGAACCCGCATCTATATACGGCTAACAAAATGCAAAGTCAAAATACGCCAGATGATCATGCCTAATCTCTCTTCTTCCTTGGCTTCCTCTTCAGTGCGGACCCGCTGGAGCCATCACCAACCTTCCTCTTCGAGCCTTTACTTTTCGGCGGTTGATCTTCAGGCGAGGGCATTATGTCGACGTCCTCCTTCGGACTCGTGTGAATAAGAATGCTCCCTACGGGCGGAGTCGGAGGAGCGGGATCAATTACAGAAGGTGGAATGGGGAGGCTGGTGAGAAAGACAGAACCACCAGGAGACATCATTCCGAGCGGGGCAGGTCCCGATGCTGCCATCCCACCTCCAAAGCTGCCGACATAACCCGCTGCTGCCAGTTCAGCGTTAATCTGAGCAAACATGTCCTCTTCGGTTACTGCTTGAGCCCCGCCGGGGGCATCAACAGTCGACATTGAAGAGCTTGCAGCAGGATCAGTTCCACTCATAGCAGATGAGAAGTCAGCACGAGGATCGCCGTGGCGGCAGAAGAGTTCATCCATCAGCTGCACGTCGAACGCGATCGTACCACCCTGCAGATCGCCAAGCGGGACAGCTGTACTCATGGTGGTTGCCTCGGTCACGATAGCCCCCTGCATTTGATATGACTCTTGAGTGGCAGGAGGCATGGCCGGTGCGGCATCGATCACTGGACAAAGAATAAAAGAATTGTTAGAACTTAAACTCAGTCGAAGACTTCGACTAATAAAAGACATGTGGAATGTTCGGAGTACCTTCCTCAGTTTTGCTTGTAAGCGACGGGGCAGCTTCAGTCGTTTGCGCTGTAGTCGGAGGCATCTGCGGCTGATCCGGGTTATAGGCAGGAACAGCTTGAGGATCAATCGCAGGCAAAGATTCAAGCTGAGTTGACACCGGAAGATCAAGACTTGCATCGTGATGTCCAACCCCGGAGCCCTCTCCTACCTCCAGTGTTAGGTGCCGAGCCTCTCCTTCTCATAAGAGATCATTAAATCATGGAGAATCTTCTTTTCGTCATCAGTTAACAGATGATTCTCAAGCTCGAATTCATCCACAGACTCACCCTGGTACGCCCCTTTCTCTTCCTCAACCAGTCGGCCCCAAGCGCTATGGAGATGCGTCGAATAATCATCGAGCCAGGCCAGACCCCTATGCCTCAGCACATTAGCGTTGTAAACAACAAGGAGGTCCTCAATGTCAGCCTCTAGTCTGGACTCGGCCAACTTCACCCTCTCCTCGACCTCAGTCTCCACTTTCTGGACTTTGGCCACCACCGCATCCCGTTCTCCCCTGAGCAGAACAACCTGATCGCACGCCTCCTGGGCTGCGGTGTTCGCGTCATCTTTTTCTTTGACCAAGCTAGCGAATTTGGCTTTTAATTCATTAAGCTCCTTGACCGCCGCGTCCCGCTCGGCAATGACTTTGGTATTCCGGTGGCCCATTTCCTCCACCAGGGCAACGTGTGCCTGACTCAACCTCTCCATTTCTGCCTTCGCTTCGTCGGCCTTCTTAATGGCCTCAATCTCAGATTTTCGAGAAGACTCTGACTCAGCAGAAAGTACTTGGATAATGCGATCCCTTTTTGCAAGCTCAGTCTCCATCTTCTCGATCTCTTTTGCCCGCTCGAAGGCCAATTTAGAAGCTTTTTCGACAGCCTTCGCCCACTCTCGATATTGGGTATAGATGTCGTGGACAAAGTCATGCATCGTGCCTTCTACCGACGATGGAATTCTCTTCAAGTGGGGAGGGAAAACATAGCCGTCGAAGCAAATATTAGGGAAATCCTTAAGGGCCCCTTCTCTAGTGGGATCAGCAGGGACCTGCTCTGTAACCATGGAAGATGTAGTCTCGACTCTCTGGAGATAAGTCTCAGATCTGGAAGTGTGAGAAGAAGGCCTGTGATGAGGAGGCTCTGGTGGATGTGAAGTTTGAGCGGGAGGAGGAGATGGAAGCCTAGGAGGAGGAGAGTGTGATCTAGACCGGCGTCGGTATTCTCTATCCCTGTCGCGCCCATACCTATCCTGACTAGAATGCTCGCGATCGCGATCCCTATCAGAATCCCTCTTGCGGGAATCGTAGTAACCAGAAGCTTTTCGGGCTGAACGAAGACTGTTCAACATTCATCCTCTTCCAGACATAGTACCTGAAAATGAGAAGCGAAGAAAGAGTTAGTAACTTCCTAAGTTGGACAAAGTACAGTTGTGGATCATGTAGTGTAGTGAAGTGTATGCATGTGCAATCCCCCAACCAACCAGAAATGTCGGTCGCACTCATAGCAAGCGACCCGCTCGGTTCAAAAGCACTATCAAGCCCTTCCATCCCGGCGTCGTGTGGAGACGACACGAAATCCAGGATCGGGATATCATTAAGCCTTGCAAAAGGACTTTCCATTTGAGGGGGAGGAGCTTCTGAAATTCTGATCCCCTGGAAAGGTAAAGACACGACGACGGATTTAAATCTCTTGGATTTAGGGCGTTTTTTAGCAGCGGCCTTGCCTTTTCTTCTTTCACCCGAGTCCAGGACATCGGTAGAAGGCCCAGTTGGAAGCTCGGTATCGGTGGGCGTTCTTTCTGGGTCAACTTCTTCGGTGATCACAACTGCGGGCGCTTTGCGCTTCACACGTTTCTTCGGGATCACTCTATGTACCACTTTCAGATGTATGCTCTGTCTCCGCTCTAGTAGCCCGACAGCCCTCAAATTCCTGTCGGTCAGGACTAAGTCTATGTGCCTTTCTTCACTCGGAAACGCTTGGAGAATCTGAACGAGCTCTCTGAAGTACGCGCCATCGGGACGAGAGATCGTAGCTGTAAGAAGGGAAAAGTGTGTCAGTTTTTGAAGTCAGTTACTAGTATCTCAATGACTCAAGAGAGAAGTGGCAACACTTACATCTATCCAACCACCGCCCAGCAAATCCAGGGGGGCACCGAACGTAGAACCATTCGGTTTTATAATAACTTAGTCTTCCCCAGGAGCCCTGTACAATGTGGCAGCTCCTGACCGCTTCCAGGAAGGTGAAAGAGGGGCTGTCTCCACGGCTCTTGACATTGAATAAATATCGGATCTCGATCGGCTTCGGTGGTCGAAAAAGGATCTCCATGAAGAGAACAAAGATGCTGTTCAATAAGGCAAACCCGTTGGGATGTAGCTAAGATGGAGCTATGCCAAGAAACGATAACATCTCCCTTATATATTCATTGAAGGGAGGAAGTGTCCTCACTGTGCAAGCGTGACGCTTGAAAGCGGTATTCCCCTCCGGGGGATTGTGTGGCCTGTCAGTGGGTCCAGGAAGTAACACGTCGCCAAGCGACAAACCGTGCCTTAAGCAGATCCGTCCAAGCATATCTTCAGAGATACCCGACGGCATGGAATCTGATGGATTGAGTATAAACCGAGCACCCGGACGCTCATCCAGAGCTTGCTCTATGACTTCGACTTCGATAACCGGTATCTCTATGGTTGGAGGAATAGAACTTGGAATTTCCGGCTGTTGAGAACTTGAAGGGTCCATGACTAGCTAGCTTATAAAAAATCATTGTTAAACTGACAAATAACACTCGTGCATCCCCCAGTGTAAAGTGTGTGAGCGTGTTGTGCAGTGCAGTACAATATATTATTTGAGAAGATCAACAGGATTGAAGGAAGCGTATGAAGAACGAGACTTCGGAATTCAGTCAGAAGGACCGTCATCGCTGACCGTCACAACCATGCCATCCAGTTATTAACTATCACTCCAAATCAAGTTTTGGTGTTATCTTTTATAAGTTGCAGTTTCATCGACGAGCTTCGATAAAAAGTCAGATATGCAGTGAATCGGTTAAGTCCAAGTATGCCAATTTGAAGCTCATCGGAGGCAGTTGTTCGAGTGTGTGAAAAATTTAAAAGTTTTTTAATGATCAAATTTGCATGGCTCACGAGAGCCAGGTTCACATCGATAAATTATAGTCATGTGCGTTTGAGTTACACTCGGTCAAAAGGATGAAGTGCAAGTCCGACTCTTTCCAGAGCCATCTCCTTTGACTCCATCCAAAAGTCATGCGTTTCGACTCGGTCCAAAGCAAACAATATGACTCACTCCGAAATCCCGCATTTCGACTCGATCCGAAGCAGCCACTTCGACTCGCTCCGAGGTCACGTGTTTCGACTCGATCCGAAGCAGCCACTTCGACTTGCTCCGAGGTCACGCGTTTCGACTCGATCCCAAGCAGCCACTTCGACTCGCTCCGAGGTCACGCGTTTCGAATCAATCCCAAGCAGCCACTTCGACTCGATCGAAAGCCACCATTTCGAGTCGATAAGACACAGCCCTTTCATATCGATCAACAGAATCAAAGCATTCGACTCGATACGAAGCTCCACCATCGATCGACACGAAGGCCTACGCCTTATCATCTCAAAATCACTACTCCAGATCGACACGAGGCTAAGGCCAGGGACTCTTCGATCGATCACGAATCAGATCGATTTAGTGTTAAGAATCGAGTCTCCTCGTTTAACAAGATGTTTTCACTCGATGGATTACCTCAGTTTGTTAATTGGTTCGAGTAACTGAAGATGTAAATCAGTTTGAAGGCAAGAGTATTCTTTTCTTCTTTGCTTTCTCTAAGTCACAGAGCGATACGAAGGCAAGGAAAATAAGGATGAAAGGTAAAAAAAGTGAAAACGGCTAAGTGCCAGGTATTTATATGGAGTAGAAAATAAGAGGAATAACCGATTCGAATTCCAGTAGGATCGAGCACGTGCTTCGACTCCCTCTTCAGTGCACCAATACGGAGCTCCTTTTCGTATCGCTCCTTCGACTCCTTCCCCGTGACTAGTTCGGCTCCCTCAGGCAGCCATAAGAGACATCACTTCGACTCGCTCGATCAGCACACGCCTCGACTCGCTCCTCGGCCTCCTGTGTACTTCGACTCGCTTCTCTGCGATTCGAATCCAAGACCGAGTCGAACGACTGGTTCGACTCCATCAAGGAGTCAATTTCGACTCGCTCCACCTCGACTCGCTCAGTTCAAGTCCGTCTTTAACTCAACATGCTTACTTCGCATCCACAAATCCAATGAAAATTATCTTCAACGTTTCAATCATTCACAACGATTCAGGAGGGGATCGTTACGGAGGGACATTCAAAAACAACCGTCAAGCATTGTTACAACGGATTTCACATCGGTTCAGGAGAGGATCGGTATGGAATTCAAAAACAATAAATGGACGACGACTCGAGAACGTACAAACATCAGCGGGAGTCAGATTAACATACATACATGAATGACGGACTAATATTCAACATTCAAAATTTTAAGAATCAGAAATTCATCCGGTAACGACTACAACAGAAAACAGATAACCACTGGCATACAGCAATCAGTTGCAACGATACAGGGCACAGCAGTCGACAGTCAACAGTTTACATCATCAAGAAGAACGGTCAAAGATTACAACTTTCATCAGGAAGACGATAACTATTCAAAATAAAAATTGAAGCACTTCAAAGCACATCATGTTTTCACAGGACGTACTTTGGGGAGCAAATGTTATCCCGCCTTTTGGCAAGGCCGTAATACCAAGGAATTGACTAGTAACCAGTGACGGTCCGTCCTAGAGATCAGTTATACAGGGGCTCACTACGGATGTCGATGAATTTTGTCCGAGTCTGAATCAACCCAAAATTGGTAGGACATAGCAAGCTGAGCCATGGGAGCCAACGTTCAAAATTTCAAGTCAATCCGAGTTCGTATGCTCAAGTTATGAGGAATGCAAAATTGGATGAAAATCAGACACCATTCGACTCGCTCCTTCGACTCCCTCCTTCGACTCGCTCTGGTTCCCTCAGATATCAACTTCGACTCGTTCCTATTTGACTCGCTACCATCTGGAATACCTATTTCGACTCGCTTCGCCCAGCTACCCACTTCGACTCGCTCGACGAAAGCCTGCTTCGACTCGCTCAAACCGAGTGCTTACTTCGACTCGCTCGAAACAGCATCCATCAGAGAGTCCTCTTCGACTCGCTCCACAGCCTTCATAGAACCACTGTTCGACTCCGTCTGATTCGACTCCAGCAAAGCGCCATGTCATCGAGTCGAAACATAAGCGAGTCGAAACAGGGAAGCGAGTCGAAGGAAACAGCCTATCGAAGACCCGATTTCGTATCGATCATATCTCCCAATCTACAAGTCCAAATGCTATGAAATTTTCACAGAAGACTACGTACATGCTAGAGAATGTCCATGCCAAATTTCGACTCCATTGGATGAAGTCTTGAGCGAGTCGAAATCAGCTAGTGTCAATCGCGGATCCGACCGAAACTTCACGGGCTTGGGCGTACGAGCCTGGTTACTTGTCAGAGAGGGTCTCCTGAGGTCTGAGCGAAATATCAGCCTCCTACACCTATAAATATACCCCCAAAGCCAACAGAAAAGGGGTTCTTCTTCCTCTTTGAGATCTCCAAAGCCCAGACTTCGCTAGATCCAGATCTGAACTCCATTGCTGCTGCTACCAACATATTTCATTACTGCAAATCATTGTAATTCGTTGTAATTTGTTGAGATCAATTGTAAACATCAAAGGAAGATCAATAAAGCAAACTACTTCATAGTGGACGTAGGCAATACGCCGAACCACTCTAAATTCTTGTGTCTCCCTGCATTTTAATTATTCTCATTTCTGAAATTTGGAGTTTTTGTTAGATAATCCTCCTTTTCCATTTAATTTCTTCACTTTATCTCTTCAAAGACTTCCGAAGAGTGTTGTGCCCAATTTTGGTACAAACAGTTGTGATTCGACCAACCGCCAACAAACTCTTATCCCCAGAGTGTGGATATGAGTATAAACAAATAGATTAGTGCAGTTTGACCACTCACTGTTCCATAAACCGACCTAAACTCGATAGGAGGAGTATAAACTCACTACAGAGGGAAATCAACCATCCACAAACTAAATCCACTAACCCAAGACTGGGGGCAAGAGTACAAACTACTAAAAGTTGAATATGACAGCTCCTTATAGCTCCGACTTGGTGTTCTTAATGAATCATGGCAATAACCGTAGGGAGGCCTTAGTACAAAACCAATTGGAACGACACTCTAAGTTACAAATAATCGACTTTCTTGTGCAATCGTATCGACAAGAAATATTGATCCAAACTTTCTATATTATGCCGCTGAATCAAAGGCTAGTATCGATCTACACCAACTAAAAATGAATGTGACCTGAGTATCCATCGAATATCTCCTGTCAACAGAGCATGTATAGGGTAATAAACCATGAATGAGTGTGACTTGACCATTCATTCTCCATCATATTTATTTGATTCGTCAGGCGGAGTATGAAACCAGTTGAGCATGACTTGACCGCCCTTGAGCTAATTCTATCCTTTGGTCCGATAAGGGAATATAAATCAAAATTGACTTGATTTGACCGTCCGCAAACAGATCCTTGTTCTTGTTTCGACAAGGGAAGCATCAATCATAGATGGGATGTGACTTTATCATCCATTCCTTGGCCCTTGCCTAGAGTATGGTGACATTTGCTTCAAAAGTGGATGTGATTGACCGTCCAGTACTCAGCTCATACCCGAAATCCAATGGGGCATTAAATTCTTCCCTCGATAAGGAAAAGTAAGAATACAATTCAGAATAGGCGCGACTCATCCTTCCATCAACTAAACGATCCCACAAATTGATGGTAAAGAGTGTAAAGCTAAAACAAATATGATATGCCCGTCCATTTATCTATATTTACCCCTTACTTGGAGGGCACAAGCAAGAATCAAGATCAATATGAGCCGACCATTCACCGATCAAGCCTAAGTTTTCGGAGCTTAGGTTGGAGTATAAACATGACTAGGATGAGACTTGACCATCCATGTAGTACATTTATCAAACCAAGACTGGGGGTGGAAGTGTGATCATCCAAAGACTAACGGCGATAGCTCAATAATGTGACTCATACCTAGTGTTTGCAATGACTCGAGGCTACGATCGAGAGTATGCTTTGAGATAGAATCATCGAATCAGTGCCCAGGCTCATGGGAGATTGGATATCATTCCAACCTGAATGACGAGCAACAGATCATGAATACATTGAATGGAAAGCGTGTTACTCGAATACACAAACAGATTCAAACTCAAAGCAAGAGCCAACATGCAGCTGCACGCAATACAAGGATGAACCCTGCTCGACATTCGATTCAATGTGCTTCTAAGCTTGATCTTCAACCATTGTAGATAATTACTCAAAGCATCTAGAACCCAAAACTATCGGACTAAGCAACTCATGATGAGATCCAAAAGTTTAACCGGAGCGACCGTTATAACATACCTTCTAACCGGCTATCATGCCATTGACTATGCATCAGAGGATTGCTCGAACATAGGGATCGATATCAAATCCATCTACCATTCTCTGTGCCTACATACACCACCAAAGTGTTGAAGTTACAAGACCTGACAAGGGGCTGATGATCCCATCGCCTATGCGATTTTGCAGTTCCAATTCAGACATCCCACATGTTAAGTACAGTTTAGTGTGATGTTGTGCAGTTCCGTACAAGTACAAATATGCTAATCTGTTCAAGTCTGAAGTGGTAGACATCTGATTCAAGGCCATATGTTTGTTCAAGTATGAAAGTCCTAAATGGCATGTCCCATTGTTTGATTTCAGGTTCACATAGTCTAATATGTTCATGTCAAACCAAAAACTGCTTAAGTCCAACTAATACAAGGGATCAGAACCGATTCCATTGCTTGGGCAAATCCACTTAAGAATTTTTCAGCTCACAACATAAGGCCGATATCGAGGAACAACACCACGGTCTGTTCTATAAAGTTATAGACCCGAGAGATGATGAAGAGGAGCCCACGGAATCCAAGGCTGCATCCGCTGAGCTAACGATCGACATTATGGTCAGCTACATTGACCCATCACGGATATTGAAGATCGGATCACAACTCAGTGCAACGATGATGAAGGAATTAGCTGGCTTTCTCTGAACGAATCTTGATGTGTTTGCTTTGACTCATTCTGACATGTGTGATCTCATAGACTATCGCGAGCCATGCATTGAATATTGACCCGAGGCATGTCCTGGTGAAACAAAAGCGATGTGGCCTGGATCTGGAGAGATCTGCTGCACTTAAAGAGGAGGTGGATAAACCCAAAAACAATGGATTTATCTGCAACGCCCTCTATCCAAAATGGGTATCCAATCCAGTTCTTGTGAGAAAAATTAATGGAAAGTGGTAGACATGCATCGACCACTCAGACCTAAACAAGGTGAACCTGAGAGACAACTTTCCACTTCCAAAGATCGGCCAGCTGGTAGAATCAATTGCTGGACATGAACTGCTTCCTTTCATGGATGGGTGCTCGGATCAAACAGATCCCGATGCACATCCCTGAGCTGGAACACACCAACTTCATTACCAATCTAAGGCTATATTGCTACGTTGTAATGCAATTTCGAACTCGGACTAAAGGACGATGGTGCTACTTACCTGGGGTTGTTCAACTAGATGTTCAAAGACTAGATCAGGCGATCAATGGAGATATATGTGGATAATATGCTTGTGAAGTCATGGAAATCAAACAACCACATTGATGACTTGGTAGAGATATTCAATTTTATCAGAAGATATGGAATTAAACTCAGTACCTTGAAATTCTCTTTTGGCGTTGCATCAAGGAAGTTCTTGGGTTCAATGCTTAACCCTCGTGAAATTGAAGCTAATCCTAAGTAGATTCAGGCAATCAGAGACATCTAGGTACTGAAGACAATCAAGTAGGTACATAGCCTAAATGGGAAGGTTATTACTCTAAGTTGATTCATCTCCAGCACCACCGACAAGTGTACTCTCTTCTTCAAACTAATCAGGAGATGGGAAAGAAACTTTGAATGGATGCAGGACTGCGTCGATGCCTTTGAAGCTCTGGTAGATCACTTAGAGAGACCTCTTATCCTATCCAAGCCGCCGAATCATAAAATTTATACATCTATTTAGCAATGTCAGTACATGCCATAAGTGTCGCAATGTTATGCGAAGAGAACCAGATCTAAAGACCGGTATATTGTGTAAGCAAGCAATTGAAAAGTAATAAGAGAAAACTACCTGAAGCTACAAAGCTCACGTAATTCCTATTGATTTCATTATGAAAGCTCCGGTCTTACTTTTGGGCTCACCTCATTAACGTTTATACCAACCAGTCGCTGTGACATGTCATACAATGACCTGAGACGTCTGGAAGACTACTCAAGTGGAACATTGAATTGAGCCAATTTAACATCACTTATCTCCCCCGGAGAGCTATCCAGGGACATACATTGGCAGACTTCATAGTTGAATTTACTGCACTAGACGACTATACGGGGAGCAGTGTAGAACCAACCTTTTGGTGGGAGATGTACATGGATGGAGCATCCAAGGACCGATATTCTAGCACTGGAGTTGTGTTAGAGACTCCTGAGAAATGATCGATCTGCTACGCCCTGAAACTCGATTTCCATGTGACAAATAATAAAGCTGAATATGAAGCCTTTATTGCCAAGCTCAAGCTTGCTAAAGAACTATGAGTAAAATCCTTGTAGGTCTTTTGCGATTCTCAGTTAGTAGTATTCCAGTACAAGGAATGGGCAGCAAATGGGCTTAGTCCCAGTCAAAGTAATTAATGCTCCAAGCATTGACCAGATGGAGATCGACCGGACCTTGGAAATGAAGCCAGACAAGGAGTCATCGGTGACTCCTATGAAAGACTATCTACAATGGGGAATACTTCCTGAATGGAGGAATGAAAAACGATAGATCCTCCGCAAAGCTTCACGTTGCGTCATCCGAGAAGGAATCATGTTTAGGAAGGGTTTATACATTCCCCTGCTTCGATGAATTGCCTACGACAAAATCAAATGAATATTGAGAGAAGTCCTACACTAAAAATCATTTTTGAAGAAACAACATTCCTCTTGCCATCAGTATCCAAGTCCAACCATGCCTGTAATTGATCGAAACCACCTCTCATTTCATCTCCTAGGTGATCAAATGCAACAAACAACATTAAACCTCAAGGCCAACCCATATGCTTCAAACCCATAATCAATTGTCATCGGTGATCTCTTCAACATCAACTTCTCCAATCCCTTCATCCTGTATCCACAAACACTTGGAGCGAGAAGGATTGGTGGACAAAAAATTGCAAATGGTTGAATTGCATTCCATCAAATTGGCAATGACCCATGAGCATATGAACGCATCCAGGTTTTGAGACTTGGTTTTGATTTATGACACAAATATATCACTACGACATACAAATTTGACGACTGCTACGACAAAAAGAGAATATATACTACATCGAGACAAGACATCAAGATCGGTGCATCAATTATATTATCTTGTTTTTTGAGTCTTAGGTCAATTTTGTTGAAATCTCTTCTCATTTAACATATATTAACTTATATATAATCTTAATGATTTATACATATAAGAATAGAATATATATATATTATCAAAGTTTTTAAAAAATAATCATATATAATATATATATATATATATATTTAAAACCTGTGAAAACTGTGCAAATTGCAAAGAAATCACCAGGTCAGTCGACTGACCTGGTACTGACCTAGTAGGCCAGTCGACTGACCTGTAAATTTCTATGCAACATGCACAGGTGCACAAATAAACAAATAATACGTTTTGAATATCCAGTCGACTGACCCAGAGGCTCTGTTGACTGAATTTCTACAACAGCTATTTTCTGAAAAGACACGACTATTTGTGAAGAGTTACGAACCTCTACGAAAAGATTTGGATGCAACACTTCAATCGAAACTCTTCATCAACAGTCGCTGGTTTTTAACATCTATAAATACATACTCTAACTTGATTCCGAACAACCGAATTTTCTTATCTTTCTTATCTAACACTCTGGAATCTACTTGCAACTATACTTTCAAATATTCTACATTAAAGTAATTTTATACCTTTCTATTCTTCATAAACTTCAAATATATATATTTTTACTCGAGGAGAAGATTATAGGAAGGGTGTACTACACGTGACAAATCCGTGTTATTAGAACACACAAAGTCAAAACAATCTTTTATATTTGTTGAAGTCCTGTTATGCTGCTCAGGCGTGTGAAGTCCTCTTCAGCTGCTGAGGTGAAATCCTGTTCCGCTGCTCAGGTCCTTATTCGGCTGCTCAAGGGTTGTATAGACATGTTTCTCCAGGTTAAGTGATGGTTATTGTTTTAGTGAAATTCCAGAAGGAGTCTGGGACTGGACGTAGGACGGAGCTCCGAACCAGTATAAAAATCTCTGGTGTCATTTTTTATTATACTGCTTTTATATTCCATACTATTTACTATATAACTATCATCCTTATATTTTGTATCATCATATACCCATATTACATGATCCATTGCACACTTTCATTTGGTATCAGAGAAAAATATTATCACTTAGATTGAGAATGCAGGAAAATAGATCGTCAAAGATTCAGGGGGAGTAAGTATTTATATTATATATACAGTCGATATCTAAATCTATTTATAGGTTGTCATCAATCAAAAAGGGGGAGAATGTTGAGACTTGGTTTTGATTTATGACACAAAGCTATCACTAAAACATACAGATTTGACGACTGCTACGACAAAAAGAGAATATGTACTACATCAAGACAAGACATTAAAATTGGTGCATCAATTATATTATCTAGTTTTTTGAGTCTTAGGTCAATTTTGTTAAATTCTCTTCTCGTTTAACATATATATTAGCTTATATATAATCTTAATGATTTATACATATAAGCATAGAAAATATATATGTATATATATTATCAAGGTTCTTTAAAAAATCATATATAATATATATATATATATATATATATATATATATATTTAAAACCTGTGAAAACTGTGCAAATTGCACAGAAATCACCAGGTTAGTCGACTAACCTGGTAGGTCAGTCAACTGACCTGTAAATTTCTGTGCAACATGCATAGGTTCACAAATAAACAAATAATACATTTTGAATATCCAGTCGATTGACCCAGAGGCTCAGTTGACTGAATTTCTACAACAGCTATTTTCTGAAAAGACACGACTATTTGTGAAGAGTTACGAACCTCTACGAAAAGATTTGGACGCAACACTTCAATCGAAACTCTTCATCAACAGTCGCTGCGTTTTAACATCTATAAATACATACGCTAACTTGATTCCAAACAACTGAATTTTCTTATCTTTCTTATCTAACACTTTGGAATCTACTTGCAACTATACTTTCAAATATTCTGCATTAAAGCAATTTTATACCTTTTTATTCTTCATAAACTTAAAATATATATATTTATACTCGAGGAGAAGATTATAGGAAGGGTGTACTACAAGTGACAAATCCGTGTTATTAGAACACACAAAGTCAAAACAATCTTTTGTATTTGTTGAAGTCCTATTCTGCTGCTCAAGCGTGTGAAGTCCTCTTCAGATGTTGAGGCGAAATCCTATTCCGCTGCTCAGGTCCTTGTTCGGCTGCTCAAGGGTTGTATAGACCTGTTCCTCCGGGTTAAGTGAGGGTTATTGTTTTAGTGAAATTCCAGAAGGAGTCTGGGACTGGACGTAGGACGGAGCTCCGAACCAGTATAAAAATCTCTAGTGTTATTTTTTATTATCTGCTTTTATATTCTGTACTATTTACTATGTAACTATCATCCATATACTCTGTATCATCATATACCCATATTACACGATCCATAACACACTTTCATTTGGTATTAGAGCAAAATATTATCACTAAGATTGAGAATGCAGGAAAATAGATCGTCAAAGATTCAGGGGGAGTAAGTATTTATATTATATATACAGTCGAAATCTATATCTATTTACAGGTTGTCATCAATCAAAAAGGGGGAGAATGTTGAGACTTGGTTTTGATTTATGACACAAAGCTATCACTACGACATACAGATTTGACGACTGCTACGACAAAAAGAGAATATATACTACATCGAGACAAGACATCAAAATCGGTGCATCAATTATATTATCTTGTTTTTTGAGTCTTAGGTCAATTTTGTTACAATCTCTTCTCGTTTAACATATATATTAGCTTATATATAATCTTAATGATTTATACATATAAGCATAGAATATACATATATATATATATATATTATCAAAGTTTTAAAAAAAATCATATATAATATATATATTTAAAACCAGTGAAAATTGTGCAAATTGCACAGAAATCACCAGGTCAGTCGACTGACCTGTAAATTTCTGTGCAACATGCACAGGTGCACAAATAAACAAATAATACGTTTTGAATATCCAGTCGACTGACCCAGAGGCTCTGTTGACTGAATTTCTACAACAGCTATTTTCTGAAAAGACACGACTATTTGTGAAGAGTTACGAACCTCTACGAAAAGATTTGGACGCAACACTTCAATCGAAACTCTTCATCAACAGTTGCTGCTTTTTAACATCTATAAATACATACTCTAACTTGATTCCAAACAACCGAATTTTCTTATCTTTCTTATCTAACACTCTGGAATCTACTTGCAACTATACTTTCAAATATGCATTAAAGCAATTTTATACCTTTCTATTCTTCATAAACTTCAAATATATATATTTATACTCGAGGAGAAGATTATAGAAAGGGTGTATTACAAGTGTCAAATCCGTGTTATTAAAACACACAAAGTCAAAACAATCTTTTGTATTCGTTGAAGTCCTGTTCTGCTGCTCAGGCGTGTGAAGTCCTCTTCAGCTGCTGAGGCGAAATCCTATTCCGCTGCTCAGGTCCTTGTTCGGCTGCTCAAGGATTGTATAGACCTGTTCCTTCGGGTTAAGTGATGGTTATTGTTTTAGTGAAATTCCAGAAGGAGTCTGGGACTGGACGTAGGACGGAGCTCCGAACCAGTATAAAAATCTCTGGTGTCATTTTTTATTATACTGCTTTTATATTCCATACTATTTACTATAAGCTATCATCACTATACTCTATATCATCATATACCCATATTACACGATCCATAGCACACTTTCACCAGGAGCCAACAGCAAAAACGTATACCTAAACGTGCACATATGCATATTGAAAATTCGATCTCTTGAAATCGACATAAATTGGATTCTCACATGGGGAAATTAGAGAAAGAATTGGATCAGATAACCAAGGCGTACTAACCCGACTAATCTGCTCAATAAAACTGAGTGTAGACGATTACCAACAGATTCTACTCTAGAACTTACATCGTTTGATAACGACCAAGCGTCATGACGAATAGAAAGATATTCGACTCTCCACAAAGCAGTTCAACAACAATGCAAGGATAACAACCATTCGAGACACTGCGTGAAATCCTCTCCGACGACCCTAGCTTGACATCAATTCAAAGCACATCATGTACGCAACAAGACATACTTTAGAGGGTGAATGTTATCCGACCTTTTGGTTCGACTATATTCAGACTGACTGGACAAGTTAGACTGAATGATCATCGAGAAAGGCAGCTCGAAGAGATGATTATAAGGCTCAGAGATCTAGTGCAAGCAAGGATATGAAGTGACGATCAATCGAGACCAAGAGATAGACTCTCCAAAATATTCTAAGTATGGAATAATGCCTCCCCTAGGTGGTGGATTAATGCCTATCCCTTTTCCTACGGTATCGGTACCTATCCTCAAATTTTGCCCCAAACTGGGTGAGATCGATATGGAGTGCAAGGAAGGCTCCATGAGGCTACATTTAAAGTTTCAAATCATTTGGAGTTCGTATGCTCAAGTTATGGGCCAATTACTTCACCTACAAAAGGGATCAGCATAAAAGGGATCGGTATAAAAAGGATCGTTATAAAAGGAATCATATCAAATGGATCGGCCATATTCAGCTTTCACTACATATTGTAACAATGAATTATCAATAACTCAAAATCTACAGATGCTATCAAAATGAAACTTGGAGTATAAGCACATTACAATATAAGGAATACCCCCTAGGGATGGCACCCCAATCAGAGGAGATTGGAGTGATCAACCCATATCCCTCTAGAAGGATCAGCTAAAATCAGTATGCATGCAACACAACTTCATGCAAAATGCGATATATCATAAATGGTAAGTCAGAATGGCACGAAATTTGGAAGGCAAGTAGCTAACATCATGGGGACCTCCCAAAGGTTCGCACCCCATTTGGACACCTAAATAGGGGTTGAGATCGATCCCTATTGTGGGCCCTAATAGGCCTTAAAATTCTTGTGTGGCCTTATCTTGGCCTGGAGGTTCTTCTACCGAAATTTCATCCCGATCCATGCACGTATTCCCCTATAAATACAACAGGTGTGGCATCAAAAAAAGAATCCTTCTTTCGGCTTCCAAGGCTCTTCCATTTTTATTCCTCATTCTTGTACTAATGGTTCCCAACTAATTCAAACATTTCTATAATCATAATCAAGTGCAAGATCAATAAAAATATGAAGTGGACGTAGGCCAATATTGCTGAACCACTATAAAAATCTGTGTGTTCATTTATGATTTTTGCTCTATTTTAATTTCACTCTTTATTTAATCTATACTATATTCTATTGGGTGTTTATTATACTACCTTTTGACCAGGCAGTATATCATAAAAGTGGCTAAATTGCTTCTGTTATCAATAAGGCAGGAAGCCCGAAGAGACGATTATAAAGCTTGGAAATCGATAATATTTGGAACTATGGACAATAGTTGGGCAGATTTGAACCGGGTCCTAATCAAGGTGCAACCAATATGAAGTGACAAGGAAGGCCCGGTGAGGCCACATTTCAAATTTTAGGTGAATCAGAGTTAGTATGCTTGAGTTATGGGCAAAAGGAAGAATTTAAATGGATCGATCGGGAACGATTTGTAAAACAGCGTAAGTCGACAAAGATCGATCAATATCTCAAAATTTACAAAGCCAATGCACTTGAAACTTACAAAACATCAATATTTTGAAGAGTGGAGTCCACAAAAATGATCGCATGACAAAACTCCTAAATCTTGGAAAAAGAGGCTGATTGTTACTGGAACGATTGTAAAAATAAACCAGAACGATCCATAGTTTCACGGAAAATGTAATATCTCACTAACGGTAGGTCGGAATTGCACAAAGTTTGGAGAGCAAGTATATTACATCATGGGGAACTTCCACGATCAATCGTAGCTCAAAAATCCTAAATTTTAGAAATAGATCGATCATTATTGGAACGATCGTACAAATCAGCCAGAACGATCCATAGTTTCACGCAAAATGCGATATCTCACAAACGGTATGTCGAAATTGCACGAAATTTGGAGAAAAAGTAGCTAACATCACGAGGAACCCACATGATCGATCGCAGCCCCATTGTACTTAGTATGTAATGATCGATCTAATTTTTTTTATGTTTGATCGATTCCAAATTTTATGGGTTGTCGTATGGGTCTAAACGTTCTTTTGTAGAAATTTCAGCTGGATCCATGCACGTCTTTAACTATAAATACAGCAGACTTAGCTCATTGCAAAAGGCTTTTATTTAACTCTCCTTCATCACTTCCTATCGTTTCCTCCATTATAAAGGCAAAACATTTGTAATTGTAATCAAATAATATAAATAAAAGATCATTGGAGTGGACATAGGTCGAAGATAACCAAACCAATATAAAACTCATGTGTTCCTTCACTTTTTCTGCTATTTATTCTATGATCTGCATGCTTATCTTTCTATTTGGATATTTTTTGTGGAAATTGGTGCTTTCACATACAATTGAGTGTTTGTGAGTATTTTTGGTGCAAACAGTGTTGATGCCCATTTTTTGCGTCAACACAAACCATTTTTATTATAAAATCCAATGATATTATAATAATATCTGGGGTAAAATAAATATTAATCATAGCCAAAATTTTTAGGGGCACGTATTGGAGATTGGATTTCCATTAATGACTGGGCTACTAGGGTACCGCCTGTCACAGTGCACCTGTAGAAAAATGTACCGAGGTCAACAAGAACATCTTGCACCTCAGCTAACATAGGACCGGCTTACGCCTTACTTGATAGTACCGAATATGCCATCATCATAGTTGCTTTGCAACCATTTCCCGAGAGCTCTCATGCACAGCAAAATCCATAAATGAATATATCTAGAAGGGTGATGACATACCTAGTGGTGCGACCCATATAGCCCTGCCACATATCCCCTATTTTTGTCATTCCCAATTAATGAGGCTTTAGGCTACATTTTACCTTTTTAGCAAATCCCATTTGGAATGCTAACACTGGCCGCCAAGCAGCAATGCAATGCCAGCATTCATCCATACAAGTTGTTCAGGTAATGAACAAACCGAAGGTACTACTTCTACTACATCCATTTTAGAATCACTCTTAGGATTAGTAACAAGTAACCCTTGCACTTCAAAGAGCTCCGTCTTCGATCCCATTATCTTCAAGGTATCTTCAATTCGAATGCTTAAGTTGGATCGAAGTGGTTTTCGGATAATTTATACTTATCCAATCTCGGTCTCTTCGAACCTACAGTTGATAGTTTTCGATAAACTCAACCTCGGTTCTTTCAAAAATAATCAAATAATGCATTAGAGTGGAGATCACCTCCTAACCATTTAAGAGGACAGATCTCCTTGTCATTTGTCCTAGGAGAACAAAATGTGATTTATACGCACAGTACAACATCATCGAAGACAACTATGCCATATAACCCCGTGTTTCTCTTATATATTTCTAGAGTTATATTTTGGCCAAGATTTGATAGTCGGTTATTTAACTATCAAATAACAAGCAATCAGTCATAGATTTAATTCCATATGGGATCTACTAAGCCTCATTTAATTAATCTTTCATTATTTAAATCTCTTAATATTTACCCAAATTATTCATATACTCATCTCACCGCTATAAGTATATTCACCAACCAGTTAAGAAAGATTTATATTTCAAAATCATATTAAATAGGTCAAAAACAAATGTCATATAAAACATTGTTTACTAGAAACCCAAACCACTTATCCTTCAGTGTTAAGTATAGAAAGAGCATTTCTGTACCACTATAATTAAGAAGGATTATTTATTTATTCATAAATTTGTCTTAAATTCAAACTAAATCGTATATGGAAATAACATTTTGAATTTATAAGCTCCATGTAAAATTTAGTTCAATAAGGTGCTATAAACCCATCACTTTTCAAGTTTCAAAATCTCTTTCCGATTATAAACTATTTACTTAATTCTATTTATTAAGTAAAACCCTTTTATAAACCAAGCTTTTTTTACCTTTAAACCATTTTTATAAAATAATATCATAATTTAAAGCATATTTTTAAGTTAGTTAAATTAACTTAAATACCATTTATAAATTAATTAATTTACTTAAATACTAGCATTAGATAAATTAATTAACTTAAAACACTAATTAAATAAATGATTAATTAAGTTTAAACACCATTATTAAATAATTGATCGCTTAAAATTACCATTTAATAAATTAATTAACAATTCTAAACCTCGTCTTTAAAATAATTAATTAACTTTAAATACCTTATTTAAAATAAATAAATAATTAACTTGAGACAATCATTAATTAAATTGATAATTATCTTAGTCATTATTAATAAAAATAGTAATCGTGGGGTCAGAAATTGGCAACCAACACCCAGTTGTGTGAAAGCACCACCAATCACAGATCTTAGATAGTATCTAATGAAAAGAATATAATACGAAGAACAAACAAATTAAAAATGAAAGCAAGTAAAAAGAGACAAGATTTATAGTAGTTCGGATAATTTTGGCCTTCGTCCACTCTAGAGTAATCCTTTTTATTACTGTAGTTTGTTTACAATTACAATTCGAAATCCAAAAATAAAATTAATAGAGTGTAGCCTCAGTCAAGATAAGGAGAAGCAGAAAGAAGATCCTTTTTCTAACATCATGTCTGATGTATTTATAAGGGAAGACATGCACGGATCGGGCTGAAATTTCAGCAGAAGAACCTCCCGGCCATGACCACGCCACCCAAGAATTTTTAGGCCCATTGGATCCCACAATGGGGATCGGTACCGGTCCCTATTTTGGTGTCCAAATGGGGTGTTCCCATGATGTTAGCTACTTACTCTCTAAATTTTGTGCCACTTTGACTTACGGTTTGTGAGAAATCACATTTTCCATGAAGATATGTTGCATATATTCTGATTTCAGCCGATCCCTGTGGAGGGATCAGAGTCGATCCCTCCAAACTCCTTCAAATGACATGCTATCACTACATGAGCCTTTCCATGTTATATTATGTATAGCCTCCAAGTTTCATGCCAATTGTATTAGTAGAACTCGAGTTAATTGCAATATGGTGCGAAGGCTGATTATAGCCGATCCCTATGGTGGGATAGTGGTCGATCCCTCCAACTTGCTCTAAATGATTTGCAATCCCTAAGTGGTGTTCCAAATATTGTAGTAAGCTTGTGCTCTAAGTTTCATGTCAATTCGATGAGTAGAACTTGAGTTATTGCTTGATCTTTGCTTCAACATGAGTTGCTTGTCGATTCCTGCCGATCCCTACCAAGGGAAGAGTGCCGATCCCTTTGACTTCATCTTTTTAAGGTGTGATCCCTAGAGTAGGCTCCCTAAGGTCTCCATATCTTGCTTACAAAATTTCATATATATTGGACTTGTGGATCTTGGGATATTAATTGTTTTCTATTGAAATGCACTTGCTCCCTGAAACATACCGATCCCTATGATGGAAGTTGATTTTTGCCGATCCCTCCTATGTGTTGAACCATATTCCATACTTCGAAAATTCTGCCTTGCATATCTATCAATCCCATTCAATCTTGACTTCATGTTATTATTCGTACTTGATTTTTGGGCCCCACAATCATTGCTCCAGGCTATTGGTCTTGACAATTGTGAAGTCTGTTGGGGGTAAATCCACATGTATATTGCCTTAGCATAAGGTGGGTTAACACTTTACCCCCAAAACATGCCTTGCGATAGGAAGGTGTATTTTGAATTGCTATAAATCCAAAATCTGGAATCCATAATCCATTGATAGTTGTATTTTCCAATCCAGAATCCAATCCAAATCCACGGTCTCTCTAGATCGTTCTATCTGAATCTGCATCCATCCAAAGCTAAATCCATTGTTGTTCGAAACTGACATCCAAATCCATAACCTCTTTGGTTTTTATCCTAATCTAAATCCTTAATTTCGTCGGATCCTTACCAAGCACAATCCATAATTGACGACGTGAGTAGGCCAATCCATCATGTTCAAGCAAAGTGACCTACCCCTTGCTGGGCATAGTCCATACTTGACGACCTTGATCTATCCACATCCTTGCCGAGCACAATCCATACTCAATGACCTGAGTATGTCAATCCATCATGTTCAAGCGAAGCAACCTACCCCTTTCTAGGAATAGTCTATACCTGATGACCTGCTAGGTTTTATTCTTCGGCCTCGATACCTAGTTGAGGACTTAATCTATGATGCACGAGTCTGTTACGTCATGTTCGCCCGACGAAAAGACCCGTACCTTACGATTATCATTCCATCTCTCTGGATAGGGCCACAACCTCGACCTGTATTATCTATTAAATTGATCTAAATTTAAGTATTCCTAAGTCCATTTGCCAAAGTATAAAATAAGAGTTAGTACAACCAATAAACCAACGTTTAAATAAAACTAGAAAAACAAGAGTTCGAAGCAAACAAGAAAAAAAACCAAAATTTCACAAACCCTAGCACTATGGTTTATCATTATCTCAGAGAATGCCTAGGGACCGTCCTTGATCCTATACATGTGTAAGTGACTTAGCCGTCCTACTGCGGAGTTTGTTACTTATTCTATGCCATCCCGATCAACTGATGACAAGTTGATGATGCTGCCTTGATCCAGTGCCATTTTCATTCGAGGTGGACGGTGGCCGCTCTTGTTCCGCCACCACAACCCGAGTCCTTGTGTATTGTTGTAACTGACCATTCCTCATGTGTTTCTTAATGATATCCTTCAAATGCTTGCAGTCATTTGTATCATGCTCATCCAGCTCATGGAATAGGCAGCGCTTTCCTGATGTCCGTTTGCATTCCAAGGGTTCCCTCCTTGCTGTCCTTCTATACAGAAGGCGTCCTCGAGTATCCAGATAAATCCATTCTAGGGTTTCATTCAATTACGAGTAAGAAGATAATTTGGGTTCTTCCCTCTACCGCTTCGAACCATCGAAGCTATTGTCCATGTTTCGTTTACCCTTTTCCTTTCCCAAGCATTCACCAGGCAGTTCTCTATCCCATATAGTATTAACTTCTGTTGCCTCTCTATCAGCTTTCGCATCTTCTTGTCGCAGAAACCTTTCTGCTTCATGGTAGAATTCCCCAAGATCCATCGGCAGATCCTATATCAACGATATCTTAAAATCTGAATTATCTATAACTCCTAACACTGCCACTATCAAAACCATCGATTGATCTGTTCGATCCATTGAAACAACTGCCGCATTGAACCTGGTTAAGAAATTCTTAAGTGATTCTCTTGCCCACTACTTTACCGATGTCAATGTCATCACATTCCTGGGTCTCGTAATGCGAACCCGAAACTGCTTCATAAATCTTTCGACCAATTCTGTTCATGTGCTAATAGAACCGCTTTCCAACTGTCTGAACCATAGCGGGGAAGCATCGTGCTAAGACTTCTTCTGATGCCTCCTGTACTTCCATATGTCATATATATCTCATAATATGCATAGTCGGATCCAACTTTCCGTCATAAACTTCTAGTGTTGGTAGTTTGAATTATGGTGGATTCTTAGCATTCCTGATATTAGGAGCGAGTATACTTCTATTTGCATCCTCCAGATCCCTGTTCACTAATCCTCCACGCATAGCTTGCCTAATCATCTCTGCAAAACTATAATTGTCTTTCTGTGGTTGTCTCCTATCATCATGTCCAAGCCGCCCCCGAGTGGGAATTTTGGAACGTATTCCTCTGGACAAGCATCTAAATTCTTATTCGCACTAAGCTCCATGAGATTGATCGTAGGTCCTTTAGCATCATGATCAACCAGACCTGGGAGCATGCCCCCTTACCTTTAGGGATCAGTTACGATCCCTTTAAGATGACCGGAGACTGCCCCGACTGCTCTATTTCATTCCTTTGTCCATTGGCTCCATTACCATGTCCTTGGTTCTGATTTCCAGCAATTCTTGCTGCTTCAAATCCTTGATCTAAGTTGTCATTAGCTTCTACTGCTCTATTCCCTTGATTCTATGCTCCAGCTTGTCCAATCTATCAGAGTAAATTCTGCATCATCTCCTCCTGTCTTTTCAGCATCCTCTCCTACATTGCATCCATCATTGTTTCCATTTCATCCCTAGTGATTTAGATAGATGCTTGATTAGCTCCAGCTCCTGAGGAAGCCTCATGACTCCCTCCATGGTGGCTCCTTCTTTCCAATAGAACCCTCCTTGTTTATTGCCTAGCCATTGCTTCCTAGATCCAATTATCCAAACTTCCAAATCTAAGATCCTATCTTCCAAATCTGTGGGTGCTAGCCCTTCTCAGTGAAAGTACCGAATTAATTAAATAATACTTAACTTAAAACATTATTAAATAAATTAATAATTAGCTTTAACCATTATTAATTAAATAATAGTTGACTATTAAGTTAAATTATCTTTAAAACAAGATTAACAAAATTAACAATTAAACATTTTTAATTAATTTAACAATTTACATTAAATGGTTATACAACTTAAATTGATTTCCAATTCCTAACTAGTCAAATTTTGGAAAAAGGCTTAGCAAATCTCAACAGTACAAGTCACCATTAGTTTTCATAACGACATTCAAGTCATAATAGAGATATTTACATAAACAACAGATATGTAAATAAAATCCATACCATCAATCGATAGATAACATGTCAATATTGTTAGTTTGCGGAAGGAAGGATCTTAAAGCTAATTTGACACTAAAAGGGGGGTGAATAGTATTTGCCAACTTTTATGAATCATTTTGAGTTTAAGATTATAGTTTAAACAATGCAAATTGCCAATCACAGATAGATATAACTGCCGTAGATGTAAAAAGTAAAGTGTTGGAGAGATCGCACCAAGATTTTTATACTGGTTTGGAGTTACACTACATCTAGTCTTGTACAATTTCTTATACATATTTCTTTTCAAATATCAAAGTATATACAATTTCAATCTCAAGGCTACGAGTCACACCCTCCAAATTCTCCGAGCTCTAGGTACACTCATTGGATTCGGACGGGACACCAGCACACCCTCACTTAGATTCAAACGGGACACCAAGCACACCCACTTGATTCAAACAGGACATAAGCACGTCCACTTGGATTTTAGGGACACCAAGAACATCCAAGAGCATTTGAGTATGATTTGATAACGGTTACAAAATCAAATTTTTGATCTGGAATACAAATAATTCTTTGGCCACTTGAATAGCACTTTGATCATGATCTGAGTGAGAGAGATGACAGAGATTAGAGAGTATTCAATAGAGAATCAAATCAACAGAGTTGAATTTGATTCTAATTGAATTTGAGAAGATCTTGAGTAGAATTTCTTCTAGAAATCAAGAGAGTGAAAGAGGAGAGAAAAAAAAAATAAGAAAGTACTTGTTTAAAATTTGTTGAGAGAACCTCTATTTATAGAGAAATAATAATCATATCCATTCATGAAGATATATGATGAAAAGACACTTCTACTCAAAATTTGAATTTCGAAAATCTTGGCCTATATGTCGACATACATAAGGATGACATGTCATCATATCCCTTTGTATTTTGAAAATTTACTTTAAAAAATTGCTTTGAGATTATTAAGCTCTATAAAATATTTTGATACTTTGTAAAATCATTTAAGTATTGTTTATACACATTTTAATCATAATAAAACTTAAGAGGACTTTATAAAATTATTTTGAAATATTTTAGTATAAATGATTTGAATATAATTTTTTTTGAAAAATAAAATAATATATGAAGTATAAGTGAATATATATATGTTAATGAATGTCAAAATATACTTTTAAATACCATAAACATTAGAAAATATAAAACCAAATCAATATCTAATTACAATAAATAAAAGTATATATTAAAATATAAAGTACTTAAAAACTTAATATAAAAATTTTGTAAATAAATAATTAAAATGTGAGGAATCATTTGAAAGCTATTTTGAAAAGATGTTTGAAAAATTATTTTGAAAACATGGATTCTTAAAAAAAATTCTTGAAAACGAGGATATTTATAAAACATTAAAATCAAAGAATAAATTTTAAAAACCTTTTTTGAAAAAAATGAAGAGGGATCAAAGAAGTGCTACCGGGGCTTTAACAAAATAATCTATGACTCTTTAACTTATCTTGATATCTTGAATCTTCAAACTCATAAGTCTTTAATCTCTATCTCTTGAATCTCTATATCGGCCTCCGTTATTTGGCCTTTTGACCCGATTGTATTCAAGCCGACTGGATAAGTTAGACTCGACGGTTATCGAGGCATGCAACTCAAAGAGATGATCCTAGGCTCCAAATAGCAAGTACAAATAAGACCACAAATTAGAGGTAAACCATCCTAAGAAATTCCAAAGTCAGAAAATCACTAGGTGAGGGATCATCATTGATCCCGCACCTAGGGAAGAAAATCACTAGGTAGGGAATCAACATCAATAACACACCTAGAGCAAGACCAACTCAAGTGCTGAATCCCACTAAGTGTGGGATCGGTACTGATCCCTTCTCTAGTTGACCTGTACCGATACCCATCATCCAAAGTGATCCCCACTCCTTCCACTCACTACTGATGATGCAAAGAGCATGTTTCAAGTTCCATTCCATCGATTCTACATCCTCTACTGATCTCCATGAGACTATGGTCGAACAAACTCATAAGAGCAACACTCTAGGAGATACTAAGTATGGATATGTATCCACCCTACATAGAGGATCGGTACCAATCCCTAGGAGTATGTGTAAAAATTCCCCCACTCCTATGGCCCTCTACTTTAGCTACATAGAGCCTGATTTGAGTGTTTTTCTGGAGTTTCTATGCATCGTATTGACAATCTCCAAGTAGCAATTCAACCTTATGTAGATCCATCTATTGGATTAAAAAACATCTAAGCAACTATACAAAACAACCTTGGAAACATGAAGCCAACATCAAGGCAAACCAGTGCAAAAAGTTGCAAGACCCCTGCCTGCCTATATAGGAATCAGTATTAATCCCCATCCTTAGGTGATTTGTGCCCAAACTTTCTGGGGGACTTGCTCTTGGCGGCGAGGTTTTACAGAGAAGTTTCAATGAGATATTTGGTCGTTTACCTCTATAAATACAAGGGTAATGCTTCATTTTAAGGTGCTCTTTACGCTGCCATTGCACTCTTACCCCATTTACTCTAGGATCCCTGCCGATTCTTCTACTTATAATCATAAAAACTTATGCAAAAGCAATAAAACATTCATGTGGACGTAGGCCAAGATTGCCAAACCATTATAAATTTGTGTGTGATCGTTTTTAGTCTGTTTTCATTTACTTTCTTCCATTTAAACTCTACTGCATACTTTTCATGGGTGTATGTGCCATTTTGGTTCAAACATTTTAGTGCTTTCATTGAGAGCTCGATTCTTAGGTTATTTAAATCCTTGTCTACTATTGGATTGCCTATAATCCAAGGAAGAGATCCAATTCCTTCTCAACTATTTTCCATGCTATTCAGATTTGCGTAAAGTCTACAGGAAGCTATCTTCAATGGCCTCTAGGAAAGACAAAGCCATTGCCTCCTCAAGAGCTATTGATGAAATAAAGACGCTAACCTTCGCATCCTATATGATGTGCAGTAAAAATCTGTCAACGTCCAGAATCTTTCAGATGTTATCACCAGGATTGATTTCGAGTATACGAGGAAAGAGCTATAGGATAGCCATGTAGAGTTGAATAGGCGAATCCAAGAGAATAGAAACTTGATGACCCAGCTGATTACTCACCACAGGAAGACTAGGAGAGAGCCAAATCCTCCATACCTAGAATCAGGCAGTTCCTCATTATTTGACCATTTCTGGAGGAGCAAAAGATAAAGGATGGAGGCATGTGAAGCAGGAACCTCTAAGCGGGAATAAGCGACCGACCCTCACCAAGGGTCAAGACTTAGAGCTAGTAATGGCATGCATCATAGGCTCACTGTAACTGACCAGAGCGCCGAAGGTCAAGAGTTTGCCGTTGAATTGCCACGAAGGAGCGAACATGGAACTACTGACCAAACGGTCTTCCTAGAGGCTGGAGAACTAAGGAATTATTGCTTACCCCAAGGTCGCTTACCAGGCCATACCTATGAGCCCACAAACCAGTAGGCTTCTAGGAACCAGATTTGACTGATATGGTATGACGGCTTGTGAGAGAAAGCCAGGGTCAAACCAACGATGGTTGGGGTACCTCCCTAAGTCGAAATCCCTTTACCGAAGCGATTCTATGTAAGCTGTATCGATGGAGATTCAATACACTGACTATGCCAGCATATGCAGGGAAGACTGAACCCCAACAACATATCATGAAGTATGAATGGCATATAGATTCCACTAGAGCGATGTACAATGTCAAATGTTGGCTAACCAAATCTCCATGGCCAGTAACCAGACCTGTGGAGTTCTACCGAGGTGAGTGTAATTTGATCGTTCATCAGCCAACTCTTTCCCTTAACTTGGGGGCAAGAATGTGATCCAAAGTGGTTATGACTCAACCATCCACTCTCAAGCTCGTTCCTGGAGTTTTCCAAAACATTTATGCCTTGCTTAGAGCTTGGTAGGCTCGAAATCCAATCTAAAGTGGACGTCACAAGACCGTGCATGCAATAAATCTTACCCTTGACCCGATAGGGGGAGTATAAATCACAAAAGGACATGTCCGACCATCCATCAAAAAACTCAAAATGGGAGTGACCTAACCTCCGCCACCTAACTCTTACTCTTGATTCGAAAGGGGGAGTGTAAATCGCAAAAGGACATGATCTGACCATCTATCGACGAACTCGAAATAGATATGACCCGACCATCCATCACCTAACTCTTACTCTTGCTCGACAAAGGGATTATAAATCACAAAAGGAAGTGACTTAACCATCCAATATGAGATAGATGTGACCGACCATCCATCAACCAACTCCATTCTATTATTCAGCGGGAGAAGTATAAAACCACCTAGGATGTGACTTGACCGTCCAACCCGAGGTGGATGAGGCTTAACCAAATAAATCTATAAGCTTGTTTTATAACTTAAACACATATTTGAATAGGAAAAGGGTAAAATAGGAATAGATGGATCTTATAACCCCTAGACCATTATTCCATTCTATTCATTTCTTCATAAATTAAAATAATCAAAGAGCTTAAGCAAGGGCGGCCATTAATCATAACCTAAGTCACAAATTCAAGTAGAGATTCAGGGAGGAAAGCTAGGAAGATTAAGCAATATTCAAATCTCAATCCATTATCAAACCAATGTGAATAATGATGTATACCATCTCATTTTTTTGTAGTGAACGATCTAAAATCGGTTTTGGATTAAAACCGAATGTGTATATATGGTTGATATGCAATGATTGGTGTTTTCCCTTTTTGATTTTAGTGATAAAGTTATTTGGATTTTACAAAGTGGATTAATTCGGTTTTAGGATGGAACCATAGTAAATGATTTCCAAATATCATGATTTTTGAATATGTTGTGTAAAACCTTATTTTGGAGATGAGTTTTAATTTTCATAATTTTCCGATATACGGAGAATATATTATTAATTTTTATATGAAGGAAGATGGGTAAACTAGGGATTTAAATTTAATTAGGTAATTAAATATTGATTTTCGAGTTAACATTTTTATATGATGAAGAAATCATCATTTCAAAATTTATATGAATTTTTGGGATTTTCCTATTATTTTAAAGGAGATATTAATTTAAAATGAAGAATGTCACTTAAATGGTTAATTAATTAATTAATTTTGTGAAATTAATTTGTTAACATATTTATGAACTTTGGAAATGTAAGTGTGGCAACAATATTGAAAAGAAACTGAAAAAATGGTAATACCCAATCATGTTTTGACAAATAGAGGAGATTTGGTAAAAATAACATACTTGGTTAAGTAAAAATGTAGTTTTACTGAAATTTACGATGATGCCATTCCCCTTATGGCGTTGCCACGCCTATAATCTTCGACGTCGACGAGATGAAAACATATGGCATTATTATGATAATGCGAAGCGTTTTCGAACTCGTTGAGGTCAAAAGAGGTGACAACATGCATATACCATGCTGCAAGTTTTGAAACATAGGGAGCGGAGTCGTCGAGCATTGGACAATGTCAACATGCTTCATGATGTCGCATTATCGAGTTGCCGCATTATCATGTCGCCGAAGTCGATGATGTTGATGCAAGCAAGAAAGTAGGCGGATAACTTATGTTCTTAGAGCTCGATGTCGTCATTATCGATGAGGCACATAATGCCCGCATGTATTTGTTTTAAAAGTTTTTAAATAGAGGCAGGGAGCTTAAGTAGCGACATTGATATGAGATGATGTCGATGTTGATCAAATTAAAATGTTTTAAAAGTGATAAACCTTATATCATTTTCAATCATGTACATGGCAATAAAAAAAGAGTTTTACAAATGTCATTAGACTTTGAAAATACAAAGAGATGATTTCCTTGTTTAAATTACGGGTTAAATATTAACCATACATCATTAAGAAAATGATTACAAGGACATTAATTATGGATGTTTATGTCTTGGTTTTACTTGATCAGTTATTATGTATGCTATTATTATCATATTCACTTTGTTTATAACCCATAAGTGCATTTTGGGGTGTTAAGGGCAGGATAACCAAGGTTGACCCAATAGCGAATATAAATTTACTTAACTCCTGGGTGAGTAGATTTGCATCCAAGAGGTCAGGTAGACCATAATATAGGATGCCCAGAACTAATAAAAAGATTATTGAGTTAGGAAGGTTCTTAGTTAGCCCATGAAAACTATATTGTGAGAAATGTTATTGGGAGGGGCCAATAGTTTCTTAGTGATCCCATGAAAATTATATCAAGAATATGTTATTAATAGGGATCAATCGGTTCATAGTTAGCCCATGATAACTATGATTGGATAACATTATTGGCAGAAACCAATAGGTTCTTAGTGATCCATGAAACTATGAAATTGGACAAATAGTCCGTAAGATTGGAACAGGTTTAGTTAGCCCACGAAACTAATAGGTTAATAGTAACTCTAAAAAATATAAACTGAGATAGATAGTCAGATAAATTAGGATGGAAAATTCGAGGCATATTGTAGTTATGAATATCATCATATTATGTTATGTTTTAGCCATTGCGGATGTAGGTGCATAGTATATGGTTATTGTATTATGGTTAAGATACTAGTGAGGGGAAAACCTATTCCGCTTAGTGGCGTGGTCTCACTAGATATCTAGTTGGTCCGAGATGGCAGGTTATTATTCACACCAAACTTTTTGTCTGACCTAAGGTTTTTCTTTCCCCTTAAACTCTCGGGTACTCATCCGAGTAGATTGTGAGTAAGGCTTTTTCAGTTTCTCTTTAGAAAAATAAGCCTCCAAAGACGTGCAGGAGACAATCTAGCAAGTAGGAGCTATATATCTATTTTCCACTGTGTTTTAATTCTGCTTTTGTGCTGTAATGGAAAGTTGTATTAAATGCCAGATATTTGACTTTGATCATCCAAGGGGGCATCTTCATATGTTGCTCTTGGAATATGTTGTAATAATTATATTTTCTCTGAATGTGGTTTGCAAATTGGGATCATGTAATGAAATTGAAATCTTATTATAAAATGAAATAAGAAAACTAGAATATAAATTGTGCTTAAAATTTTTGTCATATTCATGTGCTTCTGTGTTACCAATGTATCTAACATTACCGCATTCGGTCATCGGAAATTAATAACTATGGTTGACTGCAGCATCCGTAGCGGATAGTTTCGGGCTTCCAAATGGGGGATGTTACACTTAGGATAGGTGTGACCTGACTACCCATTCACTAACTTAGACCTTAGACCCGACGAGTGTGAGTCAATAGAGTAGTCATCTTAAGGCTAAATTAACACTAGAGGGAGGGGGGTGAATAATGTTTAATGGATTATATGAATATTTTCAAATTCTTTAAGATTCTACTTGGAATGATGTAATTAGTAATTAAAGAAAAATAATCAAGAATTAAAGTGCATATAAAAGTAAATGCAATAAAGGTAAAAAGGAAAGAACACACCAGGATTTTATACTTGTTCGGAGTTACCCTGCATCTAGTCCCGCACAATTCCTTGTATGAATTTCTTTTCAACTAGTAAATGCAAATACAATCTCGATTTCAAGGCTACAAGACACACCTTCCAAAATCCTGACCTCTAGGTAGAGTCACTTGATTTTTGGGCTACAAGCACACCCACTAGATTTACGGTCTACTAAGCACACCCAATTTATTTTACAGGCTAGAATCATACCTACAAGTATAGCAGTATGATTTGATAGAGTTTTACAGACTCAGATCTTCGATCTTGATTACAGTTGATCCTATAACTCTTGAATAGCACTTTGATCTTGGTTTGAGTGAGCGAGATGAGAGAAATCAGAGAGTAGATGAAGGAGAATCAAACTAGTGATGATTGAATTTGATTCTGGTTGAATTTCGGCAGAGTTTGGGTATATTTTGATTTAGAAAATGAGAGAATGGAAGGAGGAGAGATGAATAAGAAAATTATTATTATTAATTCATTTGGAAGTTTGGTATTTATAGAGGAACAACGGTCATATCTATTCATGAAGAGACATGACGAAATAACACTTCTTTTGAAATTTAAATTTTAAAAAATCGGCCACTATGTCGACATACATACAAAGAGTATGTCGACATACTCTTTTTAAAATTTAAAAATACTTTAAAACATTATTTTGAAAACTCGTTGTTTTGTAAAATAGTTTGATAATTAGTAAAATCGTTTAAGCAAAATTAATACATATTTTAGTCATAATAAAACTTTATATAATAATTTTGAAAATTTTAATATAATGTAAATAATATATATAAAAAATCAATATGATTATAACTTTTAAAGTATAAACAAAATTCAATATATATAAACTTAATAACACTAAAATAATACCTTTATAAGTATAAGAGATTGAAAATTATTTTGAGAAATATGTTGAAAAGATTATTTTAAAACTAGGATACTTGAAAAACAATTTAAAACAAAATTAGAGAAGGAGAGAGATCAGGTGTAACACCCCGATATTTTATAGGAAATATAATTAAAAAGAAATTAAAAGTGCATTTGGTACAGTGGTAAAGGCGCATGTTGACTTCCTTATTGACCAGGAATCAAGTCCCATTGTCGCCCAAAATCTGGAGCGTGTTTCTTTTAGCTGGTTTGTTTCCAACGATTTTCCTACGTATTTCAGCTAGGCTTCCCGTTCACTCCAATGATGTAATAGGATGAGATGGCTATATTTTATTGGTTGAGTGATGTGTATGGGCTAGAATGGATAATCATTAAGTGTATGAAAGAACCAGATTTAATCTAAAATAATCTAATGGATTATATTCATTCAAACAATCTATAGATAAACTATCTATCCTAAACCTAATCTCTTATTCAGCTGTCGCCATAATTCTATAGTAGAATTAGTGTGTATTATTCTTCCTCCATTTCACTACTAAATAAAAAAATCTCTACCAAATTAAATTATCTATATATATTCAAGGAATTTGGGGAATTTAGAAGAATCAAAGGGAGAAATATTGAAGCAAAGCTTTTTTTCAAATTTATGCAAGCTCAAGTGCCAGGTGAGTGGGAATTAATATGAAATAGAAAAATAAAGTAGTTCAATTTCAGTTCTTTTCTTGCACATTAATATGAATTAATTTCTGTTATTAATTGAGAATAGATGTAAATTATTGCAACTTCTTCTTCTTCCACTTCTCAAATCTAATTCATGGTTGGTTTAAAATATGGGATATATAAATTGTCTATTCATGTTTTATGGCATAAATAAGATTGAAATTTACGTAAATTATTGTATCTTCTTCTTCTTCCACTTCTCAATTCTAATTCATGTTTGGGTTGAAATTTGGAACAAACAAATTGTTATTCACGTTTCATGGCGTAAATAAGATTGGTTTAATTAAATTGAATTAGAATTGTTATTCAATTTCTAATGGTAGAAAAAGTTAGTTGAGTAAATTCAGAATATGTTACTTGAATAAAATTATAGTTTTGATTGATATAATTACATAATTTTGAATATGGTTTTGGAACAAAATTGGGAAGTCTAATTGACATAATTGTTTGTTTCATATGTGGCCTAAAAATGTAAAAGTGAGATTTTGTGTGATTAAATGGTTTGTGGCTACTGGATAAAAATTTTGTACAGATTAAATCTCTAAAAGAAGAACGTAAATTAGGGTGGAAAAAAATGTAAATTAAATGGACCCTAAAGGCTAGTGTAAATCTGTAACAAAATGACATAAAAATTACAAACAAACCATATGGACTGAACGGACGTGAAATTGAAATACCATTTATGTAAGAAAAAGGGAAATTATGAAATAACCAAATTGGATGTAAAAATGGCCTAAAAAGATTAATGAAAATAAACAGCATGAAAACTGTAACGGTAAAATTAATTAATCTGGAAGCGATTTGGTAGACAAACCTTGTAAAGCTCTGGATAGGTGTTTCATGTAGTTAAGACCAAAATATAGTTTTGGTTGTACGTACTAGGAGCAGGCAAGTAGGTTCGCAAGGATGTTTGTTACCTTTCATAGGTTGCTAGTACGTAGGATAGATAGCATCCGCAATCGTAGTACCTTTCACAGGTGTTTTTAATGAAGCTGTTTTGCTATTAATTTGTAATTAGTGAAAGTTTTCTTCCGCTGTAATATTTTAATCATTTTATGTTGTTGCCTTAGTCTTTGTGCTATATTATGGATTTTTATTTCACCCGACCACCCATGCTTCTAGTCATGTCTGATTTTCGGGGTGCCTAGAGGTGCGGGGTGTCACAGTTGGTATCGGAGCTAAGGTTTCGGTAATCCTAAAAATATTTTAAAAATATAAAGGTTTTCGAATAATTTTTAAAGGATATTCCAAATAGTACTTTTAAAAGTATAGTTATATATTTTGGAAAACTAAAAGAAATTTTAGAAATGGTTCCCTCATTTCTCTTCCTCCCTATCTATTGAACTATTTGTGGAGTACCTAATCCCAACTTTTTAATATCCACAGATAGAAATGTATGAATCACAAGATATCCTCAAAGTTCCAAGCCTTAATATGCCTGCTTAGTTCAGGCGTTATTTGCAGGATACTACACGAGCAGAGCCACCAGCTAGGGATGCTGCTCCGGCGGAAGGGGCTCCAGCCTGTCCGCTAGGCATTCCCGATTTTCCCAAGTTATGCAAGGACTACACCAGCTTAGGAGGCAAGCTGTTTCTTGGCACCGAGTCATATATTGAGGTGAGAGCTTGGATCCGTAGTTGTGAGCAGATATTTGGACTTATGGGATTGGAGGACTTGGCTCGGAGGCAGTTGGTTTCATGGCAGTTGTAGGGAGAGGCTCTTTGTTGGTGGGTGATTGTGGAGGCTGAGGCTGGTAATTTGACTTGGGCGAATTTTCGTACTTGGTTCGAGAAGAAATTCTTATCGCAGGTTGAAGAGGGAGTGCAGCTAGAGAAATTTATACAGCTCAAGTAAGGGGATATGACAGTTAAGGAATATGTTAATCAATTCAATGAGCTTGCCAGATTTGGACTAGACCTGATCAATACTCCTCACAAGAAGGCGTTGAAGTTCGTTAAGGGTTTGAGTCAGCCATTGCAGAGTTTGGTGGTGAGCCATATTTCGATGGGAGTCACTTTTGAGAGATTGGTAGAGATGGCTTTACTTGCTGATGCTGAGAAGAAAGGAGATGTGGCCTAGAAGAGTGATGGGAAGAAGCAGTGGAAAGGAAAGAGTAGAGGAGGGTCAGGTGGAAAAAGGAAATTTCCAAGGAAGGACTGGAAGTGCAATACTTGTGGGAAACTAAGTCATCTTGCCAAGGATTGTAGAGGGGCGGGAGATCGACTGGGATCGAGGTGCTATCTTTGCGATCAAATGGGTCATATGAAAAAGGACTATTCGTTGAAGCCCAAGGACAGTTCACAGACACCTTCACAGCCTGCTCAGGCTTATGCTTAGAGGCAGCTCCTTCCTCTAGTACTCGTCCGGTTGTGGACAAGGGAAAAAAGGTGATCATCGAAGGTGTGTTATCTATCTCTGATTTTCCTATTCGTACCCTATTTGATTCTGGAGCTTCGCACTCTTTTATATCTAGTACTCTGGTAAAGGGTCTTGGTCTTGATGCTTGCTTAGTGACCGACCTGGTAGTAGTATCAAATCCCGTAGGAGGATCGACCTATTTGTCCATGTTATGTCGGGAATTGAAATTGTTTATTTTAGGGGTTGAGTTTGACTGTAGTGCCTTTGTATTGGGCTTTTCCGGGTTCGGGTTGATTCTTGGTATGGATTGGCTATCCATGTATGGTGTTGTTCTTGAGTGCGATAAGAGGGTAGTGAGGTTAGGCACTTATAGTGGATGTACCTTGGAGGTATCTTGTGATTCTAGAGGATCATTCATGTTGAGCTACCTTTATTCTCTTAACTTAATCCCTGATAGTTTGAGTTCGGTACCGTTGTTAGAGACTTTATAGATGTGTTCGAGGAGGTTGCTCGCCTTCCACCTCGAAGAGAGATCGAGTTCAAGATTTATCTTGTCGATAATGCCAAACCGGTTTCTTTACCGGTAAGGCATATGGCTCCTAAGGAACGTCGTGAGTTGAGTAAGCAGATTGGAGAGCTTTTGGAGAAGGGCTTCATTCGTAGGAGCATTTCTGAGTGAGGCGCACCCGTCGTCTTTTCCATTAAGGCGGATGGCTCTCTTAGGCTTTGCATGGATTATAGGAAGCTCAATAAGCCGATGAAGAAGAATCATTATCCTCTTCCCCGTATAGACGATCTCTTCGACTAGCTAGTACGAGCCAAGGTATTTTCACAGCTCGATTTGGCCACCGGATTTCATCAGTTGCGTGTGGCGGAGGATAGCATCGAGAAGACTGCGTTTAGGAATCCGGATGGGTTATTTGAGTGGTTAGTCATGCCATTTGGGCTAACCAATGCTCCGGCATATTTTGTGGACCTGATGAGTCGAGTATTTCGCGAATCATTGAACAAGTTTATGGTGGTGTTCGTCGATGACATTTTGGTTTATTCGCGAAGCAAGGAGGAGCATACTGTTCACTTGGAAGAAGTTCTTAGGACCCTGCGAGCACATAAGTTGAAGGTGAAGTTCTCCAAGTGCCACTTTTGGAGGGATGAGGTTCGCTTTTTGGGACATATCGTTTCGGAGGATGGACTTGCAGTAGATCCGGCAAAATGGCAACAGTACAAGATTGGCGGGCCCCTAAGAATGCTACGGACATAAGGAGTGTCCTTGGTCTTGCAGGCTACTATGGGAAGTTCATTAAGGACTTCGCTAGGATATCAGCTCCACTTACCTGCCTTACCAAGAAGAACTCAACTTTTGTTTAGGATGCCAAGTGTGAGGATGTCTTTGGTCGATTGAAGGAAGTTTTGACTACCACGCCCGTATTGGTATTACCGAATGGAACCAAGTTTCTCAGTTTATATAGATGCTTTTGGTATGGGGCTAGGGGCGGTACTGATGCAAGAGGTTAGGGTAGTGTGCTATGCGAGTAGATGGTTGAAAACGCATGAGAAGAACTACCCGTCACATGATCTTGAGTTGGCAGCTATAGTTTTTGCTCTCAAGTCTTGGAGGCACTATCTCTTAGGAGAAAGATTTGAGCTTTTCACTGATCATAAGTCTTTGAAGTATCTATTCCTTTAGAAATACTTGAATTTGAGACGGCAAAGATAGATGGAGTTTTTAGCCTCTTATGACTTTGAGATTTCCTATACCCCTAGTAAGGGTAATGTAGTGACAGATGCATTGAGTAGATGCAAAGTGGTTTTAAGTCCTCTGTTTTTGGAGTGGAAGCATTTGGAGTACATTGCTACCTTTGATTTTAGACCTCCATCGGATTTAGCTCCGGGATTGTTAGCAGCCCTCGACGTTCAGCCTACTTTGATGGAGCAGATTGGAGCAAGGCAAGGTGAGGAGGAAGAGTTAAAGGACATTTTAGATAAGCTTGGTAGAGGAGACTCATCACCACATCTTAAGCGCTATACCATGGACACTAAGGGATGACTTAGAAGGGATGGTAGATTTTGTGTTCCCATAGTGAGGATTTAGTATATGCAGTGTTGGCCGAGTCACATCATTCTAGGATGACAGTGCACCCCGGTAGTGATAAGATGTACCGAGATATGAAGAGGGTATTCTATTGACCTGGAATGAAGAAGAGGGTGACGGAGTATGTATCGAAGTGATTCACTTGCCAAAGGGTAAAGACATAACAGAAGAAGCTCGGAGGACTGTTGCAGCCATTGAATATTCCATTATGGAAATGAAGAGCGTCTCTATGGACTTCGTGGATGGATTACCAAGGTCACAAAGAGGGAACACGAGCATTTGGGTCATTGTGGATAGACCGACGAAGAGCGCTCATTTTATACCCATTAAGAGTAATAGGACGGAAGCTTCTTTGGCGACTCTTTATGTAAGGGAGATAGTTAGGCTTCATGGAGTTCCCACCAGCATTGTGAGTGACAGAAATCCATTATTCACCAGCGAGTTTTGGAGGAGTCTTCAACAAGCCCTGAGAACAGAATTAAATATTAGCACGGCATATTACCCTCAGACAGATGGCCAGACTGAGAGGGTAAATAGGGTTTTGGAAGATTTTCTCAGATTGTGCATCATTGACTTTGGAGGCTCTTGGGAAGACCACCAACCTTTGGTGGAGTTCGCGTATAATAATAGTTATCAAGCAAGCATTAGGATCGCACCGTTCGAGGCCCTCTATGGCAGACCATGTAGATCACCAGCCTGTTGGTGGGATACCACCGATAGGATCTTGCTTGGACCAGACTTGGTGAGGGAAACTTCCAAGAAGGTGGATTTGATTCACAAGAGGTTGAAGACTGCACAAGATAGACAAAAGTCATATGCCGATAGAAGACGTTCAGATTTGGAGTTTAAGGTTGGAGATATGGTTTTTTTCAAGGTTTCTCCTTTGAGAAACGTTATGAGATTTGGCTCAGTGGGTAAGTTGGCACCGAGATTTGTAGGACCCTTCCCTATTACCGCACGGATTGGAAAAGTGGCATACAGAGTTGATCTTTTAGATAAGTTGGCAGGAGTTTACGATGTTTTTCATGTTTCGCATCTGAGGAAGTGTCTACATGATTCCGCAGTAGTTGTAGAACCCGATCAGCTAAGGGAAGTGGAGGTAGAGCGTGAATCACTTGTGCATCGTACACCCACCAGTATATTGGAACATAGTGTCAAGAGATTACGCAACAGGGAAGTTCATCTAATGAAGGTTCAGTGGGAGATGACCCCAAGGAGTGCACATAGGAATCCAAGGAGAGAATTCAAACTTCTTATCCTTTTCTATTTGAAGGTTCACTTCAAATATCCTATCTATGATCTTTGATCTTTCCTTAGTTAAGGTCTTTTCGATAATCTTTAGGTGAAACCTAAGGATGGTAGCTTGGTTGTAAACATGTCATTAAGGCATGTTATGTTTGATGGATGGAAATGATTGCAAGTGGATGCCAATGTTTGCAAATGGATGCATTGCATGCACTAGGTAGATATTTATTAGGATAATCGACCAACTAGGTACACACACTTGCATATGCGTGCATGTTATCTATTGCATTTGCACATGGTTGTATGTATATATATATATATATTTATATGTGTGTGTGTGTAAATGGATGTTGAATATGGATGGTGCATTTAGGTGAATGATAGAAACATATATATAGAATTATCAATTATAATAGGGTAATTGCATACATTCCTGACATAAACTTGCATTATATGAGGTCAATTGAATCAGTAGACCGACTACCTTTTCGCATTAGGTAAGTTCATATGCATTTCACTTTGCATAAATCATAAATAGCATTAGTTAAAATAAGGACAATGGTAGAAATGGAGGATGGTTGAGTAGATGGATGTAGTTCTTGGATGCTGGTTGTAAATTACGTTCTTTCGTCTTTGGAGATTTCAGGGACGAAATACTCTAAGGGGGGAGAATGTAACACACCAATATTTTACAGGAAATATAATTAAAATGAAATTAAAAGCGCATTTGGGACAGTGGTAAAGGAGCATGTTGACTTCCTTAGTGACCAGGGATCAAGTCCCATTATCGCCCAAAATCTGAAGCGATGTTTTTTTTAGCTGATTCGTTTCCAGCGATTTTCCAACGTATTTCAGCGTTGTTTCTAACATGCAGCGACTTCCCATTTGCTCCAGTGATGTAATAGGATGAGATGGCTAAATTTTATTGGTTGAGTGATGTGTATGGGCTAGAATGGATAACCATTAAGTGTATGAAAGAACTAGATTTAATCCAAATTAATCTAATGGATTATATTCACTCAAACAATCTATAAATAAACCATCTAACCTAAACCTAATCTCTTATTCAGTCGTCGCCATAATTCTACAGTAAAATTAGTGTGTATTATTCTTCCTCCTTTTCTCTAGTAAATAAACAAATCTCTACCAAATTAAATTATCTATATATATTCAAGCAATTTGGGAATTTATAAGAATCAAAGGGAGAAAGATTAAAGCAAAGCTTTTTTTCAAATTTATGCAAGCTCAAGTGCCAGGTGAGTGGGAATTAATATGAAATAGAAAAATAAAGTAGTTCAATTTCAGTTCTTTTCTTGCATGTTAATATGAATTAATTTCTGTTATTAATTGAGAATAGATGTAAATTATTGCAACTTCTTCTTCTTCCACTTCTCAAATCTAATTCATGTTTGGTTTAAAATATGGGATATATAAATTGTCTATTCATGTTTTATGGCATAAATAAGATTGAAATTTATGTAAATTATTGTATCTTCTTCTTCTTCCACTTCTCAATTCTAATTCATGTTTGGGTTGAAATTTGGAACAAACAAATTATTATTCACGTTTCATGGCGTAAATAAGATTGGTTTAATTAAATTGAATTAGAATTGTTATTCAATTTCTAATGGTAGAACTAGTTAGTTGAATAAATTTAGAATATGTTACTTGAATAAAATTATGGTTTTTATTGATATAATTACATAATTTTGAATATGGTTTTGGGACAAAATTGGGAAGTCTAATTGACATAATTGTTTGTTTGTTATGTGGCCTAAAAATGTAAAAGTGGAATTTTGTGTAATTAAATGGTTTGTGGCTATTGGATAAAATTTTTGTACAGATTAAATCTCTAAAAGGAGAACGTAAATTAGGGTGGAAAAAATGTAAATTAAATGGACCCTGAAGGCTAGTGTAAATCTGTAACAAAATGGCATAAGAATTACAAACAAACCTTGCAGACTGAACGGACATGAAATTGAAATACCATTTATGTAAGAAAAAAGGAAATTGTGAAATAACCAAATCGGATGTAAAAATGGCCTAAAGCAGATTAATGGAAATAAACAGCATGTAAACTGTAACGGTAAAATTAATTAATTTGAAAGTGATTTGGTAGGCAGACCTTGTAAAGGTCTGGATAGGTGTTTCATGTAGTTAAGACCAAAATATAGTTTTGGCTGTACGTACTAGGAGCGGGCAAGTAAGTTCGCAAGGATGTTTGTTACCTTTCATAGGTTGCTAGTACGTAGGATAGATAGCATCCACAATCGTAGGCTTCTTCAGGCAGATCGACGCGGACGAAACATGACAAGTGTGCTCCGACGTAGGCTTCTTTAGGCAGATCGTTGGAGGATTTTGCACAGCCGACCCAGCTACGGGCGCTCTTTCGGAGGACCGACACTTTGGATAGGGGCAAGTCCATGTTGGTGACTGAGGAGACAGGAGGATAGGAGTCCAGTTTGGCGGAGCGTGAGCGCAACTTCGGGGTCCTACGAGGTTGTTTGAGTCAGCATCGGTCAGACATAAGAGGCATTTAGTCACTGTGCATGGGTAAAGAGCATGACTTTCATGCTGTAGCATGTGGATAGGTAAGGACAGCAGGTCCGACAAGCCGATTGAAGTTTAGTATTACTGCATGGTTGACTTCCCTAGAGTGACTACGGACTTTGGCTTCTTAGGAACTGTATCTGAGAAGGATTCACTACATTATAGTATTCACCCTCTGCGATATCCGGGGAAGACCTGGTATTAAACTGTTTTATTCTTTCTACTTCATTTTATTTCTCATTCACTAGACTTTATGTCTAACCCATTCCATTTTTCCTATTTTCCCCAAATCATAGGAGGGCAGGTCTAAGTTGCAGTTCTTTATAGCTTGGAGGGTCATTGGAGCAGTTGTTATCTTCAGCTTTTGTTTCTTTTGTTTCATGTACTTCATTTCTCTTTTACGTACTCTACTCTATATATGGGGACCTATATTGTGAACTTTGTTATGTTTTATGTTTTGGTGGAGACTACTTGGTACTTTTGGTTTCAGAAATAAATTTGGGATAATGTTGTTTTCAATGAAGCTGTTTTGCTATTAATTTATAATTAGTGAAAGTTTTCTTACACTGTAATATTTTAATCATTTTATGTTGTTGCCTTAGTCTCCGTGCTATATTATGGATTTTTATTTCACCCGACCACCCATGCTTCCCGTCATGTCCGATTTTCGGGGTGCCTAGAGGTGCGGGGTGTCACATCAGGAAAGTGCTATCAAGGTTTTAACATAAATTATACAACTCTATAACTTATCTGGAATATCTTTAAATCTTGAAATCTTCAATACTCATGAGTCTTCATTCTCCAACTCTTGAAATGAACTCTTCAATACACATGAGTCTGCATTTTCCAACTCTTAAAACTCTATATCAGCATCTTGAATCTACTCTTGATACTGTACAGTCTTCTTAATCAACACCTATCTAATATCCCGCATTATATACTATATATAACTTGATATAACATTAGTATTTATATTTTATATTATGTCTACATTTGTTATCATCAAAACCAATACATATGGTACTAACAATCTCCCTCTTTTTGATGATTACAACTCTGTATATAAAATATAATATAACACCCCCTAGGTTACAAAACTCCCCCTTAATCTATGCCTAGATTTTATATATTTCTCCTCCATTGTCATCAACAAAAATAACCACCTAAAAATATAACTTTAACACTAACTCTTTCTCTAACTCTAGCTACCCCTAAATAAAATATTACAGACTAATGGCATATAATGATGATGAGAATGATTTATCTAAGAACAATAAGTGATATTTAAAATAAGATAATCATGAAATGGAAATAATGATAAGAATAATATATAAGAAATGATAAGTGATAACAAAAATCATTAATAGTAATCAAAGCAATCTATATATTAATTCAATACCATGCCATTATACAATCACATCTTAAAACGTACTTATGAGTAAGTAAAACAAATGTCAAATTAAATTGAATATACACACCACACGCCCAAATTAATGAAGACAAGTACCATCCTAATGTGATTTCCTAATGATCAGGATTTGTGAATAGATCAATGAGGATAAAGAAGGAAAAAGTTCCCCTTTTATTCGATGATATTTCCATCTCGATCGAAACATACTTCTCCGATGCATCAGACTTTGTCATCTTCCTCCATGTGTTCTTCCTCTTATTCCTCGTCATCGCTGCCTTGAATGGGGTTATGAATGGCCAAATTTGCAGAATCATCTTTAATAACTATTGGATTCATAGGATTACCCAAAAGATATTTTTGCAAATTGCAAAGAATTCTGTGGTGTTTCTCTTGTTCTTTGGACATACGAAGTTCTACAACTTGTATTTCAGTCAACATCTCCTGAACATTCTTCATTTCTCCTTCCAATTTAATAACTTTGGCCATAGTAGTGTTCTGGAAAGAGCCTTGGATAGGAGAAGTGAAGGAAAACGATGAATTCTCTTCTCTAGAACGTTTGGGATTAGAGGAGGCCACGGTTTATTTATTTCAGAAGTTTAAAACAGAGAGAAATAGAGAAATGAAGAAGAAAGTTGAAATTTGGTTATTATATAACCACCAATTTGAATTTTAGAGGGAAATTGTTTTAAAAAAATTACCGTTATATGTCGACATAGGGGGATAGGATATGTCGACATTTATGTTATAATTTTGATTCTTTTGTTTTTCTTTATATTTTGTAATTTTTACTTCATTACTTTTATATTTTCGATAGAGAACAAATTCCTAACTCTCTTCTTAACTTAGTAAAAGATGTTTGACTCAATGGTTTTATTGATATATTAGCTATTTGGTTTTTAGTGTTTATAAATTCAAGTGATATTATTTCTTTGTTTACATTATCTCTTAGAAAATGGTGTCTTATACCAATTTATTTAGTTCTAGCATAAGAGTTGGATTTTAGATAGATTGATCGCACTTGTATTATCATAGTATATTAGTGATTTATTAAAATTTAAACCAAAATCTTTTAATGTTTGTTGCATATAGATAACCTATAAATAGGCTAATGCTGTTGAAATATATTCTACTTCTATTGTAGATAGTGATACAGGAGTTTGCTTCTTACTAAACTAGGAAACCAGAGAGTGTCCCATAAAGTGACAAGTTCAACTTGTACTTTTTCGGTCTGATTTGCAACCAACATAGTCAGCATCACTATGTGAAATTAATTCAAAGGAGTCTTCTTTTGGGTAAAAGAGTCCATGGTCTAATGTGTTGTTTACATATCTTAAAATTCATTTTACGGATTTTAAATGAGTTTCTTTAGGCTGAGATTGATATCTTGCATAGAGAAAAACACTATGCTTTATATCAAGTCTATTAGCAGTTATATAGTGTAGTGATCTAATCATTCCTCTACATAATTTTTGATCTACATCTTTTGAATTTTCTTTTTTATTTAATTTTTATTAGTTGCCATGGGAGCTGGTTTACCACTGGTATTTGACATACCAATTTCTTAACTAAATCTTTAGCATATTTTTCTTAACTAATAAAAATTCCATTACATGATTGTTTTATTTGTAATCCTAGAAAATAATTTAGTTCTCCCATATGACTCATTTCAAATTCCTCAGTCATTATTTTTGAAAATTCCTTATTTAGTTTATCATTGGTAGATCCAAAAATGATATCATCTACATGTATTTGTATTAACTAAATACTATTTTTATCTCTTTTATTAAAAAGTGTGCTATCTACTTTTCCTATTTAAAATTTGATTGTGATAGATAGGATTTAAGTCTGCATACCAAGCTCTTGAAGCCTGTTTCAAACCATGCAAAGCTTTCTTTAATTTGTAAACATGATTAAGTAGTCTTTCATCTTCAAAAAGCGGGGGTTGTTCTACGTATACATCTTCTTTAATAAATCCATTTAAAAATGCACTTTTAACATCCATTTGATATAACTTAAAATTATTATGATTAGCGAAAGCAAGTAAAATTCGTATAGCTTCTAATCTTGCTACGGGTGCAAAGGTTTCATCAAAATCGGTTCCCTCTTCTTGACAATAATCTTGTGTAACTAATTGAGCTTTATTTCTCACAACCCTTCCTTGTTCATTCATTTTGTTTCTATATACCCATTTGTTTGTACCAAAAATGGGCACAACACTTTTCGGGAGTTATTTGAAGAGATAAAATGAAGATTGTAAATGTAAAACAGAGATTATCTAACAAAAACTCCAACAAATAGGAATGTAAAGTGCACAGACAAGCAGTTTAGAGTGGTTCGGCGTATAGCCTACGTCCACTATGAAGTTTTGATGATTTTATTGATTCTCTTTCAATGATTACAAGCGTTTACAGCAATGAACAGCGGATTACAGTTTAGAATTCGAAATGGACAGCAAAAGTATGATGCAAATCTTAATCCGGTAGAGTCTGGACGCTTCAGAGAAAAGAGATCCTTTTTCTGTTGATTCTGGGGCTCTATTTATAGGCGTAGGAAGCTCAAATCTCGCTCAAACTCCGGGAGAATTGGTCTGGCACGTGAGTGGGTCCATGCGCCCGGTCCCACCAAATTTCAACTCCATATGGGATCGATTCGAAACGACTTCGTATCGATCAGAAAATGCTCCAATCGAGCTAGAATTTGGCGTGGACATCCCTCAGCATGCATGCAAGCTTCTCTGAAAATTTTACTGGATTTGGATCAGTGGATTACGAGATATGGTCAATCCGAACTGGAATTCCTTATAGGCTGTCTGGTTCGTATCCATGAATTCGACTCCATCCGTTCGCCTCGCTGGCTGCACGTGCTCTTGAAGTGAGGTGGCGCGCGCGCTTCGTCTCGATCCGGTCTTTGTGCCGCATTGACTGTTTCGACTCCACATATCTTGCCTTGTTTTACTTTGATGGAAGACACGTCATCCCTGGTCAGTTGACTCGTTGGATACGAACAAGTCATTAGGCATGGATTCGAAGTGAGGTCCTCTGATGGATACGAAGAGCACTGGTCCGATGGATACGAAGCAAGCACCGAGTGATGGATACGAAGTAGACGCTGAATGATGGATGCGAAGCAGACGTTGGCTGAAGGATACGAGGTCCTTCAATTGCTGGTGTGCATGAAGTCCATCGATACGAGCTCGATGGATACGAAGGAAGTCGAGTCGAGCCTGGGTACCTCGATGGATTCGGAGCTGATTGGCACGAAGCTTGATGGATTCGAACTAGGGCTTCGGTGATGGATACGAAATTGCCCAGAGTGATGGATACGAAATCTGGGCTTTTCCCTCCAATTTGACTCGATCATAACTTGAGCGTACGAGTCCGGATTGACTTGAAATTTGAGGTGCTGATCTCTATGGCCTTTCTTGTCATGTCCTATCAATTGTAGCTCATTCTGGGCTCGGACAAAAATTCAGTGATATCCATGGCGTGCTATCCTTGTTCTCTAGTCGGCTCCCTTGGTGTCCTGGCCTTGCCAAAAGGCGGGATAACATTTGCCCCCCAAAGTACGTCTTGTGAAAACATGACGTGCTTTGAAAAGCTGTAGGTCTTCTTTGAATAACTTTGAAAGTCGTACCCCTTAGCCATTCTCTCGTATCGGTCCTCTTATGAATCGATGCTCAAAGTCGAAAAGCCTTCTTTCGTATCGATGTGGGTTGACTTGATGGATACGAAAACGATCATTCGTATCGATGGTCACAAATCGCGGTGAATTCTGATTCGAATTGGTGATATCTGGTGGATACGAAAATGGATGTTCGCATCGATAGATACTGATGGATACGAAAGTGACGCTCGTATTAACAGGTCTGCTCTGTTTCGAATCGATGGCTCAAAATTTGAATGTTTCGAAACGATGGTGTCTGGTGAACATTTCGCCTCGATGAATGCACAGCTTGATGGATTCGAATAGAGCGTTTGCATCGACCCATCGTATTCATGTGGCCTCCCTGTGCGCTTCGAACCGATAAAGTCTGGTGGGTTCGAAACGAGCCTTCGTTTCGATGTGCCGTCTGACTGGTTGCGACCGGTCAGATTGACTGGGAGTCGAATCGACTCGGTTCTGTCCTAGGCTTCATATAAATATCTGGGACTTCGTCATTTCTCACTTTTTTTACCTTTTACTTTTACTGTTGCTCTCCATTCCCTCTTTTACTTTCGTATCGATAAACTGAGAGACAAGTGTTCGTTTTCGAGTCGAAGCAAACCTTCGTTTCCTTGTTTAAACATCGCTGAAATCAGGTAATGAATGGATAGAGTCATGTTAACAACGTCGAATCACGAGTCTGCGCATTCATCTTTCCTGCTTTTTCGTCCAGTCTTCACGAATTTTCAGATCTGGACGAGAGAAAACGATATTGGGGAATGACTCGTGGCCATGGAGCTGAGATCCCTTGGGGAAGAAGAAGATATGGAGGAAATCGCCCTATCTTCGTCTCGTGTCGATCTGAAATTGGAATATTCGAATCGATCCAGTCAACATACGTTCATATCGGTAGGGAGATGAAAGCAGCAATTGTTGCGAAGCCATTGCTTTCAGATCGACGCGAAATTGGCAAATTCGATCGGTTCGAATTGATCTGCCTCCGATCGATACGATTCGTATCGATTCGAACCTGATTGATACGAAGCGCTCTCACCCCTGCCTGACCGATACGAATGTATTGAGTCGAACTCGATCGATACGAAGTACCTTCATTCCAGTGCGATCGACACGAACACATCTTTCATTCTGAGACGATCGATACGATAGTATCGATTCGAACACAGCCGGGTTGCGATGTATGATCTTCATGACTCGATACGAAATGAAATGCAACGATCGATTCCAACCTAAATTTGGACGGACTTAAAGAAACTTTTAATATCCAAATACTTGACTCCGACGAGCTTCTGCCTTGCACAATAGAACTTTGTCATAGAACTGCATATTTGACTGACTTTCGGAGCTCGTCGATGAAACTGCCATTTAACAGAAAAGTACAACGAACTCTTTAATCTTGAATCGATCGTTATCATCTGGATGGCGCAATCATGACGGTCAGCGATGACGGTCATGTTTGTCTGACTTCCAGGATCTCGTCGCTTGCACATTTTCTTTAACTCTGTAGAATTTGCTCAAGTCACGCACAACACTTGCACTACACGACACATTCATGCACTTTACACTGGGGAATGCACAGGCTTTTTGTCATCTAATGATGGTTTCTCGTGAGTTAGCTAGTGATGGAACCGTCAAGTTCGCAGCAGCAAGAAACTCAGAACCCTACCATTCCTAGAATTGAGATTCCGGTCATCGAGACCGAAGCTATTGGCCCAGCTCCGGACGAGTTGCCCGATGCGTCCTTCATTAACAGTCCGCCTGATTCCGTCCCATCCAATATTTCTGAAGACATGCTAGGGAGAATATGCTTAAGGCATGGTCTGTCTTTGGATGAGGTATTGTTGCCCGGACCGAATGATAGGCCACATAATCCCCCGGAGGGGTATACTGCTTTTAACCGGCATGCGTGCGCAGCCGACACACTTCCTCCATTCAACGACTATATAAGAGAAGTGTTGGCTTATCTGGACATCGCTCCGTCTCAATTGCATCCAAACGGATATGCCTCACTCAACAGCTTGTTCGTTGTGTTCATGGAGTACCTCTATCGCCCTCCCCGTATGACCGACATAAGATACTTGTTTAATTTCAAGAGTCGGACCGACAGCCCATCTTATACGTTCTTGGAGTCTGTAAGGAACTGCCAAGTTATCGCGGGGTCGTGGACTAGGCTAAGCTATTTTAAGTCGGAGTGGTTCTATGTCCGATGTCCTCCGGGGTTTGCCAGAAGATGGCTGTTCAGACGTGAGCATTGTCTTTTCTTTTTCAATTAATTGACAGGGCAATTTTCGGAGTGAAATTAAACTTACGTCTTCTTCTCTTTTTCTCTCAGCTATCATCCAGCGGCCTGAGGGTGGCTATTATAAAGAAATAGTTCGGGTCTTCCAAGAGATTCCTAGCGAAGAAAGGAATATTGAACTGTTATTGACAGATCGGAATCTCAGAGTCCTTGGGCTGATCGGTCGGAGGCAGAGCATAAGACTCGATGGTGCATTAAAGACCATCTCCAGGAAAAAGGTCAAGCGGATGAAGCCCAGGGTTGTGATAATCGAGGAACCCGACTCCGAGAAAACTCACACTGACGAAGAACCGTTGGTCGGACCTGCTAATGCAACCCCGGAGTCCGATGCTAAGAGGAAAGGCAAAGCTGTGGCTTCGAAACAGCCTAAGTCTGGGAGGCGGAAGTCTGTGGTTTTGCAACGTCCTTTGCCAGGAGTTAAGATTACGGAGGCAGCCTCCCTGCAAGCTAAAGATCAACTCGAAGGGCCTGCTGACCCTCCAATCCCTGACATCGAGCCGGAGCAACACGATGTTGGGTCGGGTGGACCGCAACATATCGTCGATGTTAGCGAGTCTGAGCTTGCCAATGCGATTGACACTTCTGGTTGGTCCGGGGGGTTACACATTCACACACTCCTCACGGCACAACACACTTTCCTAACCATAGACAACACATCGCAAATGGTTACTGATTCTTTGTGGTTTTCTTTTCAGGTACGATGTCTGGGAAAGGTTCCGTGCTTGGTAGTTTGCGTAAGCGCCGTTATCACGAGCCACGCAGGAGAGAGGGCGAGAGGGATTATGACACGGGACACTCTGGTCAGGAGAAGTCTGACAGAGATAGGGGATATGTTCGCCGATCCCGATCTCGCTCTCCTCCCCCCAGGACCTCTGCACCTCCTACGGCCGCAGTTACTCGTCCTCCCGAAACTTCACGGCCTAGGCCGCCTTCTCAAGCTTTGAGGTCCGATCCTCCGCGCAGGACCGAAATAGCCACCTCTTCGGCTACTGTGCCGGTCCCGACCGAGGCGTCTAGCGAAGGAGCGCTTGAATTGGCACAGATGAGGAAGGAATTTCCTGACATCTGTTTTGATGGGTATGTCTTCCCCCCGCACCTGAAGAGAATCCCGCCAACCGCGGAAACCACTATCCACAATTATGTTGCGGACATCTTTTTCCAGTATAGGGAGTGGGGACGGGCCGCGAGGAAGGCATCTAAAGTGGCATTTGAGCGGGGCGTCACCATCGAGCAGCTCGAGAAGGAGCTGGGTCGCAACGACCAAATCATAAAAGCGCTCAACTCGGAGGCTGAGTCTTCTCGTAAGTCTGAAATGGAGGCTTTAAAGAAAGTTGATGAAGTGACCGCTGTCATGGCCAGGATGAAGCAAGAACATTACACCGCCATCGAGGACATGGGTCACAGGAACACTTCTATTACTGCCGAGAGGGATGCCGCTCTCAAGGAGCTTAATGAGCTGAAGTCAAAGTTTTCAGAGATGGCTAAGGAAAAAGACGCAGCTAATGTCTCTGCGCAGGAAGCCTGTGACCAGGCAGTGACACTCCGAAAGGAGAAGGAAGCGGCTATACAACAAGCCCATGAAGCTGAGGCTGGGGTTGACGAGAAGGTACGGCAGGCGGAGGCCAGGATTGAGGCCGAGGTGGAGGAGCTACTCGTCACTTATAATGCCAATGTGCTAAGGCACCGAGACTTGACATGGCTTGACGATTACCCTACACATCTCTATAACGCCTGGAACTTACTGGTTGATGAGGAGAGATCTGGGCACCCTGATGAAGCCGTTGATGAGTTCGAGCTAGAGAACCGCATCCTTAATGATGACGAAAAGAAGGTTCTTCATGACTCCATGATTTCCCATGACAAGGTGAGGCTTGGTGCCCAGATCCAGGAAGTCGGAGAGAGCTCTGGTGCAGAACACCATGTTACGAGTTCTGAGATAGTCGTGTCATCTCAGTCTGAACCAACTCCGATGATCTACTCCCAGCCTATCCCGGCGTATGACCCAGATCAACCGCATTTATCTCCTATTAAGGAACATCCTTCTGAAGTAGTTCAGATGACCTCGAGCCAAACCGAGGAAGGTACTTTGAACTAACTTCTAGTATGTTTGGATTGAAGAACCCGCGTTGAAATGTTGCTAATGACATGTCTTTTCCTTTGATCAGTGACAAGAGTTGCACCAGCCGCGCCTCTTACACCCCAAGAATCAGGTCAAGCGCCAGGAGCCATCATCTCTGAGGCGACCTCCGTCGCAGCAATGGCACCAGTTGGAGTGACGGAGGGGAGCTCACTTTCTTTCGACGAGCAGATGATAAACGAGCTCCTTGGCCGTCAAAGTGATCCTTTTGCGGACTTGCCATTTGGCTTGGGTGGATTCACGGCTACTTCTGACACCTTGTCCCAGACTACTACGGCTTCTAGCGAGGCCAGGGCACGGCGGGAAGCGGCGATGTTGGCCGAGATTAACGCCGAGATGGCGGCCGCGGCGCACGGTGGTGAAGTAGACGGCGGAGCAGCAGCACAGTGCCCTACTCCTCTTATGACTGTGTCTCCTGGGGGCACACTTACTGATACTAATGTGCCAGCCCCTCCTCCAGCTTCCGAGTCTGTTCCTCCCACTCCTCCTTCGGGAAGTATCCCTATAGAGTCCAGCTCAGACGAGGATGTTGACATTATGCCTCCACCCGAAGGGAGCTTGCCTAAGGAGAAAGGCTCCAAGAGAAAGGGTACTGGTGGCTCCAGTAGCTCCTCGAGGAAGAAGAAGCTGAGGAAACAGAAGGATTAGACGTTCTTTTCATAGGCGGTTAGGGACTTTTGTTATTTTTTCTGCTTTTTCCCTTTTGTAGGCCGTGTTTAGATGCAGGTTCGGCCCCTGCTAGTAGGAATATTTTGAAAGAAAACTCATGTATAAACCATTGTTCTTGAGTTAGTTGGAATAAAATTTTGTTTTTTGGCTTCAGCTTGTGTTCTTTTCTATGCTTGAATATTGCAGTGTTCGGACTTCGGTTCAGTGTACTTGCATTATTTGATTGCTTCAAGAATAGCTCATTTTACTTGTAAAGTATGGGAATCTCAGACTTGAGTTGTGATAGGGAATCGCATCGGAGCTGAGCATCGCATAGTTTCGGGTAATGATTAACATTTACCTCTGCCCCCAGTTTCGGGGTCAAGTTGTGATGATCAGCTCGTGATGGCACCAAGCGCGGACCGAGTGGTCGAACTACGCTTGTTCTCTTATGAATCGTTCCATCTACACTCCGGGGATATGCGTCATCTCGTAAGCGGTTGTTCGTACTTTAGGAACATGGAGTTGACTGACGTTCGTATTCTGCATCGCACTCTGGGAATGCGGAGTTGAATATTTATACTCCGCTTCGCACTCTGGGAATGCGGAGTTAAATGTTTATACTCCGTCTCGCGCTCTGGGAGGATGGAGTCAAATGTTTATACTCCACTTCGCACTCTGGGAATGCGGAGTCGACTGTTTATACTCCGCTTCGCACTCTGGGAATGCGGAGTCGAATGTTTATACTCCATTTCGCACTCCGGGAATATGGAGTTAAGTGTTTATACTCCGCTTCGCACTCTGGGAATACGGAGTTGAATGTTTATACTCCACTTCGCACTCGGGGAATGTGGAGTTAAATGTTTTATACTCCATTTCGCACTCCGGGAATATGGAGTTAAGTGTTTATACTCCGCTTCGCACTCTGGGAATACGGAGTTGAATGTTTATACTCCACTTCGCACTCTGGTAATGTGGAGTTGGATGTTTATACTCCATTTCGCACTCCGGGAATATAGAGTTAAGTGTTTATACTCCGCTTCGCACTCTGGGAATACGGAGTTGAATGTTCATACTCCACTTCGCACTCTGGTAATGTGGAGTTAAGTGTTTATACTCCGCTTCGCACTCTGGGAATACGGAGTTGAATGTTTATACTCCACTTCGCACTCTGGGAATGTGGAGTTAATTGTAGGATTGTCGTGTGTCAACCCTATTAATATCGGTGTCATGGCTTGTCCCCGAGCTTGGGTTTCAGCTAGTGAGTGGCCGGTCGTATCACAGCCACTCTCCATTTGAATAAGTCCCATTGCATGATGGGATTTAGCTCTTCGTGCGTCGTGATGTTGTATATCGTACATAATGAATCACAGCTCTGGCTCGAAGAAGTGGCATTTTATTGCTGAAATAAGAAAATGCGGCAAAGTCAGTTGCCTTATTACAAAATTCAAATTTCGAAATGCAGAAACAAATTGCTAAATAGAATGAAATAAATAAAGCCTGTCATATGTAGTAGCAGCGGAGACTTTCGCTGTTCCAAGCCCTCGGTAAATCGAGACCGTCAACAGTCGACAGCTTGAATGTACCATCTCCGAGCTTTCGTGTAATTACATACGGCCCTCCCCAGTTCGGTTTCATGTGTGAAGGAACTGGGTAAATTCTCTTGAGCACGAGGTCGCCGAGTTCAAAGGTTCGAGGTCGAACTCTGGTGTTGTACAATCGGGCGACCCGGCTTCGATGTGCGGCTGCTCTCAAATCAGCCTCCTCCCGTTTTTCATCCAATAGATACAAAGACACGGCTAGGAGTATAGCGTTTGTTTTTGGATCATAATAAGTCACGCGATGAGAGAGCACTTCTGTCTCGACCGGAATAACGGCCTCTGAGCCATAAGATAGGGAAAACGGAGTGTGTCCGGTCGCGGTTTTGTGGGTCGTTCGATAGGCCCATAACGCCAGAGGAAGTCCATCGATCCACTTGCCCCCAGCCTTCTCCAATCGTTTCTTCAGGATCGATTTTATAACTTTGTTGACAGCTTCAACCTGTCCATTCGCTTGGGGGTGTGCGACAGCCGAGAACTTTTTGCGGATATGAAACCGTTGACAGAAACTCTTGAATTCTGCACTCTCGAATTGGGTTCCGTTATCAGTGATGATAGTATGCGGGAGTCCAAATCGACAGATGATGTTGCGAACCACGAAATTTATCACCTTCTTTGTCGTAATGGTTGCTAGGGCTTCGGCCTCAGCCCACTTTGTGAAGTAATCAACTGCGACGATGGCGTATTTCGCACCGCCTTTTGCTAAAGGTAAAGCGCCGATGATGTCAATGCCCCACATTGCGAATGGCCAGGGACTGACCATTTGGGTTATTTCAGTTGGCGGAGCTCTCGGAATTCGGGCATGTATCTGGCATTTATCGCACTTCCGGGCATAGTTTGCCGCATCTCGGTTCACTGTCGGCCAGTAGTATCCATATCGGAGTATCTTTTTAGCGAGAGCTTGCCCGCCGGTATGATCGCCGCACTCTCCTTTGTGCACGTCATGTAGCACTCGCTTGATTTCCTCGTGGGCGATACATCTGAGGAGAGGAACGGAATAACCTCTCCTGTACATGACTCCGTTTTGGATGACGAACCACGAGGCTTTTCGCTGAATCTGTCTCTTCTCATTTCTAGGTTCAGGTAGCACCCCATTCTCAATGTAATTCCGATACGGAGTCCTCCAGGATTCTCTACTGGGAGCGGTTTCAAATACAGAGTTCATTTCTATCCGATCGATGCTTGGAGTGGCCAAAGTTTCAACGGGGACAAGTCCCATTTGTTGCGCTTCGCCTGTGCTGGCTAACTTCGCCAGTGAATCGGCTTTCTGATTGCGCTCCCGAGGCACATAATAGATGGCATAATAATCAAACTGGTTTAGTATTTCCTGAACTCGTGCCAAGTAAGCGGCCAGTCTTCGGTCTCTTGCCTGGTATTCTCCTCGTACCTGGCATACCACTAACTGTGAATCGCAATAAATTTCTACAGCGATAATTCTCAAATCTCTGGCAAGCTTTAGGCCGGTTAGGAGGGCTTCATATTCGGCTTCATTATTGGTTGCACGAAAGTCGAACTTAAGAGCATAACATATGGATCGGCCCTCGGGAGTCTCAAGTACAACCCCAGCGCCCGAACACCGGTCATTTGACGCACCATCAGTATACAGCTTCCAGATGTATTCGGGGGATTCGCTGGTCTCGGGTAAGTCTTCTGGAACGGTGAATTCGGCTATGAAATCAGCCAGGACTTGTCCCTGAATGGCCCTCCGCGGAGCGTATGCGATATCAAATTGGCTTAGCTCAATGTTCCATTTGAGTAACCTACCGGACGTCTCAGGCCGCGTAAGGACCTGTCGTAACGGCTGGTCGGTGTACACAGTAAGCGGATGAGCTTGGAAGTAAGGACGGAGCTTCCTTGAGGCAATGACCAAACAATAAGCCAGTTTCTCCAGCCTCGGATAATTTCTTTCAGCTCCTGTTAGTCGCTTACTAACATAGTAGACCGGGTTTTGCACTTTGTCTTCTTCCCGGACTAGAGCAGCACTGATCGCATGTTCTGATACTGCCAGGTAGAGATATAGTTGCTCGTGGTCAACCGGTTTTGACAAGATCGGAGGTGTGGAGAGATGTTGAACTAATGATCGGAACGCGCCTTCACACTCCGTGGTCCATTAAAAGTTTCGTTTGCCCTTCCGGATCAGGTCGAAGAAAGGAATGCATTTGTCGGTGGACTTTGAAATGAACCTGCTCAATGCTGCGACCTTCCCGTTAAGACTCTGGACTTGTTTTATAGTTCTAGGGGTTTGTAAATTTCTAATAGCCCAGATCTTCTCAGGATTCGCCTCTATTCCTCGAGCATTGACAATGAACCCAAGGAATTTTCCGGATGCAACGCCAAAGTGACATTTGAGTGGGTTGAGCTTCATTCCGTACTCCCGGAGGATGCTGAACATTGAATTCAAATCTCTGACGTGATCGGTGGAGAATCGGGACTTCACCAGCATGTCATCCACGTAAACCTCCATGGTCTTCCCAATCTGATCAGCGAACATTCGGTTGACTAAGCGTTGGTATGTTGCTCCAGCGTTCTTTAGACCAAACGGCATGACTTTGTAACAATAGAGTCCCAGGTCGGTCACGAAGCTGGTATGTTCCTGATCAGGCAAATGCATGGGTATCTGATTGTAGCCGGAATAAGCGTCCATAAAGGATAGTAGTTCATGTCCGGTCGTCGAATCTACGAGCTGATCGATTCGTGGAAGTGGGAAGCTATCTTTTGGACAGGCCTTGTTTAGGTCAGAGTAATCAACACAGGTTCTCCACTTCCCGTTTGGTTTCCGAACTAGTACAGGGTTGGACACCCATTCTGGATACAAGGCATCTCGAATGAACCCATTCGATTGTAGTTTATCAACTTCCTCCTTAAGGGCGGCAGATCTCTCTAGATCCATACCGCGCCTTTTCTGTTTCACTGGGACATGTCGCGGATCTATATTCAGGGAGTGACTTGCAATGCTCGGCGAGATCCCGCACATGTCAGAGTGTGTCCAGGCGAAGACGTCGAGATTCGCCCGAAGAAATTCGACCAACTCCTGCTGTGTCTGCTTGTTTAGTTGGGACCCAACTTTCAGCATCTTTGAATCATCATCCTCACTGATTGGAATGTCCACAGTCAGTTCGGCTGGAGAGGCTTGACTCTCCGTTGATTCGTCTTTATCCTCGTTGTCCCCGGGGTCCAGGTCTTTCAGGAATTGGTCGTGGTGCCCGGACCGAGGCCCAGGCATCAATTGTCAATTATCGATAGAACGGACGCAGAGAGATTCTTCTACGCCCTTCCCCTTCTCTTTACGTTGCGCCCCGCGCAGCTCAGCAACATAACAGGCCCTTCCTGAGGCCTGATCTCCTTGAACAACTCCAATCCCATGATCAGTGGGAAATTTCAGAGTCAGACACCATGAGGCGATCGCCGCCCTGAACTCGGCTAAAGCTGGTCGACCCAGAAACGCATTGTATGGCGAATCTATTTCCAGCACAACAAATTGTAACATGCGGACCCTCCAGCGTTCTCCAACGCCTAACTCGACTGGGAGTTCAGTTATTCCGATGGGTATCGTGGCACTTCCGTTGAAACCATGGATTCTGGATAAACAGGGTTTCAAATCCTTTGTCTCCATCTTCATTAGATCGTAAGCCCGTTTGAGTAAGATGTTTACAGAGCTCCCACTGTCAACCAGGATCCTCTTCATCCAAGCAGGACCTACCTAGGCAGATATGACTAGTGGGTCGATAGTAGGGGCTTCGACTTTATCGGCGTCTCGGCTCCTGAACACGATATCATCGGACATTATCTTTTGTTGCTTTGCCGGGGTTCCATCCTCGCAATTACTATAACACTCGAAGTCCGCATGCCTGATAGAACTGGCATACGACTCCATTTCCCCCCAGCTTCTGTCTGCCGGATGGGGGCCACCACCTATTGTGTTGATAACTAATCTCCCGCCCGTACGAGCGGGTTCATCCTCTCTTTCCTGATTTTGTGAACGATTTTGATTCGAGGGGCCCGCTCCGCCAGGCTGCGGCGCCCGTACAAACTGATCTAGCTTCCTCTCTCTAATCAGCTTTTCGATGAGGTCCTGTAAGTGCCGACACTCATTGGTATTATGTCCATAGCTCTCATGGAACCTACAGAATTTCCCTGTCTGAATCTGTCTCTCCGATGAGGGCTTCGGAGCAGGCTTCTTATACTGTACAGTGTTGCAAGTCTGTAAGTATACGTTTTCCAATGACGTGTTTAGCGGTGTATAACTGTCAAACATCTGAGCTCTACGTCGTGGACCTCGGTTTTCGTCTCTCTTCTTATTCTGGCCATTGTTTCCTCTCTGCTGGGTTTGCTTGTTTTGTATATTCAGCTGAACTTTCCCGGAACTCTCGCTGGACTGTTTAACTGCCACATTGCTCTGTATTCCCTCAATGCTGGGCCTCGCATCGTCCTGTTTCCTAGACTGTTTTGCATCCTCCTGCCGCAGGAATTGAGCGGCCTTGGAGTAAAAACGGTCCAACGACGCGGGCGGTTTCCCAGCTAGCCAGTTTCCGAATTCAGAATCAGGATCAATCCCCTTGGTCAGAGCCATTAAGATTGAATTATCGTTGGGATTGGTGATCTCGACGCATGCTGCGTGGAACCTCTCCAGGTAACGCCTGAGTGTCTCTCCAGGAGCTTGAGTGACGCTGGACAAGGTGTTGACGTCTTTTGGCCTAGCAACATGCATCCGGAATTGTTCCACAAACTTCTTGGCCAATTGATCGAACGAAGAAATTGATCTAGGTGGTAGGCGGGTAAACCACATTGTCGCGATTCCCCCCAGAGAGATGGGGAAACTCCGACACTTCACTGCGTCGTCGGCCCTCGCAGCGCTCATCGACCATTCATACTTCAGAATATGCTGGTTGGGGTCACTATTCCCTTCATACATCGGGAGAGTCGGCATTCTGAATCGCCTAGGGGGTTCGGCATGTAACACTTCGTCTGTGAAAGGGGTATGACTACGGGAAATCCCCCAGTCATCATTAGTGAGCCCCTGACTCTCGCGGATCATTTGACGTATCATGGTTGATATATCCGAAACGGGCAGATTCGGAGCGTGATGAGCTAAGGCGTGGTCGGGTTCCACGGTGCGAGTAGGGATCGGGCGCTGTCGACGATCCGTATCTCGCCTCCTTGGCTCAGCGTCTTCTGGGACATAAGGTTCAGGGGTATGTCCTCGCTGTTGATTGATCGGCTCAGATTGATTTCGGGTATCGACCCTTGTCTCTGCTGCGGCGGTTGTGGCGCGGTTATCCGTGGTGTACTGTGGGGCAGTACCTCCTCGTGTTGAGGGACCGGTTTGGAAACTGGTCGACGGTCCTACCCTCAGTTGCCCAACAGTTAAGGCGGGTTGATACTCCGCAGCTTGAGCGCGACTCCCCTCTAGTCAAGGACGGGTAGTCCGGTGGTGATAATCAGATGAAGCTGAGCTTTCGGTAGACGCTCTGGAGACATCATCTCTCCTGGACCTTCTGTGCCCCCGGCGATTTAGCTGGTTGGTCAGCTCGATATTGGCGCGTAACTGTTCTGCCAACTGCTGACGGCTTTGGGTCAGCTCCTGGAGCAATACCTGAAACTCCTGTCGGGTGACTAGCCCTGTTGAGTCTGAGTGAGTGGTATTGTCTTGATTGGAAGAAGGCGGCTGTGCGGGATTCTGCCTATCTCTGCCTTCTTGCTCTGCAGCGGTAGCGCCAGTTCTTGTGCTGACCATTCTCGGTGGTGGAGTCCTTTCCTAGATTTTGAGCAAATCTGAATAGAATGGAAGGATTCCGGACTGGATATCTGGATCTTCCTCTTGGATTTGTGCAATCCGGTATCGACGGCAGATCCAACGAGCAGGAGAAAAAGCTGGTTTTCTCAGTGAAAGCACCAAAGTGTTTGTACCAAAAATGGGCACAACACTTTTCGGGAGTTATTTGAAGAGATAAAATGAAGATTGTAAATGTAAAACAGAGATTATCTAACAAAAACTCCAACAAATAGGAATGTAAAGTGCACATACAAGCAGTTTAGAGTGGTTCGGCGTATAGCCTACGTCCACTATGAAGTTTTGATGATTTTATTGATTCTCTTTCAATGATTACAAGCGTTTACAGCAATGAACAGCGGATTACAGTTTAGAATTCGAAATGGACAGCAAAAGTATGATGCAAATCTCAATCCGGCAGAGTCTGGACGCTTCAGAGAAAAGAGATCCTTTTTCTGTTGATTCTGGGGCTCTATTTATAGGCGTAGGAAGCTCAAATCTCGCTCAAACTCCGGGAGAATTGGTCTGGCACGTGAGTGGGTCCATGCGCCCGGTCCCACCAAATTTCAACTCCATCTGGGATCGATTCAAAACGACTTCGTATCGATCAGAAAATGCTCCAATCGAGCTGGAATTTGGCGTGGACATCCCTCAGCATGCATGCAAGCTTCTCTGAAAATTTTACTGGATTTGAATCAGTGGATTACGAGATATGGTCGATACGAACTGGAATTCCTTATAGGCTGTCTGGTTCGTATCCATGAATTCGACTCCATCCGTTCGCCTCGCTGGCTGCACGTGCTCTTGAAGTGAGGTGGCGCGCGCGCTTCGTCTCGATCCGGTCTTTGTGCCGCATTGACTGTTTCGACTCCACATATCTTGCCTTGTTTTACTTTGATGGAAGACACGTCATCCCTGGTCAGTTGACTCGTTGGATACGAACAAGTCATTAGGCATGGATTCGAAGTGAGGTCCTCTGATGGATACGAAGAGCACTGGTCCGATGGATACGAAGCAAGCACCGAGTGATGGATACGAAGTAGACGCTGAATGATGGATGCGAAGCAGACGTTGGCTGAAGGATACGAGGTCCTTCAATTGCTGGTGTGCATGAAGTCCATCGATACGAGCTCGATGGATACGAAGGAAGTCGAGTCGAGCCTGGGTACCTCGATGGATTCGGAGCTGATTGGCACGAAGCTTGATGGATTCGAACTAGGGCTTCGGTGATGGATACGAAATTGCCCAGAGTGATGGATACGAAATCTGGGCTTTTCCCTCCAATTTGACTCGATCATAACTTGAGCGTACGAGTCCGGATTGACTTGAAATTTGAGGTGCTGATCTCTATGGCCTTTCTTGTCATGTCCTATCAATTGTAGCTCATTCTGGGCTCGGACAAAAATTCAGTGATATCCATGGCGTGCTATCCTTGTTCTCTAGTCGGCTCCCTTGGTGTCCTGGCCTTGCCAAAAGGCGGGATAACACCATTTATTTCCTATTATGGATTTATCCTCAGGTCTTGGGAGTAATTCCCATACATCATTTCTTGTAAATTGATTATGTTCCTCTTGCATAGCAAGAATCCAAGAATTATAAGTTTATGCTTCAGTTGAATTTTTAGGTTCAATAGTTGAAATGAAAGAACATTACTCATTTTATTTAGTTGATTTCCAGTTTTAACAATAAATTCAGTATTTCCAAGTATATTTTCTATAGGATAATTTTCCAAGTATCTTGTTCTTTTATTTGGATGGGAATTTTCTGAATTATTATTATTTTTGTTTTCAGTAATCTCATTATTACTAATTTCATTTGGGTTATCAATGTTTTCTTCTTCATCAATATTTGGATTATAAACTTTAAAATTTTCATCAAATGAGACATGTAATGTCTCTTCAATAGTATTAGTTTTAGTATTAAAAACATTATAAGCTTTACTTCTATTTGAATACCTAGTAAAAATTTCTTTATCTGATTTAGCATCAAATTTATCCATATTACCTTTAGTATTTAAAATAAAACATTTGCTACCAAAAACTCTAAAGTATGATACTTTAGGCTTTTTATTATAAAATTATTCATATGGTGTTTTCTTAGTTAATGGTCTTATTAAAATTCTATTTAATATATAACATGCAGTACTAACTGCTTCAACCTAAAAAAATTTAGGTAAATTACTATTATTTTGCATAGTTCTAGCGCACTCTTGAATTGTCCTATTTTTACATTCTACCACTCAATTTTGTTGTGGTGTTCTTGAAAATGAAAAATTATGAGTTATACCTTTCTTATTATAGAAATTCTCAAAATCTTTATTTTCGAATTCTCCACCGTGATCACTCCGAATAGTTTTAGTTTTACTAGAAATTTTATTTTGAATTCGTTTAACAAAGATTTTAAACATTTCAAAAGCATCACTTTTAAGTTTTAAGAAAATCATCCAGGTAAACCTAGAATAAACATCTATGATTAAAGATACATATATACCGTGATTTATATATTGTATCTATGAGGAAGCGAAAAGATCTAACTGAAGAAGTTCAAGGGGTTGAGAGGTATAAATCATATCTTTTGATTTAAAAGAAATTTTTCTAAGTTTTCCTGATTGACATGCATCGCATAAATTATTAACTTTAAAATTCATTTTGGGAAGACATATAATTAGACCATTTTTAGCAATTTTAGATATTACAAACGACCAAATCTTTTATGCCAAATCCAAGGATCACTTGATTTAGCCAAAAGACACAAATTATCATTTGAGATTTTTATACTTAATATATAAATGTTTCATTTCCTAATACCTTCAAAGATAATGTTTGACTCATTATCTTCAATATGACAATTATATTTTGCGAATTGATTTTGAAACCCTTATCACACAATTGATTAATACTAAAAAAATATGCTTTAAATTCCAAACTAACAAAACATTAGAAATAGTAGGAGTTTTAGAATTACCGACATTTTCGATGCCAATTACATATCCTTTAGCGTTGTCTCCAAAATTTACCGATCCACCATCTTTGTAAACTATATCTTTCAAAATCTTTAGATTTTCAGTCATGTGTCTTGAGCATCCACTATCGATTTTCCTTTTTTATTTGTAGAGTTTGGTCATCAGGTGTCTATTCATCAAAAGCCATATAACACATTTGTTCCTGCAATTCATACCTTCTCAAAAGATCACATGATTTTTTATAATGAATAGATGCAAATTTATGAAACAACATTATGATGATTTTGAAAATTATCCTTTTGAAGATAGTATTAAAAATATTAACAAAAATTGGAATTGAAACTTCTTCAAAAATCGGATTATGAATACTATGAAAACCAATGCTCTGATACCAAATGTGAGTTAGCGGAATAGGGATATTACAGCTAAATTAACACTAGAGGGGGGATGAGTAGTGTTTAATAGATATATGAATATTTTTCAAATTCTTTATGATTCTAATTGGAATGATATAATTAACAATCATAGAATCAAAGTGCAGATAAAGTAAATGCAGTAAAAGTAAATAAGGAAAGAACACACCAAGATTATATACTGGTTCAGAGTTACCCTACATCCAGTCTCGTACAATTCTTTATAGGATTTCTTTTCAACTAGTAAATGAAAATACGATCAAAGTCGCTTGATTTCTATGCTAAAAGCACACCCACTAGATTTACGGGCTACTAAGAACACCCAATTAATTTTGTAGGGTACAATCACACCCACAAGTATAACAGTATGATTTGATAGAGTTTTACAAACTTAGATCTTTGATCTTAATTATAATTGATCCTATAACTCTTGAATAGCACTTTGATCTTGTTTTGAGTGAGAAAGATGAGAGAAATTAGAGAGTAGATGAAGGAGAATCAAACTAGTGATGATTGAATTTGATTCTGGTTGAATTCTGGTAGAGTTTGTGTATATTTTGTTTTAGAAAATGAGAGAGTGGAAGGATGAGAGATGAATAAGAAAATTATTATTATTAATTCGTTTGGAAGTCTAGTATTTATAGAGGAACAACGGTCATATCCATTCGTGAAGAGATACGATGAAAAAACACTTCTTTTGAAATTTAAATTTTGAAAAAATCGGCCACTATGTCGACATACATATATAGAGTATGCCAGCATACTCTTTTTAAAATTTAAAAATACTTTAAACCATTATTTTGAAAACTCGTTGTTTTATAAAATAGTCTGATGCTTTGTAAAATCATTTAAGTATAGTTTATAATATTTTAATCATAATAAAACTTTATATAATAATTTTGAAAATTTTAATATAATGTAAATAATATATATAAAATCAATATGATTATAACTTTTAAAGTATAAACAAAAATTCAATATATATAAACTTAAAAACACTAAAATAATATCTTTATGAGTATAAGAGATTGAAAATCATTTTGAGAAATATTTTGAAAAGATTATTTTAAAACCAGGATAGTTGAAAATCAATTTAAAACAAAATTAGAGAAGGGGAGAAAGATCGGGAAAGTGCTATCAAGGTTATAACATAAGTTATATGACTCTATAACTTATCTGGAATATCTTGAAATCTATAACTCTTCAATACTCATGAGTCTTCATTCTCCAACTCTAAACAAACTCTTCAATACTCATGAGTCTTCATTCTCCAACTCTTGAAACTCTATATCAGCATCTTGAATCTACTCTTGATACTGTATAGTCTTCTTAATCAACACCCATCTAATATCCTACACTATATACTATATATAACTTGATAAAATATTAGTAATTATATTATATATTATGTCTATAGTTGTTGTCATCAAAGTTACTAACAACGGGAAGAGTATAACTTCACAAGGACGAGGTACAACCTTCCATGCACTAACTTAGCTCACCCAAGAGTGGGGGCAGGAGTACAATCACCTAAAAGATGAATACGATAGGTTAACACTGTGGCTCGCACCTAATGTTTGGTACAACATAAGGCTATATCTAAAAGGATGCCATGACATAAATCCACATGATCATGGCCAGCCTCATCGCCACCATATGCTATTTCGTCTTCCTCAACATCATCCTGAGCTTCCTTACCTCCTAACTGGGAACCGGGGGCACGACTAGGTTGGCTTGACCTACTTTTGGCTGTATATGGCCACTCACAACTTCTTCGTGAGCAACCCCGACTTGGCAAATACTACGACCCCCCTATAGAGGTTTGTATCGGGTCATACTCGTAAAGAAAAAAACAACTTGTAATTACAATTCCATGGAATTTGGCGACGACCTATTGGCATATGAACATGCTTGGGAGCCAATGGCAAAAGTATGTAATGGACATACGAACGTGTATGCATGCTTTACATGCAATTTCCTGGATCGACGAAAATTGAATTCTTACCTGGGACTTTCAAAAAAGAAACCAGTTCAGATAATTAAGGCCTACTAGTTCAATCAACTAGCTCAATGGAATCGAGCACAGACAATTACCAAGAGAATACGTTTCGATTTTACAATGTCAGACATCGACCAAGCATTGCAATGAATGATTAGAGATATGACTTTTCACAAAATGAAACTCAATGGAAGAGTAACAATAATTCAAGGCACAGAGTGAAATCCTTTCTGATGATCCTAACTTATCTCGATTCAAAGTACATCATGTTTGAAACAAGACGTACTTTGGAGGGCAAGTGTTATCTGACCTTTTGACCCGGCTATATTCAGGCTGACTGGACAAGTTAGACTTGACGATTATCGAGGCAAGCGGCTCATAGAGATGATCCTTGGGTCCAAATACCAAGTACAAACAAGACCGCACATTGGAGGCAAACCATCCCTAGAAATTCCAAAGTAGAAAAATCATTAGATGAAGGATCATCACCGATCCTGCACCTAGGTGAGGGATCATTATCGATCCCACACCTAGGGCAAGACCAACTCAAGTGCTAAATTCCACTAACTGTTGGATCTTTACCGATCCCTTCCCTAGGCGACCGGTACTGATCCTCAAATCTTCATCCAAAGTGACCCCTTCCTTCCACTCACTACTGATGATGCCAAAAGCCTATATCAAGTTCTATTCCATCGAGTCTATGCAACTCCTTGTCGATCTCCATTAGACGACGATTGAAGGACATCAAAAGAGCAACACCCTGGGAGATACTAAGTATGGATTGGTATCCAGCCTACATAGGTATCGGTACCGATCCCTAAGGGTATGTTCAAACATGCCCCTACTCCTATGGCACTTTACTCTAGCTGCATAGAGCCTGATTTGAGTATTGTTCCAGTGTTTCTATGCATCGTATTGGCAATCTTCATTTGCAGTATAAAGCAGTAATTCAACCTTCTATAGATCCATCACTTGGACCAAAAAAAATCTAAGCAACTATACAAAAGGAAGCCAACATCATATGCTATGTCGAAATGTTGTTTGAAAATCAGGTCGAAGCTGCAGAAATTGATTGGGCAAAGTCCGTGCCCAAGGTCGACATGCATGTCGACCTAGGGGTCGACCTTCAAGCACTCTAGGTCAACCGTACGGTCGACCTAGAGGGGAGTGTGGTCGACCTTGAGGTCGACCTGCATGTCGACCTCTGAGGCATTTTTACTTGGGGAATTTTCTCTTGTGTTGTGTGTATCCTGATGCTTGTTCTAACTTAGTTTATTCTCTATTTTGCTTGATTCTGATGATGTTTTTATGATGGTTTTGATTGTACTTGAAGGCCATGATGTCTATCAATAGACTATCCAAATTTTTGGAGATTTTGAAATTCAAATTTTGGATTAAATTTGAATTGAATTCGAATATCGGTTTGAGTGATTCCTTGGGTTTTTATTCGTTTTAGAGCATGGATTTTTCCAAGCAGCTTTGAAATAATTTCTAAAATAAATGGGCATTTAAAATAATTATTAAATGATATTTTCAATGTATTTTCTAGTTATAAAATCTATTTATTTTCTATAATAAGGAATTTCAAATATAGTTTTTAATAATCGTTTTCGGAAGATGGTTTTAAAAGCTTTTTTTTCTCAAGCAAATTATTTTATATATAAAATACACTTTTTTGCACTATTCGAGCGAATGAGATGGAGAAATAAACGATTTGGTAAAACATGTGGTATGGGACACGTGCGTTTATCTTATCGGTTAATTCCTGACTTGTCCGTTTGATCGTTTTAAACTTTAGGTTGATTTTACCGATGAAATGAGGTAAACTTTTTACTGCTTTGAGTGTGAAATTTACTAGTGGTTAGTGAACCGTTTAGTGCAAACGTGAGGTATGGGACACACGTTAACACTGTTCGGGTTCCTATCCGAGAGTTTGTCACACATTTGTCTAAGAGACGTATTTGCCAATGCTGGACCTTCGGGTCATTTGTCCTTCGGGATGTTTGTCTAAGAGACGTTTGTCATTGCGATGTATTTGTCCTTCGGAATGTGGTTCTTCGGGATGTTTGTCCAAGAGACGTATTTATTTGTCCTTCGGGACGTTTTTCTAAGAGACGTGGCGCCCTATATTTGTGAGGATAGTACTTGGTGGGATTCGACAATAAGCACGTGCTATATCTTTGAGATGGTTTCATTGATTTCCTTGTGATATTCCGAGTGTATCGCCTTTTTACATTATTGGCCATTTGAGCTGTTCGAGATATTATATATGGCGATTACATATTTGCAAATTGAACTCCGAATCGAGTTCTATATTTGAGATTTGGGTTTGCCAACACATGGGGTTTATTTGAGATTTATACTCTCCTATTTGGAGATATACGAGATTGCCATTTTTAGCATATTTTGTGTTTGAGACTTCTCTATTTAGAGAATATTTTTATGATTGCCATTTATGGAGAATTTTGAGTTTGGGATTCTACTATTTTGGAGATATGGTTCATAGAAACCATTTTAGTAGCTTTTGTGATTTCGCTGATGATATGAGGCATTTATTATACTTAGTGTTATTTGGTGAGTTTACCTATTTCGAGGACATACACTTAGTGTAATTACCTTATTTGAAGTAGTGGCGTGCTCTTATTATTGTTTCTTCTCATTCGAGAGGATATCTTACCTTTTACCTTATGCTCATATTATCACTTATCCTTATAAACTGATTTGTTTAGCTAGACTGACCTGTGTATTTTATACTCGGGTTAGACCGAGGTGTTTCAGGTTAGGTACCCTTATGGACTTAGCCTATTCCGCTTCCGCATGGACATATCTGCTAGCCCTTTTTGTTGTAGTCTTTTTGTCGCTACTCTGATATGTATATTGTTTTGACTCATGTGTATATTATGGTCGTCATAGCACATATGATGTATTATTTGTATTGTATTGGGATGTATCAGTATATATGTATATATATCTGTTTGTTGTTCTGTGATGTGTTATGCATTTGAGTTGTTGTATTTTGTTCTGATAGATCCTATATCCACCTGTGGTTCTATATTAAGCATTTATTGGATATGTCGATCCACTTGAGATATCAAAGAAAAAAATATAAAGCACTAATCGACGATTTCAATAGATATTTAAGACAAGACTATAGATAGTCGCTCCTAACCAGCCCTATTCTCCGCATTAGCAAACAGTATTACCCAGTAATACTCTTTGATAATGTGTGTCTCGGGGTGGGGCGTCATAGCTTGGTATCAAAGCTGAGTTCAGAATAAAATATGATAAACACAAAACAGAAGCATATATTACGATACATCCAAGTATAGTACAAGTGTTACAAATCCCTTACTCATCGTGTTCTTTATCTTATCGTGTCTTTTGAGATAGAAGTTTTGGATATGTGTAGGAATACATTTTATTCTGTAGTATTCCATAATTGAATTGATTACATCTTATCTTAGGAGTAATCCTAATCGTGATTGTTTTATTCGAATCCTCTTCAATACGGGTGCTTGCAACCATCCGTATCGGAAGAGTTTGTTGATGCTTTTGGATGTCCTTGTCTTGTTCTTTTGTGAGGATTACGAGTCCTATTGAGGGGATCCGCAATATTTGGTATGATGTTTGAGGATTTTTGGATTGTTCCTTGTAGCTTATCTTTTTATGCGAATTAGCACGCCATTTTCTATCTAGAGTTTGGAGTGTTTGAGATGAAGTGGCTTGCCTATTATCAAGCCACGTTTTGTGAATAGAGGGACATTATATTATATATCCTAGTTCAGTTGATTCATTGTTTCTTGTTCTTCGGAACGTTAATGATGATTCTGAAGTCTCTGTATTCACTCTTGAGTTTCGAGATGTTGATGATATATCTCGAATTCCAATCATTGTGACTCTATTGATTTCTGTGAGTCCGTTTAGGTATGACACCCAATCGGGCAATCGAGTATTGTATTGACTTCTTTTCCTATTCTTAGCCTTTAGGTCAACCTTCCACGAGGATGTCCACTAGGGAAATGAGGTGATTCATTGAATTTATTTGATATTGCCATTCTTACCCCTTTTGAGATATCCTCTTTGGATACTCAATTGTTGATTTACTTTGTAGTATTACTTCACTCGAAGTAATGATTTGTTGTTAATGTTACTTCTCCTCATTTGAGAAGATATTTACCCTTGCTTTTATATCTCATTTCTCTCTTTTTAATATATTGTGTGGTGTTAGGGTCATTCTTCAACTTGACCCTATAACGATTTTTCATGAGCTACGAGTTGCGGAGGATAGCGTTACTCTTACTACATTCCACACTCGTTATGATTCTTATGAGTGGTTCGTTATACTATTCAGAATAATGAACACTCTAGACTATTCCTTTAGTCTTGTGAATCGAGTATTCTAGGAATATCTCGATGAGTCCTTCTTGTGTCTTTGATTTTGAGAATAAGTAATAAATTGTGTTTTCAAATTTTTCAAAAAAAAATGGAGATATGTTCCTAAGAGAAATTGGATTTTTTTTAGGAAAAAAAAGAATATTTTGAGTATTATATGTGAGGTATTTCTTTTTAAAGAAAATGAATTTTTGCGTTGGGTTGTCCGTCTAGTTCTTTAAGAATTCTGGTCGATGCGTTTGGCAAACGTTATCGATAGGAATTTCCTAAACGCTATGATGAGACAATCAGACATGGTAAATTGAGTTTTAATAAGTAAAGTTTGGAAATAATTAAAATGGTGGAGTATTAAGTTTTTTATTTTAAATGTTTAATGAAGCCATTGAACCATAGTGAGTGTTGGAGGAGTGGCGAGGCAGTTTTGATCGTTTGATCAACTCCGCAGCGATGGGGTCATTCACTATAAATCAATGGCGAGGAAATATCCTTATATTATTTGAAATTTGAGAAATTGAATATGGTAATTTGGGTACGTAAAAGTGAATAATTCTAATTAAGGGGATGTCTTAATTAGAGGAAAATACCATTTGATGCTTTGATTAATAAAATGATGTATTTAAGGTAAAAGAATACTTTGGTTTGAAAAATTAAAATATTAATTAAATAGTTTAGTACAAGTTATTAAAGATGACTATAAAATTTGCTTTGGCACTTAGTTATTTGAGTAATAGTAGAGGATAGATATAAAACTCTATCCTAAGAGAAAATATAGAAGTTTAGTTTAGAACATTTAGTATAAATTTGTGAGCTAGTTTTTGTTTTAAACTTAAATGGTAAAACTTGTGGGTTTGAAATTGTAAATTATTTTAGGAACAAGTTTGAATTAATTATCAACTTTAATTAGTTTCGTGTTGATAATTAGATGGAAATTTAATTTTTGTGACAAGTGGAAATGTGAATTTGGACCGTTTAAATAAATGAACAATTCATGTAGTATAATCATTTTAAATTGTGAGAATAATTTTAAAACTTTAATATATATATATATACACACATATATATTCCAAAAAAATTTGTATGGATAATCAATAATCATCTTTTGACAATAGAAGAGATTAGTTATCTCTTCCAAAAAGAGTTTTCTTGGTAAATTACTTTAAAGTTAGATTTTGGAAAGTAATGAAAATATTTCCACTTAATAAAATGTTTTATGATGAGTACATAAAGTTGATCATAATTTTGTATGTCTTAGCTTTCCGAGGCAAAAAGAAAATTGTTTGATAAATGAGTTAGCAAAAATCTTGTTTGAAAATGTAGTTTTAGAGTAAAATGATTTGGGTAAATTTCAACATTTAAATTGATTTAAAAAGCTGAAATTTTGTTTGGAAAAGTGCTGTACTAAAACAGCGATAACTTGAGATTTATAACTCCAAACAAGTTCAATTTTTTTGCAAATTAAAGAGCTTTTAGTAAGTTATAAAGTTTCTTTTTACCACTTTAAAATATTTTGCTTTTTACCGAGTCTAAAATAGGTTTGAAAGTGGATAGGTAGTTCTGCCCTATTACAAAATTCTCTAAGATTTAAGCTGAAAGTAAATTTAACATAACTTTCTAACCGTAAATCCGATTTTAATGATATTTATATTGCTAGAAATCATAGACTTTGTAGAACAACTTTAATTTTATAAAAAAGTTTAGATTTTGTTGTTTGTTGGGCCAAAACATGCCTTCTTTACAGTAGGTTTGAAATGAAATTGATCTATTTCCCCTTAATTATTAAATGTAGCACTTCTTACTTATGAACATGAACTAATATCATCTATTTGAGTTAAGTACAGGTGAAAGGAGGATAATAGGAATATATTTTGAGTAAAAAGAATATATTTAAGTTTGTGCAAACTCGCTTTAAAATGCTAAAAAGAAAGGTATGTTTTTGGATTAAAATTTTAAAGTGTTAAATGATGTTAAATATTGTGTTTCTAACCTAATGGTCAATGTATATTATATAAATCATTTTATAATATTGTATACGACCCTCCGTACAAAAGAGACTCCGCCGATTTTTCCGGAAATTTCTAACACTTAGAAATTTGAGAAACAAATTGAAAATAATAATAATATATGTTGCAAACTAGAGAATACCTATGAAGAATTAGAGAATAAACAACTTAAACTTTATTTACTCTAATGAAGAGTAATGAATTTAAATTTAAAAATATAAGTAAGAAGCTTTAGAAATTTTCAAGTGTTGAAAATTGAGAATTTTAAATCTTGAAGATAATGGGTTGGAAAACTTTAAGAATATTTGATTAGTAAGAGAGAGTTAAAAAAAATCTATTCCTTGAGTCTTAACTTGCCTTTGTGCAATTATTTTACGACTTGCATTCACGCAGTCGTATGAGTTTGGTGGTATTGGGGGAAAACCACCTACCTCTTATTGGGTTTTCTTTCTGTAATTATTGTCAATCTAATATCGGTATAACTCCCTTCATAGTGTTATATGGAAAGTCGTATCGATTAACATCTTGTAGATTGGAGTTCGGGATAAAGTAGCGACTAAATCCCGACTCTGTTCATGAAGCTTCTTAGGAATCGATCTCACCCTATTTATCTATTGCATAACATCATATCCGTGTTTTGCTTCAAAGGTGAAACGCCTTCGAAATAGGGATGTATTGCTCGTAGAAATTCAATGGTCCGCAAATTCCAGTAGTTCCACTTGGGAAATATAGAATTAATCGAGTAATCTTATCTTGGTTTTCTATCATCTTGTGTTGAGGGTGAGAAATTTTAAAATCGAGCATATCGATCTGCCTTTGCTTGATGAGATTAATATGTTGAATACAAACTTTTCTCTAGAAATTGCGAGGACGCAATTTTGTTAAGGGCCGAGTCTGTAACAACCATTGTTTTGGAGATCACCTGTTAATATTAAATTATAATGGTAGTTATAATTTAATATTATGAATTAAAATAAATAGGAGATTTTTAAATTGTTTATATGGAATAAACAATAAATTTTGAAAATAAAATGAGAAAAATAAAGTTTGGAACTTTATTCTATTTATTTGGATTAATAATGATTGGAAAATGGGTTTTATTTAGAGAAAAAGTAATAATTGTATTAATTATTGCCAATTTCTTCTTTTAATAATTTTTAAAAGAAGTATGTGATTTTTAAAGGGTGTTTATTCAAATAAAAAATGGAAATTGGTTTTAAAATGAGTTTAATGATAAATTCGAGTTTAAAATGGTTTGTAATATTTTTCTAAGTAAGAAAATGATTTTTGTTGAATTTTAGAAGTTAAAAATGTAGACTTTTACATTTATTTGGTGAAAATTTTATATTATTATGAAATAAAGGCTTTTAATAATAATAATATTTTAAAAATAAAAATTAATCTTTTCATATAATTCAAAATAATTTATTTCATGTGTGTGTGAGTTTACAATTTTATTTGTGTGAAAATTAAAAGAAAATGGCTTTTGTTCTTTTGTATAATGTGATATCTGTGCATATTTTAGTTAGTGTTGATTAATTAATCTTAGGCCAATTTATTTTCTTTTGTTTAATGGGTCCAAATCCCATTCACACTTAGGTAGAAATTGAGATAGTGAGAAAAAGAAACCTCCTGTATGTTCGTTTTTCACTATCTCGTCCTCTTCTTCCATCAGAAACAAAGTACAGTAAATCCACCTTTCAAGCTTCCAAAAATTCAAGTTATTTCTTCAATTAAATTCAATCAAATTGAAATATTTTGCAAACTAGAGTATTTATTCAAAGGTAATCAAACTCCAAACTTATTAATTTCATCAATTACTACTTGAGAGATGGGTTTTTCTAATTTACTGCAAAACTTCTTTTTGCATGCACTATTTTTGAGTTCTACGGGTTATTGGAAGCTCTTCTCTCCTCAAAGCTTCAAATTTTCTGCATAAATTCAAGTTTTGCAATGCAACAACAAGGTGAGTTGATTAAATCATGAAATCTAGTAAAAACAATGCTTCAAAATGCAAAAACTGTGAATAAATTTGCTTTAGTAGATAGATTTCTAATCTTGTTTTCTTCTTGTTCAAAACTGCTCTGTACTGCTTCTTTGGAGGCCTGTATCTTTAGATTCCGACAACGAAATGCTGCCGAACTTTTTTAGGTGATAGATTGCATGTTATACTTTGTCTCTGCAAAAATTCACTGCAAAATAAGGTCAAATGCTCTGTCGAAGTGTTGTTTGAAAATCAGGTCGAAGCTGCAGAAATTGACTGGGCAAAGTCCATGCCCTAAGTCGACATGCATGTCGACCTAGGGGTCGACCTTCAAGCACTCTAGGTCGACCGTACGGTCAACCTAGAGGGGAGTGTGGTCGACCTTGAGGTCGACCTGCATGTCGACCTCTGAAGCATTTTTACCTGGGGCATTTTCTCTTGTGTTGTGTGTATCCTGATGCTTGTTCTAACTTGGTTTGTTCTCTATTTTGCTTGATTCTGATGATGTTTTTGTGATGGTTTTGATTGTACTTGAAGGCCATGATGTCTATCAATAGGCAAGCCAAATTTTTGGAGATTTTTAAATTCAAATTTTTGATTAAATTTGGATTTAATTTGAATTGAATTCGAATATCGATTTGGGTGATTCCTTGGGTTTTTATTCGTTTTCGAGCACGGATTTTTCCAAGCAGCTTTGAAATAATTTTTAAAATAAATGGACATTTTAAGTAATTATTAAATGATATTTTTCAAAGTATTTTCTAGTTATAAAATCTATTTATTCTCTATAATAAGGGAATTTCAAATATAGTTTTTAATAATCGTTTTCGGAAGATGGTTTTAAAAGCTTGTTTTCTCAAGTAAATTATTTTATATATAAAATACATTTTTTTGCAATATTTGAGCGAATGAGAAGGAGAATTAAACGGTTTAGTAAAACACGTGGTATGGGACACATGCGTTTATCTTATCGGTTAATTCCTGACTTGTCTGTTTGATCATTTTAAACTTCGGGTCGAGTTTACCGATGAGATGAGGTAAACTTTTTACTGCTTTGAGTGTGAAATTTACTAGCGGTTAGTAAACCGTTTACTGCAAACGTGTGGTATGGGACACACGTTAACACTATTCGGGTTCCTATTCGAGAGTTTGTGACACATTTGTCTAAGAGGCGTATTTGCCAGTATTGGACCTTCGGGTAATTTGTCCTTCGGGATGTTTGTCTAAGAGACGTATTTATTTGTCCTTCGGGACGTTTTTCTAAGAGACGTGGCGCCCTATATTTGTGAGAACAGTACTTGGCGGGCTTCGGCCATAAGCACGTGCTATATTTTTGAGATGATTTCATTGATTTCCTTGTGATTTTCCGAGTGTATCGACTTTACATTATTGGCCATTGGAGCCATTCGAGATATTATATATGGTGATTACATCTTTGAAAATTGAACTCCTTATCGAGTCCTATATTTGAGATTTGGGTTTGCCAACACTTGGCGTTTATTTGAGATTTATAATCTCCTATTTGGAGATATATGAGATTGCCATTTTTAGCGTATTTTGTGTTTGAGACTTCTCTATTTAGAGAATATTTTTGTGATTGCCATTTATGGCGAGTTTTGATTTTGGGATTTGGGATTCTCCTATTTTGGAGATATGGTTTATAGCAACCATTTTAATAGCTTTTGTGATTTCGCCGATAATATGAGGCATTTATTGTACTTAGTGTTATTTGGTGAGTTTACCTATTTCGAGGACATACACTTAATGTAATTACCTTATTTGAAGTAGTGGCATGCTCTTGTTATTGTTTCTTCTCATTCGAGAGGATATCTTACCTTTTACCTTATGCCCATATTATCACTTATCCTTATAAACTGATTTGTTTAGCTAGATCGATCCGTGTTTTTTATACTTGGGTCAGACCGAGGTGTTTCAGGTTAGGTACCCTTATGGACTTAGCCTATTTTGCTTTTGCATGGACTTATCTGCTAGCCCTTTTGTTGTAGTCTTTTTGTCGCTACTCTGATATGTATATTTTTTGACTCATGTGTATATTATGGTCGTTATGCCACATATGATGTATTATTTGTATTGTATTGGGATGTATCAGTATATATGTATATATATTTGTTTGTTGTTCTGTGATGTGTTATGCATTTGAGTTGTTGTATTTTATTCTAATAGATCCTATAGCCACATGTAGTTATGCATTATGCATTTATTGGATATGTCGATCCACTTGAGATATCAAAGAAAAAAATATAGAGCACTAATCGACGTACTCAATAGATATTTAAGACAAAACTATAGATGGTCGCTCCTAACCAGCCCTATTCTCCGCATTAGCAGACGACATTACCCAGTAATACTCTTTGATAATATGGGTCTCATGGTGGGGCGTCACAGATATGGTCTGGTATGTGTAAACTCAAACAACTCAAATTTTACTTTATAAATGATTTGAAAATCAAAGGTATCTCGTAAGACCATGTCGCACATAAATACGGATGGGTTTTACCTTACGATAACCAAAACACTTTATATAGAAATCCAGTGATAATATTATAATGTCTAGGGTTTTCAAGTAAAATATAATATAACTGAAATGCTTGCATCTCACATTTCCACATATTTGGGTACAACTAAGTCCGTACTGTACTTATTGGAGAATGGATTCCATACATGACCAGGTAAGGAACTACCTTCCGAAGGTGTACCTCTAGATAAAATACACCTGGGGCCTGACAAGAACATCTTGTAACCCTGTTACACAGAACTATCCTACCACTTGACTATTAGTACCAAATACATCACCACCACAGTTGGGATCAGCAACCGTACCAGAGCATACAAAAATGGGTCAAATATCGATTCTAGATATAGTGATGACATGCCCTGATGGGAGCGATCCACATAGCCATGCTGCATAGCCGGTTTTTGGTCATTTTCGATTGATGAGGCCTGAGACTACGTTTACCTTTACTAAAGCACTGCCACTTAGAATGCTACATCGCCTTTCAGATGTTGACACAATGTTAGCATTCATCCATACAAGTCGTTCAAAAGATGAACGAACCGAAGGCACTACTTCCACTACACACGCTTTGGAATCACCTTCAGGATTAGTAGCAAAAAGCCCTTGCGCTTCAAAGTCTTCAGCTTGGTACTTGCCTTTACTATTTCCAACTCGAACGTTTTCATTGGTTCGAAGTGGTTTTCAGATAACAATTGCTATCTGATCCGGTCTCTTCAAACCAACGTTCAATAATTTTGAAGGTCAACTTGTTTATAGTGGACCATTCCACTATAAGGATGTAAGATTTATATATATACATACGTTCCATATGCTTAGATTATCATGATCCACTTATCGAAATTAACCCTCTTATATTCATCACGTTCCCGAAGTGCGATATTTGTGATAAGTAGAAGTCGACTTAATTTCAATAAAACTACTTTAATTCATTTGGCTAGTTAATAGCATGGACAAGAGATTCTTTGGTTTTAAAACAATTCACTTAAACAAGAAAGTTGGTTAAAAGTAAATAACCGATAGATTTTTGAAAGAAACTTTAAAATAAATAAACCTTAATTAAATCATAAGTTTAAAACTTAATTAACTTTAATTAATCTTAACTAAATCAAAAATCCATACTTTAAACCTTAATTAATTAAGAATTTATTTATACTTAAAGTTTAATTAAATTTTAATTAAATAACTAATTAAACAACATTCATTTAAGAAACCAAATCCTAATGTGGATAATTAACCTTTAATTTAAAAATAATTAATTAAATAATTAAATTTAATTAAATAATTAATTGAAGTAATAAACTTGATTAAATAAAAATTAATTTTCTTTTATCTTAATTAATCATTATTTAAAACTTACTTAATTAAAAATATTTAATTTAGTTAATAATTTTTCTTAAACTTTAATTACTTAACCTAATTACATAATGAATTAATTAACTAATAATTACCCTAGTTAATAAATTAAATAAGTAAATGATTAAATAATTAAAATTTAAAATTTTGACTTAATTAATTTATTTGAAATGAGTTTTCAAAAACAATCCAAAAGAAAACACTTTAAAACTTGAAATCGTGAATTTTTCCGAACTACATCCCTAGCGACCATCGCTATGAGCGTAATTCGCTAGAATTAGTTTCTAGGTGAAACCCTCACTTTAACTCTAGCTACTACATATTTGAAAACCCAAATGGAAGTGTTTTGTGTTTTGAAACATAAAAAAGGTGAAAGCTTGTAAAACATTTACTAAATCCACAAACTAGAAAACAAGATTTAGTTTTCAAATCGAGTCTCAAGTCCTTAGCAACTTTTCGAGTTGCTAACTTCACAACAATTGCATCACATACACTTGGTTTTGTTTCATAAACACACCACCATCATATCATAACCAACATTCACATATCCATGTCCAAACATATCATTTAACATCCAAATCACAAATCCAAGCTCAAACACAAACTTATAACCATATGCCATCAAAACAACATGATATCTCAACACAATCAACACTATATTTTCACAACATATAATTCATCAAAATAAAGTAATTTTCTTTTCTAAAAAATAAGAGTTTTACTCACCGAAGCTTTACAAATTCAGGGCGAACTTTGCTAAAACTTGAAAACAACTTTAGGATCTTGCAAAAATTGAAACTTTGGATGCTCGAACACCTTAAATGGGCTCGGGCATATGAGCTTTAGGCTCGACCTAGGGCATGTTAGGTACAGCCATGGGGTTTTAGGGTGGATGAGCTTGCAACTTTGGAAGAAGAGTTGTTGTAGAAGATGTAGAAATGTTTTCGTGAACTAAAGAGGAGATTTTTAGCAAAAGAAGTGATTTTTTCTTACTTTAAAATTTATGAAAGGAAGCCATGGATGTTACTTCAAGCTCTTAGGAAATTTTAAAGTGAAGATGGAGGTTGTAAAATGAGAAATGTGAAAGAGTAGTGGTATATATAGGCTTAGGTAAAATATTTTAAAAATACAAAGTGCTTATAATTAAATATATAAGTGTGCATGCATCTCCACTCCCCCCCCCCTTCATTTCGGTCCACCATGTACCCCCCTATCATGCACTATTCATGCCATGCACCTTGTACTTTGTGTTGAAAATGTTATTTTTATATGCATACGCACACACACACTTTTCTTTATAAAATATTTTCTCTTATTCATATATATATATATATATATACATACACAATTTTAAAGAGAAGAATATACATGCATATACACATGTATTCATCATGTTAAAATAGTTTGTAATGTGTATATAAGTGTTTACAACAGTGCTATGACATTTTAAATACCATTAACTAATGAAAAATCAATATTTCGGAAAATAATTTCCGGTCACATTTTCTATCTCTCTATGAACTATATATACTGGTAAACAAATTTTGAAAACGATTTTATCATCATTAGTTATTATTTAAAATAGTTTTTATTTGTTAATAAAAATTTATTTATTAATTGTTTAAAAATATAATTAAATATCCAATTCAATAGCGATTATATTCTGGGTCATTACATAAGGATTTATGAATAGGACAGAAATGGTAATGGAGACAGAAATTCCCTTTTTATTCGACTAAATTTCCATACTTGTCAAAGCGTACCTCTCCAACACATTTGACCTCATTGTCATTGACTTCCCCTTCTTCCTCTACTTCCTCTTCGTCTTCTTCTTCCTCTTCTTCCACTTCTTCTTTATAGTTATTCACAGGATCATGAATAACCACATTTGGAGCATCGTCTTCAATTACTATTGGATTTGTGGGGTTATTCGATAGATATTTTTGTAGATTCTTGAGAATACTCCCTTGTTTCTCCTGTTCCTTCATCATTCTCATTTGAATTTCTTCCATTTCAGAAAGCACATTGAGAGTATGCTTTAGCTCACTCTCAATCTTAGTTACTTTTTCTATTGTAGAGGTTTGGAGAGGGCCTGGTGTGGGAGAATCGAAGGAAAATGAAACGGATTCATGTCTTGGACATTTGGAATTATTAGGATTGATTAACTTATTTTTGTGACGATTTCTAGAAAGAAGAAGACATTGAAATGGGTTTATTTTCGAAATATAATGGTCATATATAGCCATTTTCAAATTTTGAATTAAAGAGGGAAATCTGATTTTTGAAAATAACTGCATATGTCGACAAACAATGTATAAATATGTTGACATATCTACTATCATTTTGATATTTTGTTTTTTTTTAATTTTTATGTTACTATTTTTATATTTCGGAGAAAGAACATAATTCTAACTCTCTCCTTAGCTTAATAAATGGTGTTTGAGTTAACGGTTTTGTTAATATATCTGTTACTTGATTTTCAGCATTTATAAATTCGAGTGAGATTATTCCTTTATTTATATTGTCTCTTAGAAAGTGATGTCATATATCTATATGTTTTGTTCTTGCATGATGGGTTAGATTTTTAGATAAATTAATTGCACTAGTATTGTCACAGTATATTGGTGATTTAGTAAAATTTAAACCAAAATCTTTTAATGTTTGTTGCATATAAATAACCTATAAATAGACTAATGCTGCTGAAATATTTTTCTTCTATTATTGACAGAGATACAGAATTTTTTTTACTAAACCAGGAAACTAGAGAGTGTCCTAAAAAGTGACAAGTTCCACTTGTACTTTTTTGGTCTGATTTTCAACCAACATAATTAGCATCACTATATAAAATTAAATCTAAGGAATCTTCTTTTGAGTAGAAAAGTCCATAGTCTAGTGTGTTATTTACATACCTTAATATTTGTTTTACGGATTTAGGATGAATTTCCTTAGGTTGAGATTGATATCATGCACAGGGACAAACACTATGTATTATATTAGGTCTACTTATAGTGATATAGAGTAAAGATCCTATCATACCTATATAAAGTTTTTTATCTACATCCTTTGAGTTATCTTCTTTATTTATTTTTTCATTGGTTGCCATGGGAGTTGGTATACCTTTGGTATTAGACATACCGAATTTATTAACTAATTCTTTGGCATATTTTTCTTAACTTTTAAATATTTGATTATTTAGCTGTCTTATTTGTAATCCTAAAAAGAATGTTAGTTCTCCCATATTACTCATCTCAAATTCTTTTGTCATGATATCAGAAAATTCTTTGTTTAGTTGTTCATTTGTTGATCTATAAATAATATCATCTACATATATTCGTATTAGTTGAATATCATTGTTATTTCTGTTAATATATAGTTTACTATCTACTTTCCCAATTTCAAAATTAGATTGTAATAAATATGATTTAAGTCTATCATACCATGCTCTATGAGCTTGTTTTAAACCATATAGAGCTAGCTATAATTTATAAACATGATTTGAAAAAAAATACATCTTCAAATAGAGGTGGTTTTTCTACATCATCTTCTTTAATAAACCATTTAGAAAAACACTTTTAACATCCATTTGAAATAATTTAAAATTATTATGATTTGCAAAGGCAAGTAAGATTCTTGTTGCTTCCAATCCAACTTCGGGTGAAAAAGTTTCATCAAAATCTATGCCTTCTTCTTGACTATATCCTTAAGGTATTAAGTGGGCTTTATTTCCAACGACCTCTCCTTGTTCATTTAATTTATTTCTATACACCTAGTTTTTTTCGATTATAGATTTATTTTCTAGTCTAGGAATAAGTTCCCAAACATTATTTCTAATGAATTGATTTTGTTCTTCTTACATAGCAAGAACCCATGAATCATCTAATGATGCTTCTTTTGGATTCTTAGGTTCATTAGTTAAGATGAATGCTAAGTTACTCATTTTATTTAATTGATTTCTTATTCATACTACCGATTCTAAATTTCCTAGGATGTTTTCTATATGATGATCTTTTAATATTTTGGCTCTCTTATTTAGATATATATTTTCAGTATTATTATTATCATTATTTATGACTTCATTATTGTCATTTTCTTCTTCATCACAGTTGTTATTATTGATTTTAACATTTTCATCGAATGAAACATGTAATGTCTCTTCAATAGTGTTAGTTCTAGTATTGAAAACTCTATAAGCTTTACTTCTATTTGAATATCCAATAAAAATACCTTTATCTATTTTAGCATCAAATTTTCTTTAGTACTCAATATAAATCATTTACTACCAAAAAATTTAAAATATGATACTTTAGGCTTTTTATTACAAAATAATTCATATGGTGTTTTCTTTGTTAAAGGTCTTATTAAAATTCTATTTGATATATAACATGCTGTAGCAACTACTTCAACCCAAAATTTTTTAGGTAAATAACTTTCATATAACGTAGTTCTAGCGCACTCTTGAATCATTCTATTTATACATTCTACTACTCCATTTTGTTAAGGTGTTCTTGAAAATGAAAAATTATGTGTAATGCCTTCCTTATTACAAAAAATTTCAAAATTTTCATTTTCGAATTCTCCACCGTGATGACTTCGAACTATTTTAAGTTTAATAGACATTTGATTTTGAATTCTTTTAACAAAGATTTTAAACATTTCAAAAGGATCACTTTTAAGTTTTAAGAAAATCGTCCACATAAACCTAAAAAATCATCCACGATTATAATGATATATCTATTATGATTTATATATTGTACTTGCGAAGGACCGAAAATATCTAATGAAGAAGTTCAAGGAATTGAAAGGTAGAAATCATATCTTTTGACTTAAAGGAAATTTTTCTAAGTTTTCCTAATTGACACGCATCGCATAGATTGTTAACACCAAAACTCATTTTAGGAAGACCTCTAACTAGATCATATTTGACAATTTTAGATAGGTGTTTGAAATTCAAATGACTAAATCTTTTGTGTCAAATCCAAGGGTCACTTGATTCAGCAAAAAGACATAAATTGTCATTTGACACTTTCATACTTAATATATAGATGTTTGTATTCTAATACCTTCAAAGATAATGTTTGACTCATTATCTTCAATATGACCCTTGTCATTTTCAAATTTAAAGTCCTTATAACATAATTGACTAATACTTAGCAGGTTATGTTTTAAATTCAAAACTAGCAAAACGTTAGAAATAGTAGGAATTTTAGAGTTACCGACATTGCCGATGCCAATCACATATCCTTTAGAGATATCTTTAAAATTGACCGATCCACTATCTTTGTAAACGATATTTGTCAGAATTTCTGGATTTCCAATCATGTGCCTTGAGCATCCATTATCCAATATCCACTTATACTTTTTTATTTTTAACATTTGATCATCAGGTGACTGTTCATCAAAAGCCATGTAACACATCTGTTCCTGCAAATTATACGTTTTCAAAAGATCAAAGTGGCTTTTCATAATGAATGAATGCAAATTTATGAAATAATGTCGTGTTGATTTTGCAAAATTGTTTTTCAATAAAAGTGTTAAAAATAGAATTAATAACTTTTGGCATTAAAACTTTTCAAAAATCAAAATTATGAATACTTTGAAAACCAATGCTCTGATATGAAATGTTAGTTTGCAGAAGTAAGGATCTTAAGGCATTTGGATTCAAATCAAAGGTATCTTGTAAGACAAAGCCGCGCATAAACATAAACGAGTTTATACCTTACTATAACCAAAACCTTTATATCAGAAAATCCAGTGATATTATAATAATGTCTAAGGTTGAAAATAATAATAATCAAGTAGCCGTGAAGCACGTGAGTGTACATTACAACAATACTAGGTATATAATCGAACATTGATAAGGTACGTTCCCTAATTGTGTAGGATTTCGATGGAGGTGCCTCAGTATTTCGAGGAACAGTCCTCCTACACTAGGATTAGAGATATCCTTCCGAATCACCATACACCCCTAGTGATGTAGCATAGGAAAAACATGGCTGGTCTCGCTAAGACCGAGTGCATCGCCCTTTACATGCATAACAACTATAAGTAACATCTAGGAGGAGCCGTCTACACCCTATGGGTTTGCCAACATTATTCAACTCTTATATAAAATCATTTCTAAAATATTCATTCCAAATATTCACATTTTCTATTAAATAAACAATATTTTTTTCCCAACATTATCAACAAATGCCTTATATTAAAATTGTGAAACTTAATTCACAAGGCATTCGTTTCAATGTTCCGAAATTTCCTATTTACCCAACCTGGATTTCAAAAGAAGATTCCAAAATAGATTAACCGGTAATTGTCAATGTTCAGAAATGGCGAGCATGACCGATCAAATCTTGGATGATTGTGATGGGATATTATCATTCCTAACAACCAACACATCCAAGAAAAAATTATATAAATTTTGAAAAATTATATAAATGTTTGAAATATTATTCTTTTATGTATATAAAATATAATCTTAGGTAAAATTATTTCATTTACCTAATATTTTTAAATCAATATTGTGTCAGTTTGGTCTTGTTCGAGTGTTTAGGAAATCCCTATCGATAACGTTAGCCAAATGCATCGACCAAAATTCTTAGGCTACTCAACAGACCAAACAACACAATGTAAAACATTTTTATGGAAATAACAAATACGCACTCTTATATATACTCCCAAACTCATCCTAGGGTCTCACTTACCCTATCTCGAATGAGTCCACCCTACCAAAGCCTAGGTGTTTGCTCAACCTGAGCTCTAATACCAACTATAATGACCCAATTTTTCGCACAGTTTAAGCGGTCAATAAACCCCTTTGACACACTCAAATTGAACGGAAATGCAGATAGTTAAGGAAAAGAAGAAGAAAGAGGATAAGAAGAACTAGAAAACACAGAACCTCACAGAAAAATGAATAATATATAATATAAACCAATCTTTACACAAAAACAAAACTTTAATATATGTATACAGACATCAATTAGAGTATACTAACCTATTCAGCATGAACAGTTATACCAACATGTCCTCACAATTGCTGATAAATAGAACCATAAATACAATGGAAAAAAAACCATGTACGTGAATACATCTCTGGGCCTCCAGCTCATCTCCTAAAGCTCCAAAACGTCCATTAAACCTAGAAATATGCTCGGTCTGACCCCAAGTATTATAGGAAAACAACGCTCGGGTTAGTCTAGTAAAACCAGCATGAGAACTCAAATCACAAGGAATTTTATTTAAAATAGCTTGTAAAATCCTTTTAAATCAAAGGTATCTCGTCAGACTATGCTACACATAAACATAGATGGGTTTTTACCTTACTATAACAAAAAAATTATATCATAAAATCTAGTGATATTATAATAATGCCTAAGGGTGAAAATAATAATAATCAAGTAGCTGTGATGCACATGAGTGTACATTACAACAATACTAGGTATATAATCGAAAATTGATAAGGTACGTTCCCTAATTGTGTAGGATTTCCATGGAGGTGCCTCAATACTTCGAGGAACGGTCCTCCTGCACTAGGATTAGAGATATCCTTCCAAAGCACCATACACCCCTAGTGATGTAGCATAGGAAAAACATGGCTGGTCTCGCTAAGACCGAGTGCATCGCCCCATGCATGCATAACAACTGAAAGTAACATCTAGGAGGAGCTGACTACACCCAATGGGTTTGCTAACCCTATTGGCCATGCCTCATGTCTCTACTTTTAGTCATTTCCGTTAATGAGGCTACGTCCAACGTTCCAGCTTACGCACCGCTACCAAAATAGATCACGGAATCCCATATCGATTCCAATACCCAAACCGGTCTCAAAATCACACATGGATCCTAACATCTTAATATATCATGAATCTCCTTTATAGAACCGTATATGGTTTTTGGAGTAGTTACGAGTTCGAGTCATCTCTTACGAGTACACTCTTCCGCTTCCCGGGTGCTCCATAAACCAAACGTCGATTTCCGGAGTGCTCAATACTGGTTATATATGAAATAATAAGATAATACATAAGAGCGGGGATCATCCCCTAACCTTTTAAGTTGATGGATCTCCTTATCATTTGTCCTAGAAGAACAAAACGAGTTTATACGTACAGTATAGCACCACCGACGGTAACTGTACCATATAATCGCTGTGTTTCTCCTAGATATTTCCTGAGTTAAAATCCTTCGGTGTTAAGTAGGGAGATTTCCCTACCACCAAAATTAAGAAGGATTATATATTTAGGCCAAGATTTGATAGTCGGTTATTTAACTATCAAATAAACAAACATTTCAAACAAAGATTATATTTCCCATGGAAATCACTAAGCCTCATTTAATTAAGTTTACATTATTTTAAAATAACCTTTCAAATACTTTGGGAATCACTTCTATATACTTATCTTAACCGGATAAGCCTTTTCACAAAATACGATATTTGGAAAATATAACCTTATACTTATCTCAATGGTATAAGTATATTCACAAACCATTTCACTTTTAAAAACTTAAAAACTTGAAAACTCTTAAAAATAGATTTTTGAAAATATCGTTCAGTATTAATCATGGATCGCAGTTTACAAAATGGTTACGTTGCTATCCCAGCAAATTCACGGTAAACTGTAGACAATCCCTACCCCTCGAATTACGCTATGAAAATCAACCATTCCTTTCCAAATTTCTTTATTTAATAAATATCTTTTATGAATATCCAGAACCATTTATAAAACTCTTTCCATATTTAAATAAACTTATTTAATGGACTCTTTAAGTTAATAGAGTTCCTTTGGTAAACCATAAAGTATTTAAAATACTTTAAATAACTTAAAATAATAAGTTATTATTTAAACATCCATCTATTTCATTTAAATTAAATCTCATTTAAAAGAATAACTTAAAATCTCATTAATGTTATATTAAGTTAACTTTTGAACAATATTTTTATATTAATAAGTCAACATTTAAACAAATTAAATATAATAATTAATTAACTTCAAAACATTACTAATAAAATATTTAATGAATTTCAGAACATTATAAATACAATAATCAGTTACTCTCAAACATTATTATTATAATAGTAAAGTAACTTTTAGATAACGATACTTATTTACTTTTAAATATAATTAAATAACTTTAATTAATAACTAACATATAATTTCAAACTTTGGGGCCATGGATACTTTGTATTCCATAGCCTTTGGTTAAGCCGGTTTTATAAGTGGCAGTGCACTATGTCTCATTATTGTGGCCGCTGGGTATCGAACCGATGCCACTACAACACAATGTAGCAACTCCACTATGTCTTAACCACTGGACCACTAAAGTTTTATAAAATTATTCAAATTTTTAATGGGGACCTATCCAAATTTTTTTCCCTTTCCCGCTGACCCATCCCTTCCATCAACGTCTCGTCAGCCTTGTCCTTCCTCCCCTATTCTCGTGCCTCCGTCTGTTCCTCCCATACTTCCACTGCCAAAACCATCTTCTGTTCCGTCTCCTTCTGACAGTGTAGATCTCGTCTCTCCTCTCCATCTTCCTGACCTTGTCTCATCTATACCTTCACCTTCTCTTCTCTCCGTTCCTCCCAAGTCAGCTCCTCCTATTCTAACAAAACAACCTATTGGTTGGAACTCTCTTTTCAAAGCAAGACCTAGCAATGCTGGCAACTACGTGCCACGTGATATACAACTTGAATTTCAAGGAGAAGCTATAGTGCCACCACCAGATGTTGTCAAGGCAGGTAGTACTTTGTGGTCTGATTATCTTGTTGGGTTTTTCCTTGATAACCCTCTACCATACACAACAGTTCTGTACTATCTCAAGCGTGCTTGGAAGCTTGCTGGATCCATAACTGTTAAGTCAGATGGTTTCCTTTTTTTGTTCAAGTTTAGTAATGATGATGATAGGAAAAGGATTTCAGAATCAGACCCGGTTGTAATGAGAAATAAGTTATTTATAGTGAAGCCATGGGATGAAAACATAGGAAATAGTGTCAGTGGTATAAAAGCGGTGCCTGTGTGGATAAAGTTATCAAATATACCATTATATGCATGGTCTCCTTTGGGTATTAATTGGTTAACTGCCAGAGTAGGAAAGCTTCTTTATATGGATGCATCAACTGAAAAATTTGAGCGTATCTCCTTTGCTAAATGTCTAGTTGAAGTATCTCCAAACAATGAACTACCAGAAAGTTTCTCTGTGATGTTGCTTGATGGTACTGAACAAATTGTTAAGGTAGAATATTTGTGGAAACCGGAAATATGCACCAGCTGTAAAGAGTTTGGGCACTTGACTAAAAAGTGTAGCAAATATATGTGATGAAACTGATGGCAAATGTGCAATTAATGATCCACAGAAACTAAGTGATGTATATAAGAATAAGATGAAAATGGGGAAGGCAAATGAGAAACAAGAACGAGTTAAGCATGTATGGCAAAAAGTTAATAGGAATAAGGATAAAAGAAGAAATACAAATGAAGAAGTGGGAGTAAATGTCTTGAAGATGCCGGGTGACAAGTTAGTGTCTCAATATGATGGAGGTGGGAAAACAAATTTTGTGCATTCTGCTGTGCATAAATCTTCGGGTGGTGATCTTGCTTGTTCTGTTTCCACACTAAACAAGTACCACTTGCTGAATATAGATGATGATGAGGATGAATTATTGGAAATAAATGAAGTTGAGGAAGGTGAAATCACACATGAAGTCTTTAGTAAACCTCAATGTAATGGTGGACACTCAACCAAACCTCTTGCAACTGTTGGCAAAGTAGCTGTAGACAATGAACTTACAACAACGGCTGAAAACCATAACTTGCCTTCAAAAGATACAAGCAACTATGTAGTTTCCGATGAAATTGGTGCTGGAAAATAAGTGGTGCATGTTCCTGCTGATACACATGTAACAGAAATGGATAAAGAATGGTGCTTTTCTTTAGAGCAACAAGTAACTCACCTTGTTACCACCATGTACGAAAACCATGTTGATTTACAAGCCTCTGTTCCACCTCTCTACAACTTTTCTATTGAACTACCAGGATGGCCAGAAAGTAATCCTAATTTCCAAACTTCTTCATTTCTACCTTCATCTTGTTCACAACCTCCTTCCCCTCGACCCCATGCTCACAGGAAAATTGAAACTAGATCTCTTTCAGCAAAGAGAAGAAATAACTCATCCTCTCCTCAACAATATTAATGTTAAATAAAATTGCATCTTGGAATCTCAGAGGAGCTCACAGTAACTTGAAACTTGATCAAGTGAAAAGAATCATCACTGAGTACAGTATTTGTCTTTTTGGCCTACTCGAAACTAAACTAAACTTACCCTTAACTTCTAAAGCAGTTTCATATATCAATCCTGCCTGGACCTTCCATCATAATCTTCAAAGTTCCTCTTACGGTAGGATTCTAGTCATCTATGATCCTACTGTTATAACTCTTTCTCCCCTTCTATCAACTAGACAATACATCCATTTTCATGTCCATGAAACTCAATCCCTATGCTCTTTCTATATTACTTTTGTTTATGCTGACAATTCTGTCAACTCCAGAAAGGTTTTCTTCAATGCTTTGCCTCCATTAAGACAATCTTCCCACCCTTGGATTGTGATGGGTGATTTCAACTCCTGCTTTGAATTCTATGATAAATCTGGTGGAACTCCTCTCACATCAAATGATCTTGATCCCCTCAACCTAGTTGTTCATGATTCTGATTTGATCATGGTTAACAAATCGGGAGCAAGGTATTCATGGAATAATAGAAGTCGAAGTGGTATTCGTACCTTCACTACTATTGATCACACCTTTTGCAACCTTCAAGCTCTCTCCCAATGGCCTTCCCTTTCTGTTCACCTTCCCCAACCTATTCTGTCTGATCACTCCCCATTAATCTTAACTCTTGGTCCCCATTTTAAAAAGGAAAAGAGAAGTTTAAAATTTTTTAATGCGTGGGTCAAACATGAACATTTCCTTGTTTTAGTTTCTAAAGCTAGCTCTGATTTTACTTGTTTTGGTAACCCTATGTACCAGTTTTGTAGGAAGCTAAAATATATTAAGCAGGAGATCAAATTGTGGGCATCCACTACTTTTGGCAATGGATGCCTGCTGTCATCAAGCCTAAAGGAACAACTGAAGAAGCAACATGACTACATGATGGAGCACCCTCTTGATGTTCAAGCTGCAGAAGTAGAAAGTAAACTATTTAAAGAGGTAAATAATGCTTTGTTCCTGGAGGCTAGTATGAAGAGACAGCAACTGCACAATAAATGGATTGCTGAAGGAGACAAAAACTCAAAGTTTTTGATTCTCTAAAAGTCAAGCATGCGAGAGAGAATATTCATTGCATTTTCGATGATCAAGGCTCCTTTTATTCTACTCCTGATTCTGTTGATACGGCTTTTATTGACTACATAATGCTTGGTAACTCTGATGGTTTTATTCCTGATCTTGACCATATAACCTCTCTTCCTCTGCCTAATATTTCTTCCCTGGAAGCTGCTACTCTAATTAACACTATCACTGATGAGGAAATTAAACAAACTCTCTTCTCTATGAATCAGCATTCATCTGGTGGTCCAGATGGTTTAAATGTGATTTTCTTTATATCCACTTGGAGTGTGTTGGGAAGTGAGTTTTGTAGAGCCATACACAATTTTTTCAACAAATGTAGGTTGCTTGGTGAAGTTAACTGTACTAACATTGCTCTTATTCCCAAAGTCAATAATCCTACTAGTGTTTCCTCATTCAGACCCATCTCTTGCTGTATTGTTTTATACAAATGTATTTCTATTCTTGCTACTCGTTTAGTCAAAGTTCTTCCCTCTGTTGTATCTAGAAATCAGGCTGCTTTTATTCCTACTAGAAGTATTCTCGATAATCTTCTTCTAGCTCAAGAATTACTGAAAGGTTATGGTAAAAACAAGGTCCTCACTGCAGCAGCTGTTAAAATTGATTTATCTAAGGCTTATGATTCCATTCACTGGGCTTCTATAGTCAGGTTTATGGCTATGATGGGCTTTCCGAAAATTTTTGTGTCCTGGATATATGCGTGCATTTCCTCTCCTTCTTTCTCTGTAGTTATTAATGGTCGACCGGTGGGAAACTTTAGAAGTAGTAGAGGAATAAGGCAAGGTGATCCTATATCGTTGTATTTATTCTTGCTAGTTATGGAAGTCCTTACTGTTATTCTCCAAAAAAGGTATTCCCAGAAATTAATTAAGTATCACCCAAAGTGTGCACATCAACATATCACTTCTATAATGTTTGCCGATGATGTGATGTTGTTCACTAAGCCTGAGTTACCTTCCTTAACTGCTATTTCAGAGGCATTGCAAGAATTTTACAAAATGACTGGTCTTAAAATTAACCAAGGCAAGACTTCTTTGTTAGTCTCTGGAGTTAGTGATGCTCATGCAGCTTTGTAAAGACACATTGGATTCTCATCCATGGACACTGATATGAAGTATCTTGGTCTACCATTAATTTCAAAAAGAATAACTAAAGTTGACTGCTTTCCTCTTTACAACAAAATCACAATTGTTATGAAGGCTTGGGAAAATAGGCAACTGTCTCAAAGTGGTAGATTAGTGCTGATAAAATCAACTGTTTTTTCATCCCTAGTTTACTGGGCTCGTGCTATGATTCTCCCAGTCAGGTTAGTGCAACAAGTTAGGTCTGCTATGAACATATTTTTTTGGACAGGTAGTATTCACAATAGAAAACTCTTGCCATGTTCCTTTTCAAAGTTTGAAGCCTCGAAGGAAATGGGAGGTCTTGGTGTTATTGATGTCAGGATGTGGAACAAAGTAGCAATAAGTAAACATATTGATGACCTAATCAACAGGAGAGATAGTTTATGGGTTGATTGGGCTTGGCGCTATAATATTAAGACTAAGTATTTTTGGTGTATGGCCAATCCTCAGAATAGTAGTTGGATTTGGAGAAGCATATTGAAATTGAGAGATGTTTTTCTTCCCTTGATTCTATATCCTGTCAAGGCATATTCAACTGTCAGGTTCTAGCATGATCCCTGGGTCAGTAGTGGCATTATCTTGTCTACTTTATGTGACTATAATCACATTGTGCAGTCTGGTATTCACCTTGATGCCAAGGCTATTGATTACATTTATGACGGAAAAATTGTGCTCCCTGACACTAGTAATCAATTCCTAAGGCAGTTGTGGGATGATATGCAGCAACTTTTCTCCCCTGTTCCAAAATATGATAATGTTGTTTGGGACTTCAAGCCTCATACAATCAAAGGAGCTTACAACTTCATCACTGCCTCTGCTCCCCTGCCTGCTTCTAAATGGAGCACTGTCACCTGGTCATCTGATTCACATCCTCAAGAAAACTTGATGCTATGGAAATTCATTAGCCAAGCCTTGTTAACTAGAGATGTTTTGAGGAAATATGGCATGGGATGCACTCTGAAATGCCTGTTTTGTGACCAATATGACAAGTCTACCCAACATATTTTCTTTGTTTGCCCTGCCCTTCATTTTCCCTTGCATAGAATTGGGTTGAAAACTGGTATAAATTTTAATACTGCCAACTCTGGTGAAGTTTGGGATATTTTCTACTCAGCTGCTAGGATTAAAAATGAGGCGGGAAGGATGATTGTTGTTTGTTTGAAGGTTTATATGAAAGTTATATGGAGATAAAGGAATGCAATTCTTTTTGAAAAAGAGAGAAAGAATATGGAAGATATTTGGCATGAAGTTAAGAGTGGCACTTACTGTCAAATGAAGAATTGTAATTCTATTTTCTCTTCTGATCTTTTGCAAATTTGGGAATGATGCCTGATTTGCTTTTTCTTTTTTTCCTGTTTTCTTTCCTTGTTCTCCTTTGTTTTCTACTGTATCATTTATTGTTCTGTGCAATAAATCTGGTAGGGGTCCAGTTAACCCCGCTGGCTTTGCTAAAAAAAACATATAATTTCAAACATTTTAAAACAATAGTTAAATAACTTTAAAATAATAATTAAATATTCTTAAATAACATTAAGAAATAACTTTTAAGAATCATACTAAAATAAAAAATTAACTTAAATTATTATAAATAATTATTACTAATTTTTTTTAAATCTCATTACTAAATAATAATTGTTTTTTATATAACTTTTCAAATCAAAATTTTACTTTTCAAATTTGAAGAACGCTTAATGATCACCATGGTACTTAAGTAGACTACCAATCATTCAATTTCACTACCCAAGTTAATAACAGATATTTACATAATCAATGACCATATAAATAATTTAACCCTTAACTGTCATTGGTTAACATATCATTTATTCAAAATGGCATATAAATTTATGACATATAATCTAATGCCCAAATCTATAAGACAACAGAATGGAGATTTATTCTGCTAATTAAATGTCTATTAGTTTAACTAGTGGAACGGTGTTTTACTTCGCTAACCAGGTGTCCAATTACCATATTCAATCCAATTTAATTCAACAGTAATTTATTTGGCCAAATAAACATCAATAATTAAGGTATATAATTTTAACAATGTTATAAATTAAATTAACGAATTTAAATTCAGTTTGTTTTAATATGTCATAAATTCATACTTATCAAAAGCTATCAATAAGTTTTACTAAAATGTTGTAACATAAAAAATCTACGAGTTAAACGGATTTAATATGAACGAGATATATTTCCAAACTTTAAACATTTTAAACTTAAACAATTGAATTAAATAATTAAGTCCTCACCAAAGCCCAATTCTTGGTCCAACTCGCTCCCAAACACAACAGTTCCTTCTTCCCCTTCTTCTTTCTTTTTTCTTTTTTGAACAATGCTTAAACCCACTATACATGTGCACGGTCGTGCACCTTGCTTGCTCACTTACTCGACGAACGCCATCCCTGAGACCACCACCAAGTTCCCTTCCTCCTCCTCCCCACGTCCATGCCCTCTATGGCAGGGTCGATCCACTGTGCCAAAATCTGAACTGAATCTCCTTGCGACCCTGAAGTGTCGCACTCATAAATCATGAACCGAGCTCCATGAAAACTTGGTTGTCAGTGCTATTCGACCCAAACTTGAACTTAACCTCCATTTCACGAATCGCTGCCCAAATTTTCGACAAACTGAAACCCTAGTCTCCTTCCTATTCGGCCATGGCTATGCCGAGCCTCATCAAACTATGATCGAACAACAAAAAACCAATTCCAACAGAAAGATCTCTCCAATATAGACTTGTAGAAAAATACTCACTAAATTTAGTTTGCTACACAATTAGGATATGTTTTTTGAACTAGAGCATGCTCCCTTATGTTTATTTTCAAATTAGAATGGAGTCATGTATATTGGTTTTGAGAAGAGGGGAAAACGAATTGAACCTAAATATAAATGTGTCCCTCTTGTGCTCATCATTTTTCAGAGAAGAAAAAGAATGAAAATGTGCATAAGTTTGTGAGTTGTTGTGTCCTCCTTTCATGCATATACCTAAAATGAATGCATATATAAGAAAACTTACCTCATGCCTAAGGGAACAAAAAGTACCAACATTAAATGTAAGCCCCTAAAGGACAGTACTGGAATGCAAGTGCAAAGAAGCATGAAGACATTTTGCTGCAAAATTCTAATTTGAACGTGATTTCTTTTTTATATATATAAGTTTTAGGGTACCCTGCCATACTATATTCTATTCGCGTATGAGCCGCGAGCGGTAGAAATAAAAATACAATTGCGCTCAACAATGTGAGATGATCATAAAACAATAATAAGATAGACAAGTTAACATATTCTATGAAGTTTTAAAAGTACCGATGTTTGCCGCAAAAACCGTCAAATAGAAATTTAATTATTATCCAAATTAAAAATTATGGAAAAATTCTATAAATTGAATTAATAATACATCATAAAAATCAAGCGATTATTTGGAACATAGATTTTATAATGAAAATTGTGAATCCGAATATTTTAACAAATTAAATATTCACATCCGAAGACCCAAAAATACGGGTCGTTATACTCTCCCTCCCCCCTAAAAAGAATTTCGTCCCCGAAATTTCAGCACACGAACACTCTATACTATCCGTAAGCCTGCAGGATGTTAATAGATCATTCATATACTAATTCTGATTCGATCACTGCTCGAATACATAATTTCATGTCCAAACTAGCATTGCTCACCCGATTTTCTAGTGCGGACTTTGATCAAGCTCCTTGATAAGGAACCTCTACTCTCCTTACATAGCTATAGCTATGATAGAAAACCTTGGTACCATACCAAGAACCCTCATCAAGTGTTCGCTGTCTAAAATCGAGTAATAGATCCTTATTCGGAACGGTGTAAAACACTTCAAAGCCTTGTGCATGAATATTAGATCAAAACTATATAAAAAGAGAAATGATCTATGTCCACCTTTGCACTTATTTAATTGGTTATTTCTAATATCAATTTTATTACTACTAAATTTTTTACAATTTTTTTTTCATAAAACATAGCTTAAGTTGTAAAACTTATAAAATTCCCTATCATACCCTAAGGGTATACGCAACCATTAGATTCAAACCTTTATTTTGAATTTATTTAAGAATTTTAAACACTCGGGTTTTTATTCAAAACACTTTTCTTTAAAACGATACTATAATTTTAATCCATAGAAAATATATATATTTAACCCGAGCAACCCCAAAATGAAACCAAGGAACTGGGTACTACCAAACAGTATCATATATTTCCTTACCAAAGAATAATACTTAAGAGAACATTTACCCTCCGAGCGTGTCTCTTACCCATTTTTAGTTATTTTCGAGCCACTCGAACTAAATTTAAAAGCACTTCTTTCTTTTCAAACCCATTTCGAATCAATACTAAATATATTTCCAAATAAAATTTCATTGAAATATCCAATTCTATCTTTTTTTGGATTTGCTCGGATTCAAACTAGTACCAACCATACACTAACAAAGAGAACAATTTACTAAGTGCACAATACCGTTCGCCAAAGCAAACATCCGATCGTCACTTAGAAGATTATTCTGATCACCACAAAAAAAAATAGGATTTATTTCCTTGAACCAATCTAAAGAAAGATACCTTCTCTTTAAAATTCCTTTTTAAAGACATTTATACTTAAATATATTTCTAAGCAAACCATTTCCAAAATATTGATACACCGAAAACCCCTTTAAGATCCAAAACTATCTCAAATAAAATTATTATTTCCTTTCTCCAAAATAATTTAAAATAATAATATTCACTTTTACTTTATAGTAAATCAAACCATATTTTGGAATCAAATCAAAATTTATTTTATCAAAACAATTATATAGCGAGATCCTAATGGTAGCATATTTCCCACTTAGAAACTCGAAAATAAACATCGACGACATTGCAATTATCGTCGAAATTATTCCTTATGACTGAAGTAAGTTTAGTGCTTTAAATCTCCTAGAAATTCCTTAGAAATATTTTTATCCCAAGAACATTTTCAATTACTATTATTAACATGTAAACCATGAAAACCATTTTGACAGAATCACCGAGATTTAAACTCTCGACTTTCTTTTATTTATGCACACATTTAAAAAAAATCAAATTTATTTATTTCCCATTTAAAGGGAATCATTTCTCAAATATTTCGAAAATATTCTAGCTTCCTTATATAAATCGTTTTTCAAGTATTATTTCGAAAATATTTAGGTTTTCTTTTAATAACATCTTTTATAAAACTCCAATTTAATACAACAAACTTTTATATTCAATCATTTCCAAATATTTATTTCAAAATACTCCAATTCCCTTTCAATAAAACAACATTTTATTGGAATCTGATTTTATCAAATAAACTCTTACATAAAATCATTTCTAAAATATTCATTCCAAATATTCACATTTTCTGTTAAATAAACAATATATTTTTTACCAACATTATCAACGAATGCCTTATATTCAAATTGTGAAACTTAATTCACAAGATATTTGTTTCAATATTGCCAAATTTCCTATTTACCTAACTAGGATTACTAAAGAAGATTCTAAATAGATTAACCGATAATTGTCAATGCTCAGAAATGGCGATCATGACCGATCAAATCCTGGATGATAGTGATGGGATATTATCAATCCTAACAACCAACACATCCAAAAAAAATTATATAATTTTTTTTAAAATTATATAATTTTTTTTTACAATTATATAAATTTTTGAAAAATTATTCTTTTATGTATATAAAATATAATCTTAGGTAAAATTGTTTCATTTACCTAATATTTTTAAATCAATATTGTGTCGGTTTGGTCTTGTGAGTGTTTAGGAAATCCCTATCGATAATGTTGGCCAAATGCATCGACCAAAATTCTTAAGCTACTCAACAGACCAAACAACACAATGTAACATTTTTATGGAAAAAAACAAATACGCACTCTTATATATACTCCCAAACTCATCTTAGGGTCTCCCTTACCCTATCTCGAATGAGTCAACCCCACCAAAGCCTAGGTGTTTGCTCAACCTAAGCTCTAATACCAACTGTAATGACCCACTTTTCCGCATAGTTTAAGCGGTCAATAAACCAACATGACACACTCAAATTGAATGGAATGGCGGATAGTTAGGGAAAAGAAGAAGAAAAAAGAAAAGAAGAACTAAAAAACAGAATCTCACAAGAGAATGAATAATACATAATATAAACCAATCTTTACACAAAAACAAAACTTTATATATGTATATACAGACATCAATCAGAGTATACTAACCTATTCAGCATGGACAGTTATAACAACTTGCCCTCACAATTGCTGATAAATACAACCATGAATGCAACGAAAAAATAACCATGTACGTGAATACATCACTGGGCCTCCAGCTCATCTCCTGAAGCTCCAAAACATCCAACTAAACCTGGAAATATGCTCGGTCTAACACAAGCATTATAGGAAAACAACGCTCGGGTCGGTCTAGTAAAACCGACATGAGAACTCAAATCACAAGGAATTTTATTTAAAATAGCTTGTAAAATCCTCTTAAATCAAAGGTATCTCGTAAAACCACGCCACATAAACACGGACACGTTTTTACCTTACTATAACCAAAATCTTTATATCAGAAAATCTAGTGATATTAAGATAATGCCTAAGGGTGAAAATAATAACAATCAAGTAGCTGTGAGGCACGAGAGTGTACATCACAACAATACTAGGGATATAATCGAAAATCGATAAGGTTGTTTACTAATTGTGTAGGATTTCCATTGATATGCCCTCAGTTTTCGAGAAACGATCCTCCTACACAAGGATCAGAGATATCCTTCCGAAGCAGCATACATCCCTAGTGATGTACCATAGGAAAAACATGACTGGTCTCGATAAGACCGCGTGCATCACTCCATGCATGCATAACAACTGTAAGTAACATCTAGGAGGAGCCGACTACACCCTATTGGTTTGCCAACCCTACTGGCCCTACCTCCTATCTCTAGTTTTAGTCATTTCTATTGATGAGGCTACGTCCAGCGTTCCAGCTTACGCACCGCCACAAAAATAGATCATGGAATCCCACATGGATTCAAATACCCCAATGTGTCTCGGAATCATACATGGATCCCAATATCTCAATATATCACGAATCTCCTTCATACAATTGTATATGGTTTTTGGAGTGGTTACGGGGTCGAGTCATCTCTTACGAGTACACTCTTCCGCTTCCCGGGTGCTCCATAAACTAAACACTGATTTTCGGAATGCTCAATACCGGTTCTTTAGGAAATAATAAGACAATACATAAGAGCGGGGATCTCCCCCTAACCGTTTAAGTGGATGGATCTCCTTATCATTTGTCCTAGAAGATCAAAACGAGTTTATACGTACAGTATAGCACCACTGATGGTAACTATACCATATAATCCCTGTGTTTCTCCTAGATATTTCCAAAGTTAAAATCCTACGGTGTTAATAGGGAATATTTTCCTATCACCAAAATTAAGAAGGATTACATATTTAGGCCAAGATTTGATAGTCGGTTATTTAACTATCAAATAAACAAACATTCCAAACATATATTTCCCATGGAAATCACTAAGCCTCATTTAATTAAATTTCCATTATTTTAAAATCACCTTTCAAATTCTTTGGGAATCATTTCCATATACTTATCTTAATAGGATAAACCTATTCACAAAATATGATATTTTCAATATTTAGAAAAGATAACCATATACTTATCTCAATGGAATAAGTATATTCACAAACCATTTCACTTTCAAAAACTTTGAAACTTGAAAACTCTAAAAAATTGATTTTTGAAAGTATCATTCCGTATTAATCATGGATTGTAGTTTACATAATGGTTACATCGTTATCCCAGCGTATTCATAGTAAACTGTAGGCAATCCCTGCCCCTCGAATTATGCCATGAAACTAAACCATTCCTTTCCAAATTTCTATATTTAATAAATATCTTTTATGAATATCCAAAACCATTTATAAAACTCTTTCCATATTTAAATAAACTTATTTAATAGACTCTTCAACTCAATAGAGTTCCTTTGATAAACCATAAAGTATTTAAAATACTTAAAATGACTTAAAATAATAAGTTATTATTTAAACATCCTTCTATTTCGTTTAAATTAAATCTCATTTAAAAGAATGCCATAAAATCTCATTAATGATATATTAAGTTAACTTTTGAACAATATTACTACTTTAATAAGTCAACTTTTAAACAATTTAAATATAATAATTAATTAACTTCAAAACATTATTAATACAATATTTAAGTGATTTCTAAACATTATAAATACAATAATTAATTACTCTCAAACATTATTACTATTATAATAAATTAAATTTAGATAACGATACGTATTGACCTTTAAATATAATTAAATAACTTTAATTAACAACTAATGGCCTTTGTTCCCTCCTTTCCTCCTCAACCCGTACTTTCAAACATCCCTATCGTACATTCAAACATCCCTCCTATTGTCCATCACCTGATCCCTCAAGATCCTCCTCTTCCACTCCCGCCTGACCCATCCCCTCCTCCACCGGCTAGGTCACCTTCTCCTCCCCCAGTTGGTCCTTCTCCAATCGCCCTATCTCAGTCATCACGGTATGTTCCCCCAGCCCAATGGAATTCCCTTTTCAAAGTTAAACCTCGTAATGCAGGCCAGCATTCCCCTGTTCAAGTGCCTCTGGAATTTGAAGGACATGTCTTGGTTCCACCAGAGAATGTTATTAAGGCAGGCAATGAAGTTTGGGGTGACTACTTGGTAGGTTTTTTTCCTTGATAAACCTCTTTCGTATCTAACGGTTATAGCACATCTAAAAAGAATTTGGAAATTAAAAGGTTCAATTAAAGTCAAATCGGATGGATTTCTGTTCCTTTTCAATCTGTCTTGTGAGGAAGATAGAAGGAAAATAATTGCGTCAGATCCAATTATCACGAGGAACAAATTATTCATAGTTAAGCAGTGGGATCCAAATGTTGGAAACAGTTGTAGTACGATAAGATCAGTTCCTGTATGGATTAGGCTCTCTAATATACCATTATATGCTTGGTCTCATCTGGGCATTAATTGGCTTGCATCACGAGTTGGATCATTCATGTGTATGGATGAGCAAACTGAAAAGTTGGAAAGAATTGGTTATGCAAAATGTATGGTTGAAGTTTCACCAATAGTGGAGTTGTTGGATGAGTTTGCAGTAAGGTTACTTGATGGATCAGAGCAATTAGTTAAAGTAGAATACTTGTGGAGACCAGAAATATGCATAAGTTGCAACGAGTTTGGCCACATGACTGAAAAGTGTATGATATTGAAATTGAATCATGAGGAGAAGCCAATAGATTTAATGTCTTGATGGACGAAAATGACTATGAGCCATGCTATGTAATCTGTGATAATGAACCAATCTATGTTAACTGTGAAAATGAAGAGCAGGTGGAGGAGGGAGAAATAATAGGAAATATGCTTGAGGTCTCTATGGTTAATGTTGATCATGTGCCTTCAAACTTAAGAATGCAATCTGACTTAGAGGAACTGGAAATCAAAAAATTTAGAGGAGAATCATCAAAAACATCCAGAGGTCCACAAGCACAGAACAAAATTAATTCTGAAACAATAATTCTTGATCTTGATAGTACTGGTGGAGGAAAATCCCAGCACTCAACTGACATTCAGGAGTTGACTGCTAATAATGGAAGAACAATATCAACTTCATATCATGCTGAATCTCAGTTCAGAGAAAAACTAGAAAATGATATATTTAACTTGATCATGACAGAACAAAAAGGAAGCATCAACACCTCTAAAAATCCCTACTCTTTTCATGGAACCTTGCCTGGGTGGGTTTCTCCGCCATCATCTCCAAAAAACTCTCCTACTTACCCTATGCCAGAAAAGAAAAGTGATAAAAGATCAAATCTTAAAAAAGATGACAAATTTGATAACATCTCTGAACAAAGGGGTTCTCCTGCAACTAGGAGCATGAAAAATGTAGTTCACCAATCTTTGAAGTATACCGAATGATGCAAACCTATGCAATATGGAATATAAGAGGAGCACATTCCTCATCTAAGTTAGATCAAGTTAAGTATCTCATTAACCAGCATAAAGTTTCCCTTTTTGCTATTCTGGAAACAAAACTGAATGATGCCCTAATAAATAAAGCTACAAGACATATAAATCCTACTTGGACTCTTAACCATAATCTGAATCAAGCTTCTTATGGTAGAATTATGGTAATTCATGATCCATCTGTTTTGACTCTTTCTACAGTACTTAGTACTGATCAAGTAATGCACTTCCAAGCCAATCTGAATGATTCTTCTTCTTCCTTCTACTTATCTATAATTTATGCTCACAATTCTAAGAACTCAAGACAAATTTTTCTTGATCTTCTTCAAGCTTTTAGGCAAAATACCCATCCATGGCTTGTCTTTGGGGATTTCAACTGCTGTTATTCCTTGCATGACAAACTTGGAGGCACCCCTCTTTTACCAAAGGATGTTTACCCCCTCAATAAAGCTATTGAGGATTCATGTTTGCTTCCTATTCCTTCATCTGGAGCTGAGTTCACTTGGAATAACAGGAGTCGATCAGGTGTCAGAACCTTTACCAACATTGATCACTCCTTTGCTAACATCAAAGCCTTAACCACATGGCCAACAATGTCTTCCTTTATCCCCCACCCTGTCTTATCTGATCACTCACCTATAATATTCTCCTCGGGACAGAAGTTATTAAAAGAAAAAAAAAGCTTCAAATTTTATAATACTTGGGTCCTTGAACCTGAGTATACTAGTGTAATATCTAAAGCTTGGTATGAAATTTTTTATGGAAATCCTATGTTTATTTTTTGCAGGAAATTAAGAGCAACAAAATATGCCTTAAGGGATTGGGCAAGGAATAAATTTGGTGATGGTACCTTAAAATCAAGTGTGCTAAGGAAGAAGCTCATTGAAGCTCAAGAAATAATGATGAACAATCCTGATAATATAGCTGCTACTGAAACTGAGAGAAATTTCTTTGAACAGTTAAATGAAGCTTTGAGAACTGAAGGGAATATAAAGAGGCAGCAACTGAGGCAAAAATGGGCATCTGAAGGGGACAACAACACAGCATATTTTCATGCAGCCATTAAGGTTAAACAAGCTAAGGAGCATATCACCAAGATTTATGATGAGTTTGAGGTCCTGCACACTGATCCACCTGATGTTGACAAAGCACTACTTAACTTTTTTAAGAATTTGTTAGGAAATAAGGATGATTTCAACCCCCTTATTGAAGATCTATCCCAATTGCAATTACCAGAAGTGCAGCCTGAGGAAGCTGACAATCTTGTCAGTAAGGTAACAGATAAGGAAATAAAAGATACCCTATTTTCCATGAATAGACATTCTAATGGAGGGCCAGATGGGTTCAATGTCCAATTCTTTATCCATAGTTGGGAAATAATCAAGGAAGAATTTTTAAAGGCAGTTCATAACTTTTTCTCTAAATTCAAACTTCTAAAGGAAGTGAATGCAACTAATTTGGTTCTTATTCCTAAAGTTCATCCTCCCTCTTCGGTTGAATCCTTCAGACCAATTTCTTGTTGTAATGTAATGTATAAGTGTATATCAAAAAATTTGGCCTTTAGACTTGTTGTTGTGCTTAATAGAATTATATCCAAGAATCAGTCTGCTTCTCTTCCCGGGAGGAATATCCTTGACAACATCTTGATAACTCATGAATTATTGAAAGGGTATGGTCGTGCCCAAGCTTCTAAAAATGCTATGTTGAAACTGGACTTAATGAAGGCATACGACAGCATTCACTAGACATCAATTGTGAGAATAATGGCCATCATGAGATTTCCAAAAGTATTTGTGGCTTGGATTTACAGTTGTATCTCATCTCCTACCTTTTCTATAAAATATAACGGCTTCTCTTCAGGTTTTTTCAACAGTAATCAGGGGATCAGGCAAGGTGACCCTATCTCATCTTATTTATTTATTCTTGTTATGGAAGTTTTAACTGCAATGTTGTCAAAATGTTATGTGCAGAAGGAAATTTTGTTTCATTCTAAATGTAAGTCCCCGCAAATAACCTCCCTCTTATTTGCTGATGATATTATGTTATTTACTAAGCCTGATCAGAGCTCCTTGGAGAATATTAAAGCTACTCTTCACAGTTTCTATCTTATGACTGGATTGAAACTGAATGCTAATAAATCCCATATTCTAACTTCTGGTATTTCTACTGAACAAGCTAATTGTTTAATTGCTACTTCTGGATTGCAATCTATGGACAATAACATGAATTATTTGGGTCTTCCTCTCTGCTCATCTAGGATCACAACTGCTAACTGCCTGCCTCTGTATGCTAAAATCTGTAGCTTAATGACCTGTTGGGCTAATAGATTTCTCTCACAAGCTGGAAGACTTGTTCTCATCAAGTCTGTTATTTCATCTATGATAGTGTATTGGTCTAGGGTCTATATTCTTCCAATAAAGCTGGTTAAAATGGTTAGAAATGCCATGTTGAGTTTTTTCTGGACTGGTACAATACATTCTAAGAAAATCATCCCCTGCTCCTTTGCCAAAATGGAGTTACCTAAAAATCAAGGTGGTCTTGGTGTACTTAACTTGCAAACATGGAACAAAGCAGCCATTAGTGCTCTTTTAAATGCATTGCTAAGTGGTGTTGATTCCTTATGGGTTGAATGGACCAAAAAATACAACTTGGGTAGAAAGAATTTCTGGACAATGACTGTGCCCCAGAATTGTAGCTGGACTTGGAGGAATTTGCTAAGATTAAGAACTTCTTTCTCACCTTTTATAAAATTTAAGCTCTCTCAGTCCAGTGCTATCAATTTATGGAATGACCCCTGGATGGATGAAGGCCTATTGCTTGGCAAAATATTTTCCCCCCATCAGATTGATCAGACTGGTATAAGTAGGGATGCTCATGCTATAGATTACTTGTATGATGGCAAGCTGATGCTGCCTTACACTAGTAATCAGGACATTAGGGCTGTTTGGAATAAATATCAGGGACATTACTACCAAATAGCAACTACCGATGAAATACTTTGGAATGGAAAGCCTCACTCTATCTCTGTTGCTTATGATCTGCTTGTTAATGTGACAGGAAGCTCTGAAATTGTTTGGCATAAGGTTTTATGGTCAAGATACTCTCCTGCTAGGGAAAACTTGATGATGTGGAAGGTTATCACTAATGCCTTGATGACCAAGATTAAAATGATGAACTATGGTATGAATGTTGATCCACTTTGTGTCTTCTGCATGATGCAGCCTGAATATGTGGAACACATATTCTTTGAATGCACTGAATTGATGGGACCGTGGAGTAGATTGGTGAGAAGAATAAATATTGATCATATGCATGGTTTGTCAGGTGTGGAGTGGGATCTGATCAGCAAATCAACAAGATGGAGGAAGAATGATAGAACTGTTTACTTCTTCTTCTTTAAGAAGTACTTGAAAATGGTTTGGGAGGAAAGAAATTTAAGATGTTTTGAAAACAAGGGTAGGAGCATGCAACAGCTATGGGAAGCCCTAAAGAATGTTATAATAAATGGAATGAAAGATAGCCTATTTGACTTCAGTGCTCATTTGACTGAAGGTTGGACTTAGTTCTTGTTTGTGTTTTTGGTCTTCTTTTCTTTCTTCATGTCTTTTTTCCTTGTGTGTGCTGTTTTTCTTCGTAACATCCCTTTGTGTGGTTTTTTTGTGATTATGAGCATGTTCATAGTCATAATCTTTTTTCATCTTTTCCTCAATAAACTATTAGGGGACCAGTTAACCCCGCTTGCCTTGCAAAAAAAAATATATAATTTAAAACATTTTAAAACAATAGTTAAATAAGTTTAAAATAATAATTTAATATTCTTAAATAACATTAAGAAATAACTTTTAAGAATCATACTAAAATAAATAATTAACTTAAATTATTATTAATTATTACTTTTTTTTAAAATCTCACTACTAAGTAATAATTGTTTTTAAAATAACTTTTCAAAACGAAATTTTACTTTTCAAATTTGAAGGAGGCTTATCGATCACCATGGTACTTAAATAGGCCACCATATCATTCAATTTCACTGCACAAGTTAATAAAATATATTTACACAATCAATGACCATATAAATAATTTAACCATTAACTATTTGTCCATGGCTATGCCGAGCCTCATCAAACTATGATCGAACAACAAAAAACCAATTCCAACAGAAAAATCTCTCCAATACAAACTTGTGGAAAAATCCTCACTAATTTAGTTTGCTACGTAATTAGGATATGATTTTTGAACTTAAGCATGCTTCCTTATGCTTATTTTCAAATTAAAGAGGGGTCATGTATATAGGTTTTGAGAAGAGGGAAAAATGAATTGAACCGAAATATAAATATGTCCCTCATCTGCTCATCATTTTTTAGAGAAGAAAAAGAATGAAAATGTGCATAAGTTTTTGAGTTGCTATGTCCTCCTTCCATACGTATATCTTAAATGAATGCATATATAAGAAAAATTACCTCATGCCTAAGGGAAAAAAATGGACCAACATTAAATGTAAGCCCCCAAAGGACAACACTCGAATGCAAGTGCAAAGAAGCATGAAGACATTTTGGTGCAAAATATCTAATTTGAACGTGATTTCTTTTTTATATAAGTTTTATTTTCAAAAGTTTTAGGGTACCTTGTCATACTATATTCCGTTCGCGTACAAGCCACGAGCAACAGAAAAAAAATACGATCGCGCTCAACAATGTGAGACGATCATAAAACAACAATAAAATAGGTAAGGTAACTTATTCTGTGAATTTTTAAAAGTACCGACGTTTGCTGCAAAAAGCGTTAAACGGAAATTTAATTATTCTCCAAATTAAAAATTATGGAAAAATTCTATAAATTAAATTAAAAATACATCATAAAAATCAAGCAGTTATTTGAAATATAGATTTTAGAATGAAAATTCTAAATCCGAATATTTAAACAAATTAAATATTCAAGTCCAAAGACCCAAAAATACGGGTCGTTATAGTAAATATTTAGAAAATGTAAAACCAAAATCTAAATCTAAATACAATAAATTAAAAGTACATACTAAAATATAAAATACTTAAAAACTTAATATAATAATTTTGTAAATAAATAATTAATGGGTTAGGAATCATTTGAAAGCTATTTTGAAAAGATGTTTGAAAAATTATTTTAAAAACAAGAATTCTTATAACCATTTTTCTTGAAAACCAGGATATTTGAAAATCATTAAAATCAAAGAATAGATTTTAAAAATACATTTTGAAAAATATGAAGAGAGGTCAATGAAGTACTATCAAGGCTTTAACAAAATAATCTATGACTCTATAACTTACTTGATATCTTGAATCTTTAAACCCAAGAGTCTTCAATCTCTAACTCTTAAATCTCTATACCAACCTCTTTATCAACCTCTTGAGTCTGCTCTTGATACTGTATAGACTTCTTAATCAAAACATGTCTAATATCCCGCACTATGTACTATATCACTTGATAAAACTTTAGTATCTATATTTTATATGGTTGTTGTCATCAAAACCAATAACTAAGGTACTGACAAATATAATTCAACCGGCATATAAATAAATGTCCAAATACACATAATAGAAGAACAGTGATTTATTCTACTAAATAGATATCCAATATAACTTATTCAACTTAAATATAACAGAACGGTATTTTATTCTGCTAACATGATGTCAACAAATAATATAATTACTAAACAACGTAACTACAAATTGTCCGTATAAATTTACCAATAAATTTCATTATGACAAATTGGTCAAATGATTACATGAGTGTGTTCTATAGGTCAATACAAACTTGGAAACCGCATGTTAATTGGATTCTGTATATGAGAGATATGAATTTTACAAAGTCTTAAGTGATTTTCTTTTTTTTCTTTTTTTATAGAATTCTCACCATTGTTCATGCTTTTGAGATGTTGATCCAAGCATATCATTAAAGTTTGATTCTTGAATAAAGCAACAGTATTTTTTTCAAAATTTAAAGAGTAGAAAAGTTGGAAAAACAAGGTTTAAGGAGTAGGAAGTTAAAAAATGAAATCAAAGTATAAGAATTGCATATATAAGGTGGAAAAATGAAAACACAAAAGCTTATGTCCAAAATGCCCCTAATAATTCAAAATTTAGCTTTTCCATCATACAAAAACCTCCAAGATGTCAAACACACGAAACCATGGTGGATAATAATTTGGTGCTCATGTACCTTAAGTTGAAACTTACACTTAAACTCCATTTCATTTCACATCCATCTTTTATTTGAATTTTAAATAAAATTTACTTTTAATTACTTATTATTTATATATATACTTGAAAATAACTATTTTGCATTTTCAATTTTTTTTAAAATAAAACAAAAATATTACACAAAATAACTTGTTATTCGATAAAAAGCTAAAAATCCGAAAATTGTGTTTCAGTCACATTTCCGATTTTCTGTCGAACTGCTTATTTATGTAAACCAAAATTAAAAATACATTTCCTATTATTAATTATAAATTAAAAGAGGGTTATTAAACTAATAAATACAATTAACTGAATATTTAAGTTGAATTAATTATTCATGAATTAAACGACAAAATTCCGGGTCATTACAACGGCCCATGTCGGGATCAGGAAGGGGACCCCAATGTGAAAAAAAGCCAAAAGTCCTACCACAACATATAGGCCTTTTATGAGAGAGCTAGTGGCTATATCAAGATGGAAGAAGATGGTTCAACCACACAGATTCAAAAGTCTTCTACCCCAGCTATGGTAGGAAAAGGGGGTAGAAGGGTATCACCCGTCGGCAAAGAGATAGAAGGAATTTAACTTTGTAACAAGAACCCTACTCACTCACACTCTTAGTCAGATATATGAGATAACCAAGGCAAAACTTTCTTATAACTTTCCTAACAAAAGGAAGAAACCAAAGCAGAATAGGGGTAGGGGCATATTGTCGCTTCCACCGAGCTAATGGTCATTATACCGACAACTGGCGACATCTGAAGAACGAGATAGAAAGGCTGATCGAGAAAGGATACCTAGGCCACTTTCAAAAAAATAATAGCAAAGACAAAGTAGGAGGTCTGACTCCTGACCCAAATGAAAATTAGGCTAGGAACCCTTCTAAGTCGATAGCATCAATCCATGGTGGGCCACACTCGCAGATATAACTAAGAGGGCACAAGAAAGGTATGTGCAGGAGGCAAAGGTCCAGCGGAGGTCAGTCTTCCATATCAAATAAAAGCCTTTGCCCGAGATAACATTTACAGCAGTTGACATGGCAGGGGTTGTTTTCCCTCACCAAGACCCACACATTATTACAGTGTCCATATCAAACTGCACTATAAATAAGGTTTTCATTGATTCTGGGAGCTCGGTTAATGTCATCTTCAAATATGCATATGATAAGATGAAACTTCCAACAAAGGTCCTAAAACCAAGCCCTGGACCCACTTTTGGCTTCAACAATACTACCACCGTCCCGGTGGGATCTGCACGCTTACTAGTTACTGTCGGGGCTACCCCACTTTACAAGTCATTCTATGCTAGCTTCTTAGTTATCAACCAATCCTCACCGTAGAATGCATTCCTAGAAAGACCAACTTTGGTAGATATGGGAGCCATCATATCCAAAAAAACCTTCTTATGAAGTTCAACACTCCTATAGGAACGGGGCCAATCAGGGGCGAACAAGTTTTAGCTAGAGAACTATACAATGCAAACCTTACTTTTAGCAATATAATTGTTTGAATTTATTCTGGCATCTCTTCTAATACTTATAATGAAAATAACAATAAAGAGTATGAAACAGTACATAAAACTGCACCAGTACCGAGTACCTAAATTAGCATAGAAACGGATAGTCATGTACCATCGAAATCAGAAAAGAAAGAAAAAAGAACATATATGCACATGATTGGTACTGACGAGTATAATTCAGTTTATGCACAGTATTTCTCCAAAGAAACCCATAAATAGGCATCTTCGGTAAACTCACCACTGAATGAGTAAATAGAAAGTGAAGGGGACCCGAAATTAGGGGCATCGAAAAAAGAGCTAGAATCAGTAGATGACCTAGAAGATATACAAATAGATCGAGAAGACCCCACAAAGATTCTCAAAATCAGAATGAATCTCGATGTGGATGCCCGCATTGAGCTAATAGACTTTTCGAAAAAATCAGCAGATGTATTCACCTGGGCAAATTCAGATATGGTAGGAATCGATCCAACCGTGATATGTTATGCGCTCAATAGTGATGCCGATGCCTACACAGTTAGACAAAAGCACCAAACTCTAGACCAGGAAAGGTACAATGCTCTACTTGAAGAAGTAAAGAAGTCAAAGGAGAATGGATTCATTAGGGAAGTATACTACCCAAAATGGATTGCCAACCTAGTGCTTGTAAGGAAGCCCAATGGAAAATTGAGGCATTACATAGACTTCACCGACCTCAACAAGACTTGTAGATGACATGTTGGTCAAGTCCAAATTAGCATCAAGCCATATCTAAGATTTAGAGCAGACATTCGGAGTCCTAAGGCAATACAATATAAAACCGAACCCATTAAAATGCACCTTTACCATCAAGTCAGGCAAGTTCTTAGGATACATTGTAAGCGCATGTGGCATTAAAGAAAATCCCGAGAAGATTGAGGCAATAAGGGGGATGGGAATCCCAAAGAAGCCAAAGGAGCCAATGATTCTAAACGGTAGGGTAGAGGCACTAAGTAGATTTATATCCAAAGCAACAGACAAGTGCATCCCATTCTTTGACCAGTTGAAGAAAGGGGGAAACTTCAAATGGACTGAGGAATGTAAAGCCACATTTTAGAATCTAAAAGATCATCTAGTCAATACTCCAATATTATCAAAACCGATGAAAACTGAGGACTTGTACGTTTATTTAGTAGTAGTCGATAAAGCTATTAGTGTTGTAGTGATATGAGAAGATGAAGGGACCCAAAGGCACATTTTCTTCATAAGCAAGCGATTGTCAGGAGCAGAACTAAACTACCCAGTCATTGAAAAGCTGGCTTACACCTACTCCTTACAACAAGGAAGTTGCGGACCTATTTCTAGGCACATCTCATTAAACTCCTTACAGACAAACCTTTCGGGTAGATACTGCAGAAGACAGAGACGTCGGGCCGTGTATTGAAGTGGGCGATGGAGCTTAGTCAATACGACATCACCTATTGTCCCAAAAAGGCAATCAAAGGCCTGGTGCTCATAGACTTCATCGTAGAAGGCACCTTACCAGCTGAGCCCTAATCAGAAGAAGAAGCAAGCACTCCGCAGTTCTGGAAGTTGTTCATAAATGGAGCATCAAATGAACATTAGGCAAGAATTTGGTATATGCTGATCGCTCCAAATGAGAAGAAGTTGTACGGAGCATTATAGCTCAATTTCAAAGCAACCAACGATGTGGAAAAATATATGTGGCTCTTATCATAGGCCTAAGGATGACCCAGGTAATCTAAGAAGCTGCTAGAGCAGTTAGAACAATTTGAGATAGAACAAATTCCACATGAAAACAACATATCTGCGAACTCCTTAGAAAAGATTGCTAGTACCAAAGTGGCAAGTGAAATGAAAGCAGTACTAATCGAGCATCAAGTAGAGCCAAGTATAACAGAATCAAATTAGATATTGGTCCTGACTCGAGCCCAACAAGCTGCCATTTAAGGAACGTGAGGTCAGGAGATAGTGGGGAATCAAGAACAACCCTCGGTTGAACCCTCACTTCAACAAGCCAAGGAGAATAAATGGATGACTCTCATTAAGCTATTCCTGCTAAACGGAACCTTACCTCCAAATCTGAACGGAGCCTGAAAAAGAAGATACCAGACTCCGTACTACTCCTTCTTTGGTCGCACATTATTCAAGAGAGGGTATTCAACCCCTTATCTTAGGTGCATTTCAAAAGAAGAGGGGCATGAGTTATGAGAAAGGTGCATAAGGGCCAATGTAGAGATCACTCAAGGGGAAATGAATATGCAAAGAAAGTGTTAAGTCATAGTTACTATTGGCCTACGTCGCTTCAAGATGCAGAGGAATTTGTACGAAGATGTGACGATGTCAATGATTTGCAAGTATCCCGAAACAACCATCCCATGAGCTCATACCACTTACAAGCTCATGGTTGTTCGATGTATGAGGAATATATGTGATAGAACCACTTCCAATGACAAAGGGAGGAGCCAAATACGCTATAGTAGCAATAGACTACTTCACTAAGTGGGTGGAGGCAGAGCCCCTGGCAACAATCATTATGAAGAAGATAGTCATTTTTGTAGTAAGAAACATAACCACTAAATACTAGATTCCCTACAAGATTATTTCCGACAATGGCACCTAGTTCAAAAATAAAGAGTTCACCAAGCTTTGTGATAAGAATGGCATAATAAAAAGTTTTTCTTCAGTCGCTCACCCATAAACAAATAGGCTAATAGAAGCTGCAAACAAAAACATCAAGAAGCTATTAAAGAAAAGGTTACAGAAAGCAAAAGGGAAATGGGCAGAAGAACTATCTTTAGTACTATGGCTTATCGAACTTCAACCAGATCTCCATCCGGCTGTACCCATTTTATACTAACCTATGGATAGGCCACGCTTCCTGTTGAGGTAGAGATCCCATCAAATAGGAGAATATCATACACAGCAGAAAAGAATAGGAAATTGAAAGAAGCTACCTTAGACCTCATCCAAGAAAGAATGGATGAAGCAGTAGTAGTATCGACCACATATCGGCAAAGGATGGAGAAAATTATAAGACCGGGCCCAAAGAGAGTAACTTCTGTAAAGGGGACTTAGTACTGCAAAGTGTAATGGCCAACACAAAGGATCTAGCAGATGGAGCATTGGGTTCGAATTGGGAAGGCCCACTAGTCATAGCAGAGGTATTAGCAAATGAGGCATATCGACTATCAAGACCTGATGGAAACCTAGTTCAAAGAACTTGGATCTCAGACCACCTCAGACCTTACTTTGTATGATCTACATTGCTCAGGTACATTGTAATTACTATCATAAAGTAATAATGCAATAAAATAGATGTAGGGATATTAGACATCCCAAACCATTATAAAAATGCCTTTGTGTTAGTTCTCTTGACATAGTTAAATACTCATGATGGACGTAGGGATATTAGATAGCTCGAACTAGCCATCAAAAATATTTCTCAACGCAGATCGCCATCTCAACCAAACTAGACGTATGGATATCAAACTGTCTGAACCTGTTATCCAAACCGAGAAATTTATAACGGGGCTTGGCTTCTTATCCAAATTGGTCATAGGGATATTGGACGACCCGAACTAGTATAAAAACCCCTCTATGGTTAGCTCTGCTAACATAGCACGTTGGATGTACGGATACTAGACAGTTAGAACCAGTACAAAAAATCATGCTCATGCAAAGGTGGTAAACACGTGACCTGACTTCATAGTCAAATATCTGTCTACCCCTAACTAGCGAGGTAACCGCCAAGTGCACGAACATGAACCCGTCTCTGAAAATGGGGGCGAGTCACACCCCACATGCAGTATAATATGCATACCATAAGTTCACTTCAATGTTTATAAACTGCACGAACAAAATGGTTTTCATAGCTCACCGCCGTTGTTTAATGATTGCAGTAAGTGTAGCACATAAACGACAACGATAATCTCTAAATTAATAACTGTAATGGCAAACAAAACCTCAGTTCACCCTCACATAAACTTGCCAGTTGTGCCAAGCATATAAACAAACAATCTTTCACATCTCACCACCATCGTTTAAAAAATACATTGACAACGCAACACATGAAACATAATGGCAATCTCAAAAATGAGAATGGCAACACTATACAAAAGATAATAAATAATATCTTGTAGATTACCACCGTTGTTCGATGATCACGCAAACTACATGGCATATAAACAACAAACGACGTGTCCCTCAAATAGTGCGGCAGACCACGCTAAAAGCATGATAGAGCTTACATGGAAGACAACATCCAAAAAGCAGATTATAAGATGCAAAGAAGAAGAATGAGCAGAGACAAGTCCACATCGATCTGTGATCGTTGCAGACTTAGGGTGCAAGATGTTACGCCCATGTTGCACAAGCTAAATTTAAGGAGAATTAAATAAGGCACAAAGTTCCTTACAATAAAATGTAAAAAAGATAAGAGATTTGAGTGATCCAACTGGTACTTCACAAAAGCCGGTCTACGGTCACGATACTCGATCCAACTAAGAGAACTATAGCCTAAAGGCAGGAAGTCGCAACAGAAAAAAATACCATGCTTATAATATAAGCCATAGTAATACCAAAAACAGATGACAAAGTACTGTACCTGCAAGACATAATAAAAGAATGACTGAATTATGCTACCGACATTCCGAGAGCTCAGACTTTGTTAACACCATCAAGTCGGATCTGCACTGTGCACACTAAAGGCTACTATGTGAAGTCAGAAGCATACCGAAGGCTACCATTTGAAGTCAGAAGCATCCCAAAGGGCTATAAATAGGGGCACTCGAGCGACGCACCACCGCAGATCCACACTTACAAGTAAGAAGCAAAGATATGATATCACCTTTATCTATAACCCGTGCAACAAGAGAAACTTAGATCACAAGCAGCTTAGAACAGCTGCACACCAATTAGTACGGCCTCACTCTAAACATGCCAGCTGATGAAGCAAATTTTACTATCCTCCCAAGAACCCGAATGTAGAGTGTAACAACCCATACCTTAATGGGCCTAAATTTTGATAAAAATCGAAACCCAAGTCCATAAAAGCACAGATCATTGGATTTGGTTTCTGGAAATAAGCATGAGCATTATCCAAGATTGATAGAAATCTAAACTCATAGTAGAAATAATAATATGATAAGAATACTGATTGTTAACCAAAAATATGGTTAACACACAAAGCTAGAGTGTATTAGAGCCAATTTATAGAAATTCCACAAATGCCCTTAGGGTTTGTAAGAAATTACAAAACCATTTGAATTTGAACATGTGGATATAAAGAATAAAATAAGCAAAAAATGAATATGCCCAAGCCATCCTCTTTATTTAAATATTTGTCTGTTACAAGAGGAGCTATTGTAGAGAAAAAGAAATTCCAGTTCCCTTTTATGAGGGAATACATCTATATTTATAGAGTTAGGATGTAGAGATGCTTGTTTTAATCCGCGATGTGGGACTAATAGCTCCATAAGAGTTATGAAGGAGTGTGAAGACTTTGAGAACCTTGTGAAGGAAAGTAGAATAATCCCCATTGAATTTGCTTTGTGGATGGCTCTAATTTATTCCTCTTTGCTTTATTTTCTATATGTTATAACTTGGATGTGGTGTAGCTTCAATAATCATGAATTATGACTTCGATTATTCATAAATTTGATGGCATGCTATCTTGTTAAGGTATGATGGTAGCTTCAACATTATTCATGTCTTTGTTGGTGTCGCATGGTTATTGTTTGTCTTTGGTGCCTTCATATACCAAGGATATGTGGATAGAATGTAACATCCAACCTCTTTGTACGCTTAAGCAAACACACGTGCCAACTTAAACCATACAGAAGGGCGGATTGTTATGGGGTAAATAAGAAAAAGTGGAGAAATAAAAGAAACAAAATAGAATCTTGTAGCGGAACGATAAAATATAATAATCAAATAACAGTTCATGAAGCTGTTTTACAAAACATTTGATTATACTTATAAAATACATATCAGAGTTACACATACCAGAGAATGATAATTAATGCAGCGGAATACAATGGTGTAGTGGAATATAATAAACAGTAGTAATAAAATCTTCGTCTTCGTCCTCCAGAAATAGGGCCTTCAAATCCTGAAATGCTCAGGCTGACCCGAGCGAATTGAAATGACAAAACACTCGAGTCAGAACTAAAAGATCTTATGTAAGTTAAATCAATGATAAATATATGAGTGGAATGGCGTCAGAGATGTTAACGGGGTTTGACATCTCCTATCCAGTGTCTAACATGAGTGCAGTAACTTAAGAGATGCTCGGGATTCACATCCCCTAAGGATCCGTTAAACTATTTACTATGTAGTAATATTCGCTATTATAATAATGTCTAATAATAAAATAAACATACTTTTAAATAGCGTTAAGGGGTTACCCATATAGCGCTTAACACATAATAGTGCTAGTAGTCTATACAGTACCTGCATACCCCGAGAGGCTACGTGAAGATACTCCATAGGTACGACACAAATAGAAACTCGTAGTAAAGCTCGATATGGTAGGTGACACGGCACACAAGGCAATGCCAGGGTAGATATACCAATTACGCATCTGGACTGGTGGTGACACATAGCAGCCACTACCGCCCACCTCAAACAACACTCCCAAATCAAGGGTGCGCACCAAATCGATCACAAGTAATAGAATGGTATCGAAGAAGTGTGTCCGATCAGAGGTGCTACCTCCTTGGCCCGTCGATCGCTCCTGTTTTAGCCACCTTATGCCAACTCACGGGAGTTGGGTTCACGTATATACCTTAGGATCGTCACCACCATCCTACTTCATTCTGGAATCTCCACCGCGTACACAGTTGTTAAAGTGGTTCTCAGTATCGACAGAGAGTATGTCCATATCCGATCCCGGTCTCTTTAACAACCAAACGTTATTATAACACCGCGGTCATTTAAAATAGTTTATACTTCAAAACCAAAATATAATATCCATTTCAAAACCATATAAATACGATATCATTTCCGTTTTATAACCAAATCAATACGACATCATTTTTAAAATCATAGTATTTCAAAGTTATAAAATTTCGAAACTAAAGATTTAAAACTATAACACTTCCAAAACGTAATACTTTAAAATTAATAACTTTGAAACATAACTTCCACCCCTTACATGGTTTAAATATTAAAATATTTTATAAAATAAACTATCTTCTTAAATTTCACAAATCAATTCCAAAACAACCCGGATTTCTAAATTTTAAATTTAACCAAATCCCCAAATCATAAATTTCAATTCAATTCGGTTTTCAAATAGACCATTCCAAATTATATCGATTTCAAAACAGATTTGATCTACAAAATAACCATTTCAAATTCAATATATTTCAAAGCTTAAATATTCAATATTTCAAACTAAACTTTATAATTCATATATACCAAATTCACTTTACTATTATTTAGTTTTGAAATATTTGCTTTATAAATCCAATATCCTTTAAATAAAACTTCAAATTTCAATAACTGAATATTCCTCAATTTATTTAGATTTGATATATTCACTTAAATCACCTTAAACCCGAATTAAGTTATAAAACCATATTCTTTTAAAATCTCAATTTCAATAAGTTCCAAATGGATTCTTATTAAATAAAATTCTCAATTAAATAAAATCTCAAATCAATTTCAAAACTATCTTCTCATCCTTGACTTATAAAAATCAATATAAACTCTATATTAAAATATAATTTAAGTAAATACTTATCCATATTATATTTTAAATAAAATCAAACTTTATTGTTAAACTTATTTTATACTCTAAACAATTTTATTTATAGCTTAAAACCAAGAATTTAACTATATATAAAATAACATTTATAAAATATCCAAATCAATACCTCATAAAACCATATATTTCTTTACTAAACCATAGAAATCATTTCAAAAATATTTATATATATATATATATAGACCGACGGTGTCTGTATATGATTTTCTATCCTATGGTCAGGTGATACGGATATTTATCATTTCAATCCGTAATTTAAAAATAAAAATACGGATATATATCATTTCAAACTGCAATCACGAATGAAATAAAAATGCATAACAACTTGCAGTTTATAACAATATAAAAACAACATCCATTCATCCAATATCAACCATCAACCATTTATCACAATCATCATCCAATTCAACAATAACATCAATACAGAACAGAAAATAAATAACAGGTATTTACTGGCAGTTTATATTCAAAATAAATTATATAACAATTTAACTGGCAATTTATATTCAAAAATAAATTATATAACAATTTAACTAACAGTTTAAATGCAATAATAAATCAAATAATAATTTAACTGGCAGTTTAAATGCAATAATAAATTAAATAACAACTTAATCCAATAAATTCATTTCAACTGGGATGATGATTAACAATTTGCCAAACAGTCATAAATAAACTTTTAATCACATCAACAATTAATTTAACACACATAAGAAATTTTAGTAGTTGTGAGTGGGTTAAAACACTCACATTTGGATTTAAATTGAATTTAAATCCAATTTAAACCCAAAATTTGAACAGTCTCCAAATTCATCCAAACTAGCGTGAAAGTGTCCAGAATTTCGATACGATCCAAGCAAAACAAACCGCCTCCAAATCCGAGTCCGTATGCAAAAGTTATGATAATTAGAGTATTGAAAAATTCTGGTCTTGGGTCGAATTCGGGTTCAACTTCGGTCTGCTGCCTCAAATCCCCGGTGCTTGCTCTGAGTTTTTGCCAAAACGACCCAGAGACGCGAGTCATTTTCTTCCTGACCCGAAGTATCCCCAGGGTTTTTGCCTCTGAAACCCGAAGCGCGACCCGAAGTTGCTGCAGATTTGCTATTTTTTTTCTTTTTCTTTTTTTTTTTGAAATTAGATTTTGGAATTTGGGAATTAAGTTTTGTCTGCTATTGGAATGAGGAGCTAAGAAGGAGATGTATGTACAAACAAATGACAATGAGGAACAATTAGGGTTTATAACGAGGTATTTATAGACAAAGCAGAAAATAGAATAGATGGACAAGATTGATTTGAGTTTTGGACGTAATTGACCCGAAAAACCATTTCGATTTCGAAACGGAAATGGGTCAACCCATATATCAAAATATATGTTTTCAAATATTTTAAAATCAATGGAATAGGTTTCAAGTCCAAATTCCATCGTATTAAGAAGTTATGCAAAAATCAAGTTATTTCAAATTAATTTTAATTAATTTCAATTAAATTGATTTCAAGGCGTTTCAAGCACGTACGATCAAACGACAAGCCCGATCGTTATGAAACTTGAAATCCTACAAAAATTCACCGTTATGGATTCAATGAAACTGGTTTCGTCGAAATCCAAGTCAGTGGCCAAAATGGCTATTTTCCAGTTACTTAAATAAATAAATATTAAATGAATTAAGTCCCTTTTTAATTCAAATTTAATAGCTAACAATTTCTACCCCCCTCCCGATTACATATAAACTTATAATTCATTAACCAAAATTTCCATGTCAATCAAATAAAGATTAATTGCAAACTTACAGTGTTTACCTTTAATTTAAGTAAATTCAAGTAAATTATATTTTTAATTTCAAATAAATTATTTCAATGTGGTTCCAATCTCTTTATTTAATCAATCATCCTCTTATGGATAAGTTTGACATTACTTATATCCAATTACCCTAATATTTTACAGTCATTACCTAAATTCATATTAACGTAGTATTTAATTACGTTAATTAATTGCAATGGATTTAGCTGTAATTTAATTAAATAAATAGGTAAACAGTTAATAATTATCACCATTAGCCAAGGTTAATCTCATTCATACTTTATTATCAACCAACAAATATTATAATAAAATCACTTATCTAACATTGAATTTATCAAATTCCAGTTTATTATGTATTATTACATCCACTAATATACCTTTGCATTTATTGCCCAATTTACTATTTACAATCAATTATAACCTTACAATTGTTTTCAATTAATTGGGATCGCACTAAATTAGCTATTCATTAACTTGCATTAACATTATTACCTTCCATACATGTTCTTCAATCTATTATTATCAAAAATGGATGAAATTGACATTGGTTATATTTATTACATTGATATTACCCAATTCATTCTAATATCAATTTGTCATAGTATTTAACTCCATTTATTATGGATTGAATCCAATTAAATTTTAAATTAATTCCAAATAAACTAATTAGATTCAATTCCAATCCTTTAATTAAGTCTATTATTACTCTATAAACTTAGTTACTATTTGTTTGTCTTTCATTACATTAATATATCCAAATTTCAATCGTTATAATTTTGCCAAATATATACACTAATCACGATTAATATTCTCAATAAATTTATTTACTTGGTTTCATGCTTTTTATTACATCAATTACTACCTGATAAATAGATCTACGTTTCTATTAAATTTATATTCACACTTTACGTTATTAGATTAATTATCATTAAAGTAACCTTTAATTACCTTTATTCGTAATTGGTAAATTAACTGGTAACAACAACCATTTGTCACCATTACACCCTTTATAACTTGCATGTTTATTCTTCACAAACAATTATCATCTATTATATTATTTCACGCATTAATTCAAAAATTACATATGCTTTCTCATACTCCATTTATAACCAAGTCATAACTTTTAAATTATTTTATTTAATTGGGAATTTCATTCAAGTTCATTAATTAATAACTTTAATTAACCTTGTTACGTTTCCTTTTAGTTAATTTTCATTATTACATTATTACAACTTTTATTAATAATTCATAAATTTTCATTTTCTTCAATATTAAATTTCAAAAATCTCATTAAATTAACAGTTTTAATTATTGAAAATTTACGGGTCGTTACACTCTCCCCCACTCAAAACTTTTCGTCCCCGAAAAGGAAAAAAAAAGGAAAAAAAAGAATTAACTAAACAATACATCTTATTCAATATATTAACTTTATAAACAAATAAATATTCAAAATTAATTATTTTTAATAAAATATACCAATTTTATACTATTAAATGTTTTTATACTCAAATTAATAAAGTTTGGAAAACATTTTCAAAAAATTTCTAAGTTCAAATTTTTACAGAAAATTTTGGGCAGAGTCTCCTTTGTACGGAGAGGCTCGGGAGAAAATATAATATCAAACATAACAATATATAACATATACTTTCCAAAATAATATAACCCAACACGGGAAAATAATAAAATAACGCTATAAAACCGTAATCCGAGAACGTACCTATTTGTCGGGCAAACAACGCTTAATTATGAAACCAAAACCAGTAGTAATTGCTTCCATAACCTGTATTTCACTTATATAATCCAAAAAGAGTTAATAATTATATAAAATGAAATATTTAAAGTTGTTCAACCACTAACCAACTAATCAATATAAACAACCATCATTTGCAACAAACAACATACACATCATATACAAATCAACCATTCAAGCAAGCAAACAACTGGTTTGTTTGGGTTAAGACACTTTATATCACATAAATGACAAATAACTATGAAGTATTCCATTTACTCAAAAGTCTTAGATAAATTCCATAGATTATTCATACATCTAAGCAATTAAAGTATCTTTTACCCAAACAACTCATAAACCAAGACAGACAACTATTTCAAACAATAAATTAAGTTTATTATTATAAATTTCATCTCACAACATTTATTATTTTATTTCTTTTTCATTTATGTAATGATTTGTCTTTTTAATTTACATTTACTTCTTGCAAACATTTACTTTTATTCATTGATTCAGCGTTTATTTCATTTATTTTCATTTATTATTTACAAATATTCGTTTTCATTTATTTGTGTCATGTCATTTACTTCTTTTTATTGCATTATATTTATTCATTCATTCATTATTACTTAATTTCATTTATTTACATCTATTTAATTATGATATTTATGTTCACTTCAAATTTCTTAGCATATCAATTTATTTACTTAAGTTTATAATCATTTTCCTATAATACTTACATTTCTATTATATTTAATTAACAACATTTTCAATTATACTTAAGTTCATAACAACTCTAAAAAATAAATCCTTATCTATTAAAGAATGCATTGAATACTTTCATTACTTTTAGGTTTACTTGTATAATTTTCCATTACACTTCCTTATTAACATCTCAACTTTTATAATTGGTAAGTTATATTTATGCCTTTAAGAATGCAATTGAAAATTACACAAGTTTATCCTATTTCCTTTAATTAATTTAATGTTCAATAATAATATCCTTTTTCTTATTGGTTCCAATTATTAATTAGTTACATTACAATTCACCGCAATAATTGAAACTATTAATGAACGGAAATTTAAGAACTAAATACCGGGTTAAATTTCAAATCATTTTAAAATAATAGATAAATATATACTTACAACTTATATATTCAATTATATTTAAAACAATTTAAAATTTATATTTGTTTATCAAAATAAATCTGCAGTAAAACTACTACAGCGGTCTTCCCACTTCGAAACTCGAAAATGAATGTCGATGATGCGTGCACTCATCACCGAATTATTTTCCAGCGACAGAGAGGGGAGTACAAAATTTATTTCTTTCCAAATTTCTTTAAAATAATTCTTCCAAATCTTATTGAAATATTTATATCAGGAAATACTTCTAAATAATATTGTTATTATATTCCAAAATCAATTGAAAGAAGTTTTCAAAATCCCGGAACTTAAGTCCTAAAATTCCAATTTTCATTTATTTTTATTTTCAAATCTTATTTTCAACTAATATCAAAAATTTTAATACCTAACAAAAAAATACATTACAACCAAAAATATCATTTAGAAAATATATTAATTTATATATAAAATATACAATAGGCAAAATTATTTCATTCACCTATATTTTAAACCAAATATTATGTCGGTCTGTCCTATTAAGTGTTTAGAAATCCCTATTGATGTCATAGCGTCCCATGCATCAACCAGAATTTATAAATACAAAACAAAACAAATTAACACAATATTAAAACCTTTTTATAACACTAACAAATACACTCTCTCATATATATACACTCAGCAACTCATCATAGGGTATTACTACCCTGTTGATAAAGAGTTAGACCCTAAAAAGCTAAGGTTTATCGCTAAACCCGGCTCTGATACCAGATGTAACATCCCACCTTTTTGTACGCTTAAGCAGACACACGTGCCAACTTAAACCATACAGAATGGCGGATTGTTATGGGGTAAATAAGAAAAGGTGGAGAAATAAAAGAAACAAAATAGAATCTTGCAACGGAACGATAAAATATAATAATCAAATAACAGTTCATGAAGCTGTTTTACAAAACATTTGATTATACTTATACAATACATATCAGAGTTACACATACCAGAGAATGATAATTAATGCAGCGGAATACAATGGTGTAGTGGAATATAATAAATAGTAGTAATAAAATCTTCGTCTTTGTCCTCCAGAAATAGGCCCTTCAAATCCTGAAATGCTCAGGCTGACCCAAGCGAATTGAAAGACATAACACTCGAGTCAGAACTAAAAGATCTTATGTAAGTTAAATCAATGATAAATATATGAGTGGAACGGTGTCAGAGATGTTTATGGGGTTTGACATCTCCTATCTAGTGTCTAACGTGAGTGCAGTAACTTAAGAGATGCTCGGGATTCACATCCCCTAAGGATCCGTTAAACTATTTACTATGTAGTAATATTCGCTATTATAATAATGTCGAATAATAAAATAAACATACTTTTAAATAGCGTTAAGGGGTTACCCATATAGCCCTTAACACATAATAGTGCTAGTAGTCTATACAGTACCTGCATACCCCGAGAGGCTACGAGACGATACTCCATAGGTACAACACAAATAGAAACTCGTAGTAAAGCTCGATATGGTAGGTGACAGGGCACACAAGGCAATGCCAGGGTAGATATATCAATTACGCATCCGGACTGGTGGTGACGCATAGCAGCCACTATCACCCACCTCGAACAACACTCCCAAATCAAGGGTGCACACCAAATCAATCACAAGTAATAGAATGGTATCGAAGAAGTGTGTCCGATCAGAGGTGCTACCTCCTTGGCCCGTCGATCGCTTCTGTTTTAGCTACCTTATGCCAACTCACGGGAGTTGGGTCCACGTATATACCTTAGGATCGTCGCCACCATCCTACTTCATTCTGGAATCTCCACCGCATACACAGTTGTTAAAGTGGTTCTCAGTATCGACAGAGAGTATGTCCATATCTGATCCCGGTCTCTTTAACAACTAAACGTTATTATAACACCGCGGTCATTTATAATAGTTTATACTTCAAAACCATATAAATACGATATCATTTTCGTTTTATAACCAAATCAATACGACATCATTTTTAAAATCATAGTATTTCAAAGTTATAAAATTTCGAAACTAAAGATTTAAAACTATAACACTTCCAAAACGTAATAGTTTAAAATTAATAACTTTGAAACATAACTTCCACCCCTTACATGGTTTAAATATTAAAATATTTTATAAAATAAACTAGCTTTTTAAATTTCACAAATCAATTCCAAAACAACCCGGATTTCTAAATTTTAAATTTAACCAAATCCCCAAATCATATATTTCAATTCAATTCGGTTTTCAAATAGACCATTCCAAATTATATCGATTTCAAAACAGATTTGATCTACAAAATAACCATTTCAAATTCAATATATTTCAAAGCTTAAATATTCAATATTTCAAACTAAACTTTATAATTCATATATACCAAATTCACTTTACTATTATTTAGTTTTGAAATGTTTGCTTTATAAATCCAATATCCTTTAAATAAAACTTCAAATTTCAATAACTAGATATTCCTCAATTTATTTAGATTTGATATATTCACTTAAATCACCTTAAACCCAAATTAAGTTATAAAACCATATTCTTTTAAAATCTCAATTTCAATAAGTTCCAAATGGATTCTTATTAAATAAAATTCTCAATTAAATAAAATCTCAAATCAATTTCAAAACTATCTTCTCATCCTTGACTTATAAAAATCAATATAAACTCTATATTAAAATATAATTTAAGTAAATACTTATCCATATTATATTTTAAATAAAATCAAACTTTATTATTAAACTTATTTTATATTTTAAACAATTTTATTTATAGCTTAAAACCAAGAATTTAACTATATATAAAATAATATTTATAAAATATCCAAATCAATACCTCATAAAACCATATATTTCTTTACTAAACCATAGAAATCATTTCAAAAATATTTATATATATATATATATATATAGACCGACGGTGTCTGTATATGATTTTCTATCCTATGGTCAAGTGATACAGATATTTATCATTTCAATTCGCAATTTAAAAATAAAAATATGGATATATATCATTTCAAACCGCAATCCCGAATGAAATAAAAATGCATAACAACTTGCAGTTTATAACAATATAAATACAACATCCATTCATCCAATATCAACCATCAACCATTTATCACAATCATCATCCAATTCAACAATAACATCAATACAGAACAGAAAATATATAACAGGTATTTACTAGCAGTTTATATTCAAAATAAATTATATAACAATTTAACTAGCAGTTTATATTCAAAAATAAATTATATAACAAATTAACTAGCAGTTTAAATGCAATAATAAATCAAATAATAATTTAACTGGCAGTTTAAATGCAATAATAAATTAAATAACAACTTAATCCAATAAATTCAATTCAACTGGGATGATGATTAACAATTTGCCAAACAGTCATAAATAAACTTTTAATCACATCAACAATTAATTTAACACACATAAGAAATTTTAGTAGTTGTGAGTGGGTTAAAACACTCACATTTGGATTTAAATTGAATTTAAATCCAATTTAAACCCAAAATTTGAACAGTCTCCAAATTCATCCAAACTAGCGTGAAAGTGTCCAGAATTTCGATACGATCCAAGCAAAACAAACCGCCTCCAAATCCGAGTCCGTATGCAAAAGTTATGATAATTAGAGTATTGAAAAATTCTGGTCTTGGGTCGAATTCGGGTTCAACTTCGGTCTGCTGCCTCAAATCCCCGGTGCTTGCTCTGAGTTTTTGCCAAAACGACCCAGAGACGCGAGTCATTTTCTTCCTGACCCGAAGTATCCCCAGGGTTTTTGCCTCTGAAACCCGAAGCGCGACCCGAAGTTGCTGCAGATTTGCTATTTTTTTTCTTTTTCTTTTTTTTTTGAAATTAGATTTTGGAATTTGGGAATTAAGTTTTGTCTGCTATTGGAATGAGGAGCTAAGAAGGAGATGTATGTACAAACAAATGACAATGAGGAACAATTAGGGTTTATAACGAGGTATTTATAGACAAAGCAGAAAATAGAATAGATGGACAAGATTGATTTGAGTTTTGGACGTAATTGACCCGAAAAACCATTTCGATTTCGAAACGGAAATGGGTCAACCCATATATCAAAATATATGTTTTCAAATATTTTAAAATCAATGGAATAGGTTTCAAGTCCAAATTCCATCGTATTAAGAAGTTATGCAAAAATCAAGTTATTTCAAATTAATTTTAATTAATTTCAATTAAATTGATTTCAAGGCGTTTCAAGCACGTACGATCAAACGACAAGCCCGATCGTTATGAAACTTGAAATCCTACAAAAATTCACCGTTATGGATTCAATGAAACTGGTTTCGTCGAAATCCAAGTCAGTGGCCAAAATGGCTATTTTCCAGTTACTTAAATAAATAAATATTAAATGAATTAAGTCCCTTTTTAATTCAAATTTAATAGCTAACAATTTCTACCCCCCTCCCGATTACATATAAACTTATAATTCATTAACCAAAATTTCCATGTCAATCAAATAAAGATTAATTGCAAACTTACAGTGTTTACCTTTAATTTAAGTAAATTCAAGTAAATTATATTTTTAATTTCAAATAAATTAATTCAATGTGGTTCCAATATCTTTATTTAATCAATCATCCTCTTATGGATAAGTTTGACATTACTATATATCCAATTACCCTAATATTTTACAGTCATTACATAAATTCATATTAACGTAGTATTTAATTACGTTAATTAATTGCAATGGATTTAGCTCTAATTTAATTAAATAAATAGGTAAACAGTTAATAATTATCACCATTAGCCAAGGTTAATCTCATTCATACTTTATTATCAACCAAAAAATATTATAATAAAATCACTTATCTAACATTGAATTTATCAAATTCCAGTTTATTACGTATTATTACATCCACTAATATACCTTTGCATTTATTGCCCAATTTACTATTTACAATCAATTATAACCTTACAATTGTTTTCAATTAATTGGGATCGCACTAAATTAGCTATTCATTAACTTGCATTAACATTATTACCTTCCATACATGTTCTTCAATCTATTATTATCAAAAATGGATGAAATTGACATTGGTTATATTTATTACATTGATATTACCCAATTCATTCTAATATCAATTTGTCATAGTATTTAACTCCATTTATTATGGATTGAATCCAATTAAATTTTAAATTAATTCCAAATAAACTAATTAGATTCAATTCCAATCCTTTAATTAAGTCTATTATTACTCTATAAACTTAGTTACTATTTGTTTGTCTTTCATTACATTAATATATCCAAATTTCCATCATTATAATTTTGCCAAATATATACACTAATCACGATTAATATTCTCAATAAATTTATTTACTTGGTTTCATGCTTTTTATTACATCAATTACTACCTTATAAATAGATCCACGTTTCTATTAAATTTATATTCACACTTTCCGTTATTAGATTAATTATCATTAAAGTAACCTTTAATTACCTTTATTCGTAATTGGTAAATTAACTGGTAACAACAACCATTTGTCACCATTACACCCTTTATAACTTGCACGTTTATTCTTCACAAACAATTACCATCTATTATATTATTTCACACATTAATTCAAAAATTACATATGCTTTCTCATACTCCATTTATAACCAAGTCATAACATTTAAATTATTTTATTTAATTGGGAATTTCATTCAAGTTCATTAATTAATAACTTTAATTAACCTTGTTACGTTTCCTTTTAGTTAATTTTCATTATTACATTATTACAACTTTTATTAATAATTCACAAATTTTTATTTTCTTCAATATTAAATTTCAAAAATCTCATTAAATTAACAGTTTTAATTATTGAAAATTTACGGGTCGTTACATAGAACTTGTATGAAAGGCCTGGATTTCTTTCATTGACCTCCTTTGATGGTTAAGGAACTCCTTTCGGCTCTATCGAAAGCCTCTCTCTTTGATGTGCATGAAACCCTCTTTCGACTCTATTGAAGGTACATATTCCAATAGTTGTAAAATCCCTTTCGACTCCATTGAAAGCATCGTTCCCAATGTCTGTGTTGCCATGGTTTCGATGTCTTTGATAGCTTACTTTCTTTAACACATGCTGAGCTATGTTTCTGAATTACTCGAAAGTACTGCTTGGAACTAAATGGAGCTATCTAGTTGAATGATTCCTTCGAAGGATTTAGCTGCTTCAAAACTAATTGCTTCGAAAGGTTTCCTTGGCCAGATTGGTGATTTCTGAATTTTGTGCTGGCTCGTCTTCCAATGCCTTTGAAATCCCTTTTGTTCAAATCATTCCTCCCCTTTCGCCATCACCCTTTCGACTTAGTCCAAGGATACCTTTCGCTTCCGTTCTTTCGACTTAGTCGAAAAGTCCCTTTCTCCTTAGTCGAAAGGTTAAGATGCATAATCATGTATAGGAGGCTAACTTGAACTTGGTCGAAAGGATGCATTGACTTTGTCGAAAGGTTCAATCCAGGTAGAAGGTGTGAATCTAGGTGGAAAGGGTAGCCTTGAGCCCTTTTGACCTCCATGGAAGCTTGAGTTTCGCCTATCTTTGCTAGTAGCTACCTTTCGACTTGTTGAAAGGTTGTCCTTGCCAGGAACTTCCTTTCGACTTCATCGGAAGGTTGTCTTAGTCGAAAGCTACCTTTCGACTCAATCGAAAGGTCATCTTTTTCAATGTTTTCAAAAGCTATTGAATTCTCGTCGATTGCTCCTTCTTTCATACTCACAATCTTGAGACTATTTTATGAATAACATTCAGCCCCCCCACCTTGTATGAAAGAAGCTTTTGTTCTTTAGGACAAAAATCCAAGAACTCCTTGGCCATTTTCCTGTAAAACATAATGTAAGTATCATCTCTTCTTATCAACATTGAAATCTTTATGTAAAAGTATGTACTGTAGTATGTTCAATTATATTATTGGAGATAGTGTCAGAGTTTCCGGTAATAGGTTTTCAGAAATCCAAATATGGAATTACGAGTCCAGAAATTATCATCTGTAAATAATAAATGATGAGAAGTCCACAATAGAAGACTGGAAATCCTTGTCTGATATTAATAAATATCCCGATATTCCACTTCGGAAATTATAAGAGACGACCAGAAATCCGACTCTGGCTATAATAATAAAAAGCCTGAATCTTGATTCGGGTATTAATAAGAAATTCAGAAATCATCATCTGGAAATAGTATTAGAAGACCCGAAACCTAGATTCGGGTATTAGCAAGAAGTTCAGAAATCATTATTTGGGAATAACAGAAGTCAAGAATCTCTGTCTGGTAATAAGAAAAGAAGATCTAAAACCCAAATTCGGGTATTTAATAGTAGAAGGCCAAAATACAATTCTAGGTAATTAATGATAGAAGACCAGGATGCCACTCCCAGAATATCATTTCTGATAATTAATAATAGAAGACCAGAATACCATTTCTGGTAATTAATAATAGAAGACCAGAATATCGTTTCTGGTAATTAATAATAAAGGACCAGAGAATCAATCTGGCAATAAGTAATAGAAGACCAGAAAACTAATCTGGTAGATGTTCATGAGGAGAAGTCTGAGAATTCTTTCTGATTCTTTTGTCGAATGTGCCGTCTTTAGGCTTTGATGATATCTTGCATGCTTTTTCTTTCTCGGGCCCGAGTTTCCTTATTCATTTGTTTTTGCCTATTTCAAGCTAGGACTCTTTTGTCCAATTCTCATGCTTATTTCAAGTAGTGCCCATTTCAGGCTGTTGTCATTTTAGACGTTGCCAATTTCTGTCGGTTGCCATTTTAGGCAGTGCCGATTTCTAGCTGTGCCCATTTTAGGCAGAGACTTTCCATAGTCTGCCAGACATTTCATCCGGGTTTCCGGTGCGCTCGGCTAGCTTATTCTCAAGCAGGGCCCGAGGACTTACCCGACCTCCCTTCAGGAGGCGCCTTAACCTGGCCATAGCGTGACGCGGCTAAGGGCTTGTTCGGTACCTTGGCTAGGCCATAGCATGGAGGGACCAAGGGATTACTCGTCCTCCCTCCAGGAGGCGCCTTATCCTGGCCATAGCATGACGCGGATAAGGCCTTATGCTGCTTTATTCTGGTCATTTCTGACTTTGGCGTGGCTAAAGGCTTACGCCCTCCCTCCAGGAGGTGCCTTGACCTGGCCATCTTGGCACGACCAAGGGCTTTCTACCATTATTGGTAGCCTACCATTTTAGGTAGTCCAAGTTTAAGGAGAATTTTACTCCCGACCATGTAGACTTTTCTTAGTGAATCATCATAGTGGAAACATTCTCGAAAATGCTTTATTCATTCAGAGTCGAAAAATATGGTTTCAAATGTTCTATTTTCCAAGTTCTTAGGACCATATTACCATCAGGATGGCATAGCTTGTAGGCCCTTGGGGGGATTTCCTTGAAAATTATTGGTGGACCTTCCCAATTTGGTCCCAATGGCCCATCTAATGGGTTTCTCGTATTGGCCATTACACTTCTAAGTGCCAAATCTCCTTGTCCGAATGTCCTAGTTTTTACCTTTGAGTTATAGTACTTTGATATTCTCCTTTGATATTCAGTCGTTCTTAAGGCTGCTTCATCTCTTAATTCGTGAATCAAGTCAAGTGATTCCTTTTTTAGTTCTTCATTTGTGCTGAAGGCGTAGTATCTTCGAGTAGCGTTGGCACTTTTCACATCTTTTAACATGTTCGATTGCTTGGTTGGTTAACTATGTCCGGTAAAATTCTTGTCTCATTATCTTTTTGGCCAATTTGATCCCATTGGAGTGATCTTCACAAAGTCCTTTGCGGGCTTCCTTTAATATCCTTAATCTGCTCTCGGATTTTACACATCACAAATAGGGAATGGCATATCCTTTCTTGTATAGAACTCCATCCATAATGTAAAGTTTTGGGCTTGCCTCTTTAGCTTTCGTGCCTCTATTTTATCCACAGGTAGTATCCTATTGACAATATAACTCATAATCGGGGCCATCCAAGTGTTTTCATAGTATTCTTCCGTTATTGGAGCTGCGGATTCCTTTCTTGGCATTTCCTGATCCATTTCCTCCACTTCTTGTGTTATAGCCCATGATTGGGTCAATACCAATAGTTCATTAGTTTTCTCTTGTTTATTTTCCTCAATACCGGGATTAGCCTGAAATCCCACAGGCACAATTCGAGTCTCAGGGGCCCCTCTTGAACTTGCCAACTTAGCCAATGAGTCTGCTTGGGAATTGTCTCCCTTAGGTATTTGGTGTATAGAGAAATCTTCGAAAAGTGTGAGCATTTTTAATACCTTATTCATATACTGACTGAGTTTGGGATCTTTTGTTTGGTATACTTGATTGATTTGATTGACCATTAATTGGGAATCACTGAATACTTGAATCCTCGGGATTTTGAGTTGTAAAGCAAGGGTCAGTCCTGCGACCATACATTCATATTCTGCCATGTTGTTAGTAGCAAAAAACCTCAATTTCATAGAATAATGAAGTTTGTGTCCATTAGGGGTAATTATTACGTATCCTGCTCTGGCCCCTTATTCATTTGAGGCACCATCCACAAATAACTGCCACTTGGGTTTTAAGTCCTTTTCCTTTTCAGATTGCTCTGAAATGAATCCCGTACATTCATTAATGATGTTAGCCAATGCTTGTCCTTTTATAATATCTCCAGGTTGATATTCGATATCATATTGACTTAGCTCAATTCCCCACTTAATCAGTCTTCTAGAGGTCTCGGGTTCACTAAAAACTTGTTTTGTCATTCAATAATAAAAGATCATAAGACCGTTTTTGGCGATAAGCAGTAGAAGACCAGAAATCCATAACCGGTAAAAGATTTAGAAATCATTAACGCTTTGTATGCCATCTCTTGTGCTTCTTATCGTCGATATTCTGTGTACCCTCCTTTGGGTATTGACATCTGGAGAGTATCGTGTGCCACTTATGGCTTTAAAGTTTTGTGTACCCTTCTTAGGGCATTGACATCTTGAGAGTATTGTGTGCCACTTCTGGCTCGGATGTCTTAGTCCTTTGTTGTTGCCACCACTGGGATCTAGACTTTTCGTCCCACCTCTGGGCATTGGTCCTCTGGGCTGAACTCTATTGTCCCTTAACAGGCTTTGGTGATTTAGACCTCCATCCGACTCTTTTGTCAGAAACACCGGCAAGGTATAAGGTATGCCTTTGCTCGTAGATTCTTAATTGACCACATCAGGACAAAAGCTTCGGTAAGCATAGTGCGCCTCATATCTTGGGTCGCCCTTTATTTATATTCGGTGGGTTAGCGAATTTTTATTACTGTTATAGATTTTTGAGGAGGCTTTTCTCATCTTGACTCTTGCTTATTAGTTTAAAATAAATCTTTTTCATGCTTTTTGTGAAAATCACTTTAAGACCTTTCGGTCAGTTCATGCATTTGAAGAAACCCTTTGTAAAAATAGAAGCATGACTTTCTTGGTGGAAAACTTTCTTTTAGATGAAAGAACTTTTTGAAAAGGTACCCCAATATAACGAAAATCAGTTTTTCTAAAATTCTTTTGTTGGTTTAGATTTTGAGTCATCAAGTTGAAAAGCTTTTGGATATTTGAACTCTTTTGGTAGAGATGCCCCTTCCTAGCGTTGTTACCAAGAAGGGTTGTTGCGCTAATCTCGTGATAGAAATGTGGATCTTAAATAAGACATCGAATGGTCATGATTCATGAACCAATAGTCTTTTAGTTAAGAATAAACTGTTCTAATCAGAGTTTCAGCGGTGCTGGCGAGCCTCGAAAATATCAAACATCCTTCTTTGGAAAATATGTACAAGTTTCTCCTCTTCATTGATGTCCAAAAGTTTTGAAAGTGCTTTTGTCATCACTTTTTAAATAAAAATCCTTTATAAGAAGATATTAGTGTTAAACCACATATCCTTTTGAAGATTTTATGAATTGCTCTTGAAATAAGCAAATATATGTTTTTATAACCCATCGGGAAATTATTGATGGCTCTTTTGATTTCAAAGTATTTTCCAAAAGATTTGTTTGGCGAAACATTCTCAAATAAAGATTTGGTGTATACTATTCCACCTTTGTAGATTGTTCCAATTTGGGTTTTTCTTAATGAAAAGAGACATCGTATTTATAGATCTGAAAAGTCATGATTCATGAACAAATAGACCATAAAGACAAAAATGATCTTTTCTATAAAAAATCCCTTTCTTTACAAACTAATCTTTTCTACAAAATATATCACCATATAGAGAATTCAAGTTTTATGCATTCTCAAAAATAGTTTGGTATTTGAAAAAGTTCGGTTATAGAGATTGACATATATGAAATAATATTATTCAAGGGTTTATACAAGAAATTATATATATCTAAGGCTATGTCCATAAAGTAACTGAATTTCTTCAAAGTAATAAGCATTTTTTCCATTTGGAATGTGACCCGAGAGTCATCGTTCAACGATAAGCTAACATGCCTTAAGCTGCTACGTATGTTACATCATATACACCCAAAGTTTATTCATGCTAGACCTTTTATATACAAATTCATACATATTAGAAGAGGTCCAATCATATGCAATTATACTTAAGAAAATTAAAAACATCTGGAGTTCCCATGAATTTGAGACGCGGTAATATACAAGTCTTTATATAAAAATTAATATAAAGTTGCTCAAATTTAGACTTAGGTGAATATTCATGACTAAATATATGAGAAATATTTTTCTTTCAAGAATATGCAACCCAGGCTTGTAAATATATGTTGAAAATCAGCTATCTTCTGAACCTACATTTCTCACGAAAACCAAAAGTATTCGAAGGCTTGTCTATCTGTTAAAGATATACATACTATTATTTATGTTTAAAGCCTATACATATGTTTAGATCTATAAACTTTCATACTTGAACCCAATATCTTTGGAAATTTATATTTATTCATACCTTCATAGAACCTGACATACATAGTGGTTGCACATGAGATTGCACATGCTTATGCCCAAAAATTACATCCCGACAGCCTTTTTTTTAATATCAATGTGTCTAGTGTACTTAACTTCCTAAATGTCTTCATATTCTCTGAGCCCAAATGTGCTTAAATCCAATACTTTCGTATATACATATCAAATTGCATGTAACTAAGATTGTTGAAGCTGGTGTCTATGTCTAAAGCTCCATGCCTGTTAAATTCCTTGTGATATAAATTTGAAACACACATGGACACATTTAGAACCAAAAGTGCATATAAAATCAAAATCAATGGTCAGCACTTTATGAAGTCAATGACCAAAACCAAAATTTTAATTTTGAATTAGTTACATGTAACATCTACAAAATAGATATAAGTAAAACCCACAACCAAATGAGGATCATATGTTTAAGACCATAATTAATTACACTAAAAGTTCAAATATACTATTTTTGGAGAATTGATCTACATACGTATATATTATGCACGTATTTGAAACCAGGTGACACATATTTTAGACGTATAGGAAGCCTTACACGAAATCGACATGCACACTAAACTTTGCATTTGAGAGATTTTATATATTTATAACCATCGTATACAAAATACTAATCGATATGACAAGCTGCGAAAATAAGAAATTTGCTGTGAGTTTAATACCTATCCAAAAATTTCACTCATATGACTTTTATACTTGAAAATAAACTTGTCGAAAATTTGTATGAAAACTACTTCTAAAGCATCAAAAATATAAAGTTGATAGTCTTGAAATTCATGTTTATACTGGTAATACCTCGTTTAAATCTTAGTATGTGAGGAACCTTATGCACTTAACACTTATATGCTTAGCTTATAAGAGTCGATATTCATTTGAAATTTATGCATATGTATGAGCTCTAGTACACGAAGACCAGTATGTTTGAAGCCTAATTATACTCTTGTAACTTGAAATCATTGATATAGCAGGACTAACTTCATTTAGGGCAGGGTGCTAGAAATCAAATTCTACATACTCAAAATCTAAAGTTCATAATTAAGAGTGTGAATACTTACAACCTCACTAAAGATGAACTCAATTTGCTCATAATAATTTGTCATGTACAAAATTATATGTATTCACACCAAAATTTAGTCTTCAATAAAATCTCACAATACCTTAAAATTTAAGAAAATATAAATCTGCTGCGTCTTCTTATATGTAATCACTTAACTTCCTCAAAGTCGGTTTTTCATGCTTTTGTATGGATACACAAGACTTAAACTGATATATATTTTAAAACCTGTACATATATGTATAAATATATGTATATTCGTACATATTTACCAAAAATAAAGCCCAAAACAAATGAAGTGCATTTATATAAGATATATATACAAATTTGTGTGTGTATGGAACTAATGTGTACTCGAAAGTCCGTATTTACAAAAATCGTTATTTTGTCTGAAATTTGTTATTTTCCACATCATAAACATTACGTGTTCGGGAAAACATTTATATTTGAAAACAAAGCATAACAAACCTTTTTAAAACCGTCAACCACCCAAAATGTTTTATGTTAAATCAAAGTTACATATGCTTGATGCTACTTATGTTTTAAGGCCAAACACAGTTGAAACCAAAACACAATTAAAACCCAAATTAGCCTAAACTATACTCGATTGAAGCCTTATAGAAATGAAACTTGTATATTTTTGAAAGTATGACATACCTTAAATCTCTTAAAATCTGATAGCATGCTCTGCGAAACTTAAATGAATATTGGTCAGATACCAGGTTTGTAAAGTTTAAGTAAACATAAATCCATTATTTGAAAATCAAAATTCATAGGTTCGATATGAGACTAAGTATTCTTTAAAAATTAAATTTCGTTTAGAAAATTTTCATTTATATTTTTTTGAAATCCTTTCCTTTTGAAGTTAATAGGTTTTAAATTCTTTCACTCTTCAAATCGCAGGTTCTCAAAATAGACTACTCTTAAAATTGAGTTTTGTAGACGTTCGAAGAAAGGATTTGAAGACCCATACCTTAGATCCTTCGTTCTGATAAGTCATACCTCAATGGAGTGACGGTGGCAGATCTGAAGTGTTGTCGAACCAATACCGCCTTGAAGGCAACTGAAGCGAAAGCATCCAAATCTAATAATTCCGAAGGCATCCCCTCCTTTCGCCGACGTTGACGAAAGCCACTTTTGAACAACTGCGGAAGCATATATTGGGGAAGGAACTACCTTTTGTCGATGTCGACGAAAGTAATTTTTGAATGACTACAGCACTAATTTCTCTTTCGACAATGTTTGTGGAAGCTATAACTTAATGATGACGGAAGGTTTACCAATCAACAGTCGCAGAAGCTTTATCTAGAACCCCTCAACAGATGCGGAGATCTTATTTTAACTAATGCGGCAGCAAATCCCTTTCGCCACAGTTGACGGAAGGAAACACTAAACAATTGTGGTTGCAATCCTTCTGTTAATGTTGACGAAAGCAATCACTAAGTAATTGCAGCAACAATCCTTTCGAATGCGGCCAAAGCAGATGTTACCTTTCGAAAGCAGCTGAAAATCTATCATCGGCGAAAGCACTTATTCGAAAGCTATCGAGACGGAAGTATCTCCGTCGAAGGCAATTTTTACCCTTTTGAGAGCAATTTATATTCTATCACCAGTGGAAGCACTTCTTCGAAAGCAACCGAGGCAAAAGTATTCAAATCTAATAATTGTGAAGGCTTCCCCTTCGACATCTTCGAAAGCCTCTAAATCGAACTACCACAGAAGCCTCTAAGTTTAATAACCGCGAAATCTTTTCCTTCGACAACGTCGAAGGCCCTCAAATCAAGCTCATCAAACTTTTTACCATCCTCTGGCTTCTACTAAGAAGGAAGCAAACCCTTCGATACTAATGTTCTTTTCTTGAAAAGTGATTTCTTCCCTTCGAAAGCAGATAACCGTCAAAAGCCTCTGACCCTACAAAAGCAATCGCCCTCGTCAGAAGTAGCTAAACTAACCACTGCCGGAAGCACCTTCTCGAAGGTGGCTTAAAGCGGAAGTATCCCTCCGATAAGTATTTGAATTTGACATGTGAATCTGCTTTGAGATAGCCTGAAATGGTTTTGAAATTCGGATCTGCCTTGATTCCCTTTCGAATGAGTTGAGGCTATCGAAAGGAGATGGAGTCGTCACATGACAGGTGTATGAGACGAAATGGATTTGCTTTCAAATGCATTTGACATGGATTATACCTGGAAAACATTTAAACACTGCTTAGTTCCAGAATTTAAAACGAAAAGAAATTTGAATTTAAAATTAAAAACATGAAATTCAAATCCCATCGGGGTATTTTGGTCATGCGGAGGTTCGAGCCTTTCTTCTAGCGCCAAAAATGTAAACCAAAAATATGGTTAACACCCCAAGCTATAGTGTATTAGAGCCAATTTGTAGAAATTCCACAAATTCCCGTAGGGTTTGTAAGAAATTACAGAACCGTTTGAATTTGAACATATGGATATAAAGAATAAAATAAGCAAAAAATGAACATGCCCAAGCCATCCTCTTTGTTCAAATATTTGTCTATTACAAGAGGAATTATATGTAGAGAAAAAGAAATTCTAGTCCCCTTTTAGAACCTTGTGAAGGAAAGTAGGCTAATCCCCATTGAATTTGCTTTGTGAATGGCTCTAATTTATTCCTCTTTGCTTTATTTTCTATATGTTATAACTTGGATATGGTGTAGCTTCAATAATAATGAATTATGACTTCGATTCTTCATAAATTTGATGGCATGCTATCTTGATAAGGTATGATGGTAGCTTCAACATTATTCATGTCTTTGTTGGTGTCGCATGGTTATTGTTTGTCTTTGGTGCCTTCATATACCAAGGATATGTGGATAGAACTTGTACGAAAGGCCTGGATTTCTTTCATGGACCTCCTTTGATGGTTAAGGAACTCCTTTCGGCTCTGCCGAAAGCCTCTCCCTTTGACGTGCACGAAACCCTCTTTCGACTCTATTGAAGGTACATATTCCAATAGTTGTAAAATCCCTTTCGACTCCATTGAAAGCACCATTCCCAATGTCTATTTTGCCACACTTTCGATGTCCTTGATAGCCTACTTTCTTTAACACATGCTGAGCTCTGTTTCTAATTGACTCGAAAGTACATCTTGGAACTAAATGGAGCTATCTAGTTGAATGATCCCTTCGAAGGATTTAGCTGCTTCAGAACTAATTGCTTCGTAAGGTTGCCTTAGCCAGATTGGTGATTTCTGAATTTTATGCTGGCTTGTCTTCCAATGCCTTCGAAAGCCCTTTTGTTCAAATCAGTCCTTCCCTTTCACCATCACCCTTTCGACTTAGTCAAAGGATACCTTCCGCTTTCGTTCTTTCGACTTAGTCGAAAAGTCCCTTTCACCTTAGTAGAAAGGTTGAGATGCAGAATCATGTATAGGAGGCTAACTTGAACTTGGTCGAAAGGATGCATTGACTTTGTCGGAAGGTTCAATCAAGGCGGAAGGTCTGAATCTAGGTCGAAAGGGTAGCCTTAAGCCCTTTTGACCTCCATGGAAGCTTGGGTTTCGCCTATCATTGTTGGAAGCTACCTTTCGACTTAGTTGAAAGGTCATCCTTGCCAAGAACGTCCTTTCGACTTCATCGGAAGGTTGTCTTTATCGAAAGCTACCTTTCGAATCCGTCGAAAGGTCATCTTTTTCAATGTTTTCAAAAGCTGTTAAATTCTCGTCGATTGCTCCTTCTTTTATACTCACAATCTTGAGACTATTTTATGGATAACACTGATTATGACTATTACCTTGGAATTAATAGTATTCCTTGGATAGAAGATTGTCATATCAGCATCGAGCATGAAAGAAAAGAAGACTTCTCCAACAACAAAGCACATCCAGCTCCAATGACCTATTCGTCTAAATCTATCATGTGGGTTGTAATGAGGAGGGAGTCAAAACAACATTCTGATTATTGGAAAATCTATAAACTGTCCATAACATAAATTTATACCGATTGGTTTCATTTAATAGTTATGTCCATTAAGGTTAGCAATCCTAACCTAACCTTACCTCTAACCACTCGTTAAGGCTTCCAATATTTAATGTCCAACTATTACCACATCTATCGCCAATAAAATCGTAGCCATGTAAGAGGTAGTACCCAAGCCACTTAATACCTTAAAAAGGACTAGGAAGACTTCTAACCATTTAATACCTATGGGGCAGGTCCTACGTCACTTAATAACTATCCTCAGGCAGACTCCTCATCGGTACTATCATTATTACGGCCTTAGAAATGTGAGAGACTGTACCCAAGCCACTTAGTACCTCATTAATAAGGACAAGGCAGACCCCTGACAATTTAACACCTATTTATAGTTAAGCCTTTGTCATTTAATACCTAACCCCAAGGCAGACTACTCACTAGTACTATCGAACTGACATCACTTGGAATCTCACTTGGTTACTTAATACTTCTTTTTAAGAGAGAGGCGAACCCTTAGATCAGACACTTAATACCTCAAACTCGAAGTGAACACTTCCCGAGATATCCACTATAACTCTTGATTATAAATATGGAATCTCAACAACGAAGTAAACCCTTTTATAGACATCCTTATTTATTTGGAATCTCACAAGGTTACTTAATACTTCCTTTTAGGAGAGAGGCGGACCTTATAGCCACTTAATACCTCAAACCAGAAGCAAACCCCTATGGAGATATCCCTCACCCTTGATAATTCCAAATTTGGACATTTAATACTTTTCAATTAAGAAAGTAGGCCCAATCTCTCACATCAATAGTAAGTGCAATCGACTGCTGGTAGCCTCAAAGTAAGGGACAGTCTTCCATCGAGTGACATTGTTGACCTTGCATCACTAACCTACTATGTCCAATTAACAATCCAAAGTCTTTACTTATATTATTTTAGGTAGACATTGGACTTAGCTTACTAATTCTCTTTTTATTTAAGGAAACTTGTCTACCCATAAATCCTCTTTTTATGCTCATAAATGTTGGTTTATTCATAAAATCCTAACGGACATTTCCGAAGATATTTATGTATTGAAATTAGTAACCTTTTTAACTATTCCATAGTTATTAATTCAACTTCTTTATTTATCAGTCCCATTAATCCATTTACCCTATCAAATTATTGCTACTTCAATATTTATTACCATTTATTTTCCATTTATTGGAGTTACAACCCTTTTAAATTCCTTTCTCATTAATTAGTTATCCTAAATGCGAGTATTACATGTAAGCGTTATTATTAGCTTTTTATTTAATTATTATAAGCGCAGATAATTACATGCAGATATCTACTTTTATCAATATATTTGTTAACCCAAAAAATGGATCAACACCCTGGATTGAGTATGAAAGCACCAGCCCTGTTCTTACAGAGCAATAATACAGAGAATAAATGCAGAAAAAACAAAAATAGTAAGAAGACAAGAAGAATTTATAATGGGATGGCGGTTAATGAAGCCTACGTCCACTTTGTAACTTTTATTATTGACCGATTGCTGTTACAAGATGAATTAGATTACAAAGTCGTTGAATATCTTAAATTAGACTAAGTCCCCAAGGCTAGAGTTCACTGGAGAATCATAGTGAACTCCCTGGATGACTATTGTATGGGAGGCGAAGAGTGAAGAAGGTTTTCTGCAGGGTTCCAGCAGCTAGTCCAGAGGATCCCCTTTATGTTGTAGATAGGTGAGTATTTATAGAGGTTGGAGAGCTATTGGGCAAGGCCTTCTTGTTATATGCTTGCAAATGAATGTAGGAAGATGCACTGCAAGTTTCATCTCGAACTGAGCTAACTTGATGGAGCACTAGTGATCCATACGCAATGGATTGCTAGTGATCCATAGCTTCTGGCTCGGTGGCGACCCAACGACTTAAGATGCTTCCCTTACCTTCTACCTCAAAGTTCATAATGATATTTCGAAATGGTATAGGTCGCTAGCAATCCATGTACTTCGTTGTTTTTGGACTTTGTCTTTTGGTGTGTATTTGTTTTCTCGTGTTGGTGCCCTCCATATAATTTCATAGCATGTTGCCTTGTTTTGATGATGATCTGCATACTGGTTGCGTTAGATTGCTGATTGAACTAGACGAATGCTTGGCTCTCGGTTTAACTAGCTCGGAATTCCATCATACTTAGCCATTATCTTTAGAGTACCCATTGGACCCTGATACAAGTGAATTCATGAATCCTAAGACAAGCTTATGGGTCGCTGGCGATCCATAGATGATGGATCGCTAGCAATCCATCACCTTTGCTTGTTTTTGCTTTCCATTCCTCCGACTTCTTTTGATTAATCTCTCCAGTCATTTTGGTTGGATCTTGAGCTACTTCGAATTGACCAAGCTGTTCCGACTTTCTTTGGATTTTGCTGGGTTAAAAACCCGGATAACATTTGCCCCCCAGAGTATGCCTTCATTGAAAACAAGGCCTGCTCTGGAAGTAATTGCTTTCCCATTTCTGCTTGGTGAGGTTCAAGTAGTCGTGTTTGGGCCACACGAATTTGACTTTGGCTATTCGGTTGCTCTTTAAGTTTTGACCTGAACTGTCATCGCTTGTCATAACAGACCAAGTTTTACCCCATAACTTTAAATGCCTTGAAATAGCACGTGGATCTCGCTAGATGAATTTGAGATCGATCGTAGGCGATTCGATGGATCGCTAGCGATCCATAGCCGATGGATCGCTAGCGATCCAAAAACTTAGACGTTTTTTTGTCTAATTCTCCTATATAACTGCCTCAAGCCATCCTATTCTCTAGTCTTACCTCTTTCTTGCGACACGAGGCTTCCCCTTATGATTCGACCCAAATTTCGTCCAAGCCCTAAGTCCATCCGCTCCGTCACCGTCGCCGACTATTCAACACCAGAGCCTTTTGCCGTTGATCGACCTAAATCTTGCCCTCGCCTTGATTTCAACCTAGCTTCTTCTGGATCATCTCCGACCAAACCCTAACTCCATCATCTCCTTCCTTGGATCGTAGCCGACCCACCTTGCTTGGATCGCTGGGTTGAAAACTACGACCCTCTTTTCCTTTTGATCCTTGATTTGAGGTGGGTAATGCTGATTCTGACATTCATTTAGCAATATGATGATGGAGTGTATTGGTGATGATTATAGCAAAGAGTCTGAGTAGATTGTGATTTTATGGAGGAAGATAGTAAATCGATTCTTAAGTTCTTCACAGAATGACATTCGGGCCTTGCCCCGGTGCCTGACATGTTTTATTGTCTTCGTCCATAGAGCCAAAATTGACTTGTACTAAATTACATTACTAATATAGCATGATGCATCGCAAATTGGTTTTACCTATCCGAGGGGGGATAACGGCTTAGGATAGCATCTCAGGCAGCTTATGTTGTTATCACCTTTCGGAGAATTCGGACTGATCTCGTTTCTTGCACGCTCGGTGTACCTATACCAGGAAGAGCTTTCCGTGTCGCTTTGGACAATGGATCCGTTATCGATCATTGATCGATAACAGGTTAGTGTAGAAGAAATAATTTCAAAAAATGATATGAAAAGCCCTTTTCTTTCTTTACTATAAGCGAACTATCTACACATGATAGAGCTTTTGTAGTATTCAAGACACCGAGCTCACCCCCCCATAGGTAACACACTACAGTTGCCTCGGTATATAATTGAATTCCGATGTGTTAGCATGAATCGATATCCTTTTGGAATTCAAGTGTTATAGGGGAGTTATTAGTTAAAAATAGAATTACCTAACTGCTTTGGACGCAAGTCCTGTTGTATATAATGAAGTATCCGTCTTCTCACCGTAAGTCCAACAGAGGAAGTCCAGCCTTTCAGAAGCTGAATCATCATCCGTCTCCCCTTCCTCTTTCGCTTCGCGGCCTGAATACGGTCAGCTAGTCCTAGTTGGTCTGGTTGTGGACCGAACTTCGTCGAATTTCAGAGTTCTTCATAACCCACCAGAGAGAGCTTCCTTCGTAATCTCTGCCAAGGTTTTGCGTAATATTTGCCTACAACATGGCATTCCAAAGGATGACGTGCGCCTGCCGAAGAAGAATGGATTCGCCAATATGCCACCTCCAGGGTACACTGCTTGCCATCGATATATGTGCCTAAATGGAGCAGTGCCTCCCTTCAATGATTTCTTGAGAGAAACTCTTTCGAACTTGGGAATTTTCCCGTTCCAAATTCATCCTAATGGGTATGCAACCTTGACTTTCCTGCACGTTCTGTTTATGCGGACATTTAACCGTGCTCCAAGTTTTGACGAGTTGAGATATTTCCTCTCGTTTAAGAGGAGAGATGAGTATCCGTCCCTTGCCATCATTGAGGCCCAGAGGAATCGCAAGATCATGATGTAGCTTCAAAGCAATTTGTCCCAGTAAAAGACTCAGTACTTTTTCATTAGATATTCCAAAGGGTTCGATCGCCTTTGGACAACGAGGGGTAAGTTCTCTTCTTTACTCATTGAAATGTCGCTATAATAAGTCAAATGCTTCCTACAGTTATTCAAAAGAAAAATAAAGACTTACCGCTTGACCAAATTTTCCATACTCTGAAGGCCATAGATGTTGGGGAGAGATCGGTTAGATTTCTACTAACAGACGAGAATTTGCTCTGGTATGGGCTGTTGCATCCAGGAAGATCCGCCGTAGCTGTTGAAGTTCAGTCTCCTTCTCACTCCAAAATACGGACATGCTCCACTTCTTCGTTACATGGTTCTGAAGACGGAGTTTTTCAAGGAAAGAAGGGCTTGTCTGGCGAGTCAGTTGAAGAGACCCATGAAGGAAGAGATGTCCCGACTGAAGCCAGCCGTCTTGCCAGAATGTCCCCGATTCCAGAGGAAGGGGAAGAAGAGTTCAAGCAATGAGAAGCCAAGGTTGCAGCGGTAATAGAAAAAGAGAAGGGTGAAGTTGAGAGTAGCAATAACTATAATTCCTCCTCCAGTGATGATGATTTTGACGTAGGTTCTAGTGAGGAAGACTCTGAATCGTGTGACGAGACTTCAGGGACGAGTCCCGTTCTTCCGTATTCACCTCAATGAGATATCCACAATAAAGATGCTCCGCCAGTAGCCAAGCGACGTCAGGATTCCCCGATCAAAGATGTCGGCGTAGACTTCGGGGATTTGAGCAATGTCTACGTGGATATTGACGAACTTATGGGGGAAGATTTCAAATTCAAAGAGACGTCTCCTTGCTTAGGCCATGTTGCGCCCGAATTCAATCCGATTTCTACCGCAATAGCTGCTCGATCCAGTTTGTGACATCATTTTAGGCCCTCCAGACACAATACACGTTCCACTAGAGTCACATTCACTTACACACACATTATTCAAACCTATTTTCCATTAATAAAGCTCTTTATTATTCTTTATGTCAGGTACCATGAGAGGACATGACGTTTAATACGTCCTTGAGGAATTCATTGATTCACAATGTTGGTCGAAATAATCCACAAGCCGTCATCAGCCGCGCGAGACCGAGCAGGAGTGGAGAAAGCGGAAGAACATGGAAGCTGAAGCTCATCGTTGGGACAAGAGGGAACGGGGTCGAACGTACAAAGGTGGATAAAGAAGAGAAAAACCCTTGATGAGCACGAGGAACCGTCTAAGAAGTCAAAGGTTGATCGCGATTCTCATCCTTCTGCGTAATAGGCCTTTGCCCCAGCTGTAGCTTTCGTCGATCTTGAAATCCCGGTTTCCTCTGTTCAGGATCCGTCTTCATCTCAAGTTCCACCGTCCCATGTGGCGCTCACCCTTGGTTCTTCGCGCTCTCATCAGAGATCGGCTTACATTCTTCTGTTTGGTCCTCCAAGACTTGAAGCAGCGCTCCCCAGGTGGTTTTTAAAAGGAGATAAGTTTGACCGCTACCTTCACCCAGTTCACAAAGATTCTTACATGCCCCACCTTCAAATGATCCAAAGTGATTTAGAGCAAGCTTGGGGATGGGAAAAACTATACAAGCGGTTGGCTGATACAAATCGCAATAATTACCAAGAGATCCTCTCCTTTGAATTAGATATGGACGACTTTGAGAAGGCATTGGCGGACCGAGATGCCATAATTGAACGACTAGTACAAGAAAGGGATGCGGCACTCTGGGAGAGTAAGAATAACATTGGCTTGCTAAAAGAATTGAAGGAGGCTCATGCGAAAATAAAGATCATCTTTCGAGATGAAATTAAGAAGGCCCATGCGAACGAAGTCAACTTGAAAGAGGAGCTCGAAGCTTGCAACACGATTATTGAATCCCATAAGAAGACTATCGCTGATCACGACAAGATTGTTGAAGATCTTAACAAAACTATCGCAGAGTATGGAGGGATTATGATGTCCTATGATAAGTCCATCTATGATCAACCCCGACGATTGCCCTACTCCAAGAAAGAGTTGCACAGCATAGCGCCGACAAAACTTGTGTTGAAGTTGAAAAGGCTACCGTTACAGCGGATTATTTAGAGCTACAGGACACCTTTGAAAGGAAGATGGAGAAGATGGACGATACCATCTTAAAATTCTACATCAACTCCCTATTGTATCAGGGGAGTACCAGTTATTTGGGCCCTAACTTCCCACGCACTCTCGCCATGGTTTAGGAGAAAATTCTAACCCGTTTCCGAAATAATGGGTATGCCTACACTGAGTGGGAGCTAGAGGATGCCTACCTTAACAAGGAGTCAAATAAAGCACTAATAGAAGACCGGAAGATCCTGCGAATTGAAAAGGAATAGGAAATCACCGATGTGGCCATAACTAGAACTGCCAAAACGTTGTTTGAGCCCCTTGTTTTTGGACTCAGCGAATCATCAAGATAGCCTCGCGATCAGTTGGCGAGTTCAAGGCCCGAAGCTTCTCCGCATATTGTGCAACCATCAAAAGAAGGAGAAGGCAGTGAATTTGTGGTCGACGTTCTTGGCCACTCCTCCGATGCAAGTAACCTACTTGTTTCTCCCGAGTTTGAGAATTTCCATCTCACGCCGCAAGAACAAGACAAACTTAACGCTTTCATTTTTGATCTTATAGGCCTGTCCTCCTTACCTGTTGATCCGTCGGTTTCTTCGATGCCTAGACCCATTGCTATTTCAATCACCTCAGTGCTTTTATCCATAGTTTCTTTGATTACCATGTCTGTGTTCGCTTCGCAGCCGGGGCCGGAGTCTGAGAAGATCGCTGCATTACATGGCTTAGATGACCCTTCCATATCTTTGGAGGGCGACTTTACCACAACCGAAGCTCAAGAGCATGAGCTATAGATTGAGCAACTGCGTAAATACGAACAGCAATAGGTTACCGTCAAGAAAGAAAAGTTGAAGCGATAAAATCCTTGAAGAGCCCTCGCAAATCCCGGAAGCACAAAACAGAAGGAGAAACTTCCGAGAAGGTTAAAGAGCAGGGAGGAAATGTCGGCACTAAGGAGATAGTCGATATCACAGGCAGTGACACTACCCCTAGCCGAGATTCTGAGGGGAAGCAAAAACTTCCAACCAAAGGAGGGAAAGGGAGAGGTGGAAAGAAGCATTGATAGGTTCGAATGGCAGTGGAGCTAATTTTTGAGGCATTTTTTTTTGTTTTGTTCAAGTGTAGAGTCTGCACTTACTGCTTTTGTTGTAGCATCCGTACTTTTTCTTTTTGTTGGCCGGTATTGTGTGGGTATTGGCCCTCACATTTTGACTTTGTACAAAAAAACGTTATAAGTAATACATGCTGACATTTTGATTGTAACTTTACCTGTTTGCTTATCTGTGTTTTATGTACTTATGTCTATTTCATTTACTTCTATTTCATTTTATCTAGCCCTATGATTACAGCCAAAATTCTTTGTTTGGCGTAACAGAATTGTTAAGTGTTTTGTTTTATAGTATTTCTATTTGAGTACTGGTGTTTGCCCCCCAGTTCACGTGGTTGTTTACTTTGAACACCTGACAAACAATCGGTTGATCCAAGTGTTTTTTTATTATTGTCCTTTTTTATCACCGGATTTGCTTTATGGTTCCTATCCTTGGGAACTTTTGATTTGAACGGCTTATGGGATGCACGACTTTCGGGACCGATATGACCCGTCGATCCAGAGCGGTTTCGGAACTTTTTTGACGTTGCTAATCTTTGGGCAACGTGAGGAGCTTATGCTTTTATGAGCGTGATTCCATGGCTTGAAAAGGTAGTGCATGGCTTATGGGATGCGCGGCTTTCGGGACCGATACGACCCATCAATCTAGAGCGGTTCCGGAACTTCTTAACGTTGCCAATCTTTAGGTAACGTGAGGAGCTTATGCTTTTATAAGCATGATTCCATGGCTCGAAAAGGTAGTCCGCGGCTTATGGGATGCACGGCTTTGATTTGAGCCTTCCTGGTTCTGCCGAAGCAACACCTGTTCTTAGAAGGCAAGGATCGGGTTACGCTAATCCAACGATTTGAGTCGATTTGCTTCCGTCAACCCGGCGGGTAAGTGGGGCAAGCTTGAGCATGATTCCACTATCTCAAGCAGCGATTAAATGGTTTTGAGTTGATTTGATCTCGTCGACCCAACAGGTTACTTTTATGAACATAGTTTTATTGGTTCGGAAAGCAAAGCAATTTTATTAAGAAAGTTTGGCAAATTCTACCTATTTACAATGCTCCCTGCATCTTAAGATGGCTTATTTGCTGAAAAATAAGAAGAACATAAAATATTTCTAGGCGAAGTAATAAAGCAGCGATTCCTTGTTCCATGCTCGAGGAATTTGGATTCTGTCAACAGTTGTTATTTTGAATGTTCCATCCCCTGGCTTCTGACCGATGACAAATGGCCCTTCCCAGTTTGGTCCAAATGCCCCTAGTACGGGATAGACTCGTTTGAGGACGAGGTCTCCAACTTCGAAGGTTTAGTTGTGAACTTTGGAGTTCAAATATTGTGTGACCCTTTTTTGGTGAGCAACGATCCTTAATTCGGCTTCTTCTGTCTTCTCGTCGATCATATCAAGCGACTCGATTAGGAGCTGCTCGTTTTTACTTTGACTGAACTTATGCCTCCGATCAGAGGGGACTTGTAGTTCGATTGGGATCATTGCTTCTGAACCATACGCTAAGGCGAACGGGGTTTGCCCGGTTGCCGCCTTGTGTGTTGTTCTGTAAGCACATAGTGCGAGTGGAAGTTCATAAACCCAACTCCCTTTAGCTTTAGTTAGCCGCTTTTTGATGGTGGACTTGATGATCTTGTTTACTGCTTCCACTTGCATGTTTTCTTGTAGATGAGCAACCGCGGAAAAGCTCTTCTCGATTTGGAAGCGTTTGCAAAAGTCTTTGAATTTGGCACTTTCGAATTGGATCTCATTATCAGTGATGATTTTCTATGGCACACCAAACCTGCAAATCATGTTTTTAGTAACAAAGTTAATGAATTTCTTTATGCTAACGGTGGCTAACGGTTCCGCTTCGGCCCATTTGGTGAAATAGTCAACGATAACTATTGCATATTTAGCCCCTCCTTTAGCTATTGGCAACAGGCCAATCAGATCAATTCCCCATATTGCAAATGGCCATAGGCTGACCATCTGCGTTAGCTCTATTGAGGGAGTTCTTTTGATCTTGCTGAATCTTTGGTACCGGTCGCACCGTCTAGCGTAATCTGCTACATCAGAAATACCTATATCAAAGTATTTTCTTTGCAAGGGTTTGCCCTTCGGTATGGTCTCCGTAATCGCCTTCATGAACTTCCCTCAGGATCCTTTAAGCTTCGTCGTTGGTCACACATCTGAGCAGGGGGTAGAGAACCCCCCTCAGTAGAGTATCCCATCTCGTATTAAGAATCATGGTGCTTTTCAGAGAAGCTTTTTCCGCTGGTTCCTATCTACGGGAAGAGTTCCCATGAGTAAATAGTTTCTGATTGGCATCATCAACATTTTTGGTTTAATGGTAGTCTCAAAAATCTAGTCGATATCCATTTCTCTTATGCTTTGAGTGGCCAGGGTTCCGATCGGGACTAGGCCCAGTAATTGAGCTTCTCCGGAACTGAATAGTTTATCCAAGTAGTCAGCTTTCGTGTTCTGCTCCCTTGGGATGTGAGTTATAGTGTAATGCTCAATGTCGTTCAGCAACTCTTGCGGTTTAGATAGATATGGGGCAAGGTTCTCCCCTCGAGTCTGGTATTCGCTTTTCACCTGACAGATAACTAACTGAGAGTCACTATAGATTTGTATAGATTTTATGTCCAGCTCTTTCACAATTTTTAGCCCAGCTATCAATGCCTCATATTTTGCTTCGTTATTTGTCGCTGGGAATTCTAATCGCAAAGCGTAGCAAATGGCCCGTCCTTCTAGAGTCTCAAGCACTACCCCTGCCCCCGAGCAGAAGGTTTTAGATGACCATTGATTGCCCTTCTTGGATGGTAAGTGATATCATATTGGCTCAATTCGACATTCCATTTGAGGAGTCGCCTAGAAGTTTTGGGTCGGTACAATACTTGCTTTAAAGGTTGATCAACCAGTACTTTAATCGGGTGCACCTAGAAATACGGTCGTAACGTCCTAGATGCGATCAAGAGGCAATACGCTAGCTTTTCCAATTTTGGATAATTTTTCTCATCTCCAGTGAATCACTTGCTAATGTAGTATATGGGTCACTGAATCCTAGTTTCTTCTTGCACAAGAGCAATGCTCAAGGCGTGAGGCGAGACTGCTAAGTAGATGAACAAGTCCTCTCCGTCTATTGGCTTTAATAGGATTAATTAGGCTTCCATATGTCGTAGCACCTCTTTAACTATGGTTTGACAAGCTTTATTCCATTCAAAGTTCTTTTTTCCTTTCTTTAATGCATCAAAGAACGGTATACACTTGTCAGTGGCTTTCGAGATGAACCAACTTAACGCTGCGACTTTTCCATTCAAGCTTTGTAATTCCTTTTTGTTCTCTTTGGCTTGGACTTCCCATAGGGCAGTTATTTGCTATGGGTTTGCTTCAATGGCTTTGCGCTCATGATGAATCCCAAGAACTTTCCGGAGGCTACCCCGAAGTGACATTTGAGTGGATTGAGTTTCATTCCATATTTTCGAAGTATTTCAAACATTTCAGTGAGATTATCTAGGTGATTGGCTGCTACTCGTGATTTCACCAACATGTCATCCACATAGACTTTGATGGTCTTTCCGATCTGATGCTTGGACATGGCGTTTAATAATCTTTGGTAGGTTGCCCCTACGTTCTTTAAACCAAATGGCATTACCTTGTAGCAATATAATCCTAGGTCGGTGATGAAGCTGGTGTTTTCCTGGTTGGATTCGTGCATCGGGATCTGATTATATCTCGAGTACGCATCAATAAATGATAGCAGTTCGTGCCCAGCCGTTCCGTCCACAAGCTGGTCAATTCTGGGTAGTGGAAAACTATCCTTCGGGCAGGCTTTGTTTAAGTCTGAGTAGTCAATGTAGGCTCACCATTTCCCATTGGACTTGTTGACCAAAACCGGGTTAGATACCCATTCGTGGTAGGTCGCATCACGGATAAAACCATTGGCCATTAGTTTGTCTACTTCTTCTCTCAATGCCTTGGACCGCTCTGGGCCCAGGCTGTACCTTTTTTGCTTTACCGGTGAAAACTTAGGGTCAATGTTGAGCGCGTGGCATGTAATTTTTAGCGATACCCCACACATATCGGAATGTGGCCAAGCGGACGCATCCAAGTTGGAATGAAGAAATTTGGTGAGTTCTAATCGCATCTTGTTCCCAAGGTGCAATCCAATATTCAAGACCTGCATTGGGTCATCCATATCGATAGGAAAAGACACCGTCAATTCTGTCGGTGATGCCCGATCCTCCCCTGAACTCTTCTTTCTAGGGTCCAAAGCCTTGTTGAATCGGCTATGGTCCCCAAGCCAAGGGTGACTTTGTAGTTTCTATTCGGTAGGTTCACGAATGTGGAGAGTTTCCTCCACATTTCCCCTTTAATTCTCTTTTGGATTCGCACAGTTCTACAATGTAACATTCTCTGGAGGTGCATTGATCTCCTTTGACCACCCCGGTTCCGTTTTCCATTGGGAATTTCATAGTAAGGCACCACAAGGCTGGAACGATTCTAAAATCTGCCAGTGCAAGCCGTCCCAAGAAGGCATTGTATGCGGATGTTTCATCTACAATTACGAAAGCCTGGATGAGGGTGACTCTTCGATCGCCCTCCCCAAGTTCTACCGGCAAGTCAATTGTCCCGACGGGTTGTTTGGGTTCGCCAATGAGTCCTTGTATTTTGTTTGGCATGCAGATACGTCTTTCATGCTGATCTTCATTTGGTCAAAGGTACATTTGAAAAGAATATTCACAAAACTACCGCTGTCAACCAATACTCGTCGGACCACAGCGGGCCCGATCCCTACTGTCACTACCATGGGATAGAGGAGCTTCGACCCCTTCGGTATCCCAATTTCAGAATACTATATCATCATTCAAAGTTTTCTACTGCTTGGTTGGAGCTCCATCTTCGATTACGAGGCACGAATCCTTTGGTGTGTGATTTAACGAACTCGCATACCGATCTATTTCTCCCTAACTCCTTTGTGCGGGATGAGGTCCTCCAGATATCGCTCTGATGATGAGTCTCTGGTCAGTTTGTTTAGATCCCTCTTCGCTGGTTCCAGCTTAGTTTCTTCAATCCCTAGGAACTTGGGGAGCCATGGGTTGGTCAGTATTTTACGATTTTCTCACGTATTGCTAAAGCTTGTTTTCTCGAATCAGCTCTTCAATCAAGTTCTTCGGATGACGACATTCGTTTGTGTTGTTACCATGTGTCTCGTGGAAGCAACAAAACTTCCCCGAGCGCTTTTGTTGCTCAGTTGCTTCCATCTTAGGGGTTTTTTTATACTCCTCTATTCCCAGTGTTGCGAGATAGATGTTTTTCTAGAGTATCACAGAGCAGGGTGTAATCCTCGGGCCTGAAGCCTTTAAGTCATTTATTGTTTCCAATTCTTTTATTGGAATTTTGGATCTTCCTTTTTTGGTTTTCGTCTTTCCCTACACTTCCTTCAGTGTTCCCAGAGTCGTTCATGTTCAGGTTCATCGCCATGTCGCTCCGCCCAACATTCATCGGTCGCACGCTAGCAGACTTCCTTTCTAATTCATGCGCCTCTTCCAATCTCAAGTATTGACTCGCCTTACGGTTGAATTCCTTCCTAGTGGTAGGTTGTTTCATTTTGATCCATTTACTGAACTCGGTTTCGGGATGGATGGGGCGGACTAGAGCTATGAAAACCATATCCTCTTTCGCATTGCTTACCTCTGTCACTATGGTATTAAACTAGTTCATAAAAGACTTCAAAGATTTGTTTAGTCCATGAAATAGGCCGAAAAAGGACATCACATCTTTAGGTTGTGCTATGTGAAGTCCAAACTGATCAAGAAACCTTATTGCTAGCTAGTCGAAAGTAGAGATGGTGGAAGCCTAGTGAACCACATAGAAGCAATTCCTTCTAGAAAAATTGGAAAACATCTACACCGAACAGCGTCCGAAGCATTTGCTCCATTCATGTACCAACTATACTTGTACAAATTGGGTTTTGGGTCTCTTGTTCCAACATAGGATGGAATAGTTGGTATAGTGAACATTCCTGGATATCGCCCATTCAAGATATCATCAGTGAAGGGAGTCCGACTTGGAGCAGTTCCCCACTCATCATCTCTTCTATTCTTATTCTCATCCATCAGCCGCTTGACCATATCCGCGATAAATGCCTCTGATGTCTGGTAGTCAGGAGGTCGGTTGTCAGTCACTACACTGAGTGTTTGGCTCTGCAAACGGTCTTGATGAGTGGGCTGAAGCCTAGGCTCTCCTGTCTTTGGAAGAGCCACTCCCTTGGGATTCCATTGGCTTGCGGTTGGCTTGATTGGGGTAGTTTGGATATTCCTGGCATTATCGAATGCATTGGCATTTCCTTCCAACTTGCCGTCATTAAATTGCACTCCATCTTCTGAGTCGAAGAGGTCCATAGCTATATCCTCTTGTGGGGTCTTCGCTCATTGGTTCAAGTTTATAGTTGGTTACCTTACGGTCGGTAGAGTACTTGTGTTTCCTTCTATGTCGATTCCCACGGTTCCAGCTATCACTCCTTTTTGCGGCTGCTTTCTGTTTCTTCTATTTGCCGTTTCTTCTGTTTAGACCAGAAACGGAAGAATTTTCTTGTTCTATAGCAGCCGTGGGTTCTGCCATAGTTCTTGGAGTAGGATGTGATTGTAAGGTCAAGAGGGCATTAAGCTTATCCATAAAAGCTCTCTAACTGCCTTCCATTTTCTCATTGATTTCATCAACCATCTTATTCAATTCATCTCTTGTAACGACTTCACGTTGATTGGTGGATCCTGGCCCTTGATCTCATGCGTTGGCGCCATTTGCTTCAATTTATTAATGATTAATCTCTTCTCCAGCTATTATTGCCCTTATATATCTTCTAGAAGCAGTTCCTTTTCTTCCTGGAGCCATTGATTTCTAGAAGCGGACCTTTTGAACAGAGATTAAGGATCTAACTTCTATACCTATCTGATCCAAAGTAGATAGCTAGATCTAAGGCTGAGTTGGAGTTCTCAGTGGAAGCACCAAAATGTTAACCCAAAAAATGGATCAACACCCTGGATTGAGTGTGAAAGTTACAGCCTGTTCTTACAGAACAATAATACAGAGAATAGATGTTGAAAAAGCAGAAATAGTAAGAAGATAAGAAGATTTTTATAGTGGTTCTATTGTTAATGAAGCCTACGTCCACTTTATAACTTTTATTATTGACCGATTGCTGTTATAAGGTGAATTGGATTACAAAGTCGTTGAATATCATAAATTAGACTAAGTCCCCAAGGCTAGAGTTCACTGGAGAATCACAGTGAGCTCCCAAAGATGACTATTGTGAGGGAGGCGAAGAGTGAAGAAGGTTTTCTGCAGGGTTCCAGCAGCCAGTCTAGAGGATCCCCTTTATGTTGCAGATAGGTGAGTATTTATAGAGGTTGGAGAGCCATTGGGCTAGGCCTTCTTGCCATATGCTTGAAAATGACTGTAGGAAGATGCACTGCAAGTTTCATCTCAAACCGAGCTAACTTTATGGATCACTAGCGATCCATAAGCTATGGATCGCTAGCGCTCCGTAGCTTCTGGCTCGGTGGCGATCCAACGACTTGAGATGCTTCCCTTACCTTATAACTCAAAGTTCATGACAATCTTTCGAAATGGTATGGATCGCTAGCGATCCATAGTACAAAGATCACTGGCAATCCATGTACTTAGCTAACTTTTGGACTTTGTCTTCTGGGGTGTATTTGTTGTCTCGTGTTAGTGCCCTCCATGTAATTTCAGAGCACGTTGCCTTGTTTTGATGACGATCAGCACACTGGTTGCATTAGACTGCAGATTGAACTAGATGAATGCTTGCCTCTCGATTTAACTAGCTCGTAATTCCATCATACTTAGCCATTGTCCTTAGAGTACCCATTGGATCCTGATGCAAGTGAATTAATGAATCCACGAGACAAGCTTATGGGTCGCTGGCGATCCATAGATGATGGATCGCTAGCGATCCATTATCTTTGTTCATTTTTGTTTTCCATTCCTCTAACTTCTTTTGGTTAATTGCTCTAGTCTTTTTAGTTGGCTCTTGAGCTACTCTGACTTGACCAAGCTATTCCGACTTTCTTTGGATTTTGCTGGGTTAAAAACCCGGATAACAATGTTCTAGTTATATATCTTCACTAGAATATTCTATTCCATGTTCAATTATTGGAATCATATCTAAAACGATTATCTGCTATAATTTCTATAAATTAGTCCAAAATAAAATATTTAACTTTAAAATATAAAGGATTGCATCGTTTGAAATTACAAGGAATAATCATTTCTTTTTATTACTGAAATAGACAGTATAAACTACAATGAATTTATACTTTACACATCTCTTTCTCTTTTTATTTGTATTTATCCCTTGCTAGATCAAACACTGTATTTTTTCAAAAAGGGAAAGAAATCAAACTGATTTACAGATATTAAACGGATCTAAATTCCAACAATTCCAAATATAGAAAAGTTTACATGCCAACAAGATTAGGGTAATAATCCAAATTCATAACATTATTATACAACCTATTTTAGATTTGGAATAAATTTCATTCAATCAATATTATAAATTCATACTTTTGGGACTGATTTCTAGATCAGATTGTATACAATTCTAAATCAATTCATAAACAAGAATATGTCGGTGATATTTACTATATTTAGATTATATCCAATTTGTTGCCTACAACTCATATACAATTATCTAGTTAGGTATAAAAATCAAATAAACACCAATGGGATAACTTTCATATCATAACAATCTATAATCACCTTTTAAAAGTGATCCAAATCTCCAGATCTGAAGTAGAACCTTTGATTCATCTCCAAATCCTTTTTAATCCAAGAAATATGTATAAATAGATTATATACATATATTAGAATTACAGATCTAAGAAGATATTTAGGATTGGGAGAGAAAATAGATACGAATATATATATATATATATATAAATTACCTCAAATATGTGTATAGTTGATTCTCTTCTCTTCTCCTTTTTATTAGATTTTCATTCTTCTCCAATTTGTATGAATATAGATATAAATATCTTATTCTTATAATTTAGAAAGACAGTGGAGAATAGGAAATGGCAGAGCTTTGCTACTGCCTCCTGAAAAATATGAGAAAAGAAGGGAGGGCTAGGCCTGAATTTATAGCTGCTAGAATCAACCAGAACCGTTAGATTGAAATATATCAAATCCGGGACGTTGGGCCTAGGCAAACCCTAGCCGCCTGAAGGTGACCGGACAACCACCCATTGAGTACCGGTCAACCGCTAGGGGTCGATCGATCCCAATGATAGGTTGGCCTATGGGCCCAGGCGATTAATTAATAAACGTTAATTTTTCTTATTTATCTATTTTCGTTCCGAATTTTTTTTCGTCTGTATCTTCATCGTCTGCACTCCGATTGCAAAACCCCAAATATGAAAGTTGCTCAGAATTTTTCTATGAATGCAAAGGTGCAAGTTTCATGGTTAAATTCCATCGTTTGCACAAAGTCAATTTTCGGAGCCTAATTAATTAACTAACTAACACCAACTTACAGGATGTTACATAGAGTCAATTCAAATATGAGGTTTCCTGCCACCATTTCAAATGATCCTACCATAATTTCAGGAAATCCCGCTTTCCTCTCAAACTTCCTACAAAGAACTCGTTAGCAATCCAGGTATATTAAACAAATAACGCGGATAGATGATACGTGGCAAGATCCAAGGGTTGAAACACAACGGCGAGAATAATATTATGGTGATCCGCGTGCACCATCATACTATAAATAGAAAAAACACTATAGCAAGAGTAAGACCTTTTACCTTTTTCACTTTTTGAATACTTTTAAGATTTTATTGTACTCTCTGCCATGAAAACCTATACTAGAACAGAGAAAGGAAGAAAGATTTCCTCCGTAGACGTAGGATTTCTTAACATCCGAATAGAGTAAATTCCTTGTGTCCTTTACTATTTCTACATTTTGTCATTTACCTGCCTAGTTTTAAGTACCGGATCTTACCTTTTCCGTATTAGAATTAAATACTAGCTCGATTTCACATATTAAAAAACAGTTAAATTACAACTACCCGATTGTGTAAAGATCTAGCGACGCAATAACTATCTAACAACAAATTTGATATTACTTTGCTAATTCAAAATCATTGAGGTAATTAGTTTGGTAATTACTTCATCTTAGGTTGGAGTGTTGTAAGATAAAAAATCATACCAACAGTTATTATTATTCAAACTGGGCAAATCCGATTGAGATTTACTTATCCATCTCAAATTCAACTTATTATGCCTATTTCATTTTCTCATGAATGTCATATCAAAATTCTTTAATCACATTACAAAAAAACATATTTTTAGTCGCATATATTGCTAGCATTTGTAAGCTAAATGCCACCATATATGTTTGGGTAAATGCTACCTTACTTTTTGCTTGCGCACCAAAACTTTTCGCCAAAAAATTAAAGTACCCCGTCTCCTAATTTTCGTATCCCTCCTTTTCCACTTCACACCATTCTAATCCAAAACCCTAAATTGCAATCTATGCTCCACCAGTTCACCTTCAAACGAAAATCCGAAAACCGCATCATCGATCTACTCCACCTTCGTCATTCAGTAGGCCCACCAATACTTATTGTCGATCTACTCCACCTTTGCAATCTATATTTATGACCTATCTATGCCACAAAAGGCCATTACTAAAGTTCAGTCGACATCTCTACTCTAGTTTAGTTTAGTTGCTCTAGCTCCAGTTCAGTTGGCATCTCTTCTCGAAGGAACCAGATTAACCATTACTAAAGTTATATAATATTTCTTTAAAGCACTTTTTACTAGTACAGCAATGGTTTATGATATTTTTTATGCTTCTATTTAATTCTAATTGAAATCTAAGCCATTAACTAAGTATTTGTTTGAAAGCAGCTGTTATTTTTATTTAGAAGCAGCTGTTGTCGGTCCCTTTGGTTGTTTTTGCAGGTTCATGTTATCATATTTTATTTATTAATGTTGAAAGATACACATAGATTTCATTTCTTGAAATCAAATATAGGAGAAGTATGAGCTAATAAATGAGTTAATTTCAGGCAATTTTTAGGTGCGGTGAACTTGTTTGAGCCAATAAAAGATACACACAAAATATGAAATTTTGGTTTCTTGTAACATAAAAGATGCACAACCGGATACATATGTGGATACTAAGATAAGATTTTTTTACTAGCTGTTCCACTTCAAAATAGTAGTAGTTATAATAAGCTAACATAGGTGATACAAGAAAATAGATTCCAGTATAAAATCCTTAAGATTTGTAGGTTTGATATAAAAAAATATCGATCAACTCATCTTATTTGGACTTTAAAATATGAAACTAAGGATCTGTTATAAAAAATTATATAATTATTTACAAAAGTTTATCAATTTCTTTTTAAATTGAGTTGTAGTCTGGACCATAAAATACTATGTTAAGATCTAATTGCATTTTTTTATATCATGATGTCTTTTGAAACTATATTTATTACTTTCTTGTCTAGTAATTAACCTTATGTATTATATATATATATATGCTCTTAAACAACTTTGATTAAAAAAATCTTAATCACAGCCATTTCATTTCACAAACCATGCTTCAATGTAAAACTAACTACATGTTACACTTATTGTTTTATGCGTGTGCGACACCTTGATAATGTCTACCTATTTAAACTGTCAAGTGTATTATTAGAAGTTTATAATGCGACGTACACACATAAAGTTACAGTTGTACTCCTCATTGAATTGAACTAAAATCATTAAGATCATGTAAATTTATAAATATTGAATGGCTTGTTTATGTTTTAGTTCAAGCAAAAAAATTGGAGGCATAATTTTGAGAACATTCATAGTTCTGTACAAATAATGATATTATGTACAAGTTTAATTGCAACTAATATGAATTATTACAATGATTTAGGTTGTATATTGTTAATATATATAATCATTTTGTAAGCATTATGAGAAAATACAAATGAAGGAAACTATTTTGAATATGAAACAAAAGGAAGAAAAAGAAAGAAAGAAATTTTATTCAATCAAGTTTATATTGCATATATTTCAGCACAAAACATCCAACCTTTGTATATTTCCAAGCAATCACTCAATATGTACAATAAGACTATGGAAGGCTGAAATGAAAATGCATTAAAGGTTGGATTTGGACCTATAGAAGTTACTATGATACCACCCTAAGTGGTATTGTCAAAAGGGTACTTATGTAAATGGTTGGAGTAACCTAATAATGAAGAGGATGCTCACCGCAGTGTAGCATCTTCTAGAGCACTCAACGATTAGGGTTCAGTTAGCTCTCAGTCAAAAGATTGAACATTCGAAACTACTATTCTTTCTAGTATATGTGTTAGCACTCGGTCTGTTCCATCCTACAAACGTTGTCTATTTCATCCTGCAAACGTAATATATATGTAACAACCCGTAATTTCACTACTTCGAAAATGAGAGATTTCGTTTATTTTTAATTTAAAAGAATTTAAAACTTAAATAAATAAGTTATATATAATAAATAATAATAGAGGGGTTATTTATTCTTATAGCTACTAATTAAAAGGTATAAATTTGAATTTTAGAACAAATCAACAAAAGTTAAGTTTTGTTAAAAATAAATAAAGGCTTAAATAAATAGGTTTAAATAATTATTTGAAAAGTTAAATCTTATTTAAAACATCTAATAAGGATTGATAATCATTTTACAAAAATAACCAAATTTTATCGCAGCTTGTCAGTTTTACATATAGTGTAAAAATAAAGATTTTGATATTATTTAAATATGATTTTAAAATATGAACAGAAATTTATTTAAAAGAAGTAAAAAGTTCATTTTTAAAGTAGATTTACTTGAGTATATAGTTTAACAAAAACGTCAAATTTTGACTGTAATATGTCAACAAAAAAACCGTTTTCAACCGAAACAAGTTGTCGTTATGTTGTGGCAACATGATATGTTTTCTAACACATATATGAACTTAACAAACTATGTTACATGTTACATTTAACATATAAAAACAAATGCACTTTGAAAAGTCAAAATTAACAAATAATTCAAAAAGTAACATGATCTGACATAAACCTATAAACAAATCTATACTAAAAAACATCATCACCTTAAGTACATGAATCAAATCAAACCATCTCTCTCACCATCAATGCTCAAGTCTCATCATTTATGGAAAAGTAGTAAAATGGTATTTATGTAATTTAGAAAGTAAAAAAAGGAGGCAAAATCATTACATAAGGACATAAGTCAAATCCTAACCTCATTTCACATTTAATACAATTTCTTCTACATTAAGCAAAGGTCAAATCAAGGGTAAGAAAGGTAAATAAAAAGTCAAAAAAGTAGACAAGGGTAATATGGTCATTTGGTTGTAAAGCTCAAGTATAAATAAGCATCCATACCTTCCATTTTTTCACAAACTCATTTTCTACTTTCTTCCTTAAGCTCTTCTTCTTCATCCTCTCCACTTCCATTTCCATGGCTTTCTATCTTAATAAAATTATGCCAAAATTATTCCAAAAATAATATAAAAAGAAATATGCAACAAGCCACTTCAAATCCCCTTCTTCCTCCTCCTTTAACCCACGGCCACCACCTACCCAAAGCCGTACCCTCCATCTAAAGTCCACAACCAAAATAAAAAATAGGAAAGAAAGAAAAGAAAACGAGAAAGAGAGGAAAAGGCAAACTCGATACGTTCGGAAGGAAAAAGCACGAAGCACGTTAGCCTATATGAAGATTGACGGAGTGGATATGAATGTGAGAAAATTCACACTGGTATATAATTTATATTGATTTTTGAGTTGATTTGCTATGATAGATAATCATCGTTTTATGATATGGATGCTTGAATAATTGTTTGAATATTCGATAATCCATAGTAATGTTATGACCTTTATTGTGCTATACCCGTATTGAATATGTTAATGTCATATGATTGGTTGTATGGTTGTGATGTTAATATGGACATCAAATTTCTTTCATTATTGATTAAGTGATCTCTCTATTAAGTAAGACCCAAATTTTTGTGATATGATATACTTTGGAAAAATAAGTCTCTTTTCAATTGAAATTAAAGTAGAAATAAAAGAGAATTTGAAATTTGAAGTGAAACGGGATTAAAAAGGATAGTGAAATTGAAATTGAGATTGAGATGAACATTGAAATTAAAATCGATTTTGGAAGTTGAAAGTGAAATTAAGGTTGAATTTTAAGTTTGAATTGAAATTAGATTTGAAATCTAAGTTTTAATTGAGTTTAATTTGAAGTTAGAATTGAAATTGGAATTTAAAATTTAATATTAAAATAATAGGAATAAAATAATATTAAAATATGAAAATAGTGAAAATATGTTTTAAATACATTAAAATGTGGAAATATTGATATAAAATGATTTGTAATTATTTTATAGGTAATAAAATTCAATTTGAATAGATTATTTCAAGTATTGAAAAATAAGTTAAAACTGGGCGCGTCGCGCAACGGTAGTTCGCGATTTCGCGCCGAAAAGTTCAAACGAGTGTATAGAGTGGAATATAGCTCGAAATTCTTCAAGATAAGAAAATTTCGGACTATTATATCCATATCTTCTAAACAAAGAAAGAAAATCAAAATTTCGTTGAGTAGATTTTGAAATATATCCAAATCAATTTTCTAGAAAAATCACGCTAGTGCAGTTAAGTGACCATAACGGGAAATCCGTTTAATGAACGTTTTTAATTATGAAAAAATATGGAATAAATTTGATAAATCCATTTAAATAATTTAGAAGAGATTTGGATTGGAAACTATAAATTATCGAATGTTTAAAAGTTGTTTAAATCAAAAAAGCTTATCTAGCACTTTCCGTAGCACTTTTATGCTGCGAATTCTATAACTTTTTGAATATGAGTTTAAACGTAACGATATTTCCTGGAATCAATTGTGTATGCTTTTAAAAGGAAAACTAAGTGTTTAAAAGATAATTTGGAATTTTTATAATCAATTCCAAAATAAAGTTGATAACTGAGTTTGCGGAAATGACTAGTACATCTGTCCCGCTTGTGAGATCTGGGAAGATAAAACAAGGTGTTTAACTAAGGTTAGGGATGGAGCAACCAGTGCCCTGAAATTACCTTGCTTCTATTTTCTTTTCTTAGGCGAGGGGTGGAACAGATCGAAAGGAAAGCCTGGATGCTCTAAAAAGATTGTATTAAGTTTCCAAAATAAAAGGAGATTGGTATTATCCAAAATTTAAGCAATCTTCAAAATAAATGATTTCTATGATCCTATTTACTCAAAAATGGTTGCTAAGATTGATTTAGGGTTTATCGTAAATGATGTCCTAAATAACGTTATTTTGACCCGCTTAAAGTTAAGGAATTTAGATCGAGAGTTATGTGAAAGAAAATTGAGATATTATCCAAAGCAAAAAGAATGAATTAACTTAGAATTATTCTAAGACAAAAGAAAGAGATTTCGAAATTATCCGAATTGAAATTAAAGTGAAAAGAGACTTAATAAATCCTGTATACTCATATTCACTTTTTATCGATAATTGGATTTCGAAGGAACCGGGGTCGGATTTGGGTGATTCCTATCCGAAAACCACTTCGAACCAGTTTACATGTTCGAAGAATGAAGATATTTGAAGATGGAGATATTGAGACGAATAATAACGAGGGACTGCTTGTTGAATAATTGGGGATAAACTCTCGATTCACTACATTATATCAGTGGTCTCTTTGTTATGAAAAACCTCAAAACCACAAGGACTTCTCTCTTAGTAATGGCCGAGGAAAGTACCTTCAGTTTCGTTCGGTCCTAGAACGAACTTGTATGGATGGATGTCTGACCTTGCATTCTAAATCATAATGAGTGATCTCTATAAATGTATATCTGTTTGGTGGCGGAGAAAACACCTTCTCTTAGCTTAACACCCTTCTCTTAGACATACGAACTCAGAGGTTATACGTTTGTAGAAACCAGTCATGTTAATGTGGAATGGCAATATGGCATTCAAAGTGAAAGAAGATGTGTTATGTGAAAAGGTAATCGTAGCCTCGAGCCTCCTCAACCGGAAATGACCGAAATAGGGTTAGATGTTGCAAGGCTAAGTGGGTCATTTCCAATTAGGGTATGATCATCCCCTTCTAGATATATTTCTTCCTGCTATGACGTTCAGAATGTAAATTAATGCGGTGTATTGAAAGCGAGCGCTCGGTTATAGGTCGCTAACGACCGGAAGATGACATATTCGGTACTATCTAGTTAGAGATAAGTCGGTCTTGTGTTGGTAGAGGAGCTTTGTGATGGTTCCTCAGGACATCCATCTAGAGGTGTACCCATCGGATGGTAGTCCCTTCACCTAGTCATTTGTATGGAAATCCATTTACCAATAAGAACCTACGGTTTTGTTTGTAGAGCCTAGTATGCTGGAATTTAATAATGGTAACAATTTCGGCTAAGATTAATAAGTTTATTTGCAAGTGTTTTCAAGAAATGTCATTAGAAATAATATCAAATGTTTTGATATAAAAGAGTTTTAGTTATTATAAGGTAAAAACCCGTCCGTGTTTATATGTGGATGTGGTCTTATGACTTTATTTTCAAAGAATTTGTTTAAAGGTTGATATATGACACTGTCATTTATTATTGAGTTTTTCTCACGCTGGTTTATCAAACCTGATCCGGGTATTTTCAATACTCGGGTCAGACCGAGTAGTTTCAGGTTTAGTCAAAGACGGTTGGAGTTTCCAGAGGAGAGCTGGAGATATTCATCTACGTATGGACATATTCTATTATCCGCTATGGTTTGTTTGTGTTTGATTTTTATCAGCAATTGTAAGGACGAATGTTTATAACTGTCCAAGCTGAAATTAGGTTAGACTCTGATATATGTAATGTAAAGGTTTTTCCACTGTAAAGATATTGTTCAATATTATATATTATTCCATTCGTGTGAGATTCGGTTTCATCTATTTTTCTTTATTTCCCTTCATGTTCTATCTTTTCGTGCAATTTGAGTTAGACATGTGTTCGCACCAAAAATGGTCACAAACCCAAAGTATTGTGAAAGCACCAGTGTATGAATACAGATCAGCAATATTCAGACACAAATCACAGACCTAAGCTAGCAATAAACAGCAATCCAGAAATGAATCACAAGAACACAAGATTTATAGTGGTTCGGCTATCTCCGGCCTACGTCCACTTCAATGGTTTTTATCTTTTATTGATGTTCTTTGCTGATTATAGATGATTACAGCAGATACAATGAATGGATTCGAGTATAACAGCAATGTAAATAAGTAGAATTGAATCCGGCAGAGTCTGGACGTTGGGCAGCCAAAAGATCCCTTTTATGTAGGCTTTAGGGGGCTATTTATAGGCGTAGGAGGCCCAGATCTCGCCCAAACTTCAGGAGACTTTTTCTGGCATGTGAGTGGGCCTATGCAACCGGTCCCACCAAGTTTCGACTCGATCTGCGATCGATACGAAGTGATTTCGTATCCATCAAGGATTAGTCCAATCGAGCTGAAACTTGGCAAGAACATTCTTTACCTTGCACGCAAGCTACTGTGAAAATTTCGTTACATTTGGATCTGTGGTTTAGGAGATATGATCGATGCAAGTTTATGATTTTCGTTTGCTGCTGAGTTCGAATCCATGCCTTCGCATCCACCATTCGACTCGATCGAGACGCATGCGCGCTGATATGACGTGGTGAGAGTTTCCTAGATCGATCCGATTTTAGTGGCGTATTGACCGATCTGTATCCATGAATTTCGCCTCGTTTGTATCGATTGTTGTTATCTAGTTTGAATCAATCAACTTCGTATATCTCGTATCAACTTTCAACGTCTAGTTTGAATCGAGATTGGCAGTCTTAACTCGTATCGATGGAGACCCATTCAATGGATACGGTTTGTGATGGATACGAGCTAAAGCTTCCTGATGGATTCGAATGAACGCCTCGTTCATCGATTCGAACTATTAATCGATCGACCGATACGAAGTCCATGGATACGAAGGCCTGAACCATTTCGATCGATACGAAGCCCATGGATATGAATCAAGGTGTGGTGATGGATACGAACAAATGGATTCGAGCTTCATGGCCGCGGATTGACTCGTGCTTGATCGATTCGAGGATGATCGATTCGAAGTTGCCGAGCTCCAATGGATTCGAACGTGACGAGGCCTCTCTGATGGATACGAATCTGATCGATTCGAACAGGTCGTCACCTTGGTTTTCTGATGGATACGAACAACACCTTGTATCCAACTTGTATCGATCATGTCTCATTCATACGAACTCCGATCAACCTGAAATCTGAAACGCTGGCTTCCATGGCTTTGCTTGTCATGTCTTGTCAATTGCGGCCCGATCCGGACTCGGACAAAATTCATCGATATCCATGGTTACCCTGCAACGCATAGTTGACATTAATGGCTTGTTATTATTGATTTCCAGCCAATTTTTGGGTATCCCAGCTTTGCCAAAAAGTGGGATAACATTTTGCCCCCCAAAACATGCCTTTTTGTAAAAGGCGTGTTTTGAATAACTTCAAATCAGATGCTGTTGGCTCATGTGTTATTCATAGCTAGAGTGTTATCAATCAAATTCATGGCTGTTCGAAGCCAAATCGTTATCAATTTCTTCCAGTGGAAGTTAAAAATGAAATTTTAAAGTCTCTTCGGATTATCGATGGTCACTTCGGACCCTTGCCAAGACCATTCCAGACTTAGCGATCGAATAGAAAGATCCTATTGCACTCCAGCGTTGCTTTTTATTCCTTGCACTCTGGCCACAGTTAGGGCGTGAAGCAATGTCTTGGCCGTTCTGGACCGATCGTAGCCTCTTCGAGCTCCTGCTGGATCCCATCCTGTCACTCTCCGGTGAAGGGGAAACAACGTTAAGTGGGTCGATCCTGTCGCTCTCCGGCGAAGCGACCCACTTCTTGCACTCCGGTTCAGTGTATCTGAACATTTAGCGATGTTATGACCTGAATCTTCGGCCGATCACAGCCTCTCCGGGCTCTTATCGAATCCCGATCCAACCACTCTCCGGTGAATAGGAAACGATGCTTAAGTGAGTCGATCCTATCGCTCTCCGGCGAAGTAACTCACTTCTTGCACTCCGGACCCCGCCTCTCCGGGTAGGATCGTAAAGCGATCATCTTTACATTGATACTTAATGTTTATCCTTTAACTCTCCGGTCAAAGGTTTGTTTCAATAAATGTTTCTTTATTAAATTCAAATCCTAGATGTTCAATCTCAAACACCAGGAAAAACAAGACAATGCCTCTCCGGGCGGAGCGGTCTATTTGCATCTTAGAGCATGCCTAGGGATCTCTCCGGTTCCTGTACATGAGTAAGTGGGACAGCCGTTTTATTTTGGAAATCAAATCTAAGAAAACTAATCGACCAGAGTCCAAATCTTGAACTTGGCCCTTGCCATCACAATCAGTTGATGACGAGCCGTGATCCCGCTCCAGGATCATTCCTGTTAGGTGGAGGCGGTAGTTGTTCGGGCCTTACTGTCGCTGCCCGTTCTCCGACATATTGTGGCAATCTACCACTCCTGGCATGTTCTTCCACCACATCCCTTAGGTGGCGGCATTCATCGGTAGTGTGCCCATCCAGCTCATGGAATAGGCAGTATTTTCCAGTCCTGCGTTCCCGCTCCGTGGGATCTCTCCTGGGTGGTTTTCGATAGGGGAGTTGCCCCCGAGTTTCAGTGTAAATCCTTTCTAGGCTTTCCGTCAAATCTGTGTATTGCCTGAATCTAGGCTCCCTGAATTTCTTCCGTTTATCAGGACCATCATGTGCGTCATCCTGCTTTCTCTTTCCTTTGTCTGCCCTGGACTGTTCCCTGGCGGTTCCTTCGCCTTGTGCAGCATTTATTTCCTGCCTCTCGGCTCGTGATTCTTCTAATCGAATGAATTTCTCAGCTTCATGGTAAAACTCTCCAAGATCTTATGGTGGATCTCTTGTCAACGAATCTTTGAATTCGGTGCCTTCTCCAACTCCTGCCACCGCCGCCATCAAAATCATCGATGGATCCGGGCGATCTACAGAAGCCACCGTTGCATTGAATCGCAGCAGAAAACCTTTTATGGACTCTTCGGTCCTTTGCTTTATCGAAGCTAAAGTCATCACACTCTTGGGTCTTGTCACATGGACCCTAAATTGTTCCATGAAGCAATCTACAAGCTCACCCCATGTCCTGATCGATCCGGTCTTTAATTGCCTGAACCAAAGTGCAGCCAAGTCTGACAAAAATAAAGGGAAACATCGTGCCATCACTTCCTCGGATGCTCCCAGTACTTCCATGTGTCTAATGTATCTGGTAATGTGCATGGTCGGATCCGACTTCCCGTCATACGGATTCAGCGTTGGTAGTTTGAACTTTGGAGGGTTCCTTGCATTCCTGATATTCGGAGTGAACGGACTCCGACTGACTTCCTCCAATCCTCCGCTAGACAATCCTCCCCTCATGAGTCGTCACACTAATCAAGCCATCTTTTCATCTCCATCCTGGGGTCGCCCTCTTGGTCTTGAAGGGTATTCTGGTATGTATTCTTCGTGTGGCCCGTTAGCATCAGCGTTGGCCCTAACTTGTTGAGCTCCATCTGTAGGCCTTCCATCATCGGATCCTGAGGGTCTGCCCCCAAGTCCTTGTCGATTATCTTCTGGATCTGCATTCTGACCTTCATTAGGTTCCGCAATCCTAGCTCCTTATTCCACATTCATAGCCGCTGTAGCTGGTCCTAGGCTCTGCATCCCTGCAGCCCTCATCTGTTCAAAGAAATTCTGCAGCATCTCTTGTTGGCTCTTCATTATTCTTTCGTGCATCAAATTGGTCATGGTCTCCATTTCATCTCTGGTGATGTAGATCGAAGCTGGTTCTTCTCCAGTGCCAGAGGATGCCTTTTGACTTCCTCCTTGTTGGCTTCTCTCAGCTCTTTGTCTCGTTTGTCGAGTCATCGTCTTCCAAATCTTCAAGCTTTCAAATCAGAACTTCAAATCTTGCGTAGCGGATGCTAGTCCTTCTCAGTGAAAGCACCAAAGTGTTTGCACCAAAAATGGTCACAAACCCCAAGTATTGTGAAACCACCAGTGTATGAATACAGATCAGCAATATTCAGACACAAATCACAGACCTAAGCTAGCAATAAACAGCAATCCAGAAATGAATCATAAGAACACGAGATTTATAGTGGTTCGGCTATCTCCGGCCTACGTCCACTTCAATGGTTTTTACCTTTTATTGATGTTCTTTGCTGATTACAGATGATTACAGCAGATACAATGAATGGATTCGAGTATAACAGCAATGGAAAGAAGTAGAATTGAATCCGGCAGAGTCTGGACGTTGGGTAGCCAAAAGATCCCTTTTCTGTAGGCTTCAGGGGGCTATTTATAGGCGTAGGAGGCCCAGATCTTGCCCAAACTTCAGGAGACTTTTTCTGGCATGTGAGTGGGCCTACGCGACCGGTCCCACCAAGTTTCGACTCGATCTGCGATCGATACGAAGTGATTTCGTATCCATCAAGGATTAGTCCAATCGAGCTAAAACTTGGCAGGAACATTCTTTACCTTGCACGCAAGCTACTGTGAAAATTTCGTTACATTTGGATCTGTGGTTTAGGAGATATGATCGATGCAAGTTTATGATTTTCGTTTGCTGCTGAGTTCGAATCCATGCCTTCGCATCCACCATTCGACTCGATCGAGACGCATGCGCGTTGATATGACGTGGTGAGAGTTTCCTGGATCGATCCGATTTTAGTGGCGTATTGACCGATCTGTATCCATGAATTTCGCCTCGTTTGTATCGATTGTTGTTATCTAGTTTGAATCAATCAACTTCGTATATCTCGTATCAACTTTCAATGTCTAGTTTGAATCGAGATTGGCAGTCTTAACTCGTATCGATGGAGACCCATTCAATGGATACGGTTTGTGATGGATACGAGCTAAAGCTTCCTGATGGATTCGAATGAACGCCTCGTTCATCGATTCGAACTAATCATCGATCGACCGATACGAAGTCCATGGATATGAAGGCCTGAACCATTTCGATCGATACGAAGCCCATGGATATGAATCAAGCTGTGGTGATGGATACGAACAGATGGATTCGAGCTTCATGGCCACGGATTGACTCGTGCTTGATCTATTCGAGGATGATCGATTCGAAGTTGCCGAGCTCCAATGGATTCGAACGTGACGAGGCCTCTCTGATGGATACGAATCTGATCGATTCGAACAGGTCGTCACCTTGGTTTTCTGATGGATACGAACAACACCTTGTATCCAACTTGTATCGATCATGTCTCATTCATACGAACTCCGATCAACCTGAAATCTGAAACGTTGGCTTCCATGGCTTTGCTTGTCATGTCTTGTCAATTGCGGCCCGATCCGGACTCGGACAAAATTCATCGATATCCATGGTTACCCTACAACGCATAGTTGACATTAATGGCTTGTTATTATCGATTTCTAGCCAATTTTTGGGTATCCCAGCTTTGCCAAAAAGTGGGATAACAACATGAGTAGTTTATTATCGATTCAAAGGGTATGAGAAAACGGGCCGTGACAATATATTTTGACATAATTCAACATGTATGTATATGTATGTGTATATAAGTTTGTATTGGAAAATATAGATACGTAGACATAATAAATAATTTCGTTCAGTAGATAAATTTCAAATTCCAGAATCATGCCCATTTCCATAAATGATAATTTAGTTACAAATCATGTTAGTAGTACTGCCTTATAAGATTCAAAAGTGAAGCATTTGGAGAAATAAACAATACTAATTTTATCAGGCATAGTTAGCATTAGCCAATATCGATTGACATAACTATCCTAATGATCTTTTCAAGTGCTTATTTTTTTATTGAAGCTCCTTTATTGTGAATGTGCACGCACATACCTCTATAATATCATATTCCATTATACATTTTTGTTAATATTTCTTCATGGCTGAAAAATGTTATAATATCTTTAAATTACTCCACTATGACAAAAAAGTCTATTATATATTATCATAGTCATGATCAGAAATCGAATCATTTGTCTTAAATTGAAAATCCACTATTATTATCACCAGAACAAACATATTTATGAGGACCTCTATGCATATTTTGAATAACTTGCCATCCAAAAATTTCCTGAAATTAACTCATTTATAGGCTCATACTTCTCCCATGTTACTGAAAAATTAATGAGTTGTAGCACATGATTGAACAACGTAATAAAGTATAGGGAACTTGTTGAGTTCAAATACTGTAACTTCCTTGTCATAACACTTTTATTATATCTGTACATAGAGTATACTATGATCGTAAATATCAAATAATTTCAATGACTTTATTTATGGGTGATGAAGCTGACTATTCTTATACTTGTGTCTAGTGCCTTATTTAACATTTCCGTTTGTGAAACCATGTTTTGCAAAATAAATTTTGGTTTTGTGTTTGTAAAAATTCATGCATAGAAACCTAGGTGGTAACCTATAACGACCCTAATTTTGACTAACATTATTTAGGACATTTCATTAGATAAATTAAATGAAATAATGTAAATGGTTAAGGGATTGAGATTTGAATAATTTAAGGTAGTCGTGCCTTAATTAACAAATAAGCCATAGAATCTATATAGATTTTATGATAAGATTTAATTTGGAAAACCTATTAAATGACATCCAAATGGCATGCATTCTTTATATAAGGTCAGAAACATTATTTTAGAGATGGGTTTCATGTTTCATAATTTTCAAAGTTGTTGTGGACTTATTATGAATTTTCTAGTAAAGTAAATTGTTAAATTGGTTAAAATTATTTTCGGCCATTATATGTTAGCTTTGGGTCAGAAATTTAAATTTGTTAGAAAACATATTAAAAGTGATTTATGGGAATTATTTAAGAATTTTCGTAATATTTTATTAAAGATATAAAATTATTTAAGGTATGAGACATAAATGTTTTATATGTTTAGAAAAGGAGAAGAGGCAATTTGCTAAATGTTTTAAATTGTTAATTACTGAATTTGGCAGCAAGATTTTGAAAAATAATTGGCAACCAATTATACGTTGACAAATAAGGCAAGTTAGTTGGAAAGGTATTACTTTAAAAAGTTAAAAATCAGTTTTGTAAAGGTTTATTGCTTCGCTACTTATAGCAGCCGCCTTTCAACACTATACATCCGCCTCCAACCAAGTCGAAACCAATACACATGGTATCGATGCATTGGTACGTAGTGGATTGGAGTTAGGTGGATGGTATAGAGTCGAAACATGATTTCGAAGGGGTAGAAGTAGCTATTATAAACTTGGAACTATTTTTATTACAAACAAGGCTTTCGAAGGGGTTGGAGCTTTCGACTTAACCAACTTGCTTATGTTTATATAAAGAAAGGGCTTTCGAATGGGTTGCCGCCTTTTGTTTTTAAAACAAGCTTTCAAAGGGGCCGAAACCCCTACTGCCGCATTCAACCTTTCGAATCAATGCCTTCGAAAGGGTTCTTTTGCCTTAAACTTTGAAGCCGCTTCTCCATGCTTTCGAAAGGGTTGGTTTCGAAACCATCCACTTTCTTTTACTTAGGAATAATGTATTCGAAAACAATGCTTTCGCCCCAGTTCTTTTAAGATCCTTAGATATATTGAAAGTTAAACCCAAAGGTTTCAAAAGGAATGGTTTTAAATGGTTTCGAAGCTATGTTCCACAAACTTTTACTTGGACCCAATGATTTCGAAAGGTTTGTTTTAAGTAAAGGACTTAATGCTTCGAAAGATATATAATGAAGGTTTCGAAGGGGAGATTCCCCAAAGTTTTTGAAAGGTCTACTTTTAGTCTTTGAATGGAAGGTTTCCAATGCTTTCAAAAGGCAAGTTTGAAGTGTTTTGAAAAGAGGACAATGATTTCGAAAGGTCTATTTTTAAAGGTTTCGAAAGGTATGTTTTGGCTTTCGACCTTGTGTTTGAAGGTAAAGTAGTTAACCTACTTTGAAAGGGGAACTTTCAATGGATTCGAAATGGATTGTTTAAAGTTTTTAAACAAAGGTTTCGAAGGTGATATCTTGGATTTAAAACCTAATGTTTTCTAAGTTAAAGAAGGGCTTTAACTTGGTTTAAAAGGGATAGATAACCCTATTGATTTATATTTTCATCAACATTGTTTTGTGTAAAGCATATATCATGGCAAATATACTTAAGTAAAGCAAAAAGTATATTTTCCTTGTTTAAATATGATTTAAATGGTTAAATCAATTTGAAAGAAATGTTTTCAAGGAAAATTTGATGGGGTAGTTAACCCTAAGTAAATGACTCAGATATTAGAATACTAGATGAGACTGGTATATGGTCGTGCCCTATACTTTTGCTAATAGCCCCTTGCTAATATAAGTCCAAAGTTCTAGTGTGTAGGGCTTTGTCATAGGTAAGACTAAAATGATGTTACACACAGAAAGGAATATACAGAGAAAGATAGGTTATTGGTGAGCCCGCAATACCATTAGGATCAGTTGACCCTGGGAAAAGTAAGTTAAGGACAGACCATCCAGAAGTGTGCCTAACAGAAATTAGATTATTTATTTTGTTTGGTAGGCCCGAGTCAGCCAATGGTTAGTAGTTAGTCAAAAAAACTACATTGTTCGGACAGATAGTCCATTAATTACATGATTTATGTGCATATACGATATTTCTATTATTGCTTTAATTAGTTTGATTGCAGGATTCTGATTTGCAAAAAATATGTTTTAAAAGGGATATTAGTGAGGGGAAACCCGTTTTGCTAAGCGGTGTGGTCTCACTTAATATCAAAAAACCAAGATGTAATAGTATTATTCACACCAGGCTTTATGTTTGACTCTAAGTTTATGTTATTCCCCTTATACTCTCGGGTGTTCAAAATATAATTTGAGTAGATTAAGAGTTAAGGTTTTTCAGATTTAGTAGGTTGGACGAATAAGCTTTTAAAGAAGTGCAGGAGGCAAAGCTAGCTATATAGGAGCTATTTAGTTTTATTTCCGCTGTGGTGTATTAAGACTGATATGTCTATTTAGTACTTTGATCATTTAAGGAGGCGTCTTCATATATCGCTCATAGCATAATTTGTAATAACTATATTTGATCAAAACCTAAGAATCGTTTTGGGATTATGTATCTGAATATGAAATATTGATTTAAAATATAATCAGAAAAAGGTATGTTTTAAATCTGTGTTGTTTTTTATTTCATATTCATGTGCTTCTGATATTATGGATACCATTAACATTACCATATTTTATCACCGGAAGTTAATACTATGGATGACTGCAGCATCTATAGCGCTTAGCTTTGGACCTCAAGATAGGGGTTGTTACATAACTGATCGGCTACCAAGTTTAAAACGTTTTGTAGTTATATAGAAAGAGGAAAACATGGTGGAGAAATTGTCCACAAAGCATAGATTTCTTCAAAGTTTTTCTATACATTTTTCTTAGCTGAAACTTGAAAGGCTGACCAGTTTCATTTGGAACGTTATCTTCCTAGTAATCTTTATAGTTTATACACATGTATTTTGAGAAACTTATCATTTTAGACCCAAACATTAGCTATTTATGAATATTCACATGGCAAATTGCATATATTCTCCTCTTTTGGTCGCATTTTTTATAAGTTGTTTTTTGAAGAAAAATGTAAACTATGTGATAAACACCAGTATATTATGTTCATAGTTCCCTAAACCATTTCATGGTCCATCATTATTGTTAATTCTCATTTTTTTGTGGGGGGATATATTGAAGCAACAAGGGAGATCAAATAGCAAATTCAAATTAGTGGAAAACGTTCATTTGATGACATGGTGGCTGCATGTGGCAACTAGTTGGTTATACCAAAGAAGATTTTTAGATGAAACAAGTTCATTGATACCAACCTTATGTTACTTTCCTCTTACAGTTGACAACCAGTCAACTGACATGGTGAGTATCATAAAATTTACTGCTAACATAAACATTCACCTTTAGTTATTTGAACTTATAGAATGAATGTATACATGTTGATTAAGATTTTGCAAATAAAATGCATAAATAGTTCATGATATGCTATTCAGTAGTTTATCTATTGGTCATTTGCATGAAATCAAACAGATAATAATGATGTCCCAAGCTGGATGTTGCAGACGTTAAGTTGGATCAGATATGTGGCTGTTTGCAATGACGAGGAAGATATTGCAGGACTAGGAAGAAGAGATGCCGAAGTCCAAATTGAAACTTGCTTTGTTTAATTTTGGTTAACAGCCATGGTCTTAATATTATAGGTACTCGGATCAAAGAGACAAAAGAGTTTAGATATGAACTTGGAATTGCACTAACTTCCCCAACAATTTAATGTAGCACAAGCTTCTAAATATGGGTAATAATTTCCTCTATATATTGCATTTTAGCCTTATTTCTTTATCTATATTCATAAAAGTATTTCTATATCTATATTGCAATAAGATACTTGTAATATTGTGCGCTTTCAATGTGAAATCAAATGGTCTAGGATACGTTGTAAACTATGAAGATCGACTTGTAATTAGTTTTAAAGTTATTGTTGCACTTGATGGTGGGGCATCTCTAACTAACTAATTCCAAATGACAATATCTCCCTACTTTAATGAAAATTAAAATTTTGTGTTTATATTGTCTTCTACAATGATCGCTTATTAAGTCTAGCAAATGTATTTGGCTTGTGTGAAGGTGACATTATTTGTCTTATTTTACATCTCGCAAAAATAATTACCTGTATTGTAGTGTTCAATTTATGCTGATAATTTTAAACTTACGCATAAATCTTATACTTTAGGCTCTAATTAATTAATGGGCTGGGCTCTAGAAATGAATTAGTTATACTAACTAGGCTGGCTCTAATTAACAAATGGTTGCGCTCTACAAATGTATTATTTTTGCCTCGGCAACAATTATATTTTTGTCCATATCACAATTACTGAACCTGTTAAATGCTTATAATTTCTGTTTATTAAAAGGTTTATGTAGTTCATGTAGAATTTTATTACCAAGATTCTCATTTTTGATTATTATACTTATCTATAGGTACATAAGTTTTTCGAAGAAATGATAAGCTGCAACAATGATTTGGCACTTGCCTTTAATCGCCATTTATATTATAACGTTTTGTTAGAACTAGTTGTGTAAACTTCTCCGTTTACAGTTATGGATTTTATGTTGACTTGGTTTTCTTGAAACTACTATATCAATACAGTTATGGATTTTATGTGAACGTGGTTATTTTGTTTGAAATATTTGTATCGAATTGTTTGTATATCATATTTCATTATGTGATTAATTTATTTTCTTGTTGTTTGAATGTGATAATTATATGAGTGATTGTTAGTTTCATGCTGAAATATATTAATTACTACTATATATAGGTTGTGAAAAAAATGAACTGGAAACTAAACGAGCTACCACGATAAGGGAAATTTGCACAAAAAATCAATAAATTTTTTGCAGCCTTTAATAAATGCTACCAAAGTATATATGCTGGCAAACCAAAAATGCTACTATGATATTTTTTAGTAGCGTTAACAATACTTTTTAATGGCGTTTATACAGTGCTGCAATAAAAAAATTGGTTGTGTTTGCAGATCGCAGCAATATGTTACTTTTTGGTAGCGTTTACGAAAAAGCAACGGAAAGTCCGGAATTTTTAGTTGCATGTCGTATGATGGCGTTCTGTAAAACGCTACTATAAGCTATGGTAGCGTTTTCTAAACCTTACTAAATCTATTTTCTATCGCAGTATCACCCATTAGATGCATTTATGTTCCTATTCATTCCTATAACTCCTTATTAACCACACATTTATTGTTCACTAAACTTATAATCATTTTTCATAAATTTTGGAGTTACTATCTATTTTCCATTTCCACCTCCTAGTCCTATAATTTACTGTGCTATTAATAGCTAATCATCCTAATTATAACTAGTACGAATATCAACATATATTACGTTTTATTTATTAACCTATGTTTATTTGTATTATTATCGGTATGTACGATTATGTGTGTGTGTGTATTACTATCTCTAACTCATCAGTTCCTATTTTTAGGTATTTCAAAATATACACTTAAATGTACATTCTGTAAAACACATTCATTTCCACATTTAAATATATTAGAGCTGTCCTTTCCAAAAAGGATTACCGTTAACTTTCCATAAGTTACCCACAAGTGAGACTTTTGCTTCGTTTGAAATTACAAGGAATTATAACATTTTTTATATTGAAATAGCCAGTGCAAACTACGGAGGAGAACATTCGTACTTTAGACATCTCTTTCCTTTTAGGTATGTTCCTTATTATTTCAAACGAGCCACTTTGTATACATAGTTGTGGAATTAGATAATTTATGAAAGTTACACTAGATACAAATTAATTGTACACACAACACTTCCAGTAAATTAAAACATATAAATTAACCTTCTTAGTCAAATTAAGGTAAGTTAAATTAATACTAACAATGTACAACCTAATTATCATAAATTTGGAATAAATCTTGTAATCTTAGCAACATTCTACTTCAACAAATCTAGGGATTGATTTTCAAATTTCCAGATAATGGTGTAAATACCATTCCATTCCAATCATCGAACTTACATAATATATAGGCGAGATTTCAACTGAATACATTCTTTCTAAGCCTACAACTCACAGACCTTGCACATGCATAATAATTAAATAAAACTCAACGATATAAATTTCAATGTTATATATATATATATATATATATCATATAATTTTCCACTCAACTTTCTAGCTTTTCAAATCTCCCAAATATGAATTCATCCCTTCAATTGACTCCATTTCCTTTCCAATCCAAAAATATGAATAACAAGATATATATTTACATAACTACTAGAATTACAGATCTGGGAGAAGATTTGAATTAAGTCGAATATAGATTTATAATTATAACATTTACCTTTTGTCGTGGTATCAATTCACTCCTTCTCTTTTTCTCTTTTATTTTCTTCCCTTCTCCGATTATATATACATATAATAAAATATTTTATAATTTAAAGAAATAGTAGAGAAGGGGAAATGGCAGAGCTCCGCTGCTTTGATCAAAAAATATGAGAAGAAAAGTGAGGGGTTAGACCTGTATTTATAGGCGCTCGAATCAGTCGTATTCGTTAGATTTAAAATAATAAAATCTGGGTCGTTCGGCCAAGGTTCAACCCCAACCGCCATAGTCTCTGCCGGTCGATCGCTTCTTTCTAGGGGGTCGACCGCTAGCGGTCGATCAATCGGTGGGGTCAACATGGTTAACGTTATATATTTCATTTTATTCCTATTTAATAATTTTAGTTCCAAAAACTTCAAACGCTAATAACTTCTTTGTTTGAACTTCGATCGTAAAACTCCATATATGAAAGTCGCTCAGAAAATCATTATCAACACAATAGTGCAAGTTTCATAGCCAAATTATGAATTTTGTTCAAATTCCATTTTTGAGCCTTTTTATTATTTATTAATTACCGTTAATTTTATAGGGTGTTACACCCATCTTAGTGGATTTCTTATAAGGTCTACCTACGTGTTGGTCAATTAACTACAATTACTTATTGCGAGCTCTATACCATTGTTGGATCAAGTGCGTTGAGTACAAGCATGCAAGGGGTGAATTTAAGAAGAAAAAACCCCCTATTTGATTTGTGCATAAGGAATTAACACATGTTTAATATAGGTTGTCTTTATTAAGACATTTTTAATATCACTAAGTTTGTTTCATAATTTAATATTTTGAACATAAGTTATGAATTATTAATTTCAATAACTCAGATAATTTAAATACTGATTAGTTAATTAATTTCACTAGTGTTTTGTTTTAAATGTAATCATGAACATCATATGTTCAATGAATAAATAAGATATATACATAATAATTACTATATTAATATCCAACATCAATGTGTGATAATATGAGAGCGTAAGAGTGTACTTGCATACATGATTATATAAACACAAGTGCACGCACGCGCACGCACACAGATATATATATATATATATATATATGGCCAACTATTCAGACACAAAATAAAACACAATTGGTGACACAATAAATGTTGACCGATGGATCTTATTATTGTGTATTAACAGAGTTCCCATGTATATGTATATATATATATACACCTAAATCATATTACATAATATACATGTAATTATAAACCTAAATGATTCAATAATATTAATATTTAATTATATACATGAAATTATTATTTTAATTACACACACACATATATATGTACATATGTATTAATTAATTAATTAATTATATATGTATATATCTATGTGTGTAAATTTGATTATAGAAAAAAGGCAGAATATAGTAAAGCGGGAGAGGTTACGCCAAAAGAAATCGCTCCTAAATTAGTAGATCCTTACAGCAACAGACGACAACCATCATCAATAGTGCGAGGGATAACATGGGGGTGGTCAAGGGTGGAAATGGTTAGAAAGTGTTCTATCTTTGATAGAATTCTGGGTAAGGTGGATCTAAACTTTTATGCATCGATTAAAAAGGGGAAATTGGTTTAAACTCTTTGGAAATATTTCTATGAACTTAGATGAAGTGTACATATTATTTTTGAAAGGGGAGATTTTGGAATTTAATTATATAAATGTTTTTTAAAAGGGAATGGTTTAAATAGATTTGTGGAGATATATTTAAATCGGTTGATGTGGAGATGAAGAAAAGAGGAAAAGTCTTTGAAGTAAATATTTTAAATCAATGAAATTTAAATTACCTTTGGAAATTAAGGTCTTGGTATTAGTTTTGTATATAAATAAAGCTTTATGTTTAAAGCTATATTTTATATAAATTATTTGGAAGGTGTTAGGATATTTGGTATGAAATAAAGAGAAGTGAAATAAATTTATGAATAGATATTTATCTTCCTATTAATAAAAGAAATATTTAAGGGAATATTGTTTTATAAAAAGAATTTAAACTGTGGAATTTCACTTACAAAGAGAATTTTAAAAATATTCTTTTATAAATAAATTAGTATGGAATTTTTGTTCAGAAAGTCTTTTTTGTATTATTTTGAAATAAGGAAAAGAGAATGTTGGTTTGATAAAAAAAATTTCAAAAGTGGTTTACAAATGTTCGGGTGTAAATTAAGGTTTAGATATTGATTTTAAAAGTGAATATTAAAGTTTTGAAAATATTTTCATATTAAAAATCGTTTGTGGGAATAATAATATAATTTTCAACTTGGTGTTTTAAAGGAATTTTAAGATTATAAACCATCTTTATCAATGTTTTAAAGTATTAAAGATTGGTTTTATATTATATGAATTGTTTTAAAAAGGGAGTTTGGTGATTTTGAAATTAAATGAGGGTTAAAGAAAGAATTTCTTTGTAATTAAATAAGAGGCTTTAAATTGTTGAAGTTCGGAATTAAATAAAGATTTTTGGATTGAATGAGAATTTTGTAATTTAAAACCTCTTTGAAATTTTATTTTGATGTTTGAACTTTAATTCAAAGATTGTCGAAATGAGTATATTTTAATAAAACCCCTTTTTAATGAATAATTGATTGAATGAGGTGAAGTTATATGTCATGAGAATTTTGAGTAAGTTGGTTAGTAATACCTAATGGTATGAGACATTCGATAATACTTTTCCAACTATTCCTTTAACTCATTGTATGGAATATATAATTATATTGTACATATTTCTATATAATGAAGATTTTAAATAAATGGAGTTATATTATCGTTTGGTATGAGACTTTCGGTAATATTTCTCTGGTTATTCCCTGGACTAGTTATATAGAATATAATATGGGATTTGAGTGGGATCCACAGACATTTGATAAATAAGTAAGTGGAACTGAGTGGTATGGGACACTTAAGTAGCTATTTATTTAGATACCTCTTGATTGTGATTGGTACTCACATACGAGGAGTGGTAGTTGCATATTACCATTGTTGAATGCAAGATGGTTAAGTATGCCAAATACTGTGTGCCTATTAGTGATGTGTGTTGTTTATCCGGGTAGACCAGTGTCCATCCTATTTGGTTGATTGTGGGGTCGCATCCAAGATCTGTAGCATCAATATTATATATGGTGTGTACTGATATTTATATGTGTGATGATAAGCCCAGATGTCACATTAGCCAAACAGTCTGTTACCATTGGGCTGTAGCCACATGACCATAGCGTATAGATGGACATAGGGTCATGATGATCAGAAGTAACTAAGACCAGAGGGTGCGTTTCATGTTGTGAGTACCGTGTGCTGTCCCTGGAGTGGTGTTGTGTGTTGTAAGGCTCCCATCATGTATATGTGATTTTAGATATTTAGATATATGGTAACATACTTATAGCACCTCACTTGTTGTATGCCTGTTGATTTTTGATTCATTTTTTTGTTATGGTGTGTTTGAGGATGATGTTATGGCTCTATTGATGGGTGTGATAGTTGGATGTTTGGATGTATGGATGTCTTATCTAAACTATGTGATGTTTTGTTTATTTTAAAGGATGATGTTTTGTGCATGGTACGATATATGCGATATATTTGAGATGTTCACACTTTCTTATTAGATATATTTGTTATAGCATGCTAGTTTTTATTATATATATTGACATCTACATTCTAGACATAGTCTGACCCGTGTGTTGTTTATACCATATTCGGGTCAGTATAAGACATTTTAGGTTCAGGGATGAAGTTTAACGACTCGCCTTTTCAACCGCTAAATGTCGACACTAATACATCTACGGTATTCATGTACCAAACAATCAAGTATCGGAAAGATGAATTGTTAGGGTACAATAAAAGAAAATAAAATAGAACAAGGAAGATGGGAATATAACATCAGAATTTTACAACGGAATGAAAATATATAATATCAAAAGACGGTACATACTGTCACTATAAGATACATAGCATTTCAGAGTTACGACAATAAGTACTATCATCATCCTGGATAGTTATAACAACATGTCCTCAAATATGCTGATATATAAAATATAGTAATGCAGCAGAAATAAGAATACCGTGGTAGGTGAATGAAAGCATCCAGCTCGTCTCCAGAAGCTCCAAAGAAAATCAACGAAAACCTGCCTTTCTCAAACTACTCGAAAGAGCACCTATGGAAATATGGGAAATATAAAATCATGAGTCAGACATAAGTCTGGTCTTAAGAAATGTATGTGAGATATAACAGCACCTTTTAAGACTAACCGGTTCACCAGATTGATTTTCCCTTCAAAATATCTAACCATCTATTAAGTACATATTTCGATACAATAGATAATGTCTAGGGTGTAGAATATAAGTAAGAAATAGCTATGGTATGTGTATACAACAATAATAGTAGGTATTTAGTCAATCACCGCTAAGGCGCGTTCATACAATTTTGTAGGGTTTCTATGGAGATCTCTCAAGCCAAATCCGACCTCCTGCACAAGGATCAAAGATATCCTTCTGAGCTTCGTATATCTCCAGATAAAATATACCATACAGTAAGCCATAGATAGTCAACGCCTGGAGATGTTGTACCAAATTTCATCAACTTCCGCTAGCAATATCGATAGCATCTTTGGATCTGCAGTTGATTTACCTTATTGGGCTTGCAAAACACATCACGCTTAGGCACCCTACTCTAATTTTAGCCATTTCCGATGTTAAGGTTATGTCCGGTATCTCATACGCGAGTCTTTATTAATCGAACATACCACGAATCCCCAAATGAATTCCAACATCTTGAACAGTTCACGAATCCCTGAATGGATTCCAGTATCTCGAATAGTCCACAAATCCCTACTAGGATCCCACCATAAGTCGACCGACGAATGCAAACACTGACCTTTCTCTTGGACTTAACCTTAGGATAGACAGTTCAACTCTATAACATTAGTCTAAAATGCTAAGGCTAACCTTTCAATTGAACTTAAACTAGATAGGCAATTCAACTCTATAGCATTTTACTTCACAATTGTTTACAGAACATAGATCGCATATATGGTTTTGAAATTGTTACGGTTTCGATGTCTCATGTAAGTACACTCCCCCACTTACTGGACGCTCCAAAACCAATCCATAGGTTTTAGGTTAGCTTAACCCAGTTATTTCATAAATAAATAGCCAATACATAAGGGTGGAGATTATCTCCAATCTAAATGGATTTCCTTATCATTTGTCCTAGAAGAGCAAGACGAGTTTATATGTACAATATAGCATCTCCAAAGATAATTATACCATATAACCCTCGTGTTTCTTCTAGATATTCCTTAAGTTATTTTTGGTCATCGATAGTTGACTGGTCAACTATCTAGTTCCCAAATGATTGCTTATGGAAACCAAGTTTCGTACACTTAGCGCGTTTCCGACCTTCTCGTCTCACTCTATCCCTCATTCAGGAGTAAGGCCAGTAGGTTAGAGCACTATTGCTTCTAAACCCTGATCGAACATCATTCTTAAATCTCAGAGATAGAACAAATCTACTTTGTCAGCTTTCAATGTTAAAGTATAGTTAATTACTTTCCATAAACAAGTAAGTAAACAACACGATTAACACATTTCCAACCTTTTCATCTGAACTATTCCTCGGTCAAGAGTGAAGCCAGGTAAGTTAGAGTACTGGTTGCATATCAAAGCCTTGCCTAGATACTTCATTCTTGACTCTCACAATAGATAAGCATACTTCATCAATTTTTAGTGTTAGGCATACTCAATTTCATTTCTTAAACAAGTATATACGCAAGGCACGGTTAGGTCTCACAAAGTATGGTTAAGTCATCCAAAGCACGATTGAGTCAATTAAAAAACACCTAATCCTTTTTTATTTAATTAATCATTTTGTTAATTAAAAGTCTTTGTTAATACTTGTATATATAATTAAAATATCCCTACAAAAGATATATACATGTATACTACTATTTTCATTTCTACACATTTCACTATTTATTTATACTCTTTTCAATACTTAGAAATGTATCAAAATTCTTATTCTAAATGTTATAAGAATATTCAAAAATCTTGAATAAGATTTTATATTTACACAAGTATACTTTAATTGGTTTAAAAAAATTTCATTAGGACATCATTACTATAAACCCAAAACCGTTTCACTTATAATTTTCTTTAAAACATTCTTTTAAAGATCTAATTATATTATTAAATATAATCAAAAGGGTTAAAGACAATAGTTATTTAACAAGTTGCAACAACAAACCCAAAACCATTTTATACTTGTCCCTATCTTTAAAAACATTCAATTAAAGATCTAAGTATATCTACACTTATTAAACAAGGTAATATACTTTTAATTAATTTTACAAAACCATTTATTATAGCATAAGCGTTATAATCCAAAACCTCTTTTATTCATTTATAAAAGACTTACTTACTTTTCCAAACTCATATGTTTACTGAAACCTTTAAAAATGATACAGATATATATATATATATATATATATATATATATATATATATGTGTGTGTGTGTGTGTGTGTGTGTGTATACTAATTTATTTATAAAAATAGATATTTTATAAAATTCTAAAAGTAATTTAAAAGATATCATATCACATAAGGTTTTAATTATATATAAAATAATTAACTAATTTTCTAAAAGCTATATATACTAAAAAATACTTTAAAATACTTATATTATGGTTTAAAACATCCATTTTAAATATTACTTGAAATATCTATTTTATAATTTATTTAAAACTTCAAAAAAACTATGTTTTCCTTTATTTAAAAATAAACCTCTTACTTTAATAATTCATAATAAAATATTAAAAAATATATAAAAATTCCAAATCACTTTTAAAATACTCTAATATAAGTTAGAATACATCTTTAAAAAGATTGAAGTGGATACTTAAATTTAAAGTCATTTCAAAATAATTTAAACTCTTAAACAGTAAAGACGGTATTTACAGAATTCTGTAAAAAGTTGCCGCAACATTTTAAAAGTCTTTAAACACTTAGAATTAACAAACAATACTGTAGTAGTTATGAAGTGCTATAAAAAGTTTCTGAAACAGCTTGAAAACATTTCAAAATAGAAAGCTAACAGTTTAAAGGTTAAAAACAGTGGTTGGAGCAGTTACAGAATGCTGTAAAAAGTATTCAAGGAAAATCCAGCATTTTAAAAGTGGCGCAGATGACTGTTGTATTGACTATGTGCTAGGCCTATGTTAGCGTCTTTAATGTCTGATCAATTTTCGATATGCTAACAAACTTTTTAGCATCTAATATTTTTATGGTAACTAGTATACACATAATACATCACAAATATAGTGATAAATCCCTAAGGATCTCTCTACAAAAATTCATAGAAAATGTTGAACACAAGGCATTTCCAAAGTGCGTATAGCGACTATTGCTATAAAACCATAACCAAATCAAGTTCGATTTAAATCAAACCCCTACTAAACCTTATGTGCTTTGTTCCAAGGCTATACCACAAGCAATAGAAGTCATATAAGTCCAAACATAATTAATTACATATGTCCTTCTGCTTTCCAAAGCAAAAGCTCAAACAATTATCACAACTATATTCAAACAGCATGTATATTTTCAACCAACAATATAACCACTTCATTATCTTTTTTTACGGTGAGTAAACTCACCGTACACAAGCATACAAGCTAGTTTAAGCTAAAATAACCTACCATCTTCCTACCTCAACCACACAACCACCAAAACACGTTCCTACCTCTCACATGTTGTCCGCCTAGGCTTGGAATGGCCTAGAATGCTCATGGCTCATGCTAGTTTGGAGCGTTATGCTCCATTTCATCCATCTTTGACTTGCTAATAAGTGTTGCTATGTTGTAGCAAGGCTATAGAAAAAGTTTGAAGAGATTTGAAGTTGGTTTGAATTGTTTTGCATTTAGAAAATTATTAAGGGAAAGATGTGATGAGTATAGCTTTTAATTCGTAAATTTGCAAAACTAAATCAAATAAGTGTGCACCCACTTATATAGGCTTCAAGTGGGTGTTGTTTGCCCTTCCTCTTACCTCCCATCATGCCATTGAAGGCTCACATCTCCCCACATGCCCATCAGATCTCCTTTCCACCTCTTAAATATGGAAATATCTCCTTAGCCAATTACCATTCTATCCTCCTTCCAAAGTATCTTCTAGCGGCATCACTATATTATTTTCTTTTCCTTAAATAGAAAAATATTTTATTTCTTATAAATGACTTCCTAAATATTTAAGAGTATGTAGAAAAAATTTGAACAACTTCTGTCGAGTAAAATGTTTTTCATCGATAAAACGATTTTCGATCACATTATCGATATTTCTTCAAAGTATTTATTTTTTTTAAACATTTTTCCAAAACAAGTTTACAAATCATTAGTTATTATTTAAAAGGGGATTAACATGGTTATTAAATCAATTTAATCATATATAATCCAAGATTCAAGTATTTAAATAATTCAATTATTTATATACGTAGTGTCCGAAATTCCGGGTCGTTACATGAAATGACCAACTTGTGATTGTTAGGTATAGTTGGAGGCTAGTTTATTATTTGATTAGTGTATCGATGTGTTTTTATGTAGCATCATGTATGTTGAGGATGTAGAGATGTATATATTAGGCACATGAGTTGTATATTTTGAGTGATAGTGGACATTTGACTTTTTGTGGACCCACTTGGACTTGTATACTTCATCTATATTTATTGCTGTGTTATGAATCTTTATTCTCTATTATTTACTTTATTTGTGTAGTTTTTGTTGCGACTTTTCTATTGATTAGAAAAGCACAAATTTTAATAAATTCTGCAAGCGCATAGGCATGTAGTATGTAGGTCGAACACAGGGAATTGTGTTTTAAAATATTTGAAATACATATTTAAATCTTAGGCATGTTAAACAAATTCGATAGTGGTTCTTGAACAGGAATAAAAACAATAATGTACTCCTAATCGATTTCGAATCTAATCAAAATTGCAATCAAAATATAAAATTATAGAAATCAAAGTAGAAACTAAAAGTGCTTAAAAGAAAATAATAGAGCAAACAACTAAAATAAAATGAACTGAATTTATTAACTAACTAGAAAGAGTGCTAAAAATAACTAAGAACAAGAATAAATAAATTGCTAAATCTAGTTAACAATCCTACGTATTCTGTCTAGAAATAAAAACACCGCTGAAATTTAAAATTGAATTAGAAGAAGAGTGATGGGGTAAGAGAAGATTTTTGGTTGCTGTATGATGCTATATATATAGCCTTTTCCAGCCCAGAAAATCAATGCTGCTTTTTAGGAGGAACTGGTACCTTGCTTGAATTGGTGAAAGAGAACATATATACGTCCACATCATTGCTTGAATTAAATATGTTTAGTCCATGCTTTGAATTGATTGCACGTGTGCTGCTTATAGAATTGAAGTGGCCATATAATATGCTGCTTGAATTGGTCACATTATTATACCATGTTATTTGATTAACAAGTGGCCTGGCTTTGAACTGGACAGCCTTGAATTGTGTGAGCTGCTATGTATTTATATTTAGAGTGTACCACTTTGAATATTTCCAATTGAATGATATGCTTGATACGTGTTTTCTCTTTGAATTATTTAGTGTCCAAAATGTTGCACTCTTTTCTGCATGTCATTTGAACCAATGGATGGCACAACCGATTAATTTCGGAATCTATAATCTGCAAAACCACAACAAAATACCTGTATAATACCATTTTATTAAAATAAAAATATATGAAACAAATGGTTTTAAATGCAGAAAAATATGTTCACCAAATAACCCCACACTAGGTTTTTATTCGTCCTCGAATAAGCAAAAAAAATAAAAACTAAATAAATCTTTTTTCTTAGGAAACACGATTGCATTGAGCGTATGCAACAAGCCGTTAAACCTCTAGGTGTCCCTAGTAGGACGAGTGGTGTCTCGTGAGGGTTTTCAGTGGATACTACCCACAAAATCCAAATGCAGTATGCGATGATTCTAATGTACAACATGAAAAATGGAGACTCAATTTATTTAAGAATAATCACAATAAAATAATGTATACAAGTTTTAGTCAATGTCTAGAAATTTTTCAATTTCTCACTAATCACAAATTTCAATATAACTCAAGTTTTCATACATTAGATTCTAGTTTGGCCAATTATTTTGGTTGATAACAAGTGCAGCCAAGAAATAAATTCTTTATTGTTAATCATAGTTTTTCAAAATGGAATTTTCATTTCCTATTGTATAACAAACCAAATCAATAAAGTCAAGAAGTGTTTGGGTTTCAATGGCTTACTCTCTCTTTATTAAAAATAATTTTTTTTATATACGCCTAACTTTTGGACCAAGGTATACCACCCATGCATTGCCTTGTGGGCTTACATGAGCGTTGGGACAGAGCTTGGCGGATTATGCAAACCGACGCTGACTATGTCAGAAAAGTTCGGTAATCCTTAGGTGATTATTTATTTAATTTCTTTATACACCTAACTCGGAATGCTGAGGCAAGATATACCATCCATGCACTGCCTTGCTGTCTTACGTGAGAAGAGTACAGAGCATGGAGAGTGTACACACTTTCATAAGTGTGCACACCTATTGACTTTAGGTGTTTCTTATTATTATTATTATTATTTTGAAAATAACTAAAAAGAGTTATGAAAATCAACTTAGCACCACTTAACTTAAATGTCAACGCAGGTACTTTAAATCTACCACTTTTTTAAACAAAGACTACAGTTTAGAAAGGATTTCATAACCATCACCTACAAATCCCCCTATATACTAACCTCACTATTATCGCTTGTAATTCAACTTTTCATTATATTTTACATTTGAAATTAGTGATTCACAAAAAAATTCATCAATTGACTTCAACTGTTTACTTACTTTGTCTTGACTAATTAAAAATAAATCGAAGTCCTGAAAATAATGGAAAATGAGATGAAGCAAAAAATTGAAATGAAATTTGAAAACAAATAATGAGATGATTTTTTTTGAAGTGATGCCACACTGTGAAATATGAACAAACAGTATGAGTTATGCATCCCCCCACACTGGAATGAGACAGTGTCCCAACTATCAAATGGAATGCAAATGCAAAACAGAAGGAAAAAAAACTAAAAAAAGAAAATACAACCTGATATGTACAAGATAGTGAGTGGCTCATGCCGAATAGCTAGGTTCGTGGAGATCCACAAACTCGTCGTCCTCGTGTTGTTCAAACTCTAGAAATGGCTTCAAGCGTTGTCCATTGACCTTTGAAATGGAACCATCCCTAGGATTTTCAATTTCAACTGCACCATAAGGGTACACTGTTTTCACAATATATGGACCTGTCCATCCAGATCTCAATTTGCCCAAAAATAAATGAAGTCTGGAATTATATAAGAGAACTTTTTGACCTACTTCGAATGTCTTATGAAGTATGGATTTATCATGATAAAATTTAGTTTTCTCTTTATAAATCTTTGCATTTTCATACGCTTCATTTCTTAGTTCTTCTAATTCTGACAATTGTAATTTACGATGCGATTTGGCTTTTTCTATGTCAAAATTAAGGTATTTGATCGCCCAAAGTGCGCGGTGCTCGAGCTCAACGGGTAAATGGCATGCTTTTCCAAAGACTAATCGGTATGGTGACATTCCTAGATTGGTTTTATAAGCTGTGTGAAATGCCCAAAGGGAAAATCAATTTAGATGACCAATCTTTTCTGTTGGAGTTAATTGTCTTTTCAAGAATTTGTTTAATTTGTCTATTGGAAATCTCGACTGCTAGTCTGTGGATTATATAGAGTAGATAGTTTATGAGTGATAGAGTATTTATTAAGAAGAGATTCAAAAGCATGATTACAAAAATGAGAACCGTTATCACTTATAACAGCTCGAGGTGTGCCGAAATGAGAAAATATGTTTTCTTTCAAAAATTCGACAACTTTATTGTCATTCGTTCTGGTGGGAATGGCCTCAACCCATTTAGACACATAATCTACTGCAAGTAGGATGTAGAGATTTCCAAAAGAATTAGGAAAAGGACCCATGAAATCAATGCCCCAAACATTAAAAGTTTCGATGATAAGGATTGGGTTTAGGGAAATCATGTTACGTTTGGAAATACGACCTGTTTGTTGACATCTAGCACATTTGGAGCAAAATTTGTGGGCATCACAAAAAAGAGAAGGCCAATAAAAACCGCACTGTAACACCTTGGTAGCAGTTTTCTTTACTCCAAAATGTCCTCCACATGCTTGATTATGTGAAAAGGAGAGGATGCTATGGAATTCATGTTCGGGAACACATCTACGTATGATTTGATCGGTGCAATATTTGAAGAGATAAGGATTGTCCCAGTAAAAGTTTTGAACATTGGAGAGAAATTTTTGTTTTTCTTGTATTGACCAATGGGAAGGTGTTTCATTTGTGACAAGATAATTTACGATGTCCGCGTACCACGGTGCACTGGAGAGGGAAAGAATTTGTTCATCGGGAAAATGATCATTGACTTGAGAGTTATCGATGTTGTCATGAACAATACAACAAAGATGATTAGCTACGACATTTTCAAAACCCTTTTTATCCCGTATTTCTAGGTCAAACTCTTGAAGAAGGAGGATCCAACAGATTAAGCGGGGTTTGGCATCCTTTTTCATGAGTAAATACTGCAATGCGGCATGATCGGTCTAAACTATGACCTTAGAACCTAAGAGATAAGATCTAAACTTATCGAGGGCAAAGATAACTGCTAAAAACTCTTTTACTGTGGTTGAGTAATTCAATTGAGCTTCGTTAAGAATTTTGCTAGCATAATAGATGGCTCGTGGAATTTTATTGATTCATTGACCTAAGATGGCTCCAGTGGCATAATCAGAAGCGTCACACATTAATTCGAAATGCAAAATCCAATTTGGAGGTTGGACGATAGGTGCAGTGGTTAAGATCGATTTGAAGGTTTCAAACGACGTTTTACATTCATTGGAAAATTCAAATTTAACGTCTTTAGCCAGAAGATTCAAAAGAGGTTTTGAAACTTTTGAAAAATCTTTAATGAACCTCCTATAAAATCTTGCATGTCCGACAAAATGAGCGAATGTCCTTGACGAACCTTGGAGGAGGAAGGTCAACAATAAAATCAACTTTAGATTTGTCAACTTCTAGGCCACTTTTAGAGACAACATGACCTAAGACTGTTCCTCACTTAACCATAAAATGATATTTTTTCCAATTAAGCACAAGAGATTTCTCCTTACATCGCTTTAAGACACGTTCTAAACGAAGGAGGCATTGATCGAAAGATGACACATAGATTGAAAAATCGTCCATGAATATCTCTAAGAAATCCTCCACTATATCAGAAAATATACTCATCATACATCTCTGAAAGGTAGCGGGAGCGTTACAAAGACCGAACGGCATGCGACAATAAGCGAAAGTTCCGAAGGGACATGTGAATGTCGTTTTGTGCTGGTCCTCTAGTGCAATGGGAATTTGATTATAGCCGGAGTAACCATCAAGAAAACAATAATATTCATGTCTGGCTTAGCGTTTGAGCATTTGATCAATGAAAGGGAGGGGAAAATGATCTTTTTTTGTTGCTGCATTGAGTTTTTGATATTCGATGCAAACGCGCAATTTTGTTTTGACTTTTGTCGGAACAAGTTCGTTATTCTCATTTGTGGTCACAGTAATTCCAGACTTCGTTGGTACAACTTATACCGGACTTACCCAAATACTGTTAGAGATAGGGTAGATAATGTTATTGTCCAAACATTTGATAATTTCTTCCTTTACCACTTCTCTCATATTAGGGTTTAATCGCCTTTGAACTTCGCGAGTGGGTTTAGCCTCGTCGACTAAATGTATTCGATGTTCGACGATTGATGGACTAATTCCCTTGATGTCAGCGATTATTCATCCTAACGCCTCTTTATTTTCCCTTAAAATTTTCAAAAGTTGTTCTTCTTGGTCCTTTATGAGATCGGAGGCCAAGATTACAGTGAAATTTTCTGAAGAATCTAGGTATGCGTACTTAAGATCATTTGGAAGAGGTTTAAGGTCTAATTTAGGGCGTTCTTCTTTTGAGGCTTCAATAGACACCAACTGATTGAATTCTAGTGAATTATGAAAAGAGTAGAGCATATCATTTAATTCAGAAATGTATTCATCTTCATTGAAGTTTGAATTAAAATGATCTAGGCACATGTTAAGTGACTCTGTAATATCACTAAAATCATTTTCTACAATTGTTTGGATCATGTCAACTTCTTCTGTTTCAAGATCCCTTCGTTGTTTGTTAAGATTGAAGATATTTAGTTCAATGGTTAGGTTCCCAAAGGAAAGTCGAAGTTGACCATTCCTACAATTGATGATAACATTTGATGTTCTAAAAATGGACGACCTAATATCAAAGGAATCTGACCTTAGGATTTGAGACAGGTGCTGTCTCTAGGACTTTGAAATCGACGGGGAAATAGAATTGCTCGATTTGTATCAAAACACTTCAACTGTGCCCAATGGTTTTTTGACAGATCAATTAGCTAGTTGAATTATGATGTTTATAGGCTTTAGTTCCCCTAGTCCAAGTTGACAGTACACAGTATAAGGCAAAAGATTCACACTCGCTCCAAGATCGAGTAAGGCATGACTAATGTGAGTGTTACCGATTTTACAACCGATTGTAGGACAACCGGGGTCCTTATACTTGATTGGGGAGGGGTTTGAAAGAACAGAGCTAGTGTTTGTAGTTAGAAATGCAGTCTTAGGAACATTAGTGGCACGTTTTTGAGTACATAGGTCTTTCAGACATTTGGCATACCGAGGAATTTTCTCGATGGTATCAAGAAGTAGAATATTGATTCGAACTTGTTTGAAGATTTCAAGAATTTGGTCAAAATTAGCGGGCTTCTTCTTTTTTTTAGTCTATGAGGAAATGGAGCTATGGGTTTATAGACTCGTTCAGCAGGTTTTTCATTCGAAGGAGGTGTTATATTAGAGGGTGAAGATAAAGGAGCTGGAATGTTGGGGTTGCCAACATCAGAAGGTAAAGAGTGGTTGGGATTGCCAACCTTGGATGTAGAATTAGAGTTGATTGGATCGACAACAGTGGGTGTCAACCGAGTCTCAGAATTTTGAACATGGGTAGACTTAAGAAGGATGTCGGGGTTACCGATGTGGTTGTCTACCTTCTTTCCAAACCTTAATGTGCTGACAGCATTAATTGGATTTACATTTTCGTCCCCACAAAGATTTACTCCTCGAGAGCTATACTTTGGATTCACTTCTATTTGACTAGGGAATTTACGTTTCTCATAGATTTTCATGAGATCCTTCATCATTATCAACATTTGTTCATTTTGTTTTGTGATTTGCTCAATTCTTGCATCTTGGTTAGTGATTTTTTCATTTTGTTTAGAGAGTTTTTTTTCCAATCGAGCAATTTCTTGTGAAGTATGAGAAGGTTGGGTTGATGGATTGAAATTAGGATGCATATATGGTTGATTCAAAGGTTTTGTTTGAGGATTAGGTTAAGAATTTTGAGCAGTAGAGGCTGGGGCTCGATAATTCGGATTTGGTATCATCGGATACATATGTGATGGATTAGCCGCATTGTTAGGATTTGACCATGAAAATTTTGGATGGTGCTTCCAATTAGGATTGTATGTGGATGAATAAGGACTGTTTTGAGCTATAGCATTGATTTGATCTTGTGTGTAGTAATGGGGTAGCCCTTCCTTCTTGAGGAGTTTGGGCTTCTATAGGAAGATGTGATGGGTCAATGACATGTACTCCTCTGTTAGGAGTACGAATTGGAACACGAATTGTTTCCCATTGCAAATCCTTTTCCGAATATTCTTCTAAAAATTCCCAAGCTTCTTCGTCTATTTTTGCCATGAATTCTCCTCCACACATTGATTCGAGTTGGGATCTTGTTTAATAGTTAAGCCCTTCATAAACAATTTGGCACAAAACGTGTTTAGGGATTGCATGATGTGGGCAACTATATAACAATTGATTGAACCATTCAAAATATTTTGAAAAAGTTTCTCCTTCATTCTGAGAGAATTGATTGATTTTAGTTCAAATTTTAAGAGTTTTGTGGAAATGTAAAAACTTTTTCAAAAATATAGTAACGAAATCGTCCCAACTTTTAATTGAGTTTTTAGGAAGAGAATTAAGCCATCTTTCTGCACTTTCTAGAAGCGCGAATGGAATAAGTATTAGCTTGATGGATCCATTAGAAAGTTGTTGCATTTTAGTTGTAAAAGCGTATAATTCAAATTCACTAAGAAATTCATATGCATTTTCAGATCTAGTGAATTTTGGTACCCCTTAGATAAAAGAATGTTTTAGCTCAAAATTATTTCCTTCAACAGGTGGAAATGAAATAACCGAAGGTTGACGATCCTAGTTGGATAGCATCGGTCTCTAAGGGATAATGGTCTGTTCTCATGAAATTCAATATTTCCAGCATGTGATTTAGGTGATGATTTAGGTGAACTGCGATTGCTCATATTCGTTTGATTTGAAATTTTTGTTGATTTGTTTAATGAGATATTTTGGCTTTCTAAACGGTTAAAATTATTTCCTGACCAAACGCGCATAAACAAACCAAGGTGTAATAGCCAAAAAAAAATTAAGCAGTTATTTTTGTTGGGCATCTGTAGAGTAGAAAATTACTTATAGAGGGGTAAGGGAGTCCGTCCAGTGCAACTGAGTAGCGCTAGTGAATGGTTGAGATTGGAGCTATTTGAACAACTTTTCTTAGCTTTTTATTTCGGTGACTTGGTCTACTCCTTACGCCTTAAAACCAAAACAAAACGTGAATATATTACGTGTTGTGAATAAGAAAATAAAGCACAGTGTAATGTGCTAAGGGGCACGTAATATTGGAATGATACTGGAATGAGATGAAATGATACTGGAACTAGAGGTTACGTGAATGCAGCAAGTGGCATGAATGCAGAACTAAAATAGAGGAACGTGAATATATGCACATGAATATATGCATATGTGAAAACGTGAAAACATGGATACGCAAATTAATGTGAATGTTTTAGAACAAAGACTAACTATAACGGAACTAAAACAACAACTAAGTGGTTATGTATAAATATTGCGAGCATAAACAGAAACTAAACTAAATAAAATGCACTACGTGAATATGGTGAATGCGAACATAACGGGTGAATGAATATGCAATTGACGTGTGAGTGAAAACCAAAATAGCAATTGCATCATTACGTGAAAACCAAAATAGCAATACAACTATTGTGTAGATGAATGAAACTAAATGCAACATCAATGTGAAAAGGAAAAAAACTAGTGGCACTAATAGACACATAAAAATGAAAGGAGAAGCTCACATATATGTGACAACTAGTAACGTGTATGTTTTAAATGAGAATATATGTGACAGCATATAAATGAACGTGAACTAACATGCAAAATGTAACATGAAAGCAAATGAAACAAAAACTAAACCAAACGTGAAACTTGAAAATATGCAGCGAACGAAAAAAAAACAAGAATTTTTTTTATGTAAAACGCTACTTTGGTGAAAGGAACCGAAAAAGGGTTTTTTTGGAAAACTAAAAAAGCAGAAAAATAAATTAACACGAATAGACTTAAAAAAATCGAAAAATCGAAAATTTCAAAATAACAATTCCCTGCCAACGGCGCCAAAAACTTGTTGCGACTTTTCTATTGATTAGAAAAGCACAAATTTTAATAAATTCTCCAAGCGCACAGGCGTGTAGTGTGCAGGTCGAACATAGGGAATTGTGTTTTAAAATATTTGAAATCCATATTTAAATCTTAGGCGTGTTAAACAAATTCGATGGTGGTTCTTGAACAGAAAATAAAAACAATAATATACTCCGAATTGATTTCAAATCTAATCAAAATTACAATCAAAATATAAAATTGTAGAAATCAAAGCAGAAACTAAAAGTGCTTAAAAGAAAATAACAGAGCAAACAACTAAAATAAAATGAACTGAATTTATTAACTAACTAGAAAGAGTGCTGAAAATAACTAAGAACAAGAATAAATAAATTGCTAAATCTAATTAACAATCCTACGTATTCTGTCCGAAAATAAAAACACTGCTGAAAATTAAAACTAAACTAGAAGAAGAGTAATGGGGTAAGAGATGATTTTTGGTTGCTGTATGATGCTGTATATATAACCTTTTCCAACCCAGAAAATCAATTGCTGCTTTTTAGGAGGAACTGGTACCTTGCTTGAATTGTTGAAAGAGAACATATATATACGTCCACGTCATTGCTTGAATTAAATATGTTTAGTCCATGCTTTGAATTGATTGCACGTGTGCTGCTTATTTAATTGAAGTGGCCATATAATATGCTACTTGAATTGGTTACATTATTATACCATGTTATTTGATTAACAAGTGGCCTTGCTTTGAACGGGACTACCTTGAATTGCGTGAGCTGCTATGTATTTATATTTAGAGTGAACCACTTTGAATATTTCCAATTGAATGATATGCTTGATACGTGTTTTCTCTTTGAATTATTTGGTGTCCAAAATGTTGCACTCTTTTCTGCGTGTCATTTGAACCAATGGACGACACAATCGATTAATTTCGAAATCTATAATCTGCAAAACCACAACAAAATACCCGTATAATGCCATTTTATTAAAATAAAAATATATGAAACAAATGGTTTTAAATGCACAAGAATATGTTCATCAGTTTTCTATCCTGAAAACACACATGTTTATTTCTTTATGCCGATACTAGGTGCCAATAGGTGAGCAGTATATGATTTTAGAATACGTACTGATGTTAGTCCAATGGAATGTTCACATGCGATAGCCTAATATCGCCTCATTATCTATATTATCAAATAGTATTGTATTTGTTATGTGTAAGAGTGAGTAGACTAGTTTTGTACTTTGTGTAATGAAGATCATCGTCCTCTTTTTCCTTGCTACTGTAGTAACATTTTTTAAGGACGCAAATTCTTTAATTGTTCTTTATGTCATTAATATAGAACTTGTTTTTCAAAAAGTATATGAATATATATTCATATAAATAAAAATATTTATTTTAAGTTTTAGAATGTACAAAAATATATGTGTATGTATAATAAATATTTATTAATTTTTTGAAGTAATATTCTAATATATATAAATATTTTATAAAATATTTTGGCTTTAGCGATAAATTTCTGTTACTCGGCATTTTAGCCCGGCTATATTGAACTAATTGAACGTGTTAGATCCGACTGCCATCAAGGCCGATGATTCCAAAATGATGACTGTGGGGCTCGGAAGTCAAGTATATATGATTATATGAAATCAAAATTGAATGGATTTGATGGATGTACAATGTAAGAAGCTTAAAGCATGGAATATGGCTCAATGAATGGTAAGGTTCGGCATATATTGGCTCATTAGGAGGGATCAACATACTCAGTCGAGAGGGGTTGGTAGGCTCTACTGAAGAGGGGTTGGCGTGCATCAAAGTCCAAGTGCAATCTTGCATACTACAATCAATATCTTAAGGTTTACAAGTCCTAAGCATATGAAATTTGGAGGGAAAAGTATATGGACCCTAGGGAACCTACCCTAGGGATCACACGTCATAAGGACAAAGTTGGAGGGATCAGGAAGTATCCTTTGGAAAGGACCGGCAGAGAGCAGTGCACAAGTTATATTAAACCAAAGATCAAGTAATAACTCAAGTTCCAGTGGTCCAAATGACATGAAAATTGGAGGCTAAACATATTTTAGCATGGAGAAGCCACCATAGGGATCGCTGTCCAAAAATCGACCAATGAAGGGATCAATACCGATCCCTCTACATTGGGAATTGGGCTTAGTGGTTCCTCTAGTGGGCCCATGTGGAGTAGAAGGTCCTTTAGTCGAAATTTCAGAGAGATTGGTGATCGCCTTCACCTATAAATACTGGCCTAATGGGTCATTCTGAGGATCTTTACACTGCTTGTTACTCTAGACTCTATTGTAATCAATTGTTTGCTATTTCCTACTGGTGTAATCAGATTTATAAGTGATTAATAAAGGATAATCTTCAAAGTGGATGTAGGCATACAACGCCGAACCACTATAAATCTCCGTGTCTTTGATTATTTCCTTTTATCTGTTCTTAGCTTAATCATTTTCTCAGTTTAATTTAATTTTTCTTCACTTACTTCTCTACAAAAATCTATTCTTGGGTGTTTGTGACTAATTTAGTTGTAAACATTTTGGTGCTTTCACTGAGAAGCTTTATTCTCAGCTTGTTAGAATCCCTTTGTTACTACTGGATTGGATAAATCTCCCAAAGGAGATCTGCAGTTATCTTCAAGAAGTTGCTAATACTAATCAGATCTGTAGAAATCTAAGCAATGCTATTAATAACAGTGAGACATTCTAGATCTACTTCTCCGAATGTGGAAGGAAATGAGACTGCTAGCATTCAGGAAGGACGCCTATGAATCAACCAACAAATGTGAATTCTGACCCGGTTGAAGTTCAGAATCCCACTGATTCTATTACAAGAGCTGATATTCTCAATTTAATGAGAGAGTTGATGGAGAGCCGTCAACAACTAAATCAAAAAATTCAGACCAATATCAACTTGATGAATCAAATCAATTAGCAACAGTGGGAGAAAGCTAGGAGGGTTCTCACTCCTTACTCAACATCCGAGAGTTCTAGCTCATCAGACGATTATCACAGGCGTAGGCATCACATAACAGATGAATATCACGCAGAAACTTTGGGGCGTCAACTGGCAGACCATCGTAGTCTTCCAGGAATGATCCGTGCCGACCCCTCCATAGGGATCGGTATCAATCCTTCCACCAATAGGGGGAATTAATCCAATCCTTATGGTAATCAAGCAGGAGCAGCCACGGTTGGTCTGGATGCTGGAGTTCAATTGAATCTTGACCAAGCTCTTCCTCAGAATGACAGTGAAGTGAATTTACAAGATACACATCAGGAAGATGGTGAACCAAGAAGGCGTGAAACGGCCCGCAGACATCGACCAGACCATTCACGTGAGGTGGAGCGCGACCACCGCTTGGCACCAACCATACAAACGCCGGACTTATCGGCGATGGTCAGATAATTAGTGAGGGAGAGTCTGGGCTTGACTAATGATCAATAGGGAATTTCGAGAAGCCATACCCCATTTACTGATAATCTTTTACATGCGGAATATCCAAGGAGGTTCAACATGCCATCAATGCCTACTTACGAGGGAAAGACCGACCCCAGGCAGCATATCATGAGGTACAAATGGCTAATGGATTCTGCGCGGGCTTATAATGCGACCAAGTATAGATGCTTTCCCATAACTCTCTCCGTAATAGCGATGATGTGGTTCACAAGGCTACCCCCACGATCAATTTCAAGATTCGATGATTTGGCAACCAAGTTTATGGAGCAGTTCCGTATTCACACGACTCGTCCCAAAGATTTGATGTCCCTTTCCAACATGATTCAGGCTTAAGGAGAGTCGTTGAAAGATTATTTGGAGAGATTTCATACAGCTGTTATGGAGATCAGTAATCCAAATGACCACACGATACTCATGGCCGTGACGAGAGGGATTAGTTAGCCGGTAAGCCACCTGCAATGTTGGAGCGCTTTTATGCAAAGGCGGCTCGGTATTTGAGAAAGAAGGAAGCCAGGTCCTCCATAAAAAAGAATGTTGTGGGACCAAGTGGAGAGGGAGTATAGATTAACATCGCAATAAAACAGTCCGATGATAGTTCTGGAAAAGTCCACGTGAATGTCTAGAATAAACTAAATCAGCAAAAGGGAGGTGGAGATAGGAACCGTGGATGAAAGAGGGATTCTGGACGAGGAAAGCTTAGGACTCCGATGTATAATACTTACACGCCATTGAATACGTCCTTGGAGAATATCCATCTGTCTACTTGTAATACCATGTAGTATAGGAAGCTGCCTCCGAAAGAATCAACAGAGAAGCAGAAATAGAGCAGGAAATATTATCGGTTCCACGAGTGCTATGGGCACAATACAAATGAATACAGGCATCTCCAGGATGTCATAGAGAAGATGATTCGAGAAAGGAAATTACAACGGTTTGTGAAAGCCCTGCCGGATGGTGGGCAGGGAACATCTGACCCCAACCGAGGACAAGCGCCGCATAGGGCTGAGGAGCATGTGCGAACTGGTGGAAGACTGGTGATAAATATGATAGTCGGAGGACCGCAACCAGTAGATAAGAGTTGGCATGAGATGGAGCGCTATGCTAGCACAATCAAGCACGTGGATTTTGAATGTTGTTCGAATATGGAAGATGGAGCTCCGACAAAACAACAACGTATGATGGCGGATGATACCATGTTTAGGAATAGAGATGCGGATAAGGTAGAGGCTTCGACAATCGACCTAATGGTCATTTCAGCCATGATTGGCCCCGCTTTGGTGAGAACGATATTGATTGATTGTGGAAGTTCAATAAATTTAATCTTCAAAAAGGCTTATGATTATATGAGAATGGAAGCTAAAGATTTAAAACCGTCTAAAGCTCATATACACGGTTTTAACGGCATTGCAACTGAAGTTGTTGGTTATGTGGAATTACATGTAGAGTTGGGAGAAGGTGAAGGACGGAGAGTGTGAATCTTGCCGTTTGTTGTTTTGGATGTTGATTCTCCATACAATGTTTCTCTAGGTCGACCGGCCCTAGCTGAATTCGAGGCAGCTCTTGCCCCATGGTCTTTGACTTTGAAGTTTCCGATAGATAATGGTGTTAGAGTTTTTCATGGCGATCAGGTGACTAGACATGCCTATTATGTAGCTAGGTTGAGGGATGCTCACCACAAAGAAAAAGGTAAGGGTGTAGACAAGACTATCTGCATCTAAGCTACCGAAGATTAACAACTAGCGCCTGAGCCTTGGCTTGGGCACCACAGTCGATTCTATAGAGATATAGATCTGAGAGATGATGATGAGGAGCCCAAAGAGACCAAGGCCGCACCGGTTAAGCTGACAATTGATATCACGGTCAGCCACGATGACCAATCACGAGTCCTAAAGATTGGATCGCAGCTCAGCCCCACGATGATGAAAGAACATGCTAGTTATCTCCGAGCGAATCTAGACGTGTTCGCTTGGACTCACACAGACATGTGTGGAATCTCACCTGCCATTGCGAGCCAAGCATTGAATATCGACATGAGGCATGTCTCGGTGAAGCAAAAAAGACACGGCCTAGATCTAGAGTAATCTGTCGCTCTCAAAGAGGAGGTGGATAGACTAAAAGACAACGGGTTTATCCACGATACCCTCTACCCTAAATGGGTATCTAATCTTGTACTTGTGAAAAAAGTGAATGGGAAGTGTAGAACATGCATTGATTATTCAGATTTGAACAAGGTGTGTCCAAAAGGCAGTTTTCCCCTTCCAAGGATCGACCAGATGGTGGATTCAACCATCATACATGAATTGCTACCTTTCATGGATGCGTACTCGGTACATAAACAAATCCCGATGCATAATCTCGATCAAGAGCACACCGGTTTCATTACCAATATTGGATTGTACTGCTATGTAGTAATGCCATTTTGATTAAAGAATGTGGGAGTGACTTATCAACACTTAGTTAATAGGATGTTTAAAGATCAGATTGGAAAAATGATGGAAGTGTATGTGGATGATATGCTCGTGAATTCACGACGATCAAGCGACCACATTAGAGATTTAGCAGAAATGTTCAACATCCTTCGATATTACAAGATGAAAATTAATCCTTTGACGTGTTCTTTTGGTGTTGCATCAAGGAAATTCTTGGGTTTTATTATTAATGCTCGTAGAATTGAGGCTAACCCTAGAAGATTCAGGGTATCCGCGGTATCCAAGCACCGAGGACTATTAAACAAGTGTAGAGTCTAAATGGGAAAGTTGCTGCCTTAAGCCGGTTTATCTCCAGAGCCACCGACAAATGCATTTCTTTCTTTGATTTGATCAGGAAAGGGAAAAGAAACTTCAAATGGACGTAGGATTGTAAAGACACGTTTCAAGCTTTGGTGAATCATTTGGAGAGACCCTCATCTTGTCGAAGTCGGTGGATCATGAAGATTTGTACATTTAATTGGCTGTATCGAGACATGCTATAAGTGTCGCATTACTTTGCGAGAAGGATCGAATATAGAGGCCGGTGTATTATGTCAGCTAACGATTAACGGGAGCTAAAAGGAACTATTTGAGAATAGAGAAACTGGCATACTGCCTGCTAATCGCATCACGAAACATTCGTCCATGCTTCTAAGCACACCCGATCAATGTTTACACCGATCAGCCGTTATGACAGGTCCTACAGCGACCTGAGATGTCTCGAAGGCTACTCAAGTGGAATATCGAGCTCAGCGAATTCGATATTACCTATCTCCCTAGGAGGGCTATCCAGAGTCAGGAATTGGTAGATTTTATAGAAGAGTTTACTACGTAAGATGATTATCCGAAAAGCAGCAAAATCCTTACCGGTGGAAATTTTATACCGACGGAGCGTCTAATGATCATTGTTCTGGAGCTGGAATTGTGCTTGTAACTTCCGAAGGTCGGTCAATCTATTATGCTTTGAAGCTTGATTTCCCAGCGATAAACAACGAAGCTGAGTATGAAACTCTGATTGCTAGACTTAAACTCGCTAGAGAACTCGGAATAATATCTCTCGGAATCTTTTGCGATTCGTAGTTGGTAGTGTACAAAGTTAAGGGAGATTATCAGGATAAGGGACAACGGCTTGCCCCATACCTTACCCAAGTCCAAGAGTTTTTTGCAGAATTGGAATACTATGAAATTTCTCATATTCCACGGGATCAAAATAGAGAAGCCGATTCATTGGAAAAGTTTGCTAGCAAGGGCGACGCACAGCAGATGGGCTTGGTTCTGGTCGAAGTATTAAATGCCCCAAGTATAAACATGATAGAAATTGACTAGACATTGGAAGTAAAACCTGAGAGGGAATCGTGGATGACTCTGATCAAAGACTATTTGCTACACGGAGTCCTACTAAATCAAAGAAATGAAAAGCGACAGGTCCTTCGTAAGGCTTCGTGATATGTCATGCAAGAAGGAATTATGTACAGAAAAGGTTCCTCAGTTCCTCTACTCCGGTGTGTTACTCATGTTAAGATAAAAAGTGTCCTAAAATAAGTTCATGAAGGGGAATGTGGCGACTACGCTGGGGGGGAGGGAATCTGGCAAAGAAAATAATCTGTTACGGATCTTATTGGCCAACTGTCAATCGAAACGCTGCTGACTATGTAAGACGATGCGATAAATGCTAGATATATGCAAAATTTCCAAGAGCTCCGCCGACGGAAATCACACAAATGGTCAGCCCATGGCCATTTACCATGTGGGGTATAGACATTATCGATTCCTTATAGATCTATAAAGGTGGCGCAAAGTACGCTATCGTCGTCGTTGATTACTTCACCAAATGGGCTGAAGTAGAACCTTTAGTCATGACCATGACAAAGAAAGTAATTAACTTCATTGTCTGAAACATCATATGTCGTTTCTATCTTCCACAAACTATTATAACAGATAACGAGACTCAATTCAATAGTGTTGAATTCAAAGACTTCTGTCAGAGGTATTGTATTGAAAAGAGATTTGCAGCAGTCGCTTAACACTCAGGCAAATGGACAGGTTGAAGCTATAAACAAAATCATAAAGTCCATTCTGAAAAAGCATTTGGAGAAGGCTAGAGACAAGTGGGTGAATGAACTCCCTATAGCACTGTGGGTTTACAGGACCACCCACAAGTCCGCGATTAGCCATACTCCATTCGCCCTTGCTTATGGTTCTGAAGTCGTCATTCTTATTGAGCTTGAAGTTCCTTCTCATTGAGTAACTTACTATGATCCCAAAACGGATAAAGATCTCCTCTTGGAATCTCTCGATTTTATAGATGAGAAGAGCGAGGAAGCCGATCTAAGGGCAGCTGTGCATCGACATCGAGTCACCCGGTACTACAACATTAAAGTCCAACCTAAAACCTTTGACATCGGCGATCTCGTCTTGAAACATGTTTTTTGTACCCCATCGCACATGAATCCAATCTAGGAAGGACCAATCTCATAGAACAGAGGCTTGGAAAGGGAACGTTCAAGCTAGCGACTATCGATGGCATCACATTTCCAAAGGCATGGAATAGCGAGCATCTACGACGCTATTTCACTTAGTTTATTTCTTTTTCATTTCAGTTGTATTTGCTTTCAGGATTTTCTTTAGAATTTTATTTTCTAGATGTGTAATAAGATAGTTTATGTTTTTACTTTCCATTTAACGAATAAAGTTTCGGACTTCCTTTATATTTATGTTTGCTGTAGTATTATGTATTAGTTACATGACGAAACTGATTAATGTCGATATGTATGAATAGGCTCCCAGAATTTGAAATTAGTCAATCGTGCTAATTCCCAATTGGACTAAATAAGATGAGATTGGTCCACCTATTCATTTGATGACTCCCATTCATAATCCAACGGACGGGATACACAATGAGGAATGAATGTGGCTCGACCATCTGATGATCGAATAAATCCTACCAAACTATGGAACTGAAGTAAAATGAGAGCGACCGTGACACTGCCGATCACTCGCTAAATCAAACCCCGGACCCTGGTGGGCAAATCAATCAATTAAGGAGAGTATGATCCGACTACTCTCCGAAATAACTCTAAGTCCCCAAAGTCTGGATCGGAGTATAAATGTAAATCGAGTGTGAATCGACCGCCCACGAAATAACTCTAAGTCCCCATAGTGCGAACCGAAGTATAAACATAAATCGAGTGTGAATCACCACCCGCGAAATAACTCTATGTCCCCAGAGTACGAAATGAAGTATAAATATAAATCGGGTGTGAATCAACCACCCGTGAAATAACTCTAAGTCCCTAAAGTGCGGACTAGAGTATTAAAAACAATTGGATGTGATTCGACCACCCATCAACTAACTTTTATCCCTAGAGTGCGGATATGCGCATAAACAGATAGCTGAATGAGGTTTGACCATTCACTATTCCACGAACTCTGACTTGAAACTGACAGGAGGAGTATAAACTCACTAAGGATGTTGTTCGACCATCCAACGTCTAACCCTGCTAACCTAAGATTGGGGGCAGGAGTATAGTTACTCAAAAACCACTAAATTTGACGGCGTAACACTAAGGCTTGAGCCTAGCATTTGACACGACTCGAGGCCACGACTACATGGAGGCATTGGGATATAGTTAATGGATTGTTAATGAACAACGAATTACAAGTACATTGAATGGAAAGTAATAGTTTAACTACTTAAATAGCAATTCACATGAAAGCTCACTAGAAAATAAAAACATTTATTCACATGATAGGTTTCAAGATTGTGGTATAAGTTATTTCAAAAAAAGGGAGAATCATACCCATACAACCACAACTGATAAAAGAAAACAACGAACAAACACCTATGCAAACTATGTACACACTGAGCCAAAGTGATGGCTATTTCTTCAACCTTCTCTCCTTTTGGATTTTTTGAGAGTGGTGCCACATAAGCCTCTGATGCTTCTCTTCCTAAATCCTTTGCTACCTTTTGCAGGAGAGCTTACAAAGGTAGGAGGGATTTCACTGAGAATCGACCTGCCAGGTGGAATAACTTGTAGTGGAACAAGGTGTGGACCGTCGATGTCCACCTCGACGGGCTCAGCTTTAGCCTTTTTCTTCAGCAACTCCTCCTTCTCGATACGTTTTTTCAAGTTAATCTCATCAGTGCGTTCGGAAGCACCAATAATCACGACATCGTCAGATTCATCTACTAGGAGTGGATCTTTAACCTTATCATCGTCAAGAGCTCCGATGACTTGAGCATCAGGTCCGGTACATCAGTGGCCACCATATTTTCTGCTAGTTTCTCTTGTTGCTCCACAAAAGCATCGCTTTTAGGAGTTTGACAGGGACTTGAAAGACCTGCAAAATTTGTTAAAACAGGGAGATAAGCCTAAAATCATTGGGTGCAAAGAACAAAACCTCTCATAAATTAGAGAGTAAAGTGGAATACCCGTATCCGGCTAGCTCTCGATGGTAGCTGGAGTGCCCCCTTCCAAAATAGAGGATAATGCTTTAGATTGATAACCGGGCTTATCTGGATCATACCCAAGTCCTGTTTCAGGCTAAAGGAAATCGTTGCTCCAGCGCTAGGGAAGAAGAGGGGCCCTTAAGATCAGCCTCCGAGGATCCAGCAATATGTTCCCCTTTGTCATAAGGTGCAGAAACGTCAAAGTATCAGCGTCTCGCGGCAATAAGATCCAAGGGTTCGTTTCCGCAGAGGATCTCCCGCAATAATTTTTCTTCATCAAACTCAGCTCATCCCAACTTCCACTTTTTCATCTCAATGATATGCTCCCAGGCTTCAGCAAGTGACTCGAGATAACCTTCGCCAAGAAAACTCAAGTCACGGTGGAGGAGGACGTTGGCATTGTATTTGACAATCAATGGATCAAACAAGTCCTTGATTTCATTCCGACCGGACTACTTAGCATCATCTACTCGGGTTTTAATTTGTTCCATCATCCCCTTACGGCCTTCCTCTCATGCCTTCTCTTTAAGAGCTTCTATTTTGGCAAATTGCTCATCAAGTTTAATTTTCAGGCTCCTGGCTTCGGCAGCCTCTTCGCAGTACCTTTGTGATTCTTCTTGGGCCTTAATTTTCTCTTCCCTTTCTTTCTTGAGAAGCTCCTCGAGTTCCTCGATGCGGCGGGCCAAGACATCCTTTTCCTTTTGCAAGGAATCTTTTTCCAAAGTGAGTGCCCTGCTGCGATTGAGAGCAACATCGAGTTCTTTCTTATGGGAAGCTTCAAAATGATCACTGCCTCTAACGTTTCCTTGGCACTTTTCTCCATCTCAGCAAGTTTTGTTGTCAATTCTGATAGTTCGTCATCTTGGTGTTTGATTATGTCTTTATCATGTATCACCTCTAGCTTGAGACGATCAATTTCATATTGTCGCTTGATTGACACTTCGGAGATATTTTCCGCTAAGTGTTGAAATGATTCATGCTGCATGAACATGTCATTAACACACTCAAGAGATCTTGCTTTGGTGTGCCTTGGGATCATATGTACTATGGGAAAGAATTTAAGCCTATCGAAACAAATTTTTGGAAAAGTGGCCTTAAGCTCGGCCAATTTCTCCGTTGTAGAAGTGTCAAAAGCAGCGGCCGACGGTGATGGATCAGAAGCGACAATTAGATGCTTGCTCGATCTACGGTCGCGAGACTGCTTAGAGCTTGAAGAACCAGAGTGTTGCTCATGTGATGCGGCAATTTGAGGGCCGCAGAAGGAAGGCCGGTCTCCACTATACACTGGAAAATTAGGCTGGTCTCCCTAGTGAGATGTCTGAGACTGAGACTTGCACTTGAAAGAGGAGGATTCCCTTGAATGAAAGCTTCTTTCTCGTTCATCATCTTTCTCCCTATGCCTGCCAGACTCTAAGTCGCGACTAGATTGATAATATGTTGGAGAACCTCTTAAGCGATCGAAGGCCAGGGACTGAGTCATTGCACCTGCAAAGACCAAATTAGACATGTCAGTAACTATTGTGCAAAGGATTAATGAAGAGTGTGTAGTGAAGTGCATGTGGTCGTGAGTGTCCTAGTGTTTCCCCCGAAAGACCGGTGGCTGTAGCCTTGCTTATGGGCATTCTCTCTCCTTTATCAGTAATATGAATGCCTTGACCGCTCCTAGTAGGAGAATTGAGCCCTTCGATATTGATATTTGGAAAGTCATACGTCATGATATCATCGGGAATTTGGAGATTTAAAAATCCCTTTGGTGAACTTTCCAAGTGTTGGGAAGATGATTCTTCTTCAATAGAAGTGATGACGAATTCTAGATCTACGACTGTTTTTCTTCTACGAAGTTTATATGCCAACTTCTTCTTTCTCTTGGTTGGTGTTTGAGATTGCACGCCCTATGGTGGTTCAGAAACAAGCGCCTTGCATGGGCCTGCATCAGCGTTGCCGGGTTTATTGGCCTGAGAATCCTTAATCTCACCTTCTTCAATGTCATCTTGAGTCCCCTCGGTTGGGGGCACGACAGGATTGATGGCATCCCTTTCTTGCTCTGTGACATTTCTCAGCAATGTTGCACTTCCGAGGAGCCCAATGCTACGACCCTCTTCCAACAGCCCGAATAAAGATAGTAACTCATCTGTAACAAGAAGTTTAATGTCCCTATCTTCGACAAGGGTAGCACGAATAGCGGCGATCGCTCTTGAAAAACTAACGCCTTCAGGACGTGGGCAGACACCTGTAGGAATCTTGGATGTTAATAGATTTGAAAATATGATTTGGACTAACAAACTTAAGAATAAAATGAAAATAATACTTATGTCCTTCCAACTATCGCCTTGCGAAGCCTAGTGGACATCGAACATAGAACCACTCATGCTAGAACAGAGAGAGTTTATTCCAAGCACCTGTTAAAACTTGGCAGTTAGGTGAAGGTTCAAGAAAGACGTAGGAAGGACTTCCTGACCGTTGTTTAAAGTTGTAAATGAATCTTATGTCCTCGGGAGTTGGCGGATGAAATAAAATGCTCATGAATAGCAGAAAGGTTCCATGTAGGAAGGCGTAACTATTTGGATGGAGTTGAGTGGGAGCTATTCCAAGATATCTCAACATCTCTCAAATAAACGAATTAAAGGGCGGTACGCATCTGGCCCAACACATAAATTTGTTACACGTCGTGTACCCCTCCGGGGGCAAGTGAGGCATATTGTTTATTGGAGGAACCAAGTCGTCTACAAATGGAATTCCATGTATGGAACACAACTGGCGAAAGGCAGCTTCACCAGTTCAGGAGGCTTGAGAATCTATCGGGTTATCTAGAAGAATGGCACCCTCTACTGCATCGGGAGCAGGACTTATATCCTCTGCCAGGAGGATCGGATCATCTGAGAAAAGGTCAATCGACGGGCCAGAAACTTCCGTTTGTTCTACTTGATGACTGGGAGAAAGCTTGTCGGATATAGTCGTAGAACTTGATTTTGCTTCAAGATCGATGTGTTGCATGGCCGGTTCGAAAGACATACTAGCTAAATGATCTGAGCGTCTGGAGACCATATTAGCTATACTCAGTAGATAATCAAGGTTAGAAAGTTTACCTATTCCCTCCATGTTAAGTGTAAGCTAGTGCAGTGTAGTGAAGTGTATAGCAGAAATAAACAGCTTAAATTCAGAAGATGACGTTAAGTGACAAAACTTTGGGTTTCAACCAGAGTGACCATCATCGTTGACCATCACTACTGGCAAGAAGATTTATCGGTTCCGAAAGCTTTGGGATCGACTATCGGCATGTGAAAGTGTAAAGTTTGTTGTTTAAGTCCATATGCAATTTTTTAGTATATGTTGAAAGTTCAAGGGATTTGATTGTTCAATCTCGAGTTTAATAGTGAATATGCAATTTTTATTGTTCATCATCATTGTATATCCAAGTTCTCCAAGGTGAATTAGTGATGATTGTCCAAGCAATTAAAGCTGGATCAGATTGTAAGTTTAAAAAGTTCCTTATATCGACCCTTATAGTAATGCCGATCCATATAATAATGTTGATCCCTATGTTCATGCCGAACCATTTATACTAATCCCTATTCCAAAGCCTTTCAACTGACCCCTCTCCTCAAACTAGGAGTATCGACCCCTTCTTTTCTACAAATCCCACCGATCCCCCTCCTTAAACAACAGGGCCGAACCCTCTCTCCTAACAAACTCTACTAATCCCTTGTCGACAAACGAGGGATCGGCCTGTACCTAAGCCTTTGACACCGGTCCCTCCTCCGCTCCCTCTTCTTCTTCCTCCTCCATCATTCTGCCAAGCCCTATTCCTTTCCACACCTCATCTTCCCAAAACAACCTATTTCCTCAGTCATCCACTTCGTCATGTATCAAAATATCATCAACGAAGTAGAATCCATTTCCTCGTCTTAAAATCGAAAGCGAAAGAGGAAGCTTACCTAAACTTATCAAAAGTAAACTGTGAAAAGGGACAAGGATTAGGCTTCGATTTCATTGGAAGGTGGAACGATGGTCTAAGATTAAGTAGGAAGGTGGATTAATTGGTTAAAGAGATGGTTAAGTGGAGGGGAAGGGGTCGGCTTCTATTTTTTAAAGTTGGAGAGAGTTCGGTTGTGGGAAAATAGGAGGTGGCAAGAAAATGGTGCAAGTAAAGTTAAAGGGAAGTTGGAGTACTACTTTATATATGTGGACTAGGTGTTCGGCCCATGTCCTGGCATTTGAAGATAGAGAGGGATCGCAAGAGGTATGCCGATCCCTGTAGAAGTGAGAAGTGGAAAGGAGGGATCGACATAATGCATGTCGTCTCCTACAAATGCTTTTAAAAATTAATTAAAAAAATTGAATGAATGAAAAAATGATTATGAGGGTTCGGCTATAAGTATGAGCGCAAGTAAATGTAGGCATAGAAATTATTGAAAGCATGTACATATTAAATGCAGAGAAAGTCGGCGACAATCCGTGAATGTGTGAGCACATCCAGGAACCAACAACAAAAACGTGTATATGAGCATGCACGTATATGACCTAAAAGTTCAATTTTTTAAATTTATAGAAATTGAAGTCAAACCTGAAACTTTCGAGTTTGAGGCTGGATCGGATAACAAAAGCTTATTAGTCTCACAGAACCGGACTTATATATATATCAATTGACGAAATATAGCACTGGATTTATATTATTGGAAATTAACCAAGCGTCATGACAATCAATAAGGAATTCGACACCTTGGAAAAACAATTCGATAAAGGAATAGCAGTCATTCAAAAAGCTAGATAGATCTCATTCTCAATGATTCAAAGCACGCATGTTAATCACAAGACGTACTTTGGGGTGCAAGTGTTACCCGGCATTCTAGCCCGGCTATATTGAACTAATTGCACGAGTTAGATGTGACTGGCATTAAGGCCGATGATTCTAGAATGATGATCGTGGGACTCGAAAGTCAAGTATAGATGATTATATGAAGTCAGAATTGAATGGATTTGATAGATTTAAAATGTAAGATGCTCAAAGAATGGAATATAGCTTAATGAATGGAAGGGTTAAGCATAGATTGGCTCACTCGGAGGGATCGACATACTCAATTGAAAGGGATCGGCGGGCTCTACTGAAGAAGGGTCGTCGTGCATCAGACTTGCATACTACAATCAATATCTCAAGGTTTACAAGTCTAAAACATATGAAATTTGGAGGGCAAGATATATGGACCCTATGGAACCTACCCTAGGGATCACACGTCATAAGGACAAAGTTGGAGGGATCAGCAAGTATCCCTTGGAAGGGATCGGCAAAGAGCAGTGCATAAGTTATATTGAATCAAAGATAAAGTAATAACTCAAGTTCCAGTGGTTCAAATGACATGAAAGTTGGAGGCTAAACATATTTTAGCATGGAGAAGCCACCATAGGGTTCGCTGCCCAAAAATCGACCAACGAAGGGATCAGTACCGATCCCTCCACATTGGGAATTGGGCATAGCGATCCCTCTAGTGGGCCCGTGTGGATTAAAGGTCCTTCAGCCGAAATTTCAGAGAGATTGGTGGTCGTCTTCACCTATAAATACTGGCCTAATGGATCATTCTGAGGATCTTTACGCTGCTTATTACTCTAGACTCTATTATAATCAAGTGCTTACTATTTCCTGCTACAGTAATCAGATTTATAAGTGATTAATAAAGGATAATCTTCAAATTTGTGACTAATTTAGTTGCAAACAATTTCATTAGTAATAAAACTTAATTCAAAATTATATGTATGTATGTATGTATACACACACAATCCAATATATCTAAAAAATTGTAAAGATCGAAACAAAATTTTGTCTTTTAGATGCATTTATATATACATATACATACATACATACATACATACACACACATATATATATATATTTATATTAAATTCCTTTTGGATACAAATGATTTTTTTTCTTTTGAAGATTTACTATTTTAAAATTATATTTACATGAATAATTTACTAGATATATATTTATGTAAATATAAGATATATATACACTGTTTAAAAAAATCGAAGTAATTTAAATGAAATAAAATATATTTTTTGCTTTTGAAATATTAAATATATAAATAAACTAAAATAAGAATTATTATGTCGATGATGATGCCTTAAGTTATCACCTTCAATATCTGTGCTTCCTTTTCAAGACCATTCAATCTTAGTTAAGGAGATGAAACATCCTTCCAAGCTTGTTTATCAATGTAGTTTTCTACCGATTTAATTATGCTAAGTAATGAAAAGGTGAGACTCTATTTGTAAGAGAAAGAGGTGTGTTTGTGTCCATATATACACACATGTACATACATATATACATACATATATATATATATATATATCGCAAAAATTAGTACCTGGGGTTAGAAGTGCCATGAGTTGAAGCGGACAGGCACAACCTAATTCCCCTTTAGGAGTTTACCGATTCATTGGGTTCTCTTGAGAGAGTGTGTGTGTCCTAATGTGTCTCCTTAAAAAACTTGATTGCACTTCACTATATAATCTATATTAAATAATTATCCTTTGAAATATATACAATGTATTTATAAAGTTTGTACGACTAAATTGATATTAATTAAATAAAATGTGATCTATAATTTTAAATACATATAAATACATATTTTATATAATTAAATAATTACATTAGTTATTTAATTTATTTTAAGGTCTTATTTAATTAATTGATATATAACAATTACATATTTAATTAAATGAATATTTTATCCTTTCAATGGTTATAATATAATTTTTATATTAATATTACTCCATTTATATGCTTTATAACATTTATAAATTATAACTAAGTTGTTTTGGAACTCCTTAAATATTCTGTTATGAGACTATCAGGTGTGAACTTAGTCCTCAATTAATATTTGAATAATTTAAATATTAAATAATATACTAACTTTATTGGAGTAGTATCAGTCTTGAGTCATTATGCTTATAGATTATCTAGGTAAACATCCTTATTTTTAATCTATTTAAACTGCCACCCTTAAGCAATGATATTGTGTATATTTTCTTTTTTCCACACTATGCTACTAAGGCATATAAAGTTAATGTCATATTAATAACCTAATAATGTCCGTAATTTATTATGAAGTCCAAAATCTAAAAGTCACTTGATTCAATCATATAACATTTGTAGATTAACCAAAATCACTCTGGCTATAGACTTTGACTTTGAGTTGACTTCCAGTTACAATAGCATTAACCCTTTAAATCAAAGGTGATCAATCCTCTCTTGAGTAGTGCTTTACTTCTTACACTTCATCAAGTACTCAAGGTCGTAACTCGAACTATAATGAGTGAACTTCCATAATCAAAGTAAGTCATTTATGTAAGAGATCCATCGTACACTCAAGTCAAAATACCACTACACATCATCACGTGCGATCCTCTAGTCGACTTAAATACACTAACCTATAAAGGATTGTCGACGAATCTATTTTATAATTATTAGGATGACTTGGTGCCTGGTAACGATCATGAGTACGTAGTTTATCATTCATCCTAGGGAGAGCACTACGTATGCTAGTCTCAATGAGTATATTGATATCCCTTTCTTAATGTAAATGGACTAAGAATATTTAAGGATAAGTGTTTTGATAATTCGATTCAAAACTCATGGTTATGAACGTATTTGTAACTGCAATCGATTAAACACTTTTCCTAGGGATTTCTATATTTTTATTTTTAATGTGTTCTTTTTTTTAGCAAAGGCTAGCGGGGTTAACAGGGCCCCTACCTGATTTTATTGCAACAAAAACAATAAAATACAAAGCTTGCTCACAAAAAAACAAGCAACAAAAGAAACACACAAGGAAAAAATTAGAAAAACAGGCACACTCAAAAAACAAAGCAAGAAATGAAAGGAGAAACAAACATATTACGAAGCAGACCACCAGCTACCTCCAAGCATCACTCAAAGCAGTAGGAAAAGCAGGCAGATTCATCATAGCAACATAAATTTCATGCTTTAATATCTTCCATAAAACTTCCCCATCCCTCCTCTTTTTTTCAAAACAGATCATATTTCTTTCAATCCACACAATTATCATATACTTCTTCAGGCAAATAGAAAGAAATCTTGCTTTCATAGTTCTCCACCTAGTAGCTTTGTATATCATGTCCATATCAATTGGCCTAAGAGTTGACAGAAATTTACTACCAGCAAGCTGCATCATTTTTCTAAAAAGAATCAGATTAGAGCTGCATTCAGAAAACAAGTGGTGCGTGGTCTCAGGAAGGTTAGAACAGAATACGCAGGAATTACCAAAATCAAGACCCATTTCCATCATCTTACTTTTAGTTAACAAAGCATTTTGAACAACCTTCTTAATGTGTTCTTAAGATTACCCATAAATAAATTTCATGTTAACATATAATAGTAAAAAAATAAAAAGCGTAATTTTATTTCAAACTAGATTATCTACAAGAGTTGTTATTATTACATTTGTATAATCAAATTACATAATTTTCCTTAGAGCATACCCCTTCACTCCATTAGATTTGAGTTGTTTTGAGAGAATCTAGAGAGAATTTTGATCAATGGCAGAATCCCTAGGTCGATGGTTGTTAAGCTAGTGGAAGTTGATAGCAAGAATGAATATGTGAAGATGAAAATATGACTAAGTATTTCGTTTACACTAAAAGCTATCAATCGATACCCTATCGATTTATCTTGATGGATCAAAATTCAATAGTTCTACATTCTTCTTTAGGTGACTTTAACTCATGATATTTACAATTGGCCTTTTGTGGGTTATGGATTATAGTCTACCTATAGATGAATGCAATTCTCACTTGAAGAGAAAATTCTTTAGATAGAAAGAATTTATAAATTTTATTGAATGGATAGACGTGACTAAGCAACTATGTGGAGTTAGACGGTTCTTTAGAGGACACAACGTTCCATGAAAATGATTTGAGTAATAGATATGTCATATCAATTCAAAATTCGATTGCCTATCCCTAAATAAAACATGCTTTATATTAACAAAAGCGTACTTTGGAGGCAAGTGTATCATGATTTTTCACACATGATGACTCGATGATGCTAGAATTCAAAATGTTAGAGAAATGGATGCAAAGTTGATGGATGATCAAGTGCATGATGGTACGAAAAGAAAAGTTGACAAAAGACTAAGTACCATCAATCAGTTCTGATCGATGGAATGGATCGGTAATAGTTGACAAGTCTATCAGTTCTCATTGAATGATTGATGGATTCTGGTCTTATATAATGGTTTGAAGCTATGAATGAACAAATGATGGTCAATAGGCAATACAATTTGAATTGAAGAAAATCAAGGAATACTCACCAAGTTCATCTATCGATATCGATCAATAGGCTACCGATCGTACTGACCGATGAGATATTTCCTATGGGTTGTGTCAAGAAATCCCAAATATTTTGCCCATCTTCATGGATCTAACACATATATTTTCCTAACTGACTTTTTAAATGAAGGAGGATGCATTCATTGCCTTAATACCTTCCCATAAGCTAATAAATAGAGAGGAACTCCCAAAAAGGTGTTGGAACTGGGTCAGCACGCAACAGAGGAATTGGGTGAATTTCAATACTATTTTGGATCTTTATTGAGCCTATTTAGTCTAATTTATTTAGAATATTTCTAAATTATTTTTAAATAAAATTGTTATTTTATTTAAATCAATAATATAGTTTATGTTATGTAATTAATGTTATATTATATGAGTACATGCATCATATGCATATATATATCTATGTGTGTATGCATGTCTCACATAGCAATTCATGTAAGGTTTAAAATGCATTTCTATAAGTGTTGGGATCTACACTACAAATGACATGTTAGCTCATCTAGTATACAAATATATCGTTCAAATGTATGCTCATATGCTTTAATTTATGTATACAAAATATAACAAATATATATATATATATAAGTTTAGAAGAATTGAATATATATATATATATATGTATAGGTGGAATTTATAATATCTGTATATATATAATTATGTATACAAAAACATTTAAAATATATTTTAAAATTTTAATTATTTATTTTGTTGTAAAATCGAAACTAAAATTGAATTTTTTATATAAATATGTATATATATATATATATATATTCCTACAAATAATCATATATATGTATAAATATATATTAATGAAATACACACACACACACTTGCCTAATAATACACGGTAAAATCATTTTTTTTAATTCATTTAATTTAAAATTTCCAATCGGAAATAAATAATAATACATATATAAAAATATGTTTTTAAAATTATAATTTGTGTTTTAATATTTAAAAAAAAAGATATATGTGATATTTTTGTATTTGAATATTTCAATACAAATATATGGTAATTTAAAATCTATTTTAAATTTAATTTTAATTTCAGTATTTATATTAATATATAACTAATATATAAATAATAATGATTTTTTTGCTGTCAAGAGTTCATCAGATGTGAAAATGATTTTATAAAATTTAAATTATATTTAGGATATAATTATTTATTTTATATATTTATTTAAGTGATTTGACTTAAATAATATTTATGTACATGTTAAAAATACATTTTTATGCAAAAAAAATTTTAGGTTTAAAATTATTTATACTTAATTTTAAAACAGTTTTTGTATTGTATAATGTTTGGTATTTAAATTATAAAGTTTATGTGAATTAAATAATGAATATTCAATTAATTTAAATAAAAAAAATAAAAAATAATAATCTTAAGTCATGAGTTTCAAGGCATGTATATGAAGAGAAATTATTTAGAAATATATAAGCATATAAACAAACAACCATTCTAAATATGATGGCATACCGATATACTAGAACCATTACTTAACTAACAAAATAATATATGGTATATAAATTATCAAAATATTAGTATATAATTATATATCTAATAATTTACCTTTCAGCAATGCAAAAGTACCACACCTTGAAGGGTTAAAATAAACTCCTGAATCAGATTCTAATTCTAAAGGTGTTATCTCCCGAATTGCAGACCGCCGACTATCGAATAGTGTTTAGTTTAATTTGATTGAGCATGGAAATGGAGGAGATGGATGATGAATTTTAACCAGAGATACAGCTAATGGAGGGTTATGATCTATCTATAGAGGAGAGACTAGAGAGATAAGTTAGGATCTAGATCCACTTTATCTTACCTATTCTCTTCCTTTATCCTATCAAAACCCTAGCCCATTCTACATCTCCAAGCCTCCCCAACATGGTCTATATATGGCCGAACTCACAAGCCCCAAAAAGGGCTTCAAAACCATTTAAAGCCTATACAATATTCTTTACATTTAAATCCTATTTAAATGCGTATCGATATCGTATATCGATTAATATATTTATAACTATTATAAACATATTTATTAATATTTTTTAACAAATCAAAATAAATTTTTATAACTAGTATTTCATAAATATTAATTAATTTATAACTATTATAAATTAATTAAATCATATGCTCAAAGGAGTATTCAACGATTCAGTCGTGCGACTCTTTGGGTGTACATTTGGTCAGCGAATAATATCGAACTATTCAAATATTATTGTTCACACATTACTTAGCAGGTGGTGTGACATTTTGGACAAATTATCACATACTTAGTTTCGGTAAAATCCAATTTTACTTTTTTAAGCGTTACTCGATTGTGATTACTATTTACACCAATTCTCTTCGTGAAAAATATAACTCTGAACTTATGGAATTTTGTTATGGTTAAAATTTAAATATCATCCACATTCAACTCAATTGTCCAAACGCAAAGTCCTCGGTTTAATAATAACAATTATTATTAACCGAAATGCTCTAGCAAAAGACTTTGAATTTGAGTTGACTTCAGTTGACCATGATACTAATTTCATATAACTGAGGAGACGAATCCTCTCTTGAAGAGTGTTTCACTTCCAATGCTTCCACTCAACCCAACTATAGTCGTTCAATGGATGTCATGCAATGATTTAATTATAATCAAAGTAGAGTTTCCATAATGAAGCTTGACAGTATTCTCAAGTCGAGGGAATTGTGTAATATTGCAACATCAATATATTATGTTTGATCTTAGCTATACTAACCAACATAAAACAATCAAGTGAGTCATTCCATAGTTATTTAACAACTATCAGTACATAAACCCTTGGTGCCCCCCAACAGCCATGAGTAATTCACTATCCAACATTTGGAGAGTGTTACGTACTCTAGTCTCAACGGATATATCGATATCCAGTGTCGATACAACTTGACTAGTAATATGTAAAGTGGTATATTTATTTTCATTTTGATAAAATTACTCATGGTTACAACACTTTGTTACTACTACCACAAAATGTACCAGTTATGGATTTTCTATTAAATATATTTTTAATTAAATTAATTAATTAATATAACAGATTATATCAAGTATATAACAGAAAGAAAACACCTTTTATTTCGAACAAGATTGGTTATTGAGTTAGATATATGTAACAAATTACATAATTGCCCCTAGGACATACCCCTAACTTTATCAATCTCCTACTTGCACTTGGGATCAATTATGGAATCTTATTCCAACTCTCTAACAGGTTTCCTCAAAACTAATTGGGTCAATTCTTCAGTGAACGAGTATGCTATTATGTTTCAATTATCTACTCTATCAATCAACTCTCTCCGACACTGATAAACTTCCTTTATCATGTGGAACAATTAGGAGTATGTCTCTCAACTTTCAGTGAGCTCTAAGTTCTGTTGTGAACTATATCGTAATATTGTTATCATATAATAATTTTGTAGGATTCTCAACATTTGGAATCACCCTTAGCTCAGTAATAAATTTGTGCATTTACATTTATATACATTTCTTTTATTGCAGCGCTATTCATGACGATGTACTTAGCCTTTTTCATTGAATCGGCCATAGTCTTTCGTTTTCTAACATTTCCAAATTAACGATTCTTAACTTGAATTTAATATTGACATATTATACTCAATATCACTTATGAAAGTTTGAGTCCGAACACTCCTTCGTAAGGAGTTTGTTGTTTCTATAAATAGTTCTCTAGTATTTCATAAATACATGAGAACACCTCAAACAACCATTTAGTGATATCAGATTGAATTTGATATTTTCTTCATGTACCAAATACATAAAAAATAACGATATCGTAGACAACATAACATGTATGATAATTCTTATTGCCAATGCATAAGGATTCCATCTTACATGTTATGTATTAACCATTTAATAAGGTGTCCTTGCATATGTTAGGGACATCCCAATATCTTTTATCTATAAAAGAAATCATTTAGAAATCCAACGTCAAGTATTCAAACAACTTAAGCTGATTTTAACATAGGTACATCATTAACAATCAGCATTGTGTTGTTAACTTATTGTTTAGAAATATCTATGTACTTTTTAACGTTCTTTCTTATGAACACAGGTTTCCTTTTCATTTTGAATGATAATCAAACTATTTGATATTTCTATCAAAATATTTATTCAATTCCGATGCTTATAAGATGATACTTTTATCATTTCTTTGATCATATCCAAAACCCACAAACTCAATATCGCTCCCACTAACTTCGAGACATTTTAGTTGTTATGTGCTAACAGTCTATTCTAAATCATTATTTAGAATTTTTCATTTCAGCACATACGTACCAAACACAAAGTTATACTAAGCAACAGTTTTGTAGGTACATCCGAACCAACCTGAGCATATCGAATGGTGAATCTATTATGTTAATATCAACAATTGAAATTCACCGCATTATTCTTATCAATATAGCTCACTATATTCCAACGACATTTGTCTTTCTCTTAAAGATGCATTTGCACCCAATGGATTATATCCCTTCTAGTATGACTATCAAAATCATATTTTGATAAAGTACTTGGAATTTATTTCATATCTGTGCATCATGCCACATAATAGAGTCTGTAATCTTAATGGTTTAATGAAAAAAACCGAGGATTATTTATTCTTAACATTAACAAAAAACTCATATTTTCTCTTTAATATACAAGAATAATTATTAGACGTTCTAATGTATTGTGTTCATTTAGTTCGGTCAATTTCATTTCATCCCTTGTAATTAGTTTAATCATTGGGTCGCATCCAAATTAATTTTATGCCAATAATTTCTCAAAGAAATTCCTTCGCTGCAAAGTTGGTATTTCTTGAAACGACAGTTATTTCTTAGTGCCATAAAACAGGCATTCATAAACATTTTATGAATTGCCTTATCTAAAACTAATTTTTTGCATTAGTCCATAATATATTTATGCTCACAACATAAATTAGTCACCTAATAACCATCATTCCTAAAATTCTCTTAGGACGATTCATACAAGATTCCTTACATAAAATTATCGTATGCAATTTTTTGACTCGCACAACCTGCCAACTCCTTGGCCTAGGATATGTAGGGATTTCTAATAAAACCTTTATCTTATATGGCTCTGTAAATTATTCTCTGATTAATATTAACTTTAATCTTGTGCACCACTCTTAAGTACACACCTTATATAAAGAATTTAACTCAAATTCACCCATCATTAATCATGCTTTGTCCAACAAAGTTCGATTAATCCTTATCAATACATCATTATATATTATAGGGCGGAGTGGATTTTAAGACTAAATCTTTATTCATATTATTTATGTACGAAACTCTTTCTAACATACTCACCCATTCAATCAAGTCAAATCATTTTTTGTCATATCTTAGATTATTTACTTCTGTTTTATATTCTATGAGCTTATCATAGACTTATACATGCATATCAAATACATATGTCCATATCCATGATAACTCATCGATTAATACAATGAAGTACGCAGAGACGTTTTGGTATTAGTAGAGTTACAATTACATACATTTATATATATCAATCCAAAGAGTTCATCAACTCTTATGATGTTAACACTAAATGGATGCATAACCCTTAATTGTTTGAGATATAGTTAACTTATTATCATATGATTCATATTTATATAATAAAAATTATTTCTCAAAACTACGGCTTAGTCTATAATTCCAAAATAATTATAAATAATTTTATGTACTTCAGTATTTTCCAATGCATAACTTTTGTTATGAAAACAAATACCGCATTATAGTTTTATTTCATAACAAATATTCATAGAATTCACATTGAAATATAACTATGTATACTTTTTAGTCGACAGCCAAAAATAGTTATTATTTCATTAATAACGTTCGGTATGTTCTACGAATTTTTTTCATAATTTGATGCAATCTTTAAGTGCTATATAGCATGCTCCCACTATTTCCGCCGTTACTATAATAGCATATTAAATTTGGACCATCATTCACTTAATATAGATTATATATTTCATACAATACAACTAGTTTACAGTGGAGAGTTTTTTGATCAAATATCTTGAAATCAAAGAAATAAATCTCATAGAAAAAATATTTCTATATGAAACTGCATTTGGAGTAGAAATCGTATTTCTTATTCTAATGTTGTAACGAACGGCCCTTTTTCGACCCTCGAAAATCGACATTAATACATCCACTGTATTGCGTGTCGAGCATTCAAGTACCGGAAAGAACGATCATTAGGGGAAAGAAAGAAGATAGAGGATAAGAAGAAACTAAACAATCACATAATCTCACAATGCAATGGAATAACATATATTAATCAACATAATTCTTTATAAAGTCATTTCCAAAATTATACATCAGAGTCATACTAATACAAATTCTACCCTAGGACCGTTATAACAGCCTGTCACTACCTAACTGATACAAGATGCATATAATACAATAGAAACAATTACTAGTTATCGATGAAGCCTCGTGCTCCAAGCTCCTCCAAGATGCATCCGAGGAAAACCTAAACCACGTGGTTGCCCATAAAAATTTGAGCACCCAAGAGTTTTAGGGAAAGAAAATAAAACTCTGGGTCAGACATGGGTCTGGTGTGAGTAAATTCAAACAACTGAATTATTTCTTTTAAAAGACTTTTAAAATCAGTGGTATCTCGTAAGACCACAACGCACATAAACAAGGAAGGGTTTTTACCTTACAACAGCCAAAACAATTTTTTGTAAAAATCCAGTGATATTATAATAATGTCTAACGGTTCAAGTAAAATACGAATATAGCTGAAATGCTTGCATCTCACATTTCAACATAGTTGGGTACATCTAAAATCGTAAAGGCACATATTGGAGAATGGATTTCATACTATGATAAGGTAATGGACTACCTTCCACAAGTACATCTCTAGATAAAATGCACTGGGGTCTGACAATAACATCTTGTAACCCTGCCACACAGGACTGGCCTACCACTTGACTAGTAGTACCAAATATGATCACCTCACTTTGGGCCCCAAACCATACATGAGTAGATAGTAATTGATCTAGATTTTGGATGACCATACCCTAATGGGAGCGACTCGCATGGCCCTGCTGCATGCCCGATTTTTGTCATTTCTCGATTGATGAGGTTTGAGGCTACATTTTACCTTTATTTAGCACTTCGCACTTGGAATGCTACAATGCCCTCCAGGCATCAATGCAATGATATCATTCATCCATACAATTTTGTTCCGGGACTGAATGAAACTGAAAGCACTACCTCCACTACACCCATTTTAAAATCACCCTCAGGGTTAGTAGCAAAACGCTCTTGCACTTCAAAACTCCATCTTCGATTCCATACTCTTCAAGATGTCTTCAGTTCGAAATGCTTGAGTTAGATCGAAGTGGTTTTCGGATAACATATCCGATCCCAGTCTCTTCGAAACAACTTTCGATAATTTCTAGTAAACTTAACCCCGGTTCTTTGGGAAATAATCAAACAAAAGATAAGAGCGGAGATCACCTCCTAACCACTAGTGATAGTATTTCCTTATCATTTATCCTAGAAGAATGAAATGAACTTATACAGTATAGCACCACCGACGGTAACCGTGCCATATAATTCCATGTTTCTCCTAGATATTTCCATAGCTACGTTTTGGTCCAAATTTTGATAGTTGGTTATTTAACTTCAAATAAACAAACATTCAAACATGGATTTAATTCCATATGGGTGGATTGATTTCATATGGGATCCAATAAGCCTTTATTAGTTTAATCTTTAGTTAATAAAATCACTATATAAAACTTGATCAAAAGATCTTTACACAACACTATTTCCAAAACCTTACTTCTCCTTTTTACTTGGAAAATATTTATACTTATCTTAGGGGTATAAGTATATTATCAAAACATTCGGAAAATTCCTCCTTTCAAATTTCTTTTTAAAAACATTACTTACTATAAAACCAAACCTCTTATCCTTTATAATAATTCCCTTTTTAAAAGCTCACTTCTTAGTTCAAATAACTTATAAATTTCCAAAGTCGATTTAAAAAACACTTTTATAAGTCTACAAGTCAATTTACAAAACCCCTTTATAAACCTCTAAAATCATTTATAAAACCTTTCCCCATTTAAAACTTCTTTGTTAAATCTTCCTTAAGAAAAATCTTATACAAAATATCTTTTGCAACTCATCCTTTTAAATCACTTTAAATAAACCTTTTACTTAGTAAAACACATTTTTATAAATAATTTATTATTTATAAATACCTTTATAAAATAATAATATAACTTGAAAAATCATTTATAAACCTTAACCCCAAATTGATTGAAGAATTGAAATTAATTCAAACCATACTTTATAATTTCAAAAAGAGCTTAGCAATCCCAATGTTAGTAATTTAAGTTACCATTTAACATCAATTTCACTTTCAAGTCACTTAACCATTTATTTACATAAGTCAACATATATGTAAATGCAATTCATATCCAAATCAGGGAATAACATGTCAATACAACTCAACTAGCATATACATGTCCAAATAACATAATAGTAGGATGGTGATTTGTCCTGCTAAATAGATGTCCAAATAATTCACTACTTAGAGCAAAATGAGAATTTATTCTACTAAACGTATGTTCATACAATAAACAATTACAGTATAGCAAAACAGGGATTTATTCTGCTATTAGATGTCCAAACAATCAAACAATTAACTTATACCAGAACGGAAATTTGTTCTGCTAACACATGTCCACACAATCAAACCATTTTCATAACTCATTCACAATTGTTTGTCTACTTATTGGTATCGACATTTGAATCCCTTATGTTCAAAACCCTCTATGGAAAAGAAGTACCTTTAAAACAATTTGATTCTCGAAACCAAGAATTTAAAACTTAAAATTCCATTTTAAAATGATTAATTACAAGTTAAATTCTTTGTTAAAACATAATTAATCTTTATTAAATTTGAACTTAATTTAATTATAAATTAATAAATAATTAAATCTTTAATAAATAATTTATTAATAAACTAAACCCTTAATTAATCCTTTATTAAATATTAAATGATAATTTAAAACCTTTATGAAAAATTAACTATTAATTAATCTCAATTAATTTTATATATAATCTTTTAATTAAAACTTAAATAATGAATTAAACCTTTAATAAATAATTTATTATCAATTAAAACCTTAATTAATTTATAATTAAAAATAATTAAAATTATCTTAATAATTAATAACTTCTTAATTAATATTCCTTAAACATCATTGTTAAGTTTCTAAAACATTTTTAGAACACTTTTAATTTTAAAAAACCAAATTTTGTAAAAATCGGATTTTTAAGTGAAACTACATCCATAGCGACTATTGATATGGTTACCTGTAACTTGAAAATATTTTTTTTACTTTGCTTTGAAACTTATCATTTTTGGAAGTTTACTTACTTTTTCAAAAACATAAAGCAAACCTTGTAAAAGTAAAGTAAAGTTTGAAAACTTTTTTGGAAAAAGACGGGTGTGTAGCATGACGTTACACAGCCGGTTATATAATAAATATAGATAAGTCGACCAACATGCCTGATCGATGACAGTACAAGCTAATGATCACGGAAACATACAACATAGATAGTAAGGAAAGCAACATACTACAACCCATACAAGCATATACACAATACTGACAAAAGCTTCAAGCCAAGGGAGGACGAAGCACAGAAAGTGACATGTTGCGAACATCAAACAAACAAGCAAACGACTATGGCTGAGGAGGGAACGCCGAACTGCTCTCCACCGACTCGGTTGGGGAAGGACTACTACGCGGGAGTCAGAGCCTGAAAGGGGCTGATTGGCTGCAACCTGTAAGAGTAGAGAATAAGTGAGAAATACGCCTACAAATGCCTTCGAACTGATATCTCGGTTTGTTGAACACAATTGCGTTGCGTTCCTTCCAAATGTAGTAAAGTTTGAAAACTTAAAATCGATTTTGATTTCAAAAAAGAAGACTATAGTTTTACACATGGAATTCCATTCCATCTTAACACTAACGATGCTAATTTTTCTTAGTGTATACCCAAAACTTCAAGATTACAACAAAATCATACATGCCACATCCACAAACCTAAGAAAGATCACATTACATAAACAAAGTGTACAACTTTCCAAACAATGCTATATTTGGACTTCAATTTCAAGTCTAATTTACAATCACACTCAACTAACACTTATAAAATCAATCACATCATAAACCAAGACTTCAACCAAAAAATTATAGCACACTTTAACCAATATATAAAAGTTTAAAACTTTGAATTTAAAAACTAAAAGTTTACTCACCAAAGTTTAGAAAACTTTTTGAAAACTTGAAATAACCTTGCAAACTTAACTTAGGACCCTTGCATCTTGAAATAGGCTTGGCCTAGGGCATGCATGGCTCAGCCATGATAAGAACAAGGATGTGTGGGCTTCACTTGGAGAGGTGGAGGTACTTTGGATAAGGTTGAATTCACAAAATCGGACCCAAAAATTAGTCATATTCTCTTGTATTTTTGGCCATGTTACTCTCGGAATTTTGAAAAGTGGTCAAAATAAAAGTTGTTGGAAATTCTTTTCTATAATATTACAAAAAAATAATTACTCAATTTGGTTGGTTTGAGAGGGATATAGTCAAAAGAAAGAGTGTTATTTTCGGGCTAGAAAATCTGGGTTAAAAAAACGAGTCTTAAAGAAATGCATTTTTGATATAGCTATGCTCAAAATTTGAAGAAGTGGTACAAATAGAAGTTGTAGTCACTGGAATTTTACACAGTTTAAAAAATATTTCTCCATTTAAATCGGAGAAGAGGAAAATATGATAGGAGGAAAAAAAAGGAAAAATTGAAGGAGGAAAGGGCTATTTATAAGCAAGAAAAAAAATTACTTAAACACCCCTTGTCCTTTACCCTTCACCACCTTATGCCACCTCACCGAGTTTGTCCCCCTCCTAACACTTCATGTTCCAACATGTTAAAACATGTTTTGTACTTTGTACTTATGCCGGGAAAAGCATCTTTATATTATATAATATATTAACTTTTTATAATGAAATCTTATCTTATATATATACATACATACTTAAGTATACATACATGTACACATACGCATTTCCATGTCAAAATATTTGTAAATGTATATATGTGTGTATACCAAAGTGTCACGACATTTCCGACAAAATTTAGCCAATGAAAAGTCGAAAATCGAAAAAACGAATTTCAGCCACATTTTCAATTTTTCTTCGAACTAAATATTTTTGTAAACCAAATTTGAAAACAAATTCACCATCATTATTTAATATATATAAGATTTTTATTTTAATTATAAAACGTGTATAATCAATAGTAAAATTAATTAAATATTCACAAATCAAAGCATTGAAATTCCGGGTCGTTACAAATGTTAAGTATTAATTAATATTATTACAATTCCCGTTTCCGATGTTTCTTTATGGAAGAAGTGACTATTCACTCTCTTCATCCGACTGTACCTGAAATCACATCTATCCTTGTACACTTAGTATTCTTTCTAAATGGTCGAACCATTCAAAAGAATACCCTTACTATAACATCATAACAAACTCTTTACAAAATTGGACTCGATCATCTTAACATTTAAGGACATCAAATATGTTGCAGTTTGCGTAAACTGATCGGACTAATATTTCAGCGATAGAGTTCTTAGATCTTATCTTGTAGTTTTGGTCTAGTGTTTATATTTAACACGATACGATCTTTATTGTGATATATCAAATTGAATACTCGATCTCACAATATAGTTTATTTGCTTGCTTCAAATGAACTAATTTCATTGAAATATCATACATTACAAACTGTAGTCGTTCACCAGATAGTACTTATATGTGATAGTATATGGATCAAATATCCATAGTCTTTTATTGCTTTTGAGTTTAGATCTTATAGAATGTAATACACAGTCTTGACCAAATAAACACATAAGCGATCAAATTATAAATGTATTTAGTAGTTGTAAAATCAGGTGCTTGCATGGGTATTGAAATGTTAACATGCAATAAGCCTTTATTAGTAAGTATATGTTATATTTCTATCTGTCAATATTCAATTTAGTTCATCTGTGTATCTTAATTGATAAATGTCTTATCGATTATATTAAATGCTCAAGTTTATCAAGTAGATTATTATAACATTATATAGCATATGTTCTTATAATATTAGAAAGGTTAAATGTTATTATCTTATGTTTATAATAAGGCTCCCACTAGTTTTTTATGTTTCACTAAACCCTGAGTGAAACTAAATGTCTTTCGACTTCAGTAATGGGTGTTAGGACTCGTATGCCTTATGATTCTGATCTTAAGGAAAGATCAACCAATCGTAGGCCTACATATGATGGATAACTCCTTATCGGTTGTATCACATACAACTCCTAATGCATGGTTCCTTGTCCTAATCCTGCATTTATCTTGAGGAAAGCTCAACAAATAAAGTGGAACTATCCACTCGGACCTATCATTTCACAATGGTCTAAATATAGTGCGCATAACTTGAGGAAAGCTCAATAAATACATGCGGTTATCTTACCTCAACCATTCAATATATTAATACTAATACACATAACATCCCTAGCTTGAGGAAAACTCAATAACTAAAGAGTATGCAAGTAATCTGTTAATTTATAAATGACAGAGGACAACTTTATATTAAAGATACATATCCTTCAATATATTATATCGAGTGATATCGACTTATGGAATAATGTATTTCTTATGAAATACCGTTGTGCTTCAAGTGTTGGAAGCATCAGAAATCATGATGTATGTACATATACATATGTATTTATTCATTAAGTCTATTTAGGGTTTCATTCATGTTCCACCTTTTGTTATACATTTGTATTATATGAGTTTTATTAGTGTTTGCAACCAAATTGGCCATAAACACCAAAGAATAGATTTAAGTAGTGAAATAAATGAAGAAACTAAATGAAAACAGAGGAATATATCAAAATAACAAAAAAACACAACATCAAGCTAGAACAACAAGATTTATAGTGGTTCATCGTTGATTTCCTACGTCCACTTTGAATATAATTTTTATTACTTTTCAATTAACTTGATTACAATTAGAAACAACAAGAAGTAGCAAGAGACAAGAGAATAATGGAGGGGGTTGATTACAATAATGGTGTTATCTAACCAATAACGTAAAGATCCTCAGAATGACCCCCTTGGCCTGTATGTATAGGTGAAGGCGACCTCCAATCTGACTGGAACTTCGGCAACAGAACCTTCTCATTCATAGGGGCCCACCAGAGGGAGGGCTAGGCCAAATTACAATGGAGAGGGATCGGTATCGATCCCTCCATGTGTGGAATTTGGGGCAGTGATCCCTATGGCAGCTCCTTTATGCTCTAATATGATGGTGTTCCAAATATCAGGGTGTTTGGATGTGTGGAGCTCTTGCTTTTGCCTAATTCTTGGTTTATATTCATATTAGTCTGATGAATACCGATCCCTTCATGTGTCAACATGTCGAACCCTCTTGTTGTATTAATATATTTCGATCCATATTGCTTCTCAATTACATGCCGATCCATATTGCTTCTCAACTACATGTCGATCCATCCTTTATAAGCACGCCGATCCCTACGTTTGTTGCATGCTATGCCGATCCCTCTGGTGCCATTCAACCACGCTGAACTTGATACCACATCTAATGATGATCCCTATAGTCTCTCCTTGCTATACCGAACCCTTTAGCATCTCGTCCATATTTACAAACCACTATGCCGACCCATAATGAGTGTGAGATATATGCTGAACCCTACTATGACATTTCACTATGTTGATCCCTTTGTGGCTCCATCTACGTTGGCTATCCAACCACCTACCATGTCGACCCCTTGAATAACTTCCAAAGCCGATCCTTATTACCTTGATTCGCTATACCGACCCCTACGGTATCTCAACTATGTTGACAAATGACTACGCCGACCCCTATTTCTCCTGAGCTAACTTCTATCCTTCTAACATCCTGTACTGTCTGCTATCATCTCCACTTAACACGGGCTTTATATAGCTGTCCGAACTCTATTGCTAGGTCCTAAAGCCATTGCCTCATGGTTATTATTCTCATCAGCAGTCGAATCTATCTTGCACGATCAGCCCAATATAGCCGGGTCTAGGCACCGGGTAACACTTGCCTCCCAAAGTACGTCTTGTGAGTAACATGATGTGCTTTGAATTGAAAAAAGTCTAAGTTGCTGGAAATAAGTCCATCTAACTCCCTGTTGACTTCTATTTCTTTATCGACCTTCAATAATACAAGTCTAATGTCGTATTCCGTTAGCATATACAAATTTGGTTATGTGGGGCTTATAGGCTTTCTCTTATTTGATCGGACCTCAAACTTGAGGGTTTTAGGCTTGATTGCGATTTCAATTAATTTCAAAAAGTCGAATTTTTAAAGTGTTCCCATGCACACCCAAAAACACATTTCTGTTGCTGGCTCCCGGATGTGTTCAAATGTTCATAGGTCGTTGCCAGTTTTTATAATTTCTTATATGCTCGTGTTTTCAATCGAACCTTTATGATAATGATTGCCTAATATCTTTCAATTGCCCATCATTTCTTTTCTCCCATTTGTTTTTGGAGGGATCGACATCTGGCATGCTGACCCTCTGCTGAATTCACGTGGATAGGGATCGGCAAGTTCTAATGCCGATCCCTTTTCAATCCCATGACCAAGTCACCCAAGATGACCGGTTCCACTTCCTTTCACACATGCACATATATAAACTCACCCCCCTTTCCTTCTTACCTGCTTACCTTCACATTCTTGCTCCCAAATTTCACCTTAACATATTCACTGCCTTTTTCCTTCCAAACTCCTTCTCTGCCGAACCTATAACACCACAAACCATCTAGTAAAATAATAATCCTTTAGCTCATATTCGAATCCAAGCTTTGAACTCAACCTTGCCTAAAAACCGCTCCTTCGTCATCTTCAATTTCAGTAAGTTTGAACGTTCATCTCTCTAATTTGACTTTGATACATAGGTATGTGGTCCTCTTTAATCGCGTTAGTCGAGTCATGAGTCTTGAGTTGGCATGAGTTCGAGGGATTTTTAGGTGAATGATTTAGTAGGTTGCAATAGAATATAAGAATAAGTAGGAGAAGGTGAAGGAGATGGAGAAGGGAGGGTTCGATTGATGTCCTGGAATGGATGAAGGAGAGTTGGTTTTTAAGATTTGAGAAGACGAAATTAGGATTGGTGAGGGTTTAGTAGTTTTTAGTTGAAAAGGGATCGGTGTAGATCACTTTGAAGTGGGGGTTGGTTGGTTTGTTGAGGGATCGGTGAGAACTAGTCACGAAGAGAGGGTTCGGTATGAAGTATTTTGGCGATAGGATGAAGAGGAGTTAATGTTAAGGATCGGTGTAGGAAGTGGCTTACGACGGATCAGTAAAAGTTTGTTTTTTAAGGGATCAGTGCTAGTAGTCTTAGCATAGGGATCGATATTGTGTGGTTTGGGTAAGGGATCAGCACAGAGAGTTAATGGATCGGTATTGACAACAAATGCTAATTTAACTTAAGTCACTTAAACACTTAATCACATATTGCCTTGCCCGAGCATAAGATGGCTAAGAACAATATGACTTTCATACTCAGAATGTCGGACTTAAGTCTGAATGAACATATTTATGGACTTCTCTATATAGACAAAGTAAAAAACTGGCTAATGCACTTCAACAATGGACTTAAAAATTCAGAATGTCAACAGCTGATCCCAAAGCTTTCGTTGCCGATCAACTTTCTCGTCGATTAAGATGGTCAGCGATGACGGCCTCTCTGGACGGAACTCCAAGTGTCGTCATTTTATTCCTTCTTCTCTGATTTCAAACCGTTTATACTTGTTTCACATTGCACTGCACTACATTAGTTCACACATGACACGGGGGGAACAGGTTATTATTTCCAATGTTAACTGTCTATCGAGTATAGCTGACATAGATCTCAAGTTGCACGAAATGCTCAGTCAAAATGTCTTCTGAATCAGTTGCAAGATACATCAGTTCAGAGGCAAGATCAAGTTCCACCACCATATCTGAAAAGCCTTCTTCAAGCCACCATACAGAACAAGTGAAGGCGTCTGAGCCATAAATGAATCTCTTTTACGATATTCCGGTCATACCTACGGAAGTTATCAGTCCAGCTCCTGATGCCGTCGAGGGTGCCATCATCCTAGATAACCCTATCGACTCACAAGCTTCTAGAATCGGCGAAGCTACCCTTCGTCGATTATGCTCCATCCATGGAATCCCATTTGAAGATGTTTTGGTTCCAACGAGGCAAGACAGACCTCACTTGTCCCCAGCCAGATATACTGCTTGCAACAAGTTTATGTGCTGGGTTGGATGCGTGCTACACTTCAACTCCTTTGCCCCGGATATGTTGTGGTATCTAGGGATCACTTCTACCTAGTTGCAACCCCACAGCTATGCTTTCATCCATGGGACGTTCCTTCTCTTCATGAATGTTCTGTTCCGTTTGTCGACCTCCGAAGACATCAGATATATATACAACTTCAAAAGACGGTCAGGGAGTCTCTCATATGTCTTCCTTGAACCTTCGCCTAAATGCCAAGTTTTGACAGGTGCATGGAACAAGCTTTCCTTATTCAAGCACGAGTGGTTTTATGTACGATGTCCTCCTAGCTTCGCAAGGAGATGGTTAGAAGGATGTAAGTGCTAGTTCTGCTTCCGTCTTAAGTTCGATGACTCACTCCTTCGAATACACTAACATCCTAAGTTCTTTCAGGTGTTCTCCCTCGACCCGAAGGCGTCGAGTATTCTAGAGCCATCGCCGCCATTCGTGCCACTCCCGTTGAGGATCGGGATATTAAACTCCTCGTTACTGACAAGCTACTATCATTATTCGGGCTGCTGGAAGATGGCCGAAAAATTGGACTCCCCGGGAGCAAAGTAGTCCTGAAACAATTGACCCTGTCGTGCCCCCCTGCCGAGAGGACTTGGGAAGACATCAAAGAGGGTGAGATCAAAGAATCTCAAGCTGATATGTCAAGAAATGAAGATACAGGCCTGGGAAAAGCACCGGTGGCTAAACCGCCGCAGGTCGGTCAAATGCAAACACCCCCGGAGAGGAAGAAAAAGTTAGTGTACCGGCTGCGCAAAAGTAAAGCCGAAGCAAATCCAGAGTTTGTCATTACTCCACTTGAAAAGGAGTCATCCTCTCAACACACGGAAAGCTCACTGAAGGGATTCTCTGGCCTTCCAATCCCAGACGATACATGATCTATGACTTTCCTAACATCAACATCGAAGTGCTCAACTCCCCCTCAGAAGCGGCGAAGGTGTCCAACCTTCCAACAGAGGGGAGAATACTCTGATGATTAAAGCCACTGTTACTGGTCCATTAGAGGAGCACTAGGACACACACAAACACTTGCACTCCACTATACAGTTGTTATTAACTCTTCACGTGACAGCTTTTAATATGCTCTTATTTGGTTCTTTACAGGTGCAATGTCACAGTCCCGCGCCTTCGATCGTCTTAAGGGTTCTTCTACTTACTATCGCTCGGGCCACGATTCCGAATTCGGGAACGTAGAGAAAAAAATGACGAGCGAGACAAAGATTATTATTCATGGGAGTCCTCTTCCTCATCCAGATGGAAGTCTCAATCCCATGCTTCTCGCTATGATGAACATTCTAATCTCCCTACCCGTAGTGGATAAAATCTTTGTATCACGGTCCTCAGGCCGCCGTGCCCCACGAGCAACATTCTGGCTCGTCTAGTTCAAGGCAATCACATGAGCGCCGCTCTGGCCAGCATCCACTTGCCACTTCTGATCCGCTTCCGCCGGTTCTCCCTCACGACTCTATGATAGTGGAAAAATTAGCTGAACTTAAAGCTATCTTTTTGAAAATCTGCTTTGATTTACTTAACTCCTCCCTTCCACATGTCATTCCCAGAAGCGTCAAGGAAAATTCACTCGCATGCATGAACGATGTATTTGTTCAGCATGAATCATTTATTCACTTGGCTGAGAATGTCTCCGAAGTCTCCGTCGAGCGTCAACATGAAATCGACCACCTCAAGTTGGAGGCTATCCACGACAAGGACATCATCAAGCACCAGGACTCTGAGCTTCTTGAGTATAAAACCCATCTTGCAGAAGCATAGAAGAATGCGAAAGAAAAGTCAGAGGCGGTGAATCGCCTGGAGACTTTGCATAAAAAAGAACTTGACGCAGCACTTCATCACAGTGGCTCTCTGGCTCTAGAAAAGGACTCCTTACAAAAGGATAAAGATACCCTAGCTCGCCGTGTTGAAGAGGTTGAAAAATTATTAAATAAAGAGAGGTAGGAAAGGATAGAGGCGCAAGAAGAATCGCAAAGATACTGTGAGGAGATCATCGTGGCAAGAAGCTTAAGAACAACGCTTGATGAACAATTCACCAAAATCGAAGCTTTAAAGGAAGAGGCCCATAAAGAGGGCAGGAAGGAAGTGCTCGAAGAAGCTAACTCCCGGGTAGAAGTTGCCACCGAGTCCGGCAGGAATGAGATCAAGGACTTGTTCGATCCACTCATCTTCGAATATAATGCGAAATTCCTCCTCCACCGCGACTTGACCTTTCTTGGCGAAGGTTATCTTGAACCACTCGCCAAAGCCTAGCAGCTCATCATTAAGAAAAAAAGGAAGAATTGGGAGAAGCGGGATTCAATGAAGAGGAACTTATGAGACATGTGCTTCGAGGTAACGAGCCGTCTGATCTAACCATCGCCAAACTTCAATTCTCTAAAGCTCCTGCACCGACTATAGAAGGAAGGGATATTGCCGAGTCAGCCGGAACAGATCCTAAAAGTTCTTCTCCTATCCAAGTGGTCGGACCATCTTCTTCTCACGATACGTAGCAAACCCTTGGCTATGATCCGGACAGGCCTGGCTTTGGACCATAGATGGTGTCTCCCATTCTCGAGGGAAGCACTCCATTGACTACAGAAAGTTAACCGGATGCTGGTATCATATTGAACTTCTTCGATTTTGAGAAATTTTTGCCCTTCATGCGCAATGTCTTTCAACTAATGCTTGTGTTTGGACAACTCTTTTGCGGGTCTTCAAGGCCCTGATTAAACTCCTAGGAGCGGTGCCGCCACGGAGCAGCAGGAAGAGACGACCGGAGTCCCGATCATTGTTGATATCCCGGGGCCCGATGCCCAAGTCATCGGCACCCTCGATGAAGATAAACCCGGAGACTCGCCCTCTGTTGATGAATCAGAAGACGTAGTGATCATAGGTGCTTCAGGGTACATTACTGAAACTAGCATGAGGGAGCATATCAAGGAGGAGGAGAGATTAAAGCGCAAAGTGAAAGGTGAACCCATTGAGGTGGAAACTGAAGACCTTAATCTTGTGCCACTGCAAGTTATTCCACCAGGTGGAATGATTCCAGGCAAATCCCTCCTTCTTCTTTGAGCATTCTGGCCAAGGGCGGCAAAGGGCCCCGGAAGAGAAGCTCGATCGACTCTACTCCTAAAAAGTAAAAGAGGGAAAGAAGGTCGAAGAAGTAGTCACTACTTCATATCATTGTATATAGTTTTAGTAGTTATTTCTTTCCTCAATCATGGGTATTTGGATTCGAATCCCGTTCTTGTTCTCTCTTTTTTGTAGTAATCTGTACGGGGTTTTGGGACTTGTGAATAAAAGTTTTTGCTTTTGATTAGTCATCGTGTGAATCTTACTTTACTAGTAGAATAATTACTCCCTATTCCATGTACTTGTAGTTTTCTTATTGCAAATCCTGTTTATAATTCACCATCTCCATCTCAGGTCTCTCTTCAGTCGTTCCTTAAGTCGTAAGGAATGTTAAGCCAGAACTGTAATGGGCTGCCATATCCAACCTTCGATACTTTGAATTTCTTCTATCGATTTCAAGTTGGACTTCATGGGATAGTGGACGGTTGAGATCTGTCCACCCGAATTGTTCATATTCATGTCTGTACTCCAGGGATTTAGAATTTTCTCGTGGGTAGTCATGTATCTGCCTAGGGCGGTCGTTTTTCCGCCCGGATTATCTACACTCCAGTCCGCACTTTGGGGACTTATAGTTTCCTCGTGGGCAGTCGTGTATCCGCCCAAGGCAGTCATTTTTCTTCCTAGATTGTCTACACTCCAGTCCACATTCCATGGACTTAGAGTTTTCTCGTGGGCAGTCGTGTATCCGCCCAGGGCAATCGTTTTTTCCGCCTGGATTGTCTACACTCCAGTACGCACTCCGGGGACTTAGAGTTTTCTTGTGGGCAGTCGTGTATCCACCCAGAGCAGTCGTTTTTCCGCCCGGATTGTCTGCACTCTAGTCCGCACTCCGGGGACTTAGAGTTTTCTCATAGGAAGTCATGTATCCGCCCAGGGCAGTCGTTTTTCCGCACGGATTGTCTACACTCCAGTCTGCACTTCAGGGACTTAGAGTTTTCTCGTGTGCAGTCGTATATCCGCCCATGGCAGTCGTTTTTCCGGCCGAATTGTCTTCACTCCAGTCCGCACTCCGGGGACATAGAGTTTTCTCGTGGGCAGTCGTGTATCTGCCCAGGGCAGTCATTTTTCTGCCCAGATTGTTTGCTCTCAAGTCCGCACTTTGAGGACTTAGAGTTTTCTCGTGGGCAGTCGTGTATCCGCCCAGGGAAGTCATTTTTCTGCCTAGATTGTCTACACTCCAGTCCGCACTTCGGTGACTTATAGTTTTCACGTGGGCAGTCGTGTATCCGCCCAAAGCAGTCGTTTTTCTACCCAGATTGTCTGCACTCCGGTCCGCACTCCGGGGACTTAGATTTTTCTCGTGGGCAGTCGTGTATCCGCCCAAGGCAATCGTTTTTTCTGCCCGGATTGTCTACACTCTAGTCCGCACTCCAAGGACTTAGAGTTTTCTCGATCTCCAATTTGCCGGTGACCTTTGTTCCTTATTGCGAGTACCACCCTTTGGTTTGTCTACAGGAGTCATCAATTTAGCGAATTTACGGAACTCATCATGTTTAACCCCATCGGGAATTGGTATGATTGGTCGATTTCAAACTTCGTGAATCTTTTCACACATCACACATATTGATATCAATCAGTTTCATTGTATACTTAGCATAAAATGAAATAACAGTCAATTATGCAAAGGAAGTTCAAGATTTTATTCACCATATGAAAAGGAAAAAACTAACTTGTCTTATTACACATCCACAAGATCTAAAGCAAATGTTGAAAGTAACTAGTACTGAAATACAAAATAATGTTCTAAGTGAAATACGTCGTAAATGCTCGTTATTCCACACTCTTGGGAGTGTCGCGCCATCAACAGTCGCTAGCTTGAAGGTTCCTTTCCCAAGCCTCTATTTAATGACGTACGGTTCTTCCCATGTCGAATTCAAGTGCGGTGGGACCGAAAAAACCCGTTTCAGGACAAGGTCGTCGACTTCAAAGGTTCTCGATCGTACTTTTATGTTGTAATATCGGGCGACTCGATGTCGGTGTGCGGCTGCCCTCAAATCGGCCTCCTCGCGTTTCTCATCGATAAAGTCCAAAGATTCCAAGAGCAGATCCTGGTTCATTCTATGGTTGTAGTAAGTCACTCGATGAGAAGTGACTTCGAGTTCTACTGGAATAACCGCTTCAGCTCCATAGGCAAGAGCGAATGGAGTATGGCCAGTCGTGGACTTTTGAGTGGTCCTGTTGGCCCAAAGTGCCGTAGGAAGTTCATCTACCCACTTACCTCTAGCCTTCTCTAAATGCTTTTTAGAATAGACTTGATAATTTTCTTTACAGCTTTAACTTGTCCATTCTCCTGAGGGTGAGCGACCGCTGCAAACCTCTTTTGAATACGATATCTCCGACAAAATTCTTTAAATTCAGCACTATTGAACTGAGTCACATTATCTGTTACGATAGTCCGTGGGAGACCAAAGCGACATATGATGTTTCGAACAACAAAGTTGATAACTTTTTTGGTTGTGATCGTTGCTAGCAGTTCCGCTTCAACCCATTTTTTGAAGTAATCAACTGCGACAATGGCTTACTTCGCATCACCCTTAGAAATTAGTAAAGAACCGATGATATAAATACCCCACATAGCAAATAGTCATGGACTGACCATTTGTGTGATCTTCGTTGGTGGAGCTCCCAGAACTTTTGCATATATCTTGCACTTATCACATCGTCTCACATAATCAGTAGCGTCCCGGTTTACAGTTGGCCAATAATATTCGTAGCGAACTATCTTCTTAGCCAGAGTTTGCCCTCCAGTGTGATCGCCGCATTCTCCCTCATGGACTTCTTTCAAAACATGCTTTATCTCGTCATAAGCAATACACCGGAGTAAGGGAATGGAAAACCCCTCTCTATACATAGTTCCTTCTTGCATTAAATACCGTGAAGCTTTATGAAGGACTTGTCGCTTTTAGTTTCTCCCTTTGGGCAAGATTCCATGCAACGGGTAATCTTTAAATGGAGTCATCCACGATTCCCTCTCGGGCTCCATTTCCAATACTCGATCAACTTATATCATGTTTATGCTTAGGGTATGTAATGTCTCGACTGGAACCAAGCCCATATGTTGCGCATCACCAGTACTAGCAAACTTTGCCAATGAAGTAGCTTCTCCGTTCTGCTCACGTGGGATATGTGAAATGTCATAGTACTCGATATCTACCAACAACACCTGAACTCGGGTAAGATATGGGGCAAGTCATTGTCCCTTAGCCTGGTAGTCTCCTCTGATCTGATAAACCACTAGTTGTGAGCCACAAAATATTTCAAGGGACTTCACTCCGAGCTCTCTAGCAAGTTTAAGTCCAGCAATTAGTGCTTTGTACTCAGCCTCGTTATTTGTAACCGGAAAATCAAGCTTCAATGCATAACAGATTAAGCGGTTCTCAGGGTTTACAAGTACAATCCCAGCTCCAGAACAATGATCATTAGATGCTCCATCAGTGTACAACTTCCATCGCACGATAGTGATTCCGCTACTTTCTGGAATCTTACCTTGGACGGTAAATTCCGCTATAAAGTCCGCCAACGCTTGTCCCTGGATAGCTCTTCATAGCAGATATGTAATGTCGAACTGGCTGAGCTCAATGTTCGATTTAAGCAACCTTCCAGATGTATCAGGTCGTCGTAATGGCTGGTCGGTGTAAACGCTAATCGGACGGGCTTGGAAGTACGGGCAGAGTTTCTATGATGCGATTAGCAAGCAGTATGATAGTTTCTCTATCTTTGGATAGTTCCTTTTTGCTCCTGTCAATCGCTTGCTGACGTAATACACCAGCCTTTGAATCCAGTTCTCTTCGCGAATCAAAGCGGCACTTATAGCATGTGTTGATACTACCAAATAAAGGTATAACTCCTCGTGATCTACCGGCTTTGACAAGACTGGGGGTCTCTCCAAATGATTTACCAGAGCTCAAAACGCATCTTCACAATCCTACGTCCATTCAAGGTTCCTCTTTCCCTTTTTATTAAATTAAAGAAAGGAATGCATTTATCAGTTGCCCTGGATATGAATCAACTCAAACAAGCAACTTTCCCATTCAAACATTGCACTTGCTTAATGATTCTTGGTGCCTGAATATCTCGAATAGCTTGAATCTTTTCTGGATTAACTTCAATTCCTCGAGCATTAACAATAAAGCCCAAGAACTTCCCTAACGCAACACTGATGAGCACTTCAAAGGATTGATCTTCATGTTATGAAATCGGAGGATGTCGAACATCTCTGCCAAGTCTCGAATGTGGTCGTTTGATCGGCGCGACTTCACAAGCATATCATCCACATAGACTTTCATCGTCCTCCCAATCTGATCTTTAAACATTCGGTTAACCAAACGTTGATGGGTTGCTCCAACATTCTTTAATCCGAACGGCACCACCATGTAAGAGTATAACCCAACATCCGTCATAAAGCTGGTGTGTTCCTGATTGAGGACATGCATCGGTATTTGGTTATACCTTGAGTACGCATCCATAAGGACAATAATTCATGCCCTGCGGTTGAGTCAACTAGCTGATCAATCCTTGAAAGGGAAAAACTGCCTTTAGGACATGCCTTGTTCAAGTCAAAATAGTCGATGCACGTTCTCCACTTCCCGTTTGCCTTCTTCACTAGCACGGGATTAGATATCCATTCAGGATAGAGGGCATCATGAATAAACCCGTTGACATTTAGTTTATCTACCTTCTCTTTAAGAGCAACAGAACTCTATGGATCATTGCCCCGCCTTTTCTGTTTCACCGGAACATACTTCGGGTCAACGTTCAATGTGTGGCTCGCGATGGAAGGCGAGATCCCACACATGTTGGAATGAGTCCAAGAAAATACATCCAGATTCGCTCGAAGAAAATCAGCAAGTTCTCTATTTATCGAGGGGCTGAGCTGCGATCCAATCTTCAAAACTCATGATGGGTCATCATGGCTGACTGCTATATCAATCGTCAGTTCAGCCGGCACCACCTTAGTCTCCTTGGGCTCATCTTCGTCATCCGTCAGATCTATATCTCTATAGAACCGACTGTGGTGCCCAAGCCAAGGCTTAAGTGCTACTTGTCAACCTTCAATAACTTGGATGTAGACAGATTGGTCCACACCCTTTCCTTTCTTCTTGCGCTGAGCTTCTCTCAACTTGGCCACATAGCAGGCACGTCCTATCGCCTGATCACCATGCACAACACCTACTCCATTATCAGTCGGAAATTTCAGAGTCAAACACCATGGGGAAAGAGCTACCCGGAATTTTTCCAGGGCAGGACGGCTAAGAAAAACATTGTACGGTGATTTAACATCCAAAACGATGAACGGTAGGTTCCGCACTCTCTTACGCGCACCTTCCCCCAACTCAACCGACAATTCCACATAATCAACCGCCTTAGTCTCCACCCCTTTAAAACCATGTATTCGAGCTTTAATCGATTTCAAATATTTAGCCTCCATACTCATTTGATCATAAGCCTTCTTAAAGATAATGTTTACAGAACTTCCATAGTCAATCAAAATTCTTCTCACCAGAGTAGGGCCAATCATGGCTGAAATGACCATCAGGTCAATTGTAGGAGCTTCTACTTTATCGGCATCCCTACTCCTGAACACTACATCATCAGTCATTGCACGTTGTTGCTTGGCCAGAGTTCCGTCCTACGTATTTGAGCAACATTAAAAATTCACATGTTTCATCATGCAAGCATAGCGCTCCATTCCCTGCCAACTTCTATCTGCAGGATGTGGTCCACCAACTATCGTGTTTATTACCAATCTTCCTCCGGTTCGCACAGGCTTCTTAGCCTTACGCGGAGCTTGTTCTCGATTGGGATCAAATGTCCCCTGTCCACTGTCCTATGGAGTTTTCACAAACTACTGCAACTTCTTCTCCCGAATCAACTTCTCAAGGGCATCCTAGAGATGCCTGCACTCGTTCGTGTTGTGCCCATAACACTCATGAAATCGGCAATATTTCCCAGTCTGCTATTATGTCTATGTTGACTCCTTCGGACGCGGCTTCTTATATTAAAAAGTATTATATATGGACAGGTAAATATTCTCCAGGGATGCATTGAGAGGTGTGTAGCTGTCATACATAGGAAACCTAGGCTTCAGCCTTCCGGGCTCCTTCTTTCGGTCTCGATTCCCTTCACCACTTCTTTTCTGTTGATTTGGCTTATTTCGAACGTTGACTTGAATCTTCCCAAAACTCTCGTTAGACTGTTTTATTGCGATGTGGCTTTGGACTGTTTCCCCGCTCGACCCCATAGCGCTGCTCTTTCTAGAGGACCTAGCCTCCTCCTTCCTCATAAACTGAGCTGCCTTTGAATAGAAGCGTTGTAGCATGGCCGATGGTTTTCCAACTAGCCAATCGCCGAATTCGGATTCCAGGTCAACCCTTCTCGTCACAGCCATAAGTATACCATGGTCGTTTGGGTTACTAACTTCAGTGGCAGCAACATGAAACCTTTGCAAGTGGTCTTTCAGTGATTCCCCTGGAGCCTGAATAACACTAGATAGTGACATCACATCTTTTGGGCGAGTAGCATGGATCCGGAACTGCTCCACGAACTTTGTTGCTAATTCGTCAAACCTTGAGATCGATCGTGGGGGTAATCTTGTAAACCACATCGTTGTGATCCCAGAAAGGGTTATAAGGAAACATCTACATTTGGTTGCGTCATTGGCTCTTACTGAATCCATCAACCATTCGTACCTCATGATGTGCTGCCTCGGGTCGGCTTTTCCCTTATAGACAAGCATTATAGGCATATTGAACCTTCTTAGATACTTCGCATGTAAAAGACTGTCAGTAAATGGAGTATGACTCCTCAAAATTCCCCAGTCATCATTTATCAAACCATGGTTTTCCCTCACCAACTGCCTGACCATCGTCGATAAGTCCGGAGTCTGGATAGGCAGTGCCAAGTGGTGGTCGCGCTCCACTTCGCGTGAATGTTCTGGTCAGTGTCTACGAGCCATCTCATACCTCCTTGGCCAATTATCCTCCTGATGTGCATCATGAGTATTCACTTCGTTGTCATTCTGGATGGGTAGGTGGTCAGCATCTAAATGAACTCTAGTATCCAAAGCCCTAGTCTCAGCTCCAGCACGGCTCCCTAATTGCACTTGAGGAACAACTCCTTTGGTTGAGGGATTGGTACCGATCCCTAGGGAGGCATCGGCACCGAACCGTCTTGGCAGACCATGTTGGTCTACAAAAGCATTGCTCTGATGTCCCTGCTTGCGCCGCTTTGACCCTGCGGTGCCTACGCCTATGGTGTTCATCTTCTGATGAAGCTGAACTCTCTGATGCCAAGTAAGAAGCAAGATCCCTTCTGGTGCTCTGACGCTGCTGTTGAGCAATCTAGTTCATTAGATTAGCATTAGTTTGGATTTGCTCGTTCAGCTGCCTACGGCTCTCCATCAACTCCCTCATCAAGTTGTTGAATTCGGCCCTAGTTATGGAATCAGTGGGGTTTTGGACTTCAGCGGGCTCCATATTGACATTAGCATGCATGTTACTTGGAGCTCCTTGTTGGATGTTCGCAGTTTCATTTGCATCACTGTTCTGGGAAGTTGATCTGGTATGCCTCACCATTATGAATTTCTTTGCTTACATCTTGGTAAATCTGAGTAGTATCTGCAAGCTTTTGAAGATGATTCTGGATCTCCTTCAGTGGATTTCCTTAATCCAGTAGCAGCAAAGGGGATCCTAACGTACTGAGAATCAAGGTTCTCAGTGAAAGCACCAAAATGTTTGCAACCAAATTGGCCACAAACACCTAAGAACATATTTAAGTCATGAAATAAATGAAGAAACTAAATGAAAATAGAGGAATATATCAAAATAATAGAAAAAAATCATAACAGCAAGCAAGAACAATAAGATTTATAGTGGTTCGGCGTTGATTGCCTACATCCACTTCGAATATTCTCTTTATTGCTTTTCAATTAACTTGATTACAATTAGAAACAGCAAGAAATAGCAAGAGACAAGAGAATAATGGAGGGGGTTGATTACAATAATGGTGTTATCTAACTAACATCGTAAAGATCCTCAAAATGACCCCCTAGGCCTGTATTTATAGGTGAAGGCGACCTCCAATCTGACTGGAACTTCGGCAACAGAACCTTCTCATTCATAGGGGCCCACTAAGAGGGAGGGCTAGGCCCAAATCACAATGGAGAGGGATCGGTACAATCCCTCTATGTGTGGAATTTAGGGCAACGATCCCTATGGCAACTCCCTTATGCTTTAATATGATGGTGTTCCAAATATTAGGGTGTTTGGATGTGTGGAGCTCTTGCTTTTGCCCAATTCTTGGTTTAGTTTCATACTAGTCTGATGAATACCGATCCCTTCATGTGTCGACATGCTAAATCCTCTTGTTGTATTAATATATGTCGATCCATATTGCTTCTCAATTACATGCCAATCCATATTGCTTCTCAACTACATGTCGATCCATCCTTTATTAGCACGCCGATCCCTACGTTTGTTGCATGCTATGCCGATCCCTCTAGTGCCATTGAACCACGCTGAACTTGATACCACATCTAATGCTGATCCCTATAGTCTCTCCTTGCTATACCGAACCCTTTAGCATCTCGTCCATATTGACAAACCACTATACCAACCCATAATGATTGTGAGATATATGCCGAACCCTACTGTGACCCTTCACTATGCCGGTCCCTTCATGGCTTTGTCTACGTTGGCTATCCACCTAACCTACCATGCCGACCCCTTGAATAACTTCCAAAGTTGATCCTTATTACCTTGCTTCGCTATACCGACCCCTATGGTATCTCAACTATGTTGACAAATGACTAGGCCGACCCCTATTTCTCCCGAGCTAACTTTTATCCTTCTGACATCCTGTGTTGTCTGCCTATCATCTCTACTTAACCCGGGCATTATATAGCTGTCTGAACTCTATTGCTAGGTCTTGAAGCCATTGCCTCATGGTTATTATTCTCATCAGCAGTCGAATCTATCTTGCGCGATCAGCCCAATATAGCCGGGTCAAGGCACCGGATAACAATTAGTATATAACTTTTATATTTTTATCAACTTATATAATAGTTTTATGTATAACATTATTTTAATTAAAAATTATTTAATTAATGTTAATTAGTTAACTCTTTAATTAATTTTATATCATTACAATATAACATTCGTATTGAATATTTATATACTTTAACCTTTATAGTATAACACATACATCTCATATACAGGAAAATAGGCACAAGGACAAACTTAGAAAAAAAATTAGGCTGAAGGACAACAGGTTTGTTTTTTAGGCTGAAGAACAATGCTAGTTATAACTAGCATTTTGTATAGTGTAAAACTGAGTATAATGCTAGATATAACTAGCATTTTTTATAGTACAAAAGTTGAATATAATGCTAATTATATCTAGCATTTGTCCTTCAGCCTAAAAATAAAACTTCATGTCCTTCAGCCTAATTTTTTTTCAAAGTTTGTCCTTTTCGCTAATTCCCTCTCTCATATATGTGTATTTTCGATTAATTAATTAACCTTTAATTTATTTATTTAATTAATTAGTCCTTGATTAGTTTATTTAATTAAACAATTTTAATTAATTTATATTAATTTCGATAATTGTTTTATATACATACATGTATGCTTATGTTATCTTAAACATTTTAAAATAACATAATATATCAATATATATAATACATGCATATATGTATTAATTAATTAACTTATTTAATTAATTTAATTTTATTAATCTTATTAATAAATTTAAATTTTGAAATTAATATTTAATATTTTCAAACATTTTAATTTTTTTTAATCATATTACAACTTTTATAATATATATCTTATTTTAAATTTAACTTTTAAATATAAAATCTTATATTTTGAATTTTTAAACAATTTTGAAAATTAGCCCAAGTCCCAATTCAAATTGGACCTTTTCTATTAGGGACAACATTTGGGCTCACATATCTGTTTGGACCAGGTAGGTAGCTTGGGAAGGCAGAGTACTTGATTACCTAAACCCAATCCTTCGACACTGCCTTTATAGAATAGTATTTCACTTCCAATGCTTCCACTCGACCCAACTATAATCGTTTGATGGACGTCGTGCCATGATTTAACTATAATCAAAGCAGAGTTTCGACATTGAAGCTTGATAGTATTCTCAAGTCGAGAGATTGTGTAACATTGTCACATCAATATTTCCTATTTGACCTTAGTTATATTAACCAATATAAAACTATTGAGTGAATTATTCCATGGTTATCCAATCACTATCAGTACATAACCCATAGGTATCCCCATCAGCCATGAGTAATTCACTGTCCAACATTTGGATAGCGTTACATACTGTAGTCTCAATGGACGTATCGATATCCAGTCTCGATACATTTGGCGAGTAATTTTTAAAATGGTATATTCATTTTCATTGTGATAAATTACTAACGGTTACAACACTTTATAACTACTATCACAAAATGTACCATTTATGGATTCTTTATTAAATATACATTTAATTAAATTAATTAATAAATGTAACACAACATATCAAGTATATAATAGAAAGAAAACACATTTATTTCGAACAAGATTGGCTATCGAGTTAGATATATGTAACAAATTACATAATTGCCCCTAGGGCATACCCCTAACTCTATCAAAATGATCAAACAATTTTCATTAACACGAGACTTCGCCGATTTACTAACCCAGACTTGGTCTTCATTTCTAGTTATTGATTGTAATTCTCTTTGAAAATTAGTGGAAAGATATAATAAAATCAGATAAAAATGGATGTAGGCAACGCCAAAACGCAATAAAAAATTCTTGCCTTTACTTGCTTTCCTACTCATTTCTTTACATGTTTATGGATCATAATTTGGATTATATAAGTTGAACTCACAGTTAACATAAACCAGAGGCTAAATCCACATACAGAAAATAGTCAACGATTACATTCTGAATTGTTGGTTCTCCATAGCCTCTATGACGATGTTAGACCAATGGCTAACAACGTCGCATTGGATGATCTGGTTTTATTAATTATTTGACCATTGGTCTTATACTGATTTTCTCGTTCGACATATATATGTCTTTTGTCAAGGTTTCATGGTTCACAATGTGTACACATGCTTGTTTTTTATGTTTCTTCAATAATTCTTCGTGTAAATTTATGGTATAATATTTGACCCTCTATAATTCATTTTATGTCAATAAAGCGGATTTTTTTTTACTGAGAAGTGTTATAAGTTTTGAGCTATAACAACTAGTATTTTGGAACTCATGATTTAATGCAACAAGGATGCATAAACCCCAAAAGCTGAAAACATCGGATCGTTGGGTTATGATAACAAGATACAAAATATAGATTCTAACTAAATATTTCTTAGCTCATAGAAGGAAACAAATATATAATATATGAATATCCAAACCAATTCCAACTATATAGTCATGTCTGTAAAAACAATCTAAACCACACCATAATGTTAGTTGATTATTTATATACAATTTATGCAACACACGTAATAAAAGACCTGTCCCAAACCAATGAACACATTGTAACCAAACTCGAAGTGAACCTGTACCTATATAGGCTTATTGGGTCCAGGTTCAACCTGGAATCCAGCAGGTCTAACTGATCGACATGTTTGTGGCTTGTAGGCCGAACCACCATGTCTTTAATTAATTATTTATATATTTCTACTTCTTTTGATTTTAATTCATTATTAATCGATTCAATTCCAAACTTTTATACATTATTTCCATACCATAATACTTCCTGCTAACATAAATTCCAAGCATAACTCATGTACATATATCTCAAGATTTATATTTATATATAAATTAAACAATACCCCATTTTGATTTCCATTACCTTCAAAAATACAATTTAAATACTTAAAATCTTATTAAATTTGAAATAAAGTATCACTATTCTCTGAAATCATAATATTTCATTATTTACCATTATTTCATACATTTAAAGAATATATATATATATATGTATGTATGTAAGTATATACGAAATATACATTGTTATACTATATAAATATACCATTTTCTATACTTTTAATAATATAACATATTTGTATAATAAAATATATATTGAAATTATTTTTTACTTGTTGTTTAACATGTACAAATTTTAGAAATCATGATTATACAATTTGACCATATATTTGTGTGTAATTAATCAACATAAAATCAAATCTTGTTCTCTTTTTCCATATTTAAGTAACTATCTTCTTCATATATCAAATCAATGGTTCCAATATCCAAATTTGTTGTATTTAAACTATATTTCATCATAATTATCATTTCATACCAGTACTTACCAAACCAAGCTATAAATTATCATACTAAAACCATAACAATTATATTATCAAATAAGCAGAATCAAGTATATATCAAATTAGATTAGCCCACTCACTAATATATTGATTCAAGCCCCGAACGATGATGAAAAGTCCTCAATTCCTCCGCTAAACAAATTTAAGCATACTCCAAGACTCCGCTATTTCAATTAAGATTAGTATCAACATGCAGCTCACTCTCGCTCTTTTGATTCGGTATTTCAGTTTGCCAATATCTATTGAGTATTTCAAAATATATGTAGATTTGATTTATTTAAGAAGAATGTTTATTTTTGAGATGAAGAAGTGGAAGTACGTACTTTTTAAAATTTTGTATTTGAGAAACCAACCTACTTAAACAATTAGAAAAATTAGCCCGTCTCAATGGATCAATTCTCGTCGCAAGTTTCAATCATTTGTAAGATTATCCTTTTACCCCTAGAGTTGAAATTAATAAATTGTCCCTATTAAATTTAGTTATCTAAATTATGGGATATTACATAATTATTCTTCGGTTCTTGTACTTTACTCAAAGTTGACACTACCTTTAGACATGTTATATTGAGAGCATGTCACATTTTTTTAATTATCTTCGCCACTTATACCTTTCAAGTACTACTACATTGGCTAAGTGAAAACTTTTTCATGCTATAATCAATAGATGTAGTTCTTCGCAGAATGGGGTTGTAACGACCCGTAAATTAATCGCTTTGTATTTGAATATTTAAGTCATTTTTAAATATTTAAATAACGGATTTTAGTAACCAAATAAACATGTTTTAAATGTTAATTAATGATATTAAAATCATTTTCAAATTTTGTTTACCAAAATAATTAGTTCAAATAAAAATAGAAAATGTGACCGAAAAACATTTTCCGAAAATTTGACTTTTCGCCATCGAAAATGTTGTGCACATTTTGCATCACTCATATACACATGCACACATATGAACATATGTCATGTGATAAGATAATCAATGTGTTAAAGTCAATAATCAAGCTTAGTTTAAATATAAAACTTGATTTGACATTAAATGCACAAAAATACATTAAATAACCTTAGAAAATTAATTAAATACCCTAACTGTAACGACCTGCTATTTTGGACTATTCGCATCCGCACATGTCGGACTTGAATAATTCAAAATACCAAATTGTTAATTTAAATTTGGCAAAACTGAACATATACAGTAAATAAATAATCACAGATCACAGACACAGAGTAATAATATGCAGCAGAAACAAAAAGATAGTAGTTCGTGAAGCTACTATATACATATCAGAGTTAAATAAAGTACAGCGGAAGTCTCAAATACAATAATCAAATACAATATCAGAATACATCACTGGAATCAACTGAATATCTAAAAGCTGGATAGATAGCTGGATCTCCAAGCGAAGCTCCAACTCCAAAGGTGAGTCTCGAATACTGGTACACTCAGTCTGACCCGAGCGTAAAGCAAAACACAAAACACTCGAGTCAGGATTAACATTCTTATATCAATAAATCCAACTCAAGTGAAATAACAATTGAAATACAATAACTCAAAGGATGTTGGAATCACCATCCTCTAAGGATCCATTAAACTATCTACAAGGTAGTAGTATACGCTAAGTAGATAATGTCTATTAGTAATATAGAATATCAAACTAGTGTTAAGGCGTTACCATTATTCCCCTTAACACATTTTATATAAATGTTATAGTCTATACAGCACTGTAAACTCCACCGTAAACTAGTGGGATATCAGGGAGTACTCATTAGGTATAACACAAAACAAATTCGTAGTGGTCGCGTATATAGGGATACAAGTATGACAAGGCACATGAGGCAATACCCAAGGTAGTGAAACTACCGTTTGCCTGATCCGGACTGGTGAGAACGCATCGCCGCAGCGATCGCAACACCGCGAAACAACACTCCCAAATTTACAAGGGTGCACCAATCGATAACAAGTGACGAGTAGTTTCGAAGAAGTGTGTTCGCTCGAGGTAGCTAACCCCATTTGGCCCGGCACGGCTCTTGTTTTAGTCATTTCCAATTTGACACAAGTGTCAAGGCTATCCATTATCGTTCTCTTTCTTCAGTCATCACGTACATCATTTCAACCACTTCATTCTAGATCACAACTCCGTGTATAGTTATTAAAGTGGTTTTCGGTTTAGATAGAGAGTATATCCATAACCAATTCCGGTCTCTTTAATAACTTTCGTGATTATTACACCGATTGGCCATTTAATAAATTCAAACCAAATCAAATTCAATTTCAATTTCAATTCGTAAACCAACATTTCATTTGTCTTTCTAAATCAATTTCCAAATTTACGTTTCAAAACTTCCAAATTTCCATTTCAAAATCTTATGATTCGATTTCAACTTTTATTTAAACAATTCAAATATTGATTCAATTTCGTATAAAATTTCATTCCGAAATCATATAAATTAATATAATTTATCATTCAAATCAATTTAAATTCATTGGTCGATTCCATTCAATATTCATCAAGTAAATTTGTCATTTAAAACAATTTCTATTTAATTTTCAATTCATTAAATCAATTTCTTAAGTTCCATTTCATTATATCAAAACTTCAAATTGAATTCAATTAGATTCGTCAAATCAAATTCTTACATTTCAAGTCTTACATTTATTTCAATAAATCACATTTTATTTCTTTTAAAGAAATTCAATTTCACTTATTTACCTACTTAAATAAATTTCCAAACTTAATAAATAAAGAAATCCAATTTTATTTATTAACGAAGTTCAAATTCACTTGTTCAAAAATTCAATTTCTCTTTTATCGAAGAATTCAAATCTTATTCAATTATCAAATAATTCAATCTTATTTAATTATTAAATAATTTCAAAACTTAATTATTAAATTATTTCAACTTAATTATTAAATAATTTCAAAACCTTATTCTTTACTCAAATAAAATCATTATTTTATTTTTTTTTAAACCAATTTATTGACCAATCGGGTTTTTAAATTCTCTATCCTAAGTCAAGTTCATTTGGGTATTTATCATTTCAACCCGATTCCAATTCAATTCTCAAATCAAAGCATAACAAAGGGAACTTGCAGTGTGATAACTGGGATGGTGTCAAAGTAAATAAACAAGCAATAGCAAACATCAATATCAATCCAATAATCAATTCAATAATCCCGAAATAATCGTATTAATTCACATTGTTGTTTGTGCAAATTAATATAATTATTTCCAGAATCTACATTATCATTTCATGTAGATTAAAGATTATTACATTACGGTTCTTCACTTGTCATCTATTTACAATTTCAGACATTATTAATTTAAACAACATACATTCAATGGTTCAAGGTGTAATTAATCAAATCCTACGTGTCAATTAATTTAACATTTAAAGGGGGTCATATTATACAAATGTCATTTAATCAACTTTACACATATGTCATTTCAAATTTTAAACTATCCTACGTCAAATTAAATTGCATAATATTTATCACTTTATACATTTCAATTTACATCCAATATAAACAACAAGCAATCAATCAATCATCAACCAAACTGGATTATCATCATATAATTAATAGATAATGGTGTCAGATGTCACAGGTGAACTGATACAGGTAATAGCCTATATAACAGTGTAAATAGCTAACAACAGTATATTTCAATTTTTATTTCAATTGAAATCAAATTTAATAAATAAAAGAATATTAATCGTGAGTGATTGCTCACCTTTCGAGGCTAGAGAGGAACAAGAAGATGACATGGATTCACACAGTGATACGGACGTTGAATTTGAATTATGAATCCAAGCAAAACAAAATTGGCACGGATTGGACGAACAAGGCTGATAATCAAGAATTTATGAATTGAATCAGAATCAATTTGATATATACAAAATATTGATTATTTTATAAAAATCAATATTGTATCCCTAAAACACATATATTTTAAAATCGAACTAGATACAAAGTTTACATTTTCAAACCCAATACATAAATCAATAGTTTAAACTCATAAAATAAAACATATATATTTAAAATATAAATCTATTATACTACATACATAGTACAAAAAAAAATCATTTCCTAACTAATATTACCATATATTAACAAAACTGTTCAAGTAAACATTACAGAAAATAAATATTTATACATGCCACATACAACTATCATACATAACTCATATACATGCCTTTAAACAAATATATAGAGACTAGTTTTATGAAAGTACTTTATTTAAACCCAGACTCATGTATTCATGCAGACTTAAATACAATGCAATCAACATACATATATATAAACTTGACAATACTTGTAAGCAAACATATAAGATTAGTTATACAAATAAATTTACACAAAATAATATATATTTCATAACAGAGAAGCAAGATCTAAAATCTGTAATCAATAAATATATAGCAAAAATAAATACTTCTTTTGAAACTATACATACACTTATCTATATAACATATATAACTACATACCTTTCTTAACTGAATATTATAAACCATCAGACTTACAATCAAAGTTATATATTAAAGCATATAAAATATGTATATAAGCAAACGCACAGCACATCAGTAAGATATATATATTAATATAGGTATAGCTCCAAACAAAAGAATATAATAACATATATAACTGACAAATACTATCATACATTTAACACCTTTCAACATAAAATAAAATATTTCACACATATTATATACGCGTGGGAAGCACAAATATTTCCTTACCAAATACATATTTACATATAGACTTAGTATATATATATCAATATAATATATAGTTTTATATATAAACAAAGACAGACTTGTATCAGACAGACTGTCCTTATAAACAAAGACGGACTTATATTGACAGTAACTAGTTATAAATATAAGCTAGTAAACAATATGCTAATAATTTTTTTGAAACATATACATATAGACTGAGATGAATGCACACTGCGAATATATATCAGATAAAGTTTGACCCAAATTCCAAAATGAAATGTGTGCAAGACCGATATATGCTGAGATATGCATGAAGCTTATACAGTTGCACGGCTTCATACATAGACAATAAAAATATATATGAAACGCAGATCCTATATATAGCTGTCTCAGCAAGCAAAATATATGCAGACTGTTAGGACATATTTGTAAATCATATTACACATAGCCACCTTTATGTAAATCAAATATCTGAGGTCATGCTTAATAAAATCAACATTTCATACATGCTTTATTATATATACAACTGACGGGAGGTATGCTTACCAACAAAACTTATATATATACTAATTTACATATAACATATATATCATATACTATGACTTTATGTATATATAATACTTCAAAAAAAATAGTATACGTAAGTGTATCTACTGCTTACAATTATATAACTTATAATACACACGCAACCTAGAGAAATGTGACATTTAAAATTTTAATTATATGAAATAGATCTGTTATAGATAGATAAGAAAAATTATATTTATATAAGCTTTTACTTTAAAATCCCTACTGTATATAAAAACGTACCAATTATATATAACTCACATTGTCAGGAAAAGAAGAAGGCATGGACAGGGAGGGAACGCGGCCGGCGATGATTGCTCAGGCATCAGAGCATGTTTATGGTGGGTTGTCGTGGGCGAGCTGCTGTGCGTCATTGCTGGAATGCTTGAAGGTGGGTCGGCGAGTTGGAGGCTCGATAGATGGACGGTGCCAGGGTCGGCGTTCGGGAAGGGATGGCCTCGGGTTGACGAAGGAGAGGTAGCGGCTTGGCAAGATCGGAGTGGCAGCCTGCACGCGGGGCGAAGGAGGCTAACGGGAGGAGATGGAGAGTGTCTGGGTGATGCATGGTGGGGATGCGGGCGAACTGGGCTTGCTGGCCATGGTGGTGGGATGATCGGCGTTTGATGAGGAGGGAGTCTCGGCTGTGAAGTAGTGATGGTCGAGCAGGGTTTTGAAGAGAGAGGCAGTGGGTTGAGGGCTTCGGCATAGTTCGACAGGGACGATGGAAGAGGAGGGTACGGTGGTGGCTAAGGATTGCGTGGTGCACTCGGTTGGAGGTAAGTTAGGAAAGGAAAGGGAGGACGAAAACAAGCAGAGAAATTTAAAGGAAAAAGAGAAAAATGAAGATGCACGAATATAAAATAATTTTCTCAAACAAATGGTGAGCGAACCGAAACTTAAAAATGAAACAGTACGAAAATAAAATTGAACAGGGAAGAAGAAAAGCCTGAACAGTTATATCTGACAAATAGTAAAAGTTTGCTATTAATATCTGGGAATATGGAAAACAAGCGGCTGTTTTGAATTCAACGGGTAGGTAGATGAAAGGTGGATAGAAACCAAAAGTTCAAAACGTGTACCGGTGCATTTAACCGTTCCACAGATTTTATCGCGTACCGAATTTTCGAAATACACAAATGGATACACTGTTGAGATCAGCACGACGAGACGATCAAAATGGCATACAGATATCAGTAGTATGATTGAATTATAAAAAATTTGAATTTTCTACTACGGAAAATGCATGAAAAACGTAGAAAAATAAGATCGACGGAGCCAAAGATGTCCGAATTTGGAAAAACGACAAACTGACATCTTGCTCAGAAGATGGTTTAGAATTTTTTTATGTAAAAATATTTAGATTTCGGAAACATTTTATTTTCATCGATTACTAACTGATTGTAATTAAAATAAATTTACGCACGAAATAAACTTCCATATTTTCGGATGAAAATTTACCAGTTGCTATGTTTAACTAGACGCATTCCAAATATCAAGAAAATTATATTTTAAAATTTAATCGTTTGAAATTTCACAAAATTTCAATTAAATACGTCGCTAAAACCGGTTAAATCTACGGGTTGTTACACTCTCCCCCACTCAAAACTTTTCGTCCCCGAAAAGGAAGGAGGTAGGAGAATAGAAACGACTAGAAAGAAATGGGTTGGAAAACAAAATAGAACAACTTATTTAAACCATATAAATTTCAATTTGAATAAATTATATTCCTAAATTTGTTTTTTTTAAAATTCAAGGTTTCCATTAAATTGATTAAATTTCACATTTATAAATGTCAGATACAAAAAGGTTTATTTCAAATGAAATTCAATTTAAATTCAATTAATCCAAGATACTCCCTTAAGTTGATTTAATTCAATTTATTAACTTTCGAAACAAAATTTTCTTCTATTAATGTCACCTATTATTTAACTTATTATTCTATTTATCTCCGTAAACATTTTTATAATTTTAAATTTAAGTGAATAACATTTATTATACGCACTCACATTTTATTTATGAAGACAATTATATTGTATATTATCCAATTTTCTTAAATTAAAAATTTCTAAAATCAAAATTTCTTTGATATCATTTCTGCTGTATAATATTCAATTTCATAGTTAACCTTTGAAAATTTAGGTAAGTTATATATAATGCAATTGTGTATTATCCAAATAAAGTTTTATAATTCGCTTATTTCAAGTTAAGTATTTAGTCAAAACTTTTGGCTTCATTGAAAATCATTCTTAAATCAAAATTTTAAGATTTAATTTTCGATTATCTTCAAATCATTTTATAGATAAAATAAATATATCTATTCATTGTAACAATCAAAATTAAAAATCTTCAATATATATTATAAATCAAGTCATGTTTAGAAATTTAAATCAATTTATTCTTCAAAGCAAACCGTAGCAAAGCTACATAATAGTCTCTCCACTTCGAAACTCGAAAATGAATGTCGATGATGCGGCCGTCATCACCGAAATTATTTTCCAGCGACAAAGAGAAGAGCGCTGATTTAAACATTTAAATTCTTTGAAAATGGTTTCTATTTGAAAATACTTTAAATACTATATTCTTTAAAACTTTAAAATCAAAGTTTGAAATCACCGAAAATCAAATTCTCAAATTCTAATTTATATCCATTTCAAAATTCCAAATCAAATTATAGCCAATTTTTATAAATTCATTTATTTATTATTTCTGACAACAAATTCATTATCAATTTAATTTTAGAAAAATTTTATACTTATATATAATAAAATCATACAAAACTGTTTTACTCCCCAATATGAAAATACTATTGTGTCAGTTTGCTCTTCAAGTGTTTTGGAAATCCTATCGATAGCGTTGATCAGACGAATCGATCAGAAATCCAAATCAACATCAACAACTCAAACAACAGAGTATATAAAACATTTAAATATTAGTTTAAAAATACATTTCTTTGCTCGACGATACAGGAATGAATTTTAAAAATACGGATAGGGTTTCAATTTTGATGGACTCAAATTTAAAGAGAATTCTGATTGAATTCAAGTTCAAAAGAAAAGAAAAGATGATTCAATTAACAGAATCGGGAGATGGATAAGCTTATTTAATTCATGGGCAACCTTAACCGGGTCGACCGCGACTTCAAGAATAAGATTGGTGCATAATTTTGAGGCAAATCGACCTTCGATCTCGAGGAATAGAATTCATGTATAGCAGGAGATGGATGGCATCGTAAACCAAGGATACAGAAATCTCCGGTAAATCAATGCTTATTGTAAAGGAGTTTCACCCATTTACAAATGATTCGAAGATTGGCGAGACTGCCGAATCATTATAAAGATCATTCAGAGTGGAGTTATGGGATACTCCAGAATTGGAAGAAGACGAATAGTGAGGGATACGAATGAATTTTGGAACCGAGGGAACGTTCCAAAATTCAAAGGAATTGAGTCAAAAGGAAGAGATTGAAACTCGAAAGAGAGTGATTCTGTAAATACATTTACCCTATATGCTAAGTTTTGCCTAGAGCTACCAAAGCTCTGATACCAACTGTAACGACCCGCTATTTTGGACTATTCGCATCCACACATGTCGGACTTGAATAATTCAAAATACCGAATTGTTAATTTAAATTTGGCAAAACTGAACATATACAGTAAATAAATAATCACAGATCACAGACACAGAGTAATAATATGCAGCAGAAACAAAAAGATAGTAGTTCATGAAGCTACTATATACATATCAGAGTTAAATAAAGTACAGCGGAAGTCTCAAATACAATAATCAAATACAATATCAGAATACATCACTGGAATCAACTGAATATCTGAAAGCTGGATAGATAGCTGGATCTCCAAGCGAAGCTCCAACTCCAAAGGTGAGTCTCGAATACTGGTACACTCAGTCTGACCCGAGCGTAAAGCAAAACACAAAACACTCGAGTCAGGATTAACATTCTTATATCAATAAATCCAACTCAAGTGAAATAACAATTGAAATACAATAACTCAAAGGATGTTGGAATCACCATCCTCTAAGGATCCATTAAACTATCTACAAGGTAGTAGTATACGCTAAGTAGATAATGTCTATTAGTAATATAGAATATCAAACTAGTGTTAAGGCGTTACCATTATTCCCCTTAACATATTTTATATAAATGTTATAGTCTATACAACACTGTAAACTCCACCGTAAACTAGTGGGATATCAGGGAGTACTCCATAGGTATAACACAAAAAAAATTCGTAGTGGTCGCGTATATAGGGATACAAGTATGACAAGGCACATGAGGCAATACCCAAGGTAGTGAAACTACCGTTTGCCTGATCCGGACTGGTGAGAACGCATCGCCGCAGCGATCGCAACACCTCGAAACAACACTCCCAAATTTACAAGGGTGCACCAATCGATAACAAGTAATGAGTAGTTTCGAAAAAGTGTGTTCGCTCGAGGTAGCTAACCCCATTTGGCCCGGCACGGCTCCTGTTTTAGTCATTTCCAATTTGACACAAGTGTCAAGGCTATCCATTATCGTTCTCTTTCTTCAGTCATCACATACATCATTTCAACCACTTCATTCTAGATCACAACTCCGCGTATAGTTATTAAAGTGGTTTTCGGTTTAGATAGAGAGTATATCCATAACCGATTCCGGTCTCTTTAATAACTTTCGTGATTATTACACCGATTGGCCATTTAATAAATTCAAACCAAATCAAATTCAATTTCAATTTCAATTTCAATTCGTAAACCAACATTTCATTTGTCTTTCTAAATCAATTTCCAAAATTACGTTTCAAAACTTCCAAATTTCCATTTCAAAATCTTATAACTCGATTTCAACTTTTATTTAAACAATTCAAATATTGATTCAATTTCGTATAAAATTTCATTCTGAAATCATATAAATTAATATAATTTATCATTCAAATCAATTTAAATTCATTGGTCGATTCCATTCAATATTCATCAAGTAAATTTGTCATTTAAAACAATTTCTATTTAATTTTCAATTCATTAAATCAATTTCTTAAGTTCCATTTCATTATATCAAAACTTCAAATTGAATTCAATTAGATTCGTCAAATCAAATTCTTACATTTCAAGTCTTACATTTATTTCAATAAATCACATTTTATTTCTTTTAAAGAAATTCAATTTCACTTATTTACCTACTTAAATAAATTTCCAAACTTAATAAATAAAGAAATCCAATTTTATTTATTAACGAAGTTCAAATTCACTTGTTCAAAAATTCAATTTCTCTTTTATCGAAGAATTCAAATCTTATTCAATTATCAAATAATTCAATCTTATTTAATTATTAAATAATTTCAAAACTTAATTATTAAATTATTTCAACTTAATTATTAAATAATTTCAAAACCTTATTCTTTACTCAAATAAAATCATTATTTTATTTTTTTAAACCAATTTATTGACCAATCGGGTTTTTAAATTCTCTATCCTAAGTCAAGTTCATTTGGGTATTTATCATTTCAACCCGATTCCAATTCAATTCTCAAATCAAAGCATAACAAAGGGAACTTGCAGTGTGATAACTGGGATGGTGTCAAAGTAAATAAACAAGCAATAGCAAACATCAATATCAATCCAATAATCAATTCAATAATCCCGAAATAATCGTATTAATTCACATTGTTGTTTGTGCAAATTAATATAATTATTTCCAGAATCTACATTATCATTTCATGTAGATTAAAGATTATTACATTATGGTTCTTCACTTGTCATCTATTTACAATTTCAGACATCATTAATTTAAACAACATACATTCAATGGTTCAAGGTGTAATTAATCAAATCCTACGTGTCAATTAATTTAACATTTAAAGGGGGTCATATTATACAAATGTCATTTAATCAACTTTACACATATGTCATTTCAAATTTTAAACTATCCTACGTCAAATTAAATTGCATAATATTTATCACTTTATACATTTCAATTTACATCCAATATAAACAACAAGCAATCAATCAATCATCAACCAAACTGGATTATCATCATATAATTAATAGATAATGGTGTCAGATGTCACAGATGAACTGATACAGGTAATAGCCTATATAACAGTGTAAATAGCTAACAACAGTATATTTCAATTTTTATTTCAATTGAAATCAAATTTAATAAATAAAAGAATATTAATCGTGAGTGATTGCTCACCTTTCGAGGCTAGAGAGGAACAAGAAGATGACACGGATACACAAAGTGATACGGACGTTGAATTTGAATTACGAATCCAAGCAAAACAAAATTGGCACGGATTGGACGAACAAGGCTGATAATCAAGAATTTATGAATTGAATCAGAATCAATTTGATATATACAAAATATTGATTATTTTATAAAAATCAATATTGTATCCCTAAAACACATATATTTTAAAATCGAACTAGATACAAAGTTTACATTTTTAAACCCAATACATAAATCAATAGTTTAAACTCATAAAATAAAACATATATATTTAAAATATAAATCTATTATACTACATACATAGTACAAAAAAATCATTTCCTAACTAATATTACAATATATTAACAAAACTATTCAAGTAAACATTACAGAAAATAAATATTTATACATGCCACATACAACTATCATACATAACTCATATACATGCCTTTAAACAAATATATAGAGACTAGTTTTATGAAAGTACTTTATTTAAACCCAGACTCATGTATTCATGCAGACTTAAATACAATGCAATCAACATACATATATATAAACTTGACAATACTTGTAAGCAAACATATGAGATTAGTTATACAAATAAATTTAGACAAAACAATATATATTTCATAACAGAGAAGCAAGATCTAAAATCTGTAATCAATAAATATACAACAAAAATAAATACTTCTTTTGAAACTATACATACACTTATCTATATAACATATATAACTACATACCTTTCTTAACTGAATATTATAAACCATCAGACTTACAATCAAAGTTATATATTAAAGCATATAAAATATGTATATAAGCAAACGCACAGCACATCAGTAAGATATATATATTAATATAGGTATAGCTCCAAACAAAAGAATATAATAACATATATAACTGACAAATACTATCATACATTTAACACCTTTCAACATAAAATAAAATATTTCACACATATTATATACGCGTGGGAAGCACAAATATTTCCTTACCAAATACATATTTACATATAGACTTAGTATATATATATCAATATAATATATAGTTTTATATATAAACAAAGACAGACTTGTATCAGACAGACTGTCCTTATAAACAAAGACGGACTTATATTGACAGTAACTAGTTATAAATATAAGCTAGTAAACAATATGCTAATAAATTTTTTGAAACATATACATATAGACTGAGATGAATGCACACTGCGAATATATATCAGATAAAGTTTGACCCAAATTCCAAAATGAAATGTGTGCAAGACCGATATATGCTGAGATATGCATGAAGCTTATACAGTTGCACGGCTTCATACATAGACAATAAAAATATATATGAAACGCAGGTCCTATATATAGCTGTCTCAGCAAGCAAAATATATGCAGACTGTTAGGACATATTTGTAAATCATATTACACATAGCCACCTTTATGTAAATCAAATATCTGAGGTCATGCTTAATAAAATCAACATTTCATACATGCTTTATTATATATACAACTGACGGGAGGTATGCTTACCAACAAAACTTATATATATACTAATTTACATATAACATATATATCATATACTATGACTTTATGTATATATAATACTTCAAAAAAAAAAATAGTATACGTAAGTGTATCTACTGCTTACAATTATATAACTTATAATACACACGCAACCTAGAGAAATGTGACATTTAAAATTTTAATTCATATGAAATAGATCTGTTATAGATAGATAAGAAAAATTATATTTATATAAGCTTTTACTTTAAAATCCCTACTGTATATAAAAACGTACCAATTATATATAACTCACATTGTCAGGAAAAGAAGAAGGCATGGACAGGGAGGGAACGCGGTCGGCGATGATTGCTCAGGCATCAGAGCATGGTTATGGTGGGTTATCGTGGGCGAGCTGTTGTGCGTCATTGCTGGAATGCTTGAAGGTGGGTCGGCGAGTTGGAGGCTCGATAGATGGACGGTGCCAGGGTCGGCGTTCGGGAAGTGATGGCCTCGGGTTGACGAAGGAGAGGTAGCGGCTTGGCAAGATCAGAGTGGCAGCCTGCACGCGGGGCGAAGGAGGCTAACGGGAGGAGATGGAGAGTGTCTGGGTGATGCATGGTGGGGATGCGGGCGAACTGGGCTTGCTGGCCATGGTGGTGGGATGATCGACGTTTGATGAGGAGGGAGTCTCGGCTGTGAAGTAGTGATGGTCGAGTAGGGTTTTGAAGAGAGAGGCGGTGGGTTGAGGGCTTCGGCATAGTTCGACAGGGACGATGGAAGAGGAGGGTACGGTGGTGGCTCAAGGATTGCGTGGTGCACTCGGTTGGAGGTAAGTTAGGAAAGGAAGGGGAGGACGAAAACAAGTAGAGAAATTTAAAGGAAAAAGAGAAAAATGAAGATGCGCGAATATAAAATAATTTTCTCAAACAGATGGTGAGCGAACCGAAACTTAAAAATGAAATAGTACGAAAATAAAATTGAATAGGGAAGAAGAAAAGCCTGAACAGTTATATCTGGGAAATAGTAAAAGTCTGCTATTAATATCTGGGAATATGGAAAACAAGCGGCTGTTTTGAATTCAACGGGTAGGTAGATGAAAGGTGGATAGAAACCAAATGTTCAAAACGTGTACCGGTGCGTTTAACCGTTCCACAGATTTTATCGCGTACCGAATTTTCGAAATACACAAATGGATACACTGTTGAGATCAGCACGACGAGACGATCAAAACGGCATACAGATATCAGTAGTATGATTGAATTATAAAAAAATTGAATTTTCTACTATGGAATATGCATGAAAAACGTAGAAAAATAAGATCGACGGAGCCAAAGATGTCCGAATTTGGAAAAACGACAAACTGACATCTTGCTCAGAAGATGGTTTAGAATTTTTTTATGTAAAAATATTTAGATTTCGGAAACATTTTATTTTCATCGATTACTAACTGATTGTAATTAAAATAAATTTACGCACGAAATAAACTTCCATATTTTCTGATGAAAATTTACCAGTTGCTATGTTTAACTAGACGCATTCCAAATATCAAGAAAAATATATTTTAAAATTTAATCGTTTGAAATTTCACAAAATTTCAATTAAATACGTCGCTAAAACCGGTTAAATCTACGGGTTGTTACACTAACCATAACATAAACAAGTACCTAAAGCATGGTGTAGGTGGACATAAAGGTGGTAGCATGTGCTCTAATGTGAGGGGGGAGGCATGGAAGCATGTTACATGAATACTTTTGTTGTTTATATTAGTAAGTTATTTTAATCACCACTACATCTCTTTTGCCTATAAATACTCCTCATCTCCATACATTTTCCACTTTACATATTCATTTCTATCTTCATTTATTATCTCTTCATATACATAAATACTTCCATGGCTTCCAAGAGAAATTCTCAAGCCAAAAACTAGTGAATACACTTCTAAAAATCAAGTTAAACTCCATATATTCACCTACAAACACTCCTCTACCCAAACCAAATCCGTTTCCACCTCAAAACCCCAAGGCCGAGCCCCATATTGCTCATGTCGAATCCAAACCCAACCCATTAAGGGCCCAAAAGTCCAAGTTAAAGTGTCATGGATATGGAGTTCGGCAACTTGTTGTAGTGATCCGGTTAAGTTAGAAGTGTTTTTGTGAGTAAAAACTTCACCCATAGAACTTAAGTTTATACCTATATTAATATCTATATTTCTTATCTATGTATGTTTGTTGAATTGTGTAATAATGGTTTGGTTGTTTGTGTAACGACTCGGATTTTCGCGTTCGAAAATCGACTTCCGTACTTCACCTTGTACTAGAATGCCGTAGATTCGACCATTCAAATCCGATTCGCCGGAGCTTATAACACAGTAAGTATAACAACACAGCGGAAGAAAAAGAACACAATGATATCGTATACAAATCCAATGAATACAATATCCAGAATGATATACAACAATGATATCAATATGATACAACAATATCAGAGATAAATAATGATACAGCAGAAAGCAAAAATGATAACTCCAGCAGCGGATAGAACGTCTCCAATAGAATGCTCCAATCCATAGCAACGTCAGTCCATGAACTCCAAGAACTGAACTAGCTTCAGATAATCTACTCAACCTGAATATTTGAGAAACCCAACTCTAGACTGCCCGTGTGGAAAATGATGGGCACTCAGAGTTTAGGAAGGGAACAATAAACTCCGGATCAGTCATGGGACTGGTGTGAGCAACAAAAACAGTTTATCTTTAAACAAACACAAAAGGCTCTTAAACATTGAAATCCGCAATGCTTTTGGAAAATGAAACTACCATAAGACCTCCCACCACACACACAATGCAATCGCAGAATTGGAGGAGATTTCTTCTTATGATAGTCAAAAATGCTTACTACGCAAAATCATTTGATATTATTATCATTAGTGCATAGTGTCGAAAACCATTTCGAAAGTATAATATCAATCTTAGCCAGCATACAACATTTCATCGTATGCCTACTATAGCTACTACGTTCAATAGCAGGTTACCGCCACATTCCATGGCAGGTTATACAACTAAAAACCGTACAGGGTTCGTATTGCTTCTTTGGATTTCCAACAAATGATCAGGCTAAGGAACTTCCTTACCGAAATAGAAACGCCTCTGGAAAGACGCCCCGAGAACCTAACCGGATCTCTGCAAACAAAAGGCCGACGCTACCTCACGCTGTACAGCTGTAACTAGGTAACTAACACACGAGTCATGTCATCCCCCGGTCGTTACCGACCTTTATCCAAGGATCCTCAATTGCAAAGCAACAGCCACAAAATATAATCAACATAGGTAAAATATCTGGGCTCCATACCATGATATCACCTTTTATCCAGAAGGAAATGACATACCCTGTAACAACCCGCATATTTATCGATTTTATATTTAAATATTTTATTTAAATATTTCATCGTTCGTCGGATTGAAGTCCGAAAAGATACTTTTTGCAAACAGTCGAATTAGGACTCGAGACCACCTCCATTGAGTTCAAAACGTTGTTTGTGATCTTTTTAAGTGTAAGCTTCGATATGTTTGGAGCTAGTCAAAAATTTGACCATTTGCACTTTGGGTTTGGTTTTGGGTTCAGCCCCTTTGCCAACTTAACCCCCCAAACTGAACCTCCCCTCCCCATTCACTCTCACTTCCTCCTATTTTCAGTCTTAGAGCAACAATGGTGGGAGAGATGGGAAATTAAAACTCCCAAACCCTATTTTCATCTTCAAATCAAGTTCTTGCTCCAAACTAATAGAAGAACCCATTGGTAAGCATCTCCTTCTCCAACTCTTTCTCCTTCCAATTTCAGAAATTCCTAAACCTAACTTTGGGAATGTTCTTCTTTTTAAGCTTTGAATTCAAGCTTGTTGAGTTGGAATTGAAGAGTAGTTGCTCTTGCCATTGCTCCATAGCATCTTCTTCATTCGTTTGGGTTCAAAGGTGAGATTTTTATCTCACATATATGTTTATAATTATCTTTGATTGTTAGGTATGAATTCCTAACACTTCTTCTTGTGCATTTGCTCTTGATTTGGATTGGTTTTGTGTATATTCCGATTTTTGGGTTTCTAAGTCAAATTTATGTGAAAATCCTTTTATGGATGTTTGATCATGCTTTTGGTAATGCATCGAGGAGCATATAGGGCCGGGTTGCTGTTTGGCATAATCCCTTAGAGCCAATGTTCGTCCGGTTGCATTTTGGAAGAGTTTTCACTTCATTTTGTATAGGCTGAAAAATAGCCCAAACATGATTCAGTCGACTGAATTCTCTGTTCAGTCGACTGAACCTGGAACCCGAAAGTTTCCAGGCATGATTCAGTCGACTGAAAACTCTGTTCAGTCGACTGAACCTGGAAACAGAAAGGTTCCTGAACCTGGAAAATTTCCAGACACAGGGTCAGTCGACTGAAAACTCTATTCAGACGACTGAAAACCCCGTACAACTCTGCGTAGGCAATCTTATCCGAAAAACATTTAACAGAACTTCTTACTTTGATGGTTTTGGGAATTGATTTCTTTGGATTCTATTCACGTCTTCGAATGTGAATTTTTATGATTGATTGTTTCTACAATCACTTCTATGATTTGTCACTTCAAAATATAAAGGTTTTCTATACTAGTATTAAATATCAAAACTTCTTCATCAAAACGATTTCAACTCTATTTTCAATATCAAACTCGTGTATAAAACTGTTTTCCAATCTATTAGTATATACAAACCTTTACCTCATTCGTATGAGAAAATATAATTAAACGGCTTAGCAAAACAAGTGGTATGAAACGCTTGCGTTTACTTCGTCGGTTAATTGATGGACTTGTTCGATTGAAACTCTTGTGACAATTTTCTAGTGCAGATCTACAATCTGTTCGTAAATATTTGAGTTAAGCAAGTGGTTATGGGACATGAAGCTAAACTCTTATATTTACTAGCTTAGTGTAATTGACACTTCTTCATGATCGATGATGATCATTTTATGATTTAGACTAGCGATTGAGCGATGTCTCTTTGTTTGCGAGGTTAGACTATACACCATTTGTGTGATTTCGATTCACACATATCTCTTTATCTTCAAGGTTAGTCTATACCTCATTGGTGTGATTTCGATTCACACATATTGAAACTCTTGTGACAATTTCCTAGTGGAGATTTACAGCTTGTTCGTAAATATTTAAGTTAAGCAAGTGTTTATGGGACATGAAGCTAAACTCATATATTTACTGGCTTGGTGTGATTGACACTTCCTTATGATCATGACGATCATTCTTGTGATTTAGACTAGCAATGTGCGATGTCTCTTTGATTCGGTCCATCGGACGTTACGCTGTACGACGTCGTTGTTCCGTTTTATCGTGATTTGGTTCATCGGACGTTACGCTGTACGACGTCGTTGTTCCATTCTACTACGTATTGGTTCATCGGGTGTTACGCTGTACGACATCGTTGTTCCTTTTCTTTTTATGGTGACTTGGTTCATCGGACGTTACGTTGTACGACGTCGTTGTGCCATTTTACTACGTGTTGGTTCATCGGATGTTACGCTGTACGACATCGTTGTTCCTTTTCTTTTTATTGTGTTTTGGTTCATCGGACGTTACGCTGTACGACGTCGTTGTTCCATTTTCCTATGCTTTGGTTCATCGGATGTTACGCTGTACGACGTCGTTGTTCCTATTTATTTTGTCTTTGGATCATCGGACGTTACGCTGTACGACGTCGTTGCTTCGGATTATTTGATTTCTGGATATTGATTTCTGGAATTTATGTTTCACCAGCATTTACGATGGGCATTGATATGTATGTCATTTATTGTGGCTTGGTGAATTAAATAAAGAATATGACATTTCTTTTTAATCTTTGAGAAGATTCTTGTGATATTGATTAATCTCTTGTTGACTTTCAATTACGAACTTATCACAGTACGATATTATGGTTATGATACGTTTTTGTCATACCTCTTATTCTATATCACTTTATCTGATATTTATAGCTAGACTGATCCGTTTATTATTTTCTTCTTAAATAATACTCGGGTCAGACTGAGATATTACAGGTGCTTCCTCATGACTTCTTATCTGGAGCCATCTTCTGACTTTTGGCTAATTACTCTAGCTTAGTAGTTTTTGGTTGTACACATTTGAGATGTAGACTCCATGTTGTATAACTAATCTTTTGTCTAGCACTTGTATCTATTCTTTTGTGTTATTGTGGATCTTATTTGACCACTACTCTGATATACACTTTTAGGTGTTATATTCATATCTATTTCCGCCTTTGTGATATGAACTGTCTGTGACTGATTTGTGTTACGTTTATTTCTATATTTATTTTCGAAGATTATATATAGCCACCTTGTGATAGCTTTGTGTTTGTATCGGTATGTCGGATTTCCTCCATAAAAGATATGCATTCTATTCTATCTGACATATCGGTGCTCGCACAAAGAAGTTACACGGATGGTCGCTCCTCAACAGCCTTATTCTCTGTGCTAATTGACAGCACTACATCGTAGTGTTCTTGGTTAGCGTGGGTATAGAGGTGGGGCGTTACATACCCTAGGGGCGCTACGCCTACAAACCTTTGTCGCAACATTCCTGTTTCGACCATTACCGGGTTGTGAGGCTCGACGAAGTCTCGTCCACAAAGCAACGCTTTTTCACAAAGCCACGCTTTTTCACAAAGCCACGCTTTTTCACAAAGCCACACATTTTCGCAAAGCACGCTTTGACCAACAAATGATCATCAGCACTTCGTATGCCACATTACCAAATTGGGAATGTATCACTAGTAACCATCAACTACATAACCTCTGAGCTCGTACGTCTCAGAGAAGGGTGTTAAGCTAAGAGAATAAATTCTCCGCCACCAACAGAAATGTATTTGATAGAAACCAGCTTTACATCTCAAAGTGTAACGTCAGACACACATCCATACAAGTCTGTTCCGGGTTCGAACAGAACCGAAGGCACTTCCAAAGAAGCCCTTGCAATCCGGGTATTCACAATCCTGATCGGACTTCCCATCACTTAGGAAATCTCTATACCGTAGCTACTCAGTGCAGAGACAATCGATAGGTCATCCTATCGCTCTCGCAAATACCCGGTCTTCACCACCGGTCTTTAAATGCTATCCATATCATCGTATCACTATTCGGAATGGGTTATATGACACAAAGGTCCTCTCCCGGCTAAACCGAATAACGAGCGCAATTAAAAATCATATGGATACTGGGGTCTCAGTTAAATCACAGCTTAAAGTCAAAACTTTTCATTCGAATGGTAAAACAAATTACCATTTCCAATCTTTTAAACAAAAACATTCATTTCAAAAACCTTCAATGGTTTAAACAATTTCCACACTTTTTACCTTTTAACAAAAAGATTCAATTTACAAAGTTCACCCCGTTCACAAAGATTCATTCACAGAATTCAAATCAATTTCCATTTTAATTGAATTAACTCGTTAAATCTTTAAGTCAAGATTTAACTTATAGCTTCCAAAACTCGTTTCCAAAGATTCATTCATAGTCTTCCAAAGCAATTCTATTTCAAGTTGGATTAACTCGTCCAGTCTTTGAATCAAAAACTCATTTCATAGTTTTCAAAACATTTTAATTTCATTTCGAACTTGAAATTCTTTCAATACAAATTGGAAGTTCATTACTTATGTGAAAGCTTTTACTATTTGAAAACAAATAGTTTCGTTTCAGAAAAATCCAGTTATATTTACACGAGTTAAAACCCTTGAATTAACTTCAAATTCCCAAATCAATACCTTTAAAATGGTTTAACCCATATATAACTTGTACAGCATCTTTAATCCCTAGTTTCAAATCATAGAATTCAATTCCAAACTTGAATTCAAATTTAAATCAAATTATTTAAATTTTCAAAACTCGATTAAGTTATTCAAAATAACTTTTATCTTTGAAATTCCATTTCAAAAGCTTTTCACTTTAAACCCCAATTTCCAATTTCAAAATCAATTGAAATTAAAATTTCAATTTCAAAAAACATCAAATTTAAATTATCTGTGACTTAACCGATTTCCACGTGAAATTCATATCTGTGTGTGTATAAGTGTAGTCCAGGGGTTTCACACACAATAGTGCAACATCAATCATCACAGATATATCGATAAGCGGTAAAATCGATAACGCTTATCTTCATTCACAGATTCATAGATAAAATAAATTTATCAGTCATAAAGATTCACTATTATAATTCGATGTGGGTTTCGGATAACCAACTGGAATCCGACTCCCTGTCGCATCGAAATTCAAGTGCCGTTTTACGGGCCAAGGGTTTCATATTCACATAGTAATATATCACAGAAACAGAAATAACAGATATATATCGCAGAAAAGTAAATTACAGATCACAACATAAATCAGGATGTATCACAAAGCATCATATATCAGGGATATCAAACAAATCAAATCATCCAATAAAATCCAAGCATCCATAAGTAAGATCAATTAATATCTGATTTTAATTAATTTATACCAGGTTAATTACTTATGAATAACTACAAATCTTGGTTAATTAATCATAAATTAATTGTAAACCATTTTGATAAATTGACCTTTAATCCTTTATTAATTAACCTTTAATTTATTAATTTTCCTCAAATTAATTATCTTAATTAATAAATCATATTAAATAATTAACTTTTAAACCAATTACATAATTAATTAACCCCTTAATTTCTTTCATAAAGTAATTAACAATTTCCAATTGATTATCTCAATTAATTAATCTAATTATTTATCAAAATTTATCACATAAATTTGATTACTTAATAATTTCTAGTTAATTAACTTCATTAACTAATAACATTTCTTCAATTGCCTTCTTGAGAAATTATCTTAGATTAATTCATTATTAATCATTTCCAATTATAAATTAATCTAAATTATTTATTTATAAATTAAATAATTCATTTTTTAATCATCTTATTAATTAAATCATTCTTTAATCATCTTATTAATTAAATCATTTTAATTACCTTATTAATGACTTCATTAATACTTAAGTGTATTTTTAACATTACCCCCTTTTTTTCTACTATTTAACATTTTAAAGTTGTTCAAACAATTTAAACTTTCAAAACTTTATTATTTTAAAACTCAGATTCAAACTAGACTTGAATCCAACTTAAACTTTGATTTAAATCCAGTTTACAAATTAAAGTTTCATTTGAATTTGTTTTGAAAATTCAAATTACTTTAAAACCTGTAACCACTGCTGTTCTCGAGACAAACCAAAATTGCCTCGAGACAAAAGGCTACCTACTTCGAGTAAGATACTCGAATTTCTCGAGTAAAATTTGAGTCTCTCCTCTGCATCCCAAAACCAACATCATCAGATGAATATACCACCGTGCATATGCACGGTGGCTCCAGCCACCGTTGATCATCAACACTGATCGCCACCCAACAGTACTCGCCTCGACATCTCACCTCGATCATCGAAACGCGTCCAACCACCGGAAATCGAAACGAGCTCCCCCTCATCAAAACCTGGAACAAGCTAGACTACCCAACCCAAAACCTGGAAACTATCGTCGTTCTCCACGCCTCGACCACCGGAGGTCGCGAAATTCCGGCCTCGGCCTCGCCTACCACTCCGCTTCCAACCTCCAAAGTCCGGTCATGCTCGATCCATCACAGGGGACGAACGAATCCAAGCAAGTACCCTTGTCAAAACCAGGGTTAAAAATTTGATTCGATCGCCATCCTCACCCCCAATGCTTTGACTACCCATCTGGAATTTTTCTCGTCGTCGCCGATCATCTTTCTTCCACCAGGAAGAACCCCGACCATCAAAACACTCAAGATCATCAGCAATTGCTCAGATACTAATTTCTGGTTAAACCAGAAATGCACTCAAACCCTTATACTAAAAATCAAGATTTGAGTTTCAAAAATCCAAATTTAGTTCGAGTATTTGATTCATATCTTTAAAATCATGAATCATGATAATTTTATTTTAGCTTATTTAAATATTGCTCTGTTGTTTTAATTTTTCCAGAGTCAATGCAAATTTCTTTAACTTAAACAAATTTTAGGTTTGAACTATGATTTCATTAACATCTAAGTGTATTTTTAAGCGTTACACTTAAAAATTGATTTCACTAACCTGATACAAACTTCTTCCCCAAGCCAGTGGAATCCTGCTTCGAACCTGACTCACATTCGTTCGAGTAAACACCCGAGACCAGTGCGAAGAAAACCCGAGACTAACGAAACTTGCTTTTAAAAACTTGGTTTTAAATTCTTGTTTGAGTTGAAGCTTTGGTTTATGTTTGTATGGTATTACTTTAGATTTCTTTTTCTCAGCTTTGTGTAAACGAAATGAATGGGAGATTGATGTATATAAAAAGAAGTTTACTGGGTATAGAATATTGTTTGTACAACTAGTAGGGGCTGACATGATATTAGAGATAAGGCAGGTATGTGGCTAGAGATGTAAACATTAAATGCCATTGTACAAATCTATACCTATTTAATTTGCCTATACTTGATTTTGCATCTCTTGTCTCGGCTGATACAATAATGTTATGGTGGCTGCATTAAATTAGCTTGTACAATAGATATTCACTTTACTTTGTTTATATTTATGTGTTATTTCTTCCCTTTTGTTTTATTATTTGTATTTGCTCTACAAGCTTTTGCTTTGGTTTTGTTTTAAGTGTACATACTTATGTATTTTACTAGTGTATTTATTTTATTTTATTTTATTTTACTTTTGTTCAAGTTGTATTTGTTATTTTATTTCATGTATTACTATATATATTTTATTAACCCAAATATTTATTAAACCATCAATAATAAATTCAAAATTATTTATTATTAATATTTATATTTTAAAACATCTATCTAAGATTCAAATCACCTATATATACAATATTTTAATTTAAAGATTTAACAAATTTTAATTTGGATCCGGGGAAACTCGCATCACTTAAATCGATTTATCTCACAAATTTTATTCAAAAATCAAATTAATTATTAATTTAAATTTAACTAAAATCCGGGGTCGTTACAGACTTCCCCCCTTAAAAGAATTTTGTCCTCGAAATTTGCCAGGGAGACACAAAGATAGATGAAGAATGTTTCATCAAATCAAACTGAACGTCTATTCTGCATTTGGCTTACCAAATCAGAATATCGATAATAGATACAAGAACGAATCTGTTTTAACACTTCAGAAGATACTCGGGTTATCCAGGTCTACGAAATATACAGTGGCATCGATTAGTTCGAAGGATAACTAACCATTCGTAGAATATATCCAGACCCAAAAATAGACAGATATATGGATACAATTTCAAAACTTTTAGTTTAGAACGAGAGTATACCTATCATCCATAGCAACCAAAGCAAACAATTCATCCATACAAACAATTTTGGCCTTTTTGGAGTTTACGTCCCATATTAATATATCGAATCTCTTTCTGGATCGACCAGAAATTATCGAAGAATTGAGAAAAGATGTTGAACAAAAGAGATTGATAGAGAAAAGATCGTTTCCTTGTTGTTACAGAGTATCGACCATTTATAGTCGTATTTCCCTGTCCCCTATCTCATCCTCTTCTAGCCCTCATACTCACTATCAGTGGATAGCAAGAGAATTTACTGAGGCATACAGACATATATCTTAAGGATACTCATTCTAGGGTATACTTCACCCTATCTCTAATGAGCTACTTAATGTGTTATACTCCTGAGCTAAAGTTCAACCTTAGCTCTGATACCAAATGTAACGACTCGAATTTTCGCATTCGAAAATCGACATCCGTACTTCACCTTGTACTAGAATGCCGTAGATTCGACCATTCAAATCCGATTCGTCGGAGCTTATAACACAGTAAGTATAACAACACAGCGGAAGAAAAAGAACACAATGATATCGTATACAATTCTAATGAATACAATATCCAGAATGATATACAACAATGATATCAATATGATACAACAATATCAGAGATAAATAATGATACAGCGGATAGCAAAAATGATAACTCCAGCAGCGGATAGAATGTCTCCAATAGAATGCTCCAATCCATAGCAACGTCAGTCCATGAACTCCAAAAACTGAACTAGCTTCAGATAATCTACTCAACCTGAATATCTGAGAAACCCAACTCTAGACTGCCCGTGTGGAAAATGATGGGCACCCAGAGTTTAGGAAGGGAACAATAAACTCCGGATCAGTCATGGGACTGGTGTGAGCAACAAAAACAGTTTATCTTTAAACAAACACAAAAGGCTCTTAAACATTGAAATCCGCAATGCTTTTGGAAAATGAAACTACCATAAGACCTCCCACCACACACACAATGCAATCGCAGAATTGGAGGAGATTTCTTCTTATGATAGTCAAAAATGCTTACTACGCAAAATCATTCGATATTATTATCATTAGTGCATAGTGTCGAAAACCATTTCGAAAGTATAATATCAATCTTAGCCAGCATACAACATTTCATCGTATGCCTACTATAGCTACTACGTTCAATAGCAGGTTATCGCCACATTCCATGGCAGGTTATACAACTAAAAACCGTACAGGGTTCGTATTGCTTCTTTGGATTTCCAATAAATGATCAGGCTAAGGAACTTCCTTACCGAAATAGAAACGCCTCTGGAAAGACGCCCCGAGAACCTAACCGGGTCTCTACAAACAAAAGGCCGATGCTACCTCACGTTGTACAGCTGTAACTAGGTAACTAACTCACGAGTCATGTCATCCCCCGGTCGTTACCGACCTTTATCCGAGGATCCTCAATCGCAAAGCAACAGCCACAAAATATAATCAACATAGGTAAAATATCTGGCTCCATACCATGATATCACCTTTTATCCAGAAGGAAATGACATACCCTAGGGGCGCTACCCCTACAAACCTTTGTCGCGACATTCCTGTTTCGACCATTACCGGGTTGTGAGGCTCGACGAAGTCTCGTCCACAAAGCAACGCTTTTTCACAAAGCCACGCTTTTTTACAAAGCCATGCTTTTTCCGAAAGCACGCTTTGACCAACAAATGATCATCAGCACTTCGTATGCCACATTACCAAATTGGGAATGTATCACTAGTAACCATCAACTACATAACCTCTGAGCTCGTACGTCTCAGAGAAGGGTGTTAAGCTAAGAGAATAAATTCTCCGCCACAACAAGAAATGTATTTGATAGAAACCAGCTTTACATCTCAAAGTGTAACGTCAGACACACATCCATACAAGTCTGTTCCGGATTCGAACAGAACCGAAGGCACTTCCAAAGAAGCCCTTGCAATCCGGGTATTCACAATCCTGATCGGACTTCCCATCACTTAGGAAATCTCTATACCGTAGCTACTCAGTGCAGAGACAATCGATAGGTCATCCTATCGCTCTCGCAAATACCCGGTCTTCACCACCGGTCTTCAAATGCTATCCATATCGTCGTATCACTATTCGGAATGGGTTATATGACACAAAGGTCCTCTCCCGGCTAAACCGAATAACGAGCGCAATTAAAAATCATATGGATACTGGGGTCTCAGTTAAATCACAGCTTAAAGTCAAAAAATTTCATTCGAATGGTAAAACAAATTACCATTTCCAATCTTTTAAACAAAAACATTCATTTCAAAAACCTTCAATGGTTTAAACAATTTCCACACTTTTTACCTTTTAACAAAAAGATTCAATTCACAAAGTTCACCCCGTTCACAAAGATTCATTCACAGATTTCAAATCAATTTCCATTTTAATTGAATTACCTCGTTAAATCTTTAAGTCAAGATTTAACTTATAGCTTCCAAAACTCGTTTCCAAAGATTCATTCATAGTCTTCCAAAGCAATTCTATTTAAAGTTGGATTAACTCGTCCGGTCTTTGAATCAAAAACTCATTTCATAGTTTTCAAAACATTTTAATTTCATTTCGAACTTGAAATTCTTTCAATACAAATTGGAAGTTCGTTACTTATGTGAAAGCTTTTACTATTTGAAAACAAATAGTTTCGTTTCAGAAAAATCCAGTTATATTTACACAGTTAAAACCCTTGAATTAACTTCAAATTCCCAAATCAATACCTTTAAAATGGTTTAACCCATATATAACTTGTACAGCATCTTTAATCCCTAGTTTCAAAATATAGAATTCAATTCCAAACTTGAATTCAAATTTAAATCAAATTATTTAAATTTTCAAAACTCGATTAAGTTATTCAAAATAACTTTTATCTTTGAAATTCCATTTCAAAAGCTTTTCACTTTAAACCCCAATTTCCAATTTCAAAATCAATTGAAATTAAAATTTCAATTTCAAAAAACATCAAATTTAAATTATCTGTGACTTAACCGATTTCCACGTGAAATCCATATTTGTGTGTGTATAAGTATAGTCCAGGGGTTTCACACACAATAGTGCAACATCAATCATCACAGATATATCAATAAGCGGTAAAATCGATAACGCTTATCTTCATTCACAGATTCATAGATAAAATAAATTTATCAGTCACAAAGATTCACTATTATAATTCGATGTGGGTTTCGGATAACCAACTGGAATCCGACTCCCTGTCGCATCGAAATTCAAGTGCTGTTTTACGGGCCAAGGGTTTCATATTCACATAGTAATATATCACAGAAACAGAAATAACAGATATATATCGCAGAAAAGTAAATTACAGATCATAACATAAATCAGGATGTATCACAAAGCATCATATATCAGGGATATCAAACAAATCAAATCATCCAATAAAATCCAAGCATCCATAAGTAAGATCAATTAATATCTGATTTTAATTAATTTATACCAGGTTAATTACTTATGAATAACTACAAATCTTGGTTAATTAGTCATAAATTAATTTGAAACCATTTTGATAAATTGGCCTTTAATCCTTTATTAATTAACCTTTAATTTATTAATTTTCCTCAAATTAATTATCTTAATTAATAAATCATATTAAATAATTAACTTTTAAACCAATTACATAATTAATTAACCCCTTAATTTCTTTCATAAAGTAATTAACAATTTCCAATTGATTATCTCAATTAATTAATCTAATTATTTATCAAAATTTATCACATAAATTTGATTACTTAATAATTTCTAGTTAATTAACTTCATTAACTAATAACATTTCTTCAATTGCCTTCTTGAGAAATTATCTTAGATTAATTCATTATTAATCATTTCCAATTATAAATTAATCTAAATTATTTATTTATAAATTAAATAATTCATTTTTTTAATCATCTTATTAATTAAATCATTCTTTAATCATCTTATTAATTAAATCATTTTAATTACCTTATTAATGACTTCATTAATACTTAAGTGTATTTTTAACATTACCCCCTTTTTTCTACTATTTAACATTTTAAAGTTGTTCAAACAATTTAAACTTTTAAAACTTTATTATTTTAAAACTCAGATTCAAACTAGACTCGAATCCAACTTAAACTTTGATTTAAATCCAGTTTACAAATTAAAGTTTCATTTGAATTTGTTTTGAAAATTCAAATTACTTTAAAACCTGTAACCACTGCTGTTCTCGAGACAAACCAAAATTGCCTCGAGACAAAAGGCTACCTACTTCGAGTAAGATACTCGAATTTCTCGAGTAAAATTTGAGTCTCTCCTCTGCATCCCAAAACCAACATCATCAGATGAATATACCACCGTGTATATGCACGGTGGCTCCAGCCACCGTTGATCATCAACACTGATCGCCACCCAACAATACTCGCCTCGACATCTCACCTTGATCATCGAAACGCGTCCAACCACCGGAAATCGAAACGAGCTCCCCCTCATCAAAACCTGGAACAAGCTAGACTACCCAACCCAAAACCTGGAAACTATCGTCGTTCTCCACGCCTCGACCACCGGAGGTCGCGAAATTCCGGCCTCGGCCTCGCCTACCACTCCGCTTCCAACCTCCAAAGTCCAGTCACGCTCGATCCATCACAGGGGACGAACGAATCCAAGCAAGTACCCTTGTCAAAACTAGGGTTAAAAATTTGATTCGATCGCCATCCTCACCCCAATGCTTTGACTACCCATCTGGAATTTTTCTCGTCGTCGCCGATCATCTTTCTTCCACCAGGAAGAACCCCGACCATCAAAACACTAGAGATCATCAGCAATTGCTCAGATACTAATTTCTGGTTAAACCAGAAATGCACTCAAACCCTTATACTAAAAATCAAGATTTGAGTTTCAAAAATCCAAATTTAGTTCGAGTATTTGATTCAAATCTTTAAAATCATGAATCATGATAATTTTATTTTAGCTTATTTAAATATTGCTCTGTTGTTTTAATTTTTCCAGAGTCAATGCAAATTTCTTTAACTTAAACAAATTTTAGGTTTGAACTATGATTTCATTAACATCTAAGTGTATTTTTAAGCGTTACACTTAATAATTGATTTCACTAACCTGATACAAACTTCTTCCCCGAGCCAGTAAAATCCTGCTTCGAACCTGACTCACATTCGTTCGAGTAAACACCCGAGACTAACGAAACTTGCTTTTAAAAACTTGGTTTTAAATTCTTGTTTGAGTTGAAGCTTTGGTTTATGTTTGTATGGTATTACTTTAGATTTCTTTTTCTCAGCTTTGTGTAAACGAAATGAATGGGAGATTGATGTATATAAAAAGAAGTTTACTGGGTATAGAATATTGTTTGTACAACTAGTAGGGGCTGACATGATATTAGAGATAAGGCAGGTATGTGGCTAGAGATGTAAACATTAAATGCCATTGTACAAATCTATACCTATTTAATTTGCCTATACTTGATTTTGCATCTCTTGTCTCGGCTGATACAATAATGTTATGGTGGCTGCATTAAATTAGCTTGTACAATAGATATTCACTTTACTTTGTTTATATTTAAGTGTTATTTCTTCCCTTTTGTTTTATTATTTGTATTTGCTCTACAAGCTTTTGCTTTGGTTTTGTTTTAAGTGTACATACTTATGTATTTTACTAGTGTATTTATTTTATTTTATTTTATTTTACTTTTGTTCAAGTTGTATTTGTTATTTTATTTCATTTATTACTATATATATTTTATTAACCCAAATATTTATTAAACCATCAATAATAAATTCAAAATTATTTATTATTATTATTTATATTTTAAAACATCTATCTAAGATTCAAATCACCTATATATATAATATTTTAATTTAAAGATTTAACAAATTTAAATTTGGATCCGGGGAAACTCGCATCACTTAAATCGATTTATCTCACAAATTTTATTCAAAAATCAAATTAATTATTAATTTAAATTTAACTAAAATCCGGGGTCGTTACAGACTTCCCCCCTTAAAAGAATTTCATCCTCGAAATTTGCCAGGGAGACACAAAGATAGATGAAGAATGTTTCATCTAATCAAACTGAACGTCTATTCTGCATTTGGCTTACCAAATCAGAATATCGATAATAGATACAAGAACGAATCTGTTTTAACACTTCAGAAGATATTCGGGTTATCCAGGTCTACGAAATATACAGTGGCATCGATTAGTTCGAAGGATAACTAACCATTCGTAGAATATATCCGGACCTAAAAATAGATAGATATATGGATACAATTTCAAAACTTTTAGTTTAGAACGAGAGTATACCTATCAGCCATAGCAACCAAAGCAAACAATTCATCCATACAAACAATTTTGGCCTTTTTGGAGTTTACGTCCCATATTAATATATCGAATCTCTTTCTGGATCGATCAGAAATTATCGAAGAATTGAGAAAAGATGTTGAACAAAAGAGATTGATAGAGAAAAGATCGTTTCCTTGTTGTTACAGAGTATCGACCATTTATAGTCGTATTTCCCTGTCCCCTATCTCATCCTCTTCTAGCACTCATACTCACTATCAGTGGATAGCAAGAGAATTTACTGAGGCATACGGACAGATATCTTAAGGATACTCATTCTAGGGTATACTTCACCCTATCTCTAATGAGCTACTTAATGTGTTATACTCCTGAGCTAAAGTTCAACCTTAGCTCTGATACCAAATGTAACGACTCAGATTTTCGCGTTCGAAAATCGACATCCGTACTTCACCTTGTACTAGAATGCCGTAGATTCGACCGTTCAAATCCGATTCGCCGGAGCTTATAACACAGTAAGTATAACAACACAGCGGAAGAAAAAGAACACAATGATATCGTATACAATTCCAATGAATACAATATCCAGAATGATATACAACAATGATATCAATATGATACAACAATATCAGAGATAAATAATGATACAGCGGAAAGCAAAAATGATAACTCCAGCAGCGGATAGAATGTCTCCAATAGAATGCTCCAATCCATAGCAAAGTCAGTCCATGAACTCCAAGAACTGAACTAGCTTCAGATAATCTACTCAACCTGAATATCTGAGAAACCCAACTCTAGACTGCCCGTGTGGAAAATGATGGGCACCCAGAGTTTAGGAAGGGAACAATAAACTCCGGATCAGTCATGGGACTGGTGTGAGCAACAAAAACAGTTTATCTTTAAACAAACACAAAAGGCTCTTAAACATTGAAATCCGCAATGCTTTTGGAAAATGAAACTACCATAAGACCTCCCACCACACACACAATGCAATCGCAGAATTGGAGGAGATTTCTTCTTATGATAGTCAAAAATGCTTACTACGCAAAATCATTCGATATTATTATCATTAGTGCATAGTGTCGAAAACCATTTCGAAAGTATAATATCAATCTTAGCCAGCATACAACATTTCATCGTATGCCTACTATAGCTACTACGTTCAATAGCAGGTTATCGCCACATTCCATGGCAGGTTATACAACTAAAAACCGTACAGGGTTCGTATTGCTTCTTTGGATTTCCAACAAATGATCAGGCTAAGGAACTTCCTTACCAAAATAGAAACGCCTCTGGAAAGACGCCCCGAGAACCTAACCGGATCTCTGCAAAAAAAAGGCCGACGCTACCTCACGCTGTACAGTTGTAACTAGGTAACTAACACGCGAGTCATGTCATCCCCCGGTCGTTACCGACCTTTATCCGAGGATCCTCAATCGCAAAGCAACAGCCACAAAATATAATCAACATAGGTAAAATATCTGGGCTCCATGCCATGATTCACCTTTTATCCAGAAGGAAATGACATACCCTAGGGGCGCTACCCCTACAAACCTTTGTCGCAACATTCTTGTTTCGACCATTACCGGGTTGTGAGGCTCGACGAAGTCTCGTCCATAAAGCAACGCTTTTTCACAAAGCCACGCTTTTTCACAAAGCCACACTTTTTCGTAAAGCACGCTTTGACCAACAAATGATCATCAGCACTTCGTATGCCACATTACCAAATTGGAATGTATCACTAGTAACCATCAACTACATAACCTCTGAGCTCGTACGTCTCAGAGAAGGGTGTTAAGCTAAGAGAATAAATTCTCCGCCACCAACAGAAATGTATTTGATAGAAACCAGCTTTACATCTCAAAGTGTAACGTCAGACACACATCCATGCAAGTCTGTTCCGGGTTCGAACAGAACCGAAGGCACTTCTAAAGAAGCCCTTGCAATCCAGGTATTCACAATCCTGATCGGACTTCCCATCACTTAGGAAATCTCTATACCGTAGCTACTCAGTGCAGAGACAATCGATAGGTCATCCTATCGCTCTCGCAAATACCCGGTCTTCACAACCGGTCTTCAAATGCTATCCATATCGTCGTATCACTATTCGGAATGGGTTATATGACACAAAGGTCCTCTCCCGGCTAAACCGAATAACGAGCGCAATTAAAAATCATATGGATACTGGGGTCTCAGTTAAATCACAGCTTAAAGTCAAAACTTTTCATTCGAATGGTAAAACAAATTACCATTTCCAATCTTTTAAACAAAAACATTCATTTCAAAAACCTTCAACGGTTTAAACAATTTCCACACTTTTTACCTTTTAACAAAAAGATTCAATTCACAAAGTTCACCCCGTTCACAAAGATTCATTCACAGATTTCAAATCAATTTCCATTTTAATTGAATTAACTCGTTAAATCTTTAAGTCAAGATTTAACTTATAGCTTCCAAAACTCATTTCCAAAGATTCATTCATAGTCTTCCAAAGCAATTCTATTTCAAGTTGGATTAACTCGTCCGGTCTTTGAATCAAAAACTCATTTCATAGTTTTCAAAACATTTTAATTTCATTTCGAACTTGAAATTCTTTCAATACAAATTGGAAGTTCGTTACTTATGTGAAAGCTTTTACTATTTGAAAACAAATAGTTTCGTTTCAGAAAAATCCAGTTATATTTACACGAGTTAAAACCCTTGAATTAACTTCAAATTCCCAAATCAATACCTTTAAAATGGTTTAACCCATATATAACTTGTACAGCATCTTTAATCCCTAGTTTCAAATCATAGAATTCAATTCCAAACTTGAATTCAAATTTAAATCAAATTATTTAAAATTTCAAAACTCAATTAAGTTATTCAAAATAACTTTTATCTTTGAAATTCCATTTCAAAAGCTTTTCACTTTAAACCCCAATTTCCAATTTCAAAATCAATTGAAATTAAAATTTCAATTTCAAAAAACATCAAATTTAAATTATCTATGACTTAACCGATTTCCACGTGAAATCCATATTTGTGTGTGTATAAGTGTAGTCCAGGGGTTTCACACACTATAGTGCAACATCAATCATCACAGATATATCGATAAGCGGTAAAATCGATAACGCTTATCTTCATTCACAGATTCATAGATAAAATAAATTTATCAGTCACAAAGATTCACTATTATAATTCGATGTGGGTTTCGGATAACCAACTGGAATCTGACTCCCTGTCGCATCGAAATTCAAGTGCTGTTTTACGGGCCAAGGGTTTCATATTCACATAGTAATATATCACAGAAATAGAAATAACAGATATATATCGTAGAAAAGTAAATTACAGATCACAACATAAATCAGGATGTATCACAAAGCATCATATATCAGGGATATCAAACAAATCAAATCATCCAATAAAATCCAAGCATCCATAAGTAAGATCAATTAATATCTGATTTTAATTAATTTATACCAGGTTAATTACTTATGAATAACTACAAATCTTGGTTAATTAATCATAAATTAATTGTAAACCATTTTGATAAATTGACCTTTAATCCTTTATTAATTAACCTTTAATTTATTAATTTTCCTCAAATTAATTATCTTAATTAATAAATCATATTAAATAATTAACTTTTAAACCAATTACATAATTAATTAACCCATTAATTTCTTTCATAAAGTAATTAACAATTTCCAATTGATTATCTCAATTAATTAATCTAATTATTTATCAAAATTTATCACATAAATTTGATTACTTAATAATTTCTAGTTAATTAACTTCATTAACTAATAACATATCTTCAATTGCCTTCTTGAGAAATTATCTTAGATTAATTCATTATTAATCATTTCCAATTATAAATTAATCTAAATTATTTATTTATAAATTAAATAATTCATTTTTTTAATCATCTTATTAATTAAATCATTCTTTAATCATCTTATTAATTAAATCATTTTAATTACCTTATTAATGACTTCATTAATACTTAAGTGTATTTTTAACATTACCCCCTTTTTTCTACTATTTAACATTTTAAAGTTGTTCAAACAATTTAAACTTTTAAAACTTTATTATTTTAAAACTCAGATTCAAACTAGACTTGAATCCAACTTAAACTTTGATTTAAATCCAGTTTACAAATTAAAGTTTCATTTGAATTTGTTTTGAAAATTCAAATTACTTTAAAACCTGTAACCACTGCTGTTCTCGAGACAAACCAAAATTGCCTCGAGACAAAAGGCTACCTACTTCGAGTAAGATACTCGAATTTCTCGAGTAAAATTTGAGTCTCTCCTCTGCATTCCAAAACCAACATCATCAGATGAATATACCACCGTGCATATGCACGGTGGCTCCAGCCACCGTTGATCATCAACACTGATCGCCACCCAACAGTACTCGCCTCGACATCTCACCTTGATCATCGAAACGCGTCCAACCACCGAAAATCGAAACGAGCTCCCCCTCATCAAAACCTGGAACAAGCTAGACTACCCAACCCAAAACCTGGAAACTATCGTCGTTCTCCACGCCTCGACCACCGGAGGTCGTGAAATTCCGGCCTCGGCCTCGCCTACCACTCCGCTTCCAACCTCCAAAGTCCGATCACGCTCGATCCATCACAGGGGACGAACGAATCCAAGCAAGTACCCTTGTCTAAACTAGGGTTAAAAATTTGATTCGATCTCCATCCTCACCCCAATGCTTTGACTACCCATCTGGAATTTTTCTCGTCGTCGCCGATCATCTTTCTTCCACCAGGAAGAACCCCGACCATCAAAACACTCGAGATCATCAGCAATTGCTCAGATACTAATTTCTGGTTAAACCAGAAATGCACTCTAACCCTTATACTAAAAATCAAGATTTGAGTTTCAAAAATCCAAATTTAGTTCGAGTATTTGATTCATATCTTTAAAATCATGAATCATGATAATTTTATTTTAGCTTATTTAAATATTGCTCTGTTGTTTTAATTTTTCCAGAGTCAATGCAAATTTCTTTAACTTAAACAGATTTAGGTTTGAACTATGATTTCATTAACATCTAAGTGTATTTTTAAGCGTTACACTTAAAAATTGATTTCACTAACCTGATATAAACTTCTTCCCCGAGCCAGTGGAATCCTGCTTCGAACCTGACTCACATTCGTTCGAGTAAACACCCGAGACCAATGCGAAGAAAACCGGAGACTAACGAAACTTGCTTTTAAAAACTTGGTTTTAAATTCTTGTTTGAGTTGAAGCTTTGGTTTATGTTTGTATGGTATTACTTTAGATTTCTTTTTCTCAGCTTTGTGTAAATGAAATGAATGGGAGATTGATGTATATAAAAAGAAGTTTACTGGGTATAGAATATTGTTTGTACAACTAGTAGGGGCTGACATGATATTAGAGATAAGGCAGGTATGTGGCTAGAGATGTAAACATTAAATGCCATTGTATAAATCTATACCTATTTAATTTGCCTATACTTGATTTTGAATCTCTTGTCTCGGCTGATACAATAATGTTATGGTGGCTGCATTAAATTAGCTTGTACAATAGATATTCACTTTACTTTGTTTATATTTAAGTGTTATTTCTTCCCTTTTGTTTTATTATTTGTATTTGCTCTACAAGCTTTTGCTTTGGTTTTGTTTTAAGTGTACATACTTATGTAATTTACTAGTGTATTTATTTTATTTTATTTTATTTTACTTTTGTTCAAGTTGTATTTGTTATTTTATTTCATGTATTACTATATATATTTTATTAACCCAAATATTTATTAAACCATCAATAATAAATTCAAAATTATTTATTATTATTATTTATATTTTAAAACATCTATCTAAGATTCAAATCACCTATATATACAATATTTTAATTTAAAGATTTAACAAATTTTAATTTGGATCCGGGTAAACTCGCATCACTTAAATCGATTTATCTCACAAATTTTATTCAAAATCAAATTAATTATTAATTTAAATTTAACTAAAATCCGGGGTCGTTACAGTTTGTTTGGCTTGTTGCTTTGGAAAGTTGTTGACTTGAATGTTAGCTAGGATGTATTAACTAAATAAAAAGTTAGTTGTTAAAGATAATATATTTGTTAGCAAAACACTTATTCATGTTGTATCAAAGTAAATTACTTTGTATATGTGTTCATACCCTTGCTTTGTGATGGTTGGTTGTATTGAAAATGTCATATAATCGAATTCTGAACTGTCCATATAGCGATAGTCGCTATACCATCACTTTCGGAAAATCACCTTTTATCGAAACCGTTTGGTTTCATTATCATGCTTAGAATTATTTTACAAGTTAAAAAAGTATTTAATGATGTTTTCAAAAATAATTAATTATTTTAATAATGATTATTTAAGTGGAAATTAGGGAGGCATCCCTATCATACTTTCATATTGTAAAGCGGGTCCCTGTCTAAGTTTCATTGTAAAGCGGGTCCCTGTTTTCTGGAAACGAAGAAAAATTATTGCTGAAATGTCAGCAACTTTTATAAATAAGTGCTGATATTTCAGCAACTATCTGTGTCAAAGTTTTATTGTATAAACAAAGAAAAATTATTGCTGAAATGTCAGCAACTTTTATAAATAAGTGCTGATATTTCAGCAACTTTCATAAACTGTGTTCACAGTGTACATAAATGTTGCTGAAATATCAGCAACATTTATAAATAAGTGTTGATATTTCAGCAACTTTCATACACTATGTTCACAGTGTACAGAATTGTTGCGGAAATGTCAGTAACTTTTATGAAATGTTGCATCATGCTCTGCAATAATCGTGAATAAAAAACAGGGACCTAATTTACACTGAAATTTAGTGAAGGACTTTTCGTGAATTTTGAAACTTAATAAGGACATGTGCCAAAAGTACCCATTATTTAATTTAATTAATTATTTAATTAATAAGGATTAAAGTTAACTAATTAACTTATTAACGATGTGTTTTAAATTTAACTAATTTCTTAGCTAATGATGTTTTAAATGTAATTAATCATTTTATTTAATGATGTTTAAGTTAATCTTTTAATAATGATGGATTAAAGTTAAATAATCAATTTATTAATGAGGTTTTTAAATTAATTAACCCTTTTAATTAATGACTTTGAAAAGTTAATAAATTTGTTTAACCTTAAATAAATCTTTTCTCAAATAAAGTTAAATAATGATATTTAATTATTATTTTATTTATTTAATTGATTATATTATTAATTAATTGAATTAACGATGTTTAAAGTAGATTTACCCTTATTAATTAAAGGTTATTGAAGTTAATTAATCAACTTAGTTAACAAAGTGTTTTAAAGCTAATACTTGTACAGTGAAGCCAAGTACGAATTTGGGTTTTTAAAAGAAAAGTTTGAATTTTTTATGGAATGAATTAATTTCCATAAAGTGATTCACTTGTATGGAAATGATTTATTTGTATAATTAGCAATAAACATAGAAGAAGTAGACTTGTCACTATTTCGAAAGCTAAGAATAATAGTGGGACATGACTTTGAGGTAACACTACCTTGACTTGTCCGGTATTATTGTTAATCAAGAAATGGTACAAGTTTGAATTCAATGAGTGGTGGTAAGTATACAAGACTTAATTTCCATATACGAACATTTTATATCCTCGAAGTTGGTTTCTCAACTATCGGTTACTTCAACTTCTTTATTATCGTCATTCTAAGACGATTTGTTGCTCCATTGAGCTTTGTTATCCTTTGTCTATAAATGACTGAACCCAAAGCACAAAAGGATGTCCAGCTATGTGGGGTTGCTCCCATTAGGGTATTTTCACATCACATCTAGATCGGATTCGTTTGCACATTTATATGTGAAATAATCGAATTCTCGGTAAGGTTTGGCGAGACCTGACTGGTACATTTTCGAGAAGTGTCATGGAGTATATAAGCTTCTTAGAAGTATATTACTAGAGGTATACTTCAAGGGTGGTGTACCTTTCTAGTCATTTGTTGGAGATTTTCCTTTTCTTATGTGTTTCCAACCTTCAAATGTATTTCCTTATTTACATCAAAAAGAGTCAACCACTCTTCATGGTGTTTAATTATATATCCATTCTTTATGTTTTGATGTTGATTTATGTGGGAGTAAATCCGTTCCGTGTCCAGCAGCGTGGTCTCACATGTTTATGTTTAATTTCACACCTATTGTTTAAATTTTTTACCTCATACAAGATATATCATCTTAATCGAGTTGTTTGTTTTCCCTAAACTCTCGAGTACTCATTTTATTTGAGTAGTCCGAGAGTGGCAGGTTTCTTGTTGGGCTCTTTTAAGGATGGCGTCCGAGCAGGATGCTTTCATCTTCTTAGTTATCTATTCCACTGTATTATCTAGTTTGTGTACGTATTTCGTTTCAACATATGTAAAGGCAGGACGTTATAATCACCTAAGCTGTTTGTAATACTTTTGTGTAACTGTGATAACCCCCTGTTAAGGAGTAACCTGATGTACTATTGACATTATATTTTATTTAACAGTTCCGTTGTGAGGTTTTCTATTCTGTTCTTTATTTTACCCCACGGCGATTCATCTTTCCGATGCTTGCGCAACGACACACGAACACCAAGGGTGTGTTAAGTGTCGTTCCTAGGGGTAAGAAAGGTGGGTCATCATAGTTGGTATCGGAGCTTCGGTTGAGCGAACACCCTAGCCAGATTGGGGTACAACTCAATTAGAGATAGGGTGAGTAGAACCTTAACTGAGTTAATCTTGAGAGAGCATTTCTTTTTCTCCCTTAAAAGTCTGATTTTAGATCTTTTATTATAGTTTTCATTTTATCATCTTTGACCCTATCTTTGTATTCTAATAATACCTGCCACTTATCCAGGTTATTGAAAATGAGTACAAGTGGAAGAAGAGAGAGAGAGGATCTGGAACCAACATGGCTATAAATGGCAAAGCTCCTAGAAATAAGCCAGTAGTAGAGCCAATAGTGGAAGCAGTGATTCAAGTTCAGCGGCCTTAGAACTTTGTGACCTTGTGCAAGAATTACACTGCTTTAGATGGAAAGCCTTTCTATGGAACTGAAGATATTTTGAGAGTTCAAATATGGCTCCGCTCTTGTGAAAGGATATTCAGGGATCTTTAGTTGGGAGATGCTAGAAAGAGATTGTTGGCATCGCGTCAGCTTCAGAAAGCAGCAATGGATTGGTAGGATTCAGTCACCATGAATACACCAGAAGAAGATTTCTCTTGGGTGCAGTTTAAAGAGGTTTTTGAAGCTTATTTTATCCTAGAGGTGGGAAGGACTCAGTTGGTTAGAAGTTTGTTGGGATTGGCTGGTTTCTATAGAAGATTCATTAAAGATTTCTCGAAAATTGCTTCTCATCTAACAAAGTTTACGAAGAAAGATGCTAAGTTTGTGTGATGTCCAAGTGCGATCAAGCATTCATAGAGTTAAAGGAGAAACTGACTAGTGCTCCTATTTTAACTATTCCAGATGGGAGTGAAGGGTTAACAGTTTACACGGATGCTTGTAGAACTGGATTAGGAGCAGTTTTGATGCAGAATGGTAAAGTAATAGCGTATGCGAGTCGACAATTGAAACCTCATGAGAAGAGTTACGCTACGTACGATTTGGAGTTGTTGGCAGTAGTCTTTGCATTGAAGGTGTGGAGGCACTATCTTTTAGGTGCAAAATTTGAGTTATATACGGATCACAAGTCATTAAAGTACCTCTTTACCCAAAAGGATTTGAACTTAAGGCAACAAAGATGGCTGGAATTTCTCACGTCTTATGACCTAGAGATTCTTTATACCTCAGGGAAAGCAAACGGTGTTGCAGATGCGTTGAGTAGGAATGTGGTGACGATTGCAAATTTGGAAGTTAAGCCAGCACTAATGGAGAGTATTGCATATTTCCAAGAAGAAGAACCTATTTTAGCTCAGCTTAAGAAGGATATTGAAGATGGAACTTTCTCTAGTTTTCAGATAGACTCTTGAGGCATTTTAAAAATGAATGGACGAATTTGCATACCAGATGTTAATGGAAATAGATAAGATGTGCTGAGATAGTGCCATCGATCAAGGTTATCTATCCACCCAGGAGTGACCAAAATGTTTCAGAACATGAAGAAGACCTTTTGGTGGAAAGGGATGAAGAGAGACATTTCGAACTTCATGAGGCTCTATGCAAATTGTCAACAAGTCAAGAGTGACTAGCAGAAGACTGCTAGGTTACTTCGACTATTAGAAATTCCAAATTGGAAGTGGGAGCAAGTATTCGTGAACTTTATCGATGGGTTGCCCAGAATGAGAAGAGGTAATGAAGGCATTTGGGTAATTGTAGATCGATTAACAAAGAGCGCCCACTTTATTCCGGTGAAGTGTACAAGAACTGCAGCTTCATTGGTAGAGATTTATTTGAGGGAGATCGTTGGACTGCATGGAATTCCAGTAAGTATAGTCAGTGATCGGGAACCTATCTTCACCATTCAATTTCGGGGAGCATTGCAATCCGCTTTATGGATAGGGTTGAATTTGAGCACAGCCTATCACCCGCAGACAAACGGACAAACCGAAAAGGTGAACCAGATTTTGGAGGGTCTCCTGAGAGTATGTATTTTGGATATTGGAGGTTCATGGGAAGATCATCTACATTTGGTAGAGTTCTCTTATAACAACAGTTACCAAGCTAGCATTGGCATGGCACCCTATGAAGCTTTGTATGAATTGCCATGTAAGTCACCTTCATGTTGGGTTGAGACGGGTGATCGTTTATTTCTTGGAACAGAGATGATTTGAGAAGCATCAGAGAAGGTGGCTATGATCAAGGAAAGGATGAATGAAGCCCAGGATCGACAGAAAAGTTATCCCGATCAATGGAGAAGGGACTTAGAGTTTGCGGTCAAGGATTTGGCATTGTGGAAGTTTCCCCGATTAAAGGAGCTGTAAGATTCGAAAGAGCAGGGAAGCTAGCACCTAGATTCATTAGACCATTTAGAATCCTTAAGAGAACTGGATCGTTGGCCTATATAGTAGAATTGCCTGAAATATTGTCAGAAGTTCATAATGTCTTTCAAGTATCTCACTTGATAAAGCATGTTCATGATCCATCTTTGATTGTAGAGACATCTATTCCGAATGACTTAGAGATAGAACCAAACTCGACGGTAGTCTGACATCCAGTTCATATTGTAGATCGGGATGAAAGGAGGTTGAAGAATACGATGGTGAAGCTTGTGAAGGTTCAGTGGAGTGATGATCCCCGCGATTGTACATAGGAGACTGAAGATCATATTAGGGAAACTTACCCTGATGTAATGTCAGGTTATTTGTTTGTTGTTTGAATGCATTATGTATGTTCTTGTATGGCTTAGTTTCTTAGCATTGTTATATGAATTTCTAGGTATAATACATACCTTTTGGATTGTCTTCTGTTTATTAATTTCGGGGATGAAATTCTCCTAAGGAGGGGAACTGTAACGACCCGTAAATTAATCGCTTTGTATTTCAATATTTAAATCATTTTTAAATATTTAAATAATGGATTTTAATAACCAAATAAACATATTTTAAACATCAATTAATGATATTAAAATTATTTTAAATTTTTTTTACCAAAATAATTAGTTCAAATAAAGATAGAAAACATGACCAAAAAACATTTTCCGAAAATTCGACTTTTCGGCATTGGAAAAGTCATCCAAAACGTTGTGCACATTTTGTATCACTCGTATACACATGCACACACATGCACATATGTCATGTGATAAGATAATCAAGCTTAGTTTAAATATAAAACTTGATTTGACATTAAATGCACAAAAATACATTAAATAACCTTAGGAAATTAATTAAATACCCTGACCATAACCTAAACAAGTACCTAAAGCATGGTGTAGATGAACCTAAGGGGGGGTAATGTGTGCTCTAAGGTGAGGGGAGAGGCATGGAAGCATGTTACATGAATATATTATGTTATTTTATATTAAAAAGTTATTTTAATCACCACTACATCTCTTTTGCCTATAAATACCCCTCATCTCCACACATTTTCCACTTTACATATTCATTTCTATCTTTATTTCCTATCTATTCATATACATGAATACTTCCATGGCTTTCAAGAGAAATTCCCAAGCCAAAAACTAGTGAATACACTTCTAAAAATCAAGTTAAACTCCATATATTCACCTACGAACACTCCTCTACCAAAACCAAAGCCATTTCCACCTCAAAACCCCAAGGCTGAGCCCTATACTTCTTAGGCCAAACCCAAACCCAGCCCATTAAGGGCCCAAAAGTCCAAGTTAAGGTTTCTTGGAGTTAGTTCAGGAGTTCGGCAACTTGTTGTGGTGATCCGGTTAAGTTAGAAGTGCTTTTGTGAGTAAAAACTTCACCCATAGAACTTAAGTTTAAACCCATATTAATATCTATATTTTTTATCTATGTATATTTGTTGAGTTGTGCAATAATGGTTTGGTTGTTGGTTTGGCTTATTGCTTTGGGAAGTTGTCGACTTGAATGTTAGCAAGCATATAGTTAACCAAAATAAAAAGTTAGTTGTTAAAGATAATATATTTGTTAGCAAAACACTTATTCATGTTATATCATAGTAAATTACCTTGTATATGTGTTTATGCCCTTGCTTTGTAATGGTTGGTTGTATTGAAAATGTCATATACTTGAATTCCGAACTACCCATATAGCGATAGTCGCTATATCGGAACTTTCGAAAAATCACCTTTCATCGAAACCGTTTGGATTCATTATCATGCTTGGAATTATTTTACAAGTTAAGCAAGCTTTTAATTAATGATGTTTTCAAAAATATAATTATTTTAATAATGATTATTTAATTTAATTAATAAGGATTAAAGTTAACTAATTAAATTATTCACGACGTGTTTTAAATTTAACTAATTTCTTTAGTAATGATATTTCAAATTTAATTAATCATTTTATTTAATGATTTTTAAGGTAAATTAATCTTTTAATAATGATGGATTAATGTTAAATAATCAATTTACTAATGATGTTTTTAAATTAATTAACCCTTTTAATTAATGACTTTGAAAAGTTAATAAATCTGTTTAAACTTAAATAAATCTTTTCTCAAATAAAGTTAAAATTAATTAATCACTTTTAAATAATGGTATTTAATTATAATTTATTTAACTAATTATATTATTAATTAATTGAATTAATGATGTTTAAAGGAGATTTACCCTTATTAATTAAAGGTTATTGAAGTTAATTAATCAACTTAGTTAACAAAGTGTTTTAAAGCTAATACTTGTATAGTGAAGCCAAGTACGAATTTGGGTTTTTAAAAGAAAAGTTTGAATTGTTTATGGAAATGAATTGATTTCCGTTAAGTGATTCACTTGTATGGAAATGATTTATTTGTATAATTAGCACTAAACATTGAAGAAGTATACTTGTCGTTATTTCGAAAGCTAAGAATAATAGTGGGACATGACTTTGAGGTAACACTTCTTTGACTTGTCCGGTATTATTGTTAACCAAGAAATAGTACAAGTTTGAATTTGATGAGTGGTGGTAAGTATACAAGACTTAATTTCCATATACGGCCGTTTTATATCCTCGATAGTTGGTTTCTCAGCTATCAATTACTTCAGCTTCTTTATTATTGTCATTCTAAGACGATTTGTTGCTTCGTTGAGCTTTGTTATCCTTTGTCGGTAAATGACTAAACCCAAAGCGTGAAAGGATGTCTAGCTATGTGGGGTTGCTACCATTAGGGTATTTTCACATCTCATCTAGATCGGATTCATTTACACATTTAGATGTGAAATATTCGAATTCTCGGTAAGGTTTGGCGGGGTCCGGCTGGTACATTTCCGAGAAGTGTCACGGAGTATATGAGCTTCTCAGAAGTATATTATTAGAGGTATACTTCAAGGGTGGTGCACCTTCCTAGTCATTTGTTATAGATTTTCCTTTTCTTATTTGATTCGAACCTTCAAATGTATTTCCTTATTTGCATCGAGAAGAGTCAACCACTCTTCATGGTGTTTAATTATTTATCCATTCTTTACGTTTGGATGTTGATTTATGTGGGAGTAAACCCGTTCCATGCTCAGCGGCGTGGTCTCACATGTTTGTGTTTAAAGTCACATCTATTATCTAAAAAGTTTTACTCATACCGAACATATCGTCTGACCCGAGTTGTTTGTTTTTCCTAAACTCTCGAGTACTCATTTTATTTGAGTAGTCCGAGAGTAGCAGGTTTCTTGTTAGGCTCTTTTGAAGACGACGTCCAAGCAGGATGCTTTCTTCTTCTTAGTTATCTATTCTACTGTATTATATTGTTTGTGTATGTATTTTGTTTCAGCATATGTAAAGGCGGGATGTTATAACTACCTAAGTTGTTTGTAGTACTTTTGTGTAACTCTAATAATTCCCTATTAAGGAATAACCTAATGTACTATTGGCTGTTATGTTTTATTTAGCAGTTCCATTGTGAGGTTTTCTATTTCGTTCTTTATTTTACCCCACGACGATTCATCTTTCTGATACTTGCGCAACGGCATACGAACACCGAGGATGTGTTAAGTGTCATTCTTAGGGTTTGAAAGGTGGGTCGTCACAGGGGTGATTGCAGTCCAATAAGAACTCAATTGTACATGATGATAATGTAAAAGAGGCAATCTTGTGATACTTCTTAGAGCATGATTTACGTGATAGAGAAATCCTACATGTGTAAGTAAAATATGAAAATATACTAGTGTTGATCTCCAATATTTTAAGTTTTCAATGTTCGTTTCAAGCAATGTCTGATGCATGCAAGATGGGATTGAAATTCAAATTAGGTATCGTTAACGAGTAGATATGATTGAATAAGAACAAAATACATTTGCATGGTGAGGCAAAAGTTTGATCACAATGAAAACTTAGGGTGAGGATTTGTGTACCAATCATATATCACAAATGAAAACATTTATGCAGTGAGACAAAAGTTTGTATCTATTTTTAGTATCACTAGGGAAAACATGACAAGTAGTATATCAATCTTCAACCATGTTGATTTGTGTACCACTATCAGTAATCTTCAAACATGACATTTCCTACAATAAAAACAAATGATATCCATCATCAGTATACTTTATCAATAGTAACATTTTTCCTCCATCACATACGTCTCTTCGAGTCTCTTTCTTCATCTTGAACTAACATTCCAACTAAAACTTTATCATAAGCTCCCAATTCAAGAAAATATTTTGGACTTTATCTGATAATTCAGGTTTACTAACGTTAGAGTTATACAATGACATAATCAAAGTTTTCAAACTCTCTAAAAACGAACTCTACATAACTCATTATCAAATTTGATCCAGAAAGTTGTTAATTGATTTATTACATCCTGAAGTTCATTCAAATAGTGACCTGTAGAAATCTCTTCATTTAGTCTCACCCGTGCAGTTAAAGTGCTCAGCGGATCCAATGCGGCGGAGATGTGAAAAGTCATAGCGGGGATGAGGATATGTAAGGATATAGCGGATGACTCTAAAATATCATATAAAACTTGTACTTAATGTTTTTATAAATATATAAATGGTAATGAAATGCATAATTAACATTCAATTTAATTATATTTAATACATATACAGTTTTAAATAAAAACATGTGTAAATATATTGTAAATAAACATAAACCGATATTTAACATAATTAAATTTAATAGAATATTAGAGTGCTTTTGTTTATAAAAATATGTTAAAAAGGATCAATTAAAAAAATAATTTCATAATTTTTATAATGTATAAATGACATTTTTTAATTCATTTTGTTTAAAGCAGGTATAGCGGGATTAACGGGATATAGCGGAAATAACAGCGTTTAAAGTAGAAATGCTATTTTTGAGGCTATTTGGGAGAATCATAGGGGTAGAAATCCGCTATGGGATATAGCGGGATTATAGTGGAGCAATAGCGGGGCAATAATTGCAAGGAGTCTTACTAAACCAAATTTTGACGCTAGAAACCTTACTTGTAGCATCCTTTGGCTCAATCTTCGTAAAAGAACTTTTGTCCAATAATTTAACGAATTTTCCAAATTAGCTTATCACCTATTAAGTTCTTGTTGCGCAAAACTAACACATGATAAACAAGTTGCGAAAACATGATCCAAGATATTATACCAACCCACCCATAGACGGTTATTTTGGATAAAAATAACTCAAGTACACATAAAATAACGATTATCATTTCAAACACACAAAACAACCCAAAATTCGACATAAACCAAATTCCGCTCAACGCACACTTTTTTTGTTGATTCTAAAACAAATGTTCATAATTAATTAGGTAAAAATAATCCAAACTTAATCAATAATCCAAACCGAGAGCAAAATATTGATCACTCTTGCGATGACTTTTTTGTTTGTGTCCGTGCGTTTGTCTAAGAAAATAAATCCTGAATGTACCAAATGTTGGGTTGGAATACAAATTTCTTTTTCCAAGTAAACAGATGCGGCAGCCCTTCGTTTTCTTGCAAGTAACAAAAAATTATATGTGCTTTGGGTTGAACACGCACTTATTTGTCAAGGGAACAGTGGGCTTTTGGCCCATTAGCAATAAGGCGCCAAAATAATCTCTTTCTGCTATATCCCACCGTTAATGCTTAAAGCATAACAATTTACCTGCATCAACTTATACAAAAAATAACCCTGAAATAGGCTAATAAAACTGTTTCAATTTCTATATCATATGCTAGTATTCAATCCAAATACAACACAACATATATGGAGAATGTTCATCACTTCTTGAATTCCTTCCTAAATTCTCCTTATTTCACACCTCATACACAAAAAACCACATAATTATCCATCACACGCCCTACTTATGTATACTGTAGCCATACATATATATCAATATTATGTACAATAACACACTAGCAATCTAACTCTGAAAACTGGAGTACCAACTAGAAGAGTTAAAACAAGAGGTGTTCCTGTTCATATCAAGCATCAATGGATTGCTATTAAATTGCGGAATGAAACTGGAGAAGCAGGGCACTTGCTCAGTCGAAGTGCTACCAACATTAACGTTCATCAGAGGTGGAAAATAGTTACCGCCATTGTTGTACGAATTATTATGATCGGTTAAGGAAGGAAGAGATGAAGAACAGCACGTGTCTTCTTCCATGCAGCTTTGATCTTTAGTTACCGCCTTCGATGAAGTACCGATTCCTCTACTTTTGTAGAATACCCTACATAGCACCCAATCTTCCTGTTTATACGTACAAATTCTGTGTAAGAACATCTATCATGGTACACAAAGGTGATGCATGCACGTCTGATACATATGTACCATATGAAAAACATGCACCAACAAACTTGCATAATGAAATGCATGTGTGATCTTATGTAGTTGCATTGTAAACCTATACATATTATATCATGTAAGTAATGAATATTGTATCAAATTATATCTTGTATTTCAAATGTTTGTAGTTGACTAAGGTTATTCTAAACATTTGCTTGGTCAAGATTAAATATGTAATTATGTTAGAAGTTAGCAAAGAATTATAGAAGATTTTCCTATTTTTAACTTTTAAGCTGTTTATGCATGCTACCATTTTATAAATAGTTTACAAACATTCATTAGCCCAAATAGGTTAGTAATAAGTAAATTTTACTAAACATGGTACGAGTATTGGAAATGAATTAGTACCTTGCAGGAGACCAATCTTGGTTCATGATTGTCTACCCGGTGAGCTTCCGATCTAAACTCGTGCATGACCCAATCTGTCTTCTTCCCTTTAGGAGCTCTTCCTTGGTAAAATACTAGGGTTTTTCTCATGCCCACAAGTATGCCTTTTCTTTGTATTTGTCGATCCTTTCCGGTAGCTTTCCAGTACCCGGATATTGTTGCCCTGTTCGTTCTTTGCCCCGTTGCATACTTTCTGTCCCGTAAATTGAAGAAGTACCACTCCTTGCTTCCCACACATGCCATATCTGATGTATGGTTGCATTAAAAACCATTTCTTATTTAGCATCTATGTATATGTATATGTGTATGTGTATGTGTATGTGTATATTTTTGTTATGTATATACACACATGAGGAAGAATTCATATAGTGCATTTCTTGTTTAGCATCTTTTTAGTCATTGTCCATATTTTTGTGTTAAAGTTTCTGGAATGAAATTAAATTTCATCAATATAATCCATTCATCTTTTGGGTCATTTTGAAAAATCTAGTTTATTTATAGATAAATATATCAATAAAAAGAAAGGTAAAATGGCAATCATCTTGAAACATCTGATTTATAGATATATGATTATCAAAAAGAAAGGGAAAATGTGCAATCATCTTGAAGGTGATATTAGTTTGTTGGGATAGAGTTGTCAATATTATCACTTATACACATGAATATGTCAATATCATGGAATAACTAAATCACCAATGTGGATTACCATAGCTTTAATTTGTTGTCGATTCATGGTGCATATGCATGTCATTATCAATACCCAAACTGACCAGTACATCACGATAGATATTAGCAAAACAAACTTCATCATCAATATCAGCATCATTAATACTTCCAGGGAAAAAAAAATGAAGTCTTGGTGTCGTGTTGTAGTTGGTCTTCCCTTAAGATGTAAAAGTGAAGCTTTATGCAATAGATACGATGTCATATACAATTAGTTAGAGCATATTCATAATCTCACCACATTTGATTATGTAATCGTGGTTATATGACAACCAAAATTTAATGTATACATACAAATACAAATGCATATACATATAACATACATCATTGATTAAATGGGTTTAATTATATGAACACTACATTGAAGTATTGGATTTATAACTTTCTTTAACAATGAGTAACTATATATGATGAATGGATTAAACTAGATAAGGATGGAATAAATTTGATAATGATAAATTCGTAGTTTAGAATACTAAAAGTTGAAACAAACTTGATGATTTTGGAAGTGGAATATTTGCTGTTTATTGCAAATGGAACGCTAAACACGCATATAGTGCTTAATTATTTTTCTATATTACAATCATATACTTGTTTTGAAATACATTATATGTGGAAATTTCTTATCCCTACAAAAGCAATTTTCTTTTTCCCTACATTTTCATCACCATCATTGTTCTTTTCTGATGTAACTTATCAATCTTGCAACCTAGCTATCTTTTGCATTTCTCTACGAAATACATTACAAGCAATATTTTTAAAATTGAATAATTTAAAACACAAATTAAAAAAACACCTTTTTTTCCTTTAAAAAAAAGGAATTTGCAAGTCAAAAAATATAAATTAAAAAATAAAAACCTTACAGGGATTGGAAAAACTCATCCACTGGAAACTGAATCACCAAGTGAAATTTTCATCAATTTAAAACACTTATCTATAACAGTTATCACTCATGCATGTTAAAAAAAAGTACAAAAACAAAGATATAGCCACAAAAGGAATGAAATAAATGGATTTACCAGGAAGATCCCAAGGCTCGCACTTATTAAGATCGATATCGATCAAGACAGGAAAAGATCTGTTTCTAACGATATTAGAATCATCGATATTACTGATATCATCAGAAAGGAGCTTGTAAGGAGCAAGATAATCGCATATCAACTCATCGTCTCGAGGATGGAATCGAAAGCCAGGAGGCAGTTTGGCCTCCACCATTCTCAAGTATCCCATGCTACTACTGCTCATGACCTTGAATCAATCAGATCTATGAAGAAAAAAAGAAATTTTTATTGATATGTTGAAGAAGACAATAAACACATATATAAATATGGAGAATAAAGAATGATATGAGGTGGTGGTATTAATATAGCTAGCTTAATAAGTCAACTAAATAACAAAAGATTTATTGTTATGCGTACATAAAGCTGTGGATTTATCTTGATAGATGAAAATATGTGATAGATGAAAATATGTGATATATGAGTATGAGAAATGTACGTAAAAAAGAGAGGAATTGTGATATTTTTGTAGTTGTAACGAAAAGGCAAAAGGGAAGGGAAGGGATCAAGGGAAGGGTCACGTTTTACATGAAGGGTGGTTTTAGCACAACACTGATCATGCTGACGTGGACCTGTATGGGGCCCAGTTCATAACAGAAACATCTTCCCCAACCGCGTTTTTTTCAATAGTTTGGGGATATGTGGGCTCCACTCTCTCTTTCTTAGTGCCGGTGGGTTTTGGTTCTTCCTTTGCTACTCAAATTTTAAGATTTTATTATAGGTTGGCTTTTCTATTCATATTATTATGACAATATTAATTTGTGCTTGTATTCTTAGAAAGTGCACAAACACAAATTAAAAAAATTAAAGTAAAAAAACCAAGTATACTTTGGTGAATTAGTTTTTTTTTTCCTTTTTTTTTCTACAATTGAATTATAAAGTTTGTCCTTCAAATAATACACAGCTAGGTACATAACATGAGCCAGGATTCTATAATTTCTAGTCAGTAACATGTTTGAAAGCATACCAAGTTTTATATTTTATCAATTCAAACATGTTAGTTAAATGATTTCACATTAAAAAAATAAATATTAGAAGATTTGTTATGAAAATATTTTGAAATATATGTAATGTAACAACATAAGTAACATAAGACATGTGTTATCTGATGTTCATGAATCAAGTCAAATTCTAGGAATTAAACTAAAGCAATAACTAATTGATCAGTAAGTATAGCCTTCAAGGATGTCTATTATGAAACAGTGCTGGATTGTTCATGTAGAGGTTTTGGAATTATAGTTCAGTAATATCAATTAACCATGATAAACAAATTATTATAAGCTTCAAGAGTTTGAAAACACATACAAGTAGCAAAGATGGAAAAAGCTATAACACAGCCTTTATGCATCAAAATTTGATACAAAAAGATTACTTCTTTCATATGTAGTAAATATGTCAAAGGTTGATACATCAATTAATGCTTCAATTCATTAATTTTTGTCATCTGGTACAGATTTTGATGTACAAATTGTAATGAATCCAATTAATGACACACACAAAGACAAACTCATTGAATCATTACAATTATTCACATGATTTGGTGAGTAAAAACTTGAAGAGCACTGTATTATTATTTTGTCTGTCTCACTTAAAAGCTGTATACAAGCAACCACAACACCGATGTATCTATCACAACTGATAATCACATACCAAGTGTAGAAAGGTTATGATATGATGTTACACGATATGATCTTATGCAATCTATAATGAAGCTTAGCATGATTTTCAAAGCTACAGTATGCATCATTTTCGTTCATACTATAGATAGCTATGTTGTTTGTCAGTACACTACTAGGCAAGAAGTAGAGAATAAATAAAAACAAATTTGAAAGGCTAGGCAAGAAAAAGGAAAAAAAAAACACAAGTCAATATTACCACACAGTGATTATTGTCATTTTCAGTTAATTTTTACCAAACCACATCAAAATTTTAAATTTAATAATTTTATAATAGGCTTTCAGATGTACTTTCATATATATATATAGCTAGTGTGTATGTATGTATTTTATATAAATTTGTGCTTGTGGACTTCAAAAGAGCACAAGCTCGTTTTCTGATCCGGTAAATCAGACTTATTTCTAGGGTAAGCTGTTTTCAAATGAAGAATATTCTAGCGCTTGTTTTTTTTTTTTCCTGGGCTCATATACATAATTTGTTCATAGGCTAATTCACGTGGAATCAAGGCACATCACCCTCATATGATCATATCTACACGTGCAACGACTCGTCTAGTCTATATACTTTAAGCATCATTAATGCAATGCTGAATATACAGACTGATGCTACAAATTATAAATAATAAGGTCTGTGTCAACATATAAATTCTTCATCTTCTTTTTAGTTGAATAAAAAATAACGATGATATTGAGATCTCATTACACATAGTGAGTATTGTGTGTGGCCTGTAAGAAGAGTCAAAATAGTTAGGTATAATCTCAAGCAGATGGTCACATTAGATAGAACTGTCACCCTCTCAAGAGGCTTTTAAGGATTTAACTATTCAGTTAGGTAAACCTAATTGGTTTCAGTCTTTTCTTGACATTAATCATTGAGGTTAAGGCCAGAATTCACTCAGACTTAGTCTGCTATATATACAGCATCAACATCCTAGTTCTATTCTATCTATTTAGTTAAAAGTTTTTAATAGACTGATACCTGTAATGCTGATAATAACAGGGAAGAAATTATAGAATGTAAAACAACTTTAAATTATCTAGATTAGAAAGTTTACAGATCATTCAAGTAATGAACTAGTGTGAAAGTAGGAAGTAAGAAAAATCAACAAAGTAAGGGAAAGTGGAAAGTGGTACACATAGTGATAGAAGTTTCAGGCGAAAAAATTTGTGGATAATTTGTTGACTTTATTTTCTCGTCTCAACATATCTCTCATCTCAACTAACTACGACGAATATTTATAGTTGGACCAGTCACTAGGCGGAGCCAAAGGGGTGATTTTGGAAAATTTCTCTTTAAACGGGTACTTTTGTTTTGTTTTGTTTTTTCGTTTTTGTTTTTTTTTTGAATTTAGTGCTTAGATGGTAGTACATATTAATACTATAAGGCTAAAGTAGTATATAACCTACATCATGTCAATGTATGTTCGAATCAGCTACGCAAGTTTCGAACTCATAACCTCTTGTATCAAAGTCGTATCAAAGTCGTAGTGCGTAACCTACTTTTGTTTTATTAAGAACATATATTTTATTATATAAAACCGTATTTAATACAGTTCTCAATTTTTAAATAATTTTAATTATTTTAGCAAAGTTAGTCGGCTTTAAAGTGGACGTTCAGATATATAAAAGAATAGCAAACGAGTGTTCGATACATGCACCCATAACAGTTTGAAGAAAATAGAGCACAGAAGTTTGGCCACATTACCAAGCTACTAAACCAACAACTAGCCACTAGTCCCCCTCCGAAGAAGAAGATCCGCTTTCCTCATCAAAAGGTTCAAGTCCAATAACATGAAAAAATCTTGAAATGTATACTAAAGAAGGGACAAAATCCATCCCAAGAATCATCTGAAAGAATAGAGCGATTCAAATCACCAAACTTACCAAGCACCGAGAGGGTAAGACCTTCGCCCTCTACATGATAAAATACTCGCCTTTCTTCTTCATCTCCTTCTACATAATTATAAAAACTTTCACCCTTAAGATCATACCTCATTTCAGAAGGCCCGTGAATCCAAACTTACTTAGATGAGCCCAAAAAATTCATCTGAGGAAGGAAGAGCTACAACTAGATTAGCCTTAGATTTGTCATCAACAACTTCAACGGTTGGGACATCGAAGACCGGAGACACAATCTCAGAAGGAGAAATAAAAATAACTGGGCAAACTTTTGGAACACACTTCATGGTCGGAGGACGAGAGAAAGGAATCCTATCAGAAACCAGAAAAGAAGCATCGATAGTCCTAAGCTTACAAGTTTCCATAAGGTGATCGAAAGAGTGACAATTCAAGCAAATATCAAGTTTCCAACTATAATGGACATCAACAACAGAATCATACCCTTCAGCGATACAAAAAATTATCTTGGAAAGCAAAGGCTTTTTAGGTGATACTTCAATAAGAGCCTTGACGTACACTAGCTTATTTCGAGCTACAATATTAAAACAAAACATTTTAGCTCACCAACAACATTAACTAACCAATTTATCCCAATCATGAGCTGCAGCGTAGATGGGATATCAGTAAAGTGAGCCCCAATCGGAATAGAGAGAATCTGTTCCTTAGTTTTATCCACCGTCGGACTCCATGGAGTAATAATGAAAGATTGATCGTTAATAATGGAGGGATCGGCCTCAAGAACACGGAGCCTTTCATCAATTCTTGAAAACTTGAAAAAGAACATAGAATTATCGAAGTGAACTTGAAGTCTACCTCTAATGTTCCAATGCCAATGAAAGTATATGCAGATCGAATAATATGATTATATTTACTGAATAAAACTTATATTAAACTAGCAGTATAAAAATTACAATAAGTAAAGTGCACCAGAGATTTTTATATTGACTCGAACTCCCGTTCTACATCCAGTCCCAAACTCCTTTTGGAGTTAACTAACAAACGTCCTCACTTAACCCAGAGGAACATGTATTACAAACCGCCTGAGCTTCCGAACAAGACTTCGTACCTGATAAACTCTAACTGGACTTCGTTTACAAAATAAGTAGAATTGCTTGTGACTTCTTATGCTCTTGTACAACATGGATTAACCATTGAGTACAACCTTCCTATAATCTTCTTCCTTGTAGTATAAGGTATGTTCGTGAAGAAAGTAAGTAATTTGATCACAAGAAAATATTCTTGAACGAATGTGTGATCAAAAACTTAAAGAAATATAGTGAATCGAATGCTTGAGAGTAAATCAAAATTGAGATAAAAAGAATGGTAAATTAGTGAATTAAATCTTTGAAATAGATTGCTTTATATAGACATCCATTAGTTGCAACTATTAGAGGAGCAATTGCAACCATTAACGAAGAGGAATAACTCTTCATGGGGAAGATCAACTCTTTAGAAAATTTGAAAAATATGGATGTTATGATCGTTCAGTCGACTGAAGGAAGTAAACCAGTCGACTGTATTTGAGTAGAGATAGACGTTTCAAAACAGAAAGTAAACGGTTCAAAAACAAGCAGTTTCAATCAACTAAAATCTTCAATTCGGTCGACTGAAAACATGTTTAGTTGATTGTTTTGTGTTTTTAGTCGTCTAAAACTGTCAAATTGTTTTGTGTTTAATTCCTTTAGGTCAGTCGATTGACAAGGGTGTTTCAATCGACTGACTAATGTATATTTTGACTTAATTGATTTTTGAAAATAATGTATGATGGTGTTTGCTTATATATACCACTAGAAGAGATTTTAACAGTTTATATAGCTCTAGACTAAGACACTATGGCTGATACTACATAATTGTGTCATCATGGTTTTCATTTTGGCGAGTACATCTCCTTGTTTTAATTGATCTTTTCCTGTGCAAGTGGTTAGTATACACAATATAATGATGTATAGTTGTCACTATCAAAATACCAAAATATGAGGTTCTAATAGCTGGCAGTGATCACATGCAACTTGGTAAGAGGGGCTAGAGTCTAGGAAGAAATCAACTAAAAAATCCGACCAAAATGCCACTCCCACTTCCAACACCTCGGCCGAAGGAATCATAGCACTATCTACCTCCACGATATCAAAAGATCGAACAACGTATTGATAGATTTAGGGATATATGCCCTATGGCAACCATGTAATTTGTTACATATATATAAATTGATAGCCAATCTTGTTCAAAATAAAATGTGTTTTCTTTCTATTATATAATTTATATAATATGTTATATTAATTAATTTAATTAAAAGTATATTTAATAGAAAATCCATAAATGGTATGTTTTGCGATAATTTTTACAATGCGTTATAACCATGAGTGATTTATCACAATAAAATAAACATACTGTTTTAAACACTCTTAGTCAAGGTGTATCAAAACTTGATATCGATGCATCCATTGAAATTGGAGTGCGTAACGCTTATTAAATGTTAAGCAGTGCATTACTTATGACTGTTGGGGGCACCAATGAATTACATACTGATAGTTATTAGATAATCATGGAATGACTCACTCGATAGTTTTCTGTTGGTTAACATAACTAAGGTTAAATAAAAAATATTGATGTGACAAAATTGTACTGTTCTTTTGACTTGAGAATATTGTTGATCTTCAATGTGGAAACTCCACTTTGAGTACAGTTAATTTGTAGCATGGTGTCTATCGAACGACTATAGTTAGATCGAGTGAAATCATTGGAAGTGATGCACTATTCAAGAGAGGATTCGTCTTCTTAATTATATGAGGTTAATATCATGGTCAACTGAAGTCAACTCAATGTCGATGTCTCCGGCGAGAGCATTTTGGTTAATAATAACTGTTATTATTGAACAAAGGACTTTGTTTTTGGACTATAGAGTTGAATATGGATGATATTGGAATTTTGACCATTACCAAATTCTATAAGTTCAAAGTTGCTTAGTTTTGATGAAAATAATTGGCATAAATAATAGTCACTACTGGGTAGCGCTTAACAAAGTAAAATTGGATTTTACCAAAACTAAGTAAGCGATAAATTTGGCCATAATGTCACACCACCCACTAAGTAACATGTAAACGTTAATATTTGAATTGTTTGATATTAATCGCTAACCAAATTTACACCTAAGAGTCACACAATTGGAACGTTGAATACACCTTTGACCACCTAATTTAATTAATTTATAATTATTATAAATTAAATAACTAGTATTTATGAAATATTAATTATAAATTTTATTTGATATGTTGAACGATTTTAAATAGTGTATTTATAATAGTTATAAATATACTAATCTGTATACGATATGGGTACACATTTAAATTAGATATAAATGCAGCAACAATTGTTTGGGCTTGAAATTATTTCAACGCCCACATGGTAGCCTCAAATTTTAGTCCTGAGTGTGCAAGGGTGAGGACAGGCATGTATAGTACAAGGTTAAGTAGTTTGTGTTTGAAAAGGGGAAGAACTGGTAAAGAGAGAAAAGTGGATCTGGTTCATTTTTCTACTCCTTTAATGCTTCCGTTATTTACTCCACCAGTACCTTATTTTATTTGAACTAGAGAATCACTCTTGCTATAGCCATGGTAGAGGCCGAACTGCCCCATCCAAGCACCAAATATTTTTCAAGTTTAAATCATATCAAACGCATTTAAATTTGATTAACTAGTGGTCAGCAGTTTGGAAGCTAGCAACTTCTAATTTGCAAATGGAATCAAGGATCATCAATCATCGTTTCAAGGTGTAATCTCTTGAATTTGGTGGAAGGTAATTCATCTCACTTATATGATATTATAATTGATTATTTGTAACGACCTGGTATTATCAACATTCGCATCCATACATGTCGGACTTGAATTGCTCAAAATATCATATTGTTAATTTATATTTGGCAAACTCAGCATATATAGTAAATAAATCAATCACGGAGACAAAGTAATACAATAATAAGCAGCGGAATAGATAAATATTAGTTCAAGAAGCTACTATATAAACATCAGAGTTAAAACAAAATACAACAGAAATCTCGAATACATAGAAGTCTCAATACATAGTCAAATTGAAAAAATCTGAATATAACACTGGAGTCAACTGAATAACTAAAAGCTGAGTAGATATAGATGGATCTCCAAGCGAAGCTCCAAACTCCAAAGGTGAGTCTCAAATACTATGACACTCAGTTTGACCCGAGCATAAAGAAAAACACAAAACACTCGAGTCAGGATTAACATTCTTATATAGTAAATTCAACTCAAGTGAAATGTCAACTGAAATACAAGTAACTTAAAGGATGTTTGAGATTTCCATCCTCTAAGGATCCGTGGAACTATCTACTATGTAGTAATATACGCTATTATAATATATCTATAGTAAAGTAGAGTATTAAAATAGCATTAAGGCGTTACCCATATCCTCCTTAACACATTTTTATATATTCAGATAGTCTATACAGTACCATAATTCCTTCGTAAACTGGAGGGCTATCAGAGGGCACTCCATACGTATGGTACAAACCAAACTCGTAGAAGGCGCGATAGGGCATGTGACAAGGCATACGAGGCAATGCCAGGGTAGATATACCATTTGCACTCCCGGACTAGTGGTAACGCATAGCAGCTACTACCCCCCACCTCGTGACACACTCCCAAATCAAAGGTGCACCCAATCAAATCACAAAAGCAATAGAATGGTATCGATGAAATGTGCCCGCTAGGGGGAATGACCCCACTTGGCCCTGTATAGCTCCTTTTTAGCCACATTAAAATATCATATTCATTTCAAAAACCATATCAATTCGATATCATTATTCACTTCAAATAATATTCATTTCCAGAATCATAACACTTTCAAAATTATAACCCTTTCGAAATCATAAGACTTTTGAAATCATAACACTTTGGAAATCATAACACTTTGAAATCATAACACTTTTCCAACTTAAACGGTTTAGATATCAAAATTAGTATATATATTAAAATAGTCATAAATTAAAATAGTTTATATATATTAAAATACTTTATATAATAAAGTTTGTCTCCTCCAATTTCGCAAATCGAATCAAATCATCTTAAATTTCAAAATTCAATTTAAATCAATTCAGTTTAACCATTTCAATTTAAAGTTTAAAGATTCAAGTTTAAATATTCAAACATTTACAATATAAATTTCATTTATATTTCAACATTTAACTTTAAATTTATTGAAATTGGAAATTATTCCCTTACCATTTTTATAACAATTTATTTAAATCCCAATTTATATATTTAAATTAATATTAAATATTAAATCTCAATTTTATTCAAAATTGAGAATATTCATTTTATCACTTTTTATCAAATCAAGTTATAAATCAAGTTATAATCATATCTTTCAAAATTTCAAAATAATAAGTTCAATTCAATTCTTACTTAAATTAAATTATTAACCCATTTAAATTCAAAGTCAACATTTATTTATCTTCCAAACCTCTATTATTAAAGCTATTAAAAATCTATAGAAATATTAATATAAATTTTAAATAAATAATTTAAAACATATTATAAACCAATTGAATTAAATTATATTAAATCTTATTATTAAATGTATTTGTATTAAATATTATTTTATATACTTTTAAAATAATAAAATTATAAGAAAATCTTAAAATTTATATTTTCCAAAACTAACTTATAAATTAAAATTTCCAAAAGATATTATTTTAAAATCTAAATTTTTATACAGATATAAAATAGCATTTATATATTATATAAAATAATATTATTAAAACCCATATATTTCCTTTCAAACTTTGGAAATCGTTTTCAAAATATAGACCAACGGTGTCCGTATATAATTTTCTATCCTATGGTCAAGTGATGCGGATATTTATCATTTCAATCCGCAATTTAATTATTTACTGGTATATATCATTTCAACCCGCAATCCTAAAATTTCAAAATAAATGAAAATCGCTTGGGTTTATCATTTCAACCCATAACGATTTTCCCCTATTCTAGAATATCGTCCGGGTATGTATCATTTCAACCCATAGGGAATTTCTAAACTAACAGGGAACTTGTAGAGTGAGAACAAATATGATAATAATATAACATATCAACAACAGGCATATATTATCAATAACTAATTAAATATAATATATACAACAGGATATGGTGTCGTATCACAGGTGAACAATTGCAGATAATGGCATATCATATTTAACAATTAAATAACTAGCAATTATATAATTAATAGTTCAAATTTTACAGCATATTTCAATTGTCATTTCAATGTGAATTAAATTTATTGAATATAAGAATGTTAATCGTGAGTGATTGCTCACCTTTCGAGGCTAGAGGAATTTGACAATGAAATGAGCTACGAATCCAAGCACGAATTCCAAAGTAAAGCACAATGGACATGAAATTGACGAACAAAGCTGAACATGATGGGCATGAGTTGATGATCCCAAAATATATATATTTGTATGAGATATACATATATTACTATATAAATTTTATATAAAATCAACATTTTATTCAAATACTTATTAAAATCAAAAGTCTCTATATATAACATATTTAAAAATCAATACTAAAATCAAACAACTTCTCAACAATGAAAACAAACCTATATATTATAAAGATCCAAATGTCTATATATATTTAAAACTTTATATATATATATATTTAAAATCCAAATATCAATAGATGTTATATACTTACATAACACGCCAATATTTATACATATACTTTAAAAATCAAATAAGATCCTTATATAAAATATACAACTAAAGATATACGTGCGATTACACCACAAAATAAAATAGGTGCAACTATATATATATATACATTCAGCAAATATGTATATGCGGCTAATCAAAGAATATTTGCAGGCTATTTTATATGCAACCAAATATATGTATATGCTGTTGTGCCTAGAATTTTTTCATATATAATATAATAAAACACATTAAATAAATCAAAACATCTACATATTTTTTTTCAAGATATGCATATATATTTTAAAAATCTATATATATTTTAAAATCGAAATGTCTATATATATTATATTATAAATCACATCTATAGAACTATCAGATATAAACAAATAAAACAAAGAATCAATACTTAAACTGTTAAGAAAACAAAAGGAAAATTTTCAAAGAATCATGGCATATAAACCAAGATAAAATCAATGTCTTCGGAGAAATCAATATTTCCTAAAATCAATATATATAAATATTCTTTCTATATAATATATATATTATCAATATTGCAAATATACAGCAGCGAAGACTGCTCGTGCGGGTGGCTGCCTATGCTCGGCGGGAGAGATAAAGTGGTGGAGGGGATGCGGAGTGGGTGGGCACGGGCCGAGAGAGGCAGTGTGGTCTAAGGCATTTCGGTTTGGTGGAGATGTCTGAAGGGGTGGTGTGGACTGGAGAGGCAAGCGGCTGTTGGAAGCAGGCGGGTTTGTGGGTCCGACGTGCTGTAGTTGGTTGCTGTCGGAGGGGAAAGTGGATCTGGGTTGGCAACGAAGAAGGATGAACTAACCGTGATATGAAAGGAAGGGGAGGAGCTGTGAGGTGGAAGGCTGGGTGAGCTTGAGGGGCAGCCGGTCAGTTGCGTGCATGAAGCACATGCGGAGGATTTTGTGGCGGTTGCTTGTGGAGGAAGCTTCGGCTAGCGGCGACGTGGGTGAAGCATGGCTGTTCGTCGATGGTTGTAAGGTCGGCCAGGGAGTGGTTCGGGTAAAGGCGAGTGATGGAAGTTGTTCGACTAAGCGGGCTTCGGTTGTTGGAGGGGTGTGACGATCTAGTGTGGCAGAGAAGAGGAAGGGGTGGCACGAGCAGGTTATGCGGCAAGGCGACGAGCAATATTCCAAAGCAAATATACTTTATTATATTATCTATGCCAACAAAAAAATGAACTGGTTTGAAGCTTATAATATTTTATTTTTATTTTCTTTCTGAACAGCAAGAGAGAAGAAAGTAAGTGGAGATGGTGAAAGGTCGAATGGTAATATATATTGAAAAATCTAGAATATTGAAAGCCAACAGTTGGATTGTGACGACCGCCCATGACCCCTGCACTGAACCTATCAATAGTGTGCTGTAAAGTGTGCCAGGCAGCCATGGACGGTTGCCAAGGTAAATTTAAAACAGCAGAATCTATCGTATTACTCACAGCGCATGGATAAAATACAATAGAGAATATATATAGTGAAGCTTCACAGAATAGAATCTCATCAATAAAACTTCATAATAGTTGAATACAACATCTGAATAGTCAATACATCAAGCCTCACTACATATCACTCAGAGAGTTATACAAAGCAGCGGAACATCCAGTACATATAGTAAGAAAATAATATGCAAGCCTCCAGCTCGTCTTCGTCATCAACCTCGTGGAAACTAAGAACAGCACCTGTCACCTGCTACCTAGTCTGCCCGTCCCAAAATGGACGAACAGCCCAAGGCAATAAGAGTTAAAACATAAAGCCTTAAGTCAGACAACAGTCTTAATGAGCGGTAAATTAACTAACAACATACCAAAAGAGCATAAAGGAAAAAGGAATAGGAATCCAACCCTCCCACTCCACCTCTTTCTACAGTGATAGCCCCCAGACACACTAAGCAGAAGTAAACATAGCAAAGCAACAATTTAAGGTAAAGCAATTATCACTCGGGTCAAGGGCGATGTTTTCCAAGTACAAACCCCCAAGGCCTAAACCAAGATCAGATAAGCACCCAGAAAATACCGCTCTTGAGACCGAATGACGATACAACCAAACATCCATGACTCTGGCTATCACTGTTATCATTGCTTCGATACCACCGTTAATTGAATGACCGGCACATTCTTTCAGCCGTCCATCAAGGGCTAATGGAAACCCCGGTTCTAGACATAACTCCGCACGTCGTCGCAGCCCGTGCCTAGGACTATCGAATCTGCCCAGAGTACTCGACTACCAATCAGTAGTCTTTTGGGACTATCGAATCTGCCCAGCATACTCTTGCTTTGAGCATGCTAGAACCTTCAACAACGATGAAATCTTAGCCTTTTAGTCATCCTCCTCGACGACTATTTCCATACTAGCTCAAGCGCCTCTCGAGCCAACCATTATCCTCAAACTCGAACCATTTCACCGAGTTATCAACATGCTTGGAATGATCCCGTCTGGATTAAACCAAGGCTATCTCATAACATGCTTCGCTTCATCTCATCATAGCAAAGCCTCATCTCAACATCATCAAATCTATCCATATGAGCTTCATCATCCGCCACATATGCCACAAGCAGCTTTTCCAATTCAAGAGCCTTTCCCTTAGCTTTTGAATCATCTTCGACCATCTTGTCTAAATCACATCATCAATCAACTAATTTACAACAATCCACCAAGTCAAACATTAATCCAAGTAATCAAGCATTCAAACATGATCAAATAAACAATTATAACAATAATGGCAATCTTGTAAATAAAGATTCCAAATCTAACAAGCATGAATTATGAACAATATCTCTATCATCTTGATGAATGAACTTACATAGGTTAACATGTAGTAAAATGGATGTCAAATCACGATGAACATTAGATCTATACTTAAGTTTAAGAAAATGCATGGAAATCACTATTTTAACACCAAATCAAGCCAACAATCCGATATACTCCTTTGGATCCGTGTGAGAGATAACCACCACTCACCAAATCACCTAAACACCTCAAAAGCAACACACTTCAGATCTGGACAGCGAAGGATCTAACTCGATTCTCTAGAATTCCGCTTCAAATGAAGAAATCTCTCTTCGATGGATGTAGATCTTCAATCTAAGCTCTTCGATCTTCGATTTGATCTTCGATTGGGATGAAAGGAATCACAAGATTAGAGTGGAGAAAAGAAGTGAAGAAGTGTAGAACTCGAGCTCTCAAAATGGCAGCACTTCGTCGCTTCGAAATCCGGATCCCAAAAATGAAGAAGAACCCGCCTATTTATAGGCTGATTTCCCCTTAGGTCGTCCGCCCCCTTAGGTCGTCCACGACCTAACTAATGCGACCTACGACCTAACAAAAGTGCGCAACCTAACAAAAGTGCGCGACCTAACAACTTGCGACTTAGCGCACACTCGACTCAACAACTTAACTTCCATACGACTTAACTTTAGCTCGCTCCTAGGTCGCTCACGACCTAACACTCGGCGACCTAACCCCTTAAGCCTTCACGCGACCTAAAATGTCACGACCTAAAATATCACGACCTAAAATGTCACGACCTAAAATGTCACGACCTACGACTTAACTGAGACGCGACTTAACGTACGCGCGACCTAACACTTAGGCACGACCTAAGACCCAACGAGATATGAGTTAGCACTTATACGACCTAACACATGTGCACACGACTTAGCGACAATGCGACCTAACAACTTACGACTTAACATTTTTAGGTAGTCTAACGACCTAAACTTAGGTCGCTCACGACCTAACTAAACACAGACCACTTAGGTCGCTCACGACCTAACTACAACAACTCCTTAAGTCGCTCAACCGACCTATCCCTTAAGTCGTTAACTCGCCCAGTTTCTTATGCCGCTAACTCTTAGGTCGCCGTCTTCCTTAGGTCGCTTACGACCTAACTACAACAACTCCTTAAGTCACTCAACCGACCTATCCCTTAAGTCGTTAACTCGCCCAGTTTCTTATGCCGCTAACTCTTAGGTCGCCGTCTTCCTTAGGTCGCCTATTCCTTAGGTCGCCTATTCCTTAGGTCGGTCAAATCCTATAGGTCGTCCCAAACTATCATACGACCTAAACCACTACGCGACCTAACTGCTATACGACCTAAGTCCTTACCTCGTCCAGTCCTTAAGTCGTTAACCGCTACCACTATCTTCCTTAGGTCGCCAACTCCCCTTAAGTCGTCAAATTCTGTAGGATGCTCCAATCCCTTAGGTCGTTCACTCGACCTAACCTACCCCACGACCTAAGCTATCACACGACCTAATTTCCAAATGACTTAAGCTCTAGTCGACCTAAACTCTTTATGACTTATCAATATCAACAGTCTAATAACAACTGTTTTACGATGTTTCGATCCGTAAAAATACGGGTCGTTACATTCTCTCCCCCTTAGGAATTTCGCCCCCGAAATTCCAAACAACCAAGAGTAATCAAAGACTATTCTGCACGCCTACCATCCATAGCAATCAACAAACAAAGCATCCAATTCTAGCTTAGCATGTAGAATTCTAAAACTAGAACAAGTTACAATATCGTGAGATGACACGACACCTTATGGCCATACCTCGAAGAGTTCAGGATGAGCTGCCTTCATCCTCTCTTCCACCTCCCATGTACAGTCGTTATCATCATCACTCCATTGTATCTTGAGCAACCTAACTACCTTCCTCCTAAGCTGTTTCGTGTCAGTTCCCACAACATGAAGCGGCTTACGAGGTCTCTTATCGACTGGATCAATCTCTAAATCTTCACAGCTATCAGCAGAAACCACTGTATTCGAGTCGTGCACATACTTCCGTAGATATGATACATGAAAAACATTGTGCACACCCGACATTTTCTCTGGTAACTCCACTTTATAGGCGAGCTTTCCAATTCGCTCGATGATCGGGAATGGTCCAACAAATCTCGGAGTCAATTTTCCTTTCTTCCTGAATCGAATAACATTCTTCAGTGGAGAAATCTTCACAAAAACCATATCACCTAGGTCGAATTCCAAATCCTTACGACGCTTATCGGCATAACTTTTCTGTCGGTCTTGGGCTGCCTTCATTCGTTGCCGAATGATCTCTATGCAATCCGAAGTCTGTCGAATCATCTCTGGCCCAAGTATAAGCTTTTCTCCTGTTTCTAACCAACATGTCGGAGGGTTACACGGTCTTCCATACAATGCCTCATACGGTGCCATACCAATGCTTGACTGGTAACTGTTATTATACGAAAATTCCACCAAATGAAGGTGATCTTCCCATGATCCTCCGAAATCCAAAACACAAGCTCTAAGGAGATCTTCCAAAACTCAATTGACTCTCTCGGTCTGACCATCTGTTTGGGGGTGATAAGCTGTACTCAAACACAACTCGGTTCCCAAAACTTCCTGGAAGCTCTTCCAAAATCTACTAGTGAACAATGGGTCTCGATCGCTCACTATACTCTTCGGAATACCATGGAATCGGACTATCCACTTAACATACAGCTCAGCCAACTTTGATGCAGTCCTAGTTGACCGAACAGGAATGAATCTTGCACTCTTAGTCAAACGATCTACAATGACCCAAATCCCTTCATTTCCCGTTCTTGTTCTAGGTAGCCCATCAATAAAATCCATCGATATTTGCTCCCACTTCCATGTAGGAACTTCTAATGGCTGAAGCAATCCACTTGGCTTCTTCTGTTCAGCTTTTACCAACTTGCAGTTCATGCACTTGGAAATAAAATTTCCAACATCCTTCTTCATACCTTCCCAGTAATAGGTTCTCTTCATATCCCGATACATCTTATTTCCTCTTGGATGAATTGTCAACTTCGAGTGATGACTTTCCTTCAAAACCTCACTTCTCAATTCATCCATATCGGGAACAACTAGTCGTCCTTACTTCCGATGCCAACCTTCTCGATCGACCTCGAATCCTTTATCCTTTTCTAGGTCCAATCCAGATTCCAAATCACGGATAATCTTGACAAGCTTATCGTCTTTCTTTTGGCTTTCGCCAATTCTTTCCACAAGAGTAGGTCTTATCGATAAGTTTGCCAACATCTCAGGTTCCAATTCACATCTTGGCCTGAAGTCAAATCCAGCTAAATACTCGAGACTCTTCCATTTTGAAAACATGGCTCCCAGTCCTGCATGTCTTCGACTTAACGCATCTGCCACTGCGTTACCTTTTCTCGGAGTATAGGCTATATCAAAATCATATGATGCCAAAAACTCTAGCCATCGTTGCTGCCGAAGATTCAAATCCTTTTGGGAGAAAAGATACTTCAAAGACTTATGATCTGTAAACAACTCGAATCGAACTCCCAATAGATAATGTCTCCACATCTTCAGAGCAAAAACAATCGCCGCTAACTCCAAATCATGAGTCGGATAATTCCTTTCATGCGGCTTCAGTTGTCGACTTGCATACGCAACAACTTTACCCTTCTACATCAGCACTGCTCCAAATCCAGTACCACATGCGTCGGTGTAAACCACCATCTCATCATTTCCACTTGGAATGGTCAAAACAGGAGCACTTGTCAATCGCTCTTTCAGAATTCCGAAAGCTTGCTCACACTTAGCATCCCATCTGAATACTTGATTCTTTTTCGTCAATCCTGTTAATGGTGCAGCTACCTTAGAGAAGTCTTTGATAAATCGACGATAGTATCCTGCTAATCCAAGAAAACTTCTCACATCAGATGCATTCTTAGGTCTAACCCAATCCTGGATTGCTGCCACCTTAGCGGGATCAACCGCTATTCCGCTTCCAGAGATAATATGGCCTAAGAACCTCACTTCACTCTTCCATAAGTGACACTTCGAAAACTTAGCCTTCAGCTGATGTTTCCATAAGATTTCCAAAACAATACGCAAGTGCGTCTCGTGCTCTTCTTCAGTTCTGGAATAAATCAAAATATCATCCACGAACACTAGCACGAACTTGTTCAACTGATCCCTGAACACTCTATTCATAAGATCCACAAAATATGCTGGCACATTGGTCAATCCAAACGGCATTACCAGCCACTCAAAGAAACCGGATGGTGTCCTAAAAGCAGTCTTCGGCACACTATCCTTAGCCACTCTTAACTGGTGAAATCCCATTGCCAAATCCATCTGAGAAAACACCTTAGCTTCGTGAAGCTGATCAAACAAGTCATCTATTCTCGGAAATGGATACTTGTTCTTCTTAGTCACTTTATTTAGCTCACGATAATCCACACACAACCTCAACGATCCATCCGCTTTGGTTACAAACACAACTGGTGCACCCCATTCGGACACACTACGCCGAATGAATCCTTTCTGTAAAAGATCATCAACCTGCACCCTCAACTCCTGCTGTTCCCTAGGCGCCATCCGCCTAAGAGGCATCACAACAGGTCTGGATCCTTCAACTAGATCGATACGAAACTCGATCTCTCTATGCGGCGGTAACCCTTTGACCTCATCAAAGACATCCTCAAATCCATTAGCGATTGGCACAGATGACAGTCCATCCCGTGGAACAACCAGCGAATACATGAAGCTCATGAAGACGCCTTCCTCATGCTTACATCGTATCACAACCTTTCGCCCCTCCACATTCTCGACTGTCACCTCCAACCTTTCGCAATCAACCTTTGCCGCATACTTCCTAAGCCAGTCCATACCCAAAATAATTTCGAACCCCGCAAAGTTCAGAACAAAACATTCACAAACAAAAGAGCAATCATGACTCGATACAACCAGACCACGGCATAGCATACACAAATAAGACGAACCCCCAACTGGATTAGTCACAACCAATGGCCTATCAACAATATCCGGTTCTAAACCCAACCGGCCTACAAGTTCATTACAAACAAAAGAATGCGACGCCCCAGTATCGAATAACACTCTAACTGGAACACCACATATGGAAAGAGTACCTTGAACCACCACACTCTTTCCTTTCTCTTCAGCAGTAGAGGCTTTCGAAGATGATGGAACAACCCCCAAAGCATAAGCTTGCACAATCTTCTTGTCCTTCCGTGGCTCTGGACAATTCTTCCTAACGTGCCCCATCTTGTCACAGTTGCGGCACTTCACTGGCACCTTCGGATTCTTGCAATCCCTGGAGAAATGGCCCTTCTATTGACAATTGTAGCAGGCCACTTCTCCCTTCAGCTTCTTCTGACCATCCTTACCCTTTTGCTGCTGCTACTTCCTCTTCTTGTTTCCACCCTGTTGTGGTTTACACTCTTCCTTGGTCACAGCAACAACAGATCTTTCTTTAGGAAACAGATTCTCGTGCCTGAGAGCTTTCTCCACAAGCTTCTCAAATGAATCATCCAGATGATCCACCAACTGCCTCCCAAGATAACTGTCCAAGCCTGTCACAAACTTCTCGTTCTTCTGATATGAAGATTCAATATATGACCGGGCATACTTGGACAAGGCTTCAAACTCAGAAACATACTCAAGAACTGGTCTTCCACCTTGCTTGAGCTCCACAAACTTCTTGAACAGAACAGACTTCTGAGCTGTAGAAATGAACTTAGCTTCAAATCTGGCTTGGAATTGCACCCAAGTAATTTCTTCCTCCGGAGTATCAATGGTGATAGAGTTCCACCAATCAGAAGCTCTACCTTGAAGCTGTCTTGATGCAAGCTTCCTTTTAGTTGCATCATCGATTCCCAAATCACCAAAGATCCTTCTACAAGCATCTATCCACCTTTGGACTTCAATGGTTGATTCTGTTCCCAAGAAAACCTTTCCTCCAGGAGCAGAATAATCCTTACACAGCTTAGCAAAATCCACCGGTTTTGGAGTTTGAACTTGAACTCCAACATCTACCGATGGCCCCGGAGCTGGCATCCTTCTCATGATCGAAGTCATCATAGCTTCGAACATAGCAGCATAATCAGCAGCCCCCTCAGCAGCACGGCCTTCCCTAGCAGCTGGTCTCCCTCTTCGACTCATCCTTAATATCTATAAAAGGAATGATTAGCACACGTTGAGAAACAACTGCATAAAGGACTCACATACTTCTAAGCTACTATATTATATATAGTAATCATCCATCAAATACAATTACCTCTCTCATACGTAGTTATGTCAGCGAGCGTTGGCTAAAATCGATTAACCAAAGCTCTGATACCAAATGCGACGACCGCCCATGACCCCTGCACTGAACCTAGCAATAGTGCGATGTAAAGTGCGCCAGGCAGCCTTGGACGGTTGCCAAGGTAAATTTAAAACAACAGAATCTATCGTATTACTTACAACGCATGGATAAAATACAATAGAGAATATATATAGTGAAGCTTCACAGAATAGAATCTCATCAATAAAACTTCATAATAGTTTAATACAACATCTGAATAGTCAATACATCAAGCCTCACTACATATCACTCAGAGAGTTATACAAAGCAGCGGAACATCCAGTACATATAGTAAGAAAATAATATGCAAGCCTCCAGCTCGTCTTCGTCATCAACCTCGTGGAAACTAAGAACAGCACCAGTCACCTGCTACCTAGTCTGCCTGTCCCAAAATGGACGAACAGCCCAAGACAATAAGAGTTAAAACATAAAGCCTTGAGTCAGACAACAGTCTTAATGAGCGGAAAATTAACTAACAACATACCCAAAGAGCATAAAGGAAAAAGGAATAGGAATCCAACCCTCCCACTCCACCTCTTTCTACAATGATAGCCCCCAGACACACTAAGCAGAAGTAAACATAGCAAAGCAACAATTTAAGGTAAAGCAATTATCACTCGGGTCAAGGGCGATGTTTTCCAAGTACAAACCCCCAAGGCCTAAACCAAGATCAGATAAGCACCCAGAAAATACCGCTCTTGAGACCGAATGACGATACAACCAAACATCCATGACTCTGGCTATCACTGTTATCATTGCTTCGATACCACCGTTAATTGAATGACCGGCACATTCTTTCAGCCGTCCATCAAGGGCTAATGGAAACCCCGGTTCTAGTCATAACTCCGCACGTCGTCGCAGCCCGTGCCTAGGACTATCGAATCTTCCCAGAGTACTCGACTACCAATCAGTAGTCTTTTGGGACTATCGAATCTGCCCAGCATACTCTTGCTTTGAGCATGCTAGAACCTTCAACAACGATGAAATCTTAGCCTTCTAGTCATCCTCCTCGACGACTATTTCCATACTAGCTCAAGCGCCTCTCGAGCCAACCATTATCCTCAAACTCGAACCATTTCACCGAGTTATCAACATGCTTGGAATGATCCCGTCTGGATTAAACCAAGGCTATCTCATAACATGCTTCGCTTCATCTCATCATAGCAAAGCCTCATCTCAACATCATCAAATCTATCCATATGAGCTTCATCATCCGCCACATATGCCACAAGCAGCTTTTCCAATTCAAGAGCCTTTCCCTTAGCTTTTGAATCATCTTCGACCATCTTGTCTAAATCACATCATCAATCAACTAATTTACAACAATCCACCAAGTCAAACATTAATCCAAGTAATCAAGCATTCAAACATGATCAAATAAACAATTATAACAATAATGGCAATCTTGTAAATAAAGAGTCCAAATCTAACAAGCATGAATTATGAACAATATCTCTACCATCTTGATGAATGAACTTACATAGGTTAACATGTAGTAAAATGGATGTCAAATCACGATGAACATTAGATCTATACTTAAGTTTAAGAAAATGCATGGAAATCACTATTTTAACACCAAATCAAGCCAACAATCCGATATACTCCTTTGGATCCGTGTGAGAGATAACCACCACTCACCAAATCACCTAAACACCTCAAAAGCAACACACTTCAGATCTGGACAGCGAAGGATCTAACTCGATTCTCTAGAATTCCGCTTCAAATGAAGAAATCTCTCTTCGATGGATGTAGATCTTCAATCTAAGCTCTTCGATTTGATCTTCGATTGGGATGAAAGGAATCACAAGATTAGAGTGGAGAAAAGAAGTGAAGAAGTGTAGAACTCGAGCTCTCAAAATGGCAGCACTTCGTCGCTTCGAAATCCGGATCCCAAAAATGAAGAAGAACCCGCCTATTTATAGGCTGATTTCCCCTTAGGTCGTCTGCCCCCTTAGGTCGTCCACGACCTAACTAATGCGACCTACGACCTAACAAAAGGGCGCGACCTAACAACTTGTGACTTAGCACACACTCGACTCAACAACTTAACTTCCATACGACTTAACTTTAGCTCGCTCCTAGGTCGCTCACGACCTAACACTCGGCGACCTAACCCCTTAAGCCTTCACGTGACCTAAAATGTCACGACCTAAAATATCACGACCTAAAATGTCATGACCTAAAATGTCACGACCTACGACTTAGCTGAGACGCGACTTAACGTACGCGCGACCTAATACTTAGGCACGACCTAAGACCCAACGAGATATGAGTTAGCACTTATACGACCTAACACATGTGCACACGACTTAGCGACAATGCGACCTAACAACTTACGACTTAACATTTTTAGGTAGTCTAATGACCTAAACTTAGGTCGCTCACGACCTAACTAAACACAGACCACTTAGGTCGCTCACGACCTAACTACAACAACTCCTTAAGTCGCTCAACCGACCTATCCCTTAAGTCGTTAACTCGCCCAGTTTCTTATGCCGCTAACTCTTAGGTCGCCGTCTTCCTTAGGTCGCCTATTCCTTAGGTCGCCTATTCCTTAGGTCGGTCAAATCCTATAGGTCGTCCCAAACTATCATACGACCTAAACCACTACGCGACCTAACTGCTATACGACCTAAGTCCTTACCTCGTCCAGTCCTTAAGTCGTTAACCGCTACCACTATCTTCCTTAGGTCGCCAACTCCCCTTAAGTCGTCAAATTCTGTAGGATGCTCCAATCCCTTAGGTCGTTCACTCGACCTAACCTACCCCACGACCTAAGCTATCACACGACCTAATTTCCAAACGACTTAAGCTCTAGTCGACCTAAACTCTGGATGACTTATCAATACGTACAGTCTAATAACAACTGTTTTACGATGTTTCGATCCGTAAAAATACGGGTCGTTACATTCACAAACAAACAGTATAATATTTTATTTTTATTTTCTTTCTGAACAGCAAGAGAGAGAAGAAAGTAAGTGGAGATGGTGAAAGGTCGAATGGTAATATATATTGAAAAATCTGGAATATTGAAAGCCAACAGTTGGATTTCAGAAGTATTAAATGCTAATGGCTGTTGTCCATTGGTTTTAAACGTTGGATAACGAATGGTCACAAAGAAACAAAAGACGAACCGTTACAGTTAACGTTTTGCGTGTTTCACCGCGCACCGGTCACCGAAACATACAAACGAATATACTACGGAGATCAGCACGATGAGACGATTAGAACAGTACACAGATATGAACGATATGATCATCCTATCAAAAGTCGATTTTCCATTGCCGAAAATGCTGCTAAAATGCCGAAAATAAGATAAACGGAGCTAGAGCAGTCCAAATTTGGCGAAACGAAATATGACGTCTTACTCATAAAATGATTTACATTTTTATTGTATAAAAATATTTAGATTTTGAAAATATTTTATTTTCATCAAATTTAACTAATTTAAATTGAAATTGGAAATTATACATCAGAACCAACATTCATATTTACCAGTGAAAATCTACCCTTTGCTATGTTTAAATAAACGCATTCCAAATATCAAATTTTCATTGCTAAATTTTATAATTAAATTTCAAGCAAAATTTCAACTGATTACGTTATAAACCATTAAAATTTATGGGTCATTACACTCTCCCCCACTCAAAACTTTTCATCCCTGAAAAGGAACGAGGTAGGAGGATATGAACAACCAGAAAAGAAAAGATAGATTGAAATACATATTATAAGATACACAACAAATTCAAAACCATATAAATTTCATTAGTTTTTAAATTGATTTATTCAACTAATTTGATTCAAATCCATTTCATTCAACCAATCAAATTTATTGTGTTCACATTTGATTGATTTCAATTCAATATATTTTCAGTCGATTGAATTGTTTTCAAATATATTTTTTACATTTATTATAAAATTTCTTTCAAAACAACATTTATTTGATTTAACTTATTTATTAAATCCATTTGACCCCAGTTAAGTTGATTTCACTTAAAATTCCAATTTCACTATTCTTAAGTTCATATTTATTTTCTTAAATAGCATCCTTTTCCTCATTTAATTTATTCCACTTGACACATTTTACAATATATGTTAAGTGTATAAACATTTATTATAACCATTTATTATTCAACCAATTAATTCCATTTTTAATGTTCAACTCATTATTCAATTTATTATTTATAAATTCCCTTAACAAAATATCATTTTGGACATCTTATTTCTTACATTTATATTGTATATTATTCAATTACCTATTCCCATTAACATATAACTATTTCTGGGTAAGTTATATTAAGGTTCTGAGTGTAATTAAATACTATACAAATTTTCCTTTTTATTTACAACATTTATATTAAGCCAGATTTTAGTTTGAACAATTTATTACTTAAGTTTTCTTCTTGTACAACCATTAATTATATCTTCACCCTAACATTTTAACTTTTTGAATATTTTGGTAAGTTATATATATATTAGAATGCAATTTAGTATTATACAAATAAGTTTTATTCAAATTCACTATTTCAAGTTGGTTTAATTTCATTTATCATTTTAAATATTCCAATTATTCAAAAATTACACTTTATTTCAATAATTGAAACCATTTCTTAATATAAAACTTAAGATTCAAATTTCCAGTTTCAATTCAACTATTTTGAAATAATTATATATATATATATATACCTATATATGTTATAAATCAAATCATACTTAAGAAATTCCAAATCAAATTCATTTCCAAAGCAAAAATGTAGCAAAGCTACTGAGTGGTCTCTCTACCTTGAGACTTGAAAATGAATGTCGATGATGCAGCAGTCATCACCGAAATTATTTTCTAGCGACAAAAGAGGAGAGTATTAACTCATTTTTTTTAAAATTCTTTGGAAACAATTTCCATTCGAAAACACTTTCAAAAATATATATATTTCTTTGAAAACCAAATTTAGAAAACACCGGAATTTTAGTTCTCAAATCCTTGATTTTAAATTTATTTCATTTGCAAATCAGATTTATAAACATATAACAATAGTAAATTGACAAACTAATAAATGATAATCTAGTATTGTCATTTCTAACAACCAATTTATTTAACTATCAAATTTCAGAAAATTATACTTTTAGATATAAAATATAACCATACATAAAATTATATCTTTTACCAATTTCGAAAACAGTATTATGTCAGTTTGCTCTGTTCAAGTGTTTTAGAATTTCTATCGATAGCGTGGGCCAGATGAATCGATCGAAACCCCAAATCGACCTCAACAACTCAAACAACACAATATAAAACATTTTTATATTAATAACAAATACACTCCCTCTCAGGATGATTTAAGGATGGATTTCAAAACAAGGATAGAGATTCAGATCTAGAGGAACCCTAACCAAAGAGAATTCTAATTCGAAGATAGGCTCGAAAGGAAGATGAAATAATTATAGTACAAAAAGAGAAGGGATGGATAGATTAATATTAGTCGCGGGTGACCTTAACCGGGTCAACCGAGATTCCAGGAATAAGATCGATGTGGAAATTCAATTTCCCGCTTGAAGGAAAGAGAAGTGACTTCACAAAACATCAGGATAATCCCTGACTCTCAGGGAAGTCAAGATCGATAGGCTGAAAAGATAAAACTGCCTGCAAAATTCTGAGGCATTCGACATTCAATCCCAAAATAATTACCCTAGTCGTCTACTAGAGAAAGGGTTCGGGCTTTGTAAGAGACAACAACATCAACATCGATGACGTAGAGATCTTCGGTCAATCGATGTTTGTTGTAAAGGAGTTTCACCCCTTTACAAATCATACTAAGGTTGGCGGGACCGCCGATGGGACTAGTCACACAAAGGATGAAGTTGATAGTTGAGGTTAGAGCTATAGGATGCCCCAGTATCAAAAGAACGCGAACAGGAGAAGACAAGAATGAATTTTCAAAATGAAGGGGAATATTCCAAAATTCAAAGGAAATCCGAATCAAAAAGGAGAAATTCAAGCTCGGATGAAGGTGATTCTGTAATTAATTTTTACTCCATATGCTAAGTTTTGCCTAAACCAGAGCTCTGATACCACTTGTAACGACTTGGTATTTCGAACCATTCGCATCCACACATGTCGGACTTGAATTGCTCAAAATATCATATTGTTAATTTAAATTTAGCAAACTCAGCATATACAGTAAATAAATCAATCACAAAATCACAGACATAGAGTAATACAACAATAAGCAGTAGAATAGATAAATAGTAGTTTAAGAAGCTACTATATAAACATCAGAGTTAAAACAAAATACAACAGAAATCTTGAATACATAGAAGTCTCTATACATAGTCAAATGACAAAATCTGAATATAACACTGGAGTCAACAAAATAACTGAAAGCCGAGTAGATATAGATGGATCTCCAAGTGAAGCTCCAAACTCCAAAGGTGAGTCTCAAATGTTGTGACACTCAGTTTGACCCGACCATAAAGAAAAACACAAAACACTCGAGTTAGGATTAACATTCTTATATAGTAAATTCAACTCAAGTGAAATGTCAACTGAAATACAGGTAACTTAAAGGATGTTTGAGATTTCCATCCTCTAAGGATCCGTGGAACTATCTACTATGTAGTAATATACGCTATTATAATATATCTATAGTAAAGTAGAGTATTAAAATAGCATTAAGGCGTTACATATATCCCCCTTAACACATTTTTATATATTCGCATAGTCTACACAGTATCGTAATTCCTCCGTAAACTGGAGGGCTATCAGAGGGCACTCCATACGTATGGTACAAACCAAACTCGTAGAAGGCGCGATAGGGCATGTGACAAGGCATACGAGGCAATGCCAAGGTAGATATACCATTTGCACTCCCAGACTGGTGGTAACGCATAGCAGCTACTACCCCCCACCTCGTGATACACTCCCAAATCAAAGATGCACCCAATCAAATCACAAAAGCAATAGAATGGTATCGATGAAATATGCCCGCTAGGGGGAATGACCCCACTTGGCCTCGTATAGCTCCTGTTTTAGCCACATCAAGCTCACTCACGGGAGACAGGGCTACGTAAATACCATATAGAATCGTCACCAAACCATCCTACTTCGTTCTGGAATCTCCACCACGTACACAGTTGTTAAAGTGGTTTTCGATATTGGCAGAGAGTATGACAATATCCGATCCCGGTCTCTTTAACAACCAAACGCTTATTTCACACCATGGTCGTTTCATTTAAAATAGTTCATACTTCATATCAAAATATCATATTCATTTCATAAACCATATCAATTCGATATTCACTTCAAATAATATTCATTTCCAGAATCATAACACTTTCAAAATTATAACCCTTTCGAAATCATAAGACTTTTGAAATCATAACACTTTGGAAATCATAACACTTTGAAATCATAACACTTTTCCAACTTAAACGGTTTAGATATCGAAATTAGTATATATATTAAAATAGTCATAAATTAAAATAGTTTATATATATTAAAATACTTTATATAATAAAATTTGTCTCCTCCAATTTCGCAAATCGATTCAAATCATCTTAAATTTCAAAATTCAATTTAAATCAATTCCAGATTAACCATTTCAATTTAAAGTTTAAAGATTCAAGTTTAAATATTCAAACATTTACAATATAAATTTCATTTATATTTTAACATTTAACTTTAAATTTATTCAAATTGGAATTTTTCCCTTACCATTTTTATAACAATTTATTTAAATCCCAATTTATATATTTAAATCAATATTAAATATTAAATCTCAATTTTATTTAAAATTGAGAATATTCATTTTATCACTTTTTATCAAATCAAGTTATAAATCAAGTTATAATCATATCTTTCAAAATTTCAAAACTAATAAGTTCAATTCAATTCTTACTTAAATTAAATTATTAACCCATTTAAATCCCAAGTCAACATTTATTTATCTTCCAAACCTTTATTATTATAGCTACTAAAAATCTATAGAAATATTAATATAAATTTTAAATAAATAATTTAAAACATATTATAAACCCATTGAATTAAATTATATTAAATCTTATTATTAAATGTATTTTTATTAAATCTTATTTTATATACTTTTAAAATAATAAAATTATAAGAAAATCTTAAAATTTATATTTTCCAAAACTAACTTATAAATTGAAATTTCCAAAAGATATTATTTTAAAATCTAAATTTTTATACAGATATAAAATATCATTTATATATTATATAAAATAATATTATTAAAACCCATATATTTCCTTTCAAACTTTGGAAATCGTTTTCAAAATATAGACCAACGGTGTCCGTATATAATTTTCTATCCTATGGTCAAGTGATACGGATATTTATCATTTCAATCCGCAATTTAATTATTTACTTGTATATATCATTTCAACCCGCAATCCCAAAATTTCAAAATAAATGAAAATCGCTTGGGTTTATCATTTCAACCCATAACAATTTTCCCCTATTCTAGAATATCGTCCGGGTATGTATCATTTCAACCCATAGGGAATTTCTAAACTAACAGGGAACATGCAAAGTGAAAACAAATATGATAATAATATAAGATATCAACAACAAGCATATATTATCAATAATAAATTAAATATAATATATACAACAGGATATGGTGTCATATCACAGGTGAACAATTGCAGATAATGGCATATCATATTTAACAATTAAATAACAAGCAATTATATAATTAATAGTTCAAATTTTACAGCATATTTAAATTGTCATTTCAATGTGAATTAAATTTATTGACTATAAGAATGTTAATCGTGAGTGATTGCTCACCTTTCGAGGCTAGAGGAATTTGACAATGAAATGAGCTACGAATCTAAGCACGAATTCCAAAGTAAAGCACGATGGACATGAAATCGACGAACAAAGCTGAACATGACGGGCATGAGTTGACGATCCCAAAATATATATATTTGTATGAGATATACATATATTACTATATAAATTTTATATAAAATCAACATTTTATTCAAATACTTATTAAAATCAAAAGTCTCTATATATAACATATTTAAAAATCAATACTAAAATCAAACGGCTTCTCAACAATGAAAACAAACCTATATATTATAAAGATCCAAATGTCTATATATTTAAAACTTTATATATATATATATATATAAAATCCAAATATCAATAGATGTTATATACTTACATAACACGCCAATATTTATACATATACTTTAAAAATCAAATAAGACTCTTATATAAAATATACAACTAAAGATATACGTGCGATTACACCACAAAATAAAATATGTGCAACTATATATATACATTCAGCAAATATGTATATGCGGCTAATCAAAGAATATTTGCAAGCTATTTTATATGCAACCAAATATATGTATATGCTACTGTGCCCAAACAATTTTCCTTTATAATATAATAAAACACATTAAATAAATCAAAACATCTACATATTTTTTTTCAAGATATGCATATATATTTTAAAAATCTATCTATATTTTAAAATCAAAATGTCTATATATATTATATTATAAATCACATCTATAGAACTGTCAAATATAAACAAATAAAACAAATAATCAATACTTAAACTGTTAAGCAAATAAAAAGAAAATTTTCAAAGAATCGTGGCATATAAACCAAGATAAAATCAATGTCTTCAGAGAAATCAATATTTCCTAAAATCAATATATATAAATATTCTTTCTATATAATATATATATTATCAATATTGCAAATATACAGCAGCGAAGACTGCTCGTGCGGGTGGCTGCCTATGCTCGGCAGGAGAGATAAAGTGGTGGAGGGGATGCGGAGTGGGTAGGCACGAGATGAGAGAGGCAGTGTGGTCCAAGGCGTTTCGGTTTGGTGGAGATGTCTGAAGCGGTGGTGTGGATCGGAGAGGCAAGCGGCTGTTGGAAGCAGGCGGGTTTGTGGGTCCGACATGCTGTAGTTGGTTGCTGTCGGAGGGTAAAGTGGATCTGGGTTGGCAACGAAGAAGGAGGAACTAACCGTGATATGAAAGGAAGGGGAGGAGCTGTGAGGTGGAAGTCTGGGTGAGCTTGAGGGGCAGCCGGTCAGTTGCGTGCATGAAGCACATGCGAAGGGTTTTGTGGCGGTTGCTTCTGGAGGAAGCTTCGGCTAGCGGTGACGTGGGTGAAGCATGGCTGTTCGGCGATGGTTGTAAGGTTGGCCAGGGAGTGGTTCGGGTAAAGGCGAGTGGTGGAAGTTGGTCGACTAAGCGGGCTTCAGTTGTTGGAGGGGTGTGACGATCTAGTGTGGCAGAGAAGAGGAAGGGGTGGCACGAGCAGGTTATGCGGCAAGGCAATGAGTAATATTCCAAAGCAAATATACTTTATTATATTATCTATGCAAACAAAAAAAATGAACCGGTTTGAAGCTTATAATATTTTATTTTTATTTTCTTTCTGAACAGCAAGAGAGAGAAGAAATTAAGTGGAGATGGTGAAAGGTCGAATGGTAATATATATTGAAATATATGGAATATTGAAAGCCAATAGTTGGATTTCAGAAGTATTAAATGCAAATGGCTGTTGTCCATTGGTTTTAAACGTTGGATAACGAATGGTCACAAAAAAACAAAAGACGAACCGTTACAGTTAACCGTTTTGCGTGTTTCACCACACACCGGTCACCGAAACACACAAACGAATATACTACGGAGATCAGCACGATGAGACGATCAGAACGATACACAGATATGAACGATATGATCATCCTATCAAAAGTCAATTTTTCGTTGCCGAAAATGCTGCTAATATGCCGAAAATAAGATAAACGGAGCTAGAGCAGTCCAAATTTTGCGAAACAAAATATGACGTCTAACTCAGAAAATTATTTACATTTTTATTGTATGAAAATATTCAGATTTTGAAAATATTTTATTTTCATCAAATTTAACCGATTTAAATTGAAATTGGAAATTATACATCAGAACCAACATTCATATTTACCAGTGAAAATCTACCCTTTTCTATGTTTAAATAGACGCATTCCAAATATTAAATTTTCATTGCTAAATTTTTTAATTAAATTTCAAGCAAAATTCAACTAATTACGTTATAAAACCATTAAAATTTACTGGTCATTACATTATTGGTTCATATCATAGGCTGTTAGATCATATGACAAATCTAGTATATCGACATTTTGTCACATGTTAGATGGTTGGATATATTTGTGCATCAATATACATATGTTCAAAAAAATTGAATGCATACCGATCTTAAGCTCATGAACAAAGTATTAAAAAAAAAAAATTTGCAAATTAAATAATAATATATATAATTTTATATACCAATAAATCATATTATAAACATTAAAATCACAAAATAAATGTTCTAAAAATTTATAAAATTTTATTTACATGTAAAAGTTAATCGACAGCAATAACTAAAATGTTAATATATGTATTTATATTTATTATATATTTATATACTAATATTACAAATTTTAACTAGAAATTTATTATATTAATAAATAAACACACGCACACACAATATGAAATTAAGTATAAAAATTTATATAATACCATTACATAATTTTCGGAATTTAGAAATTATTTCTTAATAATTTTTAATTTTTGATTCTGTATTATTTTTATTTTCTAATTTAAAATCATTTTATAAATCCAAATAAAATTAAAAAGAAATTTCTAGACCGAAAGCTTATTGTAAGTTTGCATCGATTTATGTATATGTGTGTGTTTGTACATTTATAAATACTTATATATATATATATATATATATATATATATATTGGGCCAAGAGCCTAGTGGAAGTTTGCATAATTACATAATTTTTACATAAAATTTATTGTTCTATATATATATATGTGTGTGTGTGTGTGTGTATCCGTATATCCATAAATACATATGATTAATATATGTGTGTGTGTGTGTATGTATCTATAATTTTACATTAATCCCAGGTTTGCTATAGTAACTCGTATATATAAATTTAAGTCCAAAGTTAATTTTCTTAATTATTAAATGATTTTGTGATTTAATTATACATACATACACATATACACACACACACATATGTATATATATATATATATTTAATTATTATATAAGTTATTATAATTATCAGTTCTTCATATATATGTATATGATTTTATTGCATATGTATAATTTTATATAAATATAAATATATATATAGCATTTTGATGCATACAAATAATTTCATTTAGACAACATGCTTGAATATTAGAGGGCGTAACATATCTGTTGCGGTGTACATACCAATATATATACGGGCATATTAAACCATACAAACATTATTATGTTGCGCATGCATTTACACATATATGTGTATATGATACATATATTCAAATATAATACAAAACATTATAAAGTAAAACTTTAAAATAAAATAAAATAATGATTTTATTTAAAAGAAATTTAGAAAAGTTCTAAATGAATTAAATTTCGTAGGCCCAATAAAGATCCAAAATGGAAAAAATTGAAATTCACTCATTTCTTCGGCTATGGGCTGGCGTAGTTCCAACAATGGTATCAGAGACAAATAGCCTATGCAGTCTAAATTAGTCATATTATGGCTAATAAATTATGCTTCCAACCTAATTAGTATGATGTCTAAGAAAAGTAATGTCTAGGCCGGATTGCTAGGTAATCAAGTGCCATGTTCAACCTAGCTACCATCCTAGCCTGAACAACTATGTAAGCCCATAAGGTTGTTCATAATAGAAAAGGCCCAATTTGAAATAGGCCTTACGCTAATTTCAAAATTATTTTGAATTAAAATAAAAAGTTTTTAATTCAAAAGATAAATTTAAAAGTAAGAAAAATATTATATATGTTATAATATAATTTTCAAATTGTTTTGAAAATTAAAATAAAATAAATTTAAAAGTTAAATTTAAAATAAAACACATATTATAAAAGCTATAATATATTCACAATGTTTGAAAATGTTATAAAATTAATTTCAAAAATATTATTTATTAAAAAGATTAATAAAATAAATGAATTAATCAAATAAGTTAATTAATTAAATATATATACATGTATAATATATATAATGATATATGTTATATTGTCTTGAATTATTTAAGACAATATGAGTATACACGTGCATATGAAATAATTTTTGAAATTAATAAAATTTAATTAAAATAATTAATTAAAAGTTAATTAATAAATTAAAATATAAATTTATAAGATATATGTGTATTACTATAAAGATTATAATGTATATTCAATATAATTGAATAATATAATAATTACTTAAAGTGTTGATTAATTAAATTAATTAATATAATACTATATGTAAGACTATTATATAAGTAAATCAAATTATAAAAGTTATATAATAAAACTTATATAATATAAATGGATAATAAAGGTGGAACAATAAAAAACCTAAAATAGACTTAAGGGATAAATACAAACATATAGTATGTATATTGTGATTTCTAATGAGTCCGACACTTGAATCATAAGTATATTTCATAAGAAATACATTACTCCATAAGTTGGTATCACTCAATTAAATATTTTAAAGATTATGAATCTTTAATATAAAGTTGTCATCTACCATTTATATATTAATAGATTACTTGCATACTCCTTAGTTGTTGAGCTTTCCTCAAGCTAGGGACGTTATGTGTAGTACTATTAATATATAGACTAGACGAGGTAAGATACTTGTACATATTTATTGGGGATTCCTCAAGGAGTGTATAATTTATTTAGCCCGTCGTGAAATGGTGGGTACAAGCGAATAATCTCTCTATATTTATTGAGATTTCCTTAAGGTAAAGATGAGATTTAGGACAAGGATCACAGGGTTAGGATTTGTATGTGATACAATCAATAAAGAGTTATCCATCGTATATGAGAGTAGGATTTTTTGAGCTTTCCTCAAGATCAGATATACGAGTCCTAACACCCACTAGTGAATAGGATTTGGAGAAACATAAAAGACTAGTGGGAGCCTTATTAGAAAAATAAAATGGTAACATTTAACATTTCTAATATTGTAAGAACTGCTATGTATAATTAAAATAATCTACTTCGATAAATTTGTGCATTAAATATAATTGATAAAATGTTTATCAATTAAAATATATGAAGGAACTGAATTAAATATTGACAAAGGAATATTAAATACACTTACCAATAAATACTTGCATGTTGACCCATGCAAGAGCCTAATTATACAACCACTAAATACGTTTGTAACTTGGTCACTTACAAGTTTACTTGCCCGAGACTGTGTATTGTCTTCAATGAATTTCAAACTCTAAAGGCAATGCAAAAATATGGATACTTGATCCATATACTATCACATATAATGTTATATAATGAACAGTCATAATTCACAATGTACGAAACCTTGATGAAATTAATTTATTGAAACAAGCAAGTAAACTATAGCATAAGATCATGTATTCAATATAATTGATTACAATAATGATCTTGTTATGTTAAATGTACCATTGGACCAAAGGTATAAGACAGATCTAAGAATTCGATAGTTGAAATGTCAGTTCGATCAGTTTACGTAAAGTGCAATTTACTTGATGTTATCCCGCCTTTTGGAAAAACCGTGATATCATCGATTCGACCAAGAATGGATAGTCGACACCTTGAAGAACCAGTTACATACAGTACTATAAACGATAGTCAGGCAGATTCAAATGAGGACCCAATCGAAGTGTAGCTAGCATGAAGTAACTAGCCTGGCCCCGTGAAGTTATATCTCAAGTTTGGGCTTGATTGAGGTTCATATGCTCAAGCTACAGATGAAGCAAGGATGTGTATGGATTAACCAAGAACGATCCATGGAACAGTTCAAGTCAGCGGAGAACATTCAATATCTTGAGATCCATGAAGCCAATTCATATGAGACTTTCAAAGTATCAACAACATGGCAAGGGGAGAATACAATAACGATCGCGCATCCCAAAGTGGAAGTGGAAGGAAGGACGATCGTTATGCACCGATAGTTATTGGATGATTCAATGTAACAATCGGTGTACTTTAGTGTGTATTCTATCATCGATCAAGATCATCCCATATCTCACAATCTACTACTCAGAATGACGCCATATTTTAGGAGCAACATCGAGAGACAAGTGGAACTTACCATGAACGATCGCAACTTAATTGCAGCAAATAAAAATGATTGGCTATCATTAGGCCGATCGTTACATACCATCGAGATATCATTGCCGATCGATGTGATGGGCTCCACTGGACTTAGAGAGCCTTCTTACAAAGTTTCAACCCGGTCCATGCGCGTCCTCTGTTATAAATACAACAGACATAGCTTTAGAAAGGGGGCCTTCTTCCGGCTGCCGAGGCTCTGCCATTTCCATTCTATATACTTGCATTAATGGATCCTAGCTGATCCAAACATCTTTGTAATTGTAATCATATGAAAGATCAATAAAAATATGAAGTGGATGTAGGCCAAGATTGCCAAACCACTATAAAAATCTGTGTTCATCTACTTTTTCTATTCTGTTCTTGATTTCATTCATTGTTTAATTTCCATGAGATTCTATGGGTGTTGATGCCCAATTTTGGCAACACTATTTTAATTGCTCTTAGTCGGTCGGTATAGTTAGGTCCGCTGAGTTTGTCATTTTCAAAAAACAATTTTGGAGTTGTAATTTTCTACAAGTTTAAATGGTAAATTATTAGGACAATTCATAGTGGATGTTCTTATAATGTTAATAAGATTAAACTTTGTGATTCATTTTACTAATAAGCTCACACTAGTCTTTTATGTTTGGCCAAAGCCAAAGTCGAAACATAGAAGTCTTATGACTTCACTACTAGGTATACGACCTGTCTGCCTTAGAATTCCAACCTTAAGGAAAGCTCAATAAATCATACTCCCATATACGATGGATAACTCCTTATCATTTGTCTCATCTACAACTCCTAACCCATAGTACTTTGTCCTAATCATGCCTTTACCTTGAGAAAAGCTCAATAAATAAAGTAGGATTATTCACTCGGACCTACTAGGTATAGTGCGCATACCTTTAGGAAAGCTCAACAAATTTGTGCAGTTATTTTACCTTAATATATTAATAGTGCTAAACATAACATCCTTGGCTTGTAAAAAGCTCAACTAAAGAACATGCAAGTAATCTATTAATATGTAAATTTTAGAGGACAACATTATATTAAAGATTCATAATCATTAATATTAAATATTGAGTGATATCGACTTATGGGATAATATAATTCTTATGAATTACTCTCCTGATTCAAGTGTCGGACACATTGGAAATCATGGTTTATGTACATTTACGTGTATGTTTTTCCTTAATTTTATTTGGGTTTGTTACACCTTTAATTTATACATTCATAATATATAAGTTTTATTATTATGTAACTTTTATATTTCACGTTATTTATATAATAGTCTTAAGTATAATATCATATTAATTAAATCTCATTTAATTAATTTCAATAAATTAACAGTTTGATTGATTTTATATTAATTTAATATAACATTTATACTTAATTTTATTATATACTATGACCTTTATAGTATATTTCACATATCATATATATGTATTATTTAATTAATTAACTTTATAATTAATCGATTTAATAAAACTATTTTAATTGTATCATTGGCTTTGGGATATTCATTTGTTTTTCAGGTACTTCTAACACCTTAATATCAAGCGGTGGCCATGCCGGAGATCGATATTGGGGTGTAATGGGAGGTGACCTTGCCGGAGCCCATTATAGAGGTACTTGATTTTTTCCTTTGATACTTGTACTTAGATTTCCTACCTGTCAGGCATGTTGGCAGCGCCTTGCTTTGTTATATATATAGATACATGTGTGCTCTTCTCTATTTCTAGAGGATCGCACATTTTCCTCAAAAAAACTATTTTAATTAAATTGTTTTAATTTCAAAAATCATTATATATACATACATGTACATTTACGATATCTTAAACATTTTGAAACATCATAACATACATCATAATATATAATACATGTATATAATTTTCATTAATTAACTTATCTAATTAATTGTTTCATTCATTTATTAATAAACATATAATTTTTGAAATTATTTTATATTACTTTCAAACATTTTGAAAAAATTTATTGTATTTTAAAATTTATAATATATATGTATATTTATTTTAAATTTAACTTCTAAATTTAAAAATCTTTTATTTTAATTTTTTTTCTAAAATTTGAAAATTAGCCAAATGTCCAATTCAAATTAGGCCTTTTCTGTTAAGGACAACCTTTGGGCTTACATATCTATTCAGGCGAGGTCGGTAGCCAAGTAGGGTAGGGTAGTGTAATGACCGCCTTTTCGATCCCTAAATGTCAGCACTAATACATCCAGGGTATTCATGTGCTGAGCACCCAAGTGCCGGAAAGGCAAGACATTAGGGAAAAGAAACGGAAGAAAAGAATAAGAAAGAGGAGAACAAAAAATGTCAGAATCTCATAACGGAATGATAACATATAATATAAAAAGATAGTTCATAGTGTTACTCAATATACATAACATGTCAGAGTTACTAAGATAACTACTATCATCGGCCCGGACAGTTATAATAGCATGTCCTTCCAATTGCTGATATAAATACATAAAGTAATGTAGCGAAAATAAATACTGCAGTAGTTAATCATCCAGCTCCTCTCCAAGAGCCCAAAGTGTCCATAACTAAATCTGGAAATATACTCAGGGCTCACCAGAGCATTATAAAAAAATAACACTTGGATCAATCTGGTAAACCAGCATGAAAAACTCAAGCATATGGATTTTTATATTTATAAAACCTTTCAAAATAAAGGTATCTCGTAAGACCACACCGCAAATAAATACGGATGGGTTTTTACTTTACGATAACTGAACCATTTCATTAGAAATGAGTGATATTATAATAATTCTAGGGTATAGAATATAAGTAAGGAAAATAGCTATGAGGCGTGAGGTGTACACCACAACAATAATAGTTATACAATCAAAAACCGCTAAGGTGCGTTCGCTAAATTATGTAGGGTCTCCACGGAGATGCCATCATTTCAACGAGGCAGGTCTCCTGCACAAGGATCAGAGATATCCTTTCGAGCAACATACATCTCTATTGAATGTACCATAAGGTAAACACAACCAATCCACACCATAATCTCCTGAACCAAGTATCAACAACTCAGGCCCAACAATCAAAGCGTATGTAGATATGGAGTTGATACACCCCTTTGGGTTAGCTAAACCCGGGATTATGCATCATTACACTGTTTTTTGTCATTATTGATCTTGAGGCTACATTCGGCATCTCTTGCACGAGTCTTCATTACTCGAAAAAACTCAAATCCCTATATGGATTCCAGCATCACGAACCTTTTCCAAAGCATAGATCACATATATGGTTTTGAAGTGATTACGATCTCATGTTATCTCATATAAGTACATGCTCCCCGCGTACTAGTCCACCAATTGATAGATTTTCGGTAAACTCTACTCCAATTCTTTTGGAAGTAAACAGACAATACATAAGAGCAGAAATCATCTTCTAACTGGACGGTTTTCCTTATCATTTGTCCTAGAAGAGCAAAATGAGTTTATACGTACAGTATAGCATCACCGAAGATAACTGTACCATATAATTCCCTTGTTTTTTTTAAATATTTCCAGAGTTAAATTTGGTCAATTCAATAACAATGAGAAAGATCGCATATAGAAACTAAGTCCTGTATACTTTCCCCAAGCATATACTTATTAACTAAAAACCCTTTTTATTTGTAAAACTTCTTTTATATACTTGTATGTTTATTTAATTTCTCTCTACAAAAGATATATACTTGTATCCTATTGTTTCACTATTCATTTATACTCTTTTCAATACTTCAAAAGTATATACTTATCTCAATGGTATAAATATATTCACATGTTATTTATCAACATTTACTTAAAAATATAATCAAAGAGGTTAAAAACAAATGTTACTTAAACACTATTACGTAAACCCTTTCTCTCTTTTAAACATATATCTTTTCTCTTTTTTATTCCAAAAGGTTCCATACTTGTTATTATCTTTAAAATTCCATTATTAAGGATCTAAATATATTCATAATCATTTAACTATACTTTTCCACCTTAAACATAATTCGAGCATTTAAAACCAAATGTTACTAAAACATTGTTTACTATTAACCGAAAATACTTCACATTTTCATTTTCTTTAAAACTCTCCTTTAAAGATCTTATTATATTTATAGAAGTCAAAGACAAGAGTTTTTTATACAATGTCATAACAAACCCAAAATAATTTATACTTTAAACATTACCTTTAAAAAACCCCTTTTAAAGATCTAATTACATTTATAAGGATTAAAGACAAGTGTTATTCAAACATTATCAAACAAACCCAAAACAATTTATATATAATTATCCTTAAAGTATTTCTTATTATGGTCTTAATTATATTCCTAATTATAATTAATAAGGGTTAAAAACAAATGTTATTTAAACCTTGTTTATTACAACCTAAAACCATTTACTTATCTTATCAAACCGACCATTAGAGAGGTTTGCTTACTATCACTTGGCCAATATAAAATACTCTAAAGCCCAAAAAACATTCAACATCGTTCCTTCTTTCTCTCATCCTGACGTCCATGTTCGCTTCAATATATTTTTGCTTAATTTTAATCTACTGCTACATTTCCGCCTACCTTTCTTAACCCTAATCCCAAAATGAACCACACTATTGATTGGTTTTAGAAAATCAAAATGAATGAACCATCGTTTGTCGCATCTCGACTGTCGTCTGTTAGACCTCCCTAATCCCTCACCACACCTCCCACATTACTCTATTTGTCTCTGTCGATCCTCCAGGTATCAAATTTTGCTACCGATATTTAGATTTCGCAGTTTATATGGTTTTGGAATTGGAAATTATTTTTATTTAAGGCAATTATTTTTGTTATTTGGCAATTATTTTGTTATTTGGTAATTATTTGTGTTCTTTGGCAATAAATTACCGTCAGCTAAGTAATAAAGTAGTAAGAAAGAACAAAAGTTAGATTCATCAAGTATAATATTATATTATCCTCTTTATTTTTATTTCTTAAAGGGACTTCGTTTATAATCTTATTGTGATATCCCGATGCATTGGGTTCTCTACTTGTTATTATGAATAATAATAATTCAAATATTTGACTTGTTTATCTATGTGTATATATTGTAATGGTAGGCATACACTGATTTCTTTATGCATTAAGATTAGATTATGTTGTATGTCAATAATTAGTATCACATATATGATGTTTTTGCTATTATTTATAACTCATGTCTGTGCATAGCAAGTTATTGAACTAATTCAATAAAGAAATCAAGCATTGTTAGATTATTTAACTCGATCATTATGGCATATAAGTTTAACCTTACATTTATTGATCGAAGAGTAAATTGATTCTATTTTTACATTTTATTGCTATGTAAATAACTGGCAGAGGTCTCTACTCTCTATCTGTTGCATGATATATATGCATCATTATCTTAACTTAATACATAAAAAAAGTAGATTTTTTTAACTATTTGTGAGTTGTATGGGTATAAAATTAATGATGTGAAACCGAATTATTGTTTTGAAGTTTAAAACAAATGAACCATTGTTATACCACCTTTTGACTATCATAAAAGTTGGCTAAATGGCTTCTGTGATCATCAAGGCAAAAAGCCCGGAGAGATGGTAATCAGCCTCGGAACTCGATTATATTTGGAACTATGGACAATAGTTGGACGGATTCGGACCGGGTCCCAATCAAGATGCAATCAATATGAAGTGACAAGAAAGGCCCCGTGAGGCCACATTTCAAATTTCAAGTCAATCAGAGTTCGTATGCTCGAGTTATGGGCAAAGGAAGAATTTATAAGGATCGATCGGGAATGATCTATAAAATAATGTAAATAGACGAAGATCGATCAATATCTCAAAATTTACAAAGTCAATGCAGATGAAACTTTCAAACATCACTATATTGAAGAGTAGCGCCCACAAAAACGATCGTAGCTCAAAATGATGAAATCTTGGAAAATAGGTCGATCGTTTTTGGAACAATCGTACAAATCAGCATAACGATCCATAGTTTTACGGAAAACGCAATATCTCACACGGTACGTCAAAATTACATGAAATTTGGAGAGCAAGTATCTTACATCATGGAGCACCCCCATGATCGATCGCAACTCAAATGGATGAAATCTTGGAAAATAGGCCGATCGTTATTGGAATGATCGTACAAATCAGCATAGCGATCCATAGTTTTACGGAAAACACGATATCTCACAAACAATACATCGGAATTGCATGAAATTTAGAGAGCAAGTAGCTAACATCATGGGGAACCCAAATGATCGATTGCATCTCAAAAGGATGAAGCATGGAATGATCTCCCATGATCCAATTTCTAGTCAAAACAGTGAAGATCGATCGATATCTCACAAATGGTAAGTCGGAATGGCACGAAAATTTGGAAGCATAGACTAGAGGCATAGGTGACCCTATAAAAACAATCGTAGCCCCATTGAAGTTAGTATGGAATGATCGGCAAAATTATTTTTTGATGTCCAATTGATCCCAAATTTTTTGCGTCGGGTCGTATGGGCCTGGAGGTTCTTCTGTCGAAATTTCAACCTGATCCATGCACGTCTTCACCTATAAATACAGCATACTTGGCTCATTACAAGGGACTTTTCGGTTGGCTCTCCTTCATCACTTTTTATCTCTTCCTCCACCAATTTTCTAAGGCAAAAAACAACTGTACTTATAATTTTATAGTATCAATAAAAGATTATTAGAGTGGATGTAGGCCGAGTTTCCCTAACCACTATAAAACTCGTGTGTTCCTTTACTTTTTCTGTTATTTATCCTATGATCTATGTGCTTATCTTTCTATTTTGACATTGCTTTTTGAAATTGGTGCTTTCACAGAAAACTAGGTGTTTGTGACCATTTTTAGTGTAAATATTTTGGTGCTTTCACTGAGAAGGACTTGCACCCACAGATTTGGAAGCTAGGATCTTGGATTTGGAAGCTTGGATACTTAGATCTAGGAAGCAATGGCTAGGCAATCAACTAGGAGACCATTAGCATATAGGAGCCATCATGGAGGGAGTCAGGAGGCTTCTTTTGGAGTTGGAGCAAATCAGACATCTATCTACGTCACCAGAGATGAAATGGGAACAATGATGAATGTTATGTAGAAAAGGATGCTAAAGAGACTGGAGAAGATGATGCAGAATCTACTCCGACAGATTGGACAAGCTGGAGCACAAAATAAAGAAATGGAGTAGCAGGAAACGCTGTTAATATGGATCATGGAGTTGGAGCAGCACGAGTTGAGGAAAACCAGAATCAGGACTAAGGAAACGAAGTTAACAAGATGCAGAATGGAGTGGAACAGCCGGGAGCGGCCCCTGACAAACTAAGAACGATCGGGGTCGATCGTTCCATAACGATTGGTGCCGATCGATCCATACTTGGGGGCATTCCCCTTGGTCACATTGGATCGATCCTTGGTAGGATACCGGGCAATGCTGTGTAGTTTGGCATTGATCGGAATGCGTATGCTCGTCCAAAAGAGCAAATTTCATGATTCCCTCATGGACTCAGGGGGCAGGTTAGAGACAATGATCGAAGACTACAACTGGATGACAACGGCAGGTTGGCAAAAATGATCAGACGGGCTATGCAAGGAGGATTGGTAAATAGGGATCTGGAAGATGTAAATAGGAGTCCCTTCGCTCCTAATATCAGGCAAGCTAGGAATCCACCGGAGTTCAAACTACCAACGCTTGAGACATATGATCGAAAAACGGATCCCACTGTTCATCCAATGAGATACATGAGACACATGGAAGTACTGGGGGGCATCGGAGGAAGTCTTGGCACGGTCCTTCCCCTTATACTTAACGGATATAGCTGCACTATGGTTCAGACAGTTGGAAAACGGCTTATTAGCACGTAGACGAAATTGATCGAAAGGTTTATGAGTCAATTTCGGGTGCACATCACGGGACCCAAGAGTGTGATGAATTTAACATCAATGAAGCAGTGGAAAGGAGAATTACTCAGGGATTTCTTAACCAGGTTCAATGCGGCAGTAGCTTCAGTGGATCGACTAAATCTTCGATAGTATTGATTGTAGTAGTGTCAGGGATTACAGTTAACTTGGATTTCAAGATATCGTTGGAACGGAATCCACTAGTGGATCTCGGGGAATTTTACCATGAAGCAGAAAGGTTTCTACGATAGGAAGATGCGAAAGTGGATAGAGAGGGAAGAGAGGAAGTGGAAGTTTATGCGGTTAAGGTGGAGGTCCGACCAAGGAAGGTTCAAACAAGGATAAAGGAAAATGGAAAGTAGAGGATGGCTTTGATGGATCGAAACGACCACGAAGGGAATTAAGGTTCACCTCTTACACGGAATTGACTGAGACATTGGAACGAATATATCTGGATACTAGGGGACAGATCCCTTATCGTAGGCCAATAAGGAGAGAGCCCATAAACAATGAAAAGAAATCAGAAAAATATTGTATGTTCCATGAGCTGGACGGGCATAGTACAAATGACTGTAGGCACTTAAAGGATGAGACTGAGGAACATGTCTAGAACGGTAGGCTATTACAATACATAAGATCTCAGGCAAGGGCGATGGAACAGGAGCAGCCACCATCCGCATCGAATGGGAACTGCCTTGGATCGAGGCGTCAACTTGTCATCAATTGATCGAAATGGCAAGGAATAAGTAATTAACTCCACAGTAAAACAGCTAATTCAATTACACATGTATGGGATCGAGAACGACCCCTAGGCAGGCTCTGAGATGACGATGAACCGTCACACCTGGAGAGGCATGCATTGTAGTGTTTAGTTTTGTTTTTGTTTTTCTTTTAGTACTTGGAATTAATTTTATTAGTTGAATATTTTGATTACAAAACTCACTCGAACGTGAAATTTGACATTAATAATTTTGAGTCCTGTTTGGAAAATCACCTTTTGCCTCGAATGGCACTCAATCTCGAACGATCACATTATGCCTCGAACAGGCACTCAATCTCGAACGATCGTATTTCACCTCGAACAGGCACTCGATCATATTATGCCTTGAACGGGCACTCGATCTCGAACGATCACATTACGCCTCGAACAAGCACTCGATCTCGAACGATCGCATTTTGCCTCGAATAGACACTCGATCCTGTGTGATCATCATCATCTTAGGACGACTACGAATTTGATTAATGGTCCCAACTGACCATTACTTACAATTAGGCAAGATCACATATTTGTTTACAGGTCATCAACGGGTTTTGAACATTGGACTTAATGCAATTTAAAACATGCCTTCCTACCATAAGGTATGTTTTGGGTGGAAATGTTATACAACCTTTTGACTAGGCAATACATCATAAAAGTTGTCTAAATGGCTTATGTGATCATCAAGGCAGGAAGCTCGGAGAGACGGTTATCAGACTTGGAAATCGATTATATTTGGAACTATGGACAATAGTTGGACGGATTCGGACCGGGTACCAATCAAGGTGCAATCAATATGAAGTGACAAGGAAGGCCCCGTGAGACCATATTTCAAATATCAAGTAAATTGGAGTTTGTATGCTCGAGTTATGGGCAAAGGAAGAATTTATATAGATCGATCGAGAGCGATCCATAAAACAGCGTAAATCGACGAAGATCGATCAATATCTTAAAATATACAAAGTCAATGCAGTTGAAAATTTCAAGGCATCAATATATTGAAGAGTAGAGACCACAAAAAAGATCGCATCTTAAATCCATGAAATCTTGGAAAATAGGCCAATTGTTATTGGAACGATCGCACAAATCAGCATAACGATCCATAGTTTTACAGAAACACAATATCTCACAAAAAATACGTCAGATTTGCACAAAATTTAGAGAGCAAGTATCTTACATCATAGAGCACCCCCATTATCGATCGTAGCTCAAAATGAAAAAATCTTGGAAAATAGGCCGATCGTTATTGGAACGATTGTACAAATCAGCATAACGATTCATAGTTTTATGCAAAATGCGATATCTCACAAATGGTACGTCAGAATAGCATGAAAATTGGAGAGAAAGTAGCTAACATCATGGGGAATCCACATAATCGATTGTAGCTCAAAAGGATGAAGCATGGAATGATCTTCTATGATCCAATTTCTAGTCAAAACAGCAAAGATCGATTGATATATCACAAACGGTAAGTCAGAATGGCGTGAATATTTGGGAGCATGGACTAGAGGCATAGGGGACGCCAGAAAAACAATCATAGAACCATTTGAGTTAGTATGGAATAATCGGCTAAATTATTTTTTGGTGTCCGATCGATCCCAAATTTTGTGGGTCGGGTTGTATGGGTTTGGAGGTTCTTCTACCAATATTTCAGCTCGATCCATGCACGTCTTCACCTATAAATACAGATGACTTAGCTCATTACAAGGGACTTTTCGATTGGCTCTCCTTCATCACTTCTTATCTCTTCCTCCACCAATTTTCTAAGGCAAAAAACAATTGTACTTGTAATCATACGGTATCAATAAAATATTATTGGAGTGGATGTAGGCAGTTTGCCGAACCACTATAAAACTCGTGTGTTCCTGTACTTTTTCTGTTATTTATCTCGTAATCTACGTGCTTATCATTCTATTTAGATATTATTTTTGGAAATTGGTGCTTTCACATACGACTGAGTGTTTGTGACCATTTTTGGCGCAAATAACCATTTTAGAATTAACTTTCAAAATTTGGTAAATCAAAGTTAATATAAAAATTCATTGTGATATGATATCTAATATATAGGAAATGCATATTACGGATCTTAAGGTAGAATTAACACTAGAGGGGGGTGAATAGTGTTTAATTAATTTTATGAATCTTTTTGAAATCTTTTCAAATTAAACCCAAACAGATGCAATTCACAAACACAGAGACAATCACAGAACCATACATAGATGCAAATAGTAACTAAAAGCAGTAAAGGAGAGAACACACCGGAATTGTATACTGGTTCGGAGTTACCCTACATCTAGTCCCACACAATTTATTATGCAGATTTCTTTTCAAATATAATGTCGATATTACAACCTCGATTTCAAGGCAACGAGATACACCCTCCTGTTTCCGAGTCTATGGCAAACTCTCTTGATTTAACCAGGCTACAAGATCACCTAATTGATTTATGGGCTACAATCATAGCCAATTGATTTATGGGCCACAATCACACCGTTTCCAATCACACTTTGATAGAGAGAGACTTGATACACTTCGATCTTTGATTACAAATGATCCTATTACTCTGAATAGCACTGTGATCTTTGATAGAGAGTGGCAGAGAATCAAACTAGAGACGATCGAGTTTGATTCACTTAGGATTTCGGTAGAATTTTGTTAAAGAATTTGAAATATAAGAGAATATTTGAGTGGAGAAGGAGTGAAGAAATAAAGAAAAAATAACTTAAAATTCGTTGAAAACAACTGGTATAACTGTCATGTCCATTTGTGAAAGGTTATAACGAATAGACACTTCTTTTGAAAATTCGAATTTTAAAATATACGGCTACCATGTCGACATGGGGGGTATAGGCATGTCGACATCCCCTAGTAGTTTTTGAAAATTGATTTTTGTTTTAAAAGAGTTTTTCTTTCTAAAGTTTGTCGAAACAATCTTAGAACTTTGTAAACTATTTTGAATATACTTTATGATTGTAAAAACCTTTGAAAAGTGATCCTACGAAATATAAAAGTAATAAAAACTAAATATATAATTTTTTGAGATTAAAGCTAAAACATTAAAACCAGGAGATAGTTTAAAAACAATAAATGATTTTGAAATTAATATGATTAAAATAGTTTTTGAATTAAGGCGAAAATATTTAAACCGAAAGAGAGATGTCTTTTTTAAAAAGATAGTTTTGAAAAAATCTAAAAATAAGTCTTTTTGAAAATTTCGTGGATTACATTCCACTAGGGAAGGTCGTGGGTTCCATCCCACTAAAGAGGTCGTGGGTTCCATCCCACTATTAAAGCGAGATGGTGGATTTCATTCCACAATTAAAATCAGAATAAAGATTTTAGTGCTATTATGAAGTTTTAACATAAATCTAGACTCTATTAATTATCTTGATATCTTGAACTCTTGAACTCTTGAACTCTTGATAATCTTGATACTCATGAGTCTTCAGTCTTGATTTCTGCAATCTTGAATTCATTAGTCTTGAATCTCTATACTGTACAGTCTTCATTCTTAGTACCTACATATATATATATATATATATATATATATATATCCTGAATATACATATATATCTAGACAAAGATATTAGTATTTATATTTTATAACAAGTCCTATGGTTGTTGTCATCAAACCCATCATCTTAGGAACTAAAAATCTCCCCCTTTTGATGATGACAACCTATGTTTATAAAATATACTCCACCAAACTCTGATTTTACTCTGACTCCCCCTTATTCCAACAACTCCCCCTTAATCTACTAACTCCCCCTTAATCTAAGCCTAACTAACAGCCTAACTATCCTATTTTATAATTCTCCCCCTTTGTCTTCAACAAAAACTAAGCCTAAACTACATAACTCCCCCTTAAACTAATACTATGGAACTAAATGCTAATAATGAAGTATAATAAGCAAAACAAAAATCTAATTTTATTATATACGATGTTACATTACACATATATATGAAACATAGACACAAATATATACAATTACACAAAATATAAAAACATTAATATAATAACAATCTAACGAGGGTCCTTGACAATTGGTGACTTATGAATCGAACAACTAGGGTAATGGAGACAAAAGTTTTTATGTTATTCGACCAAATTACCGTTTTTGTCAAAACAGACTTCTCCAACGCAAACAACATTATCATCCTCGTCCATTTGCCCTTCTTCCTCGTCTTCTTATTCTTCTTGGTCGTCCTCTAATGGATTATGAATACGTTTGTTAGAGGAATCATTTTCAAACACAATAGCGTCTACATGATTATACATTAGAAATTTTTGCAAATTTCTAAGAATCTTGCCTTGTTTCTCTTGTTCCTTTGCCATCCTTATTTGCATGACTTGTAATTCAGTCAGCATTTGCAGAGAATCCTTTATAATTTCCTCGATCTTCATTACTCGTGCCAATGTAGTATGTTGTAATGGACCAGAATTAGGAGAAGGGAAGGAAATAGTTGCATTTTGGTTTGAATTAGAAAAGGAGGCCATTACTTTGTATTTTCAGAAGTTTATTACAGAGAAAATGAAGTGAGAAGACAAATGAATTCGAAATATTGTGGTTATATAACCACCAAACTGATTTTAGAGAGAAAATATTGGAGAATCAAAATTTCAAATCCGACCGATGTCGACATGGGGGGTAGGGGCATGTCGACATCCCTTTGAAAATTTTGACAATTTTGTTTTTCTCTATTTATTTAAATATATATGTTACTATATCTATATTCTATATCTCGGTTATAGAACAAATACCTCGTTCTCTTCTTAATTAAGTAAAGGTTGATTGATTAAAGGGTTTGGTCAGAATATCAGCTATTTGATTCTCAGTGTTGATAAATTCAAGAGAAATAATCTCTTTGCTTATATTATCTTTGAGGAAATGATGTCTGTTATCAATATGTTTAGTTCTGGCATGATGAGTAGGATTTTTGGATAAATTTATTGCACTTGTATTGTCACAATAAATTGGCGATTTTAAAATATTTAATCCAAAATCCTTTAGGGTATGTTGCATATAGATAACTTGAGAACAAGCCAAAGCATCAGAGATATATTCTACTTTAGTTGTTGACAGTGAGATAGTATTTTGCTTTTTGCTAAATCAGGAAACCAGAGAATGTCCTAAAAATGACAAGTTCCACTTGTACTTTTTCGGTCTGATTTACAACTAGCATAGTCAGCATCACAATATGATATTAAATCAAATGAATCATTTTAAGGGTAAAATAGGCCATAGTCTAAAGTGTGTTTAACATATCTTAGGATATGTTTAACAACTTTTAAATGGATTTCTTTGGGTTGAGATTGGTATCTTGCACAGAGACAGACACTATGGATGATATCAGGCCTACTCGTAGTTATATAGAGTAGCGATCCAATCATTCCGCTGTATAGTTTTTGATCAACATCTTTTGACATGTCTTCTTTATTCAAGGCTTCATTGGTTGCCATAGGAGTGGGTTTTCCAATCGCAGTGGTCATACCAAACTTACTAACTAGATCCCTAGCATACTTTTCTTGACTAATGAAAATACCACTATATAATTGTTTTATTTGCAATCCTAAAAAGAAAGTAAGTTCACCCATATGACTCATCTCAAACTCTTTTGTCATTATTTTAGAAAACTCTTTATTCATTTCATTGTTTGTTGATCCAAAAATGATATCATCTACATAAATCTGTACTAATTGGATATCATTTTTGTTTCTTTTAATAAAAAGAGTATTATCTACTCTACCAATTTCAAAATTTGATTGTAATAGGTAAGATCTTAATCTGTCATATCAGGCACTAGGAGCTTGTTTCAGACCATATAAAGATCTTAGTCTGCAAAGGTTTCATCAAAGTATATTCCTTCTTCTTGACAATAACCTTGCGCGACTAACCGAGCTTTATTTCTAACGACCTCACCTTATTCATTCATTTTATTTTTATAAACCCATTTAGTTCATATTATACTTTTGTCCTTAGGTCTAGGAACAAGTTCCCACACATCATTTCTGGTGAATTGATTCAGTTATTCTTGCATAGCAAGAATCCATGAATCATCAGATGATGCTTCCTTTGGATTTTTGGGTTCAATGGTTGATATAAAAACTACATTACTCATCTTGTTTAGTTGATTTCTAGTTCTAACAACATATTCAATATTTCCTAGTATATTTTCTATAGGATGATCATTTAAAAGCCTGATCCTTTTATTAGGATGAACGGTTTCACAATTTGTTTCATTTGATTCATTATTTAAAGTAACAAAATCATCTTCATCATTTATTTGAACAAAATCTTTGAAATTTTCATCAAAAGATACATGCATTGTTTCTCCAATGGTGTTAGTTTTTAAATTGAAAACTATGTATGCTTTACTTATATTAGAATATTCGATAAAGATTCCTTTGTCGGATTTAGGATCAAATTTATCCAAATTGTCCTTTGTATTTAGAGTAAAGCATTTACTTCCAAAAACTTTAAAATAGGATACCTTTGGTTTGTTATTGAAAAGAAGTTCATATGGTGTTTTATTGGTTAGAGGTCTAATTAAAATCCTATTCAAAATGTAACAAGCTGTAGCAACTGCTTCAGCCCAAAAATTTCTTGGTAATTTACTATATGAAAGCATAGTTCTTGCACCCTCTTGAATCATCCTATTTTTATGCTCTACCACTCCGTTTTGTTGTGGAGTTCTTGGAAAAGAATAATTATGAGTTATTCCTTTTTTATTACAGAAATTCTCATAATTTTCATTTTCAAATTCTCCACCATGATCACTACGAATGGTTGTTATTTTTAAAGAAAGTTGATTTTGAATTCTTTTTGCAACAGTTTTAAATAAATCAAAATCATCACTTTTATGTTTCCGAAAAATTGTCCATGTAAATCTAGAATAATCATCTACAATTACAAAAACATATTTACTCTGATTTATTAGCTGAATTTGAGATGGACCTAACAGATCTAAATGAAGTAACTCAAGAGGTTTTGAAGTTGAAATCATATCTTTCAATTTGAATGAACTCTTCCTAAGTTTTCCTAATTGACAAGCATCACATATACTATCTACTTTAAAATTCATTTTAGGAAGACCTCTTACTAGATCAAGTTTTTATAGTCTAGATAAGATTTTGAAATTCAAACGCCCAAATCTTTTAAATCCAAGGGTCACTTGTATTAGCCAAAAGACATAGTTATTGAGATTTTCATACTGTGAACATAAATATTTTTCTTCCTAATTCCTTCAAAGATAATATTTGATTTATTATCTTCGATGTGAAACTTATCCTTTTCAAAATTAATTTTGTAGCTCTTGTCACATAGTTGACTTATGCTAAGTAAGTTGTGTTTTAGATTCCTTGCTAACAGAACATCAGAAATAGTCGGAGTTTTAGAGTTACCGACATTGCCGATGCCAATCACATATCCTTTTGAATTGTCTCCAAAGTTGACCAGTCCTCCATCTTCATAAATTATGTCATTCAGTATCTCCGGATTACCAGTCATGTGTCTTAAACATCCACTATCAAGTATCCATTTGTTTTTCTTGATTTGCACCATTTGTCCATAGAGTGTTGAATCTTCAAAAGTCATATAACACATCTGTTCCTGCACAACACACCAATTCGGTAGGTAACTTGATTTTCTATAATAACAATATGCAGACTTATGAAACAATGATGATTTGGATAGTTTTGAACTAGGTGTTAACAGAATCTCCAAAAATTGCCATTTTAAACTTTTTCAAAATTCAGATTATGATAAATTTGAAAACCAATGCTCTGATACCAAATGTGGGAAATGCGGATTACGGATCTTAAAGCAGAATTAACACTAGAGGGAGGGTGAATAGTGTTTAATTAATTTTATGAATCTTTTTGAAATCTTTTCAAATTAAACCCAAACAGCGCAATTCACAAACACAGAGACAATCACAGAACCAGACACAGATGCAAATAGTAAATAAAAGTAGTAAAGGAAAGAACACAACGGAATTTTATACTGGTTCGGAGTTACCCTACACCCAGTCCCACACAATTTATTGTGCAGATTTCTTTTCAAATATAATGTCGATATTACAACCTCAATTTCAAGGCCACAAGATACACCCTTCTGTCTTCGAGTCCAGGGCAAACTCTTTTGATTTATCCAGGCTACAAGATCACCTAATTGATTTACGGGCTACAATCACACCCAATTGATTTATATGCCACAATCACACCGTTTCCAATCACACTTTGATAGAGAGAGACTCGATACACTTTGATATTTCGATCATTGATTACAAATGATCCTATAACTCTGAATAGCACTGAGATCGAGAGAGTGGCAGAGAATCAAACTAGAGACGATCGAGTTTGATTTACTTAGGATTTCGGTAGAATTTTGTTAAAGCATTTGAAATATAAGAGAATATTTGAGTGGAGAAGAAGGAGTGAAGAAATGAAGCAAAAATAACTTAAAATTCGTTGAAAACAACTGGTATATATAGGAGAATAATGGTCATGTCCATTCGTGAAAGGTTATGGGGGGTATAGGCATGTCGACATCCCCTAGTATTGTTTGAAAATTGATTTTATTTTTAAAAGAGATTTTCTTTCTAAAGTTTGTCGAAACAATCTTAGAACTTTGTAAACTATTTTGAATATACTTTATGATTATAAAAACCTTTGGAAAGTGATCTTACGAAATATAAAAGTAATAAAACTAAATATATAAATATTTTGAGATTAAAACTAAAACATTAAAACTAGGAGATAATTTAAAAACAATAATTGATTTTGAAATTAATATGATTAAAAAAAGTTTTTGAATTAAGACTAAAATATTTAAACTGAGAGAGAGAGAGATGTCTTTTTTAAAAAGATAGTTTTGAAAAAATCTAAAAATAAGTCATTTTGAAAATTTCGTGGATTCCATTCCACTAGAGAAGGTCGTGGGTTCCATCCCACTAAAGAGGTCGTGGGTTCCATCTCACTATTAAAGCGAGACGATGGATTTCATTCCACAATTAAAATCAAAATAAAGATTTTAGTGCTATTATGAAGTTTTAACATAAATCTAAACTCTATTACTTATCTTGATATCTTGAACCCTTGAACTCTTGATAACCTTGATACTCATGTGACGACCCGGAATTTTTGTATATTTGAAATAGGAATATTTAATTTATTTTAAATATTCGAAGGTTAAATTTTAACTTTAATTTCAAATATACAGTATTTATTTGGATAATTAATTATTGAATTTAATTACCGGGATTGGGTAAAATATTGAATCTTGATTTTTAAGCCTGTTAAAAATAGTTTAAAGGCTCAAAAAATTTATATTGTTAATATTGAAGGTGATGAAACTTTTAAAATTGAATTTGGAAGTGATTTGTTCAGCTTTGAAATTATATCGTTTAAATTGAATTTAAAAATAGCCTTCCGAAGCACAGTTTCGGAATTCGACGAAATCAGTTCCATTTGGTCCGTAATATTGAATTATTATCGGATTTCAAATTTCGTATTTTTCGGAGTTAGTGTGTGAGTGTACAATATATAAACGCGCTGGAAATTTATTGATCATAATCTAATGAAATTTAATTTATTTGGTCAAGCTTCTCTAATACGCCATCTCATATTCGTTTTAACACGTTACCCTTATCTTCCATCGTACACTTCTCGTTCCTTCTAAAATTTGCCTGTTCCTTCCTTATTAAATTCATTCGATTTCAGTCATTATCAAACGAGAAAAGGGGCGACTGCTTCCTAATTAAATCGCGCCTCCCTTCATCTCGACTCCCTTTTTCATCTCTAGTCGATCGACCAGATCGCGAATTAAATCGCAAGGAGGAAGAGCCAGCAGACGCGCGACTCGAGAAGGTAGGGCGTCACGATGGCAGGGGAAGCTCGGAAGGTCTGGAGTTTGCGAGGCATAAGTTGAAGTCGAGCAATTTATATCGCGTGCGAATGAAGGCTGGAGACTTCGATCTCGACATTGGGGGAAGCTCGCGATTCTTTCAAAGCTGGAAGTCGATCGAGTTCGACTCGAGTTCGTTGGGGGTTTAAGGCACGCGAGGTGCTGCTGCGACGACGAGAAGGACTTAGTTGTGTTGGAGGTTGGTGGCGAGTGCGTGGGTAGCCGAGGTCAGGCTGTTTTCAAGCGTGTCAGTGAGGTATAGCTAGCTGTTATTTCTATTTCTATTGATATATGCAGTGAAATATATATCCAGTAGGGTTTAAATGGTAGTCAGAGGAGATTTTATACAAATAGATTTTTGGAATTTTATATATATTGGAATTTTAAATGCTAGAAGTATGTAAGAATTAGATTTACATTTTTAGTATGTATAGTTTCCAAGGGAAATAAAATAAAAATATATTTATACATTTTAATTTACTAGATTGTTTTAAAGTAAATTATTAGGAAATTAATCTGGTCAATCAACCTGTTCTTTTTAGTTACTAAAGATATTTTCTTTAATAGAAAATGGATCAATGAATTAGTTCAAATTAAAGATGTTAATTAATTTAAATCTATTTAAAGGAAATTTTGAGTAAGGTTTAAATTATTAAATTTATCAAACTTTTAGTTAAATTTAAATTGTTGATGAACTAAGTGGTAATAAATTTCTTGATCAATTCAAATATTAATAAACTGCAAAATATTTTTACAAGGTCTGAAATCTTGAAAAGTCAAGCTGGTTTGGATTGGATTTGCAAACAACAAAATCAGGAGTCAAAGGTGAGTTAATCTCACTCAGTTAAATTATAATTTAAATTTAATTGGTTAAATTTAAATATTGATGGATGTTTGGATTGATTGATTTGATTGATGTGCTATATATATAGTAGTATATAGCAATATATACATATTGGCATATGTATATATTGGAGTTGTTGATATTCCCGCATTATATAGCGGATGAGACCCTATGCGCCGCATAATAGCGGATGATTTTATATTAAAATCCATATACCGCGATATTCCACTTTGAAGTGAAATTGGTATTGTGCTAACATCTGTGGATGCAGGGAAACAGGTTGGAGGGATCCAACTGGATTCCTCAAAATATTTAATTTTGTTTAAATGTTCTGTGATATGATTGTTGATATCATGTGATGAATTATATGGATAATTGGATGTTATGGGTTGGTTGGACCGATTTGGATATGCTGAGTTATCAAAATCTCTAGTATGGAAATTTTGAAAAGAAATAAAAGAGTAAATTTTTAAGTAAAATAATTATAAGAGTTTGGAATAAATTTGAGAATGAATCTGATTAAGGATAAAAGTGATTTCCAACATTCTAATAAATATGGAAAAGAGGAATTTTGAATAAACCGAGAAATATTGAATTTAAAAACTTATGGGATATTATTTAAAAGAATAAATAATTTATTTTAATTCAATGTTTAAATGTAATTAAAAAGGAAGAAGGAAATTTGGAAATTAGAAACTTGTGTTTCGGTTTAAAGATTTTAAATCATAATGAGAAATAAAATCTGGAAGTTAATGAATTTGGAAATAAATGGATTAAGTAAAGAAATTTATTTCAAAGTAAAATAAATTGGGAAATCAATTATAAATTGATTTAAATACTTTGGGATTTGAAATTTAAAGAGAAATGAGATTTTGGAGAGATAAACTGGGTTTATAACGTGAAATGAAATATCAGTGGATATTTGAAAATATAAATTCAAGGTGGGAATTTATAAAAGAATATGAATTGGTTTAAAAATAAATGTTGATTTATTTTTAAAGGATGTGAAGAGAAGTGTATTTCCTTGGATTGCCAAGTACGTTTTTCAAAGCAATTTTAATATAAGTTAAAAGTTCTAATTGTGTTTTTAAAAGCATGTTTTAGAAAATTGATTATTTCTAAATGTTAATTTCCTAAGTAAGTATGTTTGGAAAAAATCTATTCTTTTTAAATGTTTAAACCTTAAAGTAAGATTTTCAAAATCTATTATTGTAGTAATTACATAAAAGTGATTTGCTATTATGTTTTAAAAGGAGAAATTTAGTTTATATTATAAAGTGGTTTATTTTAAAGTATATATTTTTAATAAAGTATTAAAGTATTTTGATTTCAATGTTATAAGATATATTTAAAATAAAGTGTTTTTAAATTATTTTAAAATCTAAAAGTGTTTTGTACTTGGTGTTTCAGAGGAAATAAATATTTGGGAAATGTTTTCCGAAAGCGGAAACTGTTTTGAAAATTGTTTTCAAATGAGCTTTGAAAATTTGGAAATATATCTTGGAAAGATATTTGGGCAAATAAATAATGTGGGAAATTATTTATTGTGTGATGGTTGCTTGTGGATGTTAATTGATAGTTAAATAACCGACTATCAATATTGGCCAAATGCGCTGATCGTTTCGAAGAGACCGGGATCGAGTTTCCGTATACCGGGATTCTAGGTCTGGAGACTCGAATACCACTTCGATCCGGTTTGTACGTTTCGTGTAACGTGTTCAGAGTCGAAGATGGAGCTGTGAAGTGCAAGGGCTAGTCGCTACTAATCCTGAGGATATTTCCAAAATGGATGTAGTAGGAATAGTGCCTTCGGTTTCGTTCGAACCCGGGACGGACTTGTATGGACGAATGCTTTCGTGACATCGTCAGGTGGACGATGGGCATTCTAAGGGATATGTGCTATAAAGGTATCGTTTAGCCTCGAACCTCATCAACCGGGAATGACTGAAAATCAGGGGTTATGTAGCAAGGCTTCGTGGGTAGCCCCCACTTGAGAGTAAAGTCATCCCTGTCTAGATGTCCCTTTTATTTCGGCTTAGTGTTGCGGTTGCTGATCCCAACCGTGGGGTGATTTTATTTGGAATTATCCAGTAAGGGATGATTCCGGCCTTGTGTTGCAGGGGAGCGGGCGTACTCCTCGGTACTGTGATCTAGGCCACGTACTGTGACAGGTGGTACCCCAGTGCCTAGTCATTCGTTGGAAATCCATTCTCCCTACGTGCCTTGTACGAGTTTTGTTTGTATTACTCACTTTGTGGCTAGTATGCCGGAATTTAATAGATGTAACAATTTCGGCTATTTTAATAAGTATTTGTGAATAGACACTATTATAATATCAGAGGATTTTGATAAAAAGTGTTTTAGCTATCGTAAGGTAAAAACCCGACATGTTTATTTGTGGCGTGGTCTTACGAGATGCTTTTGTTTCCAAAGGATTTTGAAACTTTAATATCAATTTGAGTGTGATTTTCTCACGCTGGTTTTCCAGACTGACTCGGGTATTGTTTTTATATGATGCTCGGGTCAGACCGAGTATTATAGGTTACAGGATATGATGCTGTGGATCTCAGGAGATGAGCTGGATGGCGAGACGTATCTCCGTACTTGTTTATATATATATATATATATATATATTCCGCTGTGTTGATTGTTGTACTCTTTTGAATTGAGGACATGATATGGTTATTGTCCAGTTGTATGTTATGTGTTCTCTGGTGTATACTCTGATGCTATATTATATAAAACTGATATAGTTTTGATTTGTGTAAAGATCTGTTAATATATATTATATTTTATTCCGCTGCGATGGTCAGATTCTGTTGTTGCTTTCTGTTTTCTCTTCTTCTACCTCTTCTTCTTAACTAAAATGGTTCGATTTTCCGGGTCTGGGAAGTCGGGTCGTTACAGTGGTATCAGAGCTTAGGCTGGCGACAACCTTGGCTCTGGTGGGAATTTGAGAGTATTAATAGATATGAGCGCGTATTTGTTAGTGAATATAAAATTGTTTTATATTGTGTTGATTGGTTTATTGAGTAGTTTATGGATTCTGGTCGATGTGTGGGACGCCACAACATTGATAGGGATCTCTAAACACTTGTATAGAACAATTCGACACAGTATTGTTTTAAAGTAGGGTAAATGAAATAATTTTATCCAAATTATTTTTGTATAAAAAGAAACGTTTTGTAAACTATTCTAGTTAATATATATGGTTGTTTGGATGTTAGAAGTGATAATATGGAATTATTATCATTAATATATGGAAACTTAACTAGAAATTGAAATTTATAACCAAAGCAAAGAATAAAATTTTATAATAAAATAAAATTTGAGATATAGATTACAAATGTAATTTACAAAATTGAAATAAACTTCATATACAAATGAGATTTGTACTTTAAAATAGAATTCCAGAAAAATGTGGAAAATAAATCGGAATGGATTTTAAGTTTGGAATTTTGGGAAAGGTTTGAAATTCCTTGAGATTTGGAAATAGTTTTCAAAGAGTTTGAGGAAATAATAAGTGGTATTATTTCAGGAATATTTTGAGTTGAGTTTGGAATCTGGAAAGATTTGAAATTTAAAAATATTTGAAATGGTTTAAAGAGATAAAAGCATTTAATTCTCTTCCGGTCGCTGGGAAATAATTTCGTTGATGACTGCAGCATCATCGATGTTCATTTTCGAGTTTCCAAAGAGAAATTGCTACCAAACCGTGTTAAATTGGGATTGTTTGCAAAACTGGATTTGGTTTTGAAATTCAAAGAGATAGCTGAATATACAAAAGGAGTTTGGATGTGATTGATTTCAAAAGTGATTTTGAAATTTTGGGAAATTGTTAAAAACTCTGGAATCTTATTTTAATTGTTTATAGAAAAACAAATAAAAAGAAATAAATATACTTGACTAAATTTAATGTATAATCCGGAATAAAGAGTAAAATGTGAATGGGATTGCTTTAATGGATTGAAGTGATGAAATAAACCAAATATTAGGTATAAATTGGAATAAATTACTTAATGGAGTAATGGATTATGGAAATAGAACCTTAATTGGCTGAAGAAAGTTGATTTTGTAATTTGGATATGAAATGGGAAATGAACTTGGATTAAGTAGAAATTATTAATTGCAATCCGAGATAAAATACTAACAAATCGAATGTGGATGATATAAATAAAGCTCGACACATATATTTTGGATGCTGTTAAGTGAAATAAATTGGAACAAAATTAACTTAAGTGTGAATGAACTCAAGTATAAATAAATGGAATATGACCTTGAAATATTATCCAAATGAGTTTGGGTTATGGAATTTAAATTGGTTAAATAGAAATTGAATTGTGAATTAATAAAATTGGGTAGTGAATTAAAAATGAATAGTAGAATCAGAATTTGAGTTATTAATTAAAATTCGACTTGGAGTATCAACACATTAAATATAAGTGAAAATGTGTTAAACAAAAATGAAAATTTGAATTAAAATAGTGATGGCTTGTATTGCAAACGAAAATTCAAGTGGGTATGAATGAAAATGGCCTTGGATATTATTCAAGGAACGGAATATTGAATTTAGAATTAAAAAGGGACAAATTGAATGAATTGGTGCAAACTGCAATGAAAATGAACTTAAGTTGTTAACTTAAGTAAATGTTGGATGAAGACTGTACTCAAATCGAGGTTGTTGAAATCAATTGAGAATTAATTATTGAATGAAATAGCCTGAATTGTTTTCGAGCTAAATAAATGGATGTGAATAAATTAAATGGACTGGGTTGAGTATTGTTTGGAAAAAAAAATGGGAATAAGGGTCGAAACATTTCATATGTGCTTATGGAAGTATATAACATGCATTGTTTGTAGAATCCATGTTTTAGCAATTTAAATTTTAGTGAAATGTAAATAAACTTTGTATATTTGGCACTTACATGTTGTAATTGAGTTAGTACAGGTTCAGGGAAGCCGATTGGCTGAATCTGATGGCACAACATGCTAAAATAAATAACCGCTTTGCTTAAAAATGCTAAAATAAGGTACGCTTACGTAAAAATTTAAAATAGGAGATATGAACTGCATATATTGATATATATCGTGATTTCCGGCCTTAGGCCGATGTGTATATATATTTGTGCATCCTGCGATATCGCAGAAGTCCCTCCGTACAAGAGAGACTCTGCCAAAATTTTCCGTAAATTTTAGGAGTTAGAAATTTTTGGAAATTTTCATTAACGGCAAATGATTTAAATTTGCTAAGTAAATGGAATTGGAACTGAATAATTGAAATCTATTTGAAATATGAATGTAAAGTAAGTGAATCGAAGGAACTAAAGAAAGAAAAGTTCACAAATAAATTTCTAATTGAAATTTAAATTAGTTAGTAAGTGTAACTGATTGAATATTCAAAGTGGAAGATGAATTGAATTCAAGTGGAATTATAAAGACAAAAGTGATTAAAATGAATATGAACTTCAATAGTGAAATGAAAATTAATATGAGAAATATGTAAAATATTTATATTGGACTTAAGAAATGAATAGTGAATTCTTAAGTAAATTTGTATTGAGAAATTATTCCAAGCAAATAATTGAATGAAAATCGAAACAGGCAGTTGTGGAGTGGGAAAATTGTGAATAAGAGCATAACTACCAAGATGAAAGTGAATAAAAGGAAATTGATAATCAATTGGGCTAATTACGTAAGGTGTACGTATATTATTTTATTCGCATAGCTATTTGATCCAGATGTCGAACACAGAATTTCGAGATAGTTTTATCGATCTGAATTAGGATTTTTCACTCAATTTTCAACGGCGAACCTGGATATGGATTGTTGATTGATTCTGGAAATTCTCTATCATAGTTTGTGGCTATGCAAGGAGAATGACGGTTTCTGATCAAGAAACCAGATCTGAGTCCACACTAGGAAGTCGGGTGGACGATACTAGTTCGGAAGTGAAATTGTGTGATCGATTGAGCGATCGAATGTGATATTGCGTACGGATGGTATATGTGCATCGTACGGGCTTAAGTAAAGCAAATATTGAAAATTTGTAAAAGAAAAGTATAAAATGACTTTGGAATTGTGATTGAATATTATTGCTTAGTAGGATATACAGGTGTATAAAAGCAATGGATAAATTGGGATTTTGATTTTTGAAGATAAAATTTAATGGCCCGACCAAAAAGGTATGTATTTGGATTTCTATATGAAATTTAATTGGGTTTTTGATCCAGCCACTTGGCTTTTTGTTTTCTTTTTGAGATTGGAAGGCCATAGAGCCATTTTGTAGTAGTACCGAGTTAGCCGCGCAAAGGAGACGCTGGCAAAAAATTTCAAAAATTTAAGAAGTTAGAAAATTTTTGAGAAATTTTGATAATTTAAAATTTGAATTCAAATTTAAATTTGAATTGATAAGTAAGTGATATTGTTTGGGAATGTTAGTAAGAGGGATAGTGTGTCTTTATTTAAAGAATTGTTATGGAAAGTTGTTAAAACTATTTGGATTGGGGAAATAGAACGGGTATCGAATCATTTCTCTTAACTGGTAATTTCGGGGACGAAATTCTTTTAAGGGGGGAGGAATGTGACGACCTGGAATTTTTGTATATTTGAAATAGGAATATTTAATTTATTTTAAATATTCGAAGGTTAAATTTTAACTTTAATTTCAAATATACAGTATTTATTTGGATAATTAATTATTGAATTTAATTACCGGGATTGGGTAAAATATTGAATCTTGATTTTTAAGCCTGTTAAAAATAGTTTAAAGGCTCAGAAAATTTATATTGTTAATATTGAAGGTGATGAAACTTTTAAAATTGAATTTGGAAGTGATTTGTTCAGCTTTGAAATTATATCGTTTAAATTGAATTTAAAAATAGCCTTCCGAAGCACAGTTTCGGAATTCGACGAAATCAGTTCCATTTGGTCCGTAATATTGAATTATTATCGGATTTCAAATTTCGTATTTTTCGGAGTTAGTGTGTGAGTGTACAATATATAAACGCGTTGGAAATTTATTGATCATAATCTAATGAAATTTAATTTATTTGGTCAAGCTTCTCTAATACGCCATCTCATATTCGTTTTAACACGTTACCCTTATCTTCCATCGTACACTTCTCGTTCCTTCTAAAATTTGCCTGTTCCTTCCTTATTTAATTCATTCGATTTCAGTCATTATCAAACGAGAAAAGGGGCGACTGCTTCCTAATTAAATCGCGCCTCCCTTCATCTCGACTCCCTTTTTCATCTCTAGTCGATCGACCAGATCGCGAATTAAATCGCAAGGAGGAAGAGCCAGCAGACGCGCGACTCGAGAAGGTAGGGCGTCACGACGGCAGGGGAAGCTCGGAAGGTCTGGAGTTTGCGAGGCATAAGTTGAAGTCGAGCAATTTATATCGCGTGCGAATGAAGGCTGGAGACTTCGATCTCGACATTGGGGGAAGCTCGCGATTCGTTCAAAGCTGGAAGTCGATCGAGTTCGACTCGAGTTCGTTGGGGGTTTAAGGCACGCGAGGTGCTGCTGCGACGACGAGAAGGACTTAGTTGTGTTGGAGGTTGGTGGCGAGTGCGTGGGTAGCCGAGGTCAGGCTGTTTTCAAGCGTGTCAGTGAGGTATAGCTAGCTGTTATTTCTATTTCTATTGATATATGCAGTGAAATATATATCCAGTAGGGTTTAAATGGTAGTCAGAGGAGATTTTATACAAATAGATTTTTGGAATTTTATATATATTGGAATTTTAAATGCTAGAAGTATGTAAGAATTAGATTTACATTTTTAGTATGTATAGTTTCCAAGGGAAATAAAATAAAAATATATTTATACATTTTAATTTACTAGATTGTTTTAAAGTAAATTATTAGGAAATTAATCTGGTCAATCAACCTGTTCTTTTTAGTTACTAAAGATATTTTCTTTAATAGAAAATGGATCAATGAATTAGTTCAAATTAAAGATGTTAATTAATTTAAATCTATTTAAAGGAAATTTTGAGTAAGGTTTAAATTATTAAATTTATCAAACTTTTAGTTAAATTTAAATTGTTGATGAACTAAGTGGTAATAAATTTCTTGATCAATTCAAATATTAATAAACTACAAAATATTTTTACAAGGTCTGAAATCTTGAAAAGTCAAGCTGGTTTGGATTGGATTTGCAAACAACAAAATCAGGAGTCAAAGGTGAGTTAATCTCACTCAGTTAAATTATAATTTAAATTTAATTGGTTAAATTTAAATATTGATGGATGTTTGGATTGATTGATTTGATTGATGTGCTATATATATATAGTAGTATATAGCAATATATACATATTAGCATATGTATATATTGGAGTTGTTGATATTCCCGCATTATATAGCGGATGAGACCCTATGCGCCGCATAATAGCGGATGATTTTATATTAAAACCCATATACCGCGATATTCCACTTTGAAGTGAAATTGGTATTGTGCTAACATCTGTGGATGCAGGGAAACAGGTTGGAGGGATCCAACTGGATTCCTCAAAATATTTAATTTTGTTTAAATATTCTGTGATATGATTGTTGATATCATGTGATGAATTATATGGATAATTGGATGTTATGGGTTGGTTGGACCGATTTGGATATGCTGAGTTATCAAAATCTCTAGTATGGAAATTTTGAAAAGAAATAAAAGAGTAAATTTTTAAGTAAAATAATTATAAGAGTTTGGAATAAATTTGAGAATGAATCTGATTAAGGATAAAAGTGATTTCCAACATTCTAATAAATATGGAAAAGAGGAATTTTGAATAAACCGAGAAATATTGAATTTAAAAACTTATGGGATATTATTTAAAAGAATAAATAATTTATTTTAATTCAATGTTTAAATGTAATTAAAAAGGAAGAAGGAAATTTGGAAATCAGAAACTTGTGTTTCGGTTTAAAGATTTTAATCATAATGAGAAATAAAATCTGGAAGTTAATGAATTTGGAAATAAATGGATTAAGTAAAGAAATTTATTTCAAAGTAAAATAAATTGGGAAATCAATTATAAATTGATTTAAATACTTTGGGATTTGAAATTTAAAGAGAAATGAGATTTTGGAGAGATAAACTGGGTTTATAAAGTGAAATGAAATATCAGTGGATATTTGAAAATATAAATTCAAGGTGGGAATTTATAAAAGAATATGAATTGGTTTAAAAATAAATGTTGATTTATTTTTAAAGGATGTGAAGAGAAGTGTATTTCCTTGGATTGCCAAGTACGTTTTTCAAAGCAATTTTAATATAAGTTAAAAGTTCTAATTGTGTTTTTAAAAGCATGTTTTAGAAAATTGATTATTTCTAAATGTTAATTTCCTAAGTAAGTATGTTTGGAAAAAATCTATTCTTTTTAAATGTTTAAACCTTAAAGTAAGATTTTCAAACTCTATTATTGTAGTAATTACATAAAAGTGATTTGCTATTATGTTTTAAAAGGAGAAATTTAGTTTATATTATAAAGTGGTTTATTTTAAAGTATATATTTTTAATAAAGTATTAAAGTAGTTTGATTTCAATGTTATAAGATATATTTAAAATAAAGTGTTTTTAAATTATTTTAAAATCTAAAAGTGTTTTGTACTTGGTGTTTCAGAGGAAATAAATATTTGGGAAATGTTTTCCGAAAGCGGAAACTGTTTTGAAAATTGTTTTCAAATGAGCTTTGAAAATTTGGAAATATATCTTGGAAAGATATTTGGGCAAATAAATAATGTGGGAAATTATTTATTGTGTGATGGTTGCTTGTGGATGTTAATTGATAGTTAAATAACCGACTATCAATATTGGCCAAATGCGCTGATCGTTTCGAAGAGACCGGGATCGAGTTTCCGTATACCGGGATTCTAGGTCTGGAGACTCGAATACCACTTCGATCCGGTTTGTACGTTTCGTGTAACGTGTTCGGAGTCGAAGATGGAGCTGTGAAGTGCAAGGGCTAGTCGCTACTAATCCTGAGGATATTTCCAAAATGGATGTAGTAGGAATAGTGCCTTCGGTTCCGTTCGAACCCGGGACGGACTTGTATGGACGAATGCTTTCGTGACATCGTTAGGTGGACGATGGGCATTCTAAGGGATATGTGCTATAAAGGTATCGTTTAGCCTCGAACCTCATCAACCGAGAATGACTGAAAATCAGGGGTTATGCAGCAAGGCTTCGTGGGTAGCCCCCACTTGAGAGTAAAGTCATCCCTGTCTAGATGTCCCTTTTATTTCGGCTTAGTGTTGCGGTTGCTGATCCCAACCGTGGGGTGATTTTATTTGGAATTATCCAGTAAGGGATGATTCCGGCCTTGTGTTGCAGGGGAGCGGGCGTACTCCTCGGTACTGTGATCTAGGCCACGTACTGTGACAGGTGGTACCCCAGTGCCTAGTCATTCGTTGGAAATCCATTCTCCCCACGTGCCTTGTACGAGTTTTGTTTGTATTACCCACTTTGTGGCTAGTATGCCAGAATTTAATAGATGTAACAATTTCGGCTATTTTAATAAGTATTTGTGAATAGACACTATTATAATATCAGAGGATTTTGATAAAAAGTGTTTTAGCTATCGTAAGGTAAAAACCCGACATGTTTATTTGTGGCGTGGTCTTACGAGATGCTTTTGTTTCCAAAGGATTTTGAAACTTTAATAATCAATTTGAGTGTGATTTTCTCACGCTGGTTTACCAGACTGACTCGGGTATTGTTTTTATATGATGCTCGGGTCAGACCGAGTATTATAGGTTACAGGATATGATGCTGTGGATCTCAGGAGATGAGCTGGATGGCGAGACGTATCTCCGTACTTGTTTATATATATATATATATATTCCGCTGTGTTGATTGTTGTACTCTGTTGAATTGAGGACATGATATGGTTATTGTCCAGTTGTATGTTATGTGTTCTCTGGTGTATACTCTGATGCTATATTATATAAAACTGATATAGTTTTGATTTGTGTAAAGATCTATTAATATATATTATATTTTATTCCGCTGCGATGGTCAGATTCTGTTGTTGCTTTCTGTTTTCTCTTCTTCTACCTCTTCTTCTTAACTAAAATGGTTCGATTTTCCGGGTCTGGGAAGTCGGGTCGTTACAACTCATGAGTCTTCAGTCTTGATTTCTACAATCTTGAATTCGTTAGTCTTGAATCTTTATACTATACAGTCTTCATTCTCAGTACCGGCATATATATCCTGCATACACATATATATCTAGACAAAGATATTAGTATTTATATTTTATAACAAGTCCTAAGGTTGCTGTCATCAATACCATCATCTCAGGAACTAACATAATATTGTTTTCAAGTTAGGAAAAATATATGTGTGAAACTTAATATTTTAGGTGTGTGTATGTATATGTTAGATGCAAAAAATTTATGGATCAATAATAATTATACAAAATTTGCTTACTTGACATAGATTTCAGTATTAGATAAATGTAGAGCAATGTAATATGTGTTATGAATTTTACTAGCATACTCTAAACTTGCTAAAAAGATTCACTAAATCCAAATTTTTATACTTTCTTGAAAGAGTACACATGAGTTACACGTTCATTGTACTTGAGTCAATGGTGAGTAAGTAGAAGATGGACATGTACTGACTAATTTTTTTTACAAGTTCTCTTGGAAATTCGAGACCCAATCACATGAGAAGTCAATTTTGATGTATTTAAGCATTTAAATATTGATTGCTGCACTGACAAATCAGGATGATTATATAACAAAAATTTGATGTCTTAGAATTCTCATTAAGATAATTTGGTTTTTTTGTTTTAGGAGAAGCATCAACACTGATTCAGTAGCAAGATTGTATGTCTGAATAAATGAGTTTCTTGAAGTTAAATGATTATATTTTCTTTTCATTCCTTTTTATAACTATAGGGATAATCATTTTTGGCAGTGAAGAAAACTGCTTATTTGGTAATATGTAGACTGCATTCATTGATGCTCTAATATAAATATGGTAATATAATTAGTTAATACATCAAAGTTTTGTTAACTAAAATATCTGCTCATATAAATTACTATTTTGTTAACTGAAATAAAATGGAATTTGTTAATAGAGCTAGTATTTGTTGATCAAACTTTGCTAATATAAAGTAATTGGCAAAAAGATTATGAAACTTTTACTTTAGAAAAATTAAGAAAACATTTTAGCAATTGCTCATTCTTAATTAGATTAATTGTCAAATGTTTTTGTACTAAATTAGTTTCTATATTTGATTATCATTTTTAGTCAGATGCTTAATTGATTTACCATTGAATTAGGTGCTCTTTGATTATATTTTTTCAAATACTTGATAAGTATACATTTGTAATAGGTATACATTTTAAAATTTTGATGAACACTTCACTTTTTAACTTTTTTTTTAAATTAACATAATTAAAATAGCAATAGTAGTTGATATTTTATTAAACAAATGGAATGTCCTTTTGTCATAATATATAACTTAAACATAACTTGCTTTGGTAAAGGTCAATAAATGTATCTCTTATAAGGCCTTTTAGTTTTTTTTAAGTCCAAGTTAATAACCTTCATACTTGATCAATTCAAACCAAAGTATATATTCAGCACAATTAATTCTTTCCTTGTCTTTATAGAAGAACCAAACAGACTAAATTAAGCATAATATTAGTTTTTTAGATTACTTAAAAAGTGTGACTATGCTTATCTTTAATTGTAGTGTTCAATCTATTTTGTGATAATAGTATTTTTTACCATAAATATCTAATAATTCAACGATCTTATGATGAAATGCTTTAGTAAAATGTTTCAGCACCAATGTAGGCTAGTAAATGGCAAATGTTGATACCAGTTGATTTTTTCTAATACATGCCTAACTTGAATATTTGTATTAATATTTTCATTCATGCACCAACTAGTATATTTGTTACTAATATACAAGGTTTTAAATCTCGGATATCGGTCACGTTTCGTCTCGGCGATTTTAGTGACTCGGTATCGTATCGGGGGAGATCTCGGACGAGACGAGTGCATCTCGGATGCCAATATCGGATTTACATATCGGACCTTAAAGTTCATCTCGGGACCATATCGGCGTATATTTCAATGTTCATGTTTTAAATTAATTTGATTATGCAATAATATTTACATGTACTAAAATAAATGAAAATTTAAGCTTACTTGATTTGTAAAATCACACCATATACCATTGTCATCGATTGCTCGAAAGAACATCTATGTCATGTCTATCTTGGACTTATCATATGTAAAACATATGCAAGTTAAAGTTTAATATAAAAAACAAAAAATCAGAATTGTATAACTATTCAATGGTTGCATTGCATAAATTATACTGCAAGCTTATATGCTACATCCTTTATATTAGAAGTATCCCTTCGTTTTTTATGTCCCTCATTATAACCGGTCAAACAGAACAAATTCAACAAACCCTCCGACAACTAATCAAGTTCACTGCATCAAATAAGCTGTAGGAACTGAAGTAAAACCCTAAAGCCCAAAAGCCCTAAAGCCCAAAATTTTCAGAATTGCTCAGTAAGCAAATCTACTGTAAATTATCATGTAAATTCAAATTGAATTTCCTTAAAATAGAAAAAAAAACCCTAATTAACATACCTGTAGGAACTGAAGTAACGAGGTTGAGCGAAGATGAAGCTGACTATCAAAAGCAATCGAGCAAGCGGAAACTGGAAGCAATTGCGATCGCGAGCGTTGGAAGAGATCGAGCAGTTGGAATCGCGATCGCGAGCGTTGGATGAGATCGAGCAGCAATCGAGCAAGCGGAAACTGGAAGCAATCGGGAGCCTCTGAAGAGATCGAGAAGTTGGAATCGCGATCGTGAGCGTTGGAAGAGATCGAGCAGTCGGAAATTTGGGTTTTTTAAGCAGCGGGTATTCGATTATTTCCTGAAGGGGGAGGTCGATTATTTCCGTAGAGAGGAGTTTTGATATTTTTGAAGATTGAACGTGAAATTTGAGAAGTTTAACGAGGAAAAGGGCTGTCTTTTTTTTAAGTTGGGCTGAGATGGGCCTATGTTTTTATTTAAAAAAAATTGGGAAAATATCGGAATATCGTATCGCTACAAATATCGGACGATATTTGTAAATTTCGGCCGATATATTCAAAACGAGATATCAAGCAATATCTCATGTTTCGTTTCGCCCATGCCTTGAACCGAGATATCGGCCGAGATGGCCGAGATTTAAAACCCTGCTAATATATACATTCATGTCTAGTCAAATCAAGAGGGAAATATGTTAAAACCATCTTCTTATTTTGTAGCTTCATGTTCTTGTAGTATTAGCATCATTACTGTAAAAAGATTGGTGGGTGATCTATGTAACTCAATTTTGAGTTTCCTTTTATTTTCAATTAGTTAAAGTTAAATAACTCAGTTATATCTATAGGGCGATGCATTGGTAGCTCATTTTGAGTACCATAAATATTCAATCACATATGTTCAATGGACTCCACATGAGGTGTAACATCTTGGGATTTTCGACCCTCGAAAATCGACACTAATATTGCCACTGTATTTCGTGCCGAGTAATCAAATGCCCAAATACTCGATTGTTAGGGGGAAAGAAAGAATAAAGAAGAAGAGAAAATGAAAACCGAACAACATTGTATCTCACAATCGCAGTGGAACAATATATAATATAATATCAATGATCTTTACACAAAAGAGAAACTGTAATCTTTAATATACATACATCAACCAGAGTACAACAACAAATCATAATCATCAGCCTGGACAGTTATAACAACATATCCTCACAAATGCCGATGATTTCAACAAAAAAAGTAGCGAAAATTCCATCATCTTCAAGATATCTTCACTTCGAAACGCTTAAGTTGGATCAAAGTGGTTTTTGGATAACATATCCGATCCCGATCTCTTCCAAACAACATTTGATAGTTTTCGTTAAACTCAACCCCACTTATTCAGGAAATAAATAGTCAAAGATAAGTGCGGATATCACCTTCTAACCGTTATTGGATGGATTTCCTTATCGTTTGTCCTAGGAGAACGAAACGAGATTTATATGCATGGTACAACATCATCGAAGATGACTGTGCCATATAACTCACGTGTTTCTCCTAGATATTTCCAAAGTTACGTTTTGGGTCCATATTTAATAGTCGGTTATTTAAGTATCCATAAACACACATCAAAATCATGGATTTATTCCATAGGGAAAACCACATTGGTTAAGCACATATGCAACAATTAGCCTATTTTGATAAATCTTTTCATTAACTAAAATCACTTGTAAGTGTTTGTACCAAAATACTTTTACAAAGATTCCTTCACAACCCTTGTGTTTTCAATACTTGGAAAATATCCATATACTTATCTCAATGGCGTAAGTATATTTACCAATAATGAGGAAGGTTCTCTTTTTATACAATTCTAAATCATTTATAAACTCCGCTATAAATTTCTAAAACTATTTGCAAACTATTTTATAAATCTCAGGAACCATTTATAAAACTCCTCTATACATCCCAAAAATCACTTATGGACCCCTTTATAAGTCCATAAAACCTTTTATAAACTCCTTTTATAAATCTATAAACCCATTTCTAAAATTCTTTTACAAATATCTAACCATTTACAAAACTCTTTTCCCTTGTAAAATCTTCCTTTAAGCCCTTAACCCATTTTATAAAACATCCCTTATAAAATCTAAGTCCGTTATATAACTCTATTTATAAATCTCGAACATTCATAAATAAATTCTAATCATTTACTTTAAAACACTATTATATAATAATAAATAGTATAAATAAGTAGTAAATAACTTCAAACCATATAATAAAAAATAGTACAATAAATAGTAATTAACTTCAAAACATCATAAAGGTAATAATTAATAATTTAAAACATTCTTAATAAAACAATAATAATTTATCTTAAACATTATTATAAATAATAACAATTAATTTCCAAAACTTTATTGATAAATGATTATAATTAATTTCATACCATATTAATAATTTAAATAATTAACTTTTCAAAAGATTAAAATATTGATAAACAGCTTTAAAACAATATTAGTATAAATAAACAACCTTTAAACATGAATATATTTCCTAGATAAAAATCCGTACTTCAATTTCAACATAATCATTTCCATATTTATAAAACTATATTTATGAATCTATTTCTATTTTATAACATATCGTTTAACATCTCTAAATCTATCCTCACTTTTGATTTCCAAAATAGAATCAACTATTTTCTAAATCAACATCCCATATAATATCATAAATCCCCCATTTGATTTATTTTCCCAATCTATCCAATGGTAATGGTTTCCTTTTATTTATAAACATAGTTTATAAATCTATCATTTATTTAATAAAATACAATACAACATTTATACATTATCACATTTATAGATTCCCATATTTATAATTAACCTTAATATATGTATATGTATATATATCTATTACTTTATATAAAACGGTAAATAATTATTTACACCAAAATATTTCTATCTTCTTTTTAAAACCATATCCCTTTATTATAAAAGATGGACTTATTTTTAAGATTTTTAAAATCTTTATTCACAGTTCAAAAGTCTCTATTTAAAATATTTTTTAAACTATAAATTTATAATCTCTAAAAATCATGTTTTAATTTTATTTAAATAAGTTCCTTCTATTAGTAATTTAAGAATTATTATTAAAATATATTTTCAAAAATCACTAAAAATCTTTTTAAAAACTGATTCTTTATTTTATAGTATTTCAAAATACTAAAAATATGGCACAGAGTTACTATAGCACAAAATAGGAAAAAATCATCCATGTCATTAATTATGGCATCCAACAACATATATTAAATTATATGAAAAATAAAATCAATAGTATGAGAATCATGTTGGATCCCTTCAACATGTCCCCCTGCATCAGATATAGTATATAATCATAAAATATAAATCAACCGCTTCAAGGCGAGATCGTATACAAGGGATCATCTGCTCTTACACGGGAATGTAATAGGATCTCATCCGCTCCAGGGGAAGAAATATATCCAAACCAAAATATAAAATGGTAAATCATCCAAACAGTCAACAAACAATCAACAATAAAATTATCCACACTTATATAAAAATATAAGCAGGCCAGAGAGATGAGTTAACTCACTTTTATTCCAGTTGTTGCCGAGGCATTCTGGTTTCATCTGAAATCGAACGACATTCGATTTCAGTGTAAAATTCCACTAGCTTTGATCTCTACCAAACCAATTCCTAAGCATAGTTGACATTGTTACGAACCTAACACAAAAATCCGCATTCAAATCCGACCTAGTATGGATTAGATGTTGCAATTATAAGATTCAAGAATCAAATAACATATTTTTAATCCTTAATTAAAATTAGTTTATAATTAAACCTCTTCTTCTCCAATCTTCTTCCCACTAAAACTGCTGCTCCAACCTATGACCGATCACTTCAACCGCCTCTAGCCACCTCATCCTTCAATGAAAACCAAATATGGCAACTCCATGGCCTCCTCTTTAAAATCTGCATCACCTCGTCATCACTATTAACCGCCCGAACTTCCGACGTAAATCGCGACTTCATCCATCTCCCCATGGTCGTACCAAATCACGATGCCCATCCCTAGGCTATGCCTCGCCGAACTCCTTCTAGAGATGCAATTTTCCATTATGAACCCATTGCCACGAATTCCGAAGCCTCCCGTTGACCATAGCTCAAGACAGGTCAAGCCCTAGATCACTATCCACACACGACCACCCATGTCGAACCAATCCAATATTGATCGAATTGAAATTTGAGCCTATATGTTTAAAGCCCTAGTCGATACAAACTCCTTGGATCGGGTTTCATGATTTTTAATGGAGGAATTCATTTGATTTCGATTTTCAAAAAATGAAGTTCTTTTTCTTGGTTTCAGGCAAAATTTAAAAAGAAGAATGTAAGAGAAAAGACATGTAGGGTATGGGTTTGGAATGAGAAGGTATGCTGGGGTATGGCTATATATATATATTATATTAGAAAATATCCAGCTTTAAATGTCCAAAAATCTTGAAATCCAAACGAGGCATGCCGCCTGGCGTTCTATATGTAATACTCCTATTCCGAACGCATTGAAACTAGTCTCGAGACCTAATTCGGTCATGTACAGAAGATAGCTTTTCAAACCCAATTATTATATTAATTCCTAAAATTAATTTCTATGCGTTTCGATCTCGCACGCCCAAGCGATACGTCTGATTGCCTCGAAAATCGTTGGCATATAATGACTCACTATTACAGATCCAAGACACTGGTTTTGTCCAATTCCAAGACAGTGCCCCGGAAAGTTATTTTCACCTGTTAATTAAAACGAATTACTATAAAACCAAATTAATCACTTTTAAATCAAAATTAAAAGTTTACTATTTCATTCTCATTTAAATAGAATTTTAATTCACTTTCAAACTCAATTTTATTCACATTAAATTTAGGATTAAATTATTTTAACAATACTTAAATATTTAATTCAACAATTTAATTACCTAATAAATTTCTATATTTGAAACATAAGTTGTTTAACTTATATAATTAACCTTTTAATATTTAAAATCAATTAAATATCCCAAATTCAAATGAATGAAATTCTTGGTCGTTACATGAGGCTTCAACATTAGCTATTTCATTTGTTGATAATCAATTAATCATAAGTTACTATGAGTTCTACCATCAAACATATAATTTCCATTGTCTTCTTAATATATATTTATATTTATATTCACTATTGAACAATGATATCTTTCATACACTAGAAGTATATAGGACCTTTCATTAGAGAGAGGCAAGGAAGAAAAGATTGAGTTCAAAGCTAAGACTAAAGACAAGTAGATGCACCGCAAGATTTTCCACGGCTTCTATTTTTTTAAATATTACATATATGTGCGGGAGTTTAGACAAACACACCCAAATACATCATTTCCAACACTTAATTGTAAATTGTCGTTGACATTACATCTTCTTGGTGTTTTAATTTGCTTTGACGTTTGTAAAAATGAATTTTGTAGGCTATAATAGCGTTTTACATTTAATTGAAATAAATGTAAAAAAAAATATTTTTTTCTAATTATGTATCAAAATGGCCAGTTTCTCCACCATTGTACAGTTGTGCTAGTTAAGTCAAGTTCTATAGTAGACTAATCGACTATCTAGTTCTAAAAATGATTGCTTATAGAAATCAAGGTACTATACTTAATAAGTCTTTGACATTTTAATTTAACTATTCCTCAGTCAAGAGGGAAGCTGGTAGGTTAGAGCGTTATTGCTCATCCTTACTCAAACATCAATCTTGACTCTCACAGATAGAGAAGTCTACCTCACTCGGCTTCTAGTGTTAAGTATAGGAATACTATCATTCCATATGCAAATAAACTACATGTTCATATCACAAATTTTAATTTTCAGCCCTTCTTTTAAAACAATAATATTTTAAAATTACCTATATAAATAAGTTAGAAACCCTTTTCAAAATGATGTATATATGTATAATAGTTTTTCTAATAAGTTAAGGAGGAAAAGTGAAATAAAAGCTTGTACTTTAATAAAAGATTAAAAATAGTTTTGTAAACTTATACATAAATGAAATACCTTTAAAGATACTTAGAAATAAGTTATAAATAGTTATAGAAGATATTACTTTAAAAATAGTTACTTAATGTTAGTTTGAAGACTTTTACAACTTTAACAAAATAAATAAGTTTTGTGTGTATAAAATATGGAAACCTTTGCTTTATATATTCAAAATAAATTCTTTTAAAATTAATTTAAAATTCAAAGTTCATTTAAAATACTTGTATATCTTTTGTAAAACTCATTTAAAAATATTTCATAAAAATATTTGATGTAGTAACATTTTAAACTTCACGAAAACTTGTTTTTTCCAAAGCGCATCCATAGCGACTATCGCTATATGGACCATAACTTTTGAAACATTGTTTTATAAAAAAATAACTTTTAAATTCCATTTCTTACTATCTCTTATACTACTATAAGTATAGAAATCATTTCATTCAAAAATAAATAAAGATAGGATATAAAAAGTGAGATAGTCTAACCCGTTTATTATCTATAGAATACTCGGGCCAGTCCGAGATATTTTAGGTTCAGGGACGAGGAGACTAGTGTGTAATTGTTTGGCATAGAGGAGGACAGTTATATACATTTATAGTCAAATATCATTTTTTATATTTATGAGATGTATGTGTGTATTGGACATGTATGTATGTTTGATGATAGTAGGCGTTTTACTTTTTGTAGACCTACTTAGATTTAAGTACATTTATTATTATATGTTATCACTACGTAGTGAATTTGCGTTCTTTATGATTTATTTATATTATGTATTGGTCTATCCTTAGGCACCACATATGTTTATTGCTTTGTGCTAAGACTGTTTGCATCGAGGTGAGTTATTTATATATTATATGACGTATTTAGTGTTGGTCTAAGTGGATATTCACGTGTGTATCACCTACATCGCCTCATTCTTTGTGTTACTCGAGAGTATTATTCGGTAATCTTGGGTAATATGGGTATAGAGGTGGGGTATTACACACCATCAAGGTCTTCCATGCCATGAAGTTCTAGGTGAACTTGGATAAGATTCATGGATCGGTACAATCCCTAACCATGGATCGATACCGATCCATGACTTCGTGTGACATTTTTCTTTTGGAATTTGAATAATTTTGTGACTTAATTGCTCAATCTATTGATCTTGTTTGATATATTATTTTGGCAGTTATCACTTTGGATTTCTACTTGGTCACAAAGCTAGATAATGGTTGCCTCTCAAAGCACGCCTTGCGTATGGAAGGTATGCTTTGCTCAAAAACAGATATTGAAGTTGATAAAACATCAACAGTCGAATTTTCTAGCTTTCAACCGACCAAACTATGACAAATCATTTGGTTACTTCGAATTCATCTGTAAATCAAAGATTGTTCCAGACCATTATAGCCAAAGACTTAAGTCTCGGCTTGAGTATTGGTAACAAATATTGATTTCGTGTTCTCCTAGAAGTTTTATATCATATGTTACATCATAAATCAGAATCGTCCCATGTTCATCCGGGATTTAACAATCACGTATCAAAATCAGTGGCTATTCGATAATCACTATCAAATTATCTCAACATCAAGTAGTGTTCAAACCCAAAGTCTAGATTTCAATCTCTTCGGATCGCATTATCAATATCCTGGTTGCTTTCTGATCTCTTTGAGTCATGTAGTCAATGACCTATCCAATTCTTGATCTCTCTAGATCGTTAGCTGAAATCTTGATCTCTCCAGATCATTAATTGAATCCACGACCTCTCCAGATTGTTAGTTGAATATGCTACCGCTTCGGATCGTTGGTTGAAATCTCGATCATTCCGAATCACTAGTAGAATCTTTATCTCTTTGGATTATTAGTTGAAACCTCGATCTCTCCGGATCGTTAGTTGAATCTCGATCTCTCCAAATTGTTAGTTCATGTTGAGTCTAACCCGATCACTCTTCGATGAGGGAACACAACAACCAATTGAGTCCAAGATGCCCACTCTTCGTGAGGGGACCCGCTATCCCATACAAGTCCAATTCACTTACTCTTCGACAAGAGAGATTGTACCATACGGTTCATCACCCTGTTTCTCCAATCAGGAAAACCATGTTCAATCTATTCGTAATTCAATATCAAAGAGCAGTCAACTTCCGTTGGTGTTTCAAAATCAATGTCGGTTATCACGTTCGTATGACTTTTAGAATCAAGTATTATGACGAACGAGAATTTTCAAACCTCGAAAATCGACACTAATACATCCTCGGTATTCACGTATCGCAAATCCAAGTGTCGAAAACCCGATAGTTAAGGGTAATAAAGAAAATAAAGACAGAATAGAATCTCACACGAATAGAATAACATATATAATTACAACATATAATCTTTAGAGCAGAAAATTTAAATACATTTATTTGAGTTAAACATAGACGGTTATAAATACCTGTCCTTACAAATGCAGAATACCACAATACACAAGTATGGTGGAAACAGATAACAATCTTCAAAAGAATCTTCTAACTCCATGCTTCTAGCTCTTCCAGATTTTTTCTAACTAAACCTGACTACTAGACTACCCGAAAAAATTAGGGCACCCAGAGTTTAGGGGAAAAGGATAATAAACTTCAGGTCAGTCATGGGACTAGTGTGAGAAACTCAAAATATGCATTTTGAAAACAAAGGTATCTCATAATATCACGCCGCACATAAACACAGAACGGGTTTTTACGTTATGATAACCAAACAATTACTACACAAAATATGGGGATATTATCCTTAATGACATTCTTTTGAAAACATTTGCAAGTAAACTTATGAATTTTAGCCAAAATTGTTACCATTATTAAATTCTGAATATGTTAGGCTCTACAAACAAAACTCTTACAAGGCTCATTCGGAGAATGGATTCCATACAATGACAAGGTGAGGGACTACCTTCCGTACAATACGCCCCTAGAGTGATGTACCTAGGATGTTAATACAAAACCAAATCAATTTTTTTTAAGTTGAAATCATGTTGTCTAGGATGTTAATCCAAAACCAGTAAATATTAAGTGAGCAGAATCTATAGAAATCATCTAATTTTACTCCATACAATTCCCGTATTCAACAAGTACTATGGGTGGAATTACAACGAAATCACCTTTTAAATTCCACGAACAGTACGAGTTCCCTCTTTGGGTTTTAACACTAAGTATAAGAATATTATCTCAATAAAATCCAAGTTGTTTAAAATTGGAAAATTTAATCTTTTATACTTAACTCATTTTCGATATTTCAAACTTATTTATCCCTCGCCTAGGAGAGGCCAGGTAAGCCAAGGCACTGGTTGCTCCTGAACATCTCCTTAGTTTAAGCACCTCACCCAGATCTCATGAATAGAAAAATCCAGTCTACTCATCGGCTTTTAGAGACAAGATTAAATCACTTGATTTTTGACAGCTTTTCTTTAAATAATTTATTTAACCATTTTTAAATAAATTATAAACCTTCCATACCATCACTAAAACATTTAATTATTTATTTGAGAACATTTATAAAAGATTCAAAAAATAATCGTTCGATTTAAAACCATATTTCAAAAGTTATAGAAAAGTACTACGAAAAGTGCTGCGAATGATGCTTTTTAAGCTATATTGATCAAAACGACTTTTCTATCATTTGGAAATTCATTTTTATAACTCAAATTACTTTTAAAACATTTTAAAGGATTTTTAGAATTTATTTCATATTTTTAAATAATTTTATAACATCATTTTTAAAGAAATCCTTTTATGGATTCTGAACTGCAAAGCCGTGATTTTTTCGAAAACTTGTTTTATTCATATTTAAAAATATACTTATCGAAATCTCGATTTTCTTTTTTTGTTTGAAATCTATGGATATTAGTTTGGAAAATTCTTATCTTGAAGAATTCCGAGCTATATTCCATTCTATATATTCGTTTGACTTTTACAACGCGAAATCGCGAACTACCGTTACGCGACGCGTCTATTTTTGACTCAATTTTCAATATTCATTTTACCTTGCCAAAGCAATCTCAAATATTTATAAAACATTTCTAAACCATATTAAAAAAAATTAAGAGGTTTAAACATTCCATATGTACCATTTCATTCAATAAAAGGAAAATGATTTTCTTTGTGTTTATCGATATGTATTAACATGACTTGTATATATATTCAACAACCATATTAAACATCCATATTATCATATTCAAACATAATAAACAACCATCATTAATAATCATACCCAAACATATATCATCCAATAATATATATAACTATAGTTTAGGAGTTTTCCCACTTTTAGTTATATGTTGTTAATTACTTTTTCAAACATTCATCAACCAAACATCCAAACATCATTAGAATCCAAATAGTAATGTTAAACAATTATAACAACTTATAATGGTTTAAGTTAGAGTTCTCACATTGATTTTCTATCGGAAAAAGGGTTATACCTTCACTAACTCGCGATCCAAGTTCACGAACCCTTACTCCTTGCCTCCTAGTGTGCTCGGCCATTTCATGCCAAAAGAGGTGCTCGACCAAGCATTGGGAATGAGGTGTAGGACTTTGGATTATTATTGAATTTACCAAAAACTAGACCAGAAAATAAGCCATCTTCTCTTGGGTTTTTGGACATTCTCCTCACTGAATTTGGACAAGTAGTCAACATGAAAGTTGTAGAAAATTCTTTTCTCTATGGTTTCAAAATAGAATCATCTAATTTGGATTAGGTTTGAATGAGATATGGTCTAATGAAGAGAGGCATTCTCGGATTTACAAAAATCATACCCGAAAATGGGTCAAATTTTAACTGAATATTGGAGGTGTTGCTCAAAGAATTTTGAAAAGTTGTCAAAACAAAATTCTTTCAAATTATTTTCTATACAATTTGAAAAAAAGAAACACTCAATTTCTTAATATGAGGAAGATATGATTAAAAGAAGATAGGGTATTCTCGGACCTAAAATTCTAGGCCCGAAAATGCAATGAAAAGAAGTGAGATTTTGACAGAGCAAAGCTCAAAAATCGAAGAAGTTCTCAACATAAAGATTGTAGCCACTCGAATTTTACATGATTTGAAAAAAAATCTTAATTTCTTTCTAATATGAGGAAGTTATGGAGGAATGAAGAAGAGGCGAAATAAATGGGTATTTACAGGCAAGTGAAGAGGTAGAAAATATCTCCACCTTACATCATCCACCATCACCAACCATCATTACATCCACCCCTTCCCTACATCACCCTAGGATGGCTAGAAGTCCCCTCCATCATGGACAAGGTCATGTGCTTGTACTTATGCATGTGCATTGACTTTGTGAATGCTTAAGGATGAAGAAATTTAAAATATCTTAGATATGTATATGTATATATGTGTTTACATATATATTTGTATTTATATGTTCATATGTGCACATGACAAGTTTATGCATGTATATGTATGGTTAAATATGTGTACATGACATGTAAATAAGGTTACAATAACCTTTGAATGACTTCCATTCGTTAAACCGTTGAAAATGAGAAACCGATTTCCGGTCACATTTTCAGTTATATTTTAAATTACATATAAATGTAAAAAAATGAAAATAAATTTCTTATCATTTTTACTAATTAAAATGATCGCATTTTATTTATAAAACCATATAAATTAATACTAACAAATATATACAAAAATCGGTATTATATCGAGAAAGCGATACGAATTATTTTCTTATATTTTCAAATCAAGTATATATCTTCTTAAAATTATTGCAAACAATTTATTATCACTTTATAGATATTCAAAATGAATTATCATCATTTAAAAAATTATTTGAATAATTATAATAATTATTAAATCATTAAATCTCAATTAAAATTCATAAATCAATTATTAAATACAAGGGCATCACTGATGATGTCATAATTACATTTAATTTCCAAAAATAAAATAATTAATTTTATTTTATATTCTTGTTCAATTATAAAAATAAGTGTATGTATCTAGCTTCATGCGTGATGTTTTATGATTATAGAGCCGTTTACCGATAAAACGGTTTTCGACCATTTTATTGATATTTCTTTCCAAAGGAAATATTTTTTGAACATTTTTCCAAAATAATTTCATTATTATTACTTATCACTTAAAACTTGATTATTTATGAAAAATAATCTATATTTGAATATTTAAAATTATTTAAATATCTTTAATTAAAGTGATCAAAATTCGAGTCATTACAAGTATTCACAGAATTCAAATTTAAATACCAAACAAACATCACAACATCCATTCAGGCATTATAGTCTAGCATTCGACTTAGAGCGTGCCTAGGGACCGATCGAGGTCCTATAAACAAGAAAGTGGCTTGATTGTAATACCGCATCATTATTGAAAACAAAAGGCAAAGTGTGGGAATCGAACCTGACTCCCTGCCGCCCCGATCATGGGACAATTATCTTCGGCCCAGATCTAAAGCCGCTTCGATTCACTGTAGATGGTAGCTGCTAATGATACATCATTGCAGCTTGGCTCCTCACATACTATTGTAGCAGGTTGTTCCTAACCTGCTCCTCTATCAAATCACGAAGATGTCTACAATCACTTGTTTCATGTCCATTACGCTCATGCAATAGGCAATACTTTACTGATCTTCTTTCTCGATCAGTGGGTTCTCTCTTCATCGGTTTTTGATAGGAGATCTGCCATTTGGTATCAAGGTAAAACCTCTTTAAGGTTTTGTTCAACTCTATGTAAGAAGAGAACTGTTGTTCCCATCTCTGCCACTTTTGTAACCCAAGCCATCATCAGCCTTTCTCTTTCCTTTACCTTTGCTAGATTCCGCTCCAACGGTCCTCCACGATCCACAACATTAACTTCCGCCTTTTCGGTTTTGACGTCCTCCCAATGCAAGTATCTCTCAGCCTTATAGTAGAATTCTATGAGATCTACCAGTGGATCCCTTTCCAAAGCAATCTTAAAATCCATCTTACTAGCAACTTCTGAAACCACTGCCATTGAAACCACCGATGGATCTGGCTTATGAACTGTAGCGGCTGGTGCATTAAACCTAGTCAAATAACTCCTTAGGGTCTCTTTGGCCCTTTAGTTCATGCTTGATGATGTCATCATGTTCTTTGGCCATGAAATGTGCACTCTAAATTGCCTCATAAATTTGTTCACTAACTCAGTCCATGTACTAATGGAACAGTTCTCCGGATGTCTGAACCACATTGCCGCTAAGTCTGTTAAATACAAAGGAAAACACCGTCCTATTACTTCCTCAAATACACCCAAAACCTCTATATGTCATATGTATCTTATTAAATGAACTGTTGGATTGGTTTTCCCTTTGTACATTTCCAGCATTGGCGGCTTGAAAATGAGCGGATTCCTTGCGTACCGTGTGTTGGGAGTGAATGAGTTTCTGATTACGCCTTCCAAACTTTGGTATGGCGGTCCATCCCTCATTGCTCGTCTAACTATCTTAGCAATTCTATCATTATCATCCAACTGAAGACTCAATTCCATATTTTCATTATGCCCCCCGCTATTATGGGGAAACTCTGGTACGTACTCCTTTGGTCACGCATTTGCATTCTGATTCACATTTTGGTGTTCCACATCATTTCCTAAACATGTCCTGTCTTTATCCAAGTTCTAATTAACCATGCCCCCAAGTCCTCTAGGATCGATACCGAACCGTGCATTGGGATCGGTACCGATCCATAGCGCTTCATCGGAGGTTGCTTCACTTTGTTCCTAGGTGTGTTTTTTCTAGCCTCTAGTTCTATTTTGTAGTAACTTCGGTTGTTCCTAGTTGCCCCATTCTTCTAAAGAATCCCTCCATTATCTGTTCCTGGAAGGCTATCATTCTGTCCTACGTCTCCATCATCATCGTCTCAATCTCATCTCTGGTTATGTAGATGAAAGAGGGGTTAGACCCTGAGAACACTTCTTGGATGCCCCATGCCCTTGTTGGCTTCGTCCAGCCGTAGTTTTCTGGGTTGATGGTCTCGTCATCTTCACCAATTTCGCGTTTTAGGTTAACAAATCCAAAATTCTCGGTGAAAGTTCCAAAATGTTTATATTAAAAAATAATACAAACACCCAAATGAAAATAGTAAAGAATGGAATGAAGAAATTAATGAAAAAGAAAAAGAAAATCACACACGGCAATTATAGTGGTTCAGCTAATTAATGGCCTACGTCCAATTGAACTTTGTTTCCTCTTTCTCTTGAGATTTACAAAGTTGATCTTATGGATCAGTATATAGGAATCGATGATGTCTATAAGATTACAAAGATTATATAGAAATTTGTTTAATGAGCCCAAAGTCCTTTGAATAATTCCCTTCCTCCTCTATTTATATTCATAGGTTGCCGGAATCCTCTCCACCACGTTTGTTCCTATGTTCCACGTCCATAAGGAGTTGTGTTGAAAATATTGTGCCACCTAAGCAATCTTCAAGGATTGGTACCGATCCATTCCCATGGATCGGTACCGATCCATAAGATAGAACATGAGGCCTTCTTTGATTCCTCATGGATCTTTTGTTAACTTGTATTTTCAAACATTGGCGCTTAATATGGGATTGATTTTGATTGAATTTCTTAGTTTGGAGGTTGGGAATCTGCACCTAATTTGTCTATCAATCATTTTTGAGTTTAAAATTGTGAATGGACTGTCTTTTGTAATGTGCATTGGTTGACAACCATCAACGTCTTCCATGGCATGAAGTTCAAGTTGAATTTGGGAAAGATTCAGGGATCGGTATCGATCCCCAACCATGGATCGGTACTGATCCATGACTTGGTGTAAGAATTTGCTAGTGGCACTTGAATGATTTGATGCGTTGATTTCTTAATCTCTTGATCTTGTTTGATATCCGAGTTTGGTAGTTACCGCTTTGTATTTCTGCTTGGTCACAAAGTTGGATAACGATAAGCATCTCTATCCTCAACCTTTAAAGAATTTTGGAAGCCTCGAACTTGATCTATTGTTGGCCGAATTCCTCTCTTCCATCTCCCTAATTTCTCAAGTACAAATCAAATTAAATTGACTACTATTCGATAGTTAAAGGTCAATGGTACAAAGACTAGCAATCTACTAAATCGAAAAAAGGTTTCAAAGGGGAGAGTTCATCCTTTCAAGGTGTGCTTCAAGGCTTTGGACTTAGGTATGATTTTTATCAAATTATAGTTTATAATTTTCTGAATAATATTTTATTATGTATATATTATTATTATTATATTGTTAGTTAGGTGACGATTCTGATAGGTATTAATGTTGTCACAAGTTAGTTTGGTTATACGTATGTATATACTTGTAAATTAAAACAAATTATATACAAATCAGATCAATACAGCTGCCTAATATATATTATTTAATATTTTAATAAATTATATATATATATATATATATAATTTAATTACACATATATGGTTTATATTTAATTACAATATCATACTATGGTTAAAACTGATCATATAATTTTGTATATAACTTTATAGCAATAGTAATTTTCTATAGTAAAAAGTAGTATTTATAATTATTTATTATTATTTAACATTATTTAAATCAATATACTACATAAATAAATCATATAAAATCAAATATGTTATGAATTATTTTAAATTTTTTAAAATTATTTTAACATCAGACAAGATTTTGTGTAGAAAATAAAAATTAAAAAATTATTTTAGTTATTTTTAAAAATATTATTCAAATCGACCAAAAATTAATACATTATTTAAAATTAAAATTAGAGGGAAAAATGTGTAAAAATATTTCAAAGTTCAAAATATCATATGTGATTTACTATAAATTGGAAATTTGAAAAAATGTTTGGAAAATAATTTTTATTAATATTTTATGAAATTTTAAATGAATATTTAATTAAAATATATTTTAAGATAATAAAATTAATAATTATTATTTTTACAGTACATATGATTTGGAATTCAAACAAATTTTTTTAATTTAATTAATTAATATATGTATATAATATAAATGTATTTATGTATATATATTATTTTAAATAAAATATAATTTTATCATTATATATATTGGTGTATATATAATTCAAGGCTTTTAAAAAAAATTAAATATATTATTTCTTTTAAAATTTAAATAACTTATTTATATTTAAACAAATATATTATAATTATATGCATATATATATTATTAATATTTTATTTATGAATTATATATATATTTCATTTACATAAAATTATCGTAACAAACTTAACATATACATATATATATAATATTTATATATAAGTAGTAACATATATGCATATATTTGGACAACATACATTATCGGGTGAGCTAACGTGTCCGTTGCGATGTAAATCCCAACATCTATACATGGGTATGTTATACCTTGCATGAGTTAATATGTTACACATGCATACGCACACACATATGTGTGCTTGTGATATATATATATATATATATATATATATATATATATATATATATATATATATAATTTTTATGTAATATTTAGAAATGTTCTAAATGAATTAGACTTCATAAGCCCAATATAGATGTAATAAGGAATATTTTTTTGAAATTAGCCCATGACTTCTACTGTAGGCTAGCCAAGTTTCAAGAACGGTATCAAAGCCCAATAGCCTACATGGTCTAAATTAGTCGTGTTAAGATTAACTAATTGAAGCCTACTCATATAATAGGATGTTTAGAAAAGTAGTGTCTAAGGTTGGGTTTGGGTAATCAAGTACTTTGCCTTACTTGGCTACTAGCCTAGCACGAAATGATGAGGTAATCCCAAAAGGTTATCCCTAATAGAAAAGGCACAATTAGAATTGGACCTTGGGCTAATTTCAAATTTTGTTTTGAAATTAATAATAGAAGTTTTAAATTTAAAAGTTAAATTTAAAATAAGATAAATATTATAAATGTTATAATATAAATTTTCAAATTGTTTTGAAAATTAAAAATATAAGATTTTTAATTCTAAAAGTTAAATTTAAAATATAATATATACATATTATAAATGTTATAATATAATGAAAATTTTCAAAATTTTCAAAAATTAATATAAATTAATTTTGAAATTTATAAATCTTATTAATAAGATTAATAAAATATATTAATTAAATAAGTTAATTAATTAATAAATATATACACGTATTGTTTATTATGATATATATTATGTTTTTTCAAAATGTTAAATTGACATAAGTACACTTGTATGTATAAAAATGAATTTCGAAAGTCATATAAATTTAACTAAAATTATTTAATTAAATAAATTAGTTAAAAGGTTGATTAATTAACTAATATACACTGCGTCCGCGCACATGGCGCAGTTGGCAAGAGCAACGACCTCCCTCGTATGAGGTGAGGAGTTCGATTCCTGGCAACTGCTTCAAGTATACCGAAAGGTGTGGTCTAAATGGGGGCACGGTTGTGGCGGGCCAGTTGTGTTTCCCCAGGTTTACTGTTCAGGAGTCGCAATGTCGGCGGTGATAGAACAGGTTTCCCTGGTTGCCAAAAAAAATTAACTAATATACACACATATATGATATGTGTTATACTATGAAGGTTATATAATAATTATTAAACATAAATGTTATATAAAATTAATTAAAATGTTAATTAATTAAGATTAACTAAATAAGATTTAATTAATATAGTATATACATAAGACTATTATATAAGTAATATTACATATAAAAGTTATATAATGATAAAACTTAAATAATATGTATGTATAAACTAAAGGTGGAACATTAAGAAACTGTAGATAGACTTCAGGAATAATTACATACATAAATGTACATTTACCATGATTTTTGATGTGTTGAAATCTTGAATCACAAGGGTATTTCATAAAAAATACATTATTCCATAAGTCGATATCACTCGATATATCGATATAATATATTGAAGATTATGAACCTTTAGTATAAAGTTGTCCTCTATCATTATATATTAGTAGACTACTTGCATCCTTTTTTAGTTATTGAGTTTTCCTCAAGTTAGGGATGTTATGTGTATTACTATTAATTTATTGAATAGACAAGCTAAGATAACTGCATGTATTTATTGAGCTTTCCTCAAGGTATTTGCATTATACTTAGGCCATCGTGAAATGGTAGGTCCGAGTGAATAGTCCCACTTTACTTGTTGAGCTTTCCTCAAGGTAAAGGTGGGATTAGGACAATGAACTATAGGTTGGGAGTTGTACGTGATACAACCAATAAGGATTTATCCATCGTATGCAGGCCTATGTTTTGTTGAGCTTTCCTCAAGGTCAGAATCCCAAGGCACATGAGTCCTAGCATCCACTAGTGAAGTCGAATGACTTCAATGTTTCATTTAGGGTTTGGTGAATCATAAGAGACTAGTGAAAGCCTTATTAGAAAAATGAAATGATAAATTTTACCTTTCTAATATTGCGAGATCATATGCTATATAATGTTATAATAATCTACATTGATAAATTTATGCATTTAATGCGACTGCTGAAATGTTCATCAATCAAGATATACAAATGAACGTCAAGGACCTCTAGCTCAAGTGGATAGTGATGTGGTGCTTCATGCAGAGGTCCTAAAGGTCATGGGTTCAAGCCTCCGAGATATAAAAAAGAGTGCTTTGCTTGAACGTGTTATCAAAAAAAGATATACAAATGAACTAAATTAAAGATTGACAACATAAACTTACTAATAAGTGCTCCTTGCATGTTGATGTTTCAATATCCATGTAAGCACCTGATTTTATGACTATTAAATACATTCGTAATTTGGTCGCTTACATGTTTATTTGGTCGAGACTATGTACTGCATTCTATGAGTTCTGAATTCAAAAGCGATACGAGACTATGGATATTTGATCCATATACTATCCAATATAAGTGTTATATGGTGAACAATTACAATTTGCAATGTACGATACTTTGATGATATTAGTTCGTCCGAAATAAGCAAATAAACCATAATGCAAGATCGAGCATTCAATTTGATTGATTACGATAGAGATCACATTGTGTTAGAAGAGTACACAATTATTGATATGTCAGTTTGATCAGTTTATGCAAAGTGCAATATATTTGATGTATTAAAATGTTAAGGATGTTTGAGTGCGCTTTTGAAAAGAGTTCGTTGTGATACTGTAGTAAGGGTTTTCTTTTGAATGGTTCAACCATCTAGAAAGAAAATCGAATGTACAAGAGTTGATGTGATTTAAGGTACAGTTGGGATAAAGAAGTGAATGGTCACTTCTGCTTCATAAAGAAACATTAGAAAGGAGAATTGTAACTTAATATTTGAATAAGAAATAAGTTTTTTATTCTGAGATATATTTAAATATAAAAATTGTTTTCAATGAGATTATTCCTTTGAGTTCAAGATATTTGATCATAGGACTCTCCGCTGTAAACTAGTTGCATTTTACGAAATAAATAATCTATATTATGTGAATGACAGACCTTCGAATTCAGTATGCTATTATAGTAATGGCGGAAATAGTAAGAGCATGTCATATGACACTTATTGATTGCATCAAGTTACAAAAAATGTTTTCGTAAAACATACCAACATTATTTATGAAATAATGACTGTTTTTTGGTGTCGACTGAAAAAATAGACATAGTTAAATTTTGGTTGAATATTATGAATATTTGTTATGAAATAAAACTATAATGTGGTATTTGTTTTCACAATAAAAGGATGCAATTGAAAATATTGAAGTATCTAAAATTGTTTGCAATTATTTTGAAATTGTAGACTAAACCATAGTTTTGAGAAATAATTTTATTATTTGACTATGAATCATATGATACTAATTAAATATATCTCGAACAATTAAAGGCTATGCGCCCATTAAGTGGAAGCGTCATAAGAGTTGACGAACTCTTCGAATTGATAGATATTGATGTATGCAATAGCAATTCTATTAATACCAGAACAACTATACATACTTTGTTATATTCACTATGAGTTATCACCGACATGGTGTATTTGATTAGTATTCTATTATAAACCCATAGAGTATAAAACATAAGTAAATAAAATAACTTGCAATAAAATAAAATGATTCGATTTGATCGAATATGTGAGTATATTGGAAAGTGTTTTGAACGTACCTAAAAATGAAGATTCAACCTCAAAACTCATTCCTCCGTATGATACATAATGATGTATCGATAAGGAGTAATCAAACTTTTTTGGACAAAGCACGACTAATTGTGAGTAAAGTTGAGCTAACTTCTTTCAATAAAGTTGTGTACTTAAGAGTAGTACACAAAGTTAAAATTAATATCATCTAGAAAATAGTTTGCAAATCCATACGAGATATGGGTTTATGAGAAACCCCTACATATCCTAGGCCAAGGAGTTGGAAGGTTGTACGAGTCAAATGGTTGCACGTAATAATTGTAAGTAAGGGATCTTGTACGTATCGTCCCAAGAGAATTTTGGGAATGGTAGTCATTAGATGACTAATTTATATTGTGAATATAAATATATTATAAACTAATGCAAAATCAGTTTTATATGAGGTAATTCATACAATGCTTATGAATGCTCGTTCTATTGCATTCAGAAACAGTCGTTGTTTCAAGAAATACCAACATCGTAGCGATAGAATTTCTTTGAGAAATTATTGATATAAAATGGAATTGGATACGATCCAAAGATAAAAGTGGTTACATGAGGTGAAATGAAATTAACTAATCTAAACAAACATATCTCATTAGAATGTGTAATAAGTATTCTCGCACATTGATGAGAAACGATGAGTTTGTTATCAATGTCAAAAATATGTATAATCTTTGGTTGTTTAATTAAACCATTAAGTGCATTGACTCTATAATATGTACGATGCAAAGATCTGAAATAGATTCTAAGTACATTACGAAAACGTATTTTGGTAGTTGTACCCAAAGGGATATGATCCATTGGCCGCAAATGCGTCTTTAAGAGAAGACAAATTTGGTTGGGATATAGTGAGCCATATTAATAAGCTACCGTGAATTTCAATTGTCGAAATTAACGTAACAGATTCACCATTCGATGTGCTCAAGTGAATTCAGACTTACATTATTATTCTTAGTATGGATTTGTTTTGGTACATATGTGCTGAAATAGAAAATTCGAAAAAAAGATTTAGAATTAGACTATTAGCACATAATAACCAAAACGTCTTGAAATCAATGGGATCAATATTAAGTTTGTGGGTTTTTGTATATGATCCAGTAAATGACAGAAAGTATAGTTTTATAAGCATCGGAATTGAATAAAGATTTTGATAGAAATATCAAATAGTTTGTTTATCAATCAAAATGTCAAGGAAGCGTGTGTTCATAAGAAAGAACTTTAAAAGGTACGTTGATATTTCTAAATCATAAGTAAACAACACATCACTAATTTTTAATGATGTACCTGTGTTAAAATCAGTTTTTGTTGTTTTAATACTTGATGTTGGATTTGTAAATGATGTCTTTTGTAGTAAATATTGTGAATGTCCCAAAACGATATGCAAGGACATCTTACTAAAATGTTTAATACGGAACATGTAAGATTGATTCCTTATGCATCAGCAAAAGGAATTACCATACATGTTATGTTGTCTACGATGTCGTGACTTGTTTATGTATTTGATATATGACGCAATATCAAATCCAAATTGATATCACTGAATGATAGTTTGGAGTGTTCTCGTGTATTTATCAAATATTAGAGAATTATTTACAGAAATAACAAACTCCCTATAAAGGATTATTCAGAATCAAACTTCATAAGTGACCCTGAGTATAAAGTATCAATAATAAATTCAAGTTAAGAATCTTCAAACTGGAAATGTTCCAAATAAAATATAATGTGGCTGATTCAATGAAAAAGGCTAATTACATTGCCTTGAATAGCATCGCAATAAAAGAATGTATATAATTATAAATGCACAAAATGATATTCCTCAAATTTTAGATTTACCAAATAAATGGACAATTCCTAAAATTAAACCTAAGGTAATATACCAATTAGATACTTTTGGAAAAACTTGGATTAAAACAAGTGGTAAAAACTATGAAAGAATCAATTTTCACTTGATAATGAAGAAATGATTATTAAATTACTAAGTGAAAATGATTTACAACCTTATAGGCATACACATAAATTTATTCATATAGGTTTAATAAAACTGCATTTAAACCTTTAACCCTTGAAGGCCTACCGGAAAGTTTTATAGTTGCCTTAAGGGATGGTAGAAATTTAGATTGGAAAAAATCATTAATGGGACTAATACGGTTCAGTTTGGCTCATGGCCCAGTTTATTTTAATGTCTATCTCAATTTACAGCTTTCTTTATTTGATATTATATATTATAATCTATTACTTTGAATGTTAAGACCTATGGATATAATTACATTGCAGGATCTAAAGTAATGTGTATTTGCTATAGAATTTATTATAAGCCTTTATATACATTAAATCCCAAATGTAAATTGGTTAATAAACCTTTAAATGAACCAATTTTAACCGAAACAAATTTTAGCCAGTCTAATATAATTGTTGCGGAAAACCTAAATTTTGCTAGCGTTTTTAGATATGGTATCGGTGCCATGGTACATACATATAGATTAAAGTGATTTAACACATACTTATTAAAAAAGAATAAGATTTGAAAAAGAGATACTGTTAAAAACAGTATTTGACAAGAATATGATATTTCTCAAAATTTAGATTTACTAAATAAATGGATAATTTCTAAAATTGAACCTAAGGTAATATACTAATTAGTTAATTTTGAAAAACTTGGATTAAAACAAGTGGTAAAAACCACGAAAGAATCAATTTCACTTGACAATGAAGAAATGATTATTAAATCACTGAGTGAAAAAGATTTACAACCTCATAGGCATACACATAAATTTATTCATATATGTTTAATGTAGATTTTATTATTACATATATAAGCATGTAGTAATCTAAACTTAATATCAACTTTTTCTCCACATGCATGACTTAATGAATTAGTGGTTTTATGAAAATATCTGGTTGGAATTTTTCCTTCTTGAATTACATTCATATCTGCCCCACAAGTGCAGCTAATTCATTTTGAAAATGATTATCAATTAAAAGGGTTATTTTAGTAAACCATTGTTGAGATATGACAATATCTAATTTTGAAAGAAATTCTTCTTATTCTGGAAATTTTATTTAAGAGCAATTTATTTGACTATTTTCCTTAGGGATAACCTGTTATGATTATCTAGGAAAGAAATTCTATAATCAAGATTTCTATTTTCAATTTTTATTATTTGAATTTCCTTTTTAATTTTTTGAATTTCATTATTGAGATCTTGGATAGTGGTGGGATGTTCAATTCCATTCTTTTAGGAGTTTATGAACTTCATTCATAGAATCTGGATTTTGAGGACTCTTAATATTTTGGAATGTTCCAAAAAAAATTCATTATTTGCACTTGTTTTCAGAATTTTTTCCATTTGGTCTATTAATTCAGATTTTGTTGACTACAAGGTTCACAACATGCATCCGGTTCTGATGATTCATCTTCTAAAACTTTAAGTTTTTTAATAGTGTAAGAATAGTCCGAACTATTTTCAGATTCTATTTTTGAATCATTTTCAAAGTCAGAATTAAATAAAAGTTTTGATAATGTTTCTTTTAATTCATTATAAGCTTGTAAATTATTAATCTTCTTTTTTGATCTACGTCTATTAGCATAATGACCAGCTTTTCCACAATTATAATACTAGATAATCTTATTTTTCTCTTTATTTAATTTTTCCTTTGAGCTCTTTATTCTAATTTTTTATGAGAGTAATGTTTCCTTTTCTTTTTATAAGAGAATTCAGCAAATTTATTATATTTTTTATTAGATTTTTTAATGGTTGGAACATCCACTCCAAATAGAAGAAATTCCTCTTTTAGAAAGTTGAAAAATAGAAAGAGTCATTCCCTCCTAACCAATAATAAACAATAATATTACTAATATTATACAAACTCCTGATGGAACTATACAAATACAAATGGATAATAATCCATCTTTTTGTAAGTTTTTATTGGTAAAGTTTTTAAATTTCGTAATATATTGTAGGAATTATAGCCTGAATGGCAGGCTAAATTAATTATGTGTTGAATTATTTATGTTCTGTATGTATAGATTCGTGTTCATATTTTTAAGGAATACATGTTAAGTTGAAAACACTAATCAAGAGTTGAGAATAACATGCGAAATTAGTAGTTTTTGGCCGATGTAACGACCCACTTTTATCCATACAGTTTAAGCGACCAATAAACCACACATGTCCCACTCAAATTGAATGGAAAGGCAAATAGTTAAGGGAAAGAAAGAAGGAAGAAGACAAGAAGAAAAATAACAACACATAATCTCACAGCGGAACGAATGATCTATAATATATAACAAATCTTTACATAAAAACAAACTGTAATATATGTATGTACATACATCAATCAGAGTATACTAACCTATTTCAGCCCGAGAAGTTATAACAAACTATCCTCACAATTACTGATAAATACAATAATGAATGCAACGAAAAAATAACCATGTACGTGAATACATCTCTGGGCCTCTAACTCATCTCTTAAAGCTCCAAAACATCCAGATAAACCTAGAAATATGTTTGCTCTGACCCGAACATTATAGGAAAACAATGCCCGGGTCAGTCTGGTAAAACCAGTGTGAGAAACTCAAATCGCAAGGAATTTTATTTATTATAGTTTGTAAAATCCTTTAAAAACAAAGGTATCCCGCAAGACCACGCCGCACATAAGCACAGACAGGTTTTTACCTTACGATAACCAAAACATTTATATAAGAAAATCTAGTGATATTATAATAATGTCTAAGGGTGAAAATACTAATAATCAAGTAGTTGTGATGCTCGTGAGTGTTCAACACAACAATACTATATGTATAATCAAAAAACGATAACGCACGTTCGCTAATTGTGCAGGATTTCCATGGAGGTGCCCTCGGTACTTCGAGAATGGTCCTCCTGCACAAGGATCAGAGATATTCTTCCAAAGCAGCATACATCCCTAGTGATGTACCATAGGAAAAACATAACTGGTCTCGCTAAAACCGAGTGCATCGCCCTATGCATGCATAACAACTGTAAGTAATGTATAGGAATAGCCGACTACACCTTACGGGTCTGCCAACCCTACTGGTCATGCCACCTATCTCTGGTTTTAGTCATTACCACTGGTGAGGCTACATCCGGCATTCTAGCTCACGAATTGCCATCAAATAGATCCTGGAATTCCACATGGATTCCAATACCTCAATGGGTCTCGGAATCACACATGGATTCCCACATCTCAAAGAGATCTTGGAATCACACACGGACTCCCATACCCCAATGGATTTCGGAATCACACATGGATTCCAACATCTCAATATACCATGAAACTCCTCCATAGAACCGTATTTGGTTTCAGAGTGGTTACAGTTTTCGAGTCATCTCTTATGAGTACACTCTTCCCGCTTATCGGGTGCTTCATAAACCAAACGCTAATTTTTGGAATGCTCAATAGCGGTTCTTTAGGAAATAATCAGACAATACATTAGAGCGAGGATCACCCCTAACCGTTTAAGTGGACGGATCTCCTTATCATTTGTACTAGAAGAACAAAACGAGTTTATATGTACAGTATAGCATCACGGACGGTAACTGTACCATATAATTCTCATATTTCTCCTAGATATTTCCAGAGTTAAAATCCTTCGGTGTTAAGCAGGGAATTTTTTCGTACCACCAAAATTAAAAAGGATTGCGTATTTGGGCTAAGATTTGATAGCCATTTATTTAACTATCAATAAAAAAACATTCAAACAAAGATTACAAATCATTCCTTTCAAAATACTTAAAGACCTTTTTAAAAATAGATCTGGAAAGCATCGTTCAGTATTAATCATGGATCACAATTTACTCAATGGTTGCATCGCTATCTCAGCAAATCCATAGTAAAATTTTGGCAATCCCTGTCCCTCGAATTACGCCATGAAAATCAAACATTTCTTTCCAAATTTATTTATTTTATAAATATCTCTAATCTATTTGTAAAGCTTCATTATAAATCTCCGATCTATTTATAAACATTCTTTATAAATCTCAAAACCCCATTTATAAAACTTCTCCTTTCCAGATCTTTAAAACTCATTTATAAATTCTTTTATAAATATCCAAAGCCATTTATAAAACTCTTCTCATATTTAATCAAACTTATTAATAGACTCTTTAAGTCAGTAAGGTCCACTTGATAAACCATAAATTATTTAAAATATAAATAATAAGTTATTATTTAAATATCTTTCATTTTAATTTTAATTAAATCTCATCTAAAATAATAACTTAAGAATCTCATTAATAATATATTAAATTAATTTTAAGTACTATTATTGTACTAATAAGTTAACTTCAAACAATATTAATGTAATAATTAATTAACTTTAAAAAATGTTACTAATACAATAATCAATTAACTTTTAACTAATATAATATGATAAGTGATTAACCTATAATATAATTAAATAATAACCAATATAACTAGATAACTTTAATTAAAAATGGAAGTATAGTTAAATCATTTTGAATAAATAATTAAAACATTTTTAAACAATAATTAAATGACTTTAAAATAATAATTAAATATTCTTAAATAACATTAAGAAATAACTTTTAAGAATCGTATTAATAAAATAATTTAACTAAAATCGTTATTAAAAACAATTATTAATTATCTTTAAAACATTATTAATAAATATTTATTATTTTTTTAAAATAATCTTATGGTTAAATAATAATTGTTCTTAAAATAACTTAACGATCACCATAGTACTTAAACAAACTAGCATATCATTTAATTTAACTTTCTGAGTTAATAACCGATATTTACATAATCAACGACTATATAAATAAATTCAACACTTAACTGTCATTGTTTATCATATCACTTATTCAAAGTTGGCATATCAGTTAACGATATATAATTAGATGTTCGGATCTGTAAAATAGTAGAATAGGGATTTATTCTGCTAATTAAATGACCAATTAATTTTATTTGCGGAACAGTGTTTTATTCCGCTACACAGATGTCCAAATTTCACTATCCAACTTACTTAACAGTACGGTGTTTATTTGGCCAAATAGATAACACCAAGAAGTATGCTTACATTAACTACGTTATAATTTTAAACAACGTAACTATATTAATCAAAATCAATATCAATTTATCACCTCATATATGATCCATTACTTAAAACAAGTTTTGAACACAATTTTAAAACTCAAACCAACTAATAGCATTTCAAGATGCTATATCGTGATCCTAGAAAAAATTCAAACAATCTAATAGCATTTCAAGATGTTATATCGTGATCCTAGATCAGATTCAACAACCAGCAAATTTAACAATCCAAACAGGCATAAATAAATTTTATTTATTTTAAACATACTAACCAAAAAGAGTGAGTTTAACTCACCGAAGTGTTCCGCTTTTTACTAAAATCGAACGACGTCCGATTTTAGCCCAAATTTTCAACTTGCTCCAAACTCAACCAAACCAGTTCCATCGTGAAGCTTTCATCGTTACGAGTATAATGCAAAAATTCGCATCTCGATTGGACCCCGTACTAGAGAGTTGTGAAATTTATAAGTTTCTAAGCTTTAAATGTAATTAAATTGAACTTAACACTTAATTAAATAAAATTAACCCACCTAAATCCTTCTCCTCCCTCTCTAACCCTCCCCTTTACACAATGCCTACATGCGATATCCCAGTGCACGCTATGAACTCCGCCTCTTACCTTGACCAACTAAACAATGAAGCAACTCCACCTCCAAGTCTCTCTTCACCTGCTCAGCGCAACGAACCCCTTGAAAACAAGCTCGACTTCCTCCTCTAGAAAACGACTCGTGTGCCCAGTTTTCACGACCTGGAAGTGATGCATTCTTCCTCTGTGCCCAGTACCACCCCAGACCATCGCCGTTCATCTTCCCTCACCCCTACGAGCTCCACCGTTCGTTTGATTTCGCCCCTAGCCTCCTCACGAGATTTGTGACCCAATTTTAGTACGCGACCTCCACTGTCGTGGTTTCCAAGTCTAGGCTGATTGAAACCAAATCCATACCACAAGAATCTCTCAACCTGACTAACCTTAAGAAACAAAATTTCGATTTGATTTGTTTAGATTTTTTTTTAATAAGAGGACCAACCATTCTTGTTTCAAAATGTGAAGAGAAAAAAGAAGTACGGGGAGACAAGTAATAGAAAGGAACGGAGAAAATTGTGTGCATGTGTACCTTATTGTCTCTAGGTTGACTAATATTAATTTTGTGATTCCGGTATTTCGGCGCATAGATTCCTAATCGTGTACGAACTCCAAATCAACAAAATGAAAATACGGTCGCGCTCAGAACAGCTATGCGACCCCAAAACAATAATAATATGCACTGGTTATTAAATTCTGTAAAATCACAAAAACACTTCCGATTTCCAAAAAATCGTAAAACGACAATTTAAATATTTTCCAAATTAATTTTTTTGGAAAATTAAATTAAATTAAATAAAAAATACATCAACAAAATCGAGTCGTAAAAATAAAAATAATTTTTTGATTATTCATTCAAACCATTTATTACTATAAATAAATTTACAATTTGAATTCACTTTTATCATTATAATTTAAAAGGAGTTAAATAAGTCCATTAAAACCACTAAATAAGTATTCAATTAAAAATCGAGATATTTAAATCATTATTCAAATAATAAGCCCACAATTCCAATATTTAAATCATTGTTCAAATATTTATTCACAATTAAAAGATTTTAAACAATCCTATAATTTAATTCGAGTTTTAAAGCTTTTACCAATATTTTAGTAATTAAAATTAATTAAATATTCCAGATTAAATGACCAAAATTCCGGGTTGTTACAGCTAACTTCTAAGTTGTGTACTTATGCCCATTTCTAGCCTTGGTAAGGCATTTCTATGGGCTTTCTTAACACTGGTTTGTTAAATAGAAATTATTGTTAGACAAATGCTTGACTTGTAAAATGTCCCAATATTTTTTTGGTTCAATATAGGATGCCATTATATTTTCAAATTTGATTTAAAATCAGGATATTGGCAGATCCTAATTTCAAAATCGGATCAATATAGAACTGATTTTAATATTCCAATTGGACATTGTGAATGGATAGTAATGCCTTTTGGACTAAAACGGACTCCTTCGAAATTTCAAAAAATAATAAATGACATTTTTATTCCATATAGTGAATTTATTATAGTTTATATTGATGATATTTTAGTGTTTCTCTAAGGATATTGAAATGCATTTTAAATACTTAGATATTTTTAGAAAAATTATCATTCGAAATGCTTTAGTAATATCAAGACAAAACTGTCTTTATTCCAAACGAATGTAAGATTTTTAGGCCATAATATTGAAAAAGGAAAAATAATTCCTATAAACAAAAGCATAGGTTTTGCTTCAAAATTTCTAGATATAATAACTGATAAAACACAGTTACAAAGACTTTTGTATAAACTAAATTATATATTTTCTTATTATGTCAACTTAGCTACAAATACTGCTATCTTATATGATAGAATAAAAAAGAATCAAGATTCATGGATAGAACATCATACTCAAGATGTTAAAATAATAAAAGAAAAGGTAAAGAATATGCATGGTTTAATGCTTTTAAACCTAATTTAGGAAAAAATAATTGAGACAGATGTCTTAGATATAGGATTTGGTAGAATTTTAAAGCAAATTTGTCCAAAGACAAAACAAGAATGTCTTGTCAAATTTCATTTAGGTAAATGGACTAATAGTCAAAAGAATTATGCAACCATAGCTAAGAAAATCCTTGATATACTTAAATGTCTTTTAAAATTTTAAGATTATTTATATAATCAAGATTTCTATTTTCATTTTTTATTATTTGAATTTCCTTTTCAACATTTTGAATTTCATTATTGAGATGTTGGATAGTGGTAGGATATTCAATTCCTTGTCTTTCTTTTAGGAGCTTATGAAATTCATTCATAGATTATGGATTTTAAGGACTCTTAATATTTTGGAATGTTTCAACAAATGTTTCATTATTTGTACTCTTTTTTGGAGTATTTTCCATTTGGTCTATTATTTTAGATCTTAGTTCTGGATCTTTGACTAATTTTAAGAATCCTAAAACATTATTATTAGTTAACACATTGACATTTAAATCTTGAAATTGTGAAAATATTTTATAAAAATCCTGCTTTTCACTTTCACTATTGATCATTGGATTTAAACAGTCTTTTCCGTGGCAACAAGGTTCACAACATGCATTAGATTCTAATGATTCATCTTAAAAAACATTAAGTTTTTCAGAAGTGTAAGAATAGTTTGAACTATTTTCAGATTCTATTTCTAAATCATTTTCAGAGTCAGAGTTTAATAGAAGTTTTGATAATGTTTCTTTTAATTCATTATCAGCCTGTAAATTATTAATTTTCTTTTTTAATTTACATCTATTAGCATAATGACTAACTTTTCCACATTTATAATAGTGGATAATCTTATTTTCTTTTTGTTTAATCTTTCCTCTTTCCTTTGAGCTCTTTGTTCTAATTTTTTATGAGAATAATGTTTCTTATCTTTTTATAAGAGGATCCGGCAAATTTATTATCTTTTTTATTGGATATTTTAATGGTTGGAACATCCATTCCAAATTTGCTACAAAATTGTTATAATTGATTTCTTTTTGTCAAATTGTGGTGTTTAATTTGTTGATTTAATTTTATCTCATTGCCTAATGATAAACCTTATTGAATACATGTTCCAGTAAGTTTACCATAAGTATAACTTTCATAGGGAATATTTATTTTATCCTTTCTTAAAGATTTTTTTACCCTTTCTGCAAATAAGGAGGGAAGTCCATCAATAAATTTTGATTTCCAATGGGAGCTATTACTCTTTGGTATTTCCATAACATTGTTTAAGAAAGTGTCTTTATACCATCCAAAACATGTTAACGTTTTACATCTCAAATTCTGTAATAGTGTCCTAATATTTTCAATATTATTAGAACTCTACCAGTGAAATGTTCTAAAATTGTAACTATTAAAGAATTTAAAGCATTCTGGACCATTTGTCCATTTTCTTGTTTTACTATATTGGAGATTTCACTTTTATTTGCCAGAGAAAGATACTTATCCCACCATCCTTTAAGTTGGCCAGTAAAACCAGCAACTATCTTTTTTGCAATAGTAACATCATTATTACCATTATTTTTGCAAATAATGCTATACATTAGCATACAATGAGCTAAATTACAAATTTGTGTCTCGGTAAATGTGTCAATATTCCATTCATAAATACTTTTTTCATTGTAACTATTATTACTAATAAATTATGGTTCTTTAGGTAAAGTATCCATAGGAGAAGGTCTTATGTAATATAATAATTTCTAAGACGGCTTATATGCGTATTTTTCAAGTTTATTAATTTCATCTTGAACTGTTTGGTTATTATCATTTTCTTGAGAAAATTCTTCTTCAAGAGGGTTTAACCTTAAATTATCCATTCTTTCTTTTAAGAATCTTTCTAATTCAGATTTTGTTTTTAATTTGAAAACCTTTTCAAATTCCAATTCTGCTTTTAACTTAAATCCTGTAATTTCGGGAGCCGGTTGAAGATTTGAAGTTACAATTACTTCACTTGTTTCTTCAATTGTAATTGAAGCAGTATGTTTTATATTGTTAATAGCAAAAACAATTTCTATTTCATTATGTAAAAAAGTAATTTGTTCACCAATAATAGTCAAATAGAGATTTGTATGTTTTGTTGTTTAAATATTTAATTTATCTGTCTTATGGTATTTTGTAATGTATCATTTTCTATCATTTTAGAAAAGGCACTAAAATTTAAGTATTTTCCATTCTTTTCTATTTGAAAAGATGTTTGAGGAGGGTAAACTGACTTTAAAATATTTGCATTTGAAAGCTTATAATCTCTTTTTAATACAGAAATATATTGTTAAATATAATTTGTTGTAAACCAAGGAACAAAAGGAAACATTATCTTTTTTTGGATGTAAATTTATAAAATTCATCTTGAAAATATTTTTGTTCTTTTTTTGAAAAATTCTCAAAAAACCATTTTCCAAATGGTTTCCATTTGGAAGATTGAATTCAAATTTAATTCTTTGTCTGGTCTAAGAGCCAGGACTAAAATATATTTTGGTTGTATAATCCATTAAGTAGAAAATTTCATTTTTGATTCAACTATATCTGCTTCTTGATTATTGTAAATACCCTTTATAATATTATTTTTGTTTACATATAATTTTTCAACAGGAATATCTCTTAAAGATTCATCATCTGATGACCTTTTTTCATTTTCTCTTATTTGAGAGTTTGACATCCTTGATGGGGATTCAACCATATAATCAAAAGTGAAATATGGGAGTGAAAAGATTTTGTATTAGATAAATATGATTTGCTAGAGCTAGGTCTATAGGGATTATTATCCATTTGTATTTGTATAGTTCATTCAAGAGTTTGTATAATATTAGTAATATTATTGTTTATTACTTTTTGAGAGGGAACGTCCCTTTCTATTTTCTAACTTTTCGAAAGAGAAATTTCTTCCCTTTTTAGATATTATGATGCCATTATATGATTAGAATTTGATTATACATATATGGTTTACATTAAATTATAATATCATACCATGGTTAAAATTGACCATATAATTATATATATATACATATAACTTTATAGCAATAGTTATTTTTGGCAATAAAAAAATAATTTTACAATTATTTATTATTATTTAATATTATTTAGATCAATATACTACATAAATAAATCATATAAAATTAAATATATTATGAAGATTATTTTCTAAATTTTATAAAATTATTTTAACATCGGATAAGCTCTCGATAAGAAAAGAAAAGTTAAAAAATTAATTTTTTTTATTTTTTAAAATTATTATTTAAATTGGCCAAAAATTAATAAATTATTTTAAAATAAAATTCGAATGGAAAAAATGCTGAAATTTTTTTAAACTTTTAAAATATCATATATGATTTACTAGAAATTTAAAATTTGAAAAAATGTTTTGAAAATAATTTTTTAATTAATATTTTATGTAATTTCGAATGAATGTTCGATTAAAATATGTTTAAAAAATAATAAAAAAATTTGTGTTGTGAACATGATCTAGAATTCATAATAATTATTTTAAATTTAATTATTATACAAAGATATATATATATTTATATACTATAAATGTATTTATGTATATATATTATTCTAAATAAAATATTATTTTATCATTATATATATATATATATGTTGGTACATATATTATTCACAGTATAAAAACAATTTATATATTATTTGTTTTAATATTTAAATAACTTGTTTATATTTGAATAGATTTACCGTAATTGTGTGCATATATATATATATATAATATTTTATGTGATTATTTACTAAGGGTGCACCCCTATAGGCTTAGGAATGTGATGGGAAAATACCAAAAACCCCACAAAAAACCTATAACATTAATTACAAACATCACTTCTCCTTTATCATTTACTTAATTTTTAAGGCTTTCTATTTATGCTCATTTCCTAAGTATCTTCCTTTACCTCATGCATGACACCATCCATAAAGTTTATTTTCATAAATGGCAAAATATTTTTATTTCATTTTCTTTAATTCCTAAGCAAATAAGTGTATGTAAAAAACTCTGAATAATTTATGGTGGTTAAAAAGCTGTTTATCGATAAAACGATTTTCGGTCACATTATCGATATTTTTTCGAAGTATTTATCTTTGTAAACATTTTTCCAAACTAAGTTTACTATCGTTACTTATGATTTAAAAGGGGATTAAAAAGATTATTAAATCATTTTAATGACATTTAATCTAAGATTCAAATATTTAAATAATTCAGATATTTAAGTACGAAGTGCTCGAAATTCCAGGTCGTTACAAAAGTTAAACCCATCAAATATAAATTTTACCCTTCCAAGTGCATTTACTTAGATGTGAACGAGAGGACGACTCGAAACATGACCATGTGCGAAGTCATCTCTAACCTGTAGTTTGTCGACTCCCCGAATCTTGTTTCCCAAATTTCTTCGAACCCGCATACCTCAACTAATACCGCTCCTGCTCCTCCAAGATGTTCTTTTTCATCTTCCAGATCTTCTCGTATCTCAAATTCGCGCACCATGTTTGCCAGCAAATTCCAGCTTTTCAATGCTCAACCACATGTCGTTTTTTTTGTCGTCAGTGGCCTCTGGTCCATTGATGGCCTTCGATACTACTAGGCCTTCCATTTTCAACGAGGAAATTAGCGACTTACTCTCCAAAGCAACATGTCGTTTTTTGTTCATTTCCCAGATTAACGGCTCCCTAGAATCGCCATCCACAAAGGTTTTTCTCACAAGGAGGATGATACTCTGTTCGCTTGCCAATGATCCCTCAAGAGTGAAAGTTTCAAAGTGCCTCTTAGATTCGCATTTTGAGTCTTCTGCTTTTCCTAAGGGTGATACGGAGCTTCGGGCTGTGCTCTACCCTATTGAGGACTTCATTGCATCTGATTGATGTTCTTGGTCCACGGTTTCCAATCACTTTACTTTTGGTAAAATTCGGATGGATAAGTCGATTTACCTATCAGGCTTTCTAATCGTCCAAGCTTTTGACCATGACTTTAGGCTTCTTTTGAACACTGAGCGAATGTCCATCCTCCTATTGCCCTAGAGAATATCATTCTTGGAGATGCTGACACCCTCAAATCATGGTCCCAAAAGCATGTATACTTGTTTGACAATGAGGATTTTTAGACTTGGATAGATATCCCTTAGCCGCCTTCGAGGTTCACTGATGATGTGATGTCCGACGAGGCAATTATTCGGCACAAGAAGGAAGTGATAGCCATTGGCAAAAATGTGGTCAACATTGCATCCTCTGAAGACAACGAGTTTCCAGCTGTAAATAATCCAAGCCCATCAGAGTGGCGGTTGTCTCTAAACATTGAAACTGCATCAATAAATTCCAAGGATATGGAATTCTGCCTCTTCTTCCATCTCAGCGCCCTTTACCTTGTTGCAGGAAATTCGGTTATATCTACGCCTACCGTTTGCTATTCTGTGGAAGTAGCAGTGTTTAGATCTCCCTCTTTCAACCATTGATCTCTAGATTTTTACTTCCAGGCCATCTCATTCTGTTTCATGACACGCTCAAGCTCCGATTCAAGGTTCACTAAATAACTCTTCTCCATAGGCGAAAGGAGGAAAAATTCTTCTTTAATGTTAGGATCTAAGATTTGATTTTGAAGACACTTTTTCATAACCTTGATCCTAAAGTCCCGCTGACCACTTCTTAAGGGCAAATCTGAAAAGATAAAGTTTAGTGACAAGGATCTTGGTGGCTGAACCCGAGACACGGAAAGAGGACCACAGTCTCTCAACCTTGTCATCAAACCCTGGTTCAAGTGTCTAGAAGTTCTCAAACTTGAAAGGAGGTCTATGAGGACTACCGTCCCTAGTTTCTAGCAGGACATGGCAGTGGTCTGAGATAAGAGAAGGGAGGCCATGCTGAGTGGAGAAGGGATGCATGTTTTTCCAAGGGATGTTGATGAAGAATATGTCTAACTTGGCAAGAGAGGGAATTGATCGCTTGTTGGTCCAAGTGAAGGCACGATTATTTAGAAGCAGGCCAATAAGGTCACTACGGGAAATAAAATCGTTAAAGATATCCATATCAAGGGTGAAACAAGCAAGGTTATTTCTCTCAGAGGGGAACCTGGTAATGTTAAAATCTCCCCCCATAATCCATGAATTGGAGAAAAGGGAAGCGAAATCCATGGACTCCCTCCAAAGAGATAATCTATCTTATGAGTTAAGGGGACCATAAAGATTAGAGTAGGAATAGACCACACCATCGGGGTTATATCTCGAAATGACATGCAGGACGGACAGGGCCTTAATGACCTGAAGTAAAGTCCAATTCGACTAATCCCAAAAGGTGATAACCCCTCCCTTGTAACCTAAGGGTTCTAAAAAAGCCCAACCAGAAAGGAAGCTACCCTCGACACTACGCAATTTAGGAGGGGTGGGACATGCAAGTTTAGATTCTTCGATAAATAAAATATCAAGCTATAAGTCTTGAATAAAATTCCTGATTGATACACACTTATCAGAACTACCCAGACTCGTACATTCTAAGTCATAATTTTCATAGGGAACGGAAAGCTCTCCCATTTTCCAAGTTCTTAATAATAGAAACAAGCTTAGGCGATAAAACAACACCAAACTAAGCGGGTGTTGAAATAACAGTAGTATGATCAAAAGTACTTAAAATATTCGGAACAAAGACACTACCTACCAAGGGATGTCCCAACTACGGGAGAGCAGGCAGCCGCTATGCCAACCAACAGTGGTAGGGGTTAAGGAGATGGTAAGAGATGGAGTGGGAGCGGGGGGAGTACTGAACAACTGCAGGCCTGTTTCAACACCCAACAAGTGGACATTGTCCTGGCTAACGCCGTGACCCAAGTTTATTTGGAAATCCAAGTTCATGTCCTGGTTTAGGTAGAACTCCCTATCCTCGGAATTCATTGGTGCAGTTTCAATGTTTAGAGGCGGCCCTACACTGATGGGCCTGGATCACTTGCAGTTGAAAAACACGTCGTCTTCATATGAGGTAATGTTGACCACCTTTTTTCCAGCGACTATTACTTTCTTCTTGTGTTGAATCATTACCTCGTCAGACATCACATCATCAGTGAAGCTCAAAGTCAGTAAAGGGATGTCTGTCCAGGTCTGAAGACCCTCATCGTCAAACAAGTATATAGGCTTCTGAGACCAAAATTTGAGGGTGTCAGCATCTCCAAAAATAATATTCTCCGGGGCAATAGGAGGATGGACATGCGCCCAGTGCTCAAAAGAAAGCCTGAAGTCATGGTCAAAAGCTTGGACGATTAGGGAGCCATGCAGGAAGATCGACTTATCCAATTGAATTTTAACAAAAGTAAAGCGATTGTCAACCGTTGCCCAAAAACAGTGGTCATATGCAATGAAGTCCCAATGGGGTAGAGCACAACCCGAAGCTCCGCATTGCCCCTTACGAAAGGCAAAAGACCCGAAAGGAGAATCTAAGAGGCGCGTTTGAAACTTTCCCTCTTATGAGACCACTGACAGGTAAACACAGTGCCATTATCCTCATGGAAAAACCTTTGCGGATGGCAATTCTAAGGACCTGCCGATCTGGGAAATGAATCAAAAATGACCTATTGCTGTGGAGATTTATTCACCAATTTCTCCATCAAAAATGGAAGGCCAAGTAGTGTCGAAGAGCGTCAATGGACCATAGGCTGCCAATGATAGAAAAAACAACATGTAGTTGAGCGTTGAGAAGCTGGGATTTGCTGTAAAACATGGCAGGAGAATTTGAGGTACGAGAAGATTTGGAAGATGAAAAGGAATAGGTTGGAGAGGCTGAATGGGTATTGTTGGAATTTGATATAGAGAAGAGGGTGAGAGAGATTAAACTATAAACCACAAAGCAGACTACATTGTATTAGATGAATTGAAACAAAATAAAAATACAAATTCTTAAATAGACCAAGACCGCTAACTTATTCTTGCCCTACAAACTAGGAAATAATGCCTTGTTTCATGCAACTTTCTTGATCGAGTTTTAACACACGTTAAGTAACTTTGAATGTGCTAAACATTCAGTTTACGACACACAACCACTAACTTTTGAAGAACTAAGGTTCTTAATTGCTTCGTCTTCTTGCATTGACAATCTCCATAGCGGCTTTGATCTTTTATGAGATTGGACATGTTCAACTGCTTCTCATTAAATGATTCATCACTTGTGAACCATCACTAAACTCTTATGGTTTCATTCGAGGGATTCACTAGACCTCTCCACTCGGGTCATCCCCTGATACTGCTGTATTTGTCATTTCCTCAACAAGTGAGAACCGCGGCTCTTCTTCGCTTACTTGTTGGATGACACGCAATTAAACCAACTTCACTATGCCCACTTCACATTTAGGCATGTCTATCTTCTCTTAGACATCTCATTAAGCAGTTCTTGAACGCTCTCCATATTGTCCAACTCCATAACTGACATTCTACCCCCGTCTTCTTCATCTTCATTCTCCATTTGTAGCGCTTTTTCTCTGCTGCATCACCATCAACGTAAGACACATTTCTCACAACTCAACATCCCTCACATTAGCATTACTATCAACAACTGCATTTCTTCAAAGCCAGTTCATTTCTTTGCAGCATCGGACAATACCTGCACATCTCAATCAAGGCAGCTACACCTGCCCAATTCAATGGCAACACAAACAACATCAACATTTGGTTTTCTGTCAAATTGACACTAAGCATCACTCTGCTCATCTCAGCATCCAAACTTCACTCATTTTTACTTTTTGTTCCACCTCAACTTCCTACAACTTCAACCTGAGTCTCAAACAGAGCCACCATCTCCGACCACAAACCCAAAACCAACGAACAGTCAAACAATCCCTGAACTGCACTTCCTACACTTCCTAAAACTACTACCACTCACATCCAATACAACATCAACCTGCTAGTACATCACTATAAATCGCCTACCAGCAACAAAATTCCTCCATCAAACCAGAGCAAAACGCCTCCATCTTCTTGAACAAACCAGTTTCAGCTTACAGCCAATCCTCAGCACTCCATCACAACAGCTTTTCCTCCACACAACCCTGCAGTGCCTCAACAGACATAGTTCCTCCACAACAGAAACCTCACCTCACATACATCTTCTCCCATCTACAGACGCTGCTCCATACAAACTACAATCATTTTTCTCCAACTTCATCCAACCAGCATTCTACAACAAAATTATCCATCAAAACTGCACCTCAGATTTGAGCAGCATCCAATTAACCATTGACGGAATCTCCAATCAACACATAATTCCAAGATTGTCAGCATCTTCACGGTATGATTTCATCAGATTCAGATCAGTTTGGCGGTAATAATCTCAAACAAGCAGCACGAAGCCAGTACTAACGACATCTTCCATCATTCAAGACAGTCACGACATCTTAGGTAGGCTCGAAATCCAAGCATCGATTTACAGCAAAGGCCGCAAACCCAATTCAGATCCGACAACTCAACCTTCGCTAAACATACATCACAAACTCCAACAAGGCGATATCTTCAAGCAGTTCAACTCCAGATCTGACGGCAAGCTTCCGGGTGGCGTCACGAATTTCCAGATCTACATTTTTGACAACTTTCGAATCTCAGGGTGTCATGAACGATGGCCATACATAAAGCAGCGAACTGCAACTAAGACAACTCTTTTTGGGAACCTTGTATTTATTTAACTCTTGCTAAATAAGTGGAGACACATGCTGTACTGGTTTATTACCAGGTCCTAAGTCTACTTAGTTATTAGATCCTACATTTATGTTATGCGCGTAGTTCTATTTGTTATATATTTAGGCTTTCTGCAATGAATAAAGATGAACACAGTTCTTTCTCTTTACATCTCTTTTATTTCTAACAAGTGGTATCAAAGCCTTGCGCTCGATTCTTGGGTTTTCACTTACCAGCGGTAGTAGCTTCCGTGCTATTGTCTGCCAGGCATTGTTCGACTGAAGGAGATGGTAGGAAAGAGAATCGGCTCGTCATAATCAGAAATGAGTTGCTGAAATGGTAGGCAAAGGTGACGATGAAGCAGAAGGTGGTGACACTACAAATGCAGATAGACCAAAGGCAGCTGACATCGGTTCAGAGAACGTTGGACTAGGCTGTGGTGCTAAGGCAGAGTGAGGAAGCGGTGAGGTAATTTGTATGTGATGTAGGGTTTGCACTGTTGCAATGAACTAATGTTAGAGAAGATCAATTTTTCAATGAGAATACGTGGGCCTGTAGTGTGAGAATTGTATGTTGATGGCGCAGTTGATGTAAGCATGAAGAAGGAGTTCCGTAGAACTCTAGTTGTAGGGTTGGACATTTGTGGAGTGCTCAAGGGAACTGTTTGATGAAATGCCTATTAGAGAATAGGTATATGCCTACAAGTGAAGTAGGAGAGACTGTGAGTGAAGCAGTTTTGGTTTCATGTCATTTAACAAGCAAAAGAAGAAGAGCCGCAGCTCTAGCTTGTTAGGAAGATGACAGATACAGCAGTATCAGGAATGACCCGAATGGAGAGGTCTGTGGATCCCTAAGTGGAAACCAAGAGTATTTGTTGATGGTTAAAGTACCAGTCAACGTGAATCAGTTGAGCATGCCCAACCAGGTAGAGATGAGATTTGTGACCAAGTTCGTCTATGCAAGACGATGGAGAATTTTAGAGCCGCAGTTCATTGATGATTGTTTGCAACTTGGTAAACTGAATATTTGGCAAATTCAGTTTAAGGGAGGATGTTAGAAGTTGTTTTTGAACAAGTCTTGCTAAATAAGTGGAGACACATGCTGTACTGGTTTATTACCGGGTCCTAAGTCTACTTAGTTATTAGATCCTACATTTCTGCTATGCACGTAGTTCTATTTGTTATATATTTAGGCTTTCTGTAATGAATAAAGGTGAACACAGTTCTTTCTCTTTACATCTCTTTTATTTCTAACAGGTATTAGGAGAGGTATGTGGGTCCGAAGAAATCTGGGGAACATGATTTGGGGATTCAAGAAACTGCAGGCTAGAGCTGACTGTACATGTGGTGGTGTTTGGAGCCGTCCTCTCGTTCACATCCAAGTTAATGCACTTGGAAGAGTAATAGCCATATTTTTGGCAACGAACATAGGAAAACATTTCTACAGAATCATGCCACGTGTCTTTGGAGCCCGCACTTGAAATAACCATCACTCTTTCAAATTTTGAAACCATTTTAACACACATCTAGTAGCCATCGATCAACTTTACGAACTTAAAAATTTAGGAGGATCAGCAACAGGCGTAGCAAGCAGTGGGTAGGACCTGACATTGTCAGCATAAGGCCGACAGGCGATAAGATTAAATAACCCAATCGCTGCCTCAAGATCCATAAGATCAAAATGAATTGCATGGTCCTTGCTATCACGAGAGAACTTCTACCAGAAGACAGCACAATGCCAAGAGGAAACGGACTCAACGTAGGAGTTAATAAAGGAGGAAGGGGGAATATGGGACGGGTATGAAGGATGGGAATTTAAAGGAGAACGGTGGGTAGCAGAATTGGAGGACGCCATTCTTGTTTAATTTTCAAAGTTAAGGATGGTGGTATTAAATATCAAAAGAGAGAGAGAGAGAGAGAGAGAAACGATACGAACAAGGTGGATGTGATGAAATAAGATAATAGGGCAACTTATGTTTGTAATATTGACTTTTCTTCTACACAATTGATTTTACATCAATTCAAGAGGAACTCGAATAGTATATTGTTTCATGCTAAATATTAAAAGTTTATTATTACTATTACTATTATTAATATTATTATTACTATTGTTATAACCTTAAACATTATGTTATACTTTTCTGCTTATATGTGTTCTAAACGGTAAAACTCTTACCTTTCTCAAAGACAAATATGATAACCTTATACCAAGGTTATTTTTGTTGTTGTTTACGGTTTATCATTCTATTGTAAGATACTTTTGTTTATTCACTTCATTCGTAAACCATGACTTCTGCCCTTTTACACAATTAGCACAATCCTATTGTTTATAACATTTTCAAGTCACGTACAGTTATTCAATTATGCCATCTATATTCCTCAATTTTTATGAAGTTGCTTGACCTAAATTAAGAGAGTTTAGATGTTAAGGAAATTATATAAATACTTCTATATCATTCATAAACTTCAAATCACCATGACACTACAATTTCATTTCTAATTAGAAAGCTATATGTGTACTTCTTAGTTGGTTTATGTTAGCTGCACACTATGGTTGAATTGTTAAGCTTGCATGGTATTATATCAAATAAATGTCATTGATAATTATGTATTTAGGAGCTCATTTTATTCATGTAAGATACCTGCATCATGTTAACATTATTTTTTAGTTTTCCAAATCTACCTAATTATACAAGATTTTAATATTTAACTCAATCATAAATTACGTTGTTTCATTATTCTCAGTTTTCTACAAATTAATCATTGTGGGAATTAGCCACAAGGGCCTCTTTAGCAAGTGATATTAATTTCTAGGACACACAACTAAAATAATTACTTTTAAGGACAATACGCAAAATAATTAGTTTCTAGGCCTAAAAACCTGTGAAATTATGTCCTTGAAAGTAATTTGACAGCTGACTTTGTCCTTGAAAGTAATTATTCTACTGACTTTGGCCTTGAAAGTAACTATTTCAGATGCGTGTCCTAGAAATTAATTGGACTGCAAAGTTTGTCCTTCTGGTGAAATGCCCCTTAATCATTGACTTCCTCAATAAATTTTGGACTGCTTTTCTCTTTTCTTTCATCATTTCACCGCCATTGATGTAAGTGTGTTCAGTTGTCTTAATTCTTCTTCCATCTCTATGTAGCAACGTAACCAATTTGTTTGTTAATGAAAATTTATTGATCAAAAATGATTTTTTATATAGAAAATACAATATTATTTGAAAAATTACAAACCTTCTTTAGTCCTATGTATCCAACAAAAGAACTAGAAGAAAAAATATATCATATTGGATCTAGCAATTGTCATAAAATGAACCATTCATTTTGATATCATAATATATTTTTGATATCTATATAATTTAAGTCCATTTAATAATTCTTTAATCTTGAATCAACTTAAACAATTTAATAACCAATTTCCTATCACGGTATAAAATAAAAAATGACCACTATTTTCTTCCCTCGTAAGTTTTGGTAATTGATTTCTTAGCACATTTTATATCCAAGAAATATCTCGCCTTTCTTATTTCTCCACTTATGAAAATTTCTAGCAAATTACTAGATTTAGTTCGTGTAGCTTTATCCTAAGGATGTAACATTTATAATTTGTGGTATTCTTATAACACTTGAACATCAAAAACTAGTTATATTTTTAATTTGTAGATTATATTACTACATTTGTTGTAAACTAGTTGGTATATGTATGTGTGGAGGTCAAATCCTCTGTCTCCAAATCCTCTATCCACATGTACCTCTTTTAATTTCATCTGCTCGTCACAATAATTTTGTAATCATGTGGGATCCACTGAATGGCTGAAATCAAGTGGACACATGTGAACAGGTAATTTGAGGATAGAGGATTCGATCTGATATGTGTATGCTTTAAATTTTTAAGACAACTCTACAGAATTGCAAGATGAGAAGATGACTTTTAATTTCTAATTTTAAAAATGATTTATAGAAAAGTGTTCTTTATTAATGGTGTTATTAACAAATATGACTTGGATATTTTTATTTTTAGATGTGTGTGGGCTTACAATGAGTATTGCGCACTTAACACTTTATATCAACTTTACAAAACTTCGTGTACGTTGTAAGACTTCGTACTAGTTAAAAGTAATCAAAGAAAAAAATTCAGGCTAATGTGAGATGATTTATTTTTCCTTTTATGACAAGCTTCAAACCATAGTTTTAAAAACCGAAGAGTGGATTCGACCATCATAATCAATAGTTAGAGGTTCCGACGATCTGATCAATCAAACCATCAAAATAGTGCTAGTTTTTTTTATGTGTCTTGGAGTATATGTAATTTTTTAATAAAATTTCGTGCATAATGCAAAAAGAATTAACAAACGAATAAAAAATAGTTTGACATGAGTGCAAAGTGCTTAAATCATAATTTACCCATCATCCCTGTCTTCCTCTTACACCTAGTCCCCATCTTCTTCCCACTCTCATTGTTCACTAAACCCGAACCTTACTTTCAAATTCCAATACAAATCATGATGAATGAAATTTTCATTGTTCACAAAAAATTCAAGATCGAGCAATTGTGAAATATAAATCTTAAGACGATAAAAGGATTTGATTAAATATATAAGCTTACATGAATTGAATTCATCATAGAATGTTATAATACAAGAACAACAAGGAAGATTGTTGTTTGAGTATTTTTTAGCGGTCGGTTCTCCATTTCCATGCATTACAATAAAAGGTAATTCGAAAAGTAAATGCAAAATAACAATTTGAAAACACCATACACATGCAAAAGTATAGTAAATAGAATTTTGATGTTGAATTCACATCATCCATAGACATCCAAGTGCATTCGACGGAGTTTGTCGGTATCGAATTTAAGCTGGATCGATCATGCTTCCTAAGGATAATGCAGGGGTAAATCAAACCAAAAAATTAATTATGATAGAATATGACATTTCAGTAATAAGCTAATATAATGATAAATAAAAAAGTAAATGTATGTCATAATCAAATCATGGGGATGGAAACACGTTAGGCCAACTGAACTTTGAAAAGGAAAGCATACTAGTTAAATCAGAGAGAATGAGAGTCAAAAAGAGGAAGAACAACTAAACGAAGGAAATAATGCTGATGACTATAGACAGATTATTTTTGATACAAATTGATGAGTATCAGAATGCAGATGTTACATGAAGTTGCTCTCGGGTGTCCAATTTATATTTTAAAAAGGAAGAATTTGTCTAAACCCTAATTCGGAGTAGGAATTGGACATGTGCTTCCTATGATTCACTTTCAGATATAAAAAATTGAATGCCTTTAGACCAGCTTATTGCCCTGTCTTCATTCTATAACCCTTCAGTCCATACCAGCCAAGCTTTCAAATCTTGGAATCCAAACAAAATCTTGGATTCCAAATGAAATCTCATATTAACATCTTGGTTTATATCTTGGATTAAGATCTTGCGATCTTGGATGAGTTGGATAATTAAAAATCATGTTTGAAATCTTATCTCATCCAAGTGTTAAAAGTAGATCTCGAGGGAGATGAAGAAGAGTTAAAAACTATGGTACCAGCCAAATTCATCCTACATCCATTACCAGTACATTCGTTGTTCAATTATTATTCCTTATTTAACTCTCATTCTCTTTGATTTAGCATGTATGCTTGTTTTTTAAGGTTCGATTTTCTATCATTTTTGCTTTTTATCATGATTTGGTTATGACATATGTGCACTTTCTTATGTATCATCATAGTTCCCTACTACTGCAATACTTTATTCTATTATAGTTATTTTCTTGGTTTAATATTTTATGCCTTGAACTTTTTTTAAAAAGCTTGCCCTATCTAGATTAGACTCAATACTCGTAATGGCCGCAAAAAGGTATTGTGATGTCAATGGAATATGTGATTTCAACTTCTAATCTTTTATTTTCTTCACTTTTGCATATATATAAACTTGGATAGTGGTCCTTCCCTGGATGTCTTTCTGGTAAGATCGCTAAAGTAGCTAGTGTGCCTATGGAACTTGAAATGACAAAGAAACGAGAGGCACTGCCGAATCAAAGAAAAAGAAAACAAGTATAGTGCACACGAGTGTGATCCAAAGGCGTGAAATGAAGTGATCCTTTTCAGTCTAACCATTCTTTGTCCAGAAGGGTGAGGGTGTGGTTATGTCCTTAAAAGGAATAAGGAAGGACCATTATGTGTAGGAGTGCATCGATATTGGGGTCGTCAAAATCAAGATTATGGAGGAGTTCGGGACCCAAGATTAGAGGAGGGGCCTACGTCATCTTCTTGGTTAGTGTGGGTTGCTTCCTTGGTACAAATGAGGGTTGGAATTGGGAGTTGCTCCAAGAATCCCCTTCCTACTTTAAGCGTTGAAACTAGGGAGTATGAGAAGTTACATTGTTGCTCGAGGACAGCTTAAAAGTGGCGAATATTCACCTGAAGTCATCGTTATCGACTCTCGGAGGAATAAACATGATAAAATAAACAAGAATGAACAATTTGGATGGAGTTAATCCTAGTAAGGCGAGAACTCGAATTATTTATGTAGAACTTACATTTGAGCCACCATTTATCGGCAAAGTCAGCAAGACAACAAATGAAGAGGTACTCACTCTTGAAGTAGTTGGGCTTAGTGTGTAGATCAATAACTACTCGATAAGAAGGTCAATGAAGGATTGGAGGAACGCTACTTGAAGTTGTTAAGATATCGAATATCAACCAGAACCACCTCCTTGCCTATATGGCGAGCAAAGATCATGTAGAGACTCGGGAGCACCGTGTAAGAGTTGAGGTGCAACTGAGACAGGGTGAGCCTCATTGTTTCTCAAACGTAGTGTAGAATGGATTAAAAGGTGGCACAACCCAGGAAAAATACATGTATTGACTTCAAGCGGTTTAGCCGACAGGAGGATTATGAGATCTTTCGTATGGCAACATGATCTTGACCCCATTAAGTGGAATGATGTGCCTTTCGTAGATGCACCAAGCTCTATGGCTGTTAATAGGAAGGAGAAGAGTTCGACAGGTTATCAAATATCATGACCCCATTTAGGGCAACGTTTGGAGCAACGCCATTATGTGGTTTCTCGATGATCATCGGATAAGCTACGTACTTTGGAATTTGATGAGTTCAAAGAGCCCTTGCTGACAACGATAGTAAAAGTATACATTGAGTCGATAGCCATCGCAGGTGGAGTAGAAACTCATGCAGCTATTTTGTTTTTGGAAAGACGTAAAGAGAATTAGGAATCCATGACTTAACTGGAAATCTCGAATGACGATAAAAATCAAGTGATTTTTATTTAATTTCTATACTTGTGTACACTCATGTTTAGCCTCAATGTGGTAGATGTGTAGCATCTAATGGATGTTGACATGTGTCCCTGTAAAATGACCAAGGGTAGTGTTTGTGTCCTATATATTGTGTGCATCATGTGTCCTATGCACGGTGTATGGAAGCACGCTATGTAGAAATCCCATTCATGTTAGAGATGGATTGACAGCGGCTTTGATAATGCACTGATCGATGGTGGAGTTGATGGGGAGAGTTGGCGATGACAATGAAGACTGTATATGATGGAGAGCGACATCGAAGTAGCATTGTACCTCGAATCAAAGATGGTAGAAATAGGTGAAGATTGAGATGTATAGAAGAGAAAATCTATCTATATAAAAAATCCTAATTGAAGAATGTTAAGAGCAAGAGCAACTCAGAATGCAAGAGCGAGAAGGGTGAAGGATAAAATTTTCTAAGTGTGTTCTTATAAACTGGAAGGAGACATGAATCAGTACTATCAATGGAGATCCATCAAAGTATTTAAAAAATGAGAGAATGGAAAAAAGTTGAAAAAAGGTATACCCACCTAACCATGGGCAAAACAATTCTCAGATGCTTCTTGGTGACGAACGAAATGAATGGAGTTCCTGGAACGAAGTTCTTGGATCATAGACGTATAACATTCACATTTGTCAAAAAGACATGATTCGATTACTATTCAGATATGAGGAGTCCAAATCCTAAGGATAGATATGATGTTCCATAGAAATAGTTTGAGTGACAAAAAAATTTATGTAGATCTGAATTCGGTCGTTTGTATCGATTTACAGCATGCTTCGTGTCAACAAAAGCATACTTGGAGGGAAAATGCTATTCGGTATTTTTTCGATACTAAATGATGAAGGAATGGACCATATACTTAAAGATGATAAGTAAGAAGTGCAAAAGAAAAAATAAGACAAATTGTTCAAGTCCATGAATCAATATTAATCCATGGATATATCAGTATCGATACATTTCAAAGACAATTTTGATCCCCAAGACTCAAAAAGTAGTTAAGATGTCAAAGTATAAAGAAGAAAAATGCAAAAATGGGCCAAGGTTATGGATGGATCAATATCGATCTATCAAAATAAAAGATTTGGTAAGTTTTTTATCCGGTCTCTTTCCTACTATAGCGGATCTGATTAATTGATTAATTTAAATGCAATCCGACGGATATAAGACTAAAAAAGCCTATTATAGCTATATATAGGATTTTATTTTAATGGGACTTCTGATTTTTGAACTTTGCTTGTCCTAAACTAAGGGTGACTCTTAAACATTTTTTATCACCGATATTGAATCTTGAATAATCATTGTATCTCTGGTAGTGCGAATCAAACAATAAAGTACTTATAAACCAGATGAAGTTTAGAGATTTACCGAACCACTATAAAAATCATGTTTCTTCCTTTTTTTTATCGCTTTTCTCTTCTTCTTTTTTACTTTACTGATTTGATATTCATGGATATAATTCTACGATCAAGAATTGTTATCTCCTCGAAAGTATTTGGGGTGATACATCAAAATTTTAGCTTATAGTATGCTTATGACATGTTATGTTGGACTTCATAACATAATTATGTCATTAGCTGATGGCATAAAGTATAGAATCATATATCAGTTATGTGAATTTGGCCTCATTTATCAATTCAAGTGATGATATTTATACATGGAGTAGTGAAGAAGCATGCCGCCAAGTAATAACTAAGAATGGGTATGTAGCATGTGAGTAATTACCAGGGACGGATCTATGCTTGTTGTACCCTGGGCTACAGCCTGGGTCATTAAATTGCAACATGCTTTGAAACATGTTTTGAAGTGTAAGCAACAGTGGTATTATTTGACTACCTAATTCCCTAAAATTCGTTGTATGCTTCCTGAGTTGTTACTAAGCCTGGATTTGTTCACAATATTTAGCATTACAAACAAGTCCGCCTTTTGACTTTCAACACCCAATTTTTAGTCTATTCGATGTCATGTTCTTTTTATTCATCCTAAAACATAGTTGTAACTGCATACTTGGATCTCCAATGGCATCACTAGTGTTTATACTTTCCATTCTAATCTTGATTATTTTTCACTTCTCAATAGAAGTACTAAGGTATAGGCAAACTTTTTGGTCAATGATGTGAATGTGGTAAAGATCATCTTCCAGTGAAATTGGTGCAATGATAGCTATTAAGACTGTAAGCACAACTATTTTTGTTTGATAAACGTCGGAAATTTTTTTATATTGTTTTCTATTCTAACTTAGCAATTATTTTCTATTGTTTTCTGTATTTTGGCGAAGTACCACTGTTACAGTAGCCCAGGGTGATGGCAAATCCTAGCTCCGTCCCTGGTAATTACCAACATATTTCGTAATAAATAAAGTATCAAATTTGTATTGGTGAAATAGGAAACAAATGGTAAGATACAACACGATAACCATAATAAACAGTAGCTCCATCGATACAGAGATTGGAACATGGAGAAATTCTCAGAATTTGTGGAAATTGTGTAACATAAAATGTCGAGAAATGGACGTAATCATTTTTTTCTTCAAAAACTAAGTTACATTGCAATTTGCATTGTAGTAATCGGACGTGGCAACTCAAATTTACTTCAGACTTGAGGTCATCGCTTTTAGAATAAGCTTAGTTGATGGTAGGGCTTCTACGTGTTGTCTTAGTCAAAAGATAGTGATACTAAGCTTAGAGACCATTGCTTGATGATGGTTATCCATGTTCTTGATTTTTGCAGTCAGTCAGATTACAAATGAGAATATGATAATCAATGTAGTTATGAAAAAGCTCACACATAACTGTGACAAAACTTTAAAAGCATTGGAGATGCAATGCAATAAGATATAGTGATACTATATGCTTGGAGACCATTTCTTTTTAACGGTTATCCGTGTTCTTAATCTTAGCAGTCAGTCGGATTAAAAATGAGAATATGATAATCAAACGTAATTATGGATACGTGTGACAAAACTTTAACAGCATTGGAGATGCAATAAGAGATAAAAAAACATCTTATTTTTCAAAGGATGCAACACAAATTCAGTGATATTTTACAATGGGCAATTGGTATGATGTCATTGCTTTGGATATATTAATTTTCAAATTCAGGAAATATGTAATTCTTCGAGGTGAAGCCTTGGTGCAACGGTTAGGTCATCCGCATGGTGATTTGGGTACCTAGGTTCGAGTCCGGAAACAGCCTCTTCGCAAATCGAGGGTAGGCTGTGTACATTATCGACCTCCGCAAAGTTCGCTATCCTGCGAGAGCCTCGTGCACTGGGTTCCATCTTTTTAGGAAATATGCGATTCTTTAGTAAATCTCCAATTACAATTTATTCATAAGTTGTGAATTGTTTAAGATATTGGGGACCACAAGTTTAAAATTTTGTCAAAAGGTTCAAATGCTTATAGAAAAGGATAAATGTAAATATATAAATTTGTCCAATGTATAAAATTATTTATCCTCTTAGCTGTAGGCTATTTGTCTTTTGTTCTAAGTTTAATTTTATTGTCTTTTACTTAAAAGCTAAATAGGAACAAAAAATGCATGAAATGTTTAAGAACATAAATTCAATAACAATTTTTTTTGGAAAAGGTAAGGGGTCGTTTGGTTTATTTTGTATTTTATGTTTTGAGTTTTCAACATTAATTACAAAATATGAGAAGAATGGAGGGAGGTCGGAAGATTGGAGGGGACCACGAAGTGGATGGAGGAACGACGGAAGAATGAATTGTTGCCCGTGCTTCCGTTTTTCTCAAAACACGAAAAATGAAAAAAAATTGTTTTTTATTTTGTGTGTTAAATTCGTTTTCTAAAATGGTCATTTTTCATAATATACATGCGTCGTGCGTATTTTTGTATAGACGAAAACTCAAAACTAAAAAGGGTAAACCAAACATAGCCTAAATTTCTTTATCTTTTCGTTAAATAACTAAACTTTTAATCCTTTTACAGAACTTTTTTTCCATCAATTTGTTTAAATGATAAACACGAATAAAAATAGTAATCAAATGAGCAATCATATGAGTAGATAAAGAAGAACATAAATACAAAATCAAAGTTTTGAAAAAAGAATATATATCTGTTGTTCATAGTTTAGTATACTTATTGCCTATTCATAACATGATTTATTTGTCTTTTTATTGTATGCTAAACGCAAAGAATAAAATGGGCTTATTTTCCTCAAAAGTAAAATGCAAAAACATAATTTGACAAAATGATAAATTTCTTTATCTTTTCCTTTAAAAGCTAAATTGGATTTGTATATGTTTTAATAAATTAAATTAGCATCCTTTCTAAAAACTTTAGCTTTTAAACATAAAGATAAACAAAATTAATTTTTTCTTCAAAAATTTAGGTTTTAAACATACAGATAAATTGATCTTTTGACAAATAATAGATAAATTTAGCTTTTAATTAAAAGATAAATATCTTTACTTTTTTCTCCAAAATCTTTATTTTACAATTATGGAATTTTTGCTTTTGAAGTCGTGACAGAAATGGAAGCTTTTTCCTCATGGTTAGATAAAACTTAATTGTTTGTTGAACAAGTAGTCTAGCGTACATAATAAGAAAGATGGTTTGAAATTTATTTGTTTATGTATTTTATAATTCCACATTCGATATAAGGTTATTTGAGCATCTCCGATAGGACCAGTTTGCTGGAAAATGGGGGGAAACTCCTATTTTTTTTCCGATTCCTCACGCTCCAGCAGTGTGGAAAAGAAAGAAAAATGGGATTTCTTCCATTTTAATTTTTGAGCGTGAGTTTTTAAATGGTTTTCCAAAAATGGTTAGTTTAAACCCGTTTAAACAATTAGGCTATTTAGAAGATACGGTTTGTGAAACCCGTATAACTCTATAAATGATTTTATGAACACCATTTATAGATTTTTTTTTTCCTTTTTCTAAAAAAATGGACAATTCCTTCCACTCGCTACTAGAAAAGTGGGAGGAATTCACGTTTTTTTCCTTTCTCCTAGCCACCCTCCTAGAGATGTCTTAGTTCAAATGGAATTTGGGGTCGAAGAAATGAAGGGATAAAAAATAATTTATCTTTATGATAAGGATGAACTTTTTTATCTTTTTTGATGAAGATACACTTTTTATCTATTTTTATACCAGTAAATTCTTATATCTTTTTCGATAAAGATGTTTTTTATTCTCCAACACTTAATAGGAAAGGAAAAATCTTACTCAATTTCAAGCATTAAACTGATATGTATACCTACTTTGTATATTTTTATCACAGGTTCACATTTTATGTTTATTGACTATTTTATTATGATAATGCATGTTTTAGTAATTAATTTTTAAACCACTCTTTGAAAATTTTATGAACTGATTAATCATTTTTATGCAGTGATTTTGCTCAAAACGGTAACATAAGAATGAAAAAAATAGGATTCTGGGAAAAATGAAAGTTAAAATATATTAAGTTCAGTAAGACTATAAATAAATTCGGAGACTGGATTTAAGTGATATAATCAATGTACCTCATGCTTTGTTGTTTGTGGTAAGACATGATATTTTACTAATTAGAATGACTAATTGTTGTTTCATATCCTGTATTGACACAGTCACTATTACGTTTTAATCTGATTTGGGAGTTGGTTTAGTATTAGCTTCAGAATGTTGATTGGTGGTTTCAGAGTTCAATCTATTGGTCCAGAGAGTGGCATCGAGGATGGAGAAGTATGGCCATGATGATGCAGTATTTCAACTAGTTTGGATGGTATAGAATTACAGAGTTGATGATAAGGAGCAGCAGGCCTGGCATTTTTTTGAAGCAGCAATAAGCAAAGTTGGATTTAAGATGTGTTAACCCGCTTTTTAGCCAAGTAGATTTCAGTTGGACTCAGAAGATCAAAACAAGAACGAAATGATTCATGGACTTGGAAACACGATCAAAAGCAGAAGAAAAGCAACTTGAAAAAGTTTCAACTGAAATGGAGCCAAGTACTCAACTCAGCTTCGAGTTTTTAGGTCGGCACCAACCTATTTATTCTCCCCTTCCTACTTCCCAAACTTCGTATACCTCATATACAACTCTAATTACTCGTGATTAAGTGATTTTTCCAGAGTTTGGGAGAGCGACTTCAATGATTAATGAAAAGAAAGAGGGATAAATCAAGTGTTATTGAAGATCACTAGAATCAACAACAAATCGATGGAAAAGAGGCTGTAACACATCGAATAAAGATAGAAGAAGAGAACAAGTGAAGAAAATCACTTTGCACCAATTAAAACAAATCGGTGCCCACCTATTCAACTCAGCACCGAGTTGACTTCTCATGTCTTGTACCCTCGAGCTCTCATGTACAACATCGGATTATCTTTTGGACCTCAATGAAAGCAGGCTTCTGACCTAGTATCTCTGTGTCCCTATAATTATCAGTCATACAGCAACAAAAGAGGGATCTTCTTCTTCTTATCCGGATCAAATTCTCTGATGGAAGAGGCTTCTTCTTCTTCACCTCTGACCTCTCCAAGTCACCTTGAATGCTATTATTTGCAATTCTAAGACTTACATCAGCAAATCCTTAGTAATAGTGACTATCAAACAATCTAGAAACTTCATTGTAAATATGAGATCCACTAGATTATGGTCAGATCTGATATAACTAGTTGTAAGAGAATACAACTGATAACAAAATATAAAGTGGACGTAGACCCGAGATTGCTGAACCACTATACAAATTGTTGTCTCATTTTACTTTCCTATTGTTTTTCCTTGTTTGATTTGAATCTCTACATTTTGGTGCTTTTATCCGATATTTGGGTGTTGGTGTCATTATTTTAGCAAGGCTAGTCGGCTCTGGAGTAGACTATCCAGTTTTATTAAAAAATTTAGAAATAAGTGTTTGGAACATGTGCTAGAACAACTAAATAAAATAAAGCACAAAGCTAGGCAAAAAGGACCAAAACTACTAATACAGAGACTATGCCACCTCCAGAGAGGAGGAGCCACTGCCATCATCATCTAAAACAGGCCCAATGACATGGATATAACCAGAGAGAAGAGATGCAAATTAGGAACAAAATCCATCGAATAACTAGAGTATAAATATTTTCGATCCCAAGTATCATCCGCCAAAACAATTTTATTGTCATCTCCATCTTCACCGAGCGAAGAAAATACTCTGTCATCCCCTACAACATGATAGTATAATTGTTGACTCTCCCCGTCTCCACCTATAAACATATAATAACTATCAAACTCCAAACAATATCTCATTTAAGATTTCCCAAGTTCCCAAGAATTCTCAATGGAGTTCCATGTAATCACATTACTAGGAGGAGGATCCTCTTTGTGTTCTTCAGTTATGGCGATAGAAGACACAAAACCGAGAAGAGTAGCAAAAGAAGATATGGTAGGACTTTGAGAAATAGGCGAAATGATAGAAATATCAACCATCGGAGAACGTACGATCAAAGGCTTAGGAACCCACTTCCTCACTAGAGGACGAGGAAGACGGATCAGGTTTGGAATAGGCATAAGGGGATCAACAATCACATGCTTAAAGCATCAGCAATGTGGCCAAAACAATGGCATACTGTGCAAATACCTTATTTCCAACCATAGTTAACATCAACAAAAACATCATGTCCCTCAGTGATAAGAACCTTAAGGTGAGAAGGGAGAGGCTTATCCAGGGTTATTTCTATCAACGTCATAGCACAACCAGCTTCTTCTTTGCCATTGTATTAGCGTCAAAGCATTTGAGCTTGCCAACAAGGCTAGCTAACCAATTCATCCCAATTAAGGGTTGCAGAACTGAAGGGATATGTGTAAAATGAGCCCAGACAGATATATACAATACCCGATCTCTATAAACTTTCAGACTCTAAGGCGTTATTATAAATGGCTTTCCAGCTATGGTAGACGGTTTTGCTTCTGGAACACGAAGTCTTTCTTCTGCACTAGAAAATTTTAAATAAAACATAGCATCAACATAATGTATCCGAAGACCTCCTCTAAGTTTCCATACACTTCGACAATGATCTCACACATCCAAGTAAGAAGAATTGGAGTCAAGAAAGAAGCCGACTATGTATTCAGACCATTTTTTAATAGGAGAGTACTCAACGGCGTTCCTTCACATGGTTGAAAACAGAGTTGACCATTTTTTAGTAGGAGAGGGAGCATCAAGATTCAATGCCAATGGAGAGGTATTGATGCACTGGGAACTGGAAGCACAGATCCAATATTAGGCATAACAGTTTTTGCACACGGTTGCAGTAAGTTTGAACCATTGCTACAATAATACCAAGGCATCCAACCGTATCAACTATAGAAATGGCTTCATCATTCCCTCCCACACAAATAACATCAAAACTGGTCACTAAATAATGTGAAATAGAATCCAACCCACATACCGTGCCAACATTTACAGGTGGCAAGTTAAGTATACCGGCAGCAAGATTTAATGCATTAGCACAAACAAGAGGTGCACATACAATTGCTTTCCAAATAGCAACCTCATCAGCACTTCCTTCAACAACATCTTCTTGCTGGAACATTCCCACATATACCCAATATTGGTCCCACCAAGAACAACTTCGGATGCATTAATATTACGCCATACTCCTTCACGACCAAGAATTGCTGCAGCTAGCATAGGAGATGCAACAGACTCGCTGGGAAAAATTTCAAACCAGAAACAGGGGCCTTGGACGAGTCAACGGCTGCAAGGATTGCTGCTAAATCACACAAGAGGGAAACATTCACATTACCAGTGGCAGATTCAATAAAACATGAACCGGCCGAAGCATCGATGATGAAATCTGCTCCACTACGAGCAACAGAAAAAGTAGAATCAAGGGAAGTAAGCGCTACGGATAACAAAACGGGATCAGAAGATAAAGATTGCTTTGCAGCAGAGTTTGAAGAAGGATCAACCGAGAAAACTGTTGGGGAATACCCCTTCAGATGAGCAGTCTAAGGGAATAAAAAACCCAACGCAGTAGAAAACAACTGGATCGTGATTGTAGTGAGACGAAACAAATGGAGATAAAACAAGAACAGACAGTCGCAGATCTATGCAATGCAAAAAAAAATAACACCAGTATTTATAGTGTTTCTACTACCGCGAGGCAATGTATGTCCACTTGGGGAGAGGATATTTTATTAATCACCGAAATATTAGAGTTAAAAGATTGATTCACTTTTGGAGGCTATACATAAGAAGAATTAACAATACAGACAAAATTCTACAGAGTTTTAGCTTCCTAGGATGGCTGCCATTGTTGTGCAGAAGCTCCACTATTTATAGAGTGAAGAAATGAGGAGGGGTAGCTGCTATATAGCAGTCTTGAGGTTTGGTTTGGCAAATCTGGTCCGGCATGATTTGGTTCGGCGAACAACACTTAAGATCTGGACCGGTGCTATTTGGTTCGGCACACAGCATTTGGACCAGCGTAGACACTTCAGTTTGGACCGGCATGCCTGAATACCGAACGAGATATTTCGTTCGGTATCACATGGAGCGGCAAAGGAAATCTTTCACCGAACGAGATCAGTGTTCCTATTTCACCGCTCTAGACTTCTCCTTCACCAAATCACCGAACCAAAATTCTGGAGCGGCACGTTTTGGCTCGGCATTCTTCACCTTCCACAATACCGAATGAAGCTTCAACATCTTCCCCTTCTTTATCGAATGAGATCAGCTGCTTCAACATCGCTCCATATTTACTTCAGCACCGAACGAAGCTTCTTCTCTTCTAGCATTGTCACTTAGATCTTGGGTTTCGGGTGCTTCACTTCCTCCTCCGCGACTTCAACTCCGCTAGAGATGGAATCAATGTAACAATTTCAACAATCTCCACCTTGTTACCTTATTCTATCAAGCCATCTAACTCCGCCTACACCTTTATGCTCCAAGCAATGGATACTTACCCAATAAGCTTCGACAATGCCATCGCCCATTACACTCTATCAATGAACTCCGGCAAGGCCACCGCCCGTCAACAAAGTGTTCGAAGTACCCAGTCCATGTAGAACCTATCAATCTCCACCATGAAAATAAACGTCTCCATGAACCATCTCAACTCTCCCTCTGTGCCATCCCATGGCACCTTGCACTTCATTAAGCGAATCAAATCCGAGCAGTACTTGAAGGTACCTATGGATTATCCTATGATTTCATCAACTATGTTTTCCTCGACAGCATCAACAACAACTCTACTATTTGGCTAGAACACGGGAACTTCTTCCATCTCCTTAGGACTATCAGAATCTTCCGATGTGGTAAGCAGCTTCTCCTTCGGATTGAACATAGTAGACTCATCAAAAGTAACATGTCTGGAATGAACAATCTTCCGATCAACAGGGTTCCAAATTCGATACCCTTTGATACCACTGGTGGATCCCATTAGTATGCCTTGGTATGCTCTAGCCTCTAACTTGTCACCACCTGTTTGGTGAACGTACATAGGACAACCAAAAATTCGAAAGTAACCAAGATACACTGCTTACCTCTCCACTTTTCCTCTGGAATCTTCCCATCTATGGCTGAGCATGGAATTCGATTTATGATATGCGCCGCAGTTGATAATGCCTCAGCCCAAAAGCCTCTAGACAGGCCCGTCGTCAATCTCAAGCAACGAGCCTTCTTCAGTAGAGTCATGTTCATCCCTTCTGCAACCCCATTGGATTGCGAATCTCCGGGTGTAGCTCTAAATGCCATGTTGTCTATAAAAGTCGAGGAACTCCCTAGAGACAAATTCACCGCCATTATCAAATCTCAGCACCTTCAACCTAGAACCAGATTGGTTCTCAACAAGCGTTTTTCAGTCTTTGAACTTCTCAAAACTTTCTGATTTGGCATTCATCACATACACCCATACTTTTCCAGAAAAGTCATCAATGAAAGAGATAAAATACTTTGCTCCTCCAAGAGAAGGAGTAGCAACCGGTCCCCAAACATCTGTATGCAGTACTCAAGTACTCGCCTCGATCTATGGAGTCCAACTCCAAAAGATACTTTAGTTTGCTTGCCTAACACACGGTCCTAGCAAAAGTCCATCTTGTCGAAGCTTTCTCCTTTGATCATCTTCGAAGCAACTCTAAGCCCTTCTCTGAAATATGACCCACCCTGAGATGCCAAAGCTTTGTGGCATCCAATGCACGAGAACTATCTACTCCAACACACGACTCTCCAAGAACTGTGGTTTCTTTCAGCAAATACAGATTTCGAAACACATCTCCTTTGATAAGAACTAGTGCACCTCTCAAAACCTTATGACTATCCTTCTCGATAGTTACCTTGCATCCCAAAGATGCCAATTGTCCTAAAGAAATTAAGGACTTTCGAACACCTGGAATATACTGGACACCTGTCAAAGTGCGTATCACTCCGTCAAACATCCTGATCCTCACTGCACCTTCACCCATTGTTTTAAAACTAGCATCATTACCTATAAGAATAGAGCTTCCCTCTCATTCAACGAAAGAACTGAAGTAATCCTTATTAGGCGTCATATGGAAAGACGCCCCCGAGTCCAGCATCCAATGGTCTGAGACATTTGACACTTCTGGAGACAACACATCGTCGGATACAGACTTCTCCGCTGCAAATCTGGACAATCCTTTTTCCAATGATCAGGTTTCTTGCAGATAAAGCACTTCCCATCCTTAGACTTTCCTCTCCTGCCATTACCGGGCTTCTTGGACTTGGAACGCCCTCTAAAGTGTCAATTCTTCTTATCTTCTCTACCTCTTTCAACAAACAGGCCATAACTACTACTTCCACCTCTACTTCCTTCACTTATCTCCTTTATCTGATCTCTCAAGCCCTCGGTTAGAAAGCCTTACTTCACATCTTCCACTGTCAATGTGTCTCTAGCAAAGATAAGGCTGTTAGCGAAACCTGTGTATCGCTCCGGAAGAGAACACGACAGAATCATTGCTATTTGCTCCTCATCCATCTTCAAGTCAACAACCTTCATCTTCATCACGAGATCACCAAAGAAATTAAGACGTTCCTTCACTGAAGTACCCTCTCTCATCCGCATGGTGAAAAATGTCTTCAACAATATCAGATGGTTAGTCATATATTTCTTCAAGTAGAGATTTTCCAACTTGGTCCAAATGTCCCTAGTAGTGGTCTCACTACTAATCTCTGAGATGACATTCTCTGCCATAGTTAGTTGTAAAGTAGCAAACGCCCATTTCTCCATCTCTTTCCTTTCCGCGATTGAGATGTCAACCGTCAACTTCTCAGGGGCAAACACTACTGGATGGACTTCATTCCTCATTAGAACAGCCTTCATCCTCCATTGCCACTTCTCGAAGTCTTTATCCCCATTCCATTTCTCAATTGCCAACTGTGATCCTGATGCGATATACATCCGTCTAGTATAGGGTCTTGTAACAACTGGAGTCGCTTCATCTCCTGCCATAGCGTTTAACACTCCTCAATCAACCTTGCAGCTCTGATACCAGGCTGTTGGAGAAAATCTCTTCAAATGATCAGTCTAAGGGAATAAAAAACCCAACGCAGCAGAAAACAATTGGATCGTGATTGTAGTGAGACGAAACAAATAGAGATAAGCACAAAAACAGACAGTCATAGATCTATGCAATGCAAAAAAAAAATAACACCAGTATTTATAGTGGTTCGACTACCGCGAGGCAGTGTACGTCCACTTGGGGTGAGAAGGTTTTATTAATCACTGAAAGATTATAGTTACAAGATTGATTCACTTTAGAGGCTATACAAAAGAAGAATTAATAATACAGACAAAATTCTATAGAGTTTCGGCTCTCTAAGATGGCTGTCATTGTTGTCCAGAAGCTACACTATTTATAGAGTGAAGAAATGAGGAGGGGTAGCTGCTATATAGCAGCCCTGGGTTTTGGTTCGGCAAATCTGGTCTGGCATGATTTGGTTTGGCATACAACACTCGAGATCTGGACCGGCACTACTTGGTTCGGCACACGGCATTTGGACCGGCATAGACACTTCAGTTTGGACCGGCATGCATGTATACCGAACGAGATATTTCGTTCGGCATCACATGGAGCAGCGAAGGAAATCTTTCACCGAACGAGATCAGTGTTCCCATTTCACCCCTCCAGACTTCTCCTTCACCAAATCACCGAACCAAAATTCTGGAGCGGCACGTTTTGGTTTGGCATTCTTCACCTTCCAAAGTACCGAACGAAGCTTCCACATCTTCCCCTTCTTTACAGAACGAGATCAGCTGCTTCAACATCGCTTCAAATTTACTTCAGCACCGAACGAAGCTTCTTCTCTTCCAGCATTGTCACTTAGATCTAGGGTTTCGGGTGCTCCACTTCCTTCTCCGCGAGTTCAACTCCGCCAGAGATGGAATTAAGGTAACAATTTCAACAAAAATTCGGCCAGATCTAGTGATAGACGTCGAGCACTGCTCAAGGGAGACCATAAACCTAGGTTTAGATTTCTGATTTTTCGCCATTAGAGGGAGAAAAGGTCGGAGACGATGGGGAGCGAGAGGCTAAGGAAGATAAGAGAAAGACCGGAGGAGGAGGAAGGACAAAGTGAAGAGGAGGGCAAAGCGCGTGGAACTGTACGGCAGGCTTCGATTGTTACGCGAATATTGTATATGCATGGATATATTTATTTTTACTGTAACTAGTATCCATGCATTCACCGATTGTTATATACATTTCCCCCGGAGGTTACTTGAGCAATAGGAGAATCAGGCCACACATTTGATATAAGATGCAGTCTTCAGTTTTAATCCTGGATTGTTGTCATTTTACGAGTATATATACTTGATATGTGATGTATATATCATCATCGTATGTAACTTTATGTAATGCGTGACTGCAAAACTTAGTGATCTTGATTAATTGCCTTTGTTACCAATGAATATGTAGGTCTCTTTTTTATTGTGAAAAAAGAGTGCTAATCATTTTGTGTCTAATACATTTGATCTTTAGTGTATTGTAAATTAACAGACTTTCATTATCTGTAATTTCTTGCCATCATAGTTTGATGAAAAATAAATTTGGATCAATTATAATTAACATTTACACTATATCATACTTTTATTAGTAGTAACACTGTTGTAAATTAAATAACACTAAGAAAAGAATGATGAATGACAAACTTTACCCATTAATTCTTGTACGTTCAGGTTCTTATCAGTATAATATCCCAATAAGAAAAACCGAGAGTTTAAATTTCACACGGATTTATTGATGAAAAAATTTAGTACAACAAACAACTAGCAAATTAACATTTGCCTATAGTCAAATTTGTTGCTCAATATCGACTTCCTAGGAAAGAGGACAAAAACATACCACACAATAAAAATTTCATGATATTTTAAGAGATGCATCACAAGTATTATTGGTAATACGAGTTTGGGAAGAAATAGTTCTGAACTGCTCGTAAATTGCTTATAAAGAAATAAGGTGGGAAAACTATGGAGACTTGTACTCTGGTTTACTACTATTTCAAGACATCAATCACTAATGGAATTAAACTTTCAAAATTGTCCTTGTGGAACGTTCATACTTCATTCAATAAAAGAAATACTATGCTTAAATTCACACAAAACTGGATACATTTGACTTGCAGCTAAAAGCAAAAGTATAGTGCAACTTCACTTTGTTCTATTGCCTTGGTTTCTCTTGCTTCTCCTGGGTTACAAACACAAACTACAATAAACGGTGAGAGCCTTATAAACCTATCACATTGAAAAGTAAACTTTAAAGTTTACATATTATTTATAGTAACAGCTATTATGGTGGATGTTAGGCATCAAATACATAAAAACACAATGAGCGATCTAGCACTTAAGTTTATTAAGTAAATTTCAATACATGCATTGACTATTATTTTCACAAATTTCATTACATAGGAGAAGGATTATGATCTAGATCAGCAAAACCATACAAGTACGTTTAAACAAGTGATTGATGTATTTTTATCTGTACACCCAAAAAAAATGACGACACGCTCGAGACTTGAAATTAATGGAAAGAAATAAGTGAAATTAGATGGCAACACTCAGTTAGACCTTTTAACAAATACTGCCGAACGTGCATGTATAATGTCATATCTTCATTCGTATTTGAAATCATTGTCGAATATCAGATATCAACATACATTACCTTATCCGCCCACAACTAGTACATTTCAACAGGAAATTATGGTCAAGAACAAAATTTCTCAACATTTTAGCCTCAAGGACAGACCTTCAATATTTTAGTCTGAAGGACAACTTTCTTTAGGTATCAGTTTTTACAGTTTTTAGGTATCAGTTTTTAGTTATCGGTGACAGTTATTAGGTATCAGTTTTTAGTTCGGTAGCAGTTTTGGAAAAATGTTTGTCCTTATGAATAATTTTGAAAGAATGTTTATCCTTATGAATAAATTTTAGGAGAATGTTTGTCCTTGTGGTTAAAATATTGAGGTCGTGTCCTTGAGGCTAAAAATATACAAATTTTTGTCCTTTAAATTAATTACCTGCATTTTAGCCTCAAGGACAGACCTTCAGTATTTTAGCCTGAAGGACAACTTTCTTTAGGTATCAGTTTGTAGTTATCGGTAGTAGTTTATAGGTATCAGTTTTTAGTTCGGTAGCAGTTTTGGAAAAATGTTTGTCCTTATGAATAATTTTGAAAGAATGTTTGTCCTTATGAATAAATTTTAGAAGAATGTTTGTCCTTATGGGTAAAATATTGAGATCGTGTCCTTGAGGCTAAAAATATACAAATTTTTGTCCTTGTATAACAAGATAATTTAGGTTCAACATAAAATTGTTTTAGTAATGTGCTTATAAAAATAAAAATATATAAGGAAAAAAACTAAACTATATTATAATCAATGAAAGAAAAAAACAATCAAAAAGGTAAATGGTAAAAAATATCTTTTGCATTCGTACATGTGATATTTTTATATTGAAAATAACTAAAGACAAAAGGTTAAAAAAATTAATGATAAATTAAAAAATAGAATGAAAGAAGATAAAAAGGTAAAAGGATAAAAAGACAAAGGGTGAATTATTTTACAAAGTTAGACTTATATAGTAATATTTTTATCTCAAAAACAATAAAAGGAAATTACATAAAAGAAAAAGTTTAGTTTGTTTTTATGCATTTACATAAGTTCTACTTACTTTTTTGAATTTTGGCAACACTATAAAGTGGATTGAAGAGGTCGAGAATAGCTTGATAACGGTGAAAACGGCGCGCGAATTCGAGCTTGGACGCTCGAGTTATCGCGATTTGAAGATGCACAGGCTGAAAGTTTTGTCAGACATCTGACAGGAGTTCTCAGATGTCTGACAGCAGGTTTACTGCAGCCCGATCCATAATTTGTGTGTTTGCTTGTAGGGCTTCAAGGGGAAAATCGGGTATTTGTCAAGGAAGGATGGTTCACTATATAAGCTATTTTTAGGATTCAAAGCGTATGACTACAAGGATTTGATTAAGGGTTTTATCCTTCATTAACTAGGGTTTAGAAAAACCTACTTTTTTCAATTCTCTTCTCCAAAAATCTATTTTATTTGAATATTGAACATTGTAATCAATCTTTGTACTCTTCTTATTGGTATTAATAAAGACTCTCTCTCAAAGTGGATGTACACTAACAAGCCGTTAGTGGAACCACTATAAATCGGTGTGTGGTTTATTTTATCGCTATTGTTTTGTTTCTCCATTACTTGTTTGGTGATTATGATTGATTTTGGATTGGATTGAGATTTGGATTGAGATATCGATTGGTTGTTTTTGCACTTCTTACCATGATCTCGTTTTCCACTGTGCTTTGGGGTTTTGATTTGAGTGATCTCGAGTTAAAATTCCCATAACCTTTGGTATCAGAGCCTTTGGTATTGGTAGGTGCTTGTGGAAATGTTAGAATCAGATAATACCTCAGGTAGTCCCTCAATAGTTAGTCCAAGTGGTGTAGCGTTGTATGTACGTGGATCGTACGCGGCTTCGGGATCATGATTGGTTATAGACAAGTGGAATGGCGATAATGATGTTGAAAAGTGGCAATGGAAGATGAAAGCGGTTCTAAGGCGGAATTGAGTGCATCGGGTAGTGTTTGATACACATTCGTTGTCGGCGGACATCTCGGATGTTGAGAGAGAGGAAATGGAAGAGTGGACATTCACTACACTTCAACTTGCTATGGGGGAGAATGTTATCTTCGAAATAAGTGGTGAGACTAGCGTTAAGGGTATATGGGACAAGTTGGAGGAGTTGTATATGAAGAAGCCACTAACTAATCGTTTGATCTTGCTGTGAACGTTCTTCACCTATAAGATGAAGGAGGGTACTTTGCTACAGGTGCACTTGAATATCTTTAATGATTTGCTAATAAAGATGAAGGTGGTAGATTTGAAGATTGAGGAAGAACAAAAGGCGATGATATTGTTGTGTTCATTGCCGGACTGTTATACGGGTTTCTCAAATAGTTTGATCTATAGCCGGGATACTTTGACTCTAGATGATGTCAAAACGGGTCTTCTTAGTGAGAAGTTGCAGGATCAAATGAAGGAGTTGGGTGATGGAAGTAGTGGTACTAGTAGTGGTCACGGTTTATTTGTAGAGAATGAGATATATGAGAAGAAAGGGAAGCGGGGGCGTTTCAGATCAAGGAAGCCCGGTTGAAGAGGAAAGTCAAAGAAAGGAAATGGCAAGTGCTTTATTTGTAAGAAACATGGTCACTGAAAGAATGAGTTCCTGGACAAGGAAAAGGCAAAGAAGGAGGTAGCATCTTCATCCGTAGTGGTGGAGAGTGGAATTGGTGAGGGAGACATAGATGTTTTGACGGCGGTAGCATCGGGTGTTTCGAGTAATGATTGGGTGCTCGATTCGGGGGTGTCTTATCATATGACGTCGAATATGAATTATTTTTCTTATGTCGACAAAGATGGAAATTCAATTGTTGTGGGAAATTGTGCTATTTGTAAGTCGAAGGGCATTGGTTCCGTACAAATTCAGATGTTTGATGGAGTGGTTCGTACTCTCACTAATGTACGCTATGTTCCGGGACTTTGAAAGTCCTATATCTCTTTAGGGTGGCTGGATTCTTTAGGATGTAAGATCACTATTAAGAATGATAGCTTGTGGTTTTCAAAGGGTGCACTTGTGGTGATGAAGGGTGTTAGGACTCATGGTATTTATTTGCTTCAAGTTGTGACTATAGAAGGTGAAACTTGTGTAGGAGTTAATAGTTCTTGTGGCTTAGATGCGACTAGGTTGTGGTATTTGAGGTTAGGTCATGTCTCGAAGAGGAGTTTGGATATTCTTTGGAAGAGGGAGATGATCGATGGAGAGAGTTTCAACAAACTAGAGTTTTGTGAGGAATGTGTCATTGGCAAGCAAACTAAAGTTTCATTCGGTAAAGGAAAACATGATTCGAGAAGGATTCTTGAGTATGTTCACACGGATGTTTGGGGACCGGCACCGGTAGTTTCTTTGGGAGGGGCTTGCTATTATATTTCTTTCATTGATGATTTTCCTCAAAAAGTATGGGTGTATGTACTGAAGGCCAAGTCGGAGGCATTTGCAAAGTTCAAAGCATGGAAAGCTCTTGTTGAGAATGAGAGTGGCAAGTCTTTAAAGGTTCTAAGGTCCGATAATGGCAGAGAGTATGTTTCTGAAGAGTCCTTGGAGTTTTGCAAGCATCATGGTATTCATAGGCATTTTACTACACCGAAAGATCCACAATCGAATGGTGTTGCGGAGATGATGAACCGTACTCTGTTTGAGAAAGCTCGATGCTTGAGATTGACATGGAGTTTTTCTAAGGGATTTTGGGTCGAAGCTTTGTCAACCGCAGTACATATTATTAATCGAATTATGTGCTCGGCTATTGGTAAAAAAATTCCAAAAGAAGTGTGGAAGGGAAAGAGCATTGACTTGAGTTATCTTCGTGTGTTTGGTAGTCCGGTTTATGTGCATGATCTAGAAAATGATAAGTTTGAGCCTAGAACTTTCAAGGGGATTTTGCTTGGTTATACGGACGAAGTAAAAGGCTATCATATATGGAATCCAGAAACGAAAAAGGTTGTGTATTCTCATCATGTTACTTTTGATGAGCCGGCTTTGTTCAAGGAGAATAAGAGCTCATCGGATGTTTCGAATTTGGTTCATGGTGAATCAAAAGAGAAGGAAGTTATTCCCATCTTTCGTCCAAGGAGTAGAGTAGTTAGAGATGCTTGTGAGGAGGAAGCCGTTGATGTTACATCACATAGTTCACAGGGTGCCTCTAGTAGTGTTAGTGATGTACATGATTCTAGAGAGGATTCGGTTCAAGGTAGAGCCGAAGGGAGTTTGGGTGATAGTATTGCAACTCGGGTGGGTCGTCGTGCTATAAGGCCACTCGATAGATATGGTGATTGGAACTATCGGTTCAAGGTTCTAAATTAATCGAGTACATGGTGCATGGTTTTCCTTCGGGTGTTTCAAACCCTTTAAGGATTTTCGTATAAGATTCTTATCTAATTTTCCATATAGATACGTAGGTACCAATCCCATTAGTTGTATTTCAGTTCTTTCTTATACTGCTAAACTTATTGCATATCAAAAATGTAATTGCAACCATAACAAGTGCATATGTTCCATCAAAATCAATTCCAGATATTTGTGAGAAACCTTAAGCCACAAGTTGGGCTTCGTACCTAACAATCTCTCCATTTTCATTTCTCTTTCTTGGATACACCAGCCTATAACCATCGGGTTTGACATCGTTAGGTGTTTAGACTATAGGTCCAAAGACCTTATGTCATGCAAGAGATTGTAATTCATTATGAATTGCTTCTTTTCATTTCGACCAATCATTTCTTTGTTGATAATTATTCAAAGAAAGTGGTTCAGTATTATTATTTGCAATAATTTATTTAGCCATATGATATGAAAATATATTACCGTTGACTATTTCATTTCTATGCCCTACTTTATTTATATATGCATAACTTATTGATATATTTTCATTTAAAGGTACCTCTACCTCTTCATTGGATTCTGTGATTTTTGAAATTTTTTTATCTTTATTTATATTTTCAACTGAAAATTCAACATTTATTTTAGCAATTTTCTTACGAGGAGGTAAATCATTCGAATTAGCAGGCGTTTCTGCTTTTGAAGGAATTTTAGTGAATCATTAATTGTTATACTTTTAGTTTTATCATTTGGAATTTCTGTGTGCAGATGCGTTTGTAGCTGATATGTGTGACTTGGCCACTCTTGCAATATAAGTAAATGCATCACATACTTGATTTGCAATTTTAAGGAGGTGGGTCATTCTTTGTACTTTAGTTTCACATAAAGATGTATGTGTACCGAAATAAGATAAACTTGGCATTTTCCATCTAAGTTTACAACGTTCTTTAGATCGTTCTCCCATTAATGGCTGGAAAACCATCTCGTCAAAATGACAATTTGAAAAGGGGGATGGTAAGGACATCACATGTATTTTGTTCAATATATCTAATGATTGAAAGTGGGTCGAAACGATATAAATCCATAGTCATTGTAGCGATCCCATTTTAATGCAATGTGAGGGGTGCAATGGGGACATGAATGTTGCAAAGGGAGTACTCATGAGAAGCAGTTGGTCTAAGCTGAACTAATTCCACGGCATGCAAACTGACATGTCCTCGGGCTAATACTAGTAAATTTGTTCGCATCAACATTGATTTAGCAATTATTTGTAAGCACTTAATAAGGTATTCGATTAAGCCATTTTTGGTATGGACTTGAGAAAAAGGATCCTCTACTACAATTTCCATAGACACACAATAGTTGTCAAAAGTGAAACTTATAAACTCACCAGCATTATTCAACTGAATCGCTTGAATTCCACATTCCAGAGAATTAAAATGCAACTCAATAACTTATGCCAATAATTTTGCAAATGCAATATTGTAGGTTGGTAATAAAGTCACATGAGACTACTTTGTTAGTGCATCTATACGTATCAATGGAAAAATATGTTCTAGTAATTTTGAAAATCAAATCTTTTGAATTCCAGTAAAATTCAATTTTTTTCTTGTACAATTTATGAACAATGGTAAGCTATGAACTTAAATCTAATAAAAATGACAAACTATGACCTATATCTAAGAGAATGAACTATAATTGTTAAATTAAATAGTATGATCAAAATTGTGATCGCTGCATTAAAAAAATTGTTTTAAAATGTTTTCAACTCTGATATATATATAATCATTTTGCTATTGATATCTCAAAATGGAGAGAAAAAATTTGTTACAAAGTTATTTAATATGTACTGAACTACCATATTGATAGAGTTAGGGGTATGCCCTAGGGACAATTATGTAATTTGTTACATATATCCAACTCGTTGACCAATCTTGTTCAAAATAAAGGTGTTTTATTTCTATTATATACTTGATATAATGTGGTTATATTAATTAACTGATTTAATTAAAAGTATATTTAATAGAAAATCCATAAATGGTATGTTTTGTGATAGTAGTTACAAAGTGTTATAACCGTGAGTGATTTATCAAAATGAAACAAATATACCATTTTAGATGATCCTAGTCAAGATGCATCGAGACTGAATATCGATGTTTCTGTTGAGACTAGAGTACGTAACGCTCTCCAAATGTTGGAGAGTGTATTACTCATGACTGTAGGGGGCACTAAGGGGTTACGTACTAATAGTTATTGGATAACTATGGAATGACTCACTCGATAGTTTTCTGTTGGTTAATATAATAAGGTCAAGTAGAGGATTATCGATGTGACTAATTTACACAATTCTCTCGACTTGAGAATACTATTGATCTTCACTGTGGAAACTCCTCTTTGATTATAGTTAAACCATGGCACGGCATCCATCGAATGACTATAGTTGGGTCGAGTGGAAGCATTGGAAGTGAAACACTATTCAATAGAAGATTTGTCTCCTCAGTTATATGAGATTAGTATCACGGTCAACTGAAGTCAACTTATAGTCAAAGTCTCTGGACAGAGCATTTCGGTTAATAATAATTGTTATTATTTAACCAAGGACTTTACTTATGGACTATAAAGTTGAATGTGCATGATATTGGAATTTTGACCATTACCAAATTCCATAGATCCAAAGTGATATACTTTTAATGAAGAGAATTGGTGTAAATAATTGTCACTATTAGATACCGCTTATAATAAGTAAAATTGGATTTTACCAAAAAATGTAAGCGATAAATTCGGCCAAAATGTCACACCACTTGCTAAGTGACGTGTGAACGTTAATATTCAAATAGTTCGATATTAATCGCTGACCGAATTTACACCTTTGAGTCGCACAACCGCAACGATGAATTCTCTGAAAAACCACATGATTTAATTAATTTATAAAATATTGTAAATTGATTAGATTAATTGATATTTGAGAAATATTAATTATTATTTATTTGATGTTTGGAAGTTTTTGTAATTATTTTAAAACATTTATAAAAGTTATATTTGCGCGCATTGATATACGATATCGATGTAATTTAAAGATAATTGCATGAAATGATTTATGGAAATTTTATGTCATTTGATGACATGATTTATGGAAATTTTATGTCATTTGATGACATATCACTTGTAAAGAAAGGATTGGAGAGAAAGAAACAATCAAGGGAATTAATTAGAGAAATTTCAATTAAAGAATGGGAAAGGTTTCATTCTTTCAAATAAAATATATTCTCTAATTCATTCTGTACGTACAATTCATTCTTTCTCATTCAGTCTATTTCTTTCTCTCCTCCTAACTTTTCATGGTAGAAAACAAAAAAAAAATTCCCAAAATCTTTCAACTCCATGTAAAAACATTAAATAAAATAAATCAAAAGTGGTTCATCCATCTCTTGCAAGGATAGGATAGGGATCTTAAAGATCTGAGGAGACATCAACATTCAATGTGTGATTTTTAGGCAACATCCTAAGGTGATTATTTCGGATCTAGAAACATTCTTCATTCAAGGTGCAAATCAAAGGCAACATCAACAACGTGCGTTTTAAGGATTGGGTAGTAAGGTATGTCATTTTCTATATATAGATAGTGATTTTGCAATGTTTGATGGAAATTTAATTTGAATTTCATAATTCGTATGAAGTATTATTACCTTGCTTAATTAAAAAAATTGTTTATGAAAGATTGAATTATTTGTTGAATGATATGATTGAGTTTTCATTTGATAGATCAAAATTAAATTTGTTTATGTTTTAAAACAATATTTAAGTGTAGATCTATGTTTTTAAAAATTCTAACTAAAGTGTAATTCTTCAGATCTGAATGTTTACATGTTCGAATTAATTAGCTGTTTTTCTTTACTTTGTTAAATTGAAACTAAATATATATATTTTAAAATACAATGTTTTATTTTTGTTCTATGTTTTAACATTTAATTTAAATTCTATTTCTTCAAATCTGGAAATTTACATTTTCATGTTGATTGATTGAATTATATTTAAAGTTAAAAATGAAATTTATATGGAATCTGTAACGACCCGGTATTTCGAACCATTCGCAGACACACATGTCAGACTTGAATTGCTCAAAATATCATATTGTTAAATTATATTTGGCAAAACTCAGCATATACAGTAAATAAATCAATCACAGAATCACAGACACAGAATAATACAACAATAAGCAGCGAAAAAGATAAATAGTAGTTCATGAAGCTACTATATAAACAACAGAGTATGAACAAAATACAACAGTTCAAGATACATAGGAGTCTCAAATACATAAGCAATGACGAGTCTGAACATAACAATTGGAATAACTGAAATAACTGAAGCTGGATAGATAGATGGATCTCCAAGAGAAGCTCCAAACTCCAAAGGTGAGTCTCAATGTTGTGGCACTCAGTCTGACCCGAGCGTAAAGCAAAACACAATACACTCGAGTCAGGATTAACATTCTTATATTAATAAATTCAACTCAAGTGAAATGTCAACTGAAATACATGTAACTTAAAGGATGTTTGGGATTTCCATCCTCTAAGGATCTGTGGAACTATATACTATGTAGTAATATACGCTATTATAATATGTCTATAGTAAAATAAACTATTAAAATAGCGTTAAGGCGTTACCCATATCCCCCTTAACACATTCTTATATATTCCCATAGTCTATACAATATCGTAATTCCTCCGTAAACTGGAGGGCTATCAGAAGGCACTCCATAGGTATGGTACAAACCAAACTCGTAGAAGGCGCGATAGGGCATGCGACAAGGCACTCGAGGCAATGCCAGGGTAGATATACCGTTTGCGTATCCGGACTGGTGGTAACACATAGCAGCTACTACCGCCCACCTTGTGACACACTCCCAAATCAAAGGGTGCACCAAATCAAATCACAAAAGCAATAGAATGGTATCAAAGAAATGTGCCCGATCGGAGGAATGACCTCACTTGGCCCGGCGTGGCTCCTGTTTTAGCCGCATCAAGCTGACTCATGGGAGTCAGGGCTACGTAAATACCATATAGATTCGTCACCAAACCATCCTACTTCATTCTGGAATCTCCACCACGTACACAGTTATTAAAGTGGTTTCAGTATTGGCAGAGAGTATGACAATATCTGATCCCGGTCTCTTTAACAACCGTTATTATAACACCGTGGTCATTTCATTTTCAAACAGTTTATACTTCATATCAAAATACCATATTTATTTCAAAACCATATCAATTCGATATCATTATACATCTTAAATCATATTCATTTCCAAAATCATAACACTTTCAAAATTATAACACTTTCGAAATCGTAACACCTTTGAAATTGTAACATTTGGAAATCATAACACTTTGGAAATCATAGCTCTTTAGAAATCATAACACTTTAGAAATCATAACACTTTTGAAATCATAACACTTTGGAAATCACAACACTTCCAACTTAAACAGTTTAGATTGTTGAAAATAATGTATATATTAAAATGTTTATAAATTTAAAATAGTTTATATATATAATAAAATTTGTTTCCTCCAATTTCACAAATCGATTCAAATCATCTTAAATTTCAAAAAAAATCAATTTAAATCAATTCCAGTTTAACCATTTCAATTTGAAGTTCCAAAAATTTCAAGTTTAAATATTCAAACATTTACAATATAAATTTCATTTATATTTCACATTTAACTTTAATTTTTATTCAAATTGGAAATTATTCACTTAACCATTTTATAACAATTTATTTAAGTCCCAATTTATATATTTAAATCAATATTAAATATTTAATCTCAATTTTATTTAAAATTGAGAATATTCATTTAATCACTTTTTTTATCGAATCAAGTTATAAATCAAAATTTAAAATCTCAAAATCAATAAGTTCAAATAAATCCTTATTTAAATTCAATTATTAACCAATTTAAATTCCAAGTCAACATTAATTCATCTTCCCAACCTTTATTATTAAAGTTAATAAAAATCTATTTTTAAAAATATTTATGTAAATTTAAATAAATTCTTAAACATATTATAAACTAATTAAATTAAATTTTATTAAACTAAATCTTATTATTAAATTTATATTATATTAAAACTTATTTTATATATTTTTAAAATAGTAAAATTTTAAGTAAAATCTTAAAATTTATAATTTCAAAACTAACTTAAAACTTTAAAATTTTCAAAACATAAAATTTTAAAATCAAAAATTTAAACCTTTATACAATAACATATATATATATAACATCTTAAAATTAATATTTATTAAACCATATGTTTCTTTTCAAAACCTTGGAAGTCATTTTCAAAATATATATATATATATATAGACCAACGGTGTTTGTATATAATTCTCTATCTTATGGTCAAGTGATACGGATATTTATCATTTCAATCCGCAATTTAAATATATACGGGTATATATCATTTCAACCCGCAATCCCAAATTCAAAGTCAATGAAAATTGCTTGGGTTTATCATTTCAACCCATAACGATTTGCTCCTATTCTATAAAATCATTCGAGTATGTATCATTTCAACCTATAGGGAACAGGGAACTTGCAGAGTGAGAATAGTTATGATAATAATATAACATAATAACAACAAGCATATATCATCAGTGATAAATTAAATTAAATATAAACAACAGGATATGGTGTCATATCTCACACGTGAACAGTTACAGATAATAGCATATCATATTAACAATTACAAAATTAACAGTTCAATTTTTCGGCATATTTCAATTGTCGTTTCAATTGAAATCAAATTTAATAAATATAAGGATGTTAACCGTGAGTGATTGCTCACCTTTCAAGGCTAGAGAGGATAGACAATGAAATTGAGTTACGAATTCAAGCACGAATTCCAAAGCAAAGCACGATGGACACGAGTTCAATGGACAAGCTAATAAATCGGAATCAATGGAAACAATCAAAACCAACATGAAATAAGCTGGAGCAAGAGACATATCTAAACCCATATTAAAAATAAAATTCTTTATAACAGATATTTGAAAAATCAATATTAACTTCAAACATATATACATATATTGTTATCCCGCCTTTTGGCAAGGCCGTGACACCAAGGGCTTAACTAGAAACCGGTGACAGATTGTCTCGAAGACCAGCTACGCGCAAGGATCGCTATGGATATCGATGAAATTTGTCCGAGTCCGGATCGGGCTACGATTGATAAGGCACGTCGAGCAAAGCCGTGGGAACCCACATTCCAAGTTTCAGGAAGATCCGAGTTCGTATGCTCAAGATACCACCAATAGAAGATGAATGAGGTGGTATAAGTTCGAATCGATCAAAGTACTCCTGTCCTCGAATCCCCTAAGGAAGGATCCATCGAATCCATGGAAAGAACCATAGCTTCGACTCCATCGAGCAAGCCTCTGCCTCGAATCGATCGCGACAGACCTTGCTTCAAACCCATCAGAGTATGCCTTGCTTCGACTCCCTCGCGCAAGACTTATTTTGAACCCGATAGTTCGAATCCATTGAGCATCCCTTCCTTCGAATCCACAAAGGCTAGTCACTTCGACTCCATCCGATAACTGCCTTCGAGTCCACCCTGTTGAAGTGAATTCGAATCGATCAATAGTGTCATACCCTGATCGATTCGAACTAACGTTGGTCTAATCGATTCAAAGGAAGCACGTCTTCGAATCGATAACTTCGAATCCACGATGTCCACACAACTAAAACCTCGGGTATGACTCAGTAAAACTCGGAGGTAAAAGAGGATCGACCCGAAGCATGCGCACCACGCCGTTGTTTTCACATGCAAGAGAATCGATTCGAGCAAATTGATTCGAGCGTGTCGATTCGAACGACTCCAGGAAGCAAAAAACACCATATTGAATCGGTCATAACTCAAGATCTACAAATCCAAATGCCATGAAATTTTCACAGAAGCTTAAGCACATGATGAAGAATGTTCACACCAAATTTCAGCTCGATTGGACACTTTCTTGATCGATTCGAACCAAGGGTCGAATCGATCCCAAAGTGGGCCCGGATCTCCAGATTTCGGCCATGTGGGCCCCCTCACGTACCAGAAGCGGTCTCCCCGAATTTTAGGCGAAATATCAGCCTCCTACACCTATAAATAGAGCCCCTGGTCATTCAAAAAAGGGGTCAGAGAATTCTAAGTACTAAAGGGCGTCCAGATTCTGCCAGATTTACTCCAGAACACCACCGCTGCTTTAGATTGAGACTTAGCATATAAATTCAGTTGTACAACAGTATAAAGAATTGTAATCTTCAAGTATCGAGCAATAAAATCATCAAACTTCATAGTGGACGTAGGCAAAACGCCGAACCACTCTAAATCGCTTGTCTTTGCAATTTACTTTCTGTTATTTGGAGTTTTTGTTAGATAACCCACAGTTTTAATTTTCATTCTCCACTTTTATCTCTTCAAAAACTTCCGAAGAGTGTTGTGCCCATTTTTGGTACAAACACTTTGGTGTTTTCACTGAGAAGAAACCCGCTTTTTTCTCCTGCTCCTTGGATCTACCATCGATACCGGATTGTATAAATCCAAGAGGAAGATCCAGATCTCTAATTCATAATCCTTCCATTCTATTCAGATTTGCATAAAGTCTAGGAAAGGGATTCATCATTCAAAATGGTTAGCACAAGAACCGCTTCTACAGCTGCTGGACAAGAAGGTAGGGATGGACAGAATCCTGCTCAACAACAACCATCCAACCAAGACAACGTCGCTCATTCAGAACCGTCTGGACCAGTCACCAGACAGGAGCTCCATATGTTGCTTCAAGAGCTGACTCAAAGTCGGCAACAATTGGCCGAACAGTTGCATGCTAATATTGAATTAACAAACCAACTGAACCGCCAAGGCCGCAGAAGGTCCAGACGGAATGATATCTCCCGATCATCTACTGAAAGTTCCGCTTCATCGGACCATTATCACAGATCTACCCGTCCTCGATTAGATGGGAGTCATGCACAAACGACCGGATATCAACCCGCCTTGACTGTTGGACAGTTGAGGGCAGGACCGTCGACCAGCTTTCAGGCCGCGCCCTCAACACAAGGAGGCCCTACTACACAGCATACCACGGACAATCGTGCCGCAGCTGCCACAATGGAAACAAGGGTTGATACCCGAAATCTTTTAGAGCCAAATAATCAGCAACGTGGGCGTACTTCTGAATCATACGTCCCAGAAGACGCTGAGCCAAGGAGGCGAAATTTGGATCGTCGATAGTGCCCGGTCCAAACTCGCGCTGTGGAACCCGACCACACCTTAGCTCAGCAGGCCCAAAATGTAGCAATGCCTGACATTTCGACTATGATACGTCAGATGATCCGCGAAAGCCAAGGTCTTACCAACGACGATTGGGGGATTTCTCGAAGTCATACTCCTTTCACGGATGAGATACTATACGCTGAACCTCCTCGGCGATTCAGAATGCCAACTCTCCCTATGTACGAAGGAAATTCTGATCCCAATCAACACATTTTGAAATATGAATGGTCAATGAGCGCCGCAAGGGCCGACGACGCAGTGAAATGCTGAAGTTTCCCCATCTCACTGGGAGGAATTGCAACAATGTGGTTTACAAGATTACCTCCTAGATCTATCTCTTCATTTGATCAATTGGCTAAGAAATTTGTTGAACAATTTCGCATGCATGTCGCTAGACCCAAAGATGTTAACACCCTGTCCAATGTTACCCAAGCTCATGGGGAAACGTTAAGGCGTTACTTGGAGAGATTCCATGCAGCATGTGTGGAGATTAGTAATCCCAACGATAACTCAATTTTAATGGCACTGACTAAGGGAATCGATCCCGATTCTGAGTTTGGAAACTGGTTAGCTGGAAAACCACCCGCATCGTTGGACCATTTCTACTCCAAAGCCGCTCAATTCTTACGGCAAGAGGACGCGAAACAGTCTAGGAAGCAGGACGATGCGAAGCCCGGAAGTGAAGGAATACAAAGTAATGTAGCAGTTAAACAGTCCGGTGAAAATTCCGGAAAAGTTCAATTAAATATCCAAAATAAACAAACTCAGCAAAGAGGTAACAATGGTCAGAATAAGAAAAGAGATCCAAATCCAGGCCCACGGCGTAGGGCTCCGATGTTCGAAAATTATACACCATTAAATACATCGCTGGAAAATGTGTACCTACAAACTTGCAACACTGAACAGTATAAGAAACCCGCTCCGAAGCGGTCATCAGAGAGGCAGATTCAGACAGGGAAGTTTTGTAGGTTTCATGAAAGTTATGGCCACAATACTAATGACTGTCGTCATTTGCAGGATCTCATAGAAAAGTTGATCAGGGAGAGAAAGTTAGATCAATTCGTGCGGGCACCGCAGTCTGGTGGTGCGGGCCCATCAAACCCAAACCGAGCACAAGACCAAGAAAGACAAGAGGAACCCGCTCGTACAGGCGGGAGGCTAGTTATCAATACCATAAGTGGTGGTCCTCATCCAGCGGACAGAAGCTGGAGGGAAATGGAGTCGTATGCTAGCTCTATCAGGCATGCGAGCTTCGAATGCTGCAGTAATTATGAGGATGGAACCCCGGCTAAACAATAAAAGACAATGTCTGATGACATCATATTTAGAAGTAGAGACGCTGACAAAATCGAAGCACCAACAATCGACCTACTGGTCATATCCGCCCAGGTTGGTCCTGCTTGGATGAAGAGGATCCTGGTCGATAGTGGGAGTTCTGTAAACATTTTATTCAAACGAGCTTATGATTTAATGAAGATGGAAGCAAAGGACTTGAAACCCTGCCAATCCCGAGTTCACGGCTTCAATGGGAGTGCTACGATACCCACTGGAATAGTGGAACTACCAGTAGAACTGGGGATTGGAGAACGCAGGAGAACCCGACTGCTGCAATTCGTTATTCTAGACATCGCTTCACCGTATAATGCATTCTTAGGCCGACCAGCCCTTGCTGAATTCAGGGCAGCCATTGCCCCGTGGTGTTTGACTTTGAAGTTCCCAACTGACCATGGGATTGGAGTCATTCAAGGGGATCATGCAGCAGGAAGAGCCTGTTACGTTGCTGAATTGCGTGAAGCGCAGAAGAAGGAGAAAGGAAAGGGCGTAGAGGAATCTCTCTGCGTTCGTTTTACTGATAATTGACAACTAGCGCCTGGGCCCCGGCCCGGGCACCACTACCAATTCCTTAAAGATCTTGACCCTAGAGATAACGAAGATAAAGATGAAGTTAAAGAGAATCAGGCTTCTCCAGCCGAACTGACTGTGGACGTCCCAGTCAGTGAAGATGACGACTCAAAAGTACTAAAAGTTGGATCTCAACTGGGAAAACAAATACAACAGGAATTGGTTGAATTTCTCCAAGCGAATCTCGATGTTTTCGCCTGGACGCACTCTGATATGTGCGGAATCTCACCAAGCATTGCGAGTCACTCCTTGAATATTGATCCGCGACATGTTCCGGTCAAGCAAAAAAGGCGTGGTATGGATCCAGAAAGATCTGCCGCCCTTAAAGAAGAGATTGACAAGTTGCAATCAAATGGTTTCATCCGATATGCTCTATACCCGGAGTGGGTGTCAAATCCGGTAATGGTTCGAAAACCGAATGGGAAATGGAGAACTTGTGTCGACTACTCCGACTTAAACAAAGCTTGTCCAAAAGATAGTTTTCCACTTCCTCGAATTGACCAACTCGTAGACTCAACCGCAGGCCATGAATTGTTATCCTTTATGGATACTTATTCCGGTTATAATCAAATACCTATGCATTTACCCGATCAAGAACATACCAGTTTCATGACTGATCTGGGACTCTACTGTTACAGAGTCATGCCTTTTGGTTTAAAGAATGCCGGAGCAACTTACCAACGCTTGGTTAATCGAATGTTCGCTGACCAGATCGGGAAGACCATGGAAGTTTATGTGGATGACATGTTAGTAAAGTCCCGATTTTCCACAGATCACGTCAGAGATTTAGATTCAATGTTCCGCATCCTACGAGAATATGGAATGAAGCTTAACCCGTTGAAGTGCCACTTTGGCGTTGCATCCGGAAAGTTCCTCGGTTTCATCGTCAACGCTCATGGGATAGAAGCAAATCCCGAAAAGATCTGGGCAATAAGGAATTTGCAAACTCCAAGGACCATAAAGCAAGTCCAGAGTCTCAACGGGAAGGTAGCAGCGTTAAGCAGGTTCATTTCAAAATCCACTGATAAATGCATTCCTTTTTTTGATTTGATCCGGAAGGGAAAACGAAACTTTGAATGGACCATGGAGTGTGAAGGTGCATTCCGATCGCTGGTTCAACATCTCTCTACGCCACTGATCCTGTCAAAACCGGTTGATCACGAACAGTTATACCTTTATCTGGTAGTATCGGAGCATGCGATCAGTGCCGCTCTGGTCCGAGAAGAAGATCGAGTGCAGAGACCGGTCTATTATGTTAGCAAACGATTGACCGGAGCTGAAAGAAATTACCTAAGGTTGGAGAAACTGGCTTATTGCCTAGTCATTGCCTCAAGAAAGCTTCGTCCTTATTTCCAAGCTCATCCGCTTACTGTGTATACCGATCAGCCGTTACGACAGGTCCTCACGCGGCCTGAGACGTCTGGAAGGTTACTCAAGTGGAATATCGAACTGAGTCAATTTGACATTACTTATGCTCCGCGGAAAGCCATTCAAGGGAAAGTCCTAGCTGACTTCATAGCTGAATTTACTGTTCCGGATGACTTACCCGAAACCAGCGAATCTCCTGAATATATCTGGAAACTTTATACAGATGGTGCATCAAACGATCGGTGTTCGGGTGCTGGTGTTGTACTAGAAACCCCCGAAGGACGATCCATATGCTATGCTTTGAAGTTTGATTATCACGCAACCACAAATGAAGCCGAATACGAAGCTCTATTGACTGGGTTAAGACTTGCCAGAGATCTGAGAATTATCGCTATAGAAATTTATTATGATTCACAGTTGGTTGTGTGCCAGGTTCGGGGAGAATATCAAGCAAGAGACCGAAGATTAGCTGCTTACCTAGCCCGAGTTCAGGAAGCACAGGATCAGTTTGATTATTATGCCATTTACTATATACCACGAGATCACAATCAAAAGGCCGATTCATTGGCAAAGTTAGCCAGCACAGGTGAGGCACAGCAAATGGGACTCGTCCCCGTCGAAACTTTGTCCTCCCCAAGCATTGATCAAATAAAAACGAGCGATGTGTTTGAAACCTCTCCCTGTAGAGAATCATGGATGACCCCATATCGAAATTACATTGAGAGTGGGATGTTGCCTAAGCACCGAAATGAGAAAAGGCAAATTGTACGGAAAGCTTCGCGGTTCGTCATTCAGGACGGGATCATGTATAGAAAAGGTTATTCTGTTCCACTCCTCCAGTGTATCGCTCACGACGAAGTCAAACGAGTGTTACAAGACGTGCACGAAGGAGAATGTGGCGATCACACCGGTGGACAAGCACTTGCTAAAAAAATACTCCGATATGGATATTACTGGCCGACAGTGAACCGAGATGCAGCCAACTATGCCAGAAAGTGCGACAAGTGCCAGAAACACGCTCGAATTCCAAGAGCCCCACCTACCGAGATAACTCAAATGGTCAGTCCCTGGCCGTTCGCTATGTGGGGTATTGATATCATCGGCGCTTTACCTCTGGCGAAAGGTGGAGCGAAGTACGCCATCGTCGCTGTTGACTACTTCACGAAATGGGCCGAGGCCGAAGCTCTCGCAACGATCACAACGAAAAAAGTGATAAACTTTGTGGTTCACAACATCATCTGTCGATTTGGACTCCCGCATACCATCATCACCGATAATGGAACCCAATTCGAGAGTTCAGAATTCAAGAATTTCTGTCAACGGTTTCATATTCATAAAAAGTTCTCAGCGGTCGCGCATCCACAAGCAAACGGTCGGGTCGAAGCTGTTAACAAAGTTATAAAATCCATCTTAAAGAAACGACTAGAAAAGGCTGGGGGCAAATGGGTCGATGAACTCCCAATGGCATTATGGGCTTATCGAACAACTCACAAGACCGCAACCGGACACACCCCATTTTCCTTATCTTATGGCTCGGAGGCCGTTATTCCAGTCGAGACAGAAGTATCTTCTCACCGCATAACTTATTATGATCCAAAAACAAATGCTATATTACTCGCTGAATCTTTGGATCTGTTAGACGAGAAACGGGAAGAAGCTGATTTGAGAGCGGCCGCATACCGAAGTCGAGTCGCCCGGTTGTATAATACCAAAGTTCGACCCCAAACCTTTGAACTCGGCGATCTTGTCCTCAAGAGAATCTATCCGGTTCCTTCACACATGAAACCAAATTGGGAAGGGCTGTACGCGATGACACAAAGACTTGGAGATGGCACATTCAAACTATCAACCGTGGACGGTCTAGTTTTACCAAGGGCCTGGAACAGCGAGAGTCTCCGTCGCTACTACATATGACAGGCTTTATTTATTTCATTATGTTTTTACTTCAGCAATTTACTTTCGCATTTCGAAATTAGAATTTGTAATAAGGCGACTAATTTTGCCATATTTTCTTATTTCAGCAATAAAATGCCATCTCTTCGAGCCAGAGCTGTGATTCATTAAATACAATGTACAACATCACGATGCACGAAGAGCTAAATTCCATCACACAGTGGAATTTATTCAAGTAGGGAGTGGCTATGAAGCAATCAACCACTCACTAAATGAAACCCGAGCTCGGGGGCAAGCCATCACATCAGGCCAGAAACGGGTTGATACACGACAACCCTTCACTTAACTCCGTACTCCCAGAGTGCGAGGCGGAGTATAAACATTCCTTAACTCCGTACTCCCAGAGTGTGAGGCGGAGTATAAACATTTACTTAACTCCGTACTCCCAGAGTGCGAGGCGGAGTATAAACATTTACAAAATCCCAGAGTACTCCAAGAGCGCGAGCTGGGTACAAACTTTTTACTTAACTCCATACTCCCAGAGTGCGAGGCGGAGTATAAACATTTACTTAACTCCGTACTCCCAGAGTGCGAGGCGGAGTATAAGCATTCATTCAACTCCGTACTCCCAGAGCGCGAGGCGGAGTATAAACATTCACAAAACCCAGAGTACTCCGAGAGCGCGAGCTGGGTATAAATATCAACAAACTCCAGACTCCGAGAGCGCGAGCTTGAGTATAAACATTACTCAACTCCGTACTCCCAGAGTGCGAGGCAGAGTATAAACATTTACTTAACTCCGTACTCCCAGAGCGCGAGGCGGAGTATAAACATACATCAACTCCACACTTATCCCCAATACTGGGGGCAGAACCATAACACATAACAAGTTGAAGACAAAAGGGAATAAATTTTCATTTCCACTATCAACAGAAAGAATCTGATTATAAAGTGGTTCAAAAATTTTCTACTAGTGGGAGCCGAATCCACATCTATACACGACTACAGAAAAGTCAACAAAATACTACCCCATGCAGCGGAAAATTAAAGAAAGAGTTCAATCTTTCTTCTTCCTTATTTTCTTCTTCGGGGTAGCTCCGCCAGATCCGCTGCCTGATTTTCCCCTCAACCGCTTACTCTTTTCAGGCTTGTCCTCCGGCAGCGACATAATATCAACGTCTTCCTCAGAGATTGAGGTGACGGAAATTCTTCTCGGAGGACGAGTTGAAGGCATGGGAGCAGTAACAGGGAGTGGGGCAGGAGCAGCTTCAATAACTACAGTACCGCCCGGTGAGATCACCATTAATGGGGCAGGCCCTGACGGATTCATACCAGCAGTCCCTGCTGCCATCTTGGAGTCGATCTCAGCAAAAACTTCGTCCTCACGGGATGCTTGGGCCGCATCAGATGCGCCAGTAGCTGGCATAGATGAACTAACGGCCAGAGCAGCCCCACTCATAGCATCGGATGGGTTGACGGAGGGATTGATGGGTTCATTAAGAAGCTCCTCAATCATTTGAGCGCTAAAAGAAAACATGTTTGCATCTCCCTCTTCGCCAACCAAGGTAGAAGTCGTGATGGCTTCAGTAAAAACAACCCCTTGCGTTTGATATGGAACTGATAGTGCAAGAGGCGCAGAAACAACGACTTCAGTCACTGAAATGCGACAAAGCGAAGATTGTTAGCCAAGTGTGTTGCTTAAGGTTCTTCACAACTAAAATGCGGGAAGCGTTCAAATACCTTCCTTAGTCTGGACCGGAACATGGGCAGAATCATCGGCGGAAGATAATAGCGGTTGGTCAGGGTTATATGCAGGAACGGACGGAGGATTTGCCGCACCAGTGGTTTTGGGCAATGTTGGAACAACAGCTTCGACACTTGCCTCGTGATGCGCGATCCCCGAGCCTTCGCCTGTCTCTAAAGGTTGAACACCAAGTCTCTCTTTTGCCAAGGAAATCACCGCTTCGTGGAGAGTTCTCCTTTCATCTTCAGTGAGCAAGCGCATCTCGAGCTCAAAGTCATCAAGTGTTTCATCTGGATGTGCTGCTCTCTTCTCCTCCACCAGCCTGGTCCAGGCGTTGTAAAGAATCATGGCGTCATTTCCCAGCCACGCTAAATTTCTGTGCTCCAGCACATTGGCGTTGTACGTGACCAAGAGATCATCAAACTCAGCGTCCATCCTGGACCGCTCCTCCAAAATCTTTTCTTGAGTTTCCGCGTCCGTAGACTTAGACTTAGCCGCCACCGCCGCAAGTTCGGCTCTAAGAGATACAGCTTGGTCGCAAGCCTCTTGGGCAGTGGTGTTTGCATCGTCCTTCTCCTTCACCATTTCGACAAATTTGGCCTTGAGCTTGTTCAACTCCTTAATGGCTAAGTCTCGCTCAGCTGCAATAGTGGTGTTGCGGTGACCCATCTCTTCTACCGTGGCGCAGTGTTCCTGTTGCATCCTCGCCAGTTTGGCCACGGCATCCTCATGTTTCTGAAGTGCTTCAAGCTCTGACTTCCGGAGCGTCTCCATTTCGGATTGAAGAACCTGAATAATGCATTTCTGTTTAACAATGTCAGCATCACGTTCCTCAATGATCCTCGCCCGGTCAAAAGCTACTTTCGATGCTTTCGCTGCCGCTTTGTACCACACCTTATACTGAGCATAGAAGTCACGGATATAATTATGAGCAATGTTCTCAGCATCCGGAGGAATTCTTTTAAGATTAGGAGGGAAGACATAGGCATCCATACAAATTCAGGAAAATCTTTTTTCATTTGCGCAAGTTTGATGGCTCCTTCGCTTGTCAATTCAGCCGGAACCTGTTCTACCATAGCAGCTGTTGTTGGTTCCACTCTTAACCGCTGAGTATCGGGCCGTGAAGATTGAGAAGGCCGTTGCGGCTGCTGAGAAGGCCCAGGGAGATCTACGGGGACCCTAGGAGGCGGAGGAGAACGAGATCGGGATCGGTGCTGGTGCCCCCGATCTCTGTCGGTGCGATCATGGCCAAAGCGGCCACGCCAATAGTCTCTATCCCTATCATGGCGCTCCTGGCTAGTATAACCATGCCCGTGATCTCTATCCGATTCTCTTCTACGGTAATCATAATATGGGGAAGATTGGCGCACATTACGGAGCCTATCCAGAGTAGATCCTCTGCCTGACATTTCACCTGCGATAAAAAAGAATTACGGATTAGGATCCGACAAAGCAATGTTTACTATGCAAAAGTCATGAAGTGCTGTGGAAGTGTGTGTAAATGTGTAAACCCCCAAACCCACCGGAAGTGTTGACCGCACTTAAAGGAAAGGGCTCGTTCATATTTAGGACATCTTGAAATTCCTCCAACCCAGGATTATGAGAAATCGATATATAATCTGGGATAGGAATATCGTCAAGCCCTTTGAAAGAATCTCTCGAATGAGAAGGGGCGGCCTCAGAAATCATGACTCCGGAAGTGGGAGGAGACACATCTACAGATTTCCACCCCTTGGACTTAAGTTTTTTGGAAACGGCGGTTTTGCCTTTCCGTTTTTCTCCCGACTCTTCAAAGTTTCCCAAGAGATCAGCCATCGGCTCCGAATCTGTATGGGTTCTTTCTTCGTCACTCGCTTCGGTTATGGTGATTCCGAGCGGTTTCTTCGCCGTTTTCTTCTTGGTTTTCTTTTTGTTTTCCTTCTTGGAGGCGGGCTTTGCCAACCCTTCGATAACTATACTTTGATTGATTTCGATCAGACCGAGAGTTCTTAAGTTATAGTCATTCATCACCGAGTCGATATGTCTTAGCTCACTCGGAACTTCTTGGAGACTTCGGACTATACCCTTGAAGTACCCGCCATCGGGTCTGGAGATAATGGCTATAAGAGAAATAAGATGTCAATACTAACGCCAAAAAGCTATTGGTCAAGAGAACAGGTTAAGGCGCTTACGTCTAGACAACCATCGCCTAGCGAAACCCGGAGGGCATCGAACATAGAACCATTCGTTCTTGAAATAACTCAGTTGGGTCCAGGCTCCAACAACAACTTGGCAATTTCTAACTGCCTCCAGAAATGTAAAAGACGGGCTATCACCCCTACTCTTGAAGTTAAATATATGTCTAATCTCGGTTGGCCTTGGCGGGCGAAAGAGACAGTCCATAAATATGACAAAGGCACTGTTCAGCAACGCGTGCCCGTTGGGATGAAGTTGCGAAGGAGCGATTCCTAAATATGATAGCATCCCTCTGATATATTCATTGAAAGGAGGGAGCGTTCCGGCCGCGCAAGCATGGCGATAGAAAGCTGTATATCCTTCGGGCGGATTGTGCGGTCTATCATCGGCACTGGGTAATAACACATCGTCCAGAGATATGTTATGTTTCGAGCATATTCGACCCAATAAGGGCGCGGAAATATTAGATTGGACTGAATCAACGAGGTCCTCGATAAATATAGCCTCTGCCAATTCATTTGGAGCTGGATCGATTACGTCGGCAGGAATATCGGGAATCTCAAGCACCGGAGGAGTCGAGCTCTGCACCTCTTGTTGTTGGGAGCTCGAAGATTCCATAATTAGCTAACTCATCATAAAGAAACGTTAAGTACATAAAGAGCCCGTGCATGCCCCAGTGTAGTGTGTATGGATGTGTCGTGCAGTACGAGTAATGTGCGTTACTTAAGCAGATTCTACAGATTAAAGCAAGATGTCCGTACAACAAAATTTGGGAATTTGAGCATAAAAATGACCGTCATCGCTGACCGTCACTTCCACGCCATCCAAACGCTATGAACCACTTCAAGTATAAATCAGTTGTATTACTGGTTAAGTCTTAGTTCCATCGACGAGCTTCAGAGGAAATTCAAGTTTAAATCTTTCAGTCAAGTTCGATTATGCAAGGCCGAAGCTCGTCGGAATCAAGTATGCTAAAATTCATTGAGTTCATCAAAGTTCAACTTGAAATTGGTCATAGTTCAAATGCTGGAGAAAATCAGAAGAGTAGTAGTCTCTGAAGCAAAGATGTTCGAATCGATCAGGGCGAATCGATACGGGTCGAATCGATGCAGATCGAATTGATTGCCTTCGAATCTGTGTGGTTCGACTCGATGTAATTCTGGGATGGAGAAGCACTTCGAATCCACGAGCATTAAGTAACTTCGAATCGATCTAAAATTGAATACCTTCGAATCGATCGGGGTATCATTACTTCGAATCGATCGACACGAGACCTTTGTCTTTCGTAACCATCGATTCAAAGCCATGCGCTCGAGATCGATTCGAATCGTTCATTCCTGGATCGAGGCGAAGCAATGAAGAACAAACGTCCATCAATAGCTAAATTGATGCGATTCCTCAGGATCATCGAGTCGACCCATTTCACGCAGACCCCATAACTCTTCAAAATTTTCAGAAGGAAAGATTGAATTGATGCCAGGAAACTTCCAGTTTCATCACTCTTAGATCGACTCGATCCATTGGTTACCTGATTTGGTTTGATTACAAATGAAAACTTGGAGGAATTTGATCAACTCGTGGGAATCGCGATTGTTTCTGACTCTGAAAGATCGATTCGAAGAAGGGAGCAATTGCGACAGTAAAAACTAAAAATAAAATTAGCCTCGCGTATTTATATGGGTTCAAAGGACGACTCGAGGCTCTTCGTCTCCCGGTCATGTTGACCGATCATAACAGGTCACAACTCCATCGATTCGAAAGATCGCTCGGTTACCCATCGCCTTCGAATCCATCTAGTTTCGAGCCCTTAAACTGCATCGAATCCATCCATGCAGTATCAAAGCCTCATCGATCCGAAGTAGACAGTTCAAATTCACCAATTCGAACTTCAACGTACGTACGCTACGAGTCAGCTTCGAGACCATACCTTCGAATCCATCACTGTCGAACTCATCAAAGCTTTGAGTCCATCCGGATAACATCGATGCGAAGCCCCATCGATTCGAAGCTCTATCGATTCAAAGCAGTCAACAGAAGATGAATCAAGATCACTATGCCCCATCGATTCGAAGTGCCTACTTCGAGACCATCGACTCATAGCGGATCGAGAAACGTAGATTCGAGTAATCCTCTCGAATCCATCGAAAACGATCGAATGGGGATAAACGCATCGCTTCGAATATAAAAATTATTACTTGTCTACCTTGTACAGCGGTTCAGGAGAGGATCGATACCAAGGAATAGTCATGGACAATCATCAATACACCGTTTAAACTCGAATCTCAAATCGATTCAGGAGAGGATCGATGCAGAATTCGATAACAAACCGAACTGGCAACGACTTGCGATCACGCGACGTCAACTAAAGTCAGACAAACAGCCAATACAGAATACAGAATACAACTTTCGGTAAAGCATGTCATAGCTGTCCAATGAGAGAACGCAGCTTTTCAAAGCACGCCGTGTTTACACAAGACGTACTTTGGGGGGAAAATGTTATCTCGCCTTTTGGCAAGGCCGTGACACCAAGGGCTTAACTAGAAACCGGTGACAGATTGTCTCGAAGACCAGCTACGCGCAAGGATCGCTATGGATATCGATGAAATTTGTCCGAGTCCGGATCGGGCTACGATTGATAAGGCACGTCGAGCAAAGCTGTGGGAACCCACATTCCAAGTTTCAGGAAGATCCGAGTTCGTATGCTCAAGATACCGCCAATAGAAGATGAATGAGGTGGTATAAGTTCGAATCGATCAAAGTACTCCTGTCCTCGAATCCCCCAAGGAAAGATCCTCTGAATCCATGGAAAGAACCATAGCTTCGACTCCATCGAGCAAGCCTCTGCCTCGAATCGATCGCGACAGACCTTGCTTCAAACCCATCAGAGTATGCCTTGCTTCGACTCCCTCGCGCAAGACTTATTTCGAACCCGATAGTTCGAATCCATTGAGCATCCCTTCCTTCGAATCCACAAAGGCTAGTCACTTCGACTCCATCCGATAACTGCCTTCGAGTCCACCCTATTGAAGTGAATTCGAATCGATCAATAGTGGCATACCCTGATCGATTCGAACTAACGTTGGTCTAATCGATTCGAAGGAAGCACGTCTTCGAATCGATAACTTCGAATCCACGATGTCCACACAACTAAAACCTCGGGTACGACTCAGTAAAACTCGGAGGTAAAAGAGGATCGACCCGAAGCATGCGCACCACGCTGTTGTTTTCACATGCAAGAGAATCGATTCGAGCGTGTCGATTCGAACGACTCCAGGAAGCAAAAAACGCCATATTGAATCGGTCATAACTCAAGATCTACAAATCCAAATGCCATGAAATTTTCACAGAAGCTTAAGCACATGATGAAGAATGTTCACACCAAATTTCAGCTCGATTGGACACTTTCTTGATCGATTTGAACCAAGGGTCGAATCGATCCCAAAGTGGGCCCGGATCTCCAGATTTCGGCCATGTGGGCCCCCTCACGTACCAGAAGCGGTCTCCCCGAATTTTAGGCGAAATATCAGCCTCCTATACCTATAAATAGAGCCCCTGGTCATTCAAAAAAGGGGTCAGAGAATTCTAAGTACTAAAGGGCGTCCAGATTCTGCCAGATTTACTCCAGAACACCACCGCTGCTTTAGATTGAGACTTAGCATATAAATTCAGTTGTACAACAGTATAAAGAATTGTAATCTTCAAGTATCGAGCAATAAAATCATCAAACTTCATAGTGGACGTAGGCAAAACGCCGAACCACTCTAAATCGCTTGTCTTTGCAATTTACTTTCTGTTATTTGGAGTTTTTGTTAGATAACCCACAGTTTTAATTTTCATTCTCCACTTTTATCTCTTCAAAAACTTCCGAAGAGTGTTGTGTCCATTTTTGGTACAAACATATATCAAGCTCGAAATCTATATATATATATATATATATATATATATATATATATATCAAGATCATTATTAAATTTAACATATATATTAAAATATACACATATACTATATACATAGTATATGAAATCATTTCTCAAAACTAATATCTTATATGTACACTCATACAATCTTGTACACGTACCCCACAATATTATAAAAATATATACTATATACCTTAACATATATAATATATACACCTTATTGTAAATTTTAGAAATCTGAACATACATAAACTAAAATATTATAAACTTTATAACATACACGCAGCAGTAGATAAACTTTATTAAATGAACTTTATATGTGAACATAATTTATGATATGTTACTGTTACATAACCTATATAACATACAAACTGAGATGAACATATTATATAAAATCTTAGTTTAGTTTTATATATATATAAGCGGATAACTATCTATATATTTATAAATCTATATCATTTAGAAATCAATACTTTAATAAACAAATATCACCTTTATTATAAAACTACAATCAGACTGTATACATATCAAAGTGTATAACTACAAATTGTAAAAACATATATATATAACTAATACAAACTCAAACCCAACAGACCCTTTAAATATTTAACGCATATCTCTATATATATACATACAGTATATATAAAGGGGCATTTCACTAGAAGAACAAACTTTGCAGTCCAATTAGTTTCTAGGACACACATCCATAGAAATTAATTTCAAGGCCAAAGTCAGTAGACTAATTGTTTTTAAGGACAAAGTCAGCAGTCCAATTGCTTTCAAGGACATAATTTCATATGTTTTTAGACCTTAGAAACTAATTATTTTGCATTTTGTCCTTAAAATTAATTATTTCAGTTGTGCGTCCTAGAAACTAATTGCACTTGCTAAAAAGGCCCTTGTGGCTAATTTCCACATATATAAATATCTCTTAACACATAAACACTTTAAATACTGGCATATATATATGATATATATAAATATATACCTCTCCCATTTCTTTTATGTGATATAGGCTGGACGGCGAGGTGGTGCTCGGCTGATGGGCTTGAGGAGGGTGGCGGTGAGGAGATCGGCTGAGGAAACGAATGGGTTCAGTTGCACGAATGGGAAGGGGTGGTTGAGCGAGCTATAGGGGATGGCGGAGATCTGGGGCTAGGTAGTGCTAGTGAAGGCGACGTATAAAATTCATGAATAATATATATATATATATATATATATTTAGTAAAGGAGGAGGCGGCCATGCGAGATGAAGAAGAAAGACAGAGAGATTGCAACTTGCAAGCAAGGAAAAGAATAGGCTTCCAATAAATAAATACAAATGAGTACACGTGCCTTATGTATTGTTATATATCTTTTTATTTATAAGGCCATATCAAATGGAAAGGAGATGGGGGGTCTTGGAAATAATAGGAATGAAAGAAAGTTTGTACAGTAAAGCAAACGAACAGGTTTTAAAAAACTTATATTATTTTGTTTTCGAACCAGAACAAAAAAAAGAGAGCTGTCAGTGGATTATAAATTTAATTTTTCAGCGTAACAAAGGAGTGAAAGAAAGTAAACAGGCACAAATTGAAACCAATGGAATAACAACGGCCAAAAGCTGATTTTAAGGAAAGTTATTAAAGCAATCTATTTGATTCCTTCGGCTGCACGTTTCAAATTTGAAAAGTAAAGGAAAGTTAAAAGTCATCAGTTTTGGTACCGTTACAACGGATCGAAAATTTCATTTCCGACACGTACCGGATCTCAAAAATACAGAAATAAATATACCACGGAGATCAACGCGATGAGGGGAACAGAATGGTACACAGATATCAGTGATACAATCGAATTATAAAAATTCAAATTTCCGTAACCGGAAATGCTGCAAAATTGCAGAAAATAAGATAAACGGAGCTAGAGACCAAATTTAGCGAAACGAAATATGACGTCTCTCTCAGAAATTGATTTACAAATTTATTATATAAAAATATTCAAGTTTGGAAAACATTTTATTATCATCAAATATTAACTGATTTAAATTGAAATAAAATTACACAATGAAATAAACTTCTATATTTTCAAATGAAAATTTACCATTTGCTATGTTTACATAGACGCATAACAAATATTAAATTTTCCTTTCCAAATTTAATCATTTAAAATTTCACAAAAATTCAGTTAATTGCGTTATTAAAACCATTGAAATTTACGGGTCGTTACAGAATCAATACAATGTTTCAATTGTAGATCTATGTTTTAATGTTTCATAGCAAAGTGTAATTTTAGTTTTGAATTTTAATACATGTATGTATGTATGTTTGCATGTATCACTTGTGTTATCCCACCTTTTGGTTAAAGATGGAATATCAACAAAATTAGCAAGGAAAAATGGATATCAGGATTGGAGTTCGATTGGAAATAAGGCTGCAATCGATATCGTCAAAATTTGGCCGAGCTCCGATCAGGACGGAATCGATTGAAGATGATGATGAGGACTAGGAGAGGCTACGTTTCAAATTTCAGGTCGATCAGAGTTCGTATGCACAAGATATGGATGGGTTAAAGAGCGTAAGGATTGGTTCGTATCGATGCATTTCGCATCGATCGGCAGGCAGCATTTTGTAACGATGCGTTTCGTATCGATCAGCATTGGTTCGACTCGATGGCGTTCGTATCGATCAGGTTGGAAGCATGCGGCACACTTCGAATTTGTGCTCTCGTATCGATCACAGGTAAGTTTGGTTCGTACCCATCCACTCTATAGCCTTCCTTCGTATCCAAGAGGTTCATGGTTGTTCGAATCGATTGCATTCGCAAACGATCATGGGATAAACGTTATTCGTATCCATACGTATACGGCCCTTATTCGTATCCGCCTCAAAATAAACCACTTCGTATCGATCGTGTTGCAGCGATCGATACAGAAGACATCTCACCAGGGCGAACATGGGCTGGGTCAAATGGGTACGAATGGGAGGTTACCGTTGGATGCGAAAGAAGGGGTGAAGCCTCGATCAACACGGCGAAGAATATGGATCTACCCAGGTTTATCGTTCCACGTCAACGAGCGACCACGTGCCTTCGAACGGTACGAAGAGGATGGATACGAACCAGTGGAGTCGAAATCAGCAGCCCTCGGAACACATGAGATTGCATCGATCATATCTCCTAAACAACAGATCCAAATACCATGAAATTTTCACAGCAGCTTGCATATAAGGTAAAGAGCAATCCTGCAAAGTTTCAGCTCGATTGGATCATTTCTTGATGGGTACGAAATTGCTTCGTATCGATCGCAGATCCAGTCGAAACTTGGTGGGGTCGGTCGCGTGGGCCCCCTCACGTGCCAGGAGGAGTCTCCCGAAGTTTGAGCGCGATCTCAGCCTCCTATGCCTATAAATAGCCCCCTGAAGCCTACAGAAAGGGGGGCCTTTTGGCCTTTCAACGTCCAGACTCTACCGGATTCAATTCTACTTCTTTCCATTGCTGTTATACTCGAATTCACTCATTGTATCTGCTGTAATCATTTGTAATCAGCAAAGAACATCAATAAAAGATAAAAACCTTGAAGTGGACGTAGGCCGGAGATAGCCGAACCACTATAAATTGTGTGTCACTGTTCATTATTTCTAGATTGCTGTTTGTTGCGAGCTTAGATCTGTAATTTGTGTTTGAATATTGCTGATTTGTATTCATACACTGGTGCTTTCACAATACTTGGGGTTTGTGACCATTTTTGGCGCAAACACTTTGGTGCTTTCACTGAGAAGGACTAGAACCCGCTACGCAAGATTTGAAGTTCAGATTTGAAAGCTTGAAGATTTGAAAGACAATGACTCGACAAACAAGACAGAGAGCTGAGCGACGTCAGCAAGGAGGAAGTCAAGAGGCATCCTCCGAAGCTGGAGAAGGACAACCTTCGATTTACGTTACCAGAGATGAAATGGAAGCTATGGCAAATTCGTTGCATGAGAGGTTGTTGAAAAGTCAACAGGATATGATGCAAACTTTCTTCGAACGGATGAGAGCTGCAGGGATGCAGAACTTAGGACCAGCCACAGCGGCTGTTAATGTTGAACAAGGAGCTAGGGTTATGGAACCCAATGGAGGATAGAATACAGAACCGGAAGGCAATCAACAAGGGCTTAGGGGCAGGCCCGCCGGATCCAACTCAGGAGGACCTTTGGAAGGAGTTCAACAGGCTAGGGCCGACGTTGCTGCTAATGAGCCACATGAAGAATATGTGTCGGAGTTCCCTCGGGAGCATGGGTGGCAACCCCTGACAGAATACGCTGGATTAGTGGAAATCATTAGGAAGACTATGCGTGGAGGTTTGACCAATAGAGATTTGGAAGGAGTGAACAGGAGTCTGTTCGCTCGGGAAATCAGGATAGCTCAGAATCTATCTAAGTTCAAGTTACCTAGCGTGGAAGCATATAATGGCAAGGCTGACCCGACTGATCACTTGATGAGATACACTAGACACATGGAAGCGCTGGGGGCATCGGATGAAGTGATGGATAGATGTTTCCCGTTGTATTTGACAGATCTAGCTGCAATGTGGTTTAGGCAGCTGGAAGAAGGATCTATCAGGACTTGGAGGGAATTGGTGGATAGGTTTTTGGGACAGTTTCGGGTTCATATCAAAAGACCTAAGAACGTGATGACGTTAACATCGGTAAAACAAAGGACGGATGAATCGCTTAGAGCATTTCTAACTCGATTCAATGCGGCAGTCGCTTCGGTGGATCGGCCGGATCCATCGATGGTTTTAATGGCGGCGGTGTCAGGAGTCAGGGAGGATTCAGATTTCAAGGTATCTTTAATACGAGACCCACCTCTGGATCTCGGAGAATTCTTTCATGAGGCTGAGAGGTTCCTCCGACAAGAGGATGCATGTGCAGATTTAAAGTTGAAGGAAGTGAATGCAACTGAGGGTGGAGGACCATCCAGTAGAGGTTCGGATAAAGATAAAGAGAAAAGGAAGTTGGATGATAATTCTGAAAAAGCTAGGAAGCGATGGAAGGATCCAAAGTTTTCCACATACACGGGATTAAACGAGACACTGGAGCGGATATACATGGAAACCCGGAATCGCCTTCCTTACCGGAGGCCGGCTAGGAGAGAACCATCCGAGCGGGAAAGGGCATCAGGAAGGCACTGTCTCTTCCAAGATTTGGATGGACACGATACCAAAAGCTGCAGGCACTTAAAGGACATAATTGAGGAGCATGTGAGGAATGGACAATTGAGGCAGTATGTTGGGGCTCGGAATGCAGCGGCGGAGCAGGAGTAACCACCGCTCACCTCAAGCCATGATGGTGTGAGGCCCAGGAATGATGGTCGATTGGTTATCAATTGACCAGGACAATATGAAATAAGTAGCAAACCATTGGCAAGCAACCAAGTCATTTACACATGTATGGGGACGGAGATAGCCCCTAGGCATGCTCTGAATGATAATAAACCGCGAAGCCATGGTTTGCGAAATCTGTCTTTTGTTTTCAGATTGGACACTCGTTTTTCTGGTTTGTTTTTGGAGTTTGGTTTGAGCTCCTGGTTTTGTTTGCTTTCTGTTTTGGATTTTCGTTTGGATGACTGGTTTTTTTTTGGATGCTAGTTTGGATTTCCGACTTTTTGGTTTAACTTGGATTTTGGATTGGATTTTGACTGGATTTTTGTTTGGATTTTGATAAAACGGTCGTCGGGTATGGATTATGCCTGGCAAGGGGTGAGTCGCTTTGCCCGAACGCGGTAAATTGACTCATTCAAGTCGTCGAGTATGGACTATGCTCGACAAGGGTCCGGAGAGACCAGGATTCGGCCTAGGACTTAGGCCTTATATTATCGGTTATTATTTCAGGTCGTTGGGTATGACTATGCTCAACAAGGGTCCGGAGTGACCAGAACTCGGCTTAGGACTTAAGCCCCAGCATTATCTACGTCCAGGGACACTGGACCACGGTCTTCGAGTGTGGATTGCGCTTGGCAAGAACCTGGAGAGGTCACGGATTTGAATGGCGACCCGAAGAGGTCCAGGATTCGGCTTAGGACTTAAGCCCTGGTATTGCACAGCGTCCAGGGACATTGGACCACGGTCGTCGAGTGTGGATTGCGCTTGGCGAGAACCCAGAAAGGTTATGGATTTGGATATCGACCCAGAGAGGTCTTGGATTCGGTTGTTGGATAAGGATGGACTAAAAACTCGGTTATCGAGTTTGGATGGACATGGAATTGGCTATGGATTTTGGATATCGAATTCGGAGTTATTCAAAACACGCCTTATTATCACAAGGCATGTTTTGGAGGGCAAAATGTTATCCCACCTTTTGGTTAAAGATGGAATATCAACAAAATTAGCAAGGAATGATGGATATCAGGATTGGAGTTCGATTGGAAATAAGGCTGCAATCGATATCGTCAAAATTTGGCCGAGCTCCGATCAGGACGGAATCGATTGAAGATGATAATGAGGACTAGGAGAGGCTACGTTTCAAATTTCAGGTCGATCAGAGTTCGTATGCACAAGATATGGATGGGTTAAAGAGCGTAAGGATTGGTTCGTATCGGTGCATTTCGCATCGATCGGCAGGCAGCATTTTGTAACAATGCGTTTCGTATCGATCAGCATTGGTTCGACTCGATGGCGTTCGTATCGATCAGGTTGGAAGCATGCGGCACACTTCGAATTTGTGCTCTCGTATCGATCACAGGTAAGTTTGGTTCGTACCCATCCACTCTATAGCCTTCCTTCGTATCCAAGAGGTTCATGGTTGTTCGAATCGATTGCATTCGCAAACGATCATGGGATAAACGCTATTCGTATCCATACGTATACGGCCCTTGTTCGTATCCGCCTCAAAATAAACCACTTCGTATCGATCGTGTTGCAGTGATCGATACAAAAGACATCTCACCAGGGCGAACATGGGCTGGGTCAAATGGGTACGAATGGGAGGTTACCGTTGGATGCGAAAGAAGGGGTGAAGCCTCGGTCAACACGGCGAAGAATATGGATCTACCCAGGTTTATCGTTCCACGTCAACGAGCGACCACGTGCCTTCGAACGGTACGAAGAGGATGGATACGAACCAGTGGAGTCGAAATCAGCAGCCCTCGGAACACATGAGATTGCATCGATCATATCTCCTAAACCACAGATCCAAATACCATGAAATTTTCACAACAGCTTGCATACAAGGTAAAGAGCAATCCTGCCAAGTTTCAGCTCGATTGGATCATTTCTTGATGGATACGAAATTGCTTTGTATCGATCGCAGATCCAGTCGAAACTTGGTGGGGTCGGTCGCGTGGGCCCCCTCACGTGCCAGGAGGAGTCTCCCGAAGTTTGAGCGCGATCTCAGCCTCCTACGCCTATAAATAGCCCCCTGAAGCCTACAGAAAGGGGGGCCTTTTGGCCTTTCAACGTCCAGACTCTACCGGATTCAATTCTACTTCTTTCCATTGCTGTTATACTCGAATTCACTCATTGTATCTGCTGTAATCATTTGTAAACAGCAAAGAACATCAATAAAAGATAAAAACCTTAAATTGGACGTAGGCCGGAGATAGCCGAACCACTATAAATTGTGTGTCACTGTTCATTATTTCTGGATTGTTGTTTGTTGCTAGCTTAGATCTGTAATTTGTGTTTGAATATTGCTGATTTGTATTCATACACTGGTGCTTTCACAATACTTGGGGTTTGTGGTCATTTTTGGCGCAAACACTTTGGTGCTTTCACTGAGAAGGACTAGCACCCGCTACGTAAGATTTGAAGTTCAGATTTGAAAGCTTGTAGATTTGAAAGACAATGACTCGACAAACAAGACAGAGAGCTGAGCGAAGTCAGCAAGGAGGAAGTCAAGAGGCATCCTCCGGAGCTGGAGAAGGACAACCTTCGATTTACGTTACCAGAGATGAATTGGAAGCTATGGCAAATTCGTTGCATGAGAGGTTGATGAAAAGTCAACAGGATATGATGCAAACTTTCTTCGAACAGATGAGAGCTGCAGGGATGCAGAACTTAGGACCAGCCATAGCGGCTGTTAATGTTGAACAAGGAGCTAGGGTTATGGAACCCAATGGAGGACAGAATACAGAACCGGAAGGCAATCAACAAGGGATTGGGGGCAGGCCCTTTGGATCCAACTCAGGAGGACCTTTGGAAGGAGTTCAACAGGCTAGGACCGACGTTGTTGCTAATGAGCCACATGAAGAATATGTGTCGGAGTTCCCTCGGGAGCATGGGGGGCAACCCTTAACAGAATACGCTAGATTAGTGGAAATCATTAGGAAGACTATGCGTGGAGGTTTGACCAATAGAGATTTGAAAGGAGTGAACAGGAGTCCGTTCGCTCGGGAAATCAGGATAGCTCAGAATCCATCTAAGTTCAAGTTACCTAGCGTGGAAGCATATAATGGCAAGGCTGACCCGACTGATCACTTGATGAGATACACTAGACACATGGAAGCGCTGGGAGCATCGGAGGAAGTTGTTTGATGTGTGTTTAGTGTTTGATGATAACAAAATATATATCGTAATTTAGATGTGTTTACAGATTATACATATACAGTTTTTTTTATCAACACAGAATTTGAATTCAAACTGAAATTTTATTCAAACAATCTTTTATTACAAATTTTGAATGGTACAAATTCTGACTCACTATAACTGTACAATTTCTGTATACATCACAATTTGATTTTACAGTCAGAGTCCTCACTACATCACTCACACACTCAGTTGGTTGTCTGCATTTGCACTGTCCAACTCCAGCATTTGTCTTGTCTCCTGTGTACCTGTATAATTGATAATCTACAGCAGTAATCTGAACAGAAACGAATTTAATTTGCAAAAATATAAAATTTGTTTTTAAAAGCTGTCTCAGATATATGGGTTTAACGTCATCATCTTTGATTGTGTAATATCTGTGCATATCAGTATTTATATCAGGGACAGGTATGTACGAGTGGCTGCAGTACACACGTATGCACGTGTGCACTGCCTCGCCAACTCGAGTGCACAAAGTCAAATCCAAATCAGATTCAACACAAGTGCGAATAGCCTCGATCAAAATCAAAATGTACACATGACACAGTGGATATCAACGTGATATAGCAGGGAACTCAAAACCATCAACTCAAGTCACAGCATGTACAGGACAACATGAACAAGTGCAAGTGCAAAGCTACAGTGATGCAACATATTCAAGTTGATACAAATGCATAGTTACAGTTCAACAAGAATGTGCAGACTCAAGTCAATTCAACATGCACAAGTAATTACAAAGAGATGGCGACATAGCAACAAAAACTATGGCAAGGGAAAATAAATACAAAGCATATGCCATCATATGTCCATGAAACCAAAATGCTCAAAAATCAGACTTGAAGCTACAAAGCAACCAGTGTCATCAACTACAGGATGAACACACAGTGAAATGCTCAAAGACAAAAATGTATCGAGTTAAAAAGCAAACAGAGAATACAAGCTACAAGATTCAAATACATGTACAACACAGTGAACAGGTTCAAGTGAAACAGAGGTGATGTCAGAATGAACAAACAAAGACAAATGACCAGTATCACAAACTCGAAGCTACACAACTATATACATGGGAAGACTCAATGCACATCAAGCAATGACCAGATCAACCAGAATGAAGTTCACATAAACACAGCAGTGTTCACAATGCAACTCAGAATACACGTTCAACAAAAATATGAAAGTACACAAGTAAAGAACATCTGCTACAAGGTCAAGCTATAAGAATGTACACAGTGGCATATGAACATCCATGAAGTCAAAGTATGTTCAAGTCCAAATGCAACAGTTCAAACAATACCAAAGTTGAAATTTACAGGAACCACATAATCGAGCAACAACATCACAGGTGATGAACAACAGGAATGGTATGAAGATCATAAGGCTCAGTGGTGAAACAATAAACTCGGCAAACAAAAGATAAGTTCGAAGTCACAGTGAATTCAATGGCAAAATCATATAACCAGGCAGTATATGTTAGTGAAGAAAATTCAAATGACCAAAAACAGTAAAAAGTCAAAGCCGTATGTTTCTCTTTAAAAGTCAAAATTGAAACAGTCAAAGAATTATAATTGGAAAGTTTCGACTGAATCAAATCAAAGAGATCGAACGTGTAAAATCAAAACCGTGGTCATAAAGTAATTACCACAAATAACATAGCAATAAAAAGGGAAAGATTCAACAACGTGGAGAACACGTTAATCAAATCAGACTGCTTATAAAAAGGACCCAAATCATCATTGACAAGTGGTGGTGAACATCAGAGAAAATCCAAATCATCACCGACAACAAAGCAGAAATATTCAAGTTCAAATCGAGAGAAATACATACCGAACCAAACAGTCGAGATAACAAGCAAATAAGCAACCGCGACGTTGAAGTCACATCAAAGACCATATCTTTCCAGTGAACTGAACGAACGAGGCCAAGCTCTAATTTTCAAATCAAAGATCGAAGCAGAAGCTTCAATTGGTAACAGAGTCCCAAGGAGCAAGCGAAGAAGAGAACGAAACTATCTCAAGGCAATCGAGCTCGACAAAGCATCAGACGACAAGAAAACATCAAAGCCCTAATTTTCAGATCGAAGAAACGAAGAACAAAGCCGCCATTTATTTTTTCAGAGCAAAGATAAAAGGAACGGGCCGATAATTTTCTCAGGGGATCGGGCTAATAATAAAAGGGATTGAAGATAAAAGCAACCGGCCTATTTTTATTTAGGGTTTTTAAATTTAGTTTTAATTAGGGGTTAATTTCAAATTAGGGTTTTAATTTAGTTTAAATCTGGGCCAGGTTTTATTGATCTAGTTTTTAGGCCAAATTCATTTGAGGGCAAAAGTGTTTTAAAATGTCGATTTAAATTTTGCCCTAGGTTTCAAAAACTGTATTTTATTTTCAGTTTGTATTGTCAAAGTCCAGTCAGAGTGAATCACCACCTAGGGTTTAGGTGTTGTCAGATTGTCTAGTTAGGGTTAGTTCAGTGAGCAGGGAGGCTGCGAGTTTGCAAAGCTCTATAGGCGGGAGCAGAGTTTGCGAGTAAACGAAACTCTATAGGCGGAGCAGGGTGTGCGAGTCTGTAGGAGTGTTTGTGAGCGGGAGCGAGTGTCTGCGAGTCTGTCAGAGTGTTTGTAAGCGGGATACTGTTTAACTCTAATAGAAATCTGGGAATGCAGCAGTAGGCAGGGGTTGCCGAAGCTGGGTAAATTCTGTGTGTGATTTACTTTACTGCATATTTATTTATCTGTTGTTTACTTCCGCGTTTAATTTGAGAAAATTTGTCATAACCCTATTCACCCCCCCCCCTCTAGGGTTATTCTAGATCCTACAAGTGGTATCAGAGCGAGGTAAAAAAAATTTAACTCTAGAGTCATGAATTTATCAAATAATGCTTTTTCTGAGGGGCAATCTATTGTTAGGCCACCAATGTTTAATGGGAATGATTATGCTTACTGGAAGGTTAGGATGAGTATTTATCTTAGTTCTGTAGATTACGATGTTTGGGATATTATTGAAACTGGCTATACACCTCCCACTATAACTATTGGTGATACTGAGATTCCTAAACCGAGAGATAGGTGGGATGCTAACGATAAGAAGTTAAAAACTACCAATGCTAAAGCCATGAATGCTCTGATCTGTGCTCTTGATAAAAATGAATTTAATAGAATTTCTCATTGTAAAACAGCACAGGAAATCTGGCATACTTTGGAAGTGACACACGAAGGAACTTCTCAAGTCAAGGAGTCTCGTCTAGCTCTGTTCAGCAATGAATACGAGAATTTCGTGATGGACAAAGGCGAGAGCATTAAAGACATGTTTGGACGCTTCTCAACCTTGGTATACAATGCTAGAGCGCTTGGAAAAGAATTCTCTGAGGTAGAGCTAATAAGGAAAATACTACGAATCCTACCGATGAACTTTGAGTCAAAAGTCACGGCAATACAAGAATCAAAAGATTTGAGCAAACTAAGCATGGAGGATTTGATCGGAAATCTGATGACGTATGAGCTTGAGTTGAAAGCAAAGGAGGAACGCATCAATTCCGAATCAAAGAAGAAGACGATTGCCTTAAAGAGCAGAGAAGAGAGCGATGAAGAAGAAGTGGATCCAATTGAAGGACTTGTAACGGCTGTCAATAATTTTAGAAGATGGTCAAAATTCAAGCCACGAAAGAAGAAAACCAGTGGTAATAGATCTAAAGATTCTGACAACTCTGAAAATGAATTAATCTGCTATAACTGCAACAAGCCTGGTCACTACAAACAAAATTGTCCACTTCTCAAAATCAACAAAGGAAAGAAAAAGAAGAAGAAGGCATTCGCAGCGACTTGGGATGATGAGGAAGGAGAGGAAGCTTCGAGTGATAGCTCAGAGGAGGCTAACCTGTGTCTTACGGCCAGATCAGATTCAGAAGCAGAATCAGATTCAGAAGTAAGCCCAGAGGTATATAATGAGGTAAAAAACTTTTCTTATAAAGACCTTGCTTATTTCTGCATCGATCTCACTAAAACAGTTGAAGCTCTGGATTCTAAAAATGAAAAACTGAAATCTGATAGGAAAGAACTTGCCCGTGAAAATTTTAGGTTAGAATCTGAACTTGAAAAAATTCAAAACTTAGAATGTAAAAACTGTAAAGCTTTAGATTCAGAATTATCTAAACTGAAAAATAGCTTCGAGGATCTTGAAAAAGAAAACCTGAATCTAAAAGAAACTATTGAAACTAGGAAAAAGGATTTTGTGAATAGATGCACCTCACTTGTGTCTGAAAACTCAACATTAAAAATCAGAGTCCAAGATCTTGAAAAATCACTGAATAACTTTTCTAGAGGAGAAAAATCATTCAATATGCTGTTAGGAAACCAACTGTTTGCTAACAACCGAAAAGGGCTAGGTTTTGGTAAATCACAAGTTGATGATAGTGCAAAAGGAAAGGGCATCTTTACTGAACGTGAAATATTTGGACATCGTGTTGAAAATGGTAGTCATAGGAACAAGAACACGAAATTTATACAAGTTTGGGTTCCTAAAAATTCTACGAATAAATTTCAAGTGTATTGGAACAAAAATAAAAAGACAAAACAAATTTGGGTTCCAAAAGGATTATTTATTCACAGTTATTCTGCCACTAACAATCATGGACCTATAAAGACAAATAGGTCACATACATCTTTAACCGTGTAGGTGTGGTGGCAGGCTAAGGAACAACATTAGTGTTATCTGGATTCTGACTGTTCCAGATACACAACGGGCGACAAATCAACGTTCCTTAGCCTAGTATAAAGGTGACAGATTCACTATGGGCAAACAACGAAAGATTATCGTACAGGTAAAACAGGTAGTTGTATTTCTTTCAAACGATAGATAACCGGTAAGAATCTGCATCTGAATTAAATCAGCCAGTTATGATTGATGATGTTAATTCTGATTTTTAACCAATTATCTTGCTTGAAGTAATTGTGATGGATCTAACTTGCTTGATCTTATATGACTTGACTTTATCTGTGCTTGAAAATTGATCAACCATTTTCTTCTTGAACTTAATCTGTTTGGTCAAACTATGATTGATTTCTGATTGCTCATGCTCTAAAAAGTATTTTGAGAAGCTGCCGAAACTGATGCTTCACTTATGAAAACTTTAAATTGCTTTTGAAATAATCTTGATATTTTAACTGTGATTCTACGGAAGGTATTCACACTCACTCTTCAATTGATAAAAGTGTGTGTACGTTTCATTGTTACAGTGGTTTGTTTCTGAAGTTGAATCTGAGTCTGTTGAAATGGCTCTTAACTGCTTCTAGACTCCATATTATGTTTTCTGTGTGTTTGTGTTTGCACGGTTTCACTCTAATTCTAAAGAATCACATTTGAATACCACTAAACGAAATTTTGAGATATTTTTCACACACACACAAATTTGGACTATGATATCTTTCGTGTGAAAACTTTAATTTAGTTGGTTATTCTGATGTTGATTATGCGGGTTCACTGGTTGACAGGAAAAATACTAGTGGGACATGTTTTATCCTAGAATATTCATTTCACGGTCTCATAATTCTGTTCATCATTCACTCACGAAACACATTGATGTGAAACACCATTTTTTTTATCACATTGCTAGGAAAAACATTTGCATTGGATTCATTTCAACTGAGAATCAACTTACTGATATTTTCACAAAACCCTCCCCGAAGACAGATTTTTCAGATTACGTTTGGATTTGGGGATTATGGAAATTGACTAATCATTTTTCAATTTTTGGTTGAAATACTCTTGGATATTTATTTTCAACTTCAATTTCTAGAATTCAAACCTGTTTTGGATATCATTCAAAGATTGATTCGAATATGATATTCAGTAGTGGAAATACGTTTGGTTTATGAAATTTCATAATATGATTAATTTGGTAACTTATTCCACGATCATTTCTATTTCTACCATCTTTCTACCATTCATAATGGTTTTGAAAAATGAGAAGAGTAAATTGCTTTTAAATTAAAAAGGAAAAATCAAAGAAAATTTTAAAATATTCCTTATGCATCCATTCTCATTTAAAAGTCCTTATGGTTATGCATGGATGGATCATTAGAGGTTATCATCACTCCATTCTCATTTAAAAGTCCTTATGGTTATGCATGGATGGAGCTTGATAACTAATGAGTAACTGCTAATCCCATTTAAAAGTCCTTATGGTTATGCGTGGTTAGTAAGTGCTTATTTTTTTGTGCCTAAATGTCAAATCTTTTTAAAAATTATAATAAATAGAAGAAAACATCTCTCTTCTCATTATAAAAATCAAATCATCGATTCATTCTCTAAAATGTGGAAAATGTTATCTTGTTATGATATATTATGGTTTTTCCCTATTTTTTCCATTTGTTTTCCCCTACTGTTTCATTATTTTTTGTCTGTCTTTTGATGATAACAAAAGGGGGAGAAGGAAGAGATTTTGATAAGAAAATAACTATTTTTGGAATACTACACCAAATTTGTTAAATGTTGTTAGTTATTTTCTATAGTTCTTTTATTCATCTGTAATTTCCAAAATCTTCTAAATAGGGAGTAATCTCAGTTGTAGGGGGAGCATACATGTAGGGGGAGCAAAATATCTCATGTTTAAACACATCTACTGGAATTTCAAAATCTTTAATATATAGTTTGTCATCATCAAAAGGGGGAGATTGTTTGATGTGTGTTTAGTGTTTGATGATAACAAAATATATATCGTAATTTAGATGTGTTTACAGATTATACATATACAGTTTTTTTTATCAACACAGAATTTGAATTCAAACTGAAATTTTATTCAAACAATCTTTTATTACAAATTTTGAATGGTACAAATTCTGACTCACTATAACTGTACAATTTCTGTATACATCACAATTTGATTTTACAGTCAGAGTCCTCACTACATCACTCACACACTCAGTTGGTTGTCTGCATTTGCACTGTCCAACTCCAGCATTTGTCTTGTCTCCTGTGTACCTGTATAATTGATAATCTACAGCAGTAATCTGAACAGAAACGAATTTAATTTGCAAAAATATAAAATTTGTTTTTAAAAGCTGTCTCAGATATATGGGTTTAACGTCATCATCTTTGATTGTGTAATATCTGTGCATATCAGTATTTATATCAGGGACAGGTATGTACGAGTGGCTGCAGTACACACGTATGCACGTGTGCACTGCCTCGCCAACTCGAGTGCACAAAGTCAAATCCAAATCAGATTCAACACAAGTGCGAATAGCCTCGATCAAAATCAAAATGTACACATGACACAGTGGATATCAACGTGATATAGCAGGGAACTCAAAACCATCAACTCAAGTCACAGCATGTACAGGACAACATGAACAAGTGCAAGTGCAAAGCTACAGTGATGCAACATATTCAAGTTGATACAAATGCATAGTTACAGTTCAACAAGAATGTGCAGACTCAAGTCAATTCAACATGCACAAGTAATTACAAAGAGATGGCGACATAGCAACAAAAACTATGGCAAGGGAAAATAAATACAAAGCATATGCCATCATATGTCCATGAAACCAAAATGCTCAAAAATCAGACTTGAAGCTACAAAGCAACCAGTGTCATCAACTACAGGATGAACACACAGTGAAATGCTCAAAGACAAAAATGTATCGAGTTAAAAAGCAAACAGAGAATACAAGCTACAAGATTCAAATACATGTACAACACAGTGAACAGGTTCAAGTGAAACAGAGGTGATGTCAGAATGAACAAACAAAGACAAATGACCAGTATCACAAACTCGAAGCTACACAACTATATACATGGGAAGACTCAATGCACATCAAGCAATGACCAGATCAACCAGAATGAAGTTCACATAAACACAGCAGTGTTCACAATGCAACTCAGAATACACGTTCAACAAAAATATGAAAGTACACAAGTAAAGAACATCTGCTACAAGGTCAAGCTATAAGAATGTACACAGTGGCATATGAACATCCATGAAGTCAAAGTATGTTCAAGTCCAAATGCAACAGTTCAAACAATACCAAAGTTGAAATTTACAGGAACCACATAATCGAGCAACAACATCACAGGTGATGAACAACAGGAATGGTATGAAGATCATAAGGCTCAGTGGTGAAACAATAAACTCGGCAAACAAAAGATAAGTTCGAAGTCACAGTGAATTCAATGGCAAAATCATATAACCAGGCAGTATATGTTAGTGAAGAAAATTCAAATGACCAAAAACAGTAAAAAGTCAAAGCCGTATGTTTCTCTTTAAAAGTCAAAATTGAAACAGTCAAAGAATTATAATTGGAAAGTTTCGACTGAATCAAATCAAAGAGATCGAACGTGTAAAATCAAAACCGTGGTCATAAAGTAATTACCACAAATAACATAGCAATAAAAAGGGAAAGATTCAACAACGTGGAGAACACGTTAATCAAATCAGACTGCTTATAAAAAGGACCCAAATCATCATTGACAAGTGGTGGTGAACATCAGAGAAAATCCAAATCATCACCGACAACAAAGCAGAAATATTCAAGTTCAAATCGAGAGAAATACATACCGAACCAAACAGTCGAGATAACAAGCAAATAAGCAACCGCGACGTTGAAGTCACATCAAAGACCATATCTTTCCAGTGAACTGAACGAACGAGGCCAAGCTCTAATTTTCAAATCAAAGATCGAAGCAGAAGCTTCAATTGGTAACAGAGTCCCAAGGAGCAAGCGAAGAAGAGAACGAAACTATCTCAAGGCAATCGAGCTCGACAAAGCATCAGACGACAAGAAAACATCAAAGCCCTAATTTTCAGATCGAAGAAACGAAGAACAAAGCCGCCATTTATTTTTTCAGAGCAAAGATAAAAGGAACGGGCCGATAATTTTCTCAGGGGATCGGGCTAATAATAAAAGGGATTGAAGATAAAAGCAACCGGCCTATTTTTATTTAGGGTTTTTAAATTTAGTTTTAATTAGGGGTTAATTTCAAATTAGGGTTTTAATTTAGTTTAAATCTGGGCCAGGTTTTATTGATCTAGTTTTTAGGCCAAATTCATTTGAGGGCAAAAGTGTTTTAAAATGTCGATTTAAATTTTGCCCTAGGTTTCAAAAACTGTATTTTATTTTCAGTTTGTATTGTCAAAGTCCAGTCAGAGTGAATCACCACCTAGGGTTTAGGTGTTGTCAGATTGTCTAGTTAGGGTTAGTTCAGTGAGCAGGGAGGCTGCGAGTTTGCAAAGCTCTATAGGCGGGAGCAGAGTTTGCGAGTAAACGAAACTCTATAGGCGGAGCAGGGTGTGCGAGTCTGTAGGAGTGTTTGTGAGCGGGAGCGAGTGTCTGCGAGTCTGTCAGAGTGTTTGTAAGCGGGATACTGTTTAACTCTAATAGAAATCTGGGAATGCAGCAGTAGGCAGGGGTTGCCGAAGCTGGGTAAATTCTGTGTGTGATTTACTTTACTGCATATTTATTTATCTGTTGTTTACTTCCGCGTTTAATTTGAGAAAATTTGTCATAACCCTATTCACCCCCCCCCCCCTCTAGGGTTATTCTAGATCCTACAGAAGTGATGGCCAGATGTTTCCCGTTGTATTTGATAGATCTAGCTGCAATGTGGTTTAGGCAGCTGGAAGAAGGATCTATTAGGACTTGGAGGGAATTGGTGGATAGGTTTTTGGGACAGTTTCGGGTTCATATCAAAAGACCTAAGAACGTGATGACGTTAACATCGGTAAAACAAAGGACGGATGAATCGCTTAGAGCATTTCTAACTCGATTCAATGCGGCAGTCGCTTCGGTGGATCGGCCGGATCCATCGATGGTTTTAATGGCGGCGGTGTCAGGAGTCAGGGAGGATTCAGATTTCAAGGTATCTTTAATACGAGACCCACCTCTGGATCTCGGAGAATTCTTTCATGAGGCTGAGAGGTTCCTCCGACAAGAGGATGCATGTGCAGATTTAAAGTTGAAGGAAGTGAATGCAACTGAGGGTGTAGGACCATCCAGTAGAGGTTCGGATAAAGATAAAGAGAAAAGGAAGTTGGATGATGATTCTGAAAAAGCTAGGAAGCGATGGAAGGATCCAAAGTTTTCCACATACACGGGATTAAACGAGACACTGGAGCGGATATACATGGAAACCCGGAATCGCCTTCCTTACTGGAGGCCGGCTAGGAGAGAACCATCCGAGCGGGAAAGGGCATCAGGAAGGCACTGTCTCTTCCATGACTTGGATGGACACGATACCAACAAATGCAGGCACTTAAAGGACATAATTGAGGAGCATGTGAGGAATGGACAATTGAGGCAGTATGTTGGGGCTCGGAATGCTGCGGCGAAGCAGGAACAACCACCGTCCACCTCAAGCCATGATGGTGTGAGGCCCAGGAATGATGTCGATTGGTTATCAATTGACCGGGACAATATGAAATAAGTAACAAACTATTGGCAAGCAACCAAGTCATTTACACATGTATGGGGACGGAGATAGCCCCTAGGCATGCTCTGAATGATAATAAACCGCGAAGCCATGGTTTGCGAAATCTGTCTTTTGTTTTCGGATTGGACACTCGTTTTTCTGGTTTGGTTTTGGAGTTCGGTTTGAGCTCCTGGTTTGGTTTGAGCTCCTGGTTTTGTTTGCTTTCTATTTTGGATTTTCTTTTGGATGACTGGTTTCTGTTTTGGATGCTAGTTTGGATTTCTGACTTTTTGGTTTGACTTGGATTTTGGATTGGATTTTGACTGGATTTTTGTTTGGATTTTGATAAAACGGTCGTCTGGTATAGATTATGCCTGGCAAGGGGTGAGTCGCTTTGCCCGAACGCGGTAAATTGACTCATTCAAGTCGTCGAGTATGGACTATGCTCGACAAGGGTCCGGAGAAACCAGGATTCGGCCTAGGACTTAGGCCTTATATTATCGGTTATTATTTCAGGTCGTTGGGTATGGACTATGCTCAACAAGGGTCCGGAGTGACCAGAACTCGGCTTAGGACTTAAGCCCCGGCATTATCTACGTCCAGGGACACTGGACCACGGTCGTCGAGTGTGGATTGCGCTTGGCAAGAACCTGGAGAGGTCACGGATTTGAATAGCGACCCGAAGAGGTCCAGGATTCGGCTTAGGACTTAAGCCCTGGTATTGCACAGCGTCCAGGGACATTGGACCACGGTCGTCGAGTGTGGATTACGCTTGGCGAGAACCCAGAAAGGTTATGGATTTGGATATCGACCCAGAGAGGTCTTGGATTCGGTTGTTGGATGAGGATGGACTAAAAACTCGGTTATCGAGTTTGGATGGGCATGGAATTGGCTATGGACTTTGGATATCGAATTCGGAGTTATTCAAAACACGCCTTATTATCACAAGGCATGTTTTGGGGGGCAAAATGTTATCCCACCTTTTGGTTAAAGATGGAATATCAATAAAATTAGCAAGGAATGATGGATATCAGGATTGGAGTTCGATTGGAAATAAGGCTGCAATCGATATCGTCAAAATTTGGCCGAGCTCCGATCAGGACGGAATCGATTGAAGATGATGATGAGGACTAGGAGAGGCTACGTTTCAAATTTCAGGTCGATCAGAGTTCGTATGCACAAGATATGGATGGGTTAAAGAGCATAAGGATTGGTTCGTATCGATGCATTTCGCATCGATCGGCAGGCAGCATTTTGTAACGATGCGTTTCGTATCGATCAGCATTGGTTCGACTCGATGGCGTTCGTATCGATCAGGTTGGAAGCATGCGGCACACTTCGAATCTGTGCTCTCGTATCGATCACAAGTAAGTTTGGTTCGTACCCATCCACTCTATAGCCTTCCTTCGTATCCAAGAGGTTCATGGTTGTTCGAATCGATTGCATTCGCAAACGATCATGGGATAAACGCTATTCGTATCCATACGTATACGGCCCTTGTTCGTATCCGCCTCAAAATAAACCACTTCGTATCGATCGTGTTGCAGCGATCGATACAGAAGACATCTCACCAGGGCGAACATGGGCTGGGTCAAATGGGTACGAATGGGAGGTTACAGTTGGATGCGAAAGAAGGGGTGAAGCCTCGGTCAACACGGCGAAGAATATGGATCTACCCAGGTTTATCGTTCCACGTCAACGAGCAACCACGTGCCTTCGAACGGTACGAAGAGGATGGATACGAACCAGTGGAGTCGAAATCAGCAGCCCTCGGAACACATGAGATTGCATCGATCATATCTCCTAAACCACAGATCCAAATACCATGAAATTTTCACATTAGCTTGCATACAAGGTAAAGAGCAATCCTGCCAAGTTTCAACTCGATTGGATCATTTCTTGATGGATACGAAATTGCTTCGTATCGATCGCAGATCTAGTCGAAACTTGGTGGGGTCGGTCGCGTGGGCCCCCTCACGTGCCAGGAGAAGTCTCCCGAAGTTTGAGCGCGATCTCAGCCTCCTACGCCTATAAATAGCCCCCTGAAGCCTACAGAAAGGGGGGCCTTTTGGCCTTTCAACGTCCAGACTCTGCCAGATTCAATTCTACTTCTTTCCATTGCTGTTATACTCGAATTCACTCATTGTATCTGCTGTAATCATTTGTAATCAGCAAAGAACATCAATAAAAGATAAAAACCTTGAAGTGGACGTAGGCCAGAGATAGCCGAACCACTATAAATTGTGTGTCACTGTTCATTATTTCTGGATTGCTGTTTGTTGCTAGCTTAGATCTGTGATTTGTGTTTGAATATTGCTGATTTGTATTCATACACTGGTGCTTTCACAATACTTGGGGTTTGTGACCATTTTTGGCGCAAACAACTTGCACTTTTTATTGCATTAGATATTTACATATGAATAAAAGGAATTTTAACAACAAATCAAAGTTTTGAAATTGACTGTAATAACTATCTAATTTATATTATTAGAAAGCTTTGATTGAATTTCATATATACATATTTGGATCTACTTGTATGTGTTCATATAAAATTTTTTTTTTTTACATATGTTGTCATAGTACGAAATCATTTCTCTTTTTTAATTAAGACAGTAATGTATACAAACAATTTATTGTTTACCTTCCATATTCTTACATTATGGTACCTATTGATTGTCTTTAATATGTTGCACTAATTAAGTTTACTAAAAGGAAAACTGTATAAATCACCCTTGTCATCCTTTATTTATTTCCATTTCAATTCTTATGTAATAACCATTCAAATTGTTCTTATTTATTTTATGTATACATATCAATTACCATTAACTATGCACACTCCCTATATGTTGCACTTGCACAATATTTGTTGAGAATATAATTACAATTCATGTCATATTTAGATTAGTCATTAATGTTATTTTATTAATCAATTATTTAATTTAATTAAGAGAAGGAAATGAATAGATTCCTTCTCTAACTAAATTTATGATCCATCATCCATCATTAATTGAATAATTTAAAAGAAACGAAACGAACGTTTCTTCTCTAAATAAATTTATGCTCTCTCGTTAATTGAATAAGTTAAGAGAAAGGAAATGAAATATTTCATTCTCTAAATACATTTGAAAAGTAAACGTTACACACAAATTTGTACATAAAAGTATATTTGATATACTCTAACTTACATGCACATTAAATTAGAGTAAAACTTTATTTATGAAGTTAAATAAAATATTGATTTTATTTAAAAGAAACTTAGAAAAGTTCCAAATAAATTTAGACTTAATAGGCCCATTAAAAATCCAAAATGGTTAAATTTTGTGAAATTCATCTATTTCTTCCGCAGTGGGCTAAGCCAGGTCCTTCACATATTACGTTTACATTAAACTTCTTTCTAGTCTTTACATATATCTAAATGATGTTATGATGTTTTGACATTTAAGCTTTTGAATTTGAAATTTTAATTCTTTTCTCTCACACACGGAACGTGCTTCTTTTGTACCATCTATTATATCTTTCGCACGCCTAACATGCGTTTTTGTACTATTACATTTTCCTTTAATTCGTCGTGCATCTATCGTTTGTACTAATCATTTTAGTTTGCATGCGAAAACGTGTACCATTGGATCTCCCACATAATAAAACAAATGAAAATATATTAAACAAAATACAAAATGCATCAATTATTATGGACTGTAAATATCTGCACTGCAATGATAGTATTTTTTTAAAACGTACGTATAACAATTTTTTGACTATATTCAATTTAAAAATTAGCATTCATAGAATATTAAAGAAAATACCTATGGATTAAGTGAAAAAAATCTCAACATCGATTTCAACATGATTTTAAATAACTTCGCACGGGTAAATAAGGACTTAGAGGCCCTTTGGATGTGCTAAAATAAGTTTGACTTTTTTGCTTTTTAAAAACAAAAGTTAAAAGGTCTATATGGATGGACAAAAATTTACAACTTTTAAAGGTCTTTTTTTAAGTTAACGGGAAAGTATCTTTGCTTTGGCTTATGGAAGTAAATCTGACGATAAGAAAATAATTCGGCGAAGTTATAAAAACTAAAAAATTAAACAATGGGATCCAATATATTCAAACAAGAACTTTTAAAATCGAAACCAAAATTTAGGAATCAAAATTTCAGAATTGTAAACTCAAAATTTGAATTTTCTAATATTTAGAAATGTCAAGATTCTAATTTTGAAACTCATCTCAAATTCCAAAAGTCTCAATTTTCCAAAATTGAAAGTTTTGAAATTTCTCAAAATAAGAGTTCTTAAATTTTCAAAATATAAAATTCAAATTTTTAAGTTTCCAAATTCCAAATTTGAAAATTTCATATGAAAATTTGAACTTTCCAAAATAAAAAGCCAACTATTTGAATTTTAAATTCAAATTTTAATTTTTTAAAGTTCAAATTTCAAAATTTTAAGATTCGTTTTCTAATTTCAAAATTTTAAATTTTCAAAATTTGTGTTTGTAAATTTCCAAATTCAAAATTTCACCATCTAAATTTATAAATTCAAGTCTGCTACTCTAGTGCGGTTGGCAAGGGTTCCTTGCTTCCCATTAAAGAGACAGGGTTCGATTCTTGGCATCTGCATTTTAGCGGCTTGCTATTTGCGGAGGCATGTAATAATTCATTAAGGAGCTAACGTTCGGGATCGAAAAATGTCACCGCGAAAGCCTATCTTAAAAGGGGGTGGACGGTGGCGAGCAAATCTACATCCCTAGCATATGTGGTTAGAAGAAATACTAAGTATTAAAAAAATTATAAATTCAAACTTTCAAATTTCAGAGTTTGAATCATCAAATATTCAAGCTTCAAATTTTAATTTTCAATATATGTTTTTCCAAAATTTTAAAGTTTAAAATTTGAATTTCTAAATTCTAAAATTGGGAATTTACAAAGTTCCAAAGCTTGAATTATCAAATTTTAAATTTTAAATTTCAAATTTTCAAAATTGAAACTTCAAAGTTTGAATTTTTGAAATTTCAAATTTTGAATCCTCATTATTTCAAAATTCGAATCATCAAAATTTCAAATTTCAAAACTTGAATACACGAAATTTGTACCACAAAAATTTTCAATTAATATTTTCAGTATTTGACATTTTAAATTCAAAATTCAAAGCTTTTAGTTTTGGTTTGTGCTTTTTTCCTTTTTCAAATATAGTTCAAAAGTTAATCATTTGAACTTCTTAACATTATAATTTCTGAAAGCAAAGCAACTTTCGAAATAGGAAAAAACACTACTACTTTTGCAAAGGGCGTAGTTTATTTAATTTTGTGCAAAAAAGATAACGTTAATCATTCTCAGAGAACTTTCGATAAGCCAAGGAAGGGGGGGGGGGGGGGGGGGGGGGGGGGCCTTTAACAACAATAATCAATTTTAAAGATATAAAAATAAAATTGTAGTTTGCGTTGTTTTTTCCCCCCTAAACCAATCATCCCATTCACAGAAACAAACAGTAATTAGCAAAACCCATACTACATGCAAGACTTGCATAATCCAACCAAGCCACAATGGTAACATGAACCTATTATCAACATACAAAATCTATCATGTTTTATACACTGATATTTCTATCATAATTCATTGAATAATTATAAGCATCAATTTTTCAAGATAATTTAAAGCCTTTTTGGACTTTGTCCGGGCTCTGACCAAAGCCCAAACCCAAAAAAACTGCAAGCAACTAGCTCTGGTATTTTCATCTGCCTATGCCATTTGTATAATTTATGCATCTTGAACCTTTCACATATTTTTCAATTTGTCCGAATGGTAAATTTTAACTGACCTAATTTAAAAGTTCTACTCAACTAGCATCTTGAACCACCCCTTGTTTCTCTTCTTGATTTGAAGCAGCATCGGATATTAAGATGACCGAATTTCCCTGAGTTTGATGAGCATTCACAGACTCTTCTTCTTTGTCGGTTTGATATCTTCCTACAGTGTAGGATATGCCAAATTTCTGCCCATGAGTCAATCCTGGGCACACCCCCTGTACAAATCAGTAATGACTACAAATGTAAACTGAAAATGGATTCAGATCATGAATTCAAAGATGTAATGTATATTATCATTGTTGTTGTAGTTGTTTTTTTTTTTGGTTATTGTTATTGTTTTTTTTTTTTGAGACGTTGAGCCTAAACATATGCTTGTAAACGAGTGAGTATACACTGGACGATATGTATAGTAGATCTGTCAAACGGGTTGGGTTGGATCAAAATGGGTTAGGTCGAGTTTGACCCAACTCATTTATGACCCATTCTTTTTTATGCATTTATGACCCAACCCATTTATGACACAGTCCACTTAATAAGCGGGTTACCGATTTAACCCATTTAAAGATTTAAATTTAATTTGACTAATAAAAAACAAATAAATATAAAATAATTCTAATTCTAATTTTTATGTTTTGAGTTCCGATAAAAATTTAAAATTCTAATTTTTATCAAAATTCAAATACGGGGATGCGGTGGTTTCATTTTAGATCATGTTGACTGACCATTGAAACTTGTACTTGTTTTCGTATTGCACCTGAGTTAAATCCAGCCTCGGCTCGGGTTTGACCTTGTGCACACCTGTCCCTGCAATTTTATCAAGTGTATATCGGTGTGCACGGCCTTGTGACATGTACAGTGATACACTGTGCATGTTACAAGCTGTTCGTGTAAGATGAATTCAAAATAAATGATGACGAACAACCCAAATAACTGAGGCGGATAAAATTTTCAAACACACTTTTATTGTACACTGCAAAATATATTTTTTTCAATTTTACTGCGTTAGTGTTTATTTTGCAGATAATTCAGATGCTGGATACAAACTGGAATAGAGTTGAAGATAAATACGAGTGTTTGAGTGATATGTACTGAGGTCAACATTGCAAATTGAAATTTGTGATGTAATCGAAAATGTATATATCTAGTGGGAGCTCAAATTTGTTCTATTCAAAATTGTAATAAAATATTTGTTTGAATATGAAATCTGTGTTAGTTATTTTATTCATCAAATATTTATTTAATTATGTGCAAAATAACAAATACATTTAAATGAATATATATATGTATATATTATCATCAAACAAAAATCATACTCTAGCATATTCAACATTAATAACTATTAAAAGAAACTTGGATTTTGAGGTTTCCAATTTGATGAATTGTGGATTGATTATAAAAAATGAATGTCCAAAGCCTCCTCAAAGCGAGTCCCGAAACTTTTGTTTTGTTTGTATGAGCGAGGACGATTTGGGGATTCACAAAAAAAATACGAACAAACGAAGTCAACGGATTATCGCTGTAAATAGTAAAGATGCACATTGCTTAGGATAAAATTTGATGGTTTTCTTATTCCATACCTTGACATAAGCTGAGGTAAGCAAATTATCATATGCTCTTAGATTAGGAACAGACATATATCTATCCATGTAGATTTGAGTATCGTTTGTGTCTTGATATCCAAATGACATGTCATGACTTCCTTGCTTTTCAAATCGATTTACTTTGCAAAATGATCCCAAATATGAGCAATGCTCGCTCATTAGTGATATTTCAGGTGTAGCCGGCAGTAAATGGCCTTCTGTGCTAAATATATACCTGATAAAGCAATTGCTTTGTTAAATTAATGTGTTTATTGATCGAATGATAATATATGGAGTAGCTGGCTGTACATTCATATCTCGATGTTTCAATACAATCGTATTAAACGCCTTGAAATTCAGGCTGTAATTTCAACATCATAGCACTAGTTTGCAATATAATTTGATTACTGTAAATCTCTCAAATTTTAAAAAATATCATAATAGTACTATGTGCACCACAATTTGCATTCCAAATACACTCTTTGACAGACCCATTTTTCATCAAAATATGCTCTAAAACGCCTGGATATCCCAAATAACTGATCGGTAAACATGGATCGTTCCTTCGTTCACTTGAAAATGTATTACCGAGGAAGAAGGAACATTTTATTTGATAATGCATTATCAAATGACTCTTCACTAACTTCGCACTACATTGGCAAACAAACACTAATTTGGTGTTTTCATAGAGGGAAATGTGGTTCACTTAGCACCGTCCTTTTTTTTTCTCTATAAACTTCAATACCTTTTGACAATGTAAACAGATTAAAGTTGAAGCTTGTGCGTTACATCCATGCAAATAACTAATAAATATCCTATTTATCTAAAGCATAGTAGGTGAAACGGTAGAGTTGGTTGTATTCTACAAAATAGAAGTACAAATGCAAACTTACTTATATGGTCCATTCTCAACAAGGTTGTCCGGACCCACGGCTAAATCAAAAAGGAGCCAAAGGTATTTGACCTGGAATAATATATAGGCATCAGACATACAAAAGTTTTATTTTCAAAGCATTTATTAAATACAAAATTCATTAGGGTTATGTAGAAAGGAACCAAACTATTCTTAGCATATTTGGCTAATCCCTACAGACTATGAATATGAACATCTGATAAATACAAAAATTACCACTTATAGTGGTAAATACAACCAAAAAATAGCTGAAACGCTTGTCTAATTGAAACCCAATGGAAAAAAATAAGTTGAGTTGCATAGCTCGAAGGAGACCTGCATATAGAAAAAAAATACCGTTTCAGCAAGAAAAAAGCTTTCCATGTGATCATCCTGTATATGAGACTCCACATCTGCAATGTGACAATAGCCACACGTGCATCGAGCACCATACTGAATGCTCGTAAGAATATCTCTCCCAGCATCAAGATATCTGACAATGATAATAATAATGCATTAGCAATGTTTAATTAAGACATTAAGAAGATTTTCGGTTTTTTCTACAACTGCTTTCTTGTAGTCGATTTTTTGACTGAAACCTATGGAGATAACATATGCTATAATCCAAGCAGATATAATCTGAAAATGTATTATAATCTTTTACTGAATGAAAATTTTCACTGTACCTTTCGTCTCTTGTAGCCTTGAATAACCAATATGTGCTTTCAATCAACTCTGGACGCAGTGGATAACTCTTTTGACCATGCTGAATATTTCATGGTTAAACAAACTGTTGGTGAGGTAACAAAATTGATGCTGAAATTTCAGTGAATTAAGTTACAATCCATATATTTAATTTGCAGGAGCACCCCCTCAACTAAGTCAAATTTTCAATATCTTGTCATATTTAATCATACATGGATAAATTTGTAAATGATGGAAAAGTAGATTCCAAGAGTAGAAAAGCCAAGAGGTGAATTGCATGACTGATAACCTAAAGCGAGGGGGGTTACCAATATGAGAAAATTAGTTAAAAGGAAAAACCAAAAACCGATTTTTGTCTCCTGAAGGACAACAGAATGCTAAATTATACTAGCATCAGATAAAACAGAATGTTAAATTAAACTAGCATGAGATAAACTAGAACTAGATGAACTTAAATAGCATTCATTTTCACAAGGTATAGTAATTGATTTTATTTGACTAGCATCGGATGAACTAGCACTAGATGAACTTGAATAACATTCATTTTCACGATATTTATAGTAATCGATGATGAATTAAAATAGCATTCGTTTTCACGGTATTTATTGTAATTGAATAATTTAGCATTACGTTCATCTGATGCTTCTTTAATTTAGCATTATATTTCATCTAATGCTGCTTTAATTTAACATTATGTTGCCCTTCAGACTAAATTTTAAAACATGCGTCCTTCAGCCCAAAAAAGTAATTATGTTTTTCTTTGATCCTATTTTCATGTACCCCAGTATAGTCTCTCTTTTTTTAATAATTATACAGTATTTAGGAAAGTAGTATACTTGGACACTTGATGTAGCAAGATTGAACCCCTCAGGTGTGAATCCATATTTCTTCCACACGCTAAAGAATGCAGCATGAGTCCGAACAGCAGGATCAATATCTCCAGCTAAAACCTTCCAAATTGTAGTGTGATCAAAGCCTGGAAAGTATTAGAATAAAGTTTTTGAAAAACTGTCAATAACCCCCTGAATTTTGATGATACCTTCATAACTTATAGCCTACTTCTAAGTACAGCATCTCCGGTTATTCTCACTTCCATTACAATCAAGTTGAATTGATCTCCACCAATTTTAGTTCCCCAAAACTGAGAACACGCTGTATAGTAACTCTCCATTCTCTATTTTTAAGAAAGTCGGGATGTGCTAGAAAAGTGTAGTATTTTTTTAGTGGAAATCAGGCACACACTTATTTTCAAACTTATTCCACTTCCTTCCCCTTTCAAAAACAGTTTCATGATAACATCCTTAAAATTTCAGCAAAAAATTGCTGTTTTTAATGCAAACATTTGCAGAAAAACAGCAAATATTTGCTTTTTTTTCCTTTTTTGTGAAAGCTGTTTCTGGAAAGGGACGAAAGTGTATTTTGAAACTTATAGAAAGGTTGTTGAAAAAATTAGCCTATTTTTTATTGATATAAAACCACAGTTTCCCTATTTTTTCATATTTATATATATAACTTTATCAAACTGACTTCATTTGCTGAACCAAAAAAGGGTAAAATAGCATACACATGCATCAAAAAGTGGGTTGGAAATGCGAATGAAGAGTAAATATTTGGGGATATAATTATTTTATAGCTCTTTATATTCACAAAATGAAGTGGTAAAAGAAGAGAACGATTAAAGATGATGCATGATGACCCTTTGTGGCTTGTTAATTAAAGAAATCTCATTACAAACTAGAGATAGAAATTTATCCACAACAATCATAGGATATGCATCCAGCCTCTTTGGTAGTCTTTTTATGCTAAAATCAAAGCTACTGCTTTTGGAACAAAATTACTTGCCTATATCTACATGGAGAGTGTTCCAAAAAGTTGAGCATTTTATAAGGCATGCCTTAATTGAGAATTGTGATAGGTTCACAATTTTTTGATCCAACCACAAACTTCCTAAAATGCCCTTACATGTAAACGAGGTCACGTGACAAAAGTTAACTTCTATTTTATTTTTTTTCAAAATTGGATAAATACATATGCATATAATTTTATATTTGAAAAAATTATATATAAAAGGCCATGAGTTCGAATCTTAGTCCAATCAAAAATGATTATATTCTTTTTCTTCATATTTTACAATTTCTGTTTTTAAAACTATATACAAAACTGGAATTTAATGATTTCAGATCATCGTATCTTTTTTTTAAAGGATATTATACATGCATGTGCATCGCATATGCTAAAGAGCTCGTTTATAATATATTAAAAGCATGACAATAATTATTTCAGGCAAACTGGGGGTTATTAACACTTTTTGCAGATTTTGTGAATATATAATAAATGACAGATAAACCTGGAGCCCCGGCCAGAATGCTTGCAAGCTATTAAATAATGGCCACACCGTAGCTGCCGAGTACATATTAACTTCAACATACCTGCAGAAAAATAATTAAATATAGTGTAAAATGAAGAAGACAGGAATGAAACAAATGTTGAACCATCAGAACTGAAAGCAATAATCACCAGGGATCGTGATGGAGATGGTGCATAACAGCCTTATAAGCTTCTTGGAACATAAATAAGTATTCATCGTCTCCAAACAACAAATATGCCTGTTCAAAATTAATGATGTTTGGCAAATACATGTTTAAGTAAGATTATCTGATTTGGTTCATACCCAATAGATTGTAAGCATATTAAGATATGTTTTCCAACTAAAGCAAGTTTCGGCATTGCACATGTTCAAGAAATAAAGGTTCACAAATTTACAGCAGAAAAAAAAACAAAATTAAGCCATAACTTATTTTGCAAGTGTAAAAGAATATGCAGATAACATCCAACTGAATTTTACTTGCCTTCAAAAGATACTCATAAAAAGAATCTATGCTAGTGCCAATTCCAGCTTCCTGCATTATAATTAATATATAATGAAAATTCATCAAAAAAAGAAGATAAGCACAATCAAATTGCCTCGCTAAATGCAATTTGAAAATAGTACTCTTGAAATATAATTGCAAGACAATATGTTGAATTAATAAACATCAACAGGATTATCCACACAAATAGGGCTGTCAATGAGTACCCAAAAAATCCGATACTCATCTTTATCTGTATCTGAAATACGAAAAATTATCCAATATCCGTAAAATGGATACGGATGCGGGTATGACCATATCCACATTCGATAATTATCAATCTGGTTTTTATCGAGATTATAGAGTTTTTTGTCTATTTTAGTACCTAAAATAATTGTCATTTACTATTTTATCTAGAGAAAAAATTTAATGAGTATAAAAATCAATAATTGTTGTTTAAAATTATTTTTCTTAGCATATTTATTATTTTTAATATTTTGGTACTTAAATGGATTTATAATAAATCAAAATTTTATATTTATTTGTTTAGATTTATTATTTGTGAACTAGTTGAAGAATATCCGATATCCGTCCACATCCGAAGATACGGATATCCGGTATCCAAAAATGATTTCGCATACGGATACGGCGTTATCTAAATCAGTATCTAACCGTTTACAGGCCTACACACAAATGTTAAGTGTATACTCTATAGCTAAGGGTTAAACCTATACACCGCTGATCATAATTTTTAGAATCCTAATGTATTCTTATCATGAAAATTGGTCTGTGGAATTGGTTGAAGAACGTATCTTGTTGATATTTGTTAGATTGATACGATGGAACTATAAACCATATCTCACGACAGTAAGAAATATGTATATCCAATCAAGATATGGTTTTCATGCTCGTGAAGCCAACTTAATTTATCAAATTATACTAATTGAGCTTGAACAGCGAGGTATCATTGAAGATTTGCAGACAACTGTTCTTGCATTCATGAATAAAGCGGTTAATTGAACATAAACTCATGGACAAAATATATGTCAATGAAATCTAGGATCAACTAAGAAAAGTATTGTGCAGGTAACCTTAGATACAAGGGAAAGGTTGACATAATAAATAGAAGGCTACCCTTTGTGTCCATTCTCCAGTGAAAACATTTATATGAGCCCCAACAAGATCTAGTTTTGATCGACGGGCCCAAATACCACGCACTGCATTCTTTGTTATTTCCTCATAAACTGCAAGTAAGATGATAAAGCAAAAAAGTTAAGACAAACACAGCTTAATAATAGAGAATAAAGACATGACTCATACAATTATGAGAATAAATATCGATGGGGTTGTGCTTACTGGGTTTGTTAGTCAAACGACTCAGCACCCCAAATTCTAATGTTAAAGTACCACCACCAGCTGTCGATGTTATCTGGAAGATAATCATGCATAATTTATTATGGCTCAAAAAGGTTGTAAACACAAACAATATATGGAAAATAAGTTTTAATATGATAGTCAGCAATCAAATAGGAAAGTCAATTGAGGACTAATAAATAAACAATTCTAAGGTTAATTCAGATTTTAAAATGGTAGCTAATTCATAGGCCACTAAAATACCCAGGCATTAAAAACAATTCAAATAGGTTTAGTTTATTGCTTGAACACAATGAGGGTATGGAGAAACTTGCCTGGCTTTCATTTTCATCGACTCCATGCATTAAATTTACAGAGCCGAACGGAATTCCTGCAAAATTTATTACCCAAGATGATTTGGTGCAAATAAAGAAAAGTAGCATTCAAAATGAAGTTTGGAATACACTGATAGCATTTAATATTAAGGAGTAATACACGTAAGGAGCTTATACAACCATTGAACTTGTGGTGTATCGGAAATGGTGTAAATTATAGCACAATTAAGACTGTCTACTCATTCATTCATTTACTCGTTTATTATACTGTACATATACCTTCGTATGTCTTCCACAAAAATCAAACTATGAGGTGTTTATATCTAAGCAATTGCTTTAATCTCTTCTTTGCTCTCACCATTGTTAAAGTATCGTGTTGACAGCAAGGTCATAACAGATAATAAACAAATCAATGTGATTTGGGTATTTCCTAGGAAGGTCATAGACCTCTTGATGGCTGACTTCGCATGTCTCCAGACGGTTTCCAAAATTCATGTCATTACATGTTATTTAACTGTGATGGTGTCATAAAAAAGAGGTCTATGATTGAATTATGATTATTCCTTTCAAGTATTTTTTATAGTGTTAGTTATATCTGACACGCTTAATTCCTGAAGAGATTTCACAAACCTACCATCTGATATATAATTGGCGTTTTTACATGCCATGAGGTTAATCTATGATTAACTGTGTTGCTATAGATAAAGTGGAGAGTGAAGTGCTAAAGTTTTGAAAAGTGCAAGACGATCATAGGTAACATTGTTGAAGTTCTGATGGAGTATTAAGACAACATTATGTGATTAAAATTTAAATGCCAAGATTGACAAACATTTATTGAAGGTTCCATAGAGCATAGACGAAGCCTAATTTGAAAACATATAAGTTAAATAAACCAATAACTTTAATTTTTGAAACAGATGCATGCACATTGTATCCTAACCTAACTATTGTATGGCGCTCCAAGAAGAAGTAAAGGAAATTTTTGATAACTCATAGAGTCTGAGGCAGTTGCAATTATAAGCTACTAACTAATGAGTAATTGAATGTAAACCAACTAAGAATGAACTTAGGTTAGTAGTTGTCATGAGTGGCTATAAATGACTAGAAAACATTTTCTATACCCTTTTTCTTACTAATCATTAAATATTCATATCGTAGTTCCAAATCATTTACACGATACGAATATTTTAGTTAGAATGGAATTTTGGGTTGAGTTGTTAGGTAAAAGAGCTCTGGCTAGTGAACAACAGAGAAGGTGAAGGGAGAAGAGACGGCTGTAAATGATAGAGATGTGCTGTTGCAGTCAATGGAAAAAAGAAAACATGAGAGCAGAATTGTAAAAAATCAAACACAAACACAAAAACAAAAACAAAAAACAAAAAACAAAAAAAGATAAACAATCTTCTTTTTCTTTTTCCTTCAAAAATTAATATAGAAAAAAATTGAGAAGCGATATGGGAAATCAGGAAAGTAGAAAGGGAACAGACAAGAGAGAAGGAAAATGCCAACAAAAAAAGGCTACAGGGTTTGAATTAAGGAATGGGGAAAAACAAATCAAGAAATACTTAAGAATGTGTATGAAGAAGAACAGTTGTACTACATTAAAAATTACGATTGTATGTTATTTATTGATTTGCTGAATTACCAACAGAGTAAATACAAAAAAAGCAGGAAACCTGTAGGCGTATCAAATGCAGGAAGCAACCTCTGAGCCAAATCTTCAGCTAAATGAAGTAATTCATCATCATAACTTTGCAACTTCATACCCTACTTAAGAGAATATTCCAAGTAAGAACTTCACGAAATTTTTTCATGATTGCTTCCATAACGGAAAAAAGTAGAAAATATTGTCAGTGCTAGGCAAAACAATTCAATTCTGGGTTACGAAAAATGAACGACTAGAAGAAAATAAGATGTAGTTCATCGATAACTATAAAAAAATATTGCAGTACAAATAAAAGAAAGTATTGATGAAAAAACTGATTATACCGTGGCATAATCGCTAGCAATAAGATGAGCAGAAAGTAGACCCCCAAGAATCCGTATTGTAGTTTCGAAAACTGAAACTGTTTTGTCCTGCAACCGTACATTTTTTTCTAAAGTATGCATGATGATAATTCATAAGGTTTGATGCAAATATAACATAATGAATGAATTCAGAGCCCAAATATGGAAATAAATAGCTTAAACAGAATTCAAATTTACTTATGATTACACTCTTGATAAACTTACAATATTAAATTGTACATTTTTAGCAATCCATTCAACAGCTGCCCCGAATCTATCATGGTCCCCTAACAAAGCCAATGTATCCAAAGAATCAATCTGTTCAATTTAGTACACAATAACGAAATATTCAATAAATAAAAACACCATATCTAGTAATTGACAAATATCCAAACCAATGCGCAATCAAGGTGCAGAATCACATTTATTTTCTTACAAGAGTTAGAGCATAACCACCAAGTGTATCTTCACCCTTACAAGATAGAGGTCTGAGTTCATCAAGAGGAAATGCATTGTTCATATATCCATCAAATGCATGATAAAACATCCCACGCACCTACAGTGAAGAGGAAAATGTCACCTTATGCGAAACAGACCAAGGAAGTTCAAAACTTGGATTAATTTATCTCATTTCAGTTCCACCCTTGCGAATCTGGAAATGCAAATAATTCCAATTTGCATAAATGTCCACATGTGATAAGAGAACGAATTCAGTATATTTCTGAGGAAAAGAAAATTTAATGTGTTCCCATGGCATTATAAAAAAGATAAATCAGGGCAGTTCACAAGGTGACTGCCCAAAAGCTGGTCCAGTCCTTATATGGACAAATGTTACACATAAGCCCATAAACTTATTACAAAAGTTGGCTTGGTTTGCAACTAGTTAGGAATTATACATAAGCACTTTAAAAATGCAAGATTACAACATTCAAAACAGTTTTAAAGTGTGCAAGTTAAGATGATATGGATTAATACTGAAATTGGAACTGCAGTCGCCCATTTTTAAAATTCTCAAGTACAAACTCAAAAATTTACATGCACATTTTTGAAGTGATTATGTGCAATTTCTGCCCAGTTGAAAGATTAGAGCTGCTTCTGTAATAAGCTTCTAAAGGAGTCTGATACGATGCAATACATTTCTCCTTCAGTTGTGCATGACAGCCTTGGATCATGGATGCAACATCAAAGTACGATTTCATATAATGATTAGTGGTCCAAAAGCTTTGGCAGGTGATAAATAATATTGCACTAAAGCTTCAACAGGTGATAAATAATATTGCACTAGAGACAAGGAGGTTTGTTTAACGTCATGCGATCCTAAAAATTACAATTCTATGTTATGGCCAGCTGGCTTATGATAAAACTGTTGCTATAAATAGTGTGAATGAATGAAATTTGTAGGCTTGATGAAAATAGTTCGTTTTTATTTGTTATTATTCTTCTTCCTTCTCTTCTTTCTCATCTTTCTTCCTTCTTTAAAATGTTCGCTCTATCAGAGTCTATGGCTGCAATTAGTTTTTCTAAAGAGCTTATGTTTAAAATCTGTTGCCTTATAATAAAATTGGGATGTTGAGCTTGGATCTCAATTATCTTAAACTATATGTTAGTTCCACACCAAGAAACACAATATATTCTAGACAAATTTTATTTGCACCCTAACATTCTCCTTTCACATCCCAAAAAAATTCTAAAACCTAACACCTCTTGTTTCTCTCCACACACCTCACCATTTGACCATTTTCCCTTTTATGTTTTTTCAATTGTTTTTTTATTTCTTTTCCACCCATCTTAACAAGAGTTTGGATAATAACAGCACTCATGCTTGAGCCCGACGTGGGTGTTAAAGAACATCATACCGTTCACGGACATGGTTTTCACTAGTACCCTCACTAGGCCCTGGTGAAAGCATCCTTAGCGGGGACGGACGAGGGTGTTGTTCACATCCACGCCCGCTCCAAACATGATTGTTGTTAACACTCACAACTATTATGGGCGGGGTGCTGTTATCATCCACGTCTGCGACGGACGGAATTGTTGTCACTCACGCCCGCGATGGGCAAGGGTGATTAAACGTTTTTTTTTTGTATCCAATTTCTGAGTCTGGCCTTGAAGTTTTTCATTCACAACCTAATGGGCAAAATGGCAAACGGGTATAAAAATGTGATGTATTTAAAAAGAAAAAAAACAGGTGGACTGTGAAAGGAAAATGTTGGGGTACAAATGGAATTGGCCTATGTTCTATTAATAATTGGCAGCATCTATTAACACCCCGCAAAATGCCTTACTCACCCCGCCATTTTCTTCAAAAATTCACACCCCACATAATCCTTTTCACCCCTCAATAATTCCACAAATACTCTTCTTCCTCCTCTGCTCTTTTTCCAAATCTAGGAATATGCTTTTCAACTTCCCTCGCCTCATCTCTTTTGAGTAATCAATATAATTTTATTTAAAAAAAAAAGTCATACTTCATGTCTATCAAAGCTAGAAGTGATACAAAGGAAATGGAAATTCAAATGAAAATGTATTAACTCACTATTTGTTTTCCATGTTTGGCCTGATATAAATGCACTATATTTGATTTTCATGTTTGCCACTAATTCAAAATTAGAACTTTATACTTTATTATTTTTTAGATCCAAATGGAAATATTATGATATTCATGATTTATGTATTTATCGCTCATTAATTTATTTCCTTGTGTTTTTATTTAGGACTAAGGTTTTTTATTTTAATTGTTTAAATTTGAATTTGTTTGTTAGGAACAAAAATGTAAGAATATACTTATTTTTTAAAATGGGGGTGTGTAAAGCCATTTTCGGGGCGTTAATAGAACCAACCTTAATAATTAAGCATGCAATACGTCCTATAACTTGTCAATACTTTACCAAATACATGAATCAGCTGTCAAATAATCAAAGGAATTAAGTGCTTCAGAACGCAAGCATGACATGCAAACTTTATACTTGTAGAATAAGGACAAACAAATGTACGTATTGTAGACTGATTTTACCTCATCTCGTAGCTGTCTAGCTTCAGAAGGCCTTACAGAATCAGCTAGTGAAGCAGTTGGCAAATTGGCAGCAGATAGAAGGAAAATTGCGGCAAAATAACAAGAATACTTTTTTATCATTATACGATGATTGATATTTGAGGAACTTATCGGAGCTGAGATATTGGGTTTAGAAGAGACGCAAAAAGTTGAGAAAAGAGAATTACTGCGTCGAGCGAGAAATGAAGAATTAGGGAATTTAGGATAATCGTCTGTGGCGTACGGCGAGGGTGGCGAGGAATTGGATCCGATCCGATCTACTTCAGGAATGACGGCAGTTCAATATGATATTTAATGTTCCAATTGGAAGGAAGGCTCATCAAAGGCTTATGCAATAAGGGTGCTTTGGCATAAAATGTGGGACAACCCTACAAAGACCGAAAATTGGCGGTGGAAATTGGAATAGGACGGATCTTGAAATTTACGGCAACAAGCCCGGAGGTCAAAATAGTCCAAGGGCTGCTCCACTTACCGCATTAAATGACTTACTTATTCGAAAGTAGCATTTTCATAAAATGTAAGTCAATCATAACGTCCGACGCATTCAATTAGCGGTAGTTTGTTATGATATTTATTTTTTTTTTAATACAACTGTACCCACTCTCATGTATGAAACCACCTAATATCTCTACTATTAATAATGAGAATTCCATGAATAAGATTAAACTTCACGACATCATCTCAACTCGATTAGATGTTATTGGAACAACTTCTTTCTTCATCCCTTAGCTTATATACAACAACAATTAATGTATTTTTGACGATGTGGGACAAATTAAAAAACTCAAAATGGATTAATATTATTGCAACATGAATTCAATAGAAATGTTAAATTCTATGTAAATGCTAAAAAACCACTATTTGCGTTGCCAATTGGTTTTGTACCACATGGTTTGCTAACCTGGTGAATGAGTCAGCATCAAAAGGCAGAGAGTTTCTAAATGATACATACCCGCCAAGTATGGTTCAAAAAGATAATGCATAAATATAGATGTTTTGAGTGCAACGTTAGGGTAGTGAAACGAAGAATGCTTTGTATCACAGTATTCACAAACGTCTTATATACACCAATACATGATTCTGCAAATCCATCAACAAAAAGATATACTGCTATTTTCGCACTCCTAGAAATGTGAATAAATTAATTCTTCAAATAAAATAATCAAAATAAAATTGCAATCAATAATAGATAAATTGGCAAATTGTCACATAACAACATTTTTGCCTTCTAATTTCATCTCTGCGTGACAACACTTGATTTGATCATGTAGCTAATACAAAATTGCTGCTCTGTAACCACATTCTTTAGCATAACATCACATGTCATTACAGTAAACGATATTAGCATAGTGATAAAAAAGATGAGGTATGCATGCTCCGGAGAAATAATATTGTGAGTTCATTGTTTTATTTCTGCTTAAAGCATATAATCCACTGAGAAATAGACAGACAACAGGTTTTGAACAAGGATAACACCCTCTACCTGCATGTAATAATCGATCAATTATCAAAGGATTTTCCAGCGGATCAAAAAAGAAATGTGAAAATCAAACAATAATATTTGCAAAATCTCATTTGAGCATGAAAGTAGAATAGCTTGGGGACAAAATCTCCATGACCAACAAGATGCTTTAATTTAGGAACCAAAGGTAAAAAAACATATGATCTAGATACAGGAGACCATCAACTCTAACATTTCAAAGAAAATTCATATGTGGGGACGGTGCTTCTGCAGTTTCAATATTTCAAACATGGCTTAAAATTTTTGCAGCACTTAAGCATAATACTTCTCATGGTTACACAACCTACACTGCTTAAAACCAGCTTTCCTTTTGTTGGAAATTATGTTTTTAGAGTCGACAACTACTACAGTAGTAGAGATGAGATCTATAGTGCCCATATTTGATGTTTTGCCCCTGGCTCTTGAGCGCACACCAAAATAATAATCTCTACTATCTGTCTATCTCTACTATTAATAAAGAGAATTCGACCAACGTGATTTACGTAGTGTCTTTTTGAAATTTCAAAATTATCCTCAATCGTTAATGGAATCTCACCACCCTATCCGTCTACCCACCAATGAAATTTTACTATCAATTTATCATCGATATCACCAACAAAACAACTTGAAATGTGTTATGACTACAAAAACATTTGCACTTAAAACACACATCCATTCAAGGTAATCATCTTTGGATATTAGATGCACGTATGTGCGTTGTATGCTTGTATAATTATAATTGCAACATGACCACACACCACAACTCATTTTAGATAATATAAGTTTATAAGTGTCTACATTTCATAATACAAAACATGTATGCTCTGACATGACAAGGTGGACTATCCCTTATTCGCGGATCAAAGTATATCTCTTGACTAGACATGCTTTTAAATCTCTTATATCTCGCCCGAGATCTCCATTTCACACTTATACGAAATGGGATATCGAATCTTCTACGTATCTCCTCTAACAGTCATCTCGTTGGAAATATTCAAATCTCACCTGAAATGTGGATCGAGATCTCAATTCGAGATCTCATCCGAAATTATATATTTTTCTTCTTTTACACTGTATATTTTTATTTTCATATGGATTCAAAAGTAACTATTTGATTCAATTAGTATTTATCAACTTCTTGAACATATTTTTTGCTTTTTGTCTTGATGAGTTACAACAAAAAAGAATTTGTTTCTTTTTTATGTTCAAATAAGAGGATACTATTTGATCTTTACCAAATAAATTAAGCAAATCAAACTACCGTTATTCTTCAAAATATTAATTTTAATTTTTTTATTATGCAAATCAAGTATGTTACAATTTTTATTTTTACTTTGAAGATTATAATTAAATAAATCATTTAACGTCAATTTTAGACACATGGGTTACTCCGAGATGTTTTCGAAATGTACTTTAAGGTCAGAATTTCAATTTGAGATGTACACCCGAGATACACTCATCTCATCTGAGATCTTCTTTGATATGAGATAGCTTGTGTAAAAATTCTGAGATGAAATGTGATCAAAATTCGAGAGTTAAAACCTTGAGGCTAGATACACTTAAGAGTTATAGAACTGTATATCTCTAGACTAGATATACTAGATACGTCACTAGACTAGAAATATCCAAATGGTAGTGATCATCCACATAATGATTCTATCTACTTCAAAACCCACTTTCGAACCCTTGATGTAACATCCCGGAAATCCGTCTTCTGAAAACTCGACACCGATACGTCCACTGTACCAAATGTCGAAAAATCGAATGGCGGAAACGCGAAACTTTAGGGTTAAAAGAAGAGGTAAAGGTAGAAGAAGAAGATAGAAGAAAAAGAAAGAAGAACAACAACAGAACAAGAGAACAGCAACAGAAACAGAACAATATCAGAATCTTACACATCGCAGCGGAACAACATATAATAGATAAATGAATAATCTCTAAAACAAAGAACTATATCATTTTATACATACATCAATCAGAGTCAATATACAACAATGGACAGTTATATAAACTTGTCCTCATACAGAATACACAGCGGAATAAATACTATCAGATACAAATACTACGTCTCGTCATCCAGCTTATCTCCAAAGCTCCAGAATATCCAGAATATCCTGAGAATCTAACTCTAGGCTGCCCGTGTGGAAATTGGTGGGCACCCAGAGTTTAGAAGGGAACAATAAACTCCGAGTCAGTCATGGTGACTGGTGTGAGATCGTAAAACAGTTATTCTTCTTTAAAATAAACAACAGAAGAATTTTAAAGTCAATTCGAAATGCTTTTGGAAAATGAAACTACCATAAGACCTCCCACCACACACACAATGCAAACGCAGAATTGGAGGAGATTTCTTCTTATGATAGTCAAAGATGCTTACTACGCAAAATCAAATCATTTTGATATTATTATTAGTGCATAGTGTAGAAATCATTTCGAAAGTATAATATTAATCTTAGCCAACATACGACCAGTATCGTATGCCTACTATAGCTACTATGTTCAATAGCAGGTTACCGCCACATTCCATAGCAGGTAATACAACTAAAGCCGTACACGTCGCGTATTGTTTCTTTGGATTTCCAACAAATGGTCAGGCTAAGGAACTTCCTATCCACGATGGGTACGTCCCTGGAATAGACGACCCGAGAAATAACCTAACATTACGGTTAGATCTCTGCCAACACAAGGCCGGGTTACCTCTGCAAAAATAGGTAACTACTGACACGCGTATGCCATCCCCCGATCGTCACCGATCTTCCCGAGGATCCCCGATTTCCAACAAACCACATAGATAATAATAATGCAGTAACCACAGAGGTTAAGTATCTGGGCTCCATACCATGATACCACCTTTATCCAGAAGGAATGACATACACTAAGGGGCGCTACTCCCTAGAACCTTGCCGCATCCTTCCTGTTTCGACCATTTCCGGGGTGTGAGGCTCGACGAAGTCTCGTCCACAAAGCTACGCTTTCTCAAAAAGCCCTGCTTCGGGTCAAACAAAATGATCAACCTATGATCACAAAGATATAAGATCAAAACAAATGATCATATCGCAAATGATCAAACACTGATCATTTCACAGCAACACTCAGTATGCCACGTTACCAAATTGGGATATATCGCTGATGAATTTCAACTACATAACCTCTGAGCTCGTACGTCTCAGAGAAGGGTGTTAAGCTAAGAGAATAAATTCTCCGCCACCAACAGAAATGTATTTGAAAGAAATCAGCTTTATATCTCAAATTGTAACGTCAGACACACAATCCATACAAGTCTGTTCCGGGATCGAACAGAACCGAAGGCACTTCTCACGAAGCCCTTGCACATCCGGATAGTTTTCAATCACGTCAGGACTTCCCGTCACTAAGGGTGATAAAACCTCTAAACCGAAGATCAGTCGATGTAGAGTAACTCGACGGTAATCCTTTCGTTTTCAAAAATATCCGGTCTTCAACACCGGTCTTCAAATGCAATTCATAACGACGTATCACATATTCGGAATGGGTTATACGACCCCATGGTCCTTTCCCGGTTAACCCGAATAGTGAGCGATTATTCAAAAATAAGTGTGGCATTCAAATTCATCCAATTCACAACAAATACCTACTCAAGGTAATTATTGATAGTCGGTTATTTAACTATCAATAAAGATGCGCAACATCATCAGATTCCAAATAATTTTCCCAAATTATTTCATCTTCAAAAATATCTTTACAAGATATAAAATTTCCACACTTAACCATTTGAAAACAATTTCAAATCAATTTCCACATTTCAATTTTATCTTTAAAAGATAAAATCTCAAAAACAGTTCATTTCATATTGGAAAAGCATTTCCATACTTATTTAAAAATAAGTATTTCACAAATCTATTTATTTTCAACACTTGGAAAATATTCGATATACTTAAATCAATATTAAGTATACATTTCATTATTTAAGGAAATCATTCTTTAAACACATTTTATTTGAGTCAAAACGAATGTTACGTAAAACATCGTTACGACGACTCAAAATCACTAGTATAGGGATTCGGATTTAGATAGATATATAAATCCCAATACTACTTCAAAACATTTCCTTTCGGAAATCATTTACTATAACAACAGTGTTATAGTCCACCATTTCCTTAAATTTCTCGAAAACGTCTATTTCAACAAGAACTGCGGAAATCTCTGCTTTCGATTTATAATACATTTTTAAAACATCTTTAAAATGTTTAACTTCATTTTTCAATATCACTTTCCCAAAACAGTATCCATTTTACTTAACAATATATTCACTGTCCAAAATCGTGAATATACTTCACTAACCTCATTTCAATATTTTCTACCCATTTTATTTCAAGAATTATCCACTATCCAAAATCGTGGATAAAATTCCCTTAATAACTTCTATATTACATTCATCAAATTTGATTGATTTCGAATTCATAAAACAACGTTTATAAATTCACCTTTATATTTTCTAATAACTTCGATTTACAAAATTTCCTTTTATTGACTTCTAAATTTACTTATCAAAATAAGTGATTTCAGATTTATAAACAACGTTTATAAATCACATTTATACTTCATAACAATTTCAACTTATGAAATCATTTCATTTAGCAATTTCTATTTATATCCCAATTAAGTGCAAAAATCTAATTTATAAGTAAATTACTTATAAATCGTTTATTCTACACATCTATTCACTTTATAACTTCACGTTATAAATCTATTAATTTCATTCACTTATGAAATCCTTTTATACTTCTTTTTAACACTTATAAAAATTCGTTTTATAAGTCCAATATTTTTATTAATAAAATATCCATTTTATAAATCTTCTTATACAAATCGTTTATAGTTATTCAAAAATCCCAGTTTAAACCATTTTATAAATAAATCGACTTTTATTTCAAAAATCACCTTACGGTCATAATTCCCAAAAATCTTAACTTTTATAACATCAAAATTTTAAACGTTTATTACTTGATTCAAAAATTCCATAAAACGTATATTTTCAAAAATCACTTTAAAAATCCTTTTTTAAAGTAAAAGTCGTATTTTTTTTACTTTTCAAAACTGAATCCGATGATGCAACAGCATCAATTAGTCCATCACAACAGTCAAATATCATATATCATCATATGATAACAGAATATATCAAAATATCTGTAAATAATCAATACGGTGAGGAATCCAGTTGGATCCCTCCAACCTGTTTCCCTGCATCCAAAGATGTTAGCACAATACCAATTCCGCTCCAATACGGAATTATCGCGGTATATAGGTTTTTATAAATCCGCTTACTAACGGCGCAATAGGGTCTCATCCGCTATACGAGGCGGGAAATCAAATCAATCCAATATATACATATGCCAATATGTATATACTGCTATATATAGATATATCCTAAAATATCTAATATCACATCCAAACAGTCAATAATCAATCAATAACTGTAAATAATTCCACATTCAAATTTGAGTGAGAAGATCTCACCGTGATTTCAATAACAGTCGTAGCGGTTTATTTCGGATAAAACTAAACAGACGTTTAATTTTACCCAAAATTTTCATTGACTCCAATCGACTCCAAACCAATTGCATCACGTAGTATTCGCGAATATGATTCCAACGCATTTTGTTTCGTCATTTTCTGATAATGTATGAGAGAGTTACGATATTTTAAACTTTATACAATTATATAAATATTCAATTTACAAATTTATTTATTTTCTAACCCAAAAATCAATCTACCGTTCGATCCACCCCCCTCCAGATCTCGGCCGCCCCTTTTGTTCTTCTTCCATCACGTTCACTGCTCCCAGTTAAAACATGCTCGAAGAAACCCATCCTGGCCGCCTCAAACCCTAGAACACGCGACCCCCTACGAGCCACCAGACCCCATCTCGTCACCACCGTACGAACGCCCATCACACGAGCTACCTCCAGCTGGAATCACGTGAAGCTCGGTTCCCCCTAGCGCGCGCGATACGAGGCCGAACGCGACGTCTTCTCGCTCGATTTCTGGCCACCACGTCACGATCCAGGCGATCATCGCCGTATGGATCGATAGAACACGCCATCCTCTTTGTCTTTGCAGTTGAAAAATTCTTGTGAAAGTCGATAGATTGGAAGATAATAAGGGAGGAAAATCGTGAGTTTCTGGCCATCGAAAATGTTAGTGGCGGCTGGCTTGTTTCTAGGGTTAGGGTTTTAAATTTTCAAATTTGTGAATAAGGGGGGTATTTATAGAATTTCTGAACGACACTATTTATCCGACTTTTCCGAACTCCGATTTACGCGCGGTGACTGGCGTTTCTGGGGTTTACCCCGCGTTCCGAACGCAATGGAACGTGTTTCGGAAGCTAATTCGATCGTCTGTGCGAGATACGGAGCAAAACGATCGATTTAAAATTAAACCGATTTAAATAGATTTCGAGGCGTTTTGGCTTGCCCCGGATAAACGGTAAATCCAAAAATTACGAAATTTGAAATCTTACAATAATATCACATTACGGATCCGATGAAACTGGTTTCGTCGAAATCCGACACTGTTTGAAAAATGACTATTTTAACTCGACGATTTAAAATTAAAACGATATCGATGCGTTTTGAACTGCCACGGTCAAACGATAACTTCGATTGATACGAAAATTGAAATCCGATAATAACTAACTATTACGGATCCAATGGAACTGGTCTCGTTCAATTCTGAGACTCTTCGAAAATTGGCTATTTTTCAGTCGATAATTAAATATTAAAATATTCAATTTTCACAGATTAACTTCAAATTCAATTTTAAAAGTTCTATAACCTTTCTATAACTCCAGTATGATCAAATAAAATCTTACAAATCAATTTCAATCATTTTAAACACGATTTTCAATTATCTCTGGAATTTCAATCATTAAATTATCGATTTAATTATCAAATAAAACCCGATATTCGAAAAATAAATCATTCGACTTCTTAATTCCATTTATTAATAGTAAAAATCAATTAAATATTTGAATTTTAATTATCAAAAATTCTGGGTCGTTACACTTGAACTCATCATGAGCACATAACATCTCAAACACGGTTCCTTTTACACACATCCTTATGGATCGTAAGGATATCATCATTCTACTTAACTCATTATTAGTTTCGTAGTGGTATCAATACTTGGTATATTTGCACGATTTCAGTAATTTCAATACTATCATTTCATGCATTTCTGGTTAACTCAATTCTGATTCTTTTCTATGGAAGCATACAATATAGGGTAAAGCCTCACTGGGAGGTTTCCAAACACATTGCCTTTAAAGTTAAAGATGTTTCACACGAATGGTAGAGCCTCATCAAGATGTTTCCAAACCATATGAAATCGTATCTCTTTTATATCCTTCCTAAGTTAAAAAGTAATTTCAAATTGATAAGTCAAAGTCATACTTTGCAAATTATCATCTTATACACAACATGGTTTCATAAGTTAAAGGGGATTGTATCAGTTACAATAAATGTAAAAAAGCAGATACTACCACTAAATGTTATCTTTTACTTAACATAACAACATTTAACTTATATGAATGTACCATATTTTCATTTAACCATAAAATACTCATTCTTTTTTCAAAACTCCATGAACCAACTCCTAAAAATTAATGGGAATTTGTATGCTGTCATTAACGTCAAAAGTTATCTTTAAAACTAGTTAAACAAGCAAAAAAAATGGCAAAAGTGATAGAACTCCTTTGTAAAACTATGTCAATTAAAATTTAAGAAACGTCTACATATACAAATTATTTTATGTTGTAACATACTCCATCTTAACCTAAGAGTATGTGCATAAAATTTCAAGTAAAGTTAACTTCATGTAAACAAATAATTTTTAAAGAGAAAAATGTTACAAAATGTTATAAAAACATATTTAACTTCATGTTACTTAACTTCTCAAAACCTTGACATATACAGCATATCTTCTCATGTACTATTATTATAGACTAGGAGTACATGTACAAAAGAAATCATGTTAAGTTTATTTCATTTAAATCACCTTTAAATTGAAACTTTTATTGAAATTTCTCTTTTAAAACATTACTTTCAAACTCATTCACCTTGTTAATATATCATTTTTAACTATATTTATTCAACCAAATGTCCATATTAAAGTATACAATATTACCATGTGTGTGTGCGTGTGTGTCTATATATATGTGTTAAAATGTAATTAAGTTCACACAAAAAGTTAATAACAAGAGTACAAGTGAACATTTGACTTTCTAAATGTCATCTTATTTTAAACAATGCAAGATAATATATCATTTTTAACTATATTTATTCAACCAAATGTCTGTATATATATATATATATATATAAATGTAATTAAGGTCACTCAAAAAGTTAATAACAAGAGTATAAGTGAACATTTCACTTTTTAAATGTCATCTTATTTTAAACAATGTAAGATGTCATGTGAATATACAAGTTCATTACAATATCGTAAGTGCATATCACATATTATACGCATGTAGTAAGTAGTATATGGTGTGGTTAAGTGAGTAGATTCACTTGTAATTATAGCTAGCTCCTTAAGATCACTCGTTCATTCTCTTTACGACAAAGTTCAATCCAAACCACCTTATTTCTTAGTTATCCATGTCCATGCCTTTTCTCCCCATTTTCTACCTTGTTTTCTCAATCAAAACGCTATCTTATGCTTTGACAATAAAGTACATGTACTATATGTAAAATTGGGTTGATTTGTGGATGTTTATGCTTTATTTTATTTTTTTAAAAATTTTTTTTAAAGAGATGATAAAAGTGGGCTGGTTGGATTTAAGAAATTTGTGTATAAATGAGAGCAGTATGCATGTGTATATGTTGAATGGTAAAGGTGACCCAGGTAAAAGGGTCATTATCCCCTTTCCCCTTGTTCCCTTATCCCCTATTCCACTCCTCTTTATCCCTTACCATCAATAAGTCTTCTCTTTTATCTTCGCCAAAATATTACATCAACATTCTTGACCTTTTTTTTGTTCCTCTTAAACAAATATACACATTAGTGTTACAAACTAATCATATATATAGGTTCATTGTACTTTTGTTGTACTTAAACCCAATTATCCATAATATACTTTTCGATAATATTTTCGACTATAATAATGTTTACTTATGTATATAAAATTATTTTGGAATTGATTCTGTAACATTAGTCTCATTTAATTACGTATGTATAAGTGCCATGAAACCCGGATCGTTACATCATTTCACCTCAAAGGAATTATGCCCATGCAATTTCCATCGCATATAAGAGTGGATACATATTACTCAAGAGATCAACAAGAACCAAAATGCGTAAGTATAGAATACTCGCTGAAACTACATATGAAATAAAAATGTATACTAAGTGACTTCTCCTCATGCAGTGAGTACACTACAAAAGATACTGCTAATGTGTAATAGCTAAACTCGTGGAAACTAAGTATAAGACATCCTAGCAATATTTTTGGTCAATGTACTATCACATGCATTGTCTCCATTGCTCTTTTACTAAATTCACAACCTTTATCCTGGAATGTATTGTATTTTGATCAAATATACAAATAGGCTACCTAATTACCGGCAGGTTAGTCTCAATCTTCAAATCCTCTAACCACGTTGGTTCCACTATCAAGGTTAGATCATGGGCATATTTTTGGAAATGCGAAACATGGAATATATTATGTGCACCTAATTGTTTAGTTGGTAACTCAACTCTATACACAAGTTTACAAATCCTCTCAAGTATCCGAAAAAGGTCCTACATATAAGGAGTTATATTCCCCATCTTACAAAACCAAACATTGTTTCTTATCAGAGAAGCCTTCAGAAATATAAAGTCCCCAACCAAAAACACCAAGTCCCTAGTCTCTGATCAACACAACTCTTTTGCTTATCTTGGGCAACATTCATCGACATGGATAATTCTTCTCGGTCGCATTTCGAACCATATCTGTTTCAAGTATCAATCTATCACCAGCATCGAGCCCACATGATGGTAATTTGCATGGTTGGTCATATATGCCTCAAAAGGTGTTGTGTCAATGCTAGATTGATGGTTGATGTCGTTTGTGAGCTCTATCAAATAAAGATGATCCTCTTAAGGACAACCACAACCGAAAACATATGCACGTAATATATCATTTAACACTCAGTTCACCCTCTCGGTCTGGCCAATTAGCTGTCGGATAATAAGTTGTACTCAAAATCGGCTCCTTCCATAAGATACTCTGTACCCTCTCCAGCATTGACTCATAAACAATGGATCTCTATCATTAACAGCACTACAAGAAATCCCATGGAGTCAAATAGCTTCCTTCATATACAAACTAGGACACTTAGCATTGTCCTAGTCGACTTTACTGGAATGAAGTGTGAGCTCTTAGGCAAGTGATCAACTATAACACAAATACCTTTACTCCCTTGTCTCGACATGGGTGATCCATCAATAAAATCAATAGATATTTGTTTCCATTTCCACTTTGAAATTTCTAGCGGTTGAAGCAGTGCGCTAGCTTAAGATGTTAACCCATTACCTGCTAGTAATTTAGACATCTACTTACAGACATACCAACATCCCTCTTCATACCTTTCCATTGGAAAACACGCTTCATATCATGATACATCTTTGCACCTCCTAGGTGTATTGTAAACTTCGAAAGGTGACACTCATTGTGTGCTTACTTTCTAATTCCATTGTATCTAGGACACATAACCATCCGCCATTTTGTAACAAACCACGATGCTCAATATCAAAATATACCATGCTTTCGGAATTAACACCCTCAACTAAATCATTCATGACCTTAGCTAATAAAGTTTCTTCTCACTGGGTAGCCCTTTCAGCCTAATAAAGAATTTATAACTACCAAAATTGCCACAAATGGTGATCCCAAACTACTCTTTCATTGCCAAATGGTAATACCTCTAATGTTTCCCAATCATGGACCAATAAAGCGGTCGTAGTCGCATGCTTCCTACTAAGCACGTTACCCTTCCCAGGTGTATAGAAGAACCCCAAATCAAAGCCAACAAAATTAACCAACTTTATTGCCTCATATTCAAGTTCTTATGTGTGAAATGGTACTTTAAAGACCTATGGTTTGTGATAAATAGAACCTCTCATCAAGCAAGTGATGTCTCCAAATGTTAAGTGCAAATGTAATAGCTAGTAACTCTAAATCATGAGTTGCATATCTCTGCTCATGCGTCTTAAGCTATCGTCTTACATAGGCAATAACTTTCCTGTGCCGCATTAAAACTACACCTAAACCGATGCCACATGCATATGTATATGTGGTCAAACCTGTGTCGCATTAAAACATAATTCTTTATAAATGATTTAACCTTTGAAATCATATTTAAAACAAAAAAAATATTGCCCTTTACTTTATCCCAAAATATTTATGCCAGCTTTTATAAAATAGTATTGATGAATCTCTAAATCAGTTGGAAGTTATCTCACTTCGAAATATAGGCTATATAGCCAAATTTAATAAAACTATTAAATTGTTAAAGTCTTTGGTTTATAAACATAAGAGTATACAGTCGAAGTCAACCACTTTGTATGGCATATTATAAAGCCTTAAAAGAATAGGGTTGACATAGATAAATCTCGGCATCACTGCCTTAAGAAAAACAAGTGGCTTCACGAGAGCCGAAGTTAGCATGAGCGACATCATAGTCCTCTTCGAAAACAGGCAACAAGTAACAAAGGTTGCAAGGGATCAAGCCGAAGTGATAAAATGCTTCATCATCGCCTAAGCTTGAAAACGTGGCTTCCTTGCCTTTCGGAGTCATCTCAGAATATGTGGTGTCGGTATCGCCGCTATAATTATCTTCGAAGACATTGGGGTCGGCGACGTTATACATAGGCAGCGGCTTTCCTACTAATATAAAATATGCAGTACTTAAATGTGAGGAATGCGGAATATGGATCTTAAGGCTAGGAATAACACAAGAGGGGGGGTGAATAGTGTTTTTAAGAAATTACTAAATCTTTTTGAGTTTATGTTAATTTGAACACAAATGTATGCAATATTCAGACACAGATATAACCACAGAAACAAACACAGATGCAGAAACAAAGTAAATGCAGTAAAGGAAAGAACACACTGGATTTTATACTGGTTCGGGGTTACCCTACATCCAGTCCCGCACAACTAAGTACGGATTTCCTTTCAAAAGCAATTTAACAATTACAACCCTCAGTTTCAAGGCTACAAGGTACACCCTCCAGAATCACAATCCTTTGGGTAGAGATACTTGATTTCCGGGGCAACAAGTTCACCCAATTGATTTCCAAGGCTACAATCACACCTTTTCTCGCTTGATTGATTTCCAAGGCTACAATCACACCTTTTCTCGCTAGATAGATTTACAAAGAAGCCTATAACTCTGAATAGCACTTGGATCTTGTTGAGATAGTGATAGAGAATCAAACCAGAGATAATCTAGTTAGATTCAATGTTGATTTCGGTAGAGTGATGATAGGATTTTGAATAAGAAAATGTGGAAGAAGAAGAGAAGTGAAAAACCAGAAAATCTGATATAAAATTCGTTGAAACTAACCCCTATTTATAGAAGAACAACAATCATGTCCATTCGTGAAAGGTTATGGCGAATAAACACTTCTTTTGAAATTCAAATTTTGAAACTAACTGACACTATGTCGACATGGGGTACTAGGGCATGTCGACATCCCAAAGGAAAATTTGATGTTTTGATTTTCTTTGAAAATAACTTTTATCTTATATTAAAACTATTTTAAACTTTATAAATACACTTGACTATTGATAAAATACATAGATAAATATAGAGAACAATATATATATATATATAATTTTACTATAATTTTATATTTAAATCTAAGTATAAATATATTATAATTAAAAGATAGTTTAAAACAAACGAAGTTTTAAAAACAAGAATATTTAAGGCTAAAGCGTCTTTTTGAAAATCATTTGAAAAGATAATTTTTAAGGCTAAAACATTTTGAAAAGCACTTTTGAAAATCATTCCGAAGTTGTTTTGAAAAACATTTTGAAGTAGTTTTGCAAGCTTCTTCCTGCAGAATATCTCATCATGTCAGGACTTGAGAACTTGTACAAAACCAGGATGTTCGTGGGTTTGTAAGCCACTTGTCGTAGGTTTATAAGCTACTTGTCGTGGGTTTGTAAGCCACTAAAAAGGTAGAAATGGATTCCATCCCAAAAAAAAAATGGAGTGAAGATTTCAGTGCTATTGTGAAGTTTTAACATAATTCTAGACTCGATACTTATCTTGAAATCTTGAACTCTTGATAATCTTGATACTCATGAGTCTTCAATCTTGATATCTTGAATCTCTATACTGTACAGTCTTCATTCTTGGTACCTGCATGGTTAAATCCTGCATATACATATATATCTAAACTATAGTGTTAGTATTTATATTTTATAATCTTATTCTAAGGTTGTTGTCATCAAAACCATCAACTCGTGGACTAACAATCTCCCACCTTTTGATGATGACAACCTTTGTTTATAAAATATTACTTCTATCCTATTGACCCCCCTAAATCTATGCCTAACTCCCATATTTTATATTTCTCCCCCTTTGTCATCAACAAAAACAAACTAACTCTAAACTATACAACTCCCCCTCATTCTTGTACTCAAGTACCTGCATTAATAAACTATAATAGAATATATTAAGAAATAACTATACTTATAGACATGATATTCAATCAACGATTATAAATATATCAATGTATATTTATACAATCATCAAACCACACCAAGTATAAATCAAATCAATCAAAACAACCAATTTCAATCAAAGCAATCAATTCAAACAAAGTAATAAAGCAAACAAATTAAACGTTACGGGGAACTTCTACCCATCCTTCTTCTCCGAAAATAGGGTATGCTTTGATGGCATCCCAATTTTCATTGTCATTTGTGAGAGAGACAGGAGGATGTGCTTCGTTATCATCCTCGTGCAGGGAAGAAATCATCCATCGAATTGCCTCGAAATGCATTTCTTGCTCCTTGATCATCTGCATTTGACTCAACTCTAAGTGTCGCTGGTTAAGAAGAATGAACGAGAGAATATTCTTGAATGAATTAAGAGTTTCTTCAAGATTCTCGGATAAGTTATGAATTGGATTAGCCATTTTTGAAATTGTGAGAAGAATGAGAGATAGAATAGATAAGAAATAATATTCAGTAATGAATTCTGGATGAAATGGGTATTTATAGATGTAGAAATTCGTTTGAAATGAATAGACATATGGTAGTTATTCAAATTTCAAATTCAAAAATGAAGTGTCATTTCTGACCAGTACATGTCGACATGGTCAAAGGGGGGATGTCGACATGAAGTAGTGAAATTTGATGACCATTTTGATTTTGTGAATAATTGTGTATATATATATATATTTATATAATATACTAACATTTATTCAAGAGACAAGATAAGCTATATAACGGAAAGGAAATTCAATTACATTGCATAGAAGAGTAATACAATGATTAATTATAAAGAACTACATAAACATTTAAATTAAGACAAACTTAAACTAATTCGATATGATATAAAAATATAGAACTAGTTAGAGGATGATGAAGATGAAGATAATCCAAGTTTCTTGCTGACTTTGGAGAAAAACTTGTTCATCTTGGATGATATTTTGTCCAACTTCTTACTAACGGATCTTTTAAGAACCCATTGATTCTCAACAATAATCTTTTGATTTTTGAGAAGGATTTTGTTGGTAGGATTGGAGGGATATTCAATACTTTCTAGGGATGTTTCACCTTCTTCTTCTTATTCTATTTCCATTTCATCCCCTTCTTCTTCTTCTTCCTCTTCCATTTCTTCATGAGCCAAACGCTCTTCCTTTTCGGCAAGAGTCTCAAGGTTGAAAAACATATGGGATTTTCATGAGAGAAATGTTTGAGATATTAAAAACTTTTCTTGAAATAAATTCTTCTCCTTTGAAATTTACTCCAAAATAGTTGAAAATCCGAGTAAGGTAAATTCCATGGTATAAAGTGTTTTCTCCCATTTCAAAATTTTTAGGACGAAGTTCATCCAAAATAACTTGCACCCAATTGATATCATAATTTCCGAAAATAGCAAAAAGTGCTTTGCACACTTTTGAAGTAGGATTATTAAAATTTCCCGATCTTGGGGTCAAAGCATGTTGTAAAAGAAGATTGACAATTCTTGCTTTAGAACGAAAGTTTCGGTTTTTAAATTCAAAATTTTCATCTCCTTCAAAAATATGATGAAATGTCTCACGATCATGTTCATCGATTTGAAAACTAGAAAGATCCATTCCCGTGTTTTTGCAATTGAGAATGGTACCCAAAAGATCACAATTCAAAACAATTTTAGTGCCTTTGACACTACTCCAAATTTCATTATCATTTCCTTCATAAAATTCTCGATTGAGATTTGCATAGAAAATTTTAACAAGATTTGGGTAACAAACAAAATCATTTTGAGAAGAATAAACAAGACTAAGAATTTGATTGTTTGCGAAAAGAGTATCAATTTCATAAGAAGCAAAATCTTGAAAAATAGCAAACTTTCCGGGATGAACTTTTCCATAATTAGCATAATTGATGTATGCTTTTATTGCCTCCGGATTATTGAGGAGTTGCTCTTTCAAGTTTCTGGAAAGTCTCATGGTGGAGGGGTTGCTTGAAGAAGCCATTAAAGTAGAGAATAGATAGCTTGGAGTTTTGAAGAGAGAGTTTGAATTTGAAAATGAAAGTGAAAAGTTGTGATAAAAGATAGTGAATAAATAGATTTTTGACAAACATGTTCTCTGGTCAAAAGATGCCTTTTCAAAGTATTGAATGAAGTGAAAAGGTGGGGGGAAATTCAACCATTTGAATTCAAATTTTGAATTTCAAATTATGGTACCTATGTCGACATCAGGGTAGGGACCATGTCGACATGTGCCTGTGAATTTCTATGATTTATTTTTCTTAAGAATTCTAATATATATATATACTTACTATTTTAATGTCTATATATATCTGGAATATTATAGTATATTCCCAAAAATATATTATTATATTATTAAAAAATAATACAAGTAAAATAATAATAAAATAATAATAAAATTATAATAATAAAAAATAAATTTAAAATTCAATCAACACACCAATTCAAAATCAATCAATCAAGCAATCAATCATCTAATTCTAAGTATGCAATTTCAATCAATTGTATTGTAAATGTGTACCTTTTTCTGAATCCGTTTTCTTGAATTTGTTGAAGTCGTGAACTGCCGTGAAACACAAATTTGAGTTATCTGTTTTCTGATCATCATCGCTTGAAGACGAGTCTGAGTCATCTAGAGTAGCAGTAAATGCACGCTTCAGTTTCTTTACTGAATCATTGTTTATAGGAGGATTCTGCCTACCTGGATACGGACAGTCTCTTTTGATATGGCCTGGTTCATCACAGTTGAAACATTTGACATTGTTTGGCACTGCATTCTGATTTCCGAAATTCTTATAGTTGTTTCTCTTGAGATTATTCATCTTTCTATATTTCAGGAATTTTCGAAAATTCCTGGTCATAAATGCTATCTCTTCATCATTATCACTGTTTGAGTCTGATCCGTCGGTTAATGCATTGAATGCCATTGATTTCTTTTCAGATGCTTTGCTTTCTCTTCTCCCGATCATTTGGACTTCAAACGACATTAGATTTCCAATAAATTCTTCTATCTTTAAGGTGCTGATGTCATTTGCCTCTTCAATTGCAAGTGTCTTTTGATCCCATTTTGGAGTGAGAGAATTTAAAAAATTTCTGACTTGATCTTCTTCCGAAAATTCCTTTCCCAAGGATATTAAAGAATGCATAATATCTTGAAATCGACTATACATATCTGAAATAGACTCATTAGTATTCATTTTAAATAACTGAAACTGATTTGTGAGCATGGAAATTTTGGTCTGTTTAACTTTGCTTGTTCCTTCGTGAGTCACTTGCAAAGTTTTCCAGATTTCATATGCAGACTTACAAACTGACACTCTATTAATTTCATTCCTATCAAGTGAACAAAACATAATATTCATTGCTTTAGAATTATTTTGTGCAACAGTCTTTTGCTCAGTGGTCCACTGTACAAAATTAGTTGTGGGTTCAGAATATTCAGTTTGTGTGATATTCCAAGTATCTAATCCTATAGATTGTAAGTATATTTTCATCCTACATGCCCAATATGCATAGTTACTGCCATTAAAAAGTAGTGGTTTGGCAGTAGACTGACCTTCTACAAATGAACTAGTGACAGCGATACTAGTGTTAATAACAGTACCAGTGTTGGTAGCCATTTTGAAAACTTTTCAAAATTCAGATTATGAAACTTTTGAAAACCTTGCTCTGGTACCAAATGTGAGGAATGCGGAATATGGATCTTAAGGCTAGGAATAACACTAGAGGGGTGAATAGTGTTTTTAAGAAATTACTAAATCTTTTTGAGTTTATGTTAATTTGAACACAAATGTATGCAATATTCAGACACAGATATAATCACAGAAATAAACACAGATGCAGAAATAAAGTAAATGCAGTAAAGAAAAGAACACGCCGGATTTTATACTAGTTCGGGGTTACCCTACATCCAGTCTCGCACAACTAAGTACAGATTTCGTTTCAAAAGCAATTCAACAATTACAACCCTCGGTTTCAAGGCTACGAGGTACACCCTCCAGAATCACAATCCTCTGGGTAGAGATACTTGATTTCCGGGGCAACAAGTTCACCCAATTGATTTCCAAGGCTACAATCTCACCTTTTCTCGCTTGATTGATTTCCAAGGCTACAATCACACCTTTTCTCGCTAGATAGATTTACAAAGAAGCCTATAACTCTGAATAGCACTTGGATCTTGTTGAGATAGTGATAGAGAATCAAACCAGAGATAATCTAGTTAGATTCAATGTTGATTTCGGTAGAGTGATGATAGGATTTTGAATAAGAAAATGTGGAAGAAGAAGAGAAGTGAAAAACCAGAAAATCTGATATAAAATTCGTTGAAACTAACCCCTATTTATAGAAGAACAACAATCATGTCCATTCGTGAAAGGTTATGGCGAATAAACACTTCTTTTGAAATTCAAATTTTGAAACTAACTGACACTATGTCGACATGGGGTACTAGGGCATGTCGACATCCCAAAGGAAAATTTGATGTTTTGATTTTCTTTGAAAATAACTTTTATCTTATATTAAAACTATTTTAAACTTTATAAATACACTTGACTATTGATAAAATACATAGATAAATATAGAGAACAATATATATATATATATAATTTTACTATAATTTTATATTTAAATCTAAGTATAAATATATTATAATTAAAAGATAGTTTAAAACAAACGAAGTTTTAAAAACAAGAATATTTAAGGCTAAAGCGTCTTTTTGAAAATCATTTGAAAAGATAATTTTTAAGGCTAAAACATTTTGAAAAGCACTTTTGAAAATCATTCCGAAGTTGTTTTGAAAAACATTTTGAAGTAGTTTTGCAAGCTTCTTCCTGCAGAATATCTCATCATGTCAGGACTCGAGAACTCGTGGACTAACAAAGCTATATGGCAATGTCATCTCTGAAGAGCACGACGTCGACTACGATGCTTGACTTCGCACTTTGACCCAGACCGATCCATTCCAAACCAATTACAATTGGTGTCATATGTATCACACTAGATTAACAACGAAGTTCCTAGAGGCGGAGAGATGAAGTATGACATCATGACTATCGGCGTGGCACAGCCGTAATTTATAGGAAAACTATTTTTATACCATTAAATATAATTTCTTTTCACCAACCCCTGTTGTTTATCAAAAGCTTATTGGTTAATAATTACTTTATCAAAATTATTTTTCAAAAAATATTTATCATTCCCAAAATAATTTGTAAATCGCACCTTTTATAATAATATCTAATTATAATAATTAAGCTTTTCTTGCTTAAATAATTCATAATAAATCACAAACACTTGAAAAAAATCTCCAAAAATCGTAATGAATCCAATTTATTATATTCTTTAACATATAAAAATTTCGGGACAAAAAACTTTATTTAATTATTTTTAATGATTATAACATAAAATAATTTGTTTTCTACACTTAGAAAATTCATAATAAGTTTAGACTTTATCAGAAAATTATGAAATTTAAAACCCATTTCTGAAATAATGTTTCTAACAGCATATCTAAATTTCAAGTCATTTGGGTATCATATGATAGGTTTTCAAACTAAAACAGATCAATAAATTCAATAATAAATTATACAAATTCATCAAATAACATGTATTCATTCAAACAATCATAGTATGGCATAATATAAGCAAAATAATCAGATTTATACTTAAAACCGAAAATAACACTTAAAAAATGAGATGCATAACTATTATTCACCTTGAATGGTATAAGAAGGTTGAGATTTGAATTTGATTTGATTTCCCTAAGCTTTCTACTTGTTTTCTTAGCTTTTCTTCCTCTTGAATCCTCTAGCAATGGTCGGCCTAAGCTTTTAATTTCATTTGCATAGGTGTAATATGAACGAGGGAGAAATGAGGTTGGGGTTTGTATTAGGAAACTTAACCCTTTTCCAATTTCACCCTTCTCATGAATTCCTTCTTCTTATTAATGTTCTAATTAACTCTATTAGTTCATTAATTAAGGCTCGACCCATTCTAATTACTAAATCTCAATCTTCTTATCACTTTTACAATATTTTATTTTATTTATCCAATTAAATTTCTTAAACAATGTCAATCAAAATTAGGAGTGTTATAAAAAGCCTACGCCACTCCCTTATGACTCCTACCTACTTGGCTACCATGATCCCTTCGACCTCCGCGATAGCCTAAATTCTCTTCGTCGGCCTCTTGGACGGTAGCAGAAACCTCTTATATTCAGTCCATGTGTAATGAACCGGGATTTTCGACCCTCAAAAATCGACACTAATACGTCCAATGTATTGCGTGTCAAGAAATCAAATGTCGAAAAACTTGATTGTTATGGGAAAAGAAAGAAGGAATAAGATAAGAAGAAAGAAGAAAGAGAAAAAACCAACAACACGGAATCTTACAATCGTAGCGGAACAATATATATAATATAATATCAATGATATTTATAAAGGAAAACAGTTACATACATCCATCAGAGTACAACAACAATCACAATCATCAACCTGGACTTTTATAACAGTCTATTCTCACAAATGTTAGTGATCTCAACAACAAAACAGCGGAAAATAAACATATACATGAATACGACTTGAATACCTCCAACTCGTCTCTTGAGTTCCAATGCATCCAAAGGAATCTATAAATACGCTCGGTCTGACCCGAACAGTATAATAAAATAACACCCAAGTCGGTATGGAAAACGAGCATGAGAAAACACACCCAATTGGATTTTAAAGTTATATAAAACCTTTGAAAATCAAAAGTATTTTGTAAGACCACGTCGCACATAAATACGGACCGGTTTTACCTTACGATAATCAAAACATTTTTATAGAAAATTCTTTGATATTATAATAATGTCCAAGGGTGAAAGTAATAATAATCAAGTAGATGTGATACTCGTGAGTGTACATCACCACAATACTAGGTATGTAATTAAAAACTGATAAGGCACGTTCGCTAATTATGTTGGATTCCATGGAGGTGCCCTTGGTACTTCGAGAATGGTTCTCCTGCACAAGGATCAGAGATATCCTTCCAAAGCAGCATATATCCTTAGTGATGTACCATAGAAAAAACACACATGGCCTCGCTAAGACCGAGAGCATCACCTCATGCATGCATAACAACTATAAGCAACGTCTATGTGGAGCCGACTACACCCTATGGGTTTTCCAACCCTACTGGTCATGCCTCCTATCTCTGGTTTTAGGCATTACCGCCGATGAGGCTACATCCGACATCCTAGCTCACACACCACCATCAAAATAGATCATGGAATCCCACATGGAATCCCATACCCAAAGAGTCTCAGAACCACACATGAATTCCAACATCTCAATATATCAAGAAACTCCTCCATAGAACCGTATATGGTTTCGGTTTTCGAGTCATCTCTAACGAGTACAATCTTCTACTTCCCTGGCGCTCCAAAACCAATCATCGATTTTTCTGGAATGCTCAATACAGGTTCTTTATTAAATAACAGACAATACATAAGAGCGGGGATCATCCCCTATCCGTGTAAGTGGATGGATCTCCTCATCATTTGTCCTAGAAGAAAAAAACAAGACGTACAGTATAACACCATCGATGGTAACTGTACCATATAATTCTCGTGTTTCTCCTAGATATTCCCAGAGTTAAAATCCTTTGGTGTTAAGTAGGGAATATTTATGTACCACCAAAATTAAGAAGGATTACATATTTAGGCCAAGATTTGATAGTCGGTTATTTAACTATCAAATAAATAAGCATTCAACCAAAGATTTCATTTCCCATGGAAATCACTAAACCTCATTTAATTAATTTTTCATTAATTTAAAATTTCTATCTAGAATATTTATCAAAATATTCATATACTTATCTCACCAGAATAAGTATATTCACAAACCTTTCCTTTCAAAAATACTTGAAAACTTTTAAAAATAGATATGGAAAGTACCGTTCAATATCAATCATGGATTGCAGTTTACACAATGGTTACATCGCAATCCCAACGAATCTACAGTAAACTGTAGGCAATCCCTGTCCCTCGAATTATGCCATGAAATCAACCATTTCTTTCCAAAATCTCATTATTCATAAATATCTCAAAATCTATTTATAAAGCTTCTTTATAATTTTCCAAGTTTAACTAAGAAAAACATTTTTTTAATTCTCAAACCATTTATAAAACTTTCCTTTTTAAATCACTAAACCATTATGAACCTCTTTTCTAAAATCATTCAAAACCCGACTTCTTTTCCAATTTCAAACCTCTTCCAATTTATAACTCTTTTACATAAATCCTTTTCATAAAGAAATCCCATTTTAAATAATTTATTATTTAATTATTGTAACAACCCATATTTCTTTATAATTAAAAATATTTAAATTAAATAAGATTTTGAAATTTAATATTGTGATAAACTGAAATTTATGATTTATTAATGAGAAAAATAATTAAAATATGATTTAATTATGTTGTTTGAATGTTATTGACAATTATTTTAATGTAATTGATAACTATTTTAAGTTAATTTCAATCAATTGAAATAATTGTAAGGTTGATTTGGCTATAATCATAAATAAGGAATTAAATTTGGTAAATTATGGAATTAATGTAATTAAATATTATAGTTAATATGATAAGAGATTATAACTATAAATTATGAATGTAATGAAATGTAAACTTATGTTAATAAAATGCATAGGGTATTGTTGATTGAATAGTAAGAATGTAAATCAAAATAAATGAATTTATTGGAATTTAAATGATAATTAATGAATTTATTACAATTGTAATTGAACGTTTTAATTAGGGCAATATTTAAATATTGAATTTGGCATGGAATTTTTTTTCCGATGGATTATAATTTACCTGTAATTAAGAAAGATAACATGGTAAACTTTAAATTTGAATTCAAAGGTGATTTAACTAATTTAATAATAGTTTATTTAATTAACGTGAAAATTAGCCATTTCGACCACTGTCTTAGATTTCGATGAAACTAGTTTCATCGGATCCATAACAGTGAATTATTGTAGGATTTCAAGTTTCGTAGCGATCAGACTTGTCGTTTGGCTGTGCGAGCTTGAAACGCGTTGAAATCGATCAATATAACTTAAATGAATATAATCTGATTTTAAAAGCTAACTTCTGTATACAATGGAATTAGAGCTTGAAACTAGTTCCATTGAGTTTAAAAATATCAAAAACCTATATTTTGATATATGAGGGACCCATTTTCAATTATTACGGATTGAAATGATATATACCCGTAAATTTAAATTATTACGGATTGAAATGATATATATCCGTATCACTTGACCATATGGTAGAAAATTATATACGGACACTGGATTGGTTAAATTAAATGATTGTAAATCCTTAATTTTTGAATTCGGTTAAATGATATTATGAAATAAAAATTCAATTTATATGAACTGAATTATTTAAAAATCCGAGCTTTAAAATGTTGGAAGTGAAATTGGTTTAAATAAATTGTTTAAAGAATTGAAATTGAAATTGTAAAGTTGAATTTTGAAATATAAATGAAATTATCAAAACTGAGTTATTGTAAACGTTTGAATATTTAAACTTTGGAATCTATTGAATTTGAAGTGGTTTAAATTTGTAGTTGAAACATGGATTTGAAATCGATGTAGATTGAAATGGTTTTATGAGAATTTGAATTGAAAGATTAAAATTGAGTTTTGTTGATTTGAAATCTGGATATGGTCCAGATCTGTTGAAATGGAAGAAATAGTTTAATTTGATATTATTTTCAAATTAATTATTTTAATATAAACTGTTTAAAAATATATTATTTTAAATTTTAGATTATTTAGATTTTCAAACTATTTACTATATAAACCATTCCAATAATCAAACCATTTTGTACTAAACTATTTTTAACTATTTTAAAATCCTTAAACTATTTAAACTATTAAACTATTTTTAACTATTGTAACTATTATAAACTATTTTTAATACTGCAACTATTCTAATATATAACCATTTTTATCTATAACCTATTTTTAAAATATAAATTATTTTTAATGTATAACTATCTCAATATATAAACTACTTCTAATATTCAAATTGTTTAAAGTTGGAACTGTTATGATTTAGATTTAATTGATTCAAATGCGAATATTTTGATATGATGGTTTAACCTTTTTTTGTGGTTATGATTTTTAAACGAATATGATTTAAGGTGAATAATGATTTCAAAAATGAATATGATTGTGAAATGATTATGATTTGGAAGTGAATATGATTTTGAAGTAAATAATGGTTTCAAAAGTGATATGATTTTAAAATGAATATGATATTTTGATATGAGCTATGAACTGTTTGAAATGTAAAAGAACCAACCGGTGTGAAATAAGTGTTTGGTTGTTAAAGAGACCAGGATTGGATATTGTCATACACTCTGCCGATACCGAAAACTACTTTAACAACTGTGCACGTGGTGGAGAATCCAGAATGAAGTAGAATGGTTTGGCGAACGCTACTGGAATGAAGTAAGAGAACGATGATGGATAGCCTTGATCTTCCGGTCATAATTAAAATGACTAAAACAGGAGCCATGCCGGGCCAAGTGGGTCGCTCCCCCTATCGGACACATTTCTTCGACGCCATATTTGTTACTTTGTGATTGATTTGGTGGCCACCCTCGATTTGATTATAAGAGTGTGTTCCGAGGTGGGCGGTAGTAGCTGCTATGCGTTACCACCAGTCTGGTTCCGCAAAACGGTAGTATCCTACCCTAAGCATTACCTCGCGTGCCTTGTCATATTTATCCTGATCGCGACTACTACGAGTTTGGTTTGTACCGTACCTATGGAGTGCTCCCTGAGTAAACCACCGGTTTGGTGGAGCTTAAAGTATCTGTATAGACTATGGTATTTATATAAAAATGTGTTAAGGGAGATATGGATAATGATTTAACGCTATTTTATTACTTACTTTACTGTAGACATATTATAATAGCGTATTGTACTATGTATGTAGATAGTTTAACGGATCCTTAAGAGATGGAATCTCGAACATCTCTTAAGTTATTGCACGCACATTAGACACTGGATATGAGATGTCAAACCCCGTAAACATCTCTAAAGCCATTACACTCATATGTATTTACTGTGATTTAGCTTACATAAGATCTTTTAGTTATGACTCGAGTGTTTTTTTTTCATTACGCTCGGGTCAGTCTGAGCTTTTCAGTGTATTGAAGACTATTTTTTTCTGGAGGACAAAGACGAAGATTTAGTATATTATTCTATTTATTATATTTATCCCACTACATCATGTTGTTCCGCTTTATTTATTCCTATTGTATGTGTAACTCTGATTTGTATTATAAATGTGTAATCAAATGTTATTTGTAAAACAGCTTCATGAACTGTTTATTTGATTATTACGTTTTGTCATTCCGTTGCAAGATTATGTGTTTTGTTTTTCATTCTTTTCTTATTTACCCCATTAACAATTCACCCTTTTGAATGGTTTGGGTTGACGTGTGTGGTTTATTGTCGATTTAAATTGTCCAAAAAGGTCGGTCGTTATAGTTGGTATCAGAGCTTTGGTTTAGCGATAACCTTAGCTTTATGGGGTCCGACTCATTAGAGATAGGGTAGTAATACCCTAGAATGAGTTATTTGAGCGTATATATATATGAGAGAGCGTATTTGTTAGCGTTATAAAGCGTTTTACATTGTGTTAATTTGTTCTGTTGAGTATTTATGAATTCTGGTCGATACATAGGATGCTATGGCATCGATATGGATTTCTAAACACTTAATAGGGCATACCGACACAATATTGTTTTTGAAATATAGATAAATGAAATAATTTTACCTAGCATTATATTTTGTATATAGAAGAATAATTTTTGTAAATGGATATAGTTGTATGTGATATGTTTGTTTGTTAGGAAGTGAAATTTTATAGATATTGGTTGCAAAATAGGATTTATAAATAAAGTGGATTTAAATTGGAAATTTGAGAACTTAAGTTCCAGGGTTTTGAAATTGGTTTTCAAAAGATTTTGGAATAAGAAATTAGTATTATTTAGAAGTATTTTCGGATATAAATGTTTTTAATGTGATTGGAAAGAAATGTTTTAAAAGAATTTTAAAAGGAAATAAATTATGTACTCCCCTCTTCTGTTGCGGGAAAATAATTTCGGTGATGAGTGCATGCATCATCGATGTTCAATTTCGAGTTTCAAAGTGAGAAGACCGCTGTAGTAGTTTTACTACACATTTTTTTGATAAATAAATATTAATTGTAAATTTCTAAATATGATTCGATATATATAAAAGATATGAATATATATATATATATGTAATTTCAAAATGACTTGGAACGAACCCGGTATTTAGTTCTTAAATTTCTACAAATTAGGAATTTCAATTATTGTAATGAAATAAATCTTAACTATTTTAATAATTGGAAACTTCTAAAATGAAAAATAAGAAATTAGATGCTAAGTAATTAATGAAATATATAAGAAATTGGAAATTTGTAATTTGTAAATCAAAAGATATAAAAATTTAGAAGATGTAATTATTGAACATTTTGTCAATTAAAATAAATAAGATAAACTCGTGTAACATTTAATTACATTCTTAACAACATATATATAACTTACTAGTACTGTTTAAAAAGGTTGTAATGTTAAATAGGAATATGCAATAGAATATTATACAAGTAAAACTTAAGTAATGAAAGTGTTCAAATGAAATTATTTCTATAAATAAGAATTTTGATGTACACGAAATGTTATAATCATAGGTTAATGTTTTGAAATGCTAATAATTAGATTGAATAGTTAAAAGTGAATACTGTATTAAGTAAATGGTTATAACTTCAGAAAATGTTGAAACGATTCATAAATAGATTTAATATTCAATGACACTATATAAGAAAGAATGAATGTCAATTAAGAAGTTAAGAGACTTAAGTTGAATGATTCCTTAATGAATACTGATATTAAATCTAAATCAAGTTATATATAATAATAAATGGAATTAAACTGTAATGAAATGAATGTAAATTAATAAGAAATAACCTTGTATGAATAAATTGGAAATAACTAAAATGTATGTAATACTTAAATAATGAATTCATTGATTATTTAGATATCGAATGGAAAATCATTTATGTAAGTAAATGAATGAATGTGAATAAATAAACAAGGAATCGCTGTCAAGTCCCTGGAATTGAAAGATGATATAAGAAAAGTCCCTCCCGAATAAGTTATGAATATTAGGTCCCTATTTTTAGATTTTGGGTAATTTATACCGCTTTTGTCCCTGAAAAGAATGCTAAGTCGATTTTCTAAAAGAGGACAGTTTGGTAAAAAATAACAAAATAGGGACCTAATTTACATGTGTTTATGAGCAGAGACTTTTTGTGCATGATCTTTGAAAATAGGGACCTTTGGTCCAAAACCCCATAAATAAAAGATGATTTTGTATGAATAAATGAGAATTAAAATGAGCGAAGGGTGAATAATGAAAAAGGGAAACCAATTGAATAAACTTAAATAAAATATAAAACTCTATGTTGTTTGGCTTATGGAATGTTTGGGAAAGGATACTTCGATTTGTTTGAGGTTACATGAATAATCTATTAAGTAATTATCTAAGGCTGTTGAGCGTATGATACATTTATTAGTTTATTTATCATCCTCGTACGATGAAAAGTTTCTGAACCTGAACAGACCATTAGTTTTGATTGTTTTTTTTAAGAGTGACGGGTGTGTAGCATGAAACTACACAGCCGGTTAAATAGTTATATTATATAGTACTGAAGAGGTCGATCGACAAGCCCGATCGATGGCCAAAAAATAGGTGCGAAGCAACAAACTATAATAGAAATACTAGAGTATCATAGACTATTACATATTAACTGTAGTACGTGATATCCCCCTGTAGACTAGGACTACCTCTCCGGAGATGCAGTGGTGCTTCCCTGGGATTCTACTGGCTGGACGCTGCACTGCGGGAGACTCAGGCGGAAAGGCACAGAGTGACATTGACCTGTTATAGAGGAGAAAATGTGAGTGATAGTTCTACAGGTTCCCTCGAAATGGCGTGTTGGTTTCCCAAATACAAGGGCATTCCTCTCTTTCCAAATGCACCAGCTAAAGGTTGATATGAAGGTGTCCATCAGCAAACTCTGCTGATTAAACTGCCAATACTCGAAGTAAGAGGTCACGCTGGGGATAAACCCCAGAAGATAGGCACTAGTTGCAGCCCAAATTGAGTAAGAGAAATCGCATTCGAAGAAAAGGTGAGTTACTGATTCGTTCTGAGTTGAACAAAAGACGCAGCGCGGATCAATGGGGATGTTGAGTCTGTTGAGTCTGTCTTTGGTATTAATTCTGCCAGAAATTAGGCACCATTGGAAAAAGGCTATACGAGGTGGAAGGTTGCAATGCCAAACCCCGGGGAAGGAGAAAAGGCGACCGGGGTGAATTAGGTATTGATAACAGGAGGCGACTGAGAATCCTTTGGAAGGTGCAAGGGCCCAGAGAAAGAGGTCTTGACTGTTGGAAGGGCGGATCGACAGGAGGATATTTGTGGCGGAGAGAAGTTCAGGAACTAGATCTGCATCGAAGATGGAAGGTGGGCAAAGGTGTTCGGGCCCTAGGGTGAGATAGTCTTCAACTGTTGCATTTGGGAGGGCGGCGTGCGAGAAGTGGTTGGGTAGTAGTTTAGCGAGGGGCAATTGTCCATACCAGGTGTCTAACCAGAATAGGCACCTGTTGCTGCTTTCGACTTTAACCTGAAACAGTGCTCTGACTCTAGGTAGGGTTTGAAGGACCCCCGACCAGAAAGGGGATGGATGGGACCGGGTGGTGAGGTGGAGTGCCAAATGAGGGTTTGAATGATAATGCTGACATAAGATCCACGATTTCCAGATGAAATTTCCAGGTGTAAGTAATCTCCAAAGCCATTTGGACAGCAACGCCTGATTGAATGTGCGAAGGTCAGTAATCCCTAACCCACCATGATTGCGGTGTAAACACACCATCTTCCAGTTGACCAAACATTTTGCGTTGCCACCGTTCCAAAGGAACGAGCGTCTGATTGAGTCAATTTTCTTGATAACCCAGGATGGAAGCTTGAGGAAGGACATCCAGTATGAGGGGATAGTTGATAGGACCGATTTGACTAGGACAAGACGACCTGCAGAGGATAACGAGTGTGCCTTCCAGGTTGAGAGTCTGGATTCAATTCTGGAAATGAGGGGAAGCCAGTCGGCGCGGTGGAGATTGGATGGGCGGATGGGGATGCCTAGATAGGAAATGGGGAATAAGGCTAGGTTGCAATTGAGCAGGGATGAGATTGTAGGACCGAGGTTAGCGGAGTTGCCGAGCATGATGACGGAGCTTTTGTTGAAATTGATAGAGAGGCCAGAAATTGTTTTAAAGACATATAGCGCAACCTTGAGACAATGGATGTGGTTGATGTCGGTGGAAGCGAATAGGATCGTGTCATCTGCAAATTGAAGGTTAGACACAGCTAAATCTGAGTTTTGGAGCTGGATACCTTTAAAAAGATCATTGTACGAGGCAAGCTTGATCATCTGGTTGAGCACATCCGCTACCAAGACAAAGATTAGGGGAGAGAGTGGGTCCCCTTGTCTCAGACCCCTAGTTGATTTAATGTGACCACCAGTAGAGCCATTGATTGAGATGGATGAGATACTTGTGTTGAGTATCGCTTCAATCCACCCACACCATTTTATCGGGAAACCCCTATGCTTCATAAGGTCCAAGATGAAGTCCCAGTGTACCGTGTCAAAGGCTTTGGAAAAATCTAATTTTAGAAGGGTTCCAGGGGTTGATGTTCTATGGCAGTAGGAGACAACTTCTTGGGTGGCAGCGACACAATCTAAAATGTTTCTGCCTTGTATGAAGGCAGACTATTCTGCCCCTACCAGAGGGTCGATGACTGCTTGGAGTCTATTGGCAAGAACCTTTGTGATGATTTTGAAAGTGGTGTTTAGGAGACTGATTGGTCTGAAAGCGGGTAGGGTGTTGGCGCCTGGGGATTTGGGGAGGAGGATGATGTTGGCGTAGTTGAGGCGGGCAATTAAAGAGGGGTTGGCTTGGAATTCTTCGCACATATCTAGTATGTCGATTTTGATGGTTTCCCAATATCGTTTAAAAAAATATGAGCCGAAACCATCCGGGCCCGGGGCCTTATCGTCTGACAAGTCCTTAAGCGCGGCCCACACTTCCTCTTCGGAAAAAGGGTGGTCGACAGAAATTGGGGGACAGGATGGGTATAGGAGGTTCCATTCAATGGGGGGTAGTGTCTGAGAAGCTTGGCCTAGAATGCTACGGTAGTAGTCAGTGAAGAGGCGGAGGTGGTCAGACGATTCGGTGAAGCTAGAGTTGTTGAGCACTAGTTCCGAGATGTTGATAGATCTGCGTCTGCCGTTGGCCATACGATGGAAGAAGGAGGTGTTCCTGTCTCCCTCCTCTAACCATTTGGCTTTGGATCTTTGCTTCCATCCAATTTCCTCTTGTTTGATTAGTCTATCGAGCTCGGATTCTAAAGTCTTCAGTTGAGAATGTTCGGTTGGAGTGAGGGGTCGGGATTCTTCGAGGATGTTGAGTTCTAGGATAGCATCTTGAGTGGAGGAAATGCGCGAGCGGAGGGAACCCCAAATATTTTTGGCCCAAGGTTTGATGATCTTTCTGATTGGACGGAGTTTGGAGACAACCCTGGCGATTGCGGAATTGGACATCACCGGTTGGGACCAAGCTAACTGGATGAAATTGTCGAAGGAGGGTTCCAGGGTCCATAGGAGTTCGAAGCGGAAGGGGCGATTTGGGTTGGTGGATGAACCCGAGTCCAAGATAAGGGGGCAATGGTCTAAGATGGTCGAGGCTAGGCCGGAAACAATAGAAAGGGGGTACAGATCATCCCAATTGATATTGAAAAGGAATCTGTCGAGCTTAGCTAGTGACGGGTCCGATCTACGGTTTGACCAGGTATAAAGTCTGTTGTTAATTGGTGGGTCAATTAAGGAGCCGGAACTGATGAAGGAATTGAATGAATCTGAGTCTTGGGAGGCGTTTCCGGAGTTTCTTTCGAGGGTGTTTCTGGTGGTGTTGAAGTCTCCCCCGAGTAGCCAGGGGCCATTAAGGTGTGTGGCGAAGGTGAGGCAGTTGTTCCAGAGGGTATTTCTATCGGTGGGGTTTTGTGGGCCGTAGATGTTGGAAAAGAAGTAAATGGTGTTGGTTTGGATGTGGCGAAGTGAAACATGAAGGGCAGAAGGATGAAGGATGGTTTGACAATGAGACCAAGTGGATTCATTCCAGAGGGTGATTAAACCACCACTGGAACCTATGGCATTCGAATGGGCCCACCCGGAAAGATGGGGCCCACCTAGCTGTCTTATTTGGGTAGGAGAGGGGTCCACGAGTTTAGTTTCTTGGATGAGGAGAATATCACTTTTGTGTGGGGACAGTGTGAGATTTAGGGCGATTCTTTTGCTGGGGTCCCCTAAGCCCCTGACATTCCAGGTGATAATCTTCATTGGGATGGGGATGAACGCTCCAGTTCTAGTGATTGCATGGCAGCGAGATGTTCCTCTCGCAGTTTCACCCCCATGCAACGTGCAATTTTTTTATTTAAAATTTTATTTGCAGAGGAAAAAACTACGGGTTTGAAAAAACTACCAGGGTGAGATGCTGCTTTATGTAGTCTGGCGCTTTGTCTGACTGCCGTGGGAGTGATCCTTGGAGACTCTTGTCCAACCTGAGGTGGAGAGGATGCAGCTGCTCTGTCATCCGTGGGAGTGGGGGCGATGTTCTCGGATTGGTTACGTGGAATGTGAAAGTTATCTGGAGGCGGGTGGAATGGTGAGGGGATGAGTGCAAGTTGATTACTGGAGTTGGGAACAGAAGGATGGCTGTGGATGGGGAATTGGAGGAACCATGGGTTGGAAAGGTCTAGATCTGCGTAGGGGTTCCAATTCTGGTCTTCAGTCGGCCAGCTGTCCCAGCCAAGGGGACCCATGACTTCGAAGGAATTTTCAGGTGGGTTGGGGGCCTCGATTTCTGGTGCGTCTTGATGAATGGGGTCAACCATAGGGATGGGGTCAAGAGGAGATAGAGGGGCAAAGATATCTGGGTCAAAGTTCATAGCATCGAATCTGTCTTCCGAGTTAAGTTCGTGTAAGGGGATATGTTCGTCGAAGCATCTGAAAGCCTCCTCCAAATCTGTCCCTATTGGTAGCGACTCAGGGTTTCGGTTTGGGTGCGCATGTTCCCATCTTTCTACGGTGAGGAGGTAGTCATGGTTATTTAAGTTTGCGACGATAGCAGTGGGAGTGTTATAGATGTATGATTGATTTCTTTGTTACATATGATGGTCGTATTGTTTTGTTTGCATATGTTTTGTGTTGATTTGCTTTTGTTACTAATTGAAACAACTAAATATTTCTCTTGTACATAATTCTCACTCTTTTGGATTATATAAGTGAAATACAGGTTTATGGAAGCAATAACTATTGCTTTTAGTTTCATAAATAAAGTTGTCTGCCCGACAAATATGTACGTTTTTGGAATGATATTTTATTGTTTTCCCCATGGTTTGGGATGTTTTGTTATTGAAATATGATATATATTGTAATTATTGATATTATTATTTTTCCGAACCTAACCGTACAAAGGAGACTCTACCGAATTTTTTCGTGAATTTAGAACTTAGAAATTTTTGTGAAAGTGAAAATATTTTCAAACTTTTATTAAACTTGAATATGAAGATTTAATTATTTATAAATTTATATATTTTATTTAAAATACTTAACTATGTAAAGTAATTGTTTATATATTGATTATTTGAATAAAATTATATTAAGTTTCTTAATTCCTTCTTTTCCTTTTCGAGGACGAAAAGTCTGAAGTGGGGGAGAGTGTAACGACCCGTATTTTTCGATAATTAAAAATATTTAAATTAAATAAGATTTTGAAATTTAATATTGTTGAAATTTATGATTTATCAATGAGAAAAATAATTAGAATATGATTTAATAATGTTGTTTGAATGTTGTTGACAATTATTTTAATGTAATTGATAACTATTTTAAGGTAATTTCAATCAATTGAAATAATTATAAGGTTGATTTGGCTATAATTGTAAATAAGGAATTAAATTTGGTAAATTATGGAATTAATGCAATTAAATATTATAGTTAATATGATAAGAGATGATAACTGTAAAATATGAATACAATGAAATGTAAACTTATGTTAATAAAATTCATAGGGTATTGTTGATTGAATAGTAAGAATGTAAATCAAAATAAATGAATTTATTGGAATTTAAATGATAATTAATGAATTTATTACAGTTGTAACTGAACGCTGTAATCAGTCCAGTATTTAAATATCGAATTTGGCATAATTTTTTTTTTCCGATGGATTATAAATTTACCTGTAATCGAGAAAGATAATATGGTTAACTTTTAATTTGAATTTAAAGGTGATTTAACTAATTTAATAATAATTTATTTAATTAACGTGAAAATTAGCCATTTTGGTCACTGTCTCGGATTTCAGCGAAACCAGTTTCATCGGATCTATAACAGTGAATTATTGTAGGATTTCAAGTTTCGTAGCGATCGGACTTGTCGTTTGGCTGTGCGAGCTTGAAACGCGTTGAAATCGATCAATATAACTTAAATGAATATAATCTGATTTTAAAAGCTAACTTCTATATACAATGGAATTGGGTTTGAAACTAGTTCCATTGAGTTTAAAAATATCAAAAACCTATATTTCGATATATGAGATGACCCATTTTCATTTCGGGAATGAAACTGGCTTTTCGGGTCGTTGTTATCGTTTCGATCCAAATCGATTTGGTCCATCCATTTCTAATTCAGCTCTACCTATATATAGCTGTTATAAACTCTAGCTATTTTCATTTCATTATTTATGTATGTACATTTCCATCTCTGTTCCTCCTTCTCAAACGTCAGAATACCAAAACCTAAATCCCAATTCAAGTTCAAATCAAAATCAAATCGAAAACTTCAAACTCTTCAAACTATGTCATATTTTATATCGTTGGAAAGCTCTCGACAAGTGCAATCTACTGCAGCAATTTGTTTTTTGACTTGATGCATCGTTTGACCAGAAAACGATGATGAACCACGACCGTCCATTTCTAGGGTTTTCGATCCAACGGTGGATCTTCATCCAATTAGCGATCGGGGAGTGGCGTCTGGAAGAGGAAGGCGAGCATGTCATAGATCCTGCATTCGTTCGTCTTTAGGTCACGTCAATTTGCCAGATTTTGGCTTCAAAGCTCGGCGGTGGCGCTGGCGACTCGCGCATGGGTCGTTGGGGGCGGCGAAACTCGGGGAGTGGTGTGGCGTTGGTCGATCTTGTCAATGATGGTCGTGGGCGGCACAATAATTGGTTGAAGGATGGAGGTTGTAGGGTTTGGGGCTGGAGGTTCGCATACGAGAATGGTTTGCGTACGAGGTGACATGTTGAATTCTTTTGCCCTATTTTTAATTCTATTTTTTTATTTAAATGTTGATACGTTCTAACTATCATAACTTTTTCATACAAGGTCGGATTCACGCGCGGTTTTCTCCACTGCGATCGTATCAGAAATTTCGGACTTTATGGAACTAGTTTAGTTACATTCTGAGACTGTTAGATTTTTGGGCTTTAATTGGATTTTTAATCGATTGAAAATCGAAGATGAGTGTTTTAACCCACTCACAACTACTAAACCATCTTATGTTAGTTAATTTAAATTTATGATGTAATTTGAAATTGATTGATTATTGTTTGGTATATTTAAATTGTCATTTGAGTTTAATTTGAATTTATATTGAATTTAATTGCCATTTAATTTAATATTAGAATTTAATTGCCAATTAAATACCTGATAATGATAACCAGTTTATTTGGTGTGATTTATTGGTTGATTTTGAATGATAATTGTGATGAATGTTTAATTGTTGATATTTAGATGATTGGATATTATATTTATTTTATATGTTGTTATTACACTGCAAGTTCCCTTGGTTATTGTTACAAAAATTACTATGGGTTGAAATGATACATACCCGAATGGTCTAATAGATTAGGGAAAAATCGTTATGGGTTGAAATGATAAACTCAAGCGATTTTATGGATTTTGAATTTTATTCGGGATTGCGGGTTGAAATGATATATACCCGTAAATTTAAATTATTACGCATTAAAATGATATATATCCGTATCACTTAACCATATGGTAGAAAATTATATACGGACACCGGATTGGTTAAATTAAATGATTGTAAATCCTTAATTTTTGAATTCGGTTAAATGATATTATGAAATAAAAATTCAATTTATATGAACTGAATTATTTAAAAATCCGAGCTTTAAATGTTGGAAGTGAAATTGGTTTAAATAAATTGTTTAAAGAATTTAAATTGAAATTGTAAAGTTGAATTTTGAAATATAAATGAAATTATCAAAATTGAGTTATTGAAAACGTTTGAATATTTAAACTTTGGAATCTATTGAATTTGAAGTGGTTTAAATTTGTAGTTGAAACATGGATTTGAAATCGATGTAGATTGAAATGGTTTAATGAGAATTTGAATTGAAAGATTAAAATTGAGTTTTGTTGATTTGAAATCTGGATATGGTCCAGATCTGTTGAAATGGAAGAAATAGTTTAATTTGATATTATTTTTCAAATTAATTATTTTAATATAAACTGTTTAAAAATCTATTATTTTAAAATTTAGATTTTCAAACTATTTACTATATAAACCATTCCAATAATCAAACCATTTTGTACTAAACTATTTTTAACTGTTTTAAAATCCTTGAACTATTTAAACTATTAAACTATTTTAAACTAATAAAACTATTTTTAAACTAATTTTAACTATTGTAACTATTATAAACTATTTCTAATACATCGACTATTCTAATATATAACCGTTTTTATCTATAACCTATTTTTAAAATATAAACTGTTTTTAATGTATAACTATCTCAATATATAAACTACTTCCAATATTCAAATTGTTTAAAGTTGGAACTGTTATGATTTAGATTTAATTGATTCAAATGCGAATATTTTGATATGATGGTTTAACCTTTTTTTGCGGTTATGATTTTTAAACGAATATGATTTAAGGTGAATAATGATTTCAAAAATGAATATGATTTTGAAATGATTATGATTTGGAAGTGAATATGATTTTGAAGTAAATAATGGTTTCAAAAGTGATATGATTTTGAAATGAATATGATATTTTGATATGAGCTATGAACTGTTTGAAATGTAAAAGAACCAACCGTTGTGAAATAAGTGTTTGGTTGTTAAAGAGACCGGGATTGGATATTGTCAAACACTGTGCCAATACCGAAAACTACTTTAATAACTGTGCACGTGGTGGAGAATCCAAAATGAAGTAGAATGGTTTGGCGAACGCTACTGGAATAAAGTAAGAGAACGATGATGGATAGCCTTGATCTTCCGGTCATAATTAAAATGACTAAAATAGGAGCCATGCCGGGCCAAGTGGGGTCGCTCCCCCTATCGGACACATTTCTTCGATGCCATATTTGTTACTTGTGATTGATTTGGTGGCCACCCTCAATTTGATTATAAGAGTGTGTTCCGAGGTGGGCGGTAGTAGCTGTTATGCGTTACCACCAGTCCGGATCCGCAAAACGGTAGTATCCTACCCTGAGCATTGCCTCGTGTGCCTTGTCATATTTATCTTGATCGCGACTACTACGAGTTTGGTTTGTACCATACCTATGGAGTGCTCCCTGAGTAAACCACCGGTTTGGTGGAGCTTAAAGTATCTGTATAGACTGCGGTATTTATATAAAAATGTGTTAAGGGAGATATGGATAACGATTTAACGCTATTTTATTACTTTACTTTACTGTAGACATATTATAATAGCGTATTGTACTACGTATGTTGATAGTTTAACGGATCCTTAAGAGATGGAATCCCAAACATCTCTTAAGTTATTGCACGCACGTTGGACACTGGATATGAGATGTCAAACCCCGTAAACATCTCTAAAGCTATTACACTCGTCTCTAAAGCCATTACACTGGATATGAAATAAGTGTTTGGTTGTTTAAGAGACCGGAATCGGATATTGTCATACTCACTGCCAATACCGAAAACCACTTTAACAACTGTGCACATGGTGGAGAATCCAGAATGAAGTAGGATGGTTTGGCGAACGCTACTAGAATGAAGTAAGAGAACGATGATGGATAGCTTTGACCTTCGGATCATAATTAAAATGACTAAAACAGGAGCCATGTTGGGCCAAGTGGGGTCGCTCTCCCTATCTGACACATTTCTTCGATACCATATTTATTACTTTGTGATTGATTTGGTAGCCACCCTCAATTTGATTATGGGAGTGTGTTCCGAGGTTGGCGGTAGTAGCTGCTATGCGTTACCGCCATTCCGGATCCGCGAAACGGTAGTATCCTACCCTGGGCATTGCCTCGCGTGCCTTGTCATATTTATCCTAATCGCGACCACTACGAGTTTGGTTTGTACCGTACCTATGGAGTGCTCCTTGAGTAAACCACCGGTTTGGTAGAGCTTACGGTATCTGTATAGACTACGGTATTTATATAAAAATGTGTTAAGGGGGATATGGGTAACGCTTTAACACTATTTTAATACTTTGCTTTATTGTAGACATATTATAATAGCGTATTGTACTATGTATGTAGATAGTTTAACGGATCCTTAGGAGATGGAATCCCAAACATCACTTAAGTTATTGCACACGTTAGGCACTGGATAGGAGATGCCAAACCCCGTAAACATCTCTGAAGCCGTTACACTCATATTTATTTACTGTGATTTAACTTACATAAGATCTTTTGGTTCCGACTCGAGTGTTTTGTCTTTTCATTACGCTCATGTCAGTCTGAGTTTTTCAGTGTATTGAAGACCATTTTTTTCTAGAAGACAAAGACGAAGATTTAGTATATTATTCTGTTTATTATATTTATCCACTATATTATGTTGTTCCGCTACATTATTTATTTATTCCCGTTGTATGTGTAACTCTGGTTTGTATTGTAAAAGTGTAATCAAATGTTATTTGTAAAACAACTTCATGAATTTTTTATTTGATTATCATGTTTTGGCATTCCACTGCGAGTTCTGTGTTTAATTTTTCCCTCTTTTCTCTTATTTTCTTATTTACCCCGTTAACAATCCTCCCTTTTGAATGGTTTGAGTTGGCATGTGTTGTTTATTGTCGATTTAAACCATCCAAAAAGATGGGTCGTTACAATTATAATAAATAAAAACTTTAAATTTTAAACATTTAAAAATAATATAATAATAATCACCGAAACATTTTAAATGATATAATTATTAACTTTATATATTTTAAATAATTAGATATAATAAAATAACTTTAAACAACCTTTAAAATATAATTAATTAACTTTCATATAGCATTACTAAAAAATAATTATTTAGTTTTAAATAAACAATAATAAAATAATTTATTTTCTTTAAACAACCTTAATAAGTAATAAATTATCCCTTAAACAACTTAATAAAAGAAAGTTAATTTTAAAACATTACAAATATAATAATTAACTTTACAAAATATATAATTTTACAAAACATTTTGTAAAATAATATTAAACAAAACACTTTGTAAATATAATAATTAACGAGAACATTTTACTTCAAATTATATATTTGAAGATAATCAAATTCATAACTTTCCAAATCTAGAAGAGGCTCAGCGATCCCAACGGTACTTAAACAAGCTACCAGTAAATTCAATTTAACTTTCCAAGCTAAATTACATATATTTACATAAGCAGATATATATGTAAACCAAATCCATAATCAACAATCAATTGTTAACATATCACATATCCAGTATCAATCAACTGGCACTTAAATGAATATGCAATTAAATACAATAGTTGGATGGGGACTTATTCTGCTACTCAAATGCCATTCAAAATAAACTCTTTCATTTATTATTAGAAGGTGTTAATTTGGCCAAATAGATAACACCCAATCAATATACTTCAATTAATTATGGTATAATTTTCAACTACGTAATTATATTAATCAATAACAATTTATCACCTTATATATGATCCATTACTTAAAACAAGTTTGAATTCACATCTAAACTCAAACAATATCTAACAGCATTTCAAAATATCGTGATCCTAGATCAAATTCAACAACCCACAAATTCAACAATCCAAGTAAACATAAATAATTGTATCCACTATAAACATACTGATTAACTAAAAAGAGTGAGTTTAACTCACTGAAATTTCTATCGCCACTGAGGCATTCCAGTTTGGAATTAAAATCGAACGACGTCCGATTTTAGCCCAAATTTCAACCATTTCCAAATTCGTCCAAACTAGTTCTATTGTGAAGCTTACGTCATCACGAGCACAACGCAAAAATCCGTACCTTGATTGGACCTCGTATTAGAGAGTTATACGATTTTTAATTAAATGATTTTTAAATTTAAAAATTAATAAACTAATTACACACTAATTTAACTAATCACCGTATAAACACTAATCCTCCTTCCCAAATTCGAGCCTGCCCTTCTAGTTTACCATGGCCAAATTTTGACTGCCGCGCACAACCGCCATTCACCACCGCAACTTCACCAGAGAACCCCCAAACTCCGCTGAACCTGACCCCACCGTCTCCATCGCCAATGATGCCACCACGACCGAGATAAACCCAAAATAAATTTTCCATTCAACTATGAACTGCGCCTCCATCACGCGACGACAATCCACCGAACCCCGATCGCGCCTTGCCCTTGCCATGCTATATACTACAATATATCTTCACACCGCTCGACCCATCGATGAATGTAGTTGTCGTAATCGGTCAATGTTTCTTTCGTCGTTCATCCTCCAATCGCCCCCACCACGACACGACTTAGCCCGATATGACCATTGATTAAGTCCAACTCGATGTCATGAACAAAACTCCAGTTGAGGCCATTGCTTGGAAAAGCTTGTGGAGGCTCCAATGATTCTCGGCCCACTACAAGAAAAGTGTAATTTATAACGCCAATAGATAACGCTTTATTTGATAGTGTTGTTGTATTTTTTAATTTATTTTATCTAGCAGATAAATCGGTAGTGTAACGCTTAGTAAGCGCTCTTTTATTTTCGTGCCCACCAATTCCCCAATTTACTTTCATTATGTACGCCCTAGCTTTAATAATGTCCTCCCCCCTCTACCTCCTCCTTACGCTCACCTAGCTGTCAATGGTTCAGAATTATTTTCCCCTATGAACGAAAGATAAGGGAAGACGCATCCAGGCAAATTCCGTGGTTCGCGAAGTCTGCGATCGATCCAGGCGAAGTTCGAGGTCCATAGTCGATCGATAACAGGATTTCCGGAATTCCAAGCGAAGTCTGTGGTCGATCGTAGAGGAGTTTCAACCTGGTTCGTCAAGATCGATTCCCCGTCTCCTTAGCACATCACAGTTGAAAGCGTTATTCTTTATTTTGCTCCTTGAAGCCATTTTTGGTAGGTAATGTCGAGTAAGGTCTTTCTAATGAGTTCAACCTTATCGCATTATTACTATCGAATAAACTTCTATTGCTTTCAGACCATAAATGGTATATTTCAGTTACCAAACCATAGTAAGCAATGTCTCTAAGTTGATTTTAGGATTTAAATTATCATAAATGTCCTTTGTTTCCTGTAATTATTTGAGTGGGCTATGTGATATCCTGGAAGTTGCATCTAATATTGGCATGGCGGGCTAACCGGTAGAATATAAGATGAAAAATAAAAAATATTTGTTGCTTTCTTCGTTTACTTTTTTCAAATCTATAATTCGGATAATTTCCATTCTCTGATTTTTTTTGATTTCTACGAAGCGCATAGGTGGTAATTGAAGCCCATTACCAGCTACTACTTGGATGCACAATACATGTATTATTGTTTTTTACTTACCTTCATATAGAAAGATGTGTGTAACGACCCATAATTTTTAACGGTTTGAAATAACATAATTAACTGAATTTTTGCTTGAAATTAAACAATAAAATTTAGCAATGAAAATTTGATATATGTAATACGTCTATTTATACATAGCAAATAGTAAATTTTCATCGGAAAATATGGAAGTTAGTCTTATTGTGTAATTTTCAATTTCAAATTAATATTAGTTAATTTGATGAAAATAAAATATTTTTGAAATCTGAATATTTTTATATAATAGAAATGCAAATCATTTTCTGAGTGAGAGTCATATTTCGTTTCACCAAATTTGGACTGCTTTGTTTATCTTATTTTCAACCTTTTAGCAGCATTTTTAGCAGTGAAAAATCAAGTTTTGATAACTTGGTCGTATCACCGATATCTTTGTACCATTCTGTTCATCTTGTCGTGCTGATCTCTGCGGTATATTTATTTGTGTGTTTCGGCATCCAGCACACGACGAAATCCGTGAAAATGATTGGCCGTATCGGTACCCGATTTTTGAGCCTTTTTATTTTCCTATATCCTTTTTATATTCTCTGAATTCAATTCACATGACTTTTGGCTATCCCACTATTCAATATACTATTTCTGGTTCATTATCGCTCCTTTATTTCTTTTCTATTATACTATGTTCGAAAGAAAAGAAAAACTAAATATAAGTTTAACATATAATATGTTTACATTCATGTTTTTGGAGCATGTTCATCAAATTTTCTCTTTCTACCTTGAACTGCTCGAATTCGCTTTGCTTTTGAAGAATTTTTTTATATATAACCCAAGATGATATATAGTGGCTTTTGGATCGGCTCCTTCGCCTTTTCAACCATGCTCCACCACCATACACCCAGCCTTCACGGTCCAACCACCTGCCTCCGCTCCCTGTAGCCGCACACTCCCCTGCAACTCCGCCTTACTGCCACGGTCCTCCACCAGAGCGCCCGACCCTTCCTACCGCCACTAAAACTCTTCCTTCATCCGCCTCTACTTCACCTTCCCTACAACTCGACAGCCACCGCCTACCTCCTCAACACGTCCAGCCCTCCACATCACCAAAGCCCACCCCAAAATCCACGCCTACTTCGTAACAGCCTCGCTCCACCTTGTTCTGACCTCACACCACCCGCATCACCCTAGACTGTTGGGTTATATAAAAAAAATATGGAAAAGCAAAATATATATACATGCATATATGTTGCAAACCCGGTACACCATCCAGACTCTGTTTTCTCCATCACCATCCGCCTTCAAGGGAGCGCAGCCACCTTTCCAGATCACATCCTTCATCCCACGGTTAGCAGCCATATATATATATATGCATACGTATGTGTATATGAAATTTTTTGAAAGGTAAAATATTTGTTTGTTAAATATTGATTTTTTTAATTGGATATATATAAATATATAAAGTTGTTTGTGATGTATAAGTTATATACAATCTGTTTGTATAGATATATATATATATATATATAGGTTTATATAACTAATATATGATTTGTTAGTTTATATATACAAGTATACACAGGAGTTTTGGTTTTCAATTATAATGAAAGAGTTTTATGTTAAATTTTAATATGTGTTTTAAGTTAAATAATGATTTTTGGAATATATATATATATATATATTTATTCTAATTTGTGTTTAAATTAAATGATTTTAATATATATAGTATATATAAGTTCACTTATATAATTGATCTTCATCAAACATCGTGCTTTGCTTTTGTCTTGCCGCTGTCCAAAATTGGTCACAGCAGCTTTTTGCTTTGATCGTGTTTGTATCCGTGTCCGTGTCACCATCTTTGCCATCGTTGTTCTCTAGCCTCGAAAGGTGAGCAATCACTCACGATTAACATTCTTAAATTTAATAAATTTAATTTACATTGGAATGACAATTGAAATATGCTGTTAAATTTGAACTGTTAATTATTTAATTGCTATATATGATATGCCAGTATTTGTAACTGTTCACCTATAACATATGACACCATAACCTTTTATTTATATTATAATTAAATTTGTTATTGATGATATATGCCTGTTGTTGATATGTTATATTATTATCGTATTTGTTCTCACTCTGCAAGTTCCTGTAAGTTTAGAAATCCATATGGGTTGAAATGATGCATACCCGAACGATCTTGTAGATTAGGAGAAAATCGTTATGGATTGAAATGATAAACCCAAGCGATTTTCATTGATTTTGAATTTTGGGATTGCGGGTTGAAATGATACACACCCATAAATATTTAACTTGCGGATTGAAATGATAAATATCTGTATCACTTGACCATAGGATAAAAAATTATATATGGACATCGTTGGTCTATATTTTGAAATGATTCCCAAAGTTTGAAAGAAAATATATGGGTTTTAATAAATATTTATTTTTTTAAAATATATTATATAAATGCTATTTATATATATGTATAAAAGTAAGATTTTTAAAATAATATGTTTTGGGAAATTTTAATTTATAAGCTAGTTTTGAAAATTTAAATTTTTTAAGATTTTACATATAATTTTATTTTATTTTAAAAAAATATATAAATTAAGATTTAATATAAAATAAATTTAATAATAAGATTTTATTTAATAAAAATTTAATTTAATTAGCATATAATAGGTTTAACTATTTATTTAAATTTATATTAATATTTTTTTTAAAATATTTTTTTAATAAATTTAATAATAGAGGTTGGGAAGATAAATTAATGTTGACTTGGAATTTAAATTGGTTAATAATTGAAATTAAATAAGAATTGATTTGAACTTATTGATTTTGAGATTTTGAAAGGTATGATTTATAACTTGATTGGATAAAAAGTGATTAAATGAATATTCTCAACTTTAAATAAAATTGAGACTGAATATTTAATGTTGATTTAAATTTATAAATTAATATTTTATATAATTGTTATTAAAATGATTAAGTGAATATTTTAAAATTTGAATACAATTAAAGTTGAATTTTTAAATATAAATGAGAATTATTAAATTGAGTAACTGTAAATTGTTTAAATATGTATACTTTGAAACCTATCAAATTGGAAGTGGTTTAAATTTGATGTTCAAACTTGGATTTGAAAGCGATATAAATTAAATGGTTTAATTAGAATTTTGAATTGATTTGTGAAATTGGAAGAAACAATTCTAATTATAATCTGTTTTGATATATAAACTATTTTAATATATATATATACTCTTTTTAATATATAACTATTTTTAAATATAAACTACTTTTAATTTATAGCTATTTCCATATATATAAACTATATTCAATATTTTAAACTATTTAAGTTGGGACTATTATGGCGTAAATGTAATGGATTTAAATGCGGATACTTTGATATAATGGTTTAAACTATTTTGTGGTTATGACTTTGAAAATGAATATGATTTAAAGTGAATATGACTTCGAAAGTGATATGGTTTTGAATTAAATATGAAGATTTGATATGTAGTACAAACTGTTTGAAATATAAATGACCACGGTGTGAAATAAGCGATTGGTTGTTAAAGAGACCGGGATCGGATATTGTCATACTCTCTGCCAATACCGAAAACCACTTTAACAACTGTGTACGTGGTGGAGATTCCAGAAACGAAGTAGGATGGTTTGTTGTACGATTCTGTATGAGGTATTTACGTAGCCCTGACTCCCGTGGGTCAGCTTAGATGTGACTAAAACAGGAGCCATGCCGGGCCAAGTGAGGTCATTCCTCCGATCAGACACATTTATTCGATACCATTCTATTACTTTGTGATTTGATTGGGTGTACCTTTGATTTGGGAGCGTGTCTCGAGGTGGGTGGTAGTAGCTGCTATGCATTACCAGCAGTCCAGATCTGCAAACGGTATATCTACCCTGGCATTGCCTCGCGTGCCGTGTTCACATGCCCTATCGCACCTTCTAGGAGTTTGATTTGTGTCGTACCTATAGAGTGCTCCCTGATAGCCCACCTGCTTGGTGGAGTTTACAGTACTGTATAGACTACGACATTATATTAAAATGTGTTAAGAGGGATATGGGTAACGCCTTAACGCTATTTTAATAGTTTACTTTACTATAGATATTACCTATGTAGCGTATTGTACTATGTATATAGATAGTTTAACGGATCCTTAAAGGATGGGAATCCCAAACATGCTTAAGTTATTTTGTATTTCACTTGACATTTCACTTGAGTTGAATTTACTTGTATAAGAATGTTAATCCTGACTCGAGTGTTTTGTGTTTTGCTTTATGCTCGGGTCAGACTGATTGTCACAACATTTGAGACTCACCTTTGGAGCTTTGCTTAAAGATCCATCTGTATCTATTCAGCTTTGCAGTTATTTCCAGTTTTTTCCGTTCAGTCTTGTCAGTTACTTTTGTATTTGAGACTACTCGGTATTTGAGATTTCTATTGTATTTTGTTTCAGACTCTAATGTTTTATAGTAGCTTTATGAACTACTATTTATCTATTCCGCTCCTTATTGTTCTATTACTCCGTGGCTTTGATTCCGTGATTGATTTATTTACCGTATATGCTGAGCTTTGCCAAATATAAATTAACAATATGTTGTTTTGAGCAATTCAAGTCGGACGTGTGCTGATGCGAATGGTTCGAAATACCAGGTCGTTACAATGTGTGAGCAGGTTTGAATTTTACTTCTTTGGGTAGTCGTTTGCTGTTAACTATAGATTTTAGTTTTTAAAGGTACTGATTTTCCGTTTGAGGCTAAAGGTAGGATGTGCTAAATTTCCTTCTATTTTCCATAAGGTGTGCAGACTTTGTAGTAATCTGACATTATCAAATTTGTATTAATAATTGGACCAAAGTAAAAAATATATATGTATATGTGTATGTGTTTATATGCATAAACACGGTCTTTGAATCTTATGTACAAAAACTAATTGATGAGCTTAGAAGTCCATATGTAATATATGGTTCAATAATTTATTAATAGAAATGGAAATATAAGTTATTAAATGTATTTGATTACGTGAAGCTGAATTGAATATTTGTGAATGAGATTGCTTTTCTATAGTAAATCCATTAAGCTATAAATGTTTACTGTAATACGTAATTAAACTTGCCAAAATTGATGCATGCATGTCTGTACAAACGACATAAATAATGGGATTCCGCCATTTCCAATTAAAATAGATTAGCGTACGTTTGCATTAATTATTTCCCTTGATTTTTCCCTTTTCTATTCCGTTTTAACTTTGAATCCCTATGTACCAAATTAAATTTATCTGTTAATGTTCTTTTGGATACTTCAATATACTCCATTAACAGAGTGTGCAGGTTATAGAGCATTGATACGTGCACGTTTAAGCCATACTATTACTGTATGCAGTTGTTCTTTTTATTAATCAATATTATATTTTCCATTTAACATATAAAGTGCACCAAGCTGCTCACCTTTATTTTCTCTATAGGAAACATCAAGTTAATTAGGATATCAACAATTTCATCGTGTACGTGTATTACTGATACCATTTCATTTTTACAACAAAGAAAATTCACCTACAAGCGAAACACCGCTAACCATTGCTAATTCTATTAAAATTTCATTCTAGATTTTATTTGGACATATTCAAAAAAAATCGCTTCCTTGATTACGATGCGATGCTTCTAAACTATTGGGTTTGGATCTTCATATTTAAAGAAGGTTGTTATTGCATTCTCTTACTTAAAATGTGAATGCAAAAATGTCATTAAGATTATTCTTTCTATAGTCAAAGATTATGTGAGTATGATTAATGTAAAAATAAGCGTGAGTTGTTTGTAAATCAAGTTATGTTTTTTAATGTTTTAACAACTGTGTTGACGGCAGATGAAAAATTATGGAATGTTCACACTTCATTAATTGCAATACTTATTAGTTATGCACCTCATTTCTCCATTAGGAACGAATAAAGACGTCTAGATTCATAAAAATAATTATTATGCTTTCAGCCTCAAAAGGTAAATTGTTAATTTACATGTAGCAAAAATAACCAGTATCTAGGATTTTTTTTTTAAAACCCAGGAGAACCCGGCGGGCCGGTAAACTCCTGAGGAGGGTATAGTAAAACCGTCCGCTGATCCAAGCCCCCATACCGCCGGGTAAATTTATATAGGATAGGGAATCACATGGTAGGAATCGAACCTGGGTCTTTTTACCAGAACCCAAGCCTCCTTTCGACTGCGCCGCACCTGCGCAAATCTAGGATATACCATCATTATTTCACATTGCCAGAGATTTAGTGCGCAAATGAATTTCCATTTTTGCATGTTATTTTAATATCAAGTTGCAATTTCTTAAGTCTTAAGATCTTTTTTCTTAACTATGCCTTGGAAAATAATAAATATATATTTACATTCTATTTTCTATGATTATGCTTCATAAATTGCAACTGAAAAATATCTCTGTCATTGATATACCAAAACTGGACAAGTCAAATTAGAAGATGTGTTATAATAAATTATTTCTAAATATTCATTGTAACAACCCGGGATTTGCATTACCAATTAATAAATAAAAGTTAGGATTTTTATTTACTTTAATGAAGCATAAAAGGATTTGGAATAACAAAATTTATTTGAAAAAGGCTATTTTATTTAAATGGGAAATATGGGATTTTAAAATGAGGATAAAATGTAATTTTTGGAAAGTTAAATATTTTAGTATAGATTTTAAAACGGGTTTGGATAAGAAAAATGAGTTTTATAAACATATATGAACACTTAGACTAATTGTTGGAAACATGTAAATAACTCTCTTCTTATTGGGTTACTAAACCTAGCCCAATAACCTACCCTAAACCTCATCTATAAATTATCTCAAACTCTCCTAACCTCATTCATTCATCCCTAATCAAAACCCTAATCATTTCCTAAAGCTTTCATAACAAAAATGACCTCTATCTTCATCTCCTTCTAGTTTTAGCTTATGCAAGTCATTCTATGCAAAGGTAATGCAAATACCCACCTCAAATCCATTTTTATATCTTTCTTATTTCTGAAATTGATTTGGTAACACATGTTTTATGTGTTTTTTTGATCTTATAGCCTCCTAATCATCTTTTGCTAACTTGGGTTGATGCTATAACAGTCTTTGTTGCTTTCTAGAGAGGTATATTGCTAAAAACCTCTTCTAATATGTGTTTAATCATCTTTTGATTTCGGTAATCAGTTAGTAACACATGTTTTATTATGTAACATGTGAATCATAGCTCTTTGATCATCTTTGCTTTCATTTTGGGGTGTGCACATAAGGTACTTGTAATATATGCTAGCTGAAATTATAATTAGTTTATTTCTGTTAGTAAATTAGGCTTATCTCATTCATATTAAATCGGAATTAAGATTTTCTTGAAGTTCTGGAAAGCTTATTCTGTACCCTATAACTTTTATGTTTTGTGCTTTGCCTAATTTTGAGGTTTGAATGGTCGAAATCATGCTTGTTTGTCGCTGACCTGACAACAAACTATAGGGTTGATAAAATAAAAACCTGAAATTGATTTGGCCATAAGTTACTCGTTTCTTATCCAAATCTAATAATTTTGGATGATCTGAAAAGCTTAGATTTAGAGCAAAAACTTTCATGTTTTGAGTTTCATGAAATTTCGAAGTTAATTTGGTCAAAACTGAGCATTCTTACCACTGTCTCGAGAGCACAACGACAGTGATATAAAATTTAGATATGAGAATTGTTTTATTCATAGAATTTTCATCTCTGGTCGGAATTTGACGATATAAAATAAAAACCTGAAATTGATTTGGCCATAAGTTACTCGTTTCTTATCCAAATCTAATAATTTTGGATGATCTGAAAAGCTTAGATTTAGAGCAAAAACTTTCATGTTTTGAGTTTCATGAAATTTCGAAGTTAATTTGGTCAAAACTGAGCATTCTTACCACTGTCCCGAGAGCACAACGACAGTGATATAAAATTTAGATATGAGAATTGTTTTATTCATAGAATTTTCATCTCTGGTTGGAATTTGACGATCTTGGTCATTCCGGAAAGCTTAGAAACTAAGCTACAACTTTCATTTTATTCATTTTGCCAGAATTTGAAGTTTGCTATGCCAAAATTGTGGTTTTTCATCTCTGGCCAGTTAGTGCATAGCTATAGGCCTTAGTCTCTTTTCTCCCGTTGTTTTCAGCGTAGAACCCCGACTTTGCGACGCCATCTCAGGCTCTTCCTTTGTCGGATTTCATCGTTTTTGGTCTCGTTAAAAAGATGAGATCGAGATCTTTAACCATTCAAAGTTTGGTTTAGATCTGGGTCCATTAGATACTTCGTTTCTATTGCCGAAGTAGCACCCAGAAACTGTTTTACAATAGTGATCATTTTCAGTTATCGTCGGACCAACTTTGAAACATTGTCGTTTCTTCGTTTCAAGTCGAAACCGAATGATTCTTGTTGCATATAAAAGTAGGAGTACTTTACTACGCTCCTGCAAATTTTCATCAAGATCTGAGTTTATGTGACCCTTCGACCATGTCGTCGAAGTGGGACCTTTACACTGTTTTGACACAGTAAAGTTTTATGATTTTTGTCCGACTTTGAGACGACGCCGTTTCTTCGTTTCAAGTCGGAATTTCCCGATTCTTTTTGCAGTTTGGAGCAGGGATGTTGGACTATATGCCTACCTATTTTCATGCCATTCGGATTCAGTTTGCTGGTCCGAATAATTTTCCGAACTTGGGTTCGCGTTATTTTTGGACGATTTTCCAACACTTAGAATATTTTCAGTGATTTTCTGGTTTTATTGATTTCTTTGAGATTTGTCTCTAGATTTCGTACACGGGTTTTATGAATTATTTTCAAAGGATTTTTCACTCCTAAATGGCTTTCGAAATTATTATATAATATTATTTTTAATTATTAAATTAATTACTCCATAATAGGAGAGTTTTCAAAAGCCGTTTTAAAGTGATTTCAAAATCAATTATAAATCCGTTTCGCACCATTATTTTCTATAATAAAAATCTCACACTCACTTTTTAGCACGTCGAGCGAAGTGGAAAGATGCTTAAACGGTTAGGAAATCTCCGGCCTATGGAACCGTGTGTATTTTCTTTCCGGTTAATCCCCGACCTATTCGATTGATCATTTTGACCTTTGGGTCTAGTTTACCGATGATACGAGGTGGACTTTTTATTGTTTGGAGTGTGAGCTTGCTATTGGTTAGTAAACCGTTTAGTGCGAACGTGGGGTATGGGACTCATTGTTAACACTTTACGGGTTCCTCTCCAAGAAGTTGGTGACACATTAGCCTTTGGGCGGCCAGTACTGGACCTCTGGGTCACCACGCCTTTGGGCAACCGTCTCTGGACACCTGTTCTATGGAGCAGTTTCTTTTTTCGGCATGTGCCTCTGGGCCTTTATCCGTCTGGGAAGGATCTTGCCGTCTCGCGCGTTCCGCATCTGTGCGAGTGATCGATCACAACTCTACAGTACTTGGCAATAACGACTCCGGTCGGTGCACGTGCTATACTTGTATTATCTTATGATTTTTATATCCATTCGAGTACCTCCATTCGGTGTTGGTTCTATGGAACCATACGATGTAAGTGCGATTACCTTGTGGATTCATAGTGTCTCTGGGCACTGCTTTTCAGTGTTTGATTTCATTGACTTTTCAGTATATCCCCATTGCTCTTTGGAGCATCGATCTTTGCTTGGGCATTGATTACAGATTCTGGTCATTCTTGGGATTATTGCCTATGGGCAACATTATATAGCTTTGGCTACGCCGATGATATGAGGCGATTTTATTTATTCAACACTTTGGTGCTGAGATTCTCTTTGGAGATTTTTTTCTGTTGATTGATGATTAGTGACCGTCATTATATTCATGTGGTCCAAAATACTCTTTTCTTAGGAAAAGTACTGTTTTATTTATGTACCACATTATTATATTTCTCAGTTATCACTGATTGTTTAGCTAGCCTGACCCGAGTGTTTTCGCTCGGGTCAGACCGAGTTGTTTCAGGTTAGGTCTCTGGACTTAGCTTCTGTGCTTCCGCTTTGGACATTATCTGCTATGCTGATAGATAGCGTTTTTATTTGTCCACTATTCCGCTACTCTGTTATTATTCAGACTTTGATATGTACATATTTTTGACTCACATGTGTGGGCAGTGGCTTTGTACCCACTTATAGTATTTGGATCTGTATTGACGATGTATTGTCCTGGGATTTTATATCTGTTATGTGATTCTGTTCTGTGATGTTTTATCATTTTATTACTATGCTTATTATGATAGATCTTTAGCCATTGTAATTTCGTTATAAATATTTATTGAATATGTTGAACCACTTGAAAAAAAATAGATACCACCCTTTCGACGTATTCAGTAGATAGTTATAGCTTGATTACAAATGGTCGCTTCCACTATACTCTATTCTCCGCTTTAACAGACGGTATTACTCCCGTAATACTCTTTGTTACAGTGGGTCTCAGAGTGGGGCGTTACATTCATTCTCCAACTTTATATTTTTGGATATAACCTAGGTTGCTACTGCAGTTGCATTCTTAATTGATATACTAAATACCATATCATTTAATTTGTATGTACGCATTTTACCGACTGCATGATCTTGCCAAATTCAATTTTGATCCATTTATGACTATAGTGTTGTTTACTGCAGTGCAATTCTATGGCTTTATTGGCAACAATCTGGCAATGGTATGTCTATAGTTTTCCTGTGCGACTATCTTTATCACCTGCATCATGAGCACATGCTAATTTGAATATCTTGATATCACTAAATGCTTATATGCATCAATGCATAGCTTTATGCACAACTTAAGCCAATTGTACATCCTTCTACCATAAACCATGTTGTACTGTTATTGGTAAATAAAATGACCTGAAAAGAAAGCCATGATAGCTCCTTAGATGATTGTTATAGATATAAACTTGGAGGTCCACACGCTTTCCTTATAAATCGTGGATAGCCAAACATTTACACAAGTGCAGAGAGTAGAACTTAACTTTAAGTTTGTTAGAATTAACTTTCTTCAAAACCACATTGAGGGGTGGGATTTATAGGGAATGGTCTATACATTTCTCATTTTCATTTGGGTAAATAATTGCAGAGAATGCTAAGATTTCCCCAGTATTATGATTTGGAGCTGGAGCATGTGCCGGAATTATTGCTATGTCCGCAACTTATCCTATGGATATGGTTTAGGGAAGGATTACTGTGTAGGTAAACTTAACTTATATGTAAACCAAAACTTGCATATCTGTTTTCTACTTTTTATTTGATAATAATTGATAATTTTATTTCATTGATGTTGGGTACGTTTCGACCCTATTCCAGACTGCCGAACCAACCCTCATTCTAGACTGCCGAACCAACCTCCACTCGAGACTGCCGAACCAACCTCCACTCGAGACTGCCGAACCAAACCTCCACTCGAGACTGCCGAACCAACCTCCACTCGAGACTGCCGAACCAAACCTCCACTCAAGACTGCCGAACCAAACCTCCACTCGAGACTGCCGAACCAAACCTCCACTCGAGACTGCCGAACCAAACCTCCACTCGAGACTGCCGAACCAAACCTCCACTCGAGACTACCGAACCAAACCTCCTCTCGAGACTGCCGAACCAACCTCCTCACGAGACTGCCGAACCGACCCTCATTCCAGACTGCCGAACCAACCTCCTTCAGACCATGCCGAACCAACCTCCTACCACCGGATCAAACGCTGCCGGACCAAGACGTGCCAGGCCAGATCACGTCAGCCCAGGCCCACCAGCAGCTATATACATCCAAGACCCCTACTCCCAACCTCACTCTATAAATATAGGGGCAGGGGTACAACAATGGGGACAAGTTTGAGAGCTCAAGCACGGAAGGAACTTTCAAACAACTTTCTTTTACTTGTACCAAAGCTTTGTACTTGTAATCACAACAAAAGAAGAGAAATAACATATAAAGTGGACGTAGGCACATTCTGGCTGAACCACTATAAATCTGCGTGTCTTTTTTACAGTTTAGCCCCTGTTTTTCATATATTTGCATAAACCTCCAAAATCACTAAGAACGACATAAGATCTACTAAATCATACAACTTTGAGGTGTTTGTCCATTTTTTGTGCAAACATTTTTGGTGCTTTCACTGAGAGCTAGAAGCTCGAAGCTTCAGCTTCATCTACCTAACAAGTTTTCCTAACAGCATCGTCCGCCACTTGGAAAACATGCCTCCCAAACAGAGAAAAGATGTTAACAAAGGAAAAAACATCGCATCCAGCAGTCTTCCAGATCCAGCTGTTACGAATCAAGTAAATCGTCCTCCTCCAGCAACGGTAACAAATGGAGAACAGGCTAACCCAACTGCTCCCGACGCAGAACAGCCTGCAGCAATTACTAGAGCAGATCTGGACAGAGTTGTGGTTGAAGTAACTAACCGCTTCACGTCCCAGCAGGAAGCCTTGGTGGACCATCTCATGTCACGCTTGAGGGACGCTGAAGAATCCAACCGCAACCCTGAATCATGGGGCGAGTCCCAGTCTGGAGGATCTCAGAGACAGCAAAGATCTTCCTTCTTCGAAGGAGCTAATGGCAGAAGTAGCCGTGGTAGGAGCCGAGACCGAGCACAGCCCGAAGTTAGGCCTGAGGAAACGTTTGGTACCGAACCCAACGGGGAAGGTACCGGGCGAAGGTCAACTGTAGCTGAGCCGGTCATGCTGCCTAACAACAGAAACACCGGTGAACGGGGCCGAGCTAGAGTTCAGCCCGAAGTTGGACCCGAGGAAGTGCTTAGATCAGAACCCAACAGGGGGAGATCAAGGCAAGGGCCAACTGTAGCTGACCCAAGCGTGCTCCCAGAAGACCAAAGGCAGCCACGGGAAAATATGAGGAGTGATAGACGACACCATCCCTACAGGTCGTCTGGACGGAATCAATCCCACAGAACAGAACCAAACTCATTTCTATCCGCTCCAAGTTCCGATGAAAGGATGGCACGCTTATTCAGAGAGTGTGTCCAGCGGGAGCAAAGAGATCGAGGGATAGGCGCTAGGGTAACCAGCCCTTTTGCCCGCAATATCGAAATTGCTATCACCCCCCGAGAATGGAAGATGCCAACAATGGAACCCTACAAAGGAACCTCCGATCCCGTTGTACACTTACAGAGGTACACGCAGCATATGCTCATGAGTGGAGCAACAGAGGGAGTACTGTGCAAATGCTTTCCGCTCTTCTTAGCAGATCTTGCCACCTCCTGGTTCTGTCATCTACCCCAAGGATCCATCAGCTCATGGGAGATGTTGAAAGAAAAATTTATCAGTCAGTTCCGCATCCATGTGGAGCAACCTAAGGACGCTTATTCCTTATCCAGCGTCAAACAGAAACATGGAGAAAAGCTGCAGCAATACCTAACCAGATTCAACGCCGCAGCAGCCGCAGTTCAAGATGCCGATGAGAAGCTTATCCTAATGGCCCTCTGCAGTGGGGTGCATCCAGACACTAAATTTGCTAGAAGGTTGACAAAAGAAAAACCAGCTACTTTACCCGATTTCTTCCATGAAGCCGGGAAATACATGAGGCTTGAGGATGCTGCCATTGAGGGGCAGTCAGGACAGCAAGGTAAGACGACCCATGGCAACGCCCCTGCTGTGGCGAGGGACGTTCGAAGAAATGATTCCAGAGACAATGCTGGGGGCAAGAAGGTAGAAAAGCACCTATATCGGCCAGGACCAAGATTCGACACTTACACCCCTTTGAACGAGACCGTCGAAAATATCTTCCTTGCCACCCAAGGCGAAGTTAGATACAAACGCCCACCATACAAGAAGGAATCAGATAACGCACAGAAGTCTGGAAAATTCTGCCGCTTCCACGAATCTCACGGACATGATACCAACGAATGCCATCATCTCCGAGATCTGATTGAGGAACACATCAGAAGGAAGAAACTGGAACGTTATGTAAAAAGTCAAGACAGGACTCCAGCCCCTGCCGATGAAAACCCAAGGCTACCCTCACCAGGGACTGACAGAGGAAACCGCAACGCTGGCAGCTCTAGTCAAGAGAAGATAGTGGTCCATACCATCTCAGGAGGTCCGCACATCGCAGACAGAAGTTGGAGAGAGATGGAAAGATATGGGAAGTCGCTTAGAGACAATAAAGACTGTGTCAATACGGTTATAGAAGAGCGCCACCCAAAGCGAAAAGAAAGCGATGACATCATATTCAGTAAACGCGACCTAGAAGGAAGACAGTACCCTCACATGGATCCCATGGTTATCTCTGCCCGACTCGGTCCCGCCGAAGTTTACCGAATCCTGGTAGACATTGGAAGCTCTGTAAATATCCTTTTCAAACACGCATTCGACAAAATGAAGCTATCAATGAAGGATGTATCTCCCTGCGATAAACCACTACACGGTTTCACTGGAGATGCGAAGATGCCCCTCGGGCAGCTGGACCTCTTTGTTGAGATTGGAAGCCATCCCCGCTCCGTTGTAAGGAAACAGACATTTGTGCTGATAGAAAACCATTCGGCCTACAACGCCTTCTTAGGAAGACCAGCCTTATCTGACTTCCAGATTGTCCTAGCCCCATGGTGCTTGAAAATGAAATTTCCAACAGACAATGGGGTAGGGGAAGTGGAAGGAGACCAGGATATTGCACGAGACTGCTATGTAACCGAACTTCGCAACAACCACAGGAAAGATAAAGGGAAAAGTGTAGAGATCGCCCTCTGCACGAAAAGCCTTGAAGCATAGCAACTAAAGAAAGCCCCTCCTCTTCGATACACCAGCGACCCTTTCAATGAATTAGACCCTAGGGACAAAGAGGAGGAGGCCACCGCCGAGCCTGCAGAGGCTATGGAGTTTATATCTGTAGACAAGCACGACTCAAGTAGGCTACTGAAAATTGGGTCCCAGCTGAAAGCTGAATTGAAGAAACAACTCATTGATTTTCTCCGCCACAACTTGGATGTATTCGCTTGGTCACACGCTGACATGACCGGAATCTCCCCCGACATAGCGTGCCACGTATTAAACATTGATCCTACCAAGGCGCCTGTAAAACAAAAAAAGAGAAGTATGGGGGCAGAGCGATCAGCAGCCCTCGATGAAGAAGTAAAGAATCTACTCGCCAATGACTTCATACGAGAAGCTATTTACCCAGAATGGATCGCCAACCCGGTACTAGTAAAGAAGGCTAATGGGAAGTGGCAGACCTGCATTGACTTCTCCAACTTAAACGACGCCTGCCCAAAGGATTGCTTCCCGCTTCCCCGAATCGACCAACTTGTAGACAGCACAGCCGGGCACGAGCTCCTGTCTTTTATGGATGCATACTCAGGATATAACCAAATTCCTATGCATGCTCCCGACCAAGACCACACTAGTTTCATCACCGACCGGGGTTTATACTGCTACAAAGTGATGCCCTTCGGACTTAAAAATGCAGGAGCCACCTACCAGCGCCTCGTCAACAAAATGTTTGCAGGGCTAATAGGACGAACAATGGAAGTATATGTAGACGACATGCTGGTAAAATCACGGAAAGCCAAAGATCACGTAAGCCACCTAGGCGAAATGTTCCAGGTACTTCGACAGTATGGAATGAAGTTGAATCCACTAAAATGCTCCTTCGGAGTGTCATCGGGAAAATTCTTAGGATTCATCGTCCATGCCCGAGGGATAGAAGCAAACCCTGAACAAGTCCGAGCATTAAGGGACATCAAGATACCTTCCACCCGAAAGGAAATGCAAAGCCTAAATGGAAAAGTGGCTGCCCTAAGCCGATTCATCTCCAAAGCAACGGACAAGTGCGTCCCCTTTTTCGAAGCTCTAAAGAAAGATAAAGGAAAGTTCGAATGGACGGACGAATGCTTAACCGCTTTCCTTAACCTAATCGAACACCTCCAGAAACCACTGGTACTCTCGACCCCAAGTGAAGGCGAAGAATTATACCTATACCTTGCTGTGTCATCTCACGCTCTAAGCGCTGCCTTGGTAAGGGAAGACAACCGCACGCAACGACCAGTTTACTTCGTCAGTAAAAGGTTTACTGGGGCAGAAGTCAGATATCCTAAGCTTGAAAAGTTAGCATACTGTTTACTAATCACTTCACGAAAACTACGTCACTACTTCCAATCCCATTCCATCAAAGTTCTGACCGATCAACCACTGAGGCAGGTACTCCATCGCCCCGACACTTCCGGGCGACTACTTAAATGGTGTATCGAGCTGAGTCAATATGATATCACCTATCACCCTCGCACCGCCATCAAGGGACAAGCCATGGCTGATTTCATTGCAGAATTCACTACCAACGAGGATAAGGAGCAACTGGAAATAACGGAAGATATCAAGTGGAATCTCTTTGTGGACGGTGCATCTAACGAACAAGGCTCGGGGGCAGGTGTGGTAATAATCACTCCCAAGGGAAATAAACTGCACTATGCTATAAGGTTGGAGTTCGATGCCACCAACAACGATGCAGAATATGAAGCAGTGATAGCTGGACTAGAAATTGCCATAGAAATCGGAGCCAATTCTTTGTGTCTTCACAGCGATTCTCAACTTATTGTTAATCAAATACTAGGGGAATTCCAAGCTCGAGAGGAACGACTCATCACATATCTAAAGAAGACCAAGTTGCTTCTCAGCCGATTGGATCAGTACTTAGTCAAACACATCCCTCGGGAAGAGAACCAAGAGGCCGACGAATTGGCAAAGCAAGCGAGTATGAGAGACATCGCCATCTTCGGGGCAGTAACCATCTCAAAGCAAACGGTCCCGAGTTTTGAACAAGTGAATCTGATAGCCGCAGCCGAAGAAGCAACTTGGATGACTCCCATCCGAGACTACCTACAAGGTGGCACACTACCCAACGGGCGCAATGAAGTCAAGAAAATCTTGAGGAAAGCGTCCCGCTATACGATACAAGAAGACATCCTCTATCGGCGCGGTTTCTCCAACCCATTATTAAGGTGTGTCGCCGGAAGGGAAGCCAAGGAAATCTTATCCAACATCCATCAGGGGAGCTGTGGAGATCACACCGGGGGGCGAACATTAGCAAAAAAGATACTCCGATACGGATATTTCTGGCCCACCTTAAGCAAGGACGCCTTAGATTTCGTCAAGAAGTGTGACAGATGCCAAAAATTTGCTAAGATCCCTCGGCTACCAACAACCGAGATTACTCAGATGACCAGCCCTTGGCCCTTCGCGATATGGGGAATTGACTTAATCGGCGAGCTACCAATGGGCCGAGGCGGGGCCAAATATGCTATAGTGGCAGTTGATTATTTCACCAAATGGGTGGAAGCGGAACCTCTAAATAAAGTATCTTCAGCAAAAGTTATTAACTTCTTGATCAAAAATGTTCTGTGCAGGTACGGAGTCCCACTCAAAATCATATCAGACAATGGACTTCAATTTGACAGCGAGGAATTCGCCAACTGGTGCCAAGAACACAGAATTCATAAAAGCTTCTCATCCGTAGCATATCCCCAGGCAAACGGACAAGTCGAAGCGGTCAACAAAATTCTGAAAACTCTAATAAAAAAGAAGCTCGAAAAGTCAAAGGGCGCTTGGGTGGATGAGCTTCCTACGGCACTATGGGCCTATCGCACATCTTTCAGAACATCGACAGGGCACACTCCTTTCTCTTTGGCATACGGATCGGAGGCTATGCTCCCAGTTGAAACTATTGTGCCTTCCCATCGTCGGATCCACTATAACCCAGAAGAGAACGAAGAACTCCTTCACATGTCTTTGGATCTAATCGAGGAGAGAAGAAACGATGCAATCCTCAAAACAGCAGCCCACAAGCAAAAAGTGGCAGCACAATACAACTCCAAAGTCAAGCATCGTACCTTACAAGAAGGGGATCTTGTCCTCAAGCGAATCTTCCCTCGCCCCGGAGCACTAGACCCAATCTGGGATGGACCATATGTAATTCATAAAGATCTCCACAACGGAGCCTATATTTTGTCAACAGTGGACGGAGAGGTGTTCCAGAGGGCATGGAACATCCAACACCTCCGTCGATACTTTTCTTAACTTGTATTGCCCATATGAAGTGAATTAACAAAGAGAATCAGTGGACGTAGGCCTTTTCGTGCCGAACCACTTTAAAAAATCTTGTCTCTTTTTTTTGTTCCTCTGTATCTTGGCTGCTTGTTAACTTTATCCTTTTCTGTTGAACAAAATCCTGAGTATACAGCACTCCTATTCAAAGCGCTCCACAACACAACTTCACCTGGACAAGACCTAACAGGTACTATGCGAATCTATGCCCTCGCCAATGAGACACTTTTGCTCCAGCATCCCTTTGCTGCGGGTTAACTCATTGCTCGCGACGGCCCTTAAAGCCAACTGTAATGAGCCGATTATAAGCCACCGAGAAGGCCGACTATAGCCGAGGCAACTCATTACGGCGTTAGGCTCGCCGGCAACTGTGAACCGACTATAAGCCCCAACATAAGGTGTGGCCAGCCAGGGGCAGTTCACAGTTGACGATCGGCACCCACGCTAGCCGGCCACAGTAAATCGAATAATACCCACGATTACGGGCCATAATGGCCCGGGTAGTTACTGTGCGCGATCTCGGCTCCGATGTGTCTTAAGTACGGCTGTGGTAAAAAAGAATTAACTCCCCGCGGAGGCGTAAGATGGGTGACAAATGTCTCCAAGACCCACAGCTAGGGAAAGTGACTACAAAACCCGTTTGCCACGAACTTAAGCACATCGAAGGCCTTCCGTGATTGGAAGTTTTACTATTTCACGTGTTTCAATTTTACTTAAAAAGCTTTTTTTTCCTATCCCCTATAACAATCCCTAAAGTGCATGATACAGAGTAGGAGATACTCGCCAATGGGTGTAGGGACTCACAGTGGCAGGACATTCGACTGCATTCTATGCTCGGTCCTACGAGATATTCAAGACTGCCATCTACAATTAAAACATGAAAGGCGGTATTTTCTTCTTTTATGTGCAAATACATGACTATAATTTGTTCACACCACACGCTAATATTGCAAGTCACAAAATTATGGTGTAGAACCAGAGTCTCACATCAAACACAATCTAATTACTAGAATATACATAGCTACAATTCTCATACGATATGTCGAAATAACAACAAATATTCAAGAAACGACAAAAACAGCTTAAGTTAAAAAATTACACGTCAAGAATGATGTTGATTATTACAAGTAGCAAGAATTACAACTTAGAAGTTACTCTACTGTCTTAAGACTAACAAATACAGCAATGCCAAGCCTACAAAAAGAATTTTCCAGGTCTAATCAGGGAGCCGGTCGCGTCGAAGTCTTGTCCTTGCTCTGTTGCCCGCCTGTCCGGTCATAAAAAGGATTCATTAGTGATAAGTAACCAAGTTAACGGAAAGGCTAGAAAGGAAGACTTACCAGCACCTGCTTCTTGACCATCCTGGTCGTCATCCTCTACCTGCACACCTGCCTCCTCAGCAGCAAGCAGCCGCATACCCTCCTTTACCGCCACTTTCTCCTCCTTGGTGAACTGGGCAGTAACCACATCCATACTGAAGACCGTTCCACCTTCTTTATCTGCATCAGCCTTAGCCTCCTCCAAAGCCCGAAGATAGATCTTGGCCATGACCCTGGGATAATCATCCATCCAAGAGAGATTGCCCTACTTCCAAGTCCGGAAATACATATCCTGGAGCATGTCATCCATCATTCCCTCATTCTCCTCAAACTCCCTCATCCGGGCATCAGAAGCCGACAACCTTTCGACGGCAGCATCTCTCTCCAATCTGTATCTCGAGCAATCAGCCTGAAGGGACCTCCGCATCACCTCCATCTCTTCCCTCAACTTAGCTTGAGCAAGCTCTGCAGCCTCAAGCTTCTCGGACAATTCCTCCACCTGCTCGAGATCCGCTCTCCGAACCTCATCCACCGTGGCAATAGCCATGTCAATCCGCTCTTTGCAGGTAGCTTCCATTTTCCGCAATTCGGCCCGACTGGCCTCTTCCATGGTTTTCCTTAATCGCCCAGTATCAGCCTCATGCTGAGAAATCTGAATAGCCTGATCCGCAAGCTGTTTGGCCTGATCCGAAACCACCAATCGAAGTCGGATATTGGCACTCCCAATCTCCTCTCCGGCCTTAACCAGCCGAGCATGATGCCCCATCAGCTTCTTGGTCTCCTCTGCCACCCGATCAATATTAGCCTTGGCCTCGTCTCCCATAGTGACTATGCGAGTAGTGAGTAGATCGAGATCTAAGGACTTGGCTTCATCAAGTACTCGTACCATGGGGTTACGGGGGAGAAGGTGTTCACCAGTGACTTCGTCAAAAATAATATCATGAGAACTTGGATCCAGATCAGGATGACCCGCAAATGGATTACGGGCCAAGTCGGGACGGTCGATATGAATAACAGAAGGGTTTCCGGACGGGTGCAGAGAAGGTGCAAATTCGCTACCCTCCTCAGTGATGTCATGAATAGGCTGAGCCGGAGGCTGAGGACCGGGTGAAGTTTCGGATAAAGGATGACTCCTCTTCCTCTGCTGAATACCCTCTTCGATGACCCCAAGAAGAGGACGGTAGCCGACTACATCCCCGGAGCGTTGGGTTGAGGGCTTCGGCTTAGCAGAAGTTTTGGAAAGTTTATATTGCTCAAGCCTGTGTCGAAGGTCTGAAGCTTTGGACGTCTTGCCTGCTCCTAATATAAAGAACAAATGTCACAATCTTACATCACTATACGATTCGAGAAACGCGGTAAATTACAAGTTAAAAAAGGAAAAGAAACACAGCTATGGTTGTACAAACCCTGGGGAGGAGTGGGATACTGCAATAAGTCCTGGATTTCAGTCCAGGACGGGAGCGGATCATAAAATATTCCTAAGTCCCTATCATTTATGAAGCATGCAGGAGTCAAGAGTTCACCTTGAGTCGTCGGAGCCACCTTGGCTGGAATGGTCGGAGAAGACCCACTTGCACCAGTCCCGGCTTTGTCCGCCTTCTCGGTCTTCTCTGCCAAAGCCGGATCCTCATCCAACCCCTCAAAAGCCTGGTGGAACGCATCATCCGTCCACTCCTGGATCTCGCCCGCTTGCCCAGGAAGTAGGGCCCCGATGCCATCGCCACCTTTGTCACCATCCCGACCATCTCCACCCTCGCCTCTTACCTCCTCTATGTCTTCCTCCTCCCGGGTAAGTGGACAATTGCTGGGGGAGGGGCCGTCCGATTTCTTGAGTTTCTTACCTCCGACAGCTGGAGGTTTTGTGAAAGGCTTCCTCTTGCTACTCTCTGCCGTAACACCTTCCTTGGTCTGAGCAGCCGCCCTCTCCTCCGCCGTTTCCCTCAGCTTAACTACAGACTGCTGCGGAAGGATCAAGTTATATTCCAGAAGAATCGCATTTCTAATCAAGAAGGCAGATGATCTGTATTTCCCAAGAATGGCTTCTATCTCAGCCGCCGTCTGAACCAGGCGGTCAGTCTCCATAACCGGAAAGCCACCTGTCGCTAGCAAAAATGAGAAAGTATGAGAAGAAGCATCGCAATCGGAATAAAAATTATAAGTAAAAGCATCAACTTACATCCAGAGGTAAAGCGCCGGATGGAGACGGAGTCGTCCCTAACAAAGAACCACTCTTTCTTGAACATGCTGAATTTAGAGTACAGGTCCAGGACCGGCTTGAAGGTCACAGCGGACTCCAAGCTAATATATGGGGACCCCTTCTTATAGCCCCTTAAATTATACAAGTACCGGATCTCCCGGTTGGAGGGAGCGCGACCATACTTCCTCCGAAAAATAACGAAAAGGCTCACCAGTATGGCATAAGAGTTGGGCTGAAGCTGGAATGGGGCCACCTTCAGATACGTGAGGAAGCTGACTACCCAAGCATTGAGAGGCGGGATAGCACCACACATGCAATGGTACCTACTATAAGCAAAGTATCCTTCGGGAGGACTGTATGGCATGACTCCTGGGCCCGGCAGCAGCATGAGGGCTCTATCGATCCCAAAGGAACGAGATATAACATCGAGTTGCTCCTCTTTGAGAGAGCTAGGAAAGCAGTCAGGCGGGGAATCCAGCAGCTCCTGGGGACCATATCCATCCACTAATGACCTCGGGGCGGGCCCATGACGCTCCGATCCTGATTGAGCTGGGGGCACGGCCGAGGACTCTCCTTCACCCCCGGATCTCCTCTTATCTGATCGAGTTTCAACTTTTCGAGACATTTTATCTGCAAACATGGGAAAAGTATATCGTTAGAATATACAAGCAGCGTAATCTGGAATTTCGCTTAAAAATTCGAAGTATGAAACTCAATGTTTCATTCGGTCGTACAAATCAATGGTTCATTCGGTCGTATCACTCAATAGTTTCATTCGGTCGTATAACTCAATAGTCCATTCGGTCGTATCACTCAAAAGTTTCATTCGGTGGCACAAGTCAATGGTTCATTCGGTCGTATAACTCAATAGTCCATTCGGTCGTATCACTCAAAAGTTTCATTCGGTGGCACAAGTCAATGGTTCATTCGGTCGTTCAAGTCAATGGTTCATTCGGTCGTTCAAATCAATGGTTCATTCGGTCGTATAACTCAACAGTTCATTCGGCAGAAAAAATAGTACCTGGTTCGGCTAAATCACTTGGTCCGGCTAGAATGCTTAAATAACTTGGTTCGGCTAAATCACTTGATAGGAAAAGCGATGGCCTAAGCCCCCTATTTATAAGGGAAGAATGAATGACCGGACCAGCCGGTTCGACTCAGGTACCGAATACGGTCACTCGAGACAAAATAAAGCACAACGTATGCCGTCATACGCCCCGCTTTGGGGGGCAAATGTTGGGTACGTTTCGACCCTATTCCAGACTGCCGAACCAACCCTCATTCTAGACTGCCGAACCAACCTCCACTCGAGACTGCCGAACCAACCTCCACTCGAGACTGCCGAACCAAACCTCCACTCGAGACTGCCGAACCAACCTCCACTCGAGACTGCCGAACCAAACCTCCACTCAAGACTGCCGAACCAAACCTCCACTCGAGACTGCCGAACCAAACCTCCACTCGAGACTGCCGAACCAAACCTCCACTCGAGACTGCCGAACCAAACCTCCACTCGAGACTACCGAACCAAACCTCCTCTCGAGACTGCCGAACCAACCTCCTCACGAGACTGCCGAACCGACCCTCATTCCAGACTGCCGAACCAACCTCCTTCAGACCATGCCGAACCAACCTCCTACCACCGGATCAAACGCTGCCGGACCAAGACGTGCCAGGCCAGATCACGTCAGCCCAGGCCCACCAGCAGCTATATACATCCAAGACCCCTACTCCCAACCTCACTCTATAAATAGAGGGGCAGGGGTACAACAATGGGGACAAGTTTGAGAGCTCAAGCACGGAAGGAACTTTCAAACAACTTTCTTTTACTTGTACCAAAGCTTTGTACTTGTAATCACAACAAAAGAAGAGAAATAACATATAAAGTGGACGTAGGCACATTCTGGCTGAACCACTATAAATCTGCGTGTCTTTTTTACAGTTTAGCCCCTGTTTTTCATATATTTGCATAAACCTCCAAAATCACTAAGAACGACATAAGATCTACTAAATCATACAACTTTGAGGTGTTTGTCCATTTTTTGTGCAAACAATTGACAATAAAAATTGCAAATTCTCCATATCAGTATAAGGAATGTTCAATGCATTAGGAACGGTGTATGCAAATATCACAACGTTTAGTTTTTGGCATCATGAATGACTTTCTTTTTATTTTTGCTTTTAAAAATAGTACAATTATTTTTTAAGATCTATCCAAACGAGCCCTTATTGGTTTGCAATGACGTAATAATGCCTGATATTTGTTTAGTTTCTGTAATGCATCATTATATTACATCCTTAGCAGAATATGAAGCTCATACATCGTTTTTCATGTTGTAGGTACCATATATTGGCTTTAATTTTGTCGTCTATGAATCCTTGAAGGACTGGCTAATAAATCAAGGCCGTTTGGGCTAGTTGAAGACTCGGAATTAGGTGTTGTGACTAGGCTTGCTTGTGGCTTTAATTATATCACATCCTTAGCAGAATATGAAGCTCATACATCGTTTTTCATGTTGTAGGTACCATATATTGGCTTTAATTTTGTCGTCTATGAATCCTTGAAGGACTGGCTAATAAATCAAGGTCGTTTGGGCTAGTTGAAGACTCGGAATTAGGTGTTGTGACTAGGCTTGCTTGTGGTGCAGCAGCCGAAACAGTTGGTCAAACAGTTGCATACCCTCTTGATGTCATTCGCAGAAGAATCCAAATGGTTGGATGGAAGGATGCTTCTAAACCATAGTTGGTGGGAAAGGGAAATCTCTTGAATAGTCAGTATGATCGATGCTTTTAGGAAAACCTTCTGCGATGAAGGTTTTGGAGCTTTGTATAAAGGTCCTGTTCCAAATTCTATTAAGGCATGCTCTTCTATTCGTGCTGTATTTTCTTTTTTAATATCTTAACATACCCAACTTGTTCGGTAGGTTGTTGGGAAAAACATAGTTTCATTTCCTTTATTCATGGTGTAAATAGAAGTTTTTATACAGGCACAACATTGGAAAATAGATCGTTGGGAGTGGTAGTCCGAGATACTTTTGGAACCCATAACGATTTCCATACACGACGAATGTAGGCACCTAATTGGACGTTATCATATAATATTAACCTATTTAATTGAGTTTATATAGTAATAATGATAACGTTAATGATAAACTAAGTTTATAAAAATTAACTTCGTTAATTAAGTTTTTATAAAAATTAACTATGTTTATAATAATAAACCAACCAAGTTTATAATAATAAAAGAAATAATAATAAAAGTTAACGACTGGACTGATTAGAACAGGTGGATGAGCAATCGTGGAGGAATCAGAGCATTTGCAGAGTCAAGTTAGGAGTCATGGTGGGATAAAGAACAAGATCATCTTAAATATTCTAGGATTAGAGGAATTGTTACTGAGGTTCATCATCTATCAATATAGGCTTGTCTATCACTTGAAGCTGACACGAAAAACTAAAAGCATTATAGTACTTTCATTCCTGAATTACTATGTTTTTTTAGCTTTAGCTTGCGAAATGGGTAAATATCTCATAGTTTATGTTAATGGGTTTAGGTTTATGGTATATCTTGCCTTGTGATTTTTGCTATACTGCTTGTTATGACGGTAATGCTCACTTACAATTTCAATCCTTCCTCTTTACACACGTTTGTTGTAGCGATTAGTTGGGTATGTCTAATGATTAATTAAACTCATGCATTAATAGTGGCTGGCAGTAAACTTGCTCCAAAATGTAACTAGGGTATCTAGCTTGCACCAAACATGTTGTCAGGTTTTCCCCTTTCTTCTTCTTCCCTCTTTGTATTTTATTATCTTACCTCGCACAGTCGCCCAAATATAACAATGAATGATACTGTTTTCTCATTGGAGCTAATTGACCGATGCACATGCAATCAATCCATTTAAGAATTATGTAGTTTTCAAAAAGTATATACTTATGTTGTGGTGATTTTGCATTTTGATATACTGACTCTTATTTCAACATAGCTGGGTATTATTTATCAAAGGGTACACACGTACACACAAATTTATGCACTTATGAGTTGACTTCAATTCATTTCCATTATGGTAGTAGTGGCTAAGTAGGTAACATTTGTTTAAAGAGAATGCCTGAGCTCTTACTTGAACTGGAATCATTCCTAACCTGGCTCTCATATTGAATAAATTACCATGATTGCATAAGACTTTATAGTAGACTTCAATTTGGTTCATGATGCTAATAGTGGTCAAGTAGGTAACAAAACTTGAATAAATGGCTTAAGTACTTAGAATGGCTTCACCCAGTCGTGCTCCCAAATTGAATGTAACATTTACTCACTATTTTAACTTCAACTTTTCATGCATTTGTTTGATGAATAAAACCATTTACATCCCAAGATCTTTGACCAACATACTTCCAAATGAAACAGAAATATGTACACTCAAGATGGAAGGTACTGAATTATTCATAGGGAAACATATGCATATTTTGTGCATCATTATTGTAATGAGTTAGAGAAAGCACAAATGCATATTAGACATAACATATGGTGGAACAGAATCATGATCAACATAGATTGATCATTAGCAGTAGCAGAAATGAGTCATCGATGGGTTTCAGCAGCTTGGGATGGGAAATTTAAGCAGCGTGACCAATAAGAGCATGTGGAAATTGGCATACAGAGGCTGCTTATGAACATGAGTTAATGAACAACGAGATTCATTAGATTTATTTATGGACAAACTGATGAAAAATGAAAAAAGAAACGAGGTAATTTGATATGTATATCAATTTGTTTCTTTACCTATATTTTCATTCATCCACCTTTTGACATGCCAGAATAGTGAAGTGGCGTTGTCTTCTCTACGTGTGTATGTATATATATATGTATGTATGTATATATGTATATATATATATAATAATAATAAATTAACTATGATTATAGAAATTAACTTCATTAATTAAGTATTAAATAAGTTTATATAATAATAATAATAATAATATAACTAATGTTTATGAAAATTAACTAAGTTTATAATAATAATAATACTTTAACTAAGTTTATAAAACTTAACTAAATTTATATACTTACAACAACAACAACAATAATAATAACAATAATAAATTATAAAATATTAAGTAAGTTAACTAAGTATAATAAAAATTAACTAAATATATATAATAATTAGAACAAAAATAAAATATTAACCTAGTTAACTAAATTTTATAAAAATTAACTATTTATATATTATATATATAGAACAACAACAACAACAACAACAATAAATTAACTAATTTTATAATAATTTAACTTCAGTATATAAATTAATAGAGTATAAACTAAGTTAACTAAGTTTGATAACAGCTAACTAAATTTTAAATAATAATAATATAAATTATAAATTATAAAATATTAACCAAGTTAACTAAGTTTTATAAAAATTATTTGTATAACAACTGCAACAACAATAAATTAACTAAAATTATAAAAATTAACTTCGTTTGTAAAGTTATATAAAAATTAAATAAGCTTATAAAAATTAAATAAATTGATAACAATAATAATAATAATTCAACTAATTTAAAAAAAATTAATGTTTATAATAATAACACTAACAACAACAGTAATAATAGTAATAATAATAATAAATTAACTTAGTTTTATAAAAATTAACATTGTTTCAAATAATAATAATAATATTATTATTAATACTCATAATAGATTATATAATATTAACTAAATAAACAAAGTTTTATAAAAAAATAACTAAATTTATTTATATATATAATAATAAAATAACTAAATTTATTTATATATATAATAATAAAATAATAAATTAACTTAGTTTATTAAAATTAATTAAAGTTACAATAATATAATAGTGATAAAAACAGCGATGACGATAATAATCATAACAGTAACAATAACAATAAACAAACCATGTTTATAAAAATCAACCAAGTTTCATAACAAGTAACTAAGTTTAGAATAATAATAAATTATAAAGTATAAATAGAGTTAACTAAGTTTTATAAAAATTACTAATTTTATAATAATAATAATAAATTAGCTATAAGTTTTATAAAAATTAACTAAGTTAATAATAATAAGCTATAAAATATTAACAAAACCGTGGCAGGAGGCGCAGCGCGACCAATGGGCGGCAGAGCTGGGTACACGAGCGGTGGCGACGGCGTTGGTCAGGATGGGGTCGCGGCTGAGTTTGTTGACCTAGGGTTGTTCGAGTGTGGCTGAGGTGGAGGGTGGTCAACGATGGTGGACTGCGGCACGGCGAAGCAGTGTGCGCGACGATGATGGCGGCGGCAAGGAAGGAGACACAATCGCTTTTTTCGACCTGTAATGGGTGAAGCGTGAACGAGAGGAGACGGGGGGTAATAGATTTTAAATGTTTTTAATTCAAGTTAATTTTGGTTTAATTAATTTAAAAGTTCATTAACCCATATCGAGTCCATATGAGGTCTAAATTGATTGCGACGAGTTGCGTTGTGATCGTATCGACAAAGGCTACGCTATGCAATTGGATTAGATGGATTCGGTGCTAGTGCGAATTTTGGTTAAAATTGAACGTCTGCTCAATTTTATTTCAAAATGGGACGTTTGGCGAAACTAATATCAATGTCAGTTAATCTCATCTTATTGGTTAACCAGAAATATTTTTAGATGATAAAATTATTGATTAAATGTGTGAATATTTATTTATTGGTTGTTATTGATTGTTTGGATAATTTACTAAATTGTGTTGTTGGTTTGGATATATTCCCGCCCCTAGAGCGAATGAGACCCTATTACGTTCATGTAAGAGCGGATGACCCTTTGTATACGAATTCTACCTCGAAGCGGTTGATTTATATTTTTATGATTATATACTGTATGTGATGCATGGGGACAGGTTGGAGGGATCCAACATGATTCCTCACGCTTTTGATTTTATTTTCATATATATTGTGATATATGATACGTTGGATGTTATAATTGATGACATGGACACGATTTTGCTTATTTAGTGTTTTAGTGGCACTGGACTTATATTTTGGTATTTTAAAAGACCATAAAACAGTGATTGATTTTAAAAGGGGATTTCAAGTGGTTTTGGAAATTATATATGTTCTAAATAATTATTCTTGAATTATTTGAAGAAGTGATTTATTTTAAAATCGAAGAGATGATTTTTGGACATTATAATTTAATAGTTTATAAAATATTTTGAATAGAGATTTTCGAACTGTAAAATAAAGATTTTAAAACCTTAAGATAAATACGTCTTTTATAATAAAGGGGTATGATTTTAAAAAGAAAATAGAAATATTTTAACCATTTTATATATAGTGATATATATAAAGGTGAAATTTATAAATATGATAATTTACAAAAGTGATATTTTGCAAAGAAAGTGAAGATTTGTAAACTCGTATTTTCGTTAGTAAAAGTATGGATTTATAAACGGTGTTTTCGAATGACTGTTGTAATTTGTGGCTATAGAAAGGCACCATGCTAATTCTTTTGATTGTGAGCTTTTATTGCATATATTTCATTTTGCACTGTTATCGGAAATACAAGGCAGCATCCGAATTCTATGCTCTATACATAGACTGCTTAATAATTTGAAGCTATGTATATACCCTAGCTTATTGCCTTTTTAATTAGTTGCTTTTAATGATTGAAGTTATATTATGTTGATCATGCCCAAATTTTTGTACGTGCATTATATCTGATTATGCTAGGTACTTTGTCTTGCAGATGCAATTGGTTGTTAATACTTTGCATTACCTAGCCAAAGTTGTCCAAAGTTTTATATAATTATTTTCAAATTACTATGATGAAAATAAGCTCTGCTGCTTGTTCTCCTATTCTTATCACATAAATTCGAGTTTTCTCGAGGAGGAAGAATTAGCATTGCCCTTCCTCCATATTCCAATGTACCAATAAAGTACGCTCTTCCACCTACATATACAAACACAAACACGTCACCCAACCCCAACAGCATTTATAACATACGGTCTTATGGAGCAAATGGTAATGGAACATTCGATGACACTGAAGCTTTTAAAAGTGCATGAGACTGTTCTTGCCGTAATTTTGTAGGACCTGCAGTCGTACTTGCACCCAAAGGCTACACTTTCTTGATCAATTCTACTATTTTCACCGGTCCTTGTCAAAGCAGCATCATGTTTTGGGTATAAATTCTTCATTTTATGATATGATATGGCCTAGATTAGTTATATTGTATGTATTAGTTGTGACTTAACTGAACATGTGAACACAGGTGGATGGAACTATCACTGCACCAGATGGACCTCAGTCTTGGTTAAATGTAAGTAACAAGAGGCAATGGCTTGTGTTTTATCGTGTACATGGCATGCTTTTGTATGGCAAAGGCCTCATTGATGGTAAAGGTCAAAAGTGGTGGAATTTGCCTTGCAAGCCTCATTAGGTAATATTTCCTTATTTTGTATCATAGCACATAAGACACTTAACATAAAAGTTTATCATAGTATTGAAAGAAAAAGAACATGACTATGATTCTATGGTGTATCTTACTTATAAATTAAACAAGGGATAAATGGAACAACTTTGCCTGGACCTTGTGATAGCCCAGTGGTAAGTAGAGCTACTTTCATTACCATAGTTACTCTCATTTCTATAACCATTTTGTTACTTCTTGCAGGCATTGAGATTTTTCATGAGCTCAAGCATAACAGTCCAAGGACTTAAAATAAAGAACAATCCTTAATTTCACTTCCGCTTCGATAACTGTCAAAACATAATTGTAGATAGCATTTCGGTCAACTCTTTAGCTCTAAGTCCGAACACAAAGGGAATTCATATTGAAAACACTGATAATGTTCGAATTTACAACTCTGTCATTTCTACAGGTATGCAAAATTTACAACGAAGACAAATTCTGGTTGTTTTCATGCCTCAATTTTGATTTCTTCTGTGTGCATGCTTCTGTATTTTTTCAGGTGATGATTGCATCTCTATTGGAGCAGGAAGTTTCAACGTTGGCATAAACAATGTGACTTGTGGACCAAGTCATGGAATCAGGTAACTAACTGATTAATTAATTATATTACCCTTCAAATCAAAATTTATAAAACTCCGATAATGTATCCACGGTATTGGAAGCCTGGGAATAAAAAACTCACGTGCATGTGTTTCAAACATTGGGCAAAGCAGAATAGGAGAACTACCAATAACCTGTAATTTTCATCACAGGTTTATATAATTATTTTCAAATTGTTTTAAATTTTCAGGAAAGTACTATCAATGACCGAAGACATGCATGAAGAAAGGCATTGAGCAGTTCAAGTTCTTAGTGATGCATTTGGTACTTGTAAACGTTAACTTTGAACTATGTTGTCTTCTATTATCATGAATGTGTATAGAATTTGGTAACTCATGTATTGAACTTATTTTTTGTTAGTTGATACTTTATTTTGTTATCATGAATATGCGTTACATTTGTTGATTATTATATTTTTTTCGTTCATAAATTGTTCAAATTGTTATCTATTTAAAGAAGATTCATTTTGTTCGTTATTATTAAATTGTAATAGTGGGGTGCATCAAATATATAGTAAAATAAAGCATAGCTTCTAAAAAGCGTTGTAACTATATGACATAAGTGCCATAAAAAGATAATGCAACGTATGAGGTCACTGTCAAAGGATAGCAACAAATATGCGTTATTGTATCTACACATTTTATAGCGGTATATATATGTTGTAAATGGATGTAGAATATACTATAAACATGTTGATATATAGCGCAAAATAGGCGCTATAGAATAACTATTTTATAGCGGCTATACTTCATTATAAATATTCTGTTATTTTCGTTAAGATTGAGATGTTTTATAGCGGTAACAGTGAGCTACTGTCTTTATGTAATAGCGGCTACTTTATGCTTGAAATCATGCTCTTTTATAGCGTTTTTTTTGTGTTATAAATGTGCAATTCTTTTTTATAACATGTCGGTATACAGCGTTTATCAAACCGCAATAGTTGTGTTTAATAGTTGCTATATGCTGCTATAAAAGACTGTTTTTCCTGCAGTGGCCATTGGATTGAGAGCATTTTTGAATTTGAGAGGAACGAATTATTTTGATATAGGCGCGATTTATAAAAGAAAGGGATATGGGCTGAATGTGATGGAATATGGTGAAGTATGGGTTGAGATATGGCAGCATTGTGAATATATATTTTTTATATTCAAAAATATCCACTCGATGCACTCAAAAATTTCGAACTCCAAACAAGGCGTGCCGCCTGACGTTCTATATGTTATACCCCTATTTCGAATGCAATGGAACTAGTCTCGATGCCTAATTCGATCATTTGTAGAAGATAGCTTTTCAAACCCGATTATTATATAAATTTTCTAAAATAATTTTCTATGCGTTTCGATCTCGTACGCCCAAACCTTACGTCTAATCGCCACGAAAATTATCGGCATACAATAACTCACTATTACAGATCCAATGGTACTAGTTTCATCAAAATCCGAGACAGTGCCCCGGAAGGTTATTTTTACACGTTAGTTAAAACGAATTATTACAAAAACAAATTAATCACTTTTAAATCTAAATTACAAGTTTGTTATCTTCATTCTTATTTAAATAGAATTTAAATCAACTTTTGAAATCATTTCTATTCACATTAAATTCAGGATTTAATCATTTAAGCAATTCTAAATATTAAATTGAATAATTTAATTATCAAATAAAATTCTAAATTTGAAATTCAATTTATTCAACTTATAAGATTAACTTTTAAATATTTAAAATTAATAAAATATTCCAAATTCAATTGACTAAAATTTTGGGTCGTTACATTCCCCTTTCTTAAAAGAATTTCGTCCCCGAAATTTCCAAGGTAAGAAAAATGCCCAAACGTTAGCTTTTCAAAACCAATTCTTTAAAATAGATCATAAAATCTCTAAGTCTTTAAATTCATTCTTAATTTATAACTAATGTCATTCTGGTTTATAATATAAACTTCAAATTTTAGTTATCAAAAATTTTCTAAAATTCTCAAAAAAATTCTAACGCCCTAGACTTTAGAAAAATTTCACCGGCATCTCTTTTGGGCGGTTCGATCAGAAAAATTTACAATACATACATATATATATATAATCACAAATAACATCTCATCATCAAGGACGAGGCATCCCGTAGGGCAAAATATAAAAATACGGTATGTAATCCGAGATGTGTACCTTTTTATTAGCATTAGCAAGCATATACAATCAATATAATGTGAAAGCAGGCACCAAATGCAAAGCATATGCCATCCGCACCTACTAATCACTCAACAACCAATGAGAACATGTATATAGAAAGTAATATCAATATATAAAATAGACTATATAATAACCATATTCAAATGTAGCAAATGTAACCAGAGAAACCATCAATCAAATAATATCCATTAAATTTATTCATATCCATATCAATTTACATTTTCCAATGTCAATATTTAATTTATTAAAGCTCCTACCATACCATGTACATATATCATTCATACGCACCATCAAATCTGATCGCTTGCTCGATACACAACTTCACTTCCAAACTAGTATCGTTCACACGACCACTCTAGTGCGGACTCCGATCTGGTTCCTTGATTAGAAACCGTCATTCTTCTTACATAGCTATAAATTATGATAGAAAACTCCAAAATCAACCAAAAATCCATATTTAGTGTTCGCCGTCGAGAATCGAGTGAAAAATTCCAACTCGGACCGATGTAAATCATCTCGAAATCATATATTCGAATCCGGATCAAATAGTTACCCGAATAAAATAATATACATACAACATACATGTTTATTTCAATTGGTCTCTATTATTCAGATTCTTTTATTTACATTTATTTATTCATAATCATTATTCACATTGCTTTATTCACATTCATTTATTTCTTAGTATGTTTCTTTCTATGCTAATATCACTTAAGAACCATTTCATCAAATTTTATGTTTAACAATATTTCACTGCATACTAAATTCATTTATGAATCATTTCATAAAGTTTTACTTAAGTTTATAAACATTTTATACAACAATTTTCATGTTTATTTTCACTTTACAACTTAAGTCCATATCCATTCTGAATCAAATTTAATATCATTTAACTCAATTCATTGTTCAATTTTATCCCACAACATTCTAAATCATATACAATTCACTAATTTATTTAATTAGTTCATTTATTAATTCATTTCAAATCACAATCAATTTCATTTTCAAAAATCATTTCATTTAACCTAATTTAGGTTAAATTTCTTTTCAATATTCATTTTATTTAACTTAAGTTAAATTCCTTTCAATGTTGCTTTTCTTAACAATTTATATTCAACAAATCTAAAAATTGGCTTTAACTCACTAATTCTCAAAATTTATAAGTTATAAAACTTACTTCTTATAATTCCAACAAAATACTTAGTTAAATTTTTCAGAATTTAAACACTTTGTTTTATTTCAAATTATTTTGAAATAATACTATAAATAATTTCTTTGTATTTCAAGTCATACTTTTGAATTTCAAACCAAAACTAGTTTTACCAAAACAAAACTCTAATGGTAGCAATTTCTCTCTTGGAAACACAAAAATGAACGTTGATGATGCTACAATCATCGTCGAAATTATTTCCAGCGACCAAAGTGAGTTTAGTGCTTTTCATCTCTTTTAAATCCTTTTAAAAATATTTCCATTCAAACATTTTCAAAATAATACTACTATTATTCATTGCAACACTTTGAAAAACAATTTCCAAAATCTTGAAAATCCATTTTCTCAAACACCGGGACCTAAATTCTTAAATCCTTAGTTTTAAAATCCCTCTTATTTACAAATCAAATTTATAAATTTCCCTTATATATAATTTCACTATGGTTATATATATATAACCATTTCTTAATTATTTATCTTATTTACATAATAACTTTATTAAAACACAAACAACAAATGATAATAATCAAATATTATCGTCCACTAACAACCAAACACAACATATATACTATAATAATTTTTGAAAATTTATTTCTTTATATATAAAATATAATCAAGGTAAAATTATTTCATTTACCCAATTTCAAAACAAGACTATGTCGAATTGCTCTGTTCAAGTATTTAGAGATCCCTATCAATAAAGTTAATTACTTGTATTGACCAGAATCTATAAGCCACTAAACAGATCAACCAACACAATATAAAACATTTTTATATTACTAACAAATACGCGCTCATATACACACACACACATAGTCAACTTATAATAAGGCATTCGATTACCTTATCTCTTATTGAGTTACCTCACCAAAGGCAAGGTTCTCGCTTAACCTTCAGCTCTGATACCAAGTGTAACGAAATAGGCTTTTCGACCCTTGAAAATTGACAATAATACGTCCATTGTATTACGTGCTGAGAAATCGAATGCCGGAAAACCCGATTGTTAGGGAAAAATAAAGAATGAAGAAGATAAGAAAAAAGAAGAGAGAGAGAAAACCAACATAGAATCTTACAATCGCAGTGAAACAATATATAATATAATATCAATGATCTTTACAAAGGATGTTATATACATACATCCATCAAAATACACCAACCATCGCAATCATCAGTCTGGACAGTTATAACAACCTATCCTTACAAATACTAATGATTTCAACAACAAAACAGCAAAAAATAAACATATACGTGAATACGGCTTGAAGACCTCCAACTCGTCTCATGAGTTCCAATGCATCCAAAACAATCTATAAATATGCTCGGTCTGACCCAAACATTATAATAAAATAACACACGAGTCAGTCTGGAAAACCAACATGAGAAAACACACCAAACTGAATTTTAATGTTATATAAAACCTTTAAAAATCAAAAGTATCTCGTAAGACCAAGCTGTACATAAATACGGATGAGTTTTTACCTTGCGATAACCAAAACATTTTTATAGAAAATCCCCTGATATTATAATAACGTCTAAGGGTGAAAATAATAATAATCAAGTAGTTGTGATGCTTGTGAGTGTACATCACAGTAATACTAGGTATATAATCAAAAACCGATAAGACACGTTCGCTAATTGTGTAGGATTCCATAGAAATGCCCTCGGTACTTTGAGAATGGTCCTCTTGCATAAGGATTAGAGATATCATTCCGAAGCAGCATACATCCCTAGTGATGTACCATGTTAAAAACATAGCCGGCCTCGCTAAGACCGAGTGCATCGCCCCATGCATGCATAACAACTGTAAGTAGCGTCTAGGTGGAGCCGACTATACCTTATGGTTTTGCCAACCCTACTACCCATGCCTCATATCTCTGGTTTTAGCTATTACCGCTGATGAGGCTACGTCCGGCATCCCAGCTCACGCACCGCGATCAAAACAGATCATGGAATCCCACATGGATTTTCATACCCAACGGGCCTCAGAACCACACATGAATTCCAACATTTCAACATATCACGAAACTCCCACATAGAACCGTATATGGTTTTGGAGTGGTTATGATTTTCAAGTCATCTCTTACGAGTACAATTTTTCGCTTCCATGGTGCTTTAAAAACCAATCATCAATTTTCCGGAATGCTTTATACCAGTTCTTTAGGAAATAATCAGACAATATAGCGGGGATCGCCTCTTAACCGTTTAAGTGTACCGATCTCCTCATCATCTGTCCTAGAAGAACAAAATGAGTTTATACGTACAGTATAGCACCACCGATGGTAACTGTACCATATCTCGTGTTTCTTCTAGATATTCCCAGAGTTAAAATCCTTTGGTGTTAAGTAAGGAATATCTCTATACCACCAAAATTAAGAACGATTACATATTTAGGCCAAGATTTGATAGTCGGTTATTTAACTATAAAATAAACAAGCATTCAAATAAAGATTTCATTTCCTATGGAAATCACCGAGCCTAATTAAATTAAATTTTCATTAATTAAAATTTCTTTCTAGAATATTTATCAAAATATTCATATACTTATCTCACCGGAATAAGTATATTCATAAACCTTTCCTTTCAAAAATACCTGAAAACTTTTAAAAATAGATATGGAAAGTACCGTCCAATATCAATCATGGTCATCGTTTACACAATGGTTATATCGCTATCCTAGCGAATCCATAGTAAACCGTAGGCAATCCCTGCCCCTCGAATTACGCCATGAAATCACATATTTCTTTCCAAAATCTCATTATTCATAAATATCTCAAAATCTATTTAGAAAGCTTCTTTATAATTTTCCAAGTTTAATTAATATAACACTTTTTATAAATCTCAAATCATTTATAAAACTTTCCTTTTTAAATCATTAAACCATTTATGAACCTCTTTTCTAAAATCATTCAAAACCTGACTTATTTTCCAATTTCAAATCTCTTCCAATTTATAACTCTTTTACATAAATCCTTTTCACAAAGAAATCTCTTTTTAAACAATTTATTATTTAACTATAATAGATAAAAACTTTACTAACATAAAGATAAAATTTAAACATGTAAAAATAATATAATAATAAATTTTAAAACATTTTAAATAATATAATAATTAACTTTAAATATTTTAAATAATTTAATATAATAAAATAACTATAACAACCTTTAAAATGTAATTAATTAACTTCCAAATAGTATTACTAACAAAATAATTATCTAGTTTTAAATAAAAAATAATAAAATAATTTATTTTCTTTAAACAACCTTAATAAGTAATAAATTATCCCTTAAACAACATTAATAAAAGAAAGTTAATTTTAAAACATTACAATTATAATAATTAACTTTACAAAGAATATAATTTTACAAAACATTTTGTAAAATAATATTAAACAAAACACTTTGTATATATAATAATTAAATAAAACATTTTACTTCAAATTATAAAATTTGAAGTTAATCAAATTCATAACTTTCCAAATCTAGAAGAGGCTCAGCGATCCCCACGGTACTTAAACAAACTACCAACAAATTCAATTTAACTTTCCGAACTAAATTATAGGTATTTACATAAGCAGACATATATGTAAATCAAATCCATAATTAACAATCAATTGTTAACATATCACATATCTGATATCAATCAATTGGCACTTAAATGAATATCCAATTAAATACAATAGCACGATGGGGACTTATTCTGCTACTCAAATGTCATTCAAAATAAACTCTTCCATTTATTATTAGACGGTGTTTATTTGGCCAAATAGATAACACCCAAGCAATATACTTAAATTAGTTATGTTATAATTTTAAACAACGTAATTATATTAATCAAAATCAATAACAATCTATCACCTCATATATGATCCATTACTTAGAATAAGATTTGAATACAAATCTAAACTCAAACAATATCTAATAGCATTTCAAGATATCGTGATCCTAGATCAGATTCAACAATCCGCAAATTCAACAATCCAAGTAGACATAAATAATTTTATCTACCATAAACATACCGATTAACCAAAAAGAGTGAGTTTAACTCACTGAAATTTCTGTTGCCGCTGAGGCGTTCCGGTTTGGAACTAAAATCGAACGATGTCCGATTTTAGCCTAAATTTCATCTGTCTTCAAATTCGTCCAAACCAGTTCCATTGCGAAACTTACATCATCACGAGCGCAATGGAAAAATCCACGCTTCGATTGGACCTTGTATGAGAGAGTTGTACAATTTTTAATTAAACGATTTTTAAATTTAAAAATTAATAAACTAATTACATACTAGTTTAACCAATCACCATACAAAAACTAATCCTCCTTCCCAAATTCGAGCCCGCCCTTCCAGTTCGCCATAGCCAAAGTTTGACCGCCGCGCACCACCACCATTCACCACCTACCACCACCGCAACTTCACCAGAGAAGCCCCAGACTCCGTTGAACCCAACCCTACCGTCCCCGTTGCCAATGATGCCACCACGACCGAGATAAACCCAAAATAAATTTTCCGTTCAACTTCAAACCGCGTCTCCATACTCCGGCCGCGCCTCGCCCTTGCCATGCTCTACAATATCTCTTCACACCCCTCGACCCATCGATGAACGTAGTTGCCGTAATCGGTCAATGTTGCTTTCGCCATTCATCCTCCAATCGAGCCCACCATAACGCGACTTAGCCCAATTCGACCGTTGATTGAGTTCAACTCGATGTCGCAGACAAAACTCTGGTTGAGGCCATCACTTGGAAAAGCTTGTGGAGGCTCCGATGATTCTCGGCCATTGGATTGAGAGTATTTTTGAATTTGAGAGGAACAAATTATTCTGGTATAGGTGGGATTTATAAAGGAAGAGGATATGGGGAGAACGTGATGGAAGTATGGTGAAGTATGGGTTGAGATATGGCAACATGGTGAATATATATATTTTTTATATTCAAAAATATCCACTCGACGCACTCAAAAATCTCGAACTCCAAACGAGGCATGTCGCTTGGCATTCTATATGTTATACCCCTATTTCGAACACAATGGAACTAGTCTCGAGGCCTAATTCGGTCATATAAAGAATATAGTTTTTTAAACCCAATATTATTTAATTTTTTTGAAATAAATTTTTGCGCGTTTCGATCTCGCACGCCCAAACGATACGTTCAATCACCACGACAATCGTCGGCATACAATAACTCACTATTACGGATCCAATGACACTGGTTTCGTCGAAATCCGAGACAGTGTTCCGGAAGGCTATTTTTACACGTTAATTAAAACGAATTATTATAAAAACAAATTAATCAAATCTAAATTACAAGTTTACCATCTTCATTCTTATTTAAATAGAATTTAAACCAACTTTTGAAATCACTTCTATTCACATTAAATTCAGGATTTAATCATTTAAGCAATTCCAAATATTAAATTCAACAATTTAATTAATTATCAAATAAAATTGCTAAATTTGAAATTCAAGTTATTCAACTTATAAGATTAACTTTTGAATATTTAAAATCAATTAAATATTCCAAATTCAATTGACTGAAATTCTTAGTCGTTACACCATGTATCCAGTCGGAACAACCACATTGTCTGAGCCAACGCCACCACCACTGTCTCAACAGCCGCCAATGCTACTTTCCCCATGCGTGAATTTTTTTTGCAAAATATTTTAACAATCGAGACATTTTAAGACGTGTATATCACAAAAGCAACGTCTAATTGTAATTTTGTTTAGATTTAGAGGTATATGGTAAAAAAATTGGTGAAAATGGGGACGAGTTTAGTTTCTTGCGGGTTTGAGAAACAAAAGTACGAGGAAGATGGAAATTGAGACGGTTGTCTTTAGAAAGTAGATTTAAAACGACGAAGAGTTTGCACTTTTCATTTTTAAATGGTAAAGACTTCGCCGTTTAGTTAAACGACAAAGACTTTGTCCTGTAGTTAAAACGTGAATTTTTTTTTGGTCTTCTGCCTAATTTGTACCTTATCTGGTTTTAGAACTGGTTCATTCGGTTCCCTGTAAGAGTATAAGTAAGAAAGAGGGTAATAAACAACTTACTTGGGTTACAATATAGACGGTGGTCTAACACTAAAAGCCTGCGATCCTATTTTTGTTATCGTTTTCAAGCTATGGTTCCTTCAGGAACCCTTCTAAAACCCCAATCTTCCTGTCTCCGAAACCCTATTTTCTTCTTTTCTTCTCTTCAAACTATAACTCCGATTTCTCTTCCACTTCCGTTAATCCAAATTAAGAAGAGAGTAATCAGATGTGAAGTTGATGCGAGAGGAAACGGCGCTGTTTCAAATGATAATGATCCTCGCTCGATTGATAGAGTGAGTTCTATTGTTTATTTTAGCGCTTCATTTTTGTAATTGGGATTCATTTCAGATCAATTGCGATGTAAAATATGCGTGGAAGATTCCGTTTGTATGTTCACTGACTTTAAACGAAGAAAATTATTATTGCTCAGTTTACAAATGGAGATGCAAAGTATATTTGCTTTTTACAACAGTTGGCGAAAGAATGTTGACTGATATAAAAACACTTTGCATTACCGTATGATGATTTCCTTTGTAATTTTCAAAATCAGATGGCATTGCATTGCCATTGTTTTGAAGTGGCATATCAACATTGCATTGCCGTTTGATACTGGATAATTTTCAGCTAATAATATGGTGTAAATAGCAGTGCTCTTAAACTAATTTAAAAAGATACACCCTGAATTCATTGATGAGCGTAATTTATTTCGTTGATCAGTGTTTTCATGACCTTTGTGCAAATTATATGTTTTACTAGCTTAATTAGATTCTGTCTGTTTTACAAATTGAAAATTTCAGTCATGATCTACTCCTTCAAGGTATTTTCTGGTAAGTACTTGTTAATGTTTAAATCATGTTAACTTGACTATAAAGTGTCTGTATGCAAATTTTAAAATACGGCTATGTGAAATGCCATGTTCGAACATCTAGAACACAAACAGTTTTGATGCAGGCCAAGTATTAGGTCGCGACCGACCTAACAAATCCTTAAGTCGCTCGGAAATGTTAGGTCGTCTACGACCTAAGAACGTAGAAACCAGCGAGGAAGCAATGCAAGCTGACAAAGCGTTAGGTCGCGAACGACCCAAAAACGCGGTACAAATGGAAGAAAGTATAGGTCGCAACCGACCTAACTCGACAACACAATCTGAGGTAAACTTAGGTCGCGTCCGACCTAAGTTCAAGGTCGCTGAAGAAGAGCTACGACCTAACTGCTTAGGTCACAAAATCTTAAGTCATTCCAGATCTTTAGGTCGCGCACGACATAACTCAAGGGAATTACGACCTAAGATAGATCGCGTGAGAAGAGCAACTGAAGCTGTTTCTTAAGTTGCCGCCGACCTAGGATAAGTCGTAGGTCGCTCCATCTCAGTTAAGTCGCATGAAGCTGGTCGTCTTTTATGTCGCTGTGTTGTTGAGTCGTTTGTCTTTTAGGTCGCTGCCGACCTATGTGTGCGTAGGTCGTTTCTTTATTAACTCGTGTGAAGTGGTAGGTCGCTGCTGATCTATGTGTTGTAAATATTTGATATTTTGTGATGTGTGTTGTTGTATTGTAATCTGTTAGGTCGTTAACGACCTAAGTCGTAAGTCGTTAGGTCGTGAACGACCTAGGTGTTGTACAGATTTCAGTGTTGGGTTGTAACTTCTATAAATAGGCCGGTGGTGCCATTTGTAATAGATACGTTGATTTGAATAAAAACTTTTGTTTTGTTAGCTTTGTGCTTTCACCAAATTGGTAGTTGAGTGTAATCTCATATCTCCTCTTTCGGCATTCGAGTGCGCTCGGATCAACGATCGTAGAAGCCAATTCACGATATCAAGTGCGTTTGATCAACGTCTGAAAAATTGCAGATCTTCTTTCACGGTATCGTGCGCGATCAACGTGACGAAGATAGCTAGAATTCGGTATCTTCGGATCAACGAATTTGGGCCATTCAGTATTCTTCATTCCATCGATTGCTACTTTCACCGTATCATACATTTTGTTATTCCGCTGCTGCGTCATTTGGTATCAGAGCGAGGTTTAGCCAATCATAGCTAAGCCGAGTCTTGGAGCCAATTTATTCGAAGAATTTGAGGAGTTAATTGAAGCCGTACATCATTTGGAGAAGTTGGTTGTTCATCGTGTTCATCGCAAGTTGCAACAAGTTTGGAGTTTTCGATCCTTTTCATTTCGGATCAAAGGTTGAAAAGTGTTTGAATTTTACGGGGAAGCTTTGCGTGCCAAAGATTGAAGTAGAAGGCCGTGCATCATTTGGTATATTGAAGTGTTTGTGAAATTTCGAATCATGCCGCCAAGAAGAGCCAATCGTCATCAAAATATTGAAGATTTGTACAAGAGGGAAGATGCCGAACAAATGGAACAACGCATAAGTAACAAATTCAATGAGAAGTTAGATGAAGGTATTGGAAGGTTAGAGAAATTGATGAACGATATGAATCAAGGTCAAAGACGGAGGTCGCCAATCTCGAACCATGGAGGAAACAGAGTTTCACCATCGGTTACGGATGCGAGGAGGGTGTCGCCACATTCTGATCGTGGTAGAAGAGAATCATCAGTTTTGATGAGAAGAGATCACCATGAGCATGAGTATAGAGATGATGAAAGAAGAACTCAACGTGAGTTTGAGTATGAGTCATATCATGATGAAGAACGACATAGTAGAAGAGACATGCGTGATCGAAAAGATGTTAATGGCTGAGATCGATATCGAAATACACGTGATTATGATGAAGAGAGTGATAAAAGCAATATTCATTATCGAGATCGAGACCAAGGACGAAATGCATATAAGGATGTTGAGGATGATCGTCGATGGGAATCAGGGATGAAGACTGAAATTCCAGAATTCAAAGGTGGTATGCAAGCTGAGGAGTTTTTGGATTGGTTGTCTAATGTGAAGGAGATTTTTGACTTCAAAGAGGTTTCAGAACATCGTAGAGTGAAGTTGGTTGCTACAAGGTTGAGGGGTAGAGCTTTGGTGTGGTGGCAGCAAACCAAATTTACACGTGAACGGATGGGGAAGTCAAAGATTGAATCTTGGGAGAAGATGAAGAAGTTGATGAAAGCTACATTCTTACCTTACAATTATCAGTCTCTTATGTATCAACGATTGCAGAACTTGAGACAAGGAACAAAGTCAGTGAATGATTATGCTGACGAGTTCTATCAGCTCATCGCAAGGAATGATATCATGGAGACGGAGGAGCAGTTGACAGCTAGATTTGTTGGAGGGTTGAGAATGCAGATACATGATATGGTGAATATGTTTGATCCCAGATCTGTCGCTGAAGCACATCAAAAAGCTCTAGCCTAGGAGAAACAAGGAAGGAGAGGTGGTGGTGTGTTTACAAACTCTAACAATCCAATGAAAAGGGCTAGTAGCAATGTGAATGTTTCGAAGGCTGTTGCAAAACCAATTGTTAACGAAGTTGCTAAGACCAGGATCAATAGCGGTATCAAATGTTTCAATTGTCAGGAGATGGGTCACAAAAGCAATGAATGTACGAAGCCAAAGAAACGAACGATGATTGCTGAGGTTAAGGATGAGGAGGTAGAAGCTGAATGTTCTAATTCACTACATGATGAGGAGGAAGAGAATGTGTCGGGAGATGAAGGGTATTCATTGATGATGAAGAGATCGTGCTTAACACCGAAACAGGAGGAGGAAACTAGCTGGTTGAGAAGTAACATCTTTCAGTCAACATGCACTATCTTGGGAAGGGTTTGCAAGTTCGTTATTGATGCATGAAGTTGCGACAATATTATCTCTACAGAAGCTGTGAAGAAGTTATCATTGAAGACAGAGAAGCATTCGAAATCGTACAAGTTAGCTTGGTTGAGGAAAGGTGGGGAGGTGAAAGTTAATCGAAGAGCTTGTGTTAATTTTTCAATTGGAAAGAAATACAAAGATGAAATCTGGTGTGATGTTGACATGGATGTATGCCATCTGTTGTTGGAGAGACCGTGGCAGTATGATAGAGCTGTACAACATGATGGTCGTACTAACAGTTACAGTTTCATGTTTGAAGGTACTAAGATTACTCTAGTTCCCAAGAAGCGACAACAAGAAGAAAACAAATCGGAGGAGATTGAAGAGTTGAAAACTTTGTTGTCATTGAAAGAGTTTGTTAAGGAGGTAGAAGAGGAGCCTGAAGTATTCTTGTTAATTGGACGTGAGAGTCATGAAGTGGTTGAGATTCCTGAAAAAGTGAAACCAGTATTGGGAGAGTTTGACGATGTATTTCCTGAAGAGCTACCAACAGAGTTACCACCGTTGAGAGACATTCAACATCAAATTGATCTTGTTCCAGGAGCCGTGTTACCTCATAGACCACACTACAGAATGAGTCCAAAAGAGCATGAGGAGTTGAGAAGGCAAGTGGAAGAATTGCTTGAACAGGGGCGTGTGCAGGAAAGTTTAAGTCCATGTGTTGTGCCAGCATTGTTAGTCCCGAAGAAGGATGGGACGTGGAGGATGTGTACTGATAGCCGGGCCCTAAACAAAATTACAGTGAGATATAGATTTCCGATGCCGAGGCTTGATGATTTGTTGGATCAGTTGAGCGGAGCTACTATCTTTTCGAAGATTGATTTGAAGAGTGGTTATCATCAAATTCGAATCAGACCAGGGGATGAATGGAAGACAACATTCAAGACGAGAGAAGGATTATACGATTGGTTGGTTATGCCGTTTGGTCTTTCGAATGCCCCGAGTACATTTATGCGGGTGATGAATCAAATTTTTAGACCTTTTATCGGGAAGTTCGTGGTAGTGTATTTTGATGATATACTGATATATAGTAGAAGCTTAGAAGAACATTTGCAACATCTGAGAGAAGTGTTGATGGTATTGCGACAGGAACAATTTTATGCTGCAACGAAGAAATGCATGTTCATGACGCAGAGTGTTTTATTTTTGGGGTATGTTATATCTAGAGGAGGAATACAAGTGGATCAAAATAAAGTTGAAGCAATCAGAAATTGACCACAACCCAAGACGATAATGGAAGTTTGAAGTTTTCACGGGTTGGCTTCATTTTATCGAAGATTTATTCTACACTTTAGCAGTGTGATGGCGCCTGTTACTGATTATATGAAGGGCAAACAGTTTTCATGGTCGGAGGAAGCAGGGGTTGCTTTTGGGCGAATCAAAGAGCTTTTGACGACAGCACCAATTCTAGTATTACCAGATTTTCAGTTGTTGTTTGAATTACATACTGACGCATCGAAGGTTGGAATTGGAGGGGTGTTGAGTCAGAAAGGACGTCCTATTGCATATTTCAGTGAGAAGTTATCAGGAGCAAAGATGAGATATAATACTTACGATGTGGAATTTTATGCTATTGTGCAAGCTGTGAAACATTGGAGGCATTATTTGTTTCATAAAAAATTTGTTTTGTATACTGATCATGAGGCGTTGAAGCATATGCAGGGACATGACAAGATTGCGGCTAGACATGCTTCGTGGATTGCATACTTATAACAATTTACATTTGTGGTGAAGCATAAATCGGGAATTACAAATAGAGTGGCAGATGCACTGAGTCGAAGGAATCATTTGCTGACTACAATGAAGGTAGAGGTGACATGGTTTGATGTGTTGCCAGAAATGTTTGTTGATGATCCTTACTTTGCGAAATGTGTAGATAAAGTCAAGGAGGGAAAGACGGATGAGTTTGTATTGGTGGATGGTTTTCTTTTTAAGGGAAATCGATTATGTATACCGGAGTGCAGCTTACGTATGAAAATTGTAAAGGAGTTGCATGAGGAAGGTCATGTGGGCCGAGATCGTACTTTGCAATTGATTTCTCAGTCTTATTATTGGCCTTCGTTGAAACGGGAAGTTGGGAGGTTTGTGGAGAGATGTCATATTTGCCAAATTTTCAAAGGGACAGCAACAAATGCGGGATTGTATATGCCGTTGCCCGTGCCGGTTAGACCATGGGTGGGTATCAGTATGGATTTTGTGTTGGGATTACCGAGAACTCAGAGGGAAAATGATTCGATATATGTTTTAGTGGACAGATTTTCAAAGATGACACATTTCATCGCTTGTAAGAAGACAGCTGATGCCGTCCGTGTTGCCGAGTTATTCTTTAAAGAAGTATATCGCTTACATGGTTTACCAGAATCCATTGTTTTTGATCGAGATACTAGATTTCTAAGTCATTTTTGGCTGAGTTTGTGGAAGATGGTGGGAACAAAGCTAAATTTCAGTAGTGCTTACCATCCGCAGTCCGATGGTCAAATTGAAGTTGTTAACAGATCTTTGAGAAATTTATTACGGTGCCTAGTGAAGGATAATCTGAAGAGTTGGGATATGAAGTTATGTCAAGCGGAGTTTGCTCATAATCATGCTATAAACCATAGTACGGGTTTCAGTCCATTTCAGATTGTTTATTCAAGTTTACCAAAAGGGCCGTTGGATTTGACAATAGTACCACAACCAAAGGGAACTGTTAAACGGGCTGTTGATTTTGTTGATGGATTGGCAGAATGTCATAAAATCGTTCAGGAACGATTGGAGAAAGCAAATGAAAAGTATAAACGATATGCGGATAATAAACGAAGAAATGTGAACTTCAGAGAAGGCGATTTGGTTTACGCCGTGTTGACAAAAGACCGTTTTCCGGTAGGAACGTACAATAAATTGAAAGCGCGGAAGATTGGTCCAGTAAAAATTTTGAAGAAAATCAATGAGAATGCATATCAATTGGAATTACCGGATAATGTTCATACTTTTGATGTGTTTAACGTCAAATACTTAGTTCCGTATCATGGGAATGAGTGTGTTGCGGAGGAGGAAGGTGCAAATTCGAGAATGAATTTCTCTCAACCAGGAGAGGATGATGCAGGTCAAGTATTAGGTCGCGACCGACCTAACAAATTCTTAAGTCGCTTGGAAATGTTAGGTCGTCTACGACCTAAGAACGTAGAAACCAACGAGGAAGCAATGCAAGCTGACAAAGCCTTAGGTCGCGAACGACCCAAAAACGCGGTACAAATGGAAGAAAGTATAGGTCGCAACCGACCTAACTCGACAACACAATCTGAGGTAAACTTAGGTCGCGTCCGACCTAAGTTCAAGGTCGCTGAAGAAGAGCTACGACCTAACTGCTTAGGTCACAAAATCTTAAGTCATTCCAGATCTTTAGGTCGCGCACGACATAACTCAAGAGAATTACGACCTAAGATAGATCGCGTGAGAAGAGCAACTGAAGCTGTTTCTTAAGTCGCCGCCGACCTAGGATAAGTCGTAGGTCGCTCCATCTCAGTTAAGTCGCATGAAGCTGGTCGTCTTTTATGTCGCTGTGTTGTTGAGTCGTTTGTCTTTTAGGTCGCTGCCGACCTATGTGTGCGTAGGTCGTTTCTTTATTAACTCGTGTGAAGTGGTAGGTCGCTGCTGATCTATGTGTTGTAAATATTTGATATTTTGTGATGTATGTTGTTGTATTGTAATCTGTTAGGTCGTTAACGACCTAAGTCGTAAGTCGTGAACGACCTAGGTGTTGTACAGATTTCAGTGTTGGGTTGTAACTTCTATAAATAGGCCGGTGGTGCCATTTGTAATAGATACGTTGATTTGAATAAAAACTTTTGTTTTGTTAGCTTTGTGCTTTCACCAAATTGGTAGTTGAGTGTAATCTCATATCTCCTCTTTCGGCATTCGAGTGCGCTCGGATCAACGATCGTAGAAGCCAATTGACGGTATCAAGTGCGCTTGATCAACGTCTGAAGAATTGCAGATCTTCTTTCACGGTATCGTGCGCGATCAACGTGACGAAGATAGCTAGAATTCGGTATCTTCGGATCAACGAATTTGGGCCATTCAGTATTCTTCATTCCATCGATTGCTACTTTCACCGTATCATACATTTTGTTATTCCGCTGCTGCGTCAAGTTTAGTTCTGAATCATAAGTAAAATGTAAGGAAAAACCGCTTATATTTGGTGTTTGTTACGGAGTGTAACTGTGTGACAATCATGCTTTTGATTTTTGAATAGCACATACATAGTACATAACAAATATAATAACTAGCACTTAGGATTTCAACTTGTACATTGAATATTTGACTTTCACATATCTCATACGACATCATCGTCTTTTGTGTACCTCGTCATCGTTGCTGCTGCTGCTGTTTAGCAACGCTACTATAATGTTCGGTACATTGTCTTTTGCATACCGAAGTTACTAAGTGTATTCACATTGTATTTTATGTAGTTTAAAGCACTCGAAGCAGCAATGAGTGACATTAATAATTCTTTTGGAAGAGGCAGTGTTACAAGACTAGGGAGTGCAGGTGGTGCTTTAGTGTAAGTCTGTGATGATTTTGAATTTTCATAATTATTGTTCTCTTATATATTTATGCTAAGTTGACTACTAATCATTACAGCGAGACTTTTCCAAGTGGCTGTTTAACACTAGATTTTGCTCTAGGAGGCGGACTACCCAAAGGAAGAGTTGTAGAGGTAGCATCTTTTGGTTATTTTCGCTCTATTTACAACTCACTTAAATCTAACGTATATTTTATCTACTATTATTCATACCATATAACATTTACTTCAATATGGTAAGGTTATATCTAAGCAGCTTGTCAGCCTTATTGATCATCTGACATTAGCTGCCTAATTTTAATACAAATATGTGTTAGTCATGATTGCTGAAACTCTTTTGTCTCATTTAATTTTGCCTGATATCCGGACAGATATATTAAACTAAATCAAAAAATAAAGAATAACTTGCAATTTTGTATTTATAGATATATGGTCCTGAAAGTAGTGGGAAGACCACTCTAGCACTACATGCAATTGCCGAAGTACAGGTATGAATACTTGCTTTATATTCAGAAACAGAATATCTATGTTTTTTAAGTTACAATTGTAGCATCCCACATAAATAGGATCCCATAATTACCTTAATAATTTGTATGGAATATGCAGAAACTTGGTGGTAATGCCATGCTTGTTGATGCTGAACATGCTTTTGATCCTGCTTACTCCAAAGCTTTGGGAGTTGATATCGAAAATCTTATTGTTTGCCAACCCGATCATGGAGAAATGGCACTAGAAAGTAACTTTTTTTTAAACCCTCCTTAACTATATTACAACACCTTTTTTCTTCATAAAATCATAGGTTGAATGTGAAAATCTGATTGTTCTCTAGTTTCTGAGTTCATGAATTTATGCACTTTCATATTTGGAGGGAAGACTGAATGTCTTCTTTGAGAATGTCTACACTGCATATTATAATTTATGTATACATTAATGATCTTGTTATTCAATGTAAAAAGCTAGTCTTCGTTAAGTTTTTTTAAAGTTAGTAACTATAACACATGATTGAAGCTAAACTGGTTAACAAAAACGTAGAACCTCTTAAACTGACATACTTCATCATAGTTGCTGATCGGATGTGCAGATCTGGAGCAATAGACCTCATATGTGTTGATTCAGTTTCAGCTTTGACTCCACGAGCAGAAATTGAAGTATGCCTTCATGACATATCAGCACTTCATTTTCTATATTTACGTAGTGAACTTTTTTTGACTTTAATATTTATCTACAACTAAATTTTCAGGGTGAAATTGGTATGCAACAAATGGGTCTACAAGCTCGTCTAATGAGTCAAGCTCTGCGTAAAATGTCAGGAAATGCCTCAAAAGCAGGTTGCACCCTTATATTCTTGAATCAAATAAGATACAAGGTTCGTCTTTGAACCACTGTTCGATTCTTACCGCTTTTGTGCTAGTTGTTTCTCCTTTTATATATTTACATAATGTGCTTTGTTAATGCTGTGCATGATTTGTTAAGATTGGAGTCTATTATGGGAACCCTGAAGTAACAAGTGGAGGCATCGCTCTGAAATTTTTCGCTTCTCTTAGACTTGAAATACGTCCTATTGGGAAGATAAAATCGGTAAGTGTGTTTTTCTTTCTTCAGATTAGAACTAATGTATTCAAACTAATTTCATATTTAAAAACCAATATAGATTTATTTCTTTTATCCAGGCAAAAGGGGATGAGGATATTGGAGTAAGAGTCCGTGTGAGGGTACAGAAAAGTAAAGTATGTATAGCATTCTTTCTTTACAGTACATCTAACAGTTAAACTATCAGGTTTTCCATTAAGCTAAAGTTGAGAAGTAAAATTTGCAACATATCTAACTTGGATGCTTTCAGGTCTCTAGACCATACAAGCAAGCTGAATTTGAGATCATTTTTGGTGAAGGTGTCAGCACATTGGTTAGTATTCACCGAGAGAAAAATAAAATGATGCCTTATATGTCTCTAAGTGTGCGTGCACATGCGCGCGCGTGTAGGTGATTGATTTGGGTCTGATTGTTTTATACAGGGTTGTGTTTTAGACTGTGCAGAAACAATGGACGTTGTTGTGAAAAAAGGATCATGGTATAGCTATGGAGAGCACAGGTCTGTTATAAAATTTGTGCATATACTCGTCCTTTTGTATTCTAGTCTTTAGCTGCATCATATACAACTCAGTACTACAGCCGGAGGTAGACAAAATCTGAAATGTGTGCTTCAGTAAATAGATAAAATGGAAGCATTTTGACTAGGCTCTATATACACAAGGGAGGATCTGAGAAAATGCTTGTTCCCGTTCTCATATTTTCCCTATCAAATGGCCCCTGACGGTGTGCCAAAGTAAGCTCTAGAGGCCATATTTAACCAAGTTGGCCAAGATCAAAGTGCAATCATTGATTCATAAAAACCATTTATTGGATAAGTACCAATACCATCAAAAACATTTACTGGCATGACAAATGAATTTTGAATTTTTACTTATTTAATTGCATGCTGCCTTGTAGTACCAGACAATCTACTCTAGTGATCAATTCAAAATAGGTTTCAAAACGTAAATCGTGAAGATCAAATTTGAATTTTAATTCTTGAATCATAGATTCAAAGGAGACATATTTTTAATGTGCATATAATCAAAGTTATCATAGCGTGCTATAGCGCAAAATAGAGCATAGCGCAGGTTGGGCGCTATTTGACTTATAATAGCACATGTGTCATCTATAGTGCAAAATAGCACACTTTTTTGTCAAAGCGCAAAATAGCGCGCTATTTTGTTTTTTGCTTTTTCCCTTCTAGGTATGTATAGTGAATAAAGCCCAAAACTTGTCCAAAATATGTCTTTGAACTAGATCCATAGCAAGAGAAGGTATAGGCTTGAATCCTTGTCTTTATCAAGTACAATCAAACTTTGAAAAATCGTTTCAAGCGAAGAGATGTGGTGGATCCTATTTCTTTAGAAGATATAGACGATTCGAATGAGTGGATGACCGATTTCATGAAAGGGGATAATTCAGACGTAGAAGATGAGTTAGTTTTTGAGAATGATACACCGACTTGGGTAATATATCACAGATGTCGGGAGCTAGAGAAAGAGAACACAAGGCTAGATAACACCAAACTAAATTGAAATGAAAAGGAAAGGTTTTAGTTTCTAGTTCAAGGCCTATGTTTGTTGATGATGAAGAAGAGACTAACTTTGAAGGTGATTCGGAGGAAAACAAAGTGGAATATAACTCGAAAGAAGAAGAAGAAATGGAGGATGATTTAGATAATGATGATAGTTGCGATTTGGATGACATTAGTGATTAGGCTTTAGAAACTTAGAATTATAATATAATTTATAAGTTTTGTTTGAATCATGTTTGACTTAGTTTATTTGAATCTTGTCATTGTAGACTTTATGGTATGTTATTTTCGCTTGACCTTCGTATTTTCAATTTGTGACTTTTTTTATTTATATTTTTTCTTAGTTCTTGCCAATAGAAAATCTTATGCATTTTATGCAAAATCGTAATTCTCATGCATTTTTTACAAAATTTTATCTCATCACAGATTCAGAACTCACAAATATAAGATTAAATTTCAAATCCTTTAAGACACAAATATGATATATCTATTAATTATTTTGAATGTATAATATGAAATCAACAACTGTTTTCTAATAATTGCATTTTACGTCAATTTTATTTTAATACATTCATGAAGTAGGGTAGTGTTTGTATTTGGAGTATTGAATGGTTTAGAAAGACACAGAATCCATAAAAAATAACATTAAATTTCGAGTAGGCATAATTTATTTGATTAATTGTAAAAATATGCAAAATTTAAAAAAGCAAACAAAATAGCGTGCGCTATAGCGCATAGCGCTATTTTGCGCTATTCGCTATTGACTACCTTGCATAAAATATTATGCTATTTTTTATTATTTTGTTTTTATTTTGGTTATCAAATGACATTTAAGTGAAATAATTAATACTTCTTTCAGTAGTGGTAATTTAGTCTTTTAAATTGATTTTGATGCTTGCACTTTTACATCTGAAACTTATTCTCAAATTTCTCTTGTTCCACCTTTATTTACTTTTGGAAACAATATTATTTGACCTGTGGATTCAAGTAAACATCCTGGTATGTTCTATTTCATTATGAATGGAACAATTTTAGTCGAGTTCTGAATCAAAATTTCAATGTCTAATCTTAATAGGAGAGATTTCATCTGAAACAGGATTCAAATTGTAAAATTTGAAGATTTCTATAGATAATGCTAATGGTCAGTGTTTATTATTAATTTGAACAGGTTAGGGCAAGGCAGAGATAAAGCACTACAATATCTAAGAGAACACCCTCTTGTCTACAGCGAGATAGAAAAGGTATCTATTATGTGCACAGTGATACACCTGAGTATTAGTAATGGTATTATTCCGCAGTTGTGCATCTTTTTCTGGAGTTGAACTATAATACCGTCATTCTGTATCAGACTTTGATACCAAAAAGCTTTATTTTCGGCATGTGTACAAGTGTATTACATGCCAAAAGCCGATGCATGAAAACATTGATTTTGCGCGTCAACTTTTCGACGTGTAGCATACATACCAAAAGTATAGTCCTTCTGCATCAAAGTTGCAAACACACATGTATGTATTTATATGTTCTGATTGATGTGTGTAAATAATTTTGTTTTGGTGGCAGGCTGTTCGCAACATGGCAATGGAAGGAAGCAATAGTATAAATCTTTTAGCATTTGGTCAGCCATCATCATCTACTACAGAAGAGGAGAACATTTACTAAGGCAGATGATGAAATGCAAACAATTTTGTATGATTGAGTGTAAGTTGAAGGATTCTTGTGGGCTCTTTTCTAATTTTGTATTGCCTCCATGCAAAAGGAAAAAAGAAATGAAGATGCTTGAGCTGTCCCAGTCCTACCATCACCTTGAAAATTCAGTATATTGCTCTGAGAAATGTAAAATTACAAGGGTACGCGGATGTTGTCCTGAGCGTTTGTATGGGCTTTTATTAATATGTTACGTTCAGATTATCTCAATTGCATTTAAGAGCTCTATTCTTAAACTGTACTCTTTTTTTTTTGTTTACTTGTATGGCTTTTTACCATACTCCAAATTGTTAGTGTAACCTATTGTATGATGTTAGTTTGCTCCACTCCAAATTGATATATAATAGCATATCATATATCAAATTTCTATGTGATGCTGTTTCATTCATTTAAAATCATTGATTAGATTAAACTACGGTGAGATGGACTATAATCATTGATTAAATCAATAAAACAATTAAATGAATAAATTTATATGTGGAACATGAGAACTGGAAGAATCGGAATAGAGGGATTCCAAAGGGTTTTTAAATAGGAACTCAAAACTAAACAAGCTGATTAAAACAAAAGCTGAAATGCATTGAAATTTGCCATGTATACCAGGAAACAAGCAATCCTTTTCAGATGCTATGCAGAAAAAGAACCAATTTTCCATTTTACAATCATATGTAAAAAGCATATCTTCCATTAGAAGTGCTCGGTGAATTATCAGCAATGAATAAAAGTTGCACTGATATATGAAATAATGCTGGTTTTGTTACTCATATCAAATGGGGATGGTTTGAAGATAAGTAGCGTCCATTTCATTGGAATAAACATGAACTTGAAAATTAAAAAATAAAGTGAATGGCGCCATTGGTTCGACTGGGCATCACAATCGACGGTTGAACGTTGATCGTAGCGTTCTAGGATGGTGTAAAATCGCAGAACGAGCAGGTGCTGCGGTTTTACGCCATCTTAGGGCACCACGACCGGCATTCAACTGTCGATCGCGGTGCCCATAGTTGAACCGGCGACACTAAAGAAATTGAAATATTAGTTTATGGATCGACCAACGGACTGTCTAGATCGATCATTATAGCAGTCCCTACTTAAATCTTAAATTGTTGCAAAAAATTGAGTTTTTTCCCTTTCATTCTAAATGTTATTTCACGAAATTTTACTAATAAGTTCTTAATGAGACGATCTTCATAAAACATTATCCATCAACCAAAATGATTTTACAATTTGATGGGCAATAAATTTAAAACCGTACCAAAACACTACCAAAGAGAGACGGACTAAGATAGATAGAAGAAGAGAAATTTTTGTTGATAAAGGAAAATAAAACCCCAAATGTATCCGTGATAAAACCTAAAATATATCTCTACAACGGGAAACACATGTATACTTACAAGAGTATTCCTTGAGCTTCTTATATTGTTCGCATCCATTTTCAATTCAGCCAAAAGAGGTGTTACGGTTGCGGTAACCGTCGTTATTACCGTCAACCATAACTATAACTGTTATTGACAGCTATATATTCTTATAACCATTACCACAACCGTCTATGATGCTTAACCGTCATATTTTCAATTTTGAAGCATGTTGTATGTATATTTCTAATTATATGCATTATTGATGATAAATTCATACAGTTCTAACTATTTTTTGCAAATTTATTTATTTGTTTATAAATGACCAACATGCATGCACATGTTAGTAGTTCACGTAGGCACACATTATTAATACAGAAGCTATTCTTTTAACTTAAATTACTAATTTTTATATTTTAATGTTAAATATTATGCGAAACAATCATGTATGGTTGAAATGCTTAACCGCGGTTATCTATTTCTTCAACTGTTGCCATTATAGATGGTAACCGCATAAATGGTTGGTACGGTTGAACGGTTGATGGTTTAACCGTAACAGCCCTAGTTAGTATTGGTCTTTCAGCCTTTCTATTCTTTCTTTTAGTCTTTCGGCTTACCAGGCTTTAGGCTATTAGTTTATTTCTTTTCACTTTTATAATTGGGCCCCATGGCCATCATCTTAACATGCCATCTTTCTTCCAATAACCCCCGAAGAGGAAACATGAATATATCAATAACCCCCTGAAAATTGAATTCCTTCAGTTTCAATCTTAAAATTTACACTAAGTTCCTGAAACTGGAAAATAGGGACAGGAACAAACTTAGAAAAAAATTTAGGCTGAAGGACAACAAGTTTGTTTTTTAGGCTGAAGGTCAATGTTAGTTATAACTAGCATTTTGTATAGTGTAAAACTGAATATAATGCTAGATATAACTAACATTTTGTATAATGTAAAAGTTGAATATAATGCTAATTATAATAGCATTTTTCCTTCAGCCTAAAAATGAAACTCGGTGTCCTTCAACCTAAATTTTTTTCAAAGTTGGTCATTTTTCCTAATTCTCTTTTCTTGAAATTGAATCCAGAAATTTTGTACTCCGTTTCTACCAAAATAACGGTACTTTGAACCGAAAAAAAATCTTCGGATTTTTTTTGAATAAAATCTAACTTTTATGCCCCTCACAATTTCCTTTTATAACATACATCATTATTTTTAGAAAAATAGTTGTAATTCAAAAAGGTATTTTTAATAATTTTACCATCCTTAATAAGTGTATGTTATCATTTTTCATGTGTTTTGACTGACATTTTTAAATTTGAAAACAGAAGATGCAAAATAGAAAGAAGTTCTAGAAGGAGGGATGTAAAACAAAAGTGGAAAATAGGCCGCAGGACAAACAATTCAAATTTTCTAGGCTAAAAAACGTGCTTGGAGAATTTTGGGCTGAAGTCTAAACGTCTTTATTTTATTTATCGAACAAACATTATTTCTTCCTCTTTACTTTCTTCTTGCTTTCTCTCGTTTCTTTCACTTTCAAATTGTTACGCAAATTATAATCCTGAGATGTCGTTGACTCACCAGTATTGATTTGGATTACTTGCATTTTTTGTTCTTTCGTTCTCACTGTATAGCGATAAAGGTAATTTTAACCTAATTTTTCGATCTCGATTTGAATTATTGCTGGATCTGCCTATTTTTCTTTTCTTACTATTTTACTACCGTTTTGAAATTCTTAGACTATTGCGTGCAATATGCCTGATTTGGGTTCAAGCTTGAGAGGCGAATGCGGGTATTATTTCATTATGCTTGATGCTATGTCCATTTAGCATTTTCAAACTGTTTGATGTTATAACAATATTTTATATGCATATTTATCATTTCTTGTTGTTGCTATTTCGTAATGCTTACACATTCCATTTTATGTCTAACAGCGTTTACATTTAAATGCATATGTATTCTTTTACTTTTTAGTTACCTTTTGCCTTTTTTATTCTCTCCCCTTTTTTTGGCAGGAATGTTGATGATAGTATTCTTGTATTGTTTTTACTTTATGAGAATAGCTACACTATTCGACTTGACATGACTTGTTCTTTAGTTGGTGTTAAAAATAGTATATGTGAACATTGGCCACATCTTACTTCTTGTTTTATTAGTATATCATATACTTTGGAAAATAAGGTTATCACGGTTGATACTGATTCGGATTTGCATACTATATATACTGTGCTTTCAAATGTACAAGAAAAGTTCTTATTTTGTTTTTACTGTTAAGTCAAATATTTGTGCACTGGAGTTCAATGTTGGTAATAGTTTCTCAATTGTTTTTGATCATTAGAGCAGTTCAGTTTCTAGTAGTTGTTTGAATATTAAGTCTTGTGGTGAGTCAAGTTCTCATTTAAAGGATATTATGAAGAAAGGATCTCAGATAAATCTTGTGGATTTTATTGGTTATTGTTTCAATGGTGCTGAAGATTTTAGAGAGTTTTTAGTGGCTAATCAAATAAAAGAATGGCGTGAATCGATTTTTGTTAAGAATTGTCCAGAAAGAATATCTATTATTTGTTCGTGGTTTAAAAAAGGTTGTAAACATGTATCCTTCTTCATAACTTGGACATCTTATTCGTTTTTTTATTAGAATTTACAGGTTTGAACATTCATGTGGTGCTGGGTTAAGGAATGTTAAGAAAGTTCATATAACTAGTAGATTTGTAAAATCTCTAATTATTGATCAAATTAGGGATGTCCCGATGAAGAAACCGAAAGACATTATTAATGACTTTAGAAGGGAATTTTATTTCACTCCTTATTATTATGCATACACCGGAAAACAGTTGGCATTGAAGGAAATTTATAGAGATGATGCCATGTCGTATAATGATATGAATTGGTTTTTAGAGGCTATAAAAAAACTAATCCAAGAAGTTATGTTGCTTTGGATGTGGATTCGTCAACTAATCAATTTGAAAGAATTTGCATTGGGTTTGCTGCTTGTTTACTTGGGTTTAGGCATTGCCGTCCCATTATATTTTTAGACGCAGCATTTTTGAAGGACCGACAAGGTGTTTTATTGCTCCTACAGCAAAGAATGACAATTAAGGTTTGACTTTTTATTTTGATTTTGTTTTTTTTCCATGTGTTATTTAGTATATTGTTTTACTTATGTAGTATGGAAAAATTCGGTGGATGTTGATATATTTTAGTACTCCATTGTCATTTTAACAGTTATATGTTGAGTGTATTGTTACTCTATATGAAATTATAATACTATGTGAATTTAATAGTTTATATTATATTATATGTGATAATGCTAGTACGTTTTAGCATTTATCATTTTGTATATTATATGACTCTACTATCAGACACATAATGCTATATTAATTTATAATTAATCATATATATTCTTTTTCACTTCCGCAGTCATGTAAACTCTGAAATTTTATGTTGTGACAGTAATATGCTTTATCGGTATCAATATACTATTTTCTCGTATTAACATTTAAAATAAAATAATGTTTTTTAAGATTTCTTTCCACTTTCTATGGGAGTTGTTTCGCATAAGAATGAGTCGAATTGGTCTTGGTTTTTGGAGCATTTAAAAGAGATGCTCAATGAAGATCGTAAATTGGTTTTCATATCTGATCGTCGGTGGGATTTGCTTTTAAGTGTTCCAAAAGAGTTTCCGTCTTCTTTTCATAGCTATTGCACATTTCATATGGAGCAAAACATTGGTTCAGTGGTTAAAGCTTGCAAGGGTGATACTTCCATTGTTGATTTGTTTAAACTTTTGACTCGAGCTTCAAATCCATATGATTTTGATCACTATATGTTAAAGTTCAAAGAAATTGGTGGTGTTGCTGCAATTAACTTTTAAATGATAAACCTTGAGAACATTGGGCTGATTTGTTTTTTCAAGGCAAGAGATATGAAGAATATTCATCTAATGTGGCTGAAAGTTTAACTCTTGGATCGTGGATGATAGATTTATGTCTATTACATCTTGTTTAGATGGAATCCGAGTTAAAGTAATGGAACAAATGGCTAAGAGGAGAGAAGAATGTCATCAGTGGACTACTACTTTATGTCCAGTTATGGAGCAACGGTTGTCACAATTAGTTAATGAAGGTTTTGGATGGGATACATGCAGGTCTTCGGAAAATGTTTTTGAAGTTAGATCTCCAATATCACACCATGTTGATCTTGAAAAAAGATCGTGTACTTGTAATCAGTGGAAAGTTACTGGTTTTCTATGTGCACATGCCATTAAATGTATGAATAGGTCAAGGCAATCAGTACATGACTATGTGGAATATTATTTTACAGCTGATGCTTTTAGATCCAGTTATGCGCATGCTATTAATCCAATTCCTAGTGTTGGTAAGCCAATTGTTAGCAAAGATGAAGTCACAATTAAACCGCCTAAAGAAATTCGAGGTGTTGGAATACCTTCAACTAAAAGACATGGTGGCTTTTCTTATTCTTAGAGTAAGTGGAATAAATGTAGTAAGTGCAATCAAGTTAGACATAACAAGAGGAATTGTCAAGCTTCAATGAAGATTTAAATTTGAATTTTATTTTTTCTTTTATTTCTTTCATTTTATTCATGGCATTTCTTTATTGTTTACTTGTTTGCTATAGTCATACTTTTATTTTTTGATATTGGGACATGTACTATGATGTTTGGTTGTTTTAATAAGAAATTTACTTTTATTTGTGGATTTTATGTGATTGTTTTTGTTGAATATGCAAGTATATGATTTTTGTTTGATGATAATAAACATATATATATTCATGTAAATGTATTTGTTATTGTACTATTTTATTTTCACATAATTAAATAAATATTTGCTGAATAAAATAAATAATACAGAATTTAAATTCAAACAGATATTTTATTCAAACAAATATTTATTACAATTTTGAATAGTACAAATTTGAGCTCTCACTATATATATACAATCTTTGATTATAATACAATTTCGACTACATCACAATTTTTACTTTACATTTTTCACCTCACTACATATCATTTTTTTCCATTCACTCATATTTTATCTTTGACTCTGCTCCAGCCTGAATCCAGCATCTGAGTTATCTGAAAAGTAAATACTGACGCAGTAAAATTGAAAAAGAAATATTTTGCAGTGTAAAATAAAATGTTATTTGCCTCAGTTATTTGGGTTGTTCGTCATCATTTACTTTGAATTCATCATACACGAACAACTTGTGACATGCACAGTGTATCACTGTACATGCCACAAGGCCGTGCACACCAATATACACTTGATAAAATTGCAGGGACAGGTGAGCACAAGGTCAAACCCAAATCAACATGAAGTACATGAAACAGTAAACTACATATATGTAGTGTGACCAAATCAACTTAAATGTCAAAGATCAATGAAGATTCAGACATGAACATAGCTATACAAGTGTAAACATCAAGTTCAAAGCATATGCACATCTACAAAGCTTCAGAATGCATGAACTAGGCCACAAATCTAAACCAGACAACACATATATATGCAGTGACACACAGACACGTCGAACAATGCATATTGAAGCCTGCAAGCATTTCAAACTCAAAGCAATACTCACATGTAAACTTCAAGTGAAAACAAAATGGTACAAGTGCAGCCTCAACATGAAGACAACAACTCCTATGAGCAAATGGACTCAAATATCATATGCACCGACTCAACTCAAATGCAAACTGGCTCGAGACTACAATCAAGTACATGATGCAGTAAAACAGTGAATGCACACCTCAAATGCCATATGAAACAAGACTGCATCAAGAAACCAAACTTATATGCATGCATACAACTCAACCGTTCAACAAGATATATATATATATATATATATGCAATATCGACATGTATACAGTAGTATGGAAGTGAGGCTACAAACCAGATTCAAGTGAAACCAAAATGTAATTCGACAGACTCAGTTACAAATTGCAAACACAATGAAGCATGGTCAGATTTCAAACTAGACTCGGCTACACATGAGGACATCATGAACCAGATATGAATACAACCTTAGACTACAATATCAAAGTGAAGAATGGATGCAACAAAACCAAAAACAACATAAGCATGGATGAACAGTGATGACACAAATGCACCATACAACAGACCAGTGAACTAATGAAGGCATATACAAGTGCATCGAACCACACAGTAATGCAACATGAAGATGAATACATATGCATCAGGTCGCAAATGCCACAGTGACTTCAACATCAAACCAGACCAGTAAAAACATGAAGACTGCAACATGCTCAAATTCAAATGTAGATGCACAGTGCAGAATACATGAAGACACAAGTATTCATATTCATATGCAACCAGAATGTAAGCAATCAAACTGCAACAGAGTAACAAAATCAAATGATTCGAGCTCAAACAATTATCAGAAGCTCAAAGACATAATGGTCCAGGTAGCAGTTTCGAATAAAGACAATATTATCACAAAATCTAAGTGGCCGATATCAATAGCATAAAGATCGGAACCAAAGTCAAGTATAAATGCCATAAAATCAAAGCCGTGATGACCAAGGAAAAGATCGAACAAGCCAAAGTCAAAGCCGTGATAACCAAGTTAAACAAGCAACGAAAATATACAAATTGAAAAGGTCAGAAATCATCACAAGCATCCAAATGAAAATCAGTGGCCAAGTAAGAATTCAAACAATATCATACGAATGAAAATTAAGGGAATTAATCCCTATTTAAAACCCAATCGTCATTGGCATACGAAGACATTGAGTTCAAGCAAGCTAACCAGTAAAGCAAAAAGCATAAATCACATACCATTAAAATCGAACTCGATCGAGAAGCAGCCGAAGCTAAGCAACGAACGATCGATCAACAGAGCAATGCGAGAACATAAATCGATCAACCATCCAAACGGCGACTTCAAAATCACGAAGCCCTAATTTTTGAAGGAAGAGGAATGAAGGAGTAAAGAGAAACGAGACAACCATTATCACAAACGCAAAGGAAAGTGGGCCAGACAATATAAAAAGGAGAAAAAGAAATTGTTTTATCAAGTTTTTATTTGGGCCGGCAATAATTCCTTTGGGCTTTATTGTTTAAAATTAGGGTTTTGTTTTTTAAATTTGTATTTTCTTTTTAAACATTTGTAAAGTCTAGTCGTGTGACTAGGGGACGAACTACGGTGGTGTAGTTCGAGAATTCGCAACTCGGTGGCTGAGTTGTGGCAGGGTTTTGAGCGTAGAGTTAGGTTAGTCGATAGCGGGTGTCACGAGTTTACGTGTGTAAGCGTCTGACTACTTAATTTCTAGTAGAAACCTTGGGGGCAGTACGTAGGCAGGGTTTTGCCGAAGTTGGGTAAATCTGTGTTGTTCTGTTTCTATTTTTATATTCTGCTATTATCAGTGCTGCGATTATTTTATACTTCCGCATTAAATTATTAGTATCACCCTATTCACCCCCCCTCTAGGGTGAAATCGATCCTACAGTTTTATTTTGTAGAGTATATTATTTTCATTTGTATATTGTTTGGTTTTTAAATGTAATACTGTAATAATTGAAATATATTACTGATGTTTCATAATGTTCTTGACAGTGAAACTTTTAAAAATATGATTGAATAATTTCAGTTAAGGTAATTCAACAACTAGTTCGATTATAACAGGAAATCAAGAAGCTTGTGTTAATATAATAAATGTAGCCGCTTCAAAATATTTGTGAACATATCCCTGTGCATTGTAAGCATAGATTGTTAGCACCGTTAATTTTGAGAAAATTTTGTCTCAACAGTTGTACTTCTGTTATCAAAAGAAAAGCACAAACAACAAAGTAAGCATTGTACTGAAATAAACACATAAGATTGGAACAATGTATTAAGATTAAGCAGTCAGAAGAGTCAGAACAGTTTTTGGAGAATTATACAGACCCTGTGTGGAGACACAAATATAGATACCATATGCAAAAAAATTACGTAGGATTAAAATACAGTACGCTGCTGAATATAAAGATGCCACATGGTAGAAAATTGTCAACGTATATTGAATAAAGAAACTTCTACTAGCAGTCATCGTTTCACTACATTTCAATAAACAAAATAAAATATAACATGCATGAGTGCTTTATGGTTCTGGGAGTCAAGAGTAAAAGTTGGAAGGGGAGAACCGATATCATTATCTTCAAACATTGGAGCTTTTCCATCGTTGTTAGCATCCTATGTGGAAAACGTACATATTCACAGTTATAAGATAGTTCTAATAATCTAAGTAGAATACTAATTCAATATAGCATTTTTCAATATTGATGCTAATCCAATATAGATTTCAATGCAGTTCTATTGTCAGCAATCATGATGTACAAAAATATTTCAATGCAGTTCTATTCTCAGCAATTATGATATACAAAAACAGCAAGCATGAAACTTTCAAACCAAAATAGCGATCAACTAATTACATTTTTTCAAGTAACAATACAAGACAACTTTAGCAGAAGGAAACCTTTAAAACAACATACGTATAACAAATTAGCACTACAGTAAAATATAGGTTTCAATTCAACTACTATTAGCACTTCATCTTCACTTCAGCTAATTCATATTCAATTTCAATTAGCACTTCAACTTTAATTCAACTAATTCGTATTTAACTATAATTATCACTTCAACTTCAATTGAGGTAATTCAAATTTAACTACAATTAGCACTTCTTCAAATTCTCCAATTCTTCAAATTTTCTTTTTACTTGAATTCTTTTTTTTCCACTGCTTTAACAGCTTATACAGGAGATGCGTTTGTAAAGAAATTCATCACATTCCAACTTCTGTGCAGATCATTTACTACATCTACACTATTTCAACTCGCATTAGGTTGATATCTTTTTTCATGTATTCAATAGGAAGGTTTGAGTCTATGTCCAAATTTTGGATGAATTTGATCACGAATAGTGCGCAGTCATTCTTAATGGTTTAAAAAAGAAAAAACAGCAAAGATTGTTTGTTAACTAGCAATCAATAATATTACACACAGACTGAAAATATTTGTACATGGTAAATATATAATAATTATGATCTGTTAAGAGAATCGTACATCAGCTTGAGTAAAATAAGCTGGATACATAAGGACTTATATGGGTATTTATGAAGGAGCTTTCAGGTTAATAGAGTAAAAGAGCAGTGGTATAAAAAATATAATGCTATGACCATTTAGCATTTCTCTTAACATATAAAATTGGGCTTCATATAGGAATTTATGAAGAATCTTTCACATTAGCAAATTAAAAGGGCAGTGGTATAATGTTATAATGGTATGGTCATTTAACATTTTAAAAAAAAATATACAGTATCACATGTTATACATTTTTACTGCTATTACCATTTAGCACTTTGTTAACAGTATATGCATATCAATAACCATACATGTCCTATTATATAATCATAGTGCAACCTGTCGTTTTTTTGGTGTATTGAACATTGTAGCATTGCAATGCTATGATCATTTAGCATTTACATGAAAATACACAGCGTAACACATTATACATTTTTACTGCTATTACAATTTAGCACTTTTTTAACATACAGTGTAACCTGTCCTTTTTTTTGATGCATTGAACGTTATGGCATCGCAATTGTTAATATAATACATGTGCAATTTACTTGAAGAAAATTAACAACTTAATAATACTTAATAGGAAAATTCTTGTTGTGGACATCGAGGTTGCTTTATCTCCTTTTTATCAATTTTCTTATTTAATATTTTGTCCTCCCTCCATTTTTCTTCTAATATTTTTTCCACCTTTTTTTTCTGTTAAAAAAAGAAAAAAATAGAGTTAGATATTTTGATATTTTTTTGGGTTATAAAATATAGTCTTACAAGTAGCTGAGCTTATTTGTAGTGTTGATTTGATGCCGCTGTTGATCTTCTTGGCCTTAAAGAATCATAATGGCACCATTGCATTTGGCTGTAATCCAAGGTCAGCAATGTCCAATGGTTGACGTAATGCAAGGGGAAGAATATTAGCTCTGTAAATGCATCCGTGACTATATTTTGTTTCATAGGGTACACTGATCGGATTACATTTTCAGTGTCTGTTTGTAAAGCATGCTGCAAATGAAGATTGGATATTAGTTTATTTTTCCATTATATTAGATTTCAAAGCAAAATGATATTGTTTACCGTCATGATTGTACTGAAAGTGTAGTTATGTTCATATGTCTGTATATTTTCAACAAACCAATCGATAATCTGCATTAGAGAAAGAATATTGGTTTAGCATATAGTAATAAAGGATTTTGAATTTTTATAAACATTTTATAATAATTATACACTATGAGATATATATATATATATATATATATATATATATATATAAACACACACACACACAATGATAAATATATGTTACCATCTTTTAATAATTTCACATAATGCTAGGAGAAGTTAGCATTTTATAAAGAGTATGTTGTGTAATCAAAATATTTATATCCATTCTACACTTTAAGGCTAACATTGTAGAGTTGCTATTAAAATACACTTTAAGGCTGACATTGTGGAGTTGCTATTAATTTTTTTATTGATACTGTTACTTCTAACAAAAAAAAGAATTATATCAGTGGCGTGTTGTTATAATTCAAATATCATAATGCTAGTGCTATTTAGCATTTTATAACAACTATGTATATGTTGCTGCGATAAATAAGTTCTTTTCTTATTTGTTTATATGTAGCATTTTAGTACCTTATTTTTTACGTAAATACATTGTATTCAAAAAGATAATTTATGACAAATGCACATAATAAGAGTCAAATCATGAATCTACTATATACATATGTAGAAATGTTATTTCGTATTTACCTGTTCGTCTGTAAATTCTTCAAATAACAATGCTTCTAGTATGGATTGAACCACTATTATCCCTCCTCTGTTACTATCATCTTTGTGCCGTGCTACCGTGCTATATATTTTGTCAATTTCAAATTATTAAAAATTATAACTCCTATTAAATTATTTAAGTTTTTACTGGGTATGAACTGCTTGCTTTGATGTGTCCTCACATGCAAAGAAAACTCTTATTATATCCTTCTTTTGTGTTTCTAACATTTGAAAAATGTGGCTCTTTACTATGTTTCTTTGACGATATTGCTTTCTTTCATGTGAATAATTATCAACGTCCACAAATTCATCCTCTTCATTTTCATCAACCGCGTCAGTTTTTTCTTCATTATGTTCATTCTCATTCGCATATTCTTCTTCAGACTGTTCATCTTCTTTACTGTCTTCTTCAGTCTGCTTGTTTTCTTCACTGATTTCTTCTTCATTTTCTTTGCTGTCTTTTTCACTCTCTTCATCATCTTCTTTCTTGTTTTCATTTTTTACTCGTTCAGTTTCTTCATTGCGGTCATCTTCTCCTTCTTCATCCTCATTTTTTGTTTTATCTTTATTTTTTCCTTTTTTGCTTTTCATTGTCTTCTTCAGTTTTTGTTCTTTTCTTATGGTACACTACCTCAAATTGATAACGAGGATCTACTTTTGGCTTTCTTTTTTTCTAATTTTTGTCTTTGAATCATTGAGGGTGGTGAGATATTCTTCAATCGCTGACTTCTTCTTTTATTCTTATCATCTTGTCTATCTTCTTCTTTGTTTTGTTCTTCATGTATTTCAAAATCCTGTGTGTTAAATAGCTTGAACGATGGAGGGATTACGAAGACCCATAACAAAGAATATAACAAAGTTAGGAACAAATACTATAAATAATCTATATTTTCAATTGCAATTGTTTGTAATCGTATTTGCAATTACGAAGACCCATAACAAAGTTAACTAGTAACTTTATTGAATCTAACAGACATATTCCTGCACAACAAGTTAGATACCTTTGTATTGCTTAAAATCTTGAACACGTTACACTCGTTCACTTATGTCTTTACGTATTTTGAGTGAATTAAAGCTCAGTACTTGCTTTCAAGTGTATTTTGCATAATGTAACATTTTGAAGCCACGGAAGTTTAAAGTGTATTGAAGTTGTACTTATTATTTGCTTATTTTTCCTTGTGAAATTTTTTGTAGCATTGTGTAGTATGTTCAACAACTGGATTTAATTTTTTATTAAAAACCGTACAAATATCTATTTGACAACACAAATTAAAGGTGAAATATAGATATTAGTACCAAACAAAATTTAACAGTGGCTTAAAAATGTTGTACAGAAATAAAATAACATGTAAGCAAATTAAAGTCATGTAGTTGCTGATGATGCATAAGTGGTTGTATGTTAGTATGTTACTTCAGTATTTCAAATAGCTCTCTTGCTATGTTTTTTGTGTTGCTTACTGTTGTTTGAATCATAACTTATCGCAACTTCTACAACATCTTGTTATTAGCAAATCAGGGTAAAATTTGTACAGTTAGCAGTATATGCTTAAGTAGTGAAGGTGCAGATGTAATCGAAGTTTACTGTGATAATGATACTTACATCAATGATGATATCTTTATGTCATCCCTTTCTTCCAGTTGGCAGCACATTGCAACTCTTGAGTTTGTCGTTGTTAACAGCAGTTTTGTTACCCCGATATTAGTAGAGCAGTAAGAAAATAATTTGGGCCATGTTCTTAGACTACGGAAGTGAATGAAGCATCTTAGTTATATATCTTTTTCACTGTGCAATCTGTAGCAAACAGATGATGTTTTCTGTTAGTATTTCGCATGTCCTTATAGAGTCATATATAGTTTTTACTTTAAGCAGGTGGGAGTGTGGTTTAAAGTTTAAACATTAACTGTAACATGTATGTCGGTAATTGTATCAATTATCTACTGTAGCTAAGAAATCTATCTCCTTACCTCTTCCATGTTTGAACTGCAAAAAAAGCACAGGGACATTATACCTTTGTACTCCATAAAGTACAATATGATAGTGTTAGTTAAAATCAGAACAATAATTAATTGATTGGATAATAAGAAATGCCTGTCAACTTTTTAAGCTTCTAAAATTATATAAGATCATATTGGTTAATCGACAAATCGAGTAATGACATATTATAGATGTGTGTGGGTGGATGTGTGCCTGCACGTGCGTGTGAGATTATTACCATGCATGCTATTCAAAAGTATAAGGCATACCAAAATCAAGTGATATACATTTCACTTTAGGTATATTTTAGTCTGAGTTCAGAATACAAATGCACAACATTCTTTTTTAGTTTGTGAGATCAGTAAATACAGAAAAATATGCATGTAACACCTGCAATCGAAAACATCATGCTTATTTGTAATAGATAAGTTATGTTCAACAATATTGATATTTATTAAAGTGAAAATAGGATAGGAAAGACGCAACCAACATACAGTGTGTGTGTGGGGGGAACTATTACCATGCATGCTATTTTAAAGTATAAGGCAAACCAAAATCAAGTGATATACATTTCACTTAAGGTATATTTTAGTCTGAGTTCAAAATAAGCATTCTTTTTTAGTTTGTGAGATCAGTAAATATGAAAAAAAATGCATGTAACACCGGCAACAAAAAACATCAATTTGTAGCATCATGCTTATTTGTAATAGATAACCTATGTTCATAGCAATATTGATATTTATTAGAGTGAAAATAAGATGGGAATGATGTAAGCAACATACATTGATGATTCAAAATCTCTATCTTCCAATTTATGATTGTACTTCGTATATAATGAAGAATAATTGTTCAGGCAATTCAAGATTTATAAGGTGATATTTTCCATACATTTTGATCACATAGTGCAGAAAATAAATTTTAATATTTTTCGTAGTTAGTTGTACATCATAATATAATAAACAATCAAACTTTCTTGAAAATTATAACAGTTGACATAAGAAAGTTGAAAAAAGGCAATATTGTTAATTTTTCATCTTGAAGGGATAAAAAGTCATGCTACTTAGTACTTACATGAAATATGAAAAATTGTTTGTCTTACACATGGAAATAATAAGGCATGCAATAAGTAACGTAATTCATCTAGAGTAAGCTTAAAAAGGGAATATTATGCAAATGCTTCTCTGTAAGTCCACATATATCTTATCAAAGTTGCATATGAATTAGTCTGCATGTAATATTTCATCAGACTGGCAAACTATGCAATTATACTATCATTATTTAGGTAAGGCACCGATTTAAAAGTTTAATTCATATTTAATGTTTAGTGATAAACTCGGTCCTGTTCAATTGGTTGGGACTCTGTCTAAGACTATCCTCTGTTATCTCTCTCTTGACCAGTTTAAGCCATTAGGACTGCCTGAATCCACTAACCTTTTTAAAATTATTCATGGAATACTTTAACTTTTATGACATCATATTTAATAAGATATAGGAAATAATACCACAGTGGGATTAGGAATGGATATATTGGAATAAAATTAGTCCATAGAAGGGAACAGTGTTTAAATTTTGAATTATATGCCTTATAAGTTCATACAACTAACTTGCCACAATGAGATAGTAGAAATAGAAAGGAATATGTATGGTCATGTACATAAAGAAAAAAGAGACGATAAAATGGATAGGGGAAGAGATTCTAAGTATTTTGAAACGATGAAATAGTAGATGGTTCACATAGGAAATGATGAAATAGTAGATGTCTCACCAATTTATTATACTGATCTAATTTGATGAATTATAACATAAAGATCAGTCATTTTGAATTAAATATTTTTACCATTTTTTTGTCATTCATCCAAGTTTGCACCAAAAAACTCAACAACTTGAGGAATTTGTAAAGATATTTAATGAACATCTTTCAAGCGTCCAGTAATGCATGTTAGTTTACTTGAAGGTGCTTATGCTAAACTCATTGGAGAAGCCTTGTCACCTACTTCAATTTTTCGTGCTTAGATACGATTATCATGCTTTAATCTTGCATGCCAGCCAATTTCTATGCTTTTGAACGTTGATCACCTTCCAGAACACACGTATATGTTACCTTAGCCTTCAATGTCCATTTATATTTCATAATTCAAATGGCATGTTCCTTTTTATTTCTACAGAATTTCCATAGAAATCTATAGGCACATTGCTTTATTAAGAATGAAACTACAGCCCACAGGTGCAAACTGCCACATCGTTTTATCAAGATTATAGATCAATCCATGTAACTACCGAGCCTTATAGGCAATGTAAAGACCCAAAAGTTGGCCTTCGAAAATCGGCACCCGTACTTCACTTGTACTCAAAATGCCGTAGATTCAAATGCCAAATCTGGTTCTCCGGAGCTTATAACATAGTTAAGTAAATAACACAGCGGAAGAAAAAAATAATACATTGATATACAATATTTGATACAACAGAGTGATACAATGAATATCAATATACATCAGAGATATGATACAACAAATAGCAGCGGAAAAGAAAAAAATAGATAACTAATATCAGCAGCGGAACAAATAACTCTAAGATAGTCTTCAAGAGAGAACTCCAGCAGTAGCTCGAACTCCCAATAACGATACACCAAGAATAAGCAAGTGCAGTCCGATCCAAAGACTGAACTAGCTCCAGAAAATCTACTGAACCTGAATATCTGAAAAACCAAACTCTAGACTGCTCGTGTAGAAAATTATGAGCACCCAGAGTTTAGGAAATGAACAATAAACTCCGAGTCAGTCGTGGGACTGGTGTGAGCAACAAAAACAGTTTATCTTTAAACAACACAAAAGAATTTAAACATTGAAAACCGCAATGCTTTTGGAAAATGAAACTACCATAAGACCTCCCACCACACACACAATGCAAACGCAGAATTGGAGGAGATTTCTTCTTATGATAGTCAAAGATGCTTACTACGCAAAAATCAAATCATTTTTGATATTATTATTAGTGCATAGTGTAGAAAACATTTTGAAAGTAGAATATAAATCTTAGCCAGCATAGACATTCCAAACTATGCCTACTATAGCTACCATCCAAACAGTGGTGACCACCATAAGTGAATGGCAGGTTCTACAACTAATACCGTACAGGGTTTCGTATTGGAGTTTGGATTTCCAACAAATGGTCAGGCCAAGGAACTTCCCATTGCCACATGGAAACGCCTCTGGAATGACGTCCCGAGAAATAACCTAACATTACGGTTAGATCTCTGCCAACACAAGGCCGGGTTACCTCTGCAAAAATAGGTAACTACTGACACGCGTATGCCATCCCCCGATCGTAACCGATCTTCCCGAGGATCCTCGATTTCCAACAACCACATCAGAATAATAATGCAGTAACCACATAGGTTAAGTATCTGGGCTCCATACCATGATACCACCTCTATCCAGAAGGAATGACATACACTAAGGGGTGCTACTCCCTAGAACCTTGCTGCATCCTTCCTGTTTTGACCATTTCCGGGGTGTGAGGCTCGACGAAGTCTCGTCCACAAAGCTACGCTTTGTCACAAAGCCATGCTTCGGGTCAAACAAATGATCAACCTATGATCACAAAGATATAAAATCAAATAAATGATCATATCGCAAATGATCAAACACTGATCATCACACAGCAACACTCAGCATGCCACATTACCAAATTGGGATATATCGCTGATAAATTTCAACTACATAACCTCTGAGCTCGTACGTCTCAGAGAAGGGTGTTAAGCTAAGAGAATAAATTCTCCGCCACCAACAGAAATGTATTTGAAAGAAATCGGCTTTATATCTCAAAGTGTAATGTTAGACATGTAACCATACAAGTCTGTTCCGGGTTCGAACAGAACCGAAGGCACTTCTTACGAAGCCCTTGCAATTCCGGGTATTCACAATCCCGTCCGGACTTCCCATCACAAAGGGTGATAAAATCTCTATACCGGGGACCAGTCGATGCAGAGACATTCGACGAGTTGTCCTTTCGTTTTCGTAAATATCCGGTCTTCAACACCGGTCTTCAAATGCCATCCATATACGACATATCATTATTCGGAATGGGTTATACGACCCAAGTGTCTTTTCCCGGCTAACCCGAATAATGAGCGCAATATTCAAAAATCATATGGATATTGGGGTCTCAATTAAGTCACAACTTAATAATTCAACTTCTTTTTAAATGGTTTCAATCGATTACCATTTCAAATCTTTTAAACAAAAAGATTTATTTCACAAAGTTCACTCAGTTTTCACAAAGATTCATTCACAGTTTTTCCAAAACAATTTCTGTTTCAATTGGATTAACTCGTTAAATCTTTAAAATAAAGATTCAACTTATAGCTTTCAAAACAATTTCATTTCGAATGGTTTAAACAAAACATCATTCTAAATCTGTTAAAAATAAACAGATTCAATTCATAGTTTTCAAAAAGAATTCATTTATAACTTGGAAAACCATCTTTCAATTCATACTTGAAATTCCTTTAAATTGGAATTTCATTTCTTATATATATACGAAAGCTTTTATCATTTGAAAACAAACAGTTTTCATTTAAGAAAAATCCAATTTTATTTACACGAGTTAAAGTCCTTGAATTATATTCACATTCCAAAATCAATACTTTTTAAAATAGTTTAACCCATATATAAACATCTTTAATCCCTAGTTTCAAATCATAGAATTCAATTTCAAATCTAAATTTAAATCAAATTATTTAAATTTTCAAAACTCGATTAAGTTATTCAAAACAACTTTTATCCTTGAAAACTCATTTCAAAAGCTTTTCACTTTAAACCGAAATTTCTAATTTCAAAATCAATTGAAATTAAAATTTCCATTTCAAAAAAATCAAATTTAAATTATCTGTGACTTAACCGATTTCCACGTGAAATCCATATTTGTGTGTGTAAAAGTGTAGTCCAGGGGTTTTAACACAACAGTGCAACATCAATCATCACAGATATATTGATAAGTGGTATAATCGATAACGCTTATCTTTATTCGCAGATTCATAGATAAAATAAATTTATCAGTCACAAGGATTCACAATTATAATTCGATGTGACTTTCAGATAACCAACTGGAATCCGACTCCCTGTCGCATCGAAATTCAAGTGCCGTGTTACGGGCCAAAGGTTTGCATATTCATATAGTAATATATCACAGAAATAGAAATCACAGATCACGACATAAATCAGGACGTATCACAAAGCATCATATATCAGGGATATCAAACAATTCCTATCATTCAACAGAATCCAAACATTCATAAGTAAACTCAATAATTTATCTGATCATAATTAATTTATCAATTAATTATTTATTTCATTTCAAATTAGTTAATTAACAAATCAATTCTTAATCAATTATTAAGTCTTAATTACTTAATTATTTTATTTCACACTATTTAATTAATTACTTCATAATCAATCTATTTAACCTTGATTAACTATTCTTTAATCATTAATTAATAACTCTAATTATAAATTGATAACTTTAATTATCCATTTATTTACCATTAACGACTTAGTTAATCAATTATTAATCACTTAATCATTACTTAATTCAAACTCCAATTACAATTATAATTTAATTAATTGATTTCATTGTTCAACTTAATTAACATTTAGAAGTCTCTTCAAATTTTGAAAATCAATTATAGTATTAACTACAAACTTAATTGTTAGTTAACTTTATATCTAATTTAAATTAATTTCTTAATTAATCATAGTAATTAAGAGTTAGGAACATTGTGAAGGAATTAATTACATAATTAAACTTGTATTAAAGTTTAACTTAATTTGTTAAACATTTTCACTTATTATCATTTATAAAACAGCAGTTTGGAAAAGAAAAACCCACTAACCCGAGACCTCCCTGCACTAACTCGAATGGTACTTCGAGTATTTCATGCAATTTCCCCGAGTCCCCCCGCACGCAACTGCTTCTTCTCCCTTTTTTTTAAAAAACTGTGCCATGTTTTAAATTCAAATTTGTTTAAAATCACTCGTGTATGCATTCGAATCCCAACCCGAGCCATTCCATCCTTGCTTCGAGTCGACCAGCCAACAACTTCGAGCAACATCCTCTTCTTCTTCCAGTAACAATCCCTGTCACCACCACATCGACGTGCACGTGTACGACCAATCGCGGCAACTCCGACCCTTGCCGCTGCCTTCGACATGTGGTCGACCATCCCCTTGCGCCTCCTGACCACCCAGAATCTTGAATTAAACTCGAGAGCAAAATCGAGTTGTCTCGACCAAACGAACCCAACAACACATCACCTGAAAACAACCCCGCGCCACCTCCCCAGGCCATTATCGGCCACCAACTTTGGACCTTAGCCTCGTCATCGTGCAACGCCACGATTGGCACCGGAGTTTTGAAGTCCGATGGCCCACAGGCGGAGCGGCGACCACGTTTCCCGACCGTATACTTTTCGAGTTTAAAACCCTACTTTTACTCCAACCTCGAAATCCTTGCATTCGAAATTTTTTTTGACAATTTTCTCATCATCAATGAAGCCCAAACAAGCTTCAAGCCAAATTTCAAAGATTTTAATTGAATCGTTTATCAGTAATTGGGGAAATTACAATCTTTATCTAAATTCAAACTGCTCTTAATCTACCTAAGTAAAAATCATCGTATTACCTTTAAAAATCATAACCTGATATGCTCATTCAAATTGTATGATTAAATCCATGATTTAAAATAGTTGAATTCATCAAAGAATTTTGTTTCACTGTAATTTCAAGTTGCACAGACAAATTTCTATTTATTTTACAAAAAAATATATTTTAACTCTTAGTTTAATCTTAAACAAACATCTCTTGTTTAAACACCTTAGCCTAACAAGGATTTAGATGAGAGGAATTGAAATTTTATTCAAGTTTATACTCTGTATATTTTCTTTTTTTTTAAACAAAGATGAATCATTATATATATCAACACAAGCATCCAGATTTTCATTCCAATATACTCAGTTCAACAGCATGCAATCAAACTTTCATCAAGCTTTTAAATTCTATGCATCCAGATTCAATTAGAACAAGGTAAAGTTTACTCACAAGCATCACGAAAACAAAACAAGTTAAGCTTCTAAAAATAGGAGTTGCTCACCTTATTTTCCAGAAAGAACAGAGTTTTATTTGTGTTGAAAACAGGCTTTGAATTTCCAGTTGAAAGCTGAAGACTTTTAAACTTTGCAAGGTAGGAAATCTGGTTTTGAACTTGATAACTGAAGCTTCCTTGCTTCTTAATTCCCAAGCCTTGATTGCTTTGATATTTTAGTTTGAGATGTTTGTTTGACTGATATTTGTTTGATTTCAAGATGATATTGTTTTGTTTTGCATGATATTACTTTAGATTTCTTTTCCAGTCTAAAGATTTTTTTTTCTCTTTTTTTTCTCTGGTTTTGTTTGATGAAGACATCACTTAGTTTTCTTTTACTCAGTTTTCCTTAGCCAAGAATAAACGAATTTGAAATGGAGTTGATATATATAAAAGTGAAGTTGATTATTTGTTTATACAAAGCAGGTACAAGTGTTCATATTTTATCAGAGATTTTTATTTGCTTATGGGGGCTGATCTGCTGCATGCATCTATATTGTATGCTAAGATGTCTTTGCATTAATTAAGTTGTACAAAGTGATATAAATGCTTGTACCTTATTTTACTTGCTTCACCTTCTTTTCGGCTGAGAGGTATATATTGTGTAGGGTACTAAAGAAGATATTAATAAGACTTGTACCAATATACATTTTATAACTTTCCCTACTCTAGTTCGGCTGATACATTTGTTTTGGGCTAAAGATTTCTTTGTTTCTTCTATTTGCTTTCTTGTTTTACATGTTTGAATTGTAGTTGTTTGCACTTTAATAATATTTTGCCTATTTTCTTTGCTCACGGCTGAGATGATGGTAGTTGGTACATATATTTTTATTTTTGTTGACTTCAACCATACTTGAATATACTTGCTTTGCTTTTCATTCACTATTTTTATTTGTATATACTTCCATCTTTATAAAACTGTATAATTTATCTTATATATTTCGATTCTATTTATAACTTAATATTTATTATTATCATTTATTATTATTATTAAACCATTTAAACTTAGATTTAAACTCGAATTCAATATACATATATATTAATTAAAATCCCTAATTTACTCATATATCATATATACACATATATTCACATATATGTACAATATTCTTAAATTTAAATGATTTATATTAAATTTATTACGATCGGGGAAACTCGCAATCAATTATTATTTTTAATTATGAAATTTTTATTCAAAAATTCAATAAATTATCGATTTAAATAAATTTAAATCTGGGGTCGTTACAAACTTCCCCCCTTAAAAGAATTTCGTCCTCGAAATTCGCAGGCACGAAACAAAGACAGAGATAGACAGATTCGATCTCCTATAATTCCTCAAACTCAAGATACGGATTCCGAATTCAAGTCGGAATATCTCAGAATACATACCAATTTGTCCCTCTTCAGACTTTGGTATTCACAAGAAATTACAATAGAATTTCAAATTTAGTTTCAAACAAAATCGTTTTATCGATTTAATTCAATTTTATCCTTCATATTCTATTAATCAATTTATCTCAATTAAAAATTTCCAATTCATATTCATTAAGGTTTAAAACAAAAAGCTGATAAGGAACCGATGAAAATACTAAGTAAGAATTTTCTACAACGATTCGTAGAACCATCATCACATCGAAACTTCACCTTGTAGCTGATACGTGTTAGTCCATAGGATAGTGGTTTTGATGACAACAACTATAGAAGTGTTATAAAATATATATGTGCAGGAAATCTATATGCAGGTATCAACAAAAGAAGACTGTACAGTAAAGAAAACAAAATTGATGAAGACAAAGATCAAGAGTTCAAGATTGAAGACTCATGAGATTCAAGATATTCAAGAATTCAAGACAAATAATATAGTTAGGTTAGATATTTGTTAAAACTCCTTGAAAGCACTATCATTCTTTTTTATCCAATTTACTCGTGGAATGGAATCCACTTCGTTCTTGTTAAAGGGATGGAACCCTAGTGAGATGGAACTCACGAAATATCTAGTGGAACGGATAGTAGCCCTATTTTGTTATCCACTAATTTTGATTCAAAATGATTTTCAAAATTATCTCTTGTTTTATAAAATGATTTTCAAATATTCCTTTTCAAAATAAAAACCTTCGTTCACATTTCCAAAAATGTTTTAGCCTCAAAATCATATTTATCATTTTGTTATATTTTGATTTCAAAAATTGTCCTTGATATTTTAGCCTCAAAATCTATTTTAATATTATATTTACTTTAGTTTATTTACTTTGATTTTAAATATATTTTAGTATATATACATATATACATTCATAAGTATTTCTACTTCTAAATACCTTCTACAAATACATAGAGTCCATTTGAATAAAGTTGCATATGTTTTAAATCATCATTTTCAAAGTAAAGCAAATCATCACTTTTTACTAGACCATGTCGACATCCTATTTACCTGTCATGTCGACATGCTTCCCGTTACAGCAAAGGTTGTTTTCAAAAGAAGTGTCTATTCGTTTAAACCTCTTCGAATGGACACATCCATTCATTCTCTATAAATAGAGACTGTTATGGACGTTTTCCAGTAACTACTTTCTTTATTTTCTCTCCTCTTTACTCTCTTATCTTATTTTCTAATCATCCTATTCATATTTTGCTGAAATCTTAAGTGAATCAAACCAGAATATCTCTAGTTTGATTCTCTGCCACTCTCTCCAAAGAATCTCAGTGCTTATCAGAGTTATAGATACATTTGTACTCAAAGAAACTTGTGTGGGGTTATAAAGGTGTGATCGTGTCCTTGGAAATCGATCGGGTGAACTTGTGTCCTGTGAATCAAGTGGTTCTACCCAGAGACCTGAGAATCTGGAGGGTGTACCTCGTTGCCTTGGAATCGAGGGATTGTAATCTAGATTATTGTTGAATAGAAAGCCGTACGGGTTGTGCGGGACTGGACGTAGGGTAACACCGAACCAGATAAAATTCCTGGTGTGTTCTTTCCTTTACTTGCTTTTTATTTATATTTGCATTTGTTTTTGATTCTGTGATTTGATCTGTGATTGTGTATTTGCATTAAGTTAGTTAATTCAATTTAAATCAAAGAAGTTTTAAAGAAATTCTTAAAACACTATTCACCCCCCCTCTAGTGTTAAATAGCCTTAAGATCATCTTCCCCGTCCCTTTCATTTGGTATCAGAGCAAGTTTTTCAAAGTATTCATAATTTGATTTTTGAAAAGTTCATGGCTAAGTTTGAAATGTTTCCTAAAAATATTTCTTTAATGATCAAATCATTGTGGTCTCATAAACTGATGCATGATAGTTATATAGAATCAGGTAGTCTACAAAAGTTGCTCACTATGCAGGAATCTTGCTTCATGGCGACAAATGAATCTATTCACAATGGACAAGCTGTGCAAATAAGGAAAAACAAGTGGATACTTGATAGTGGATGTTCAAGACATATGACAGGAAATCCAGAGATACTCAATGACATTATTTACAAGGATGGAGGATTGGTTAATTTTGGGGATAATTCAAAAGGTTATGTGGTTGGCATCGGCAATGTAGGTAATTCTGAAACTCCTATTATTTCAAATGTTTTGTTAGTTAAAAATCTACAACATAATCTACTTAGTATTAGTCAGTTATGTGATAAAGGATATAGGATTAAATTTGAAAAAGACAAGTGTCACATCGAAGATAATAAATCTAATATTATCTTTGAGGGAGTTAGGAAAAAGAATATCTATATTCTTAGTATGAAAATTTCAAATGATAATCTATGTTTTTTGGCCAATACAAGTGACCCTTGGACTTGGCATAAGAGATTTGGACATTTGAATTTTAAACTCTTATCTAGACTATCCAAACTTGATCTAGTAATAGGCCTCCCTAAGATGCAATTTAAAGTAGATAGTATATGTGATGCATGTCAATTAGGAAAACTTAGAAAAAGTTCCTTTAAACTTAAAGATATGATCTCTACTTCAAAACCTCTTGAGTTACTTCACCTAGATTTATTTGGTCCATCTCAGATTCAATCAATCAACCATAGTAAATATGTCTATGTAATTGTGGATGATTATTCCAGATATACATGGACAATCTTTCTGAAACATAAAAGTGATACTTTTGATTATTTTAAAAGTTTTTCAAAAAGAGTTCAAAACCAACTTTCTTCCAAGATCATCACTATTCGTAGTGATCATGGTGGTGAATTTGAAAATGAGAAGTTTGAGGAATTCTGTAATCAGAAGGGAATTACTCACAATTTTTCGTTTCCAAGAACTCCATAACAAAACGGAGTAGTTGAGCGTAAGAATAGGACGATTCAAGAGTGTTCTAGAACTCTACTTTCTGATAGTAAATTACCAAAACATTTTTGGGCTGAAGCAGTTGCAACAGCCTGTTATATTTTGAATAGGATTTTAATTAGACCTCTAACCAATAAAACACCTTATGAACTTCTTTTCAATAAGAAACCTAAGGTATCTTATTTCAGAATTTTTGGAAGTAAATGTTTTATCTTAAATACAAAAGATAATTTAGATAAGTTTGATCCTAAATCCGACAAAGGAATCTTTATCGGATATTCTAACAGGAGTAAAGCTTATAGAGTTTTTAATCTAAGAACAAACACTATTGAAGAAACTTTACATGTTTCCTTTGATGAAAATTTCAAAGAAGTTGATCAGACTAATGATGAGGATGACTTAGTTATTTCTAATCATGAATCTGTAGATGCTACAAATGAAACTTTTCATCCAAATAAAAAGATTAGGCTTTTAAAAGATCACCCTGTAGAAAATATTCTAGGAGATATGCAATCTGTTGTTAAAACTAGGAATCAATTAAACAATATAAGTCATGTTGCTTTTATATCCTCAATAGAACCTAAAAATCCAAAGGAAGCATCAACTGATGATTCATGGATTCTTGCTATGCAAGAAGAATTGAATCAATTCACCAGAAATGATGTTTGGGAACTTGTTCCTAGACCTGAGGATAAATCCATTATAGGCACTAAATGGGTATATAAAAATAAATTAAATGAATTAGGTGAGGTCGTTAGAAATAAGGCTCGACTCGTTGCACAAGGTTATTGTCAAGAAGAAGGTATAGATTATGACGAAACCTTTGCACCCGTAGCAAGATTAGAAGCTATTAGAATTCTGCTTGCTTTCGCTAATTTCAATAATTTCAAACTTTTTCAAATGGATGTCAAGAGTGCCTTTCTAAATGGTTTTGTAAAAGAGGAAGTTTATGTTGAACAACCTCCACTCTTTGAAGATACAAAATTTCCAAATCATGTTTTTAAATTAAAGAAAGCCCTGTATGGTCTAAAACAAGCTCCTAGAGCTTGGTATGATAGACTTAGGTCTTATCTTTTGCAATCTAATTTTGAAATAGGTAAAGTAGATAACACATTTTTTATTAAAAGAAACAAAAATGATATTCAACTTGTACAAGTGTACGTAGATGATATTATTTTTGGATCAACCAATTCTGACATGAACAAAGAATTTTCTGACATTATGACAAAAGAGTTTGAGATGAGTCATATGGGTGAACTTAACTTTTTCCTAGGATTACAAATCAAACAATTAGATAATGGTATCTTTATCAGTCAAGAGAAGTATGCGAGAGAGTTAGTTAGTAAGTTTGGCTTGACCAATGTGAGTGGAAAACCAACTCCCATGGCAACCAATATAGCGTTAAGTAAGGATGATCTATCCAAAGACGTAGATCAAACCTTGTATAGAGGAATGATTGGATCACTTCTCTATATAACTGCTAGTAGACCAGATATCATGAACAGTGTCTGTCTCTGTGCAAGATATCAATCTCAACCCAAGGAAACTCATCTAAAAGCTGTGAAACGTATCATTCGATATGTTAAACACACCTTTGATTATGGATTGTTCTACCCTAAGAATGATTCATTTGAATTAGTTTCCTACTGTGATGCTGACTATGCTGGGTGTAAGTCAGACCGAAAGAGTACAAGTGGAACTTGTCACTTTCTAGGTCATTCCTTAATTTCCTGGTTCAGTAAAAAGCAGAATACTGTTTCCCTATCAACAACTGAAGCAGAGTATGTTTCTGCTGCTTTAGCTTGTTCTCAAGTTTTGTATATGCAACAAACCTTGAATGATTTTGGTATATCTATCACGAAATCTCCAATTTTCTGTGATAACACTAGTGCCATTAGTTTGTCCAAAAACCCAACTCTCCATGCCCGAACTAAACATATTGACATTAGACACCATTTTCTAAGAGATAACGTAAATAAAGAGAAAATTTCTCTTGATTTCGTTAATTCTGAAAATCAAATAGCTGATATTTTAACCAAACTTTAGGAGAACCTGTCTTCACCAAGTTAAGAAGAGAATTAGGTATATGTTCTCTTTCTGAAATATAGTATATAGTATAGTAGTATACATAGGGTATATATGAATGTTTTCTTAACCATAGCATTTTGCAACACCATGTCGACATGGTATTCATGCGTCATGTCGACATGCAACGGTAAAAATGACAGTTCGTTTTTCCCTCTAATTTTTGAATGGGTGGTTAGTTAACTCACCCATTCCGAGTTTCTCTTCCCTCCAATCATTATTTCTTCATTCTACTTTCTAGAAACATCAAATCCATGGCTTCCACATCCAATCCTAATCAAATATCACCGGTTTCTTTCCCTTCTCCTTCACATGGCCCTTTCCAAAAATCCATACTCGCTCGTGTCATCAAAATAGAGGAGAAAGTTAATGATTCGCTGCAGATGTTAACTGAAATGCAAGTTCAACAATTGAGAATGGCAAGAGAGCAAGATAAACAAGGGAAAATTCTGAGGAATCTTCAAAAATTCCTCATGGATAATCATGCCAATCCAATTGTAATTGAAGATTCTTCTAACATAGAAGCAAATGAAGAATGAGAAGAAGACGAAGATGAAGAAGAAGAGGAAGAACCAATGGAGGAAGAAACTGATGATGAAGCAGTATGTGTAGGGGAAGTTTGTTTTGATGCTTATAGGAACATTGTGGAACAACATGGAAATTTCTGTTTCCATTACCCAAATTGTCCTGTCCACAAGTCTCCCATCATCAAAAACAACCGTTGAGTTGTTTATTTTCTTGTTTTAGTTATTTATGTGTTTATAAGTTTAAATAGTCATGTATATAGTAATATTGAAATGAATAAAATAATCTGTGGTTACACTTATTATTCTTATTCTTATATTGCTCATATATAACATTCTAAGTATACGATGTTTAGTGCATTGTTATATCTAGTTTCAGTATTATTAATGATAACACTATCATTAATATCATAGATTTAGGGGGAGTTAGTGTCATTTTTTTGTTGATGACAAAGGGGGAGAAGTATAAAATAGGTTAGTTAGGCATAGATTAAGGGGGAGTTATTAGATTTAGGGGGAGTTATAAGGAGAATATAAATATTTTATAAACAAAGGTTGTCATCATCAAAAAGGGGGAGAATGTTAGTCCATAGGATAGTGGTTTTGATGACAACAACAATAGAAGTGTTATAAAATATATATGTGCAGGAAATCTATATGCAGGTATCAACAAAAGAAGACTGTACAGTAAAGAAAACAAAATTGATGAAGACAAAGATCAAGAGTTCAAGATTGAAGACTCATGAGATTCAAGATATTCAAGAATTCAAGACAAATAATATAGTTAGGTTAGATATTTGTTAAAACTCCTTGAAAGCACTATCATTCTTTTTTATCCAATTTACTCGTGGAATGGAATCCACTTCGTTCTTGTTAAAGGGATGGAACCCTAGTGAGATGGAACTCACGAAATATCTAGTGGAACGGATAGTAGCCCTATTTTGTTATCCACTAATTTTGATTCAAAATGATTTTCAAAATTATCTCTTGTTTTATAAAATGATTTTCAAATATTCCTTTTCAAAATAAAAACCTTCGTTCACATTTCCAAAAATGTTTTAGCCTCAAAATCATATTTATCATTTTGTTATATTTTGATTTCAAAAATTGTCCTTGATATTTTAGCCTCAAAATCTATTTTAATATTATATTTACTTTAGTTTATTTACTTTGATTTTAAATATATTTTAGTATATATACATATATACATTCATAAGTATTTCTACTTCTAAATACCTTCTACAAATACATAGAGTCCATTTGAATAAAGTTGCATATGTTTTAAATCATCATTTTCAAAGTAAAGCAAATCATCACTTTTTACTAGACCATGTCGACATCCTATTTACCTGTCATGTCGACATGCTTCCCGTTACAGCAAAGGTTGTTTTCAAAAGAAGTGTCTATTCGTTTAAACCTCTTCGAATGGACACATCCATTCATTCTCTATAAATAGAGACTGTTATGGACGTTTTCCAGTAACTACTTTCTTTATTTTCTCTCCTCTTTACTCTCTTATCTTATTTTCTAATCATCCTATTCATATTTTGCTGAAATCTTAAGTGAATCAAACCAGAATATCTCTAGTTTGATTCTCTGCCACTCTCTCCAAAGAATCTCAGTGCTTATCAGAGTTATAGATACATTTGTACTCAAAGAAACTTGTGTGGGGTTATAAAGGTGTGATCGTGTCCTTGGAAATCGATCGGGTGAACTTGTGTCCTGTGAATCAAGTGGTTCTACCCAGAGACCTGAGAATCTGGAGGGTGTACCTCGTTGCCTTGGAATCGAGGGATTGTAATCTAGATTATTGTTGAATAGAAAGCCGTACGGGTTGTGCGGGACTGGATGTAGGGTAACACCGAACCAGTATAAAATTCCTGGTGTGTTCTTTCCTTTACTTGCTTTTTATTTATATTTGCATTTGTTTGTGATTCTGTGATTTGATCTGTGATTGTGTATTTGCATTAAGTTAGTTAATTTAATTTAAATCAAAGAAGTTTTAAAGAAATTCTTAAAACACTATTCACCCCCCCTCTAGTGTTAAATAGCCTTAAGATCATCTTCCGCGTCCCTTTCAATACGAAGAAATCAAAAGAATTTGGAAACGAATCAAAGAAGATTGATAAGAAGGTTATTTCCACTGTTACAGGGTATTGACCATTTATAGTCGTATTCCCTTGTCCCCTATCTCGTTCTCTTCTTGCACTCATACTCACTATCAGTGGATAGCAAGAGAATTTACTGAGACATTCAGACAGATATCTTAGGGATACTCATTCTAGAGTTTACTTCACTCTATCTCTAATGAGCTACTTTAACGTGTTATACTCCTGAGCTAAAGTTCAACCTTAGCTCTGATACCACTTGTAAAGACCCAAAAGTTGGCCTTCGAAAATCGGCACTCGTACTTCACTTGTACTCAAAATGCCGTAGATTCAAATGCCAAATCTGGTTCTCCGGAGCTTATAACACAGTTAAGTAAATAACACAGCGGAAGAAAAAAATAATACATTGATATACAATATTTGATACAACAGAGTGATACAATGAATATCAATATACATCAGAGTATGATACAACAAATAGCAGCGGAAAAGAAAAAAATAGATAACTAATATCAGCAGCGGAACAAATAACTCTAAGATAGTCTTCAAGAGAGAACTCCAGCAGTAGCTCGAACTCCCAATAACGATACACCAAGAATAAGCAAGTGCAGTCCGATCCAAAGACTGAACTAGCTCCAGAAAATCTACTGAACCTGACTATCTGAAAAACCCAACTCTAGACTGCTCGTGTAGAAAATTATGAGCACCCAGAGTTTAGGAAATGAACAATAAACTCCGAGTCAGTCATGGGACTGGTGTGAGCAACAAAAACAGTTTATCTTTAAACAACACAAAAGAATTTAAACATTGAAAACCGCAATGCTTTTGGAAAATGAAACTACCATAAGACCTCCCACCACACACACAATGCAAACGCAGAATTGGAGGAGATTTCTTCTTATGATAGTCAAAGATGCTTACTACGCAAAAATCAAATCATTTTTGATATTATTATTAGTGCATAGTGTAGAAAACATTTTGAAAGTAGAATATAAATCTTAGCCAGCATAGACATTCCGAACTATGCCTACTATAGCTACCATCCAAACAGTGGTGACCACCATAAGTGAATGGCATGTTCTACAACTAATACCGTACAGGGTTTCGTATTGGAGTTTGGATTTCCAACAAATGGTCAGGCCAAGGAACTTCCCATTGCCACATGGAAATGCCTCTGGAATGACGTCCCGAGAAATAACCTAACATTACGGTTAGATCTCTGCCAACACAAGGCCGGGTTACCTCTGCAAAAATAGGTAACTACTGACACGCGTATGCCATCCCCCGATCGTAACCGATCTTCCCGAGGATCCTCGATTTCCAACAACCACATCAGAATAATAATGCAGTAACCACATAGGTTAAGTATCTGGGCTCCATACCATGATACCACCTCTATCCAGAAGGAATGACATACACTAAGGGGCGCTACTCCCTAGAACCTTGCTGCATCCTTCCTGTTTTGACCATTTCCGGGGTGTGAGGCTCGACGAAGTCTCGTCCACAAAGCTACGCTTTATCACAAAGCCATGCTTCGGGTCAAACAAATGATCAACCTATGATCACAAAGATATAAAATCAAATAAATGATCATATCGCAAATGATCAAACACTGATCATCACACAGCAACACTCAGCATGCCACATTACCAAATTGGGATATATCGCTGATAAATTTCAACTACATAACCTCTGAGCTCGTACGTCTCAGAGAAGGGTGTTAAGCTAAGAGAATAAATTCTCCGCCACCAACAGAAATGTATTTGAAAGAAAACGACTTTATATCTCAAAGTGTAATGTCAGACATGTAACCATACAAGTCTGTTCCGGGTTCGAACAGAACCGAAGGCACTTCTTACGAAGCCCTTGCAATTCCGGGTATTCACAATCCCGTCCGGACTTCCCATCACAAAGGGTGATAAAATCTCTATACCAGGGACCAGTCGATGCAGAGACATTCGACGAGTTGTCCTTTCGTTTTCGTAAATATCCGGTCTTCAACACCGGTCTTCAAATGCCATCCATATACGACATATCATTATTCGGAATGGGTTATACGACCCAAGTGTCTTTTCCCGGCTAACCCGAATAATGAGCGCAATATTCAAAAATCATATGGATATTGGGGTCTCAATTAAGTCACAACTTAATAATTCAACTTCTTTTTAAATGGTTTCAATCGATTACCATTTCAAATCTTTTAAACAAAAAGATTTATTTCACAAAGTTCACTCAGTTTTCACAAAGATTCATTCACAGTTTTTCCAAAACAATTTCTGTTTCAATTGGATTAACTAGTTAAATCTTTAAAATAAAGATTCAACTTATAGCTTTCAAAACAATTTCATTTCGAATGGTTTAAACAAAACATCATTCTAAATCTGTTAAAAATAAACAGATTCAATTCATAGTTTTCAAAAAGAATTCATTTATAACTTGGAAAACCATCTTTCAATTCATACTTGAAATTCCTTTAAATTGGAATTTCATTTCTTATATATATACGAAAGCTTTTATCATTTGAAAACAAATAGTTTTCATTTAAGAAAAATCCAATTTTATTTACACGAGTTAAAGTCCTTGAATTATATTCACATTCCAAAACCAATACTTTTTAAAATAGTTTAACCCATATATAAACATCTTTAATCCCTAGTTTCAAATCATAGAATTCAATTTCAAATCTAAATTTAAATCAAATTATTTAAATTTTCAAAACTCGATTAAGTTATTCAAAACAACTTTTATCCTTGAAAACTCATTTCAAAAGATTTTCACTTTAAACCGAAATTTCTAATTTCAAAATCAATTGAAATTAAAATTTCCATTTCAAAGACATCAAATTTAAATTATCTGTGACTTAACCGATTTCCACGTGAAATCCATATTTGTGTGTGTAAAAGTGTAGTCCAGGGGTTTTAACACAATAGTGCAACATCAATCATCACAGATATATCGATAAGCGGTATAATCGATAACGCTTATCTTTATTCGCAGATTCATAGATAAAATAAATTTATCAGTCACAAGGATTCACAATTATAATTCGATGTGGGTTTCGGATAACCAACTGGAATCCGACTCCCTGTCGCATCGAAATTCAAGTGCCGTGTTACGGGCCAAAGGTTTGCATATTCATATAGTAATATATCACAGAAATAGAAATCACAGATCACGACATAAATCAGGACGTATCACAAAGCATCATATATCAGGGATATCAAACAATTCCTATCATTCAACAGAATCCAAACATTCATAAGTAAACTCAATAATTTATCTGATCATAATTAATTTATCAATTAATTATTTATTTCATTTCAAATTAGTTAATTAACAAATCAATTCTTAATCAATTATTAAGTCTTAATTACTTAATTATTTTATTTCACACTATTTAATTAATTACTTCATAATCAATCTATTTAACCTTGATTAACTATTCTTTAATCATTAATTAATAACTCTAATTATAAATTGATAACTTTAATTATCCATTTATTTACCATTAACGACTTAGTTAATCAATTATTAATCACTTAATCATTACTTAATTCAAACTCCAATTACAATTATAATTTAATTAATTGATTTCATTGTTCAACTTAATTAACATTTAGAAGTCTCTTCAAATTTTGAAAATCAATTATAGTATTAACTACAAACTTAATTGTTAGTTAACTTTATATCTAATTTAAATTAATTTCTTAATTAATCATAGTAATTAAGAGTTAGGAACATTGTGAAGGAATTAATTACATAATTAAACTTGTATTAAAGTTTAACTTAATTTGTTAAACATTTTCACTTATTATCATTTATAAAACAGCAGTTTGGAAAAGAAAAACCCACTAACCTGAGACCTCCCTGCACTAACTCGAATGGTACTTCGAGTATTTTATGCAATTTCCCCGAGTCCCCCCGCACGCAACTGCTTCTTCTCCCTTTTTTTTAAAAAACTGTGCCATGTTTTAAATTCAAATTTGTTTAAAATCACTCGTGTATGCATTCGAATCCCAACCCGAGCCATTCCATCCTTGCTTCGAGTCGACCAGCCAACAACTTCGAGCAACATCCTCTTCTTCTTCCAGTAACAATCCCTGTCACCACCACATCGACGTGCACGTGTACGACCAATCGCGGCAACTCCGACCCTTGCCGCTGCCTTCGACATGTGGTCGACCATCCCCTTGCGCCTCCTGACCACCCAGAATCTTGAATTAAACTCGAGAGCAAAATCGAGTTGTCTCGACCAAACGAACCCAACAACACATCACCTGAAAACAACCCCGCGCCACCTCCCCAGGCCATTATCGGCCACCAACTTTGGACCTTAGCCTCATCATCGTGCAACGCCACGATTGGCACCGGAGTTTTGAAGTCCGATGGCCCACAGGCGGAGCGGCGACCACGTTTCCCGACCGTATACTTTTCGAGTTTAAAACCCTACTTTTACTCCAACCTCGAAATCCTTGCATTCGAAATTTTTTTTGACAATTTTCTCATCATCAATGAAGCCCAAACAAGCTTCAAGCCAAATTTCAAAGATTTTAATTGAATCGTTTATCAGTAATTGGGGAAATTACAATCTTTATCTAAATTCAAACTGCTCTTAATCTACCTAAGTAAAAATCATCGTATTACCTTTAAAAATCATAACCTGATATGCTCATTCAAATTGTATGATTAAATCCATGATTTAAAATAGTTGAATTCATCAAAGAATTTTGTTTCACTGTAATTTCAAGTTTCACAGACAAATTTCTATTTATTTTACAAAAAAATATATTTTAACTCTTAGTTTAATCTTAAACAAACATCTCTTGTTTAAACACCTTATCCTAACAAGGATATAGATGAGAGGAATTGAAATTTTATTCAAGTTTATACTCTGTATATTTTCTTTTTTTTTTAAACAGAGATGAATCATTATATATATCAACACAAGCATCCAGATTTTCATTCCAATATACTCAGTTCAACAGCATGCAATCAAACTTTCATCAAGCTTTTAAATTCTATGCATCCAGATTCAATTAGAACAAGGTAAAGTTTACTCACAAGCATCACGAAAACAAAACAAGTTAAGCTTCTAAAAATAGGAGTTGCTCACCTTATTTTCCAGAAAGAACAGAGTTTTATTTGTGTTGAAAACAGGCTTTGAATTTCCAGTTGAAAGCTGAAGACTTTTAAACTTTGCAAGGTAGGAAATCTGGTTTTGAACTTGATAACTGAAGCTTCTTTGCTTCTTGATTCCCAAGCCTTGATTGCTTTGATATTTTAGTTTGAGATGTTTGTTTGACTGATATTTGTTTGATTTCAAGATGATATTGTTTTGTTTTGCATGATATTACTTTAGATTTCTTTTCCAGTCTAAAGATTTTTTTTTTCTCTTTTTTTTTCTCTGGTTTTGTTTGATGAAGACATCACTTAGTTTTCTTTTACTCAGTTTTCCTTAGCCAAGAATAAACGAATTTGAAATGGAGTTGATATATATAAAAGTGAAGTTGATTATTTGTTTATACAAAGCAGGTACAAGTGTTCATATTTTATCAAAGATTTTTATTTGCTTATGGGGGCTGATCTGCTGCATGCATCTATATTGTATGCTAAGATGTCTTTGCATTAATTAAGTTGTACAAAGTGATATAAATGCTTGTACCTTATTTTACTTGCTTCACCTTCTTTTCGGCTGAGAGGTATATATTGTGTAGGGTACTAAAGAAGATATTAATAAGACTTGTACCAATATACATTTTATAACTTTCCCTACTCTAGTTCGGCTGATACATTTGTTTTGGGCTAAAGATTTCTTTGTTTCTTCTATTTGCTTTCTTGTTTTACATGTTTGAATTGTAGTTGTTTGCACTTTAATAATATTTTGCCTATTTTCTTTGCTCACGGCTGAGATGATGGTAGTTGGTACATATATTTTTATTTTTGTTGACTTCAACCATACTTGAATATACTTGCTTTGCTTTTCATTCACTATTTTTATTTGTATATACTTCCATCTTTATAAAACTGTATAATTTATCTTATATATTTCGATTCTATTTATAACTTAATATTTATTATTATCATTTATTATTATTATTAAACCATTTAAACTTAGATTTAAACTCGAATTCAATATACATATATATTAATTAAAATCCCTAATTTACTCATATATCATATATACATATATATTCACATATATGTACAATATTCTTAAATTTAAATGATTTATATTAAATTTATTACGATCGGGGAAACTCGCAATCAATTATTATTTTTAATTATAAATTTTTTATTCAAAAATTCAATAAATTATCGATTTAAATAAATTTAAATCTGGGGTCGTTACAGGCAATACCATAGATCTATGAACGACTTAGGCTCTTTGCAGTATCGGTTATTAAGTTTGCAGAAAATCAATTATTCACGACCAATTTCAGAAAAAACAACAACACAACCCTCGGATCTAAAGACTACAAGCTCGAACACCAAACATATCCAATCAAAATTTATAACTGGCATGTAAAAATCAAATAAATTAAGGAGAGAGAACCAACCTTGATGAAATATTGCAAATTTTCCTCGCTGTTATTGGGTAATATGATGAGGAGGAGGAAGCGTTCGGGAATCCGAAGTCGAAGTCGCAGCCACAAAAAGAAAGTCGTCTTCAATGTTTCCTGGAGAAGAAGGACCGCTCCAGAAGCCACTCGCCATCGTTGAAGTCAAGAGATTGGGGATCGCGTGAAACCCTAGTTAAAAAAATAATAATTTTATGCGGCCGGAAACTGATGGGAAGGGGGGAAGAGTCACAAAACATATCATATGTAAAAATTACGAAACACTCCATTTTTCAGCGAATATTTACATGTTTACCGGCTAGTATAACACTTATTTGTGTTGCAAATTATAACCAATATGTTGCAATGTTTATACATATGACTATTTATTTTTACTAACACTTTTTTACTGTTGGTAGTTTATAACATCTATAAGTGTTGGAAATTGACATATATAAAATGTTGCAAAATTACTAACACTTTTTTCCTTCTCATTCAATTCAGATTCTCCTTCAGCATCAGTTGTATTTTTTTTCTTTCAATGTTCCCATTTGCAATTTTGAACCATCAAGCAGCAGCCTTTCTTTGGCGGTTATATTTTTAATTCCAATTAAGATCTGCATTCAATAAGCATCATAGATTTTATTACTGCTAAAATTATGTAGTATTTTCTATTAATAATTCTGTTTCAGTAACATATGAATCTTTTTTGAATGTCAAAAATGAGAATATAAAATCATTTAAATATTATTAACATCTTCCATAATTAACTGTGATAAACTAAGTAACAATTTCCTAAAAATTATATGCAAAAATATTATAAACGAAGATGTAGAAAAAAAATATTTTCTGTATTCTAACTTTGTATACTATATATTATGTTATAATGCTACCATCATCTAGCTTTTTTTTTCTATTCATATGTATGTTTGCATAATCTAATGCATCAAAAAAATGCTGGTACCATATAGCATTTTTTGTTTATATTGTCAAATGTAATGTAAGCATAGTATACTATGTTATAATGCTATCATCATCTAGCATTTTTTTTCTATTCATATATATGTATGTTTGCATTCTGATGCACTAAAAAAATGCTACAATTATATAGCATTTTTTGTTTATAGTGTCAAATGTAATCTAAGCATAATATATTATGTTATAATGCTATCATTATCTAGCATTTTTTTTCAACTTATTTTTATGTTTGCATAATCTAATGCACTTTACAGCCAAGCATACTATGGTTCGTATACTTGCAGATAGGGAGTCCTGTTTGGGTCTTGGTGCATGGATAACAAGCATGTGATACTTATACTAGCCGTTTTGAACCAATCCAATGGGCTGTCTTATGTAGGTATTACCTAACTTAGGCTTTTTTTTTATGTTCATGTGCTAGACATGGTACGTTCTTTGGAGGTCTGAGGGACCGTGAGTGCAAGATGAGACGTATTTGTGTTGTAAATATATGTTTACTTATATATATCACGTGTGTAATAAAAGAATCCAATTAAAAAAACAAGTCTAATACTCCATAAAAATGCTAGTATCGTATAACATTTGTAGTTAATTAATAGTCATGTATTAATTAGTAGCAGATGTTATAATCTATAGCATTTGTAATTAAGTATGTATTATATAAAATCTAAAAAAATAAGTACAATCCACAGTAGATGTATATATACCTTCTTGCTTTCCACATTTTATAAACAGTCTTTTGAGACTATGTTCCTCATCCCATTGAGTGACCATTTAGCAAAACTTGCCAAGTCCTTAGACCATTCCTTCCTTGGCTTCATTATATCGACGTGTTCACATAGAAAATACCAATATATAAAAAACAAAATTGTTATTTTAGAATTTATTATAATACAGTAGAATGTGAAATTATTTCCTTACCAGTGGTAGCATCGATCAACCAGACATATTTCTTGGTTTTTGCTTGAAAAAGTTTAGTGTTTTAATCAAAGAATAGTGAATACTTAAAGGCCATAAAACTTGATTCATTTTTTAAAATCAATTGCATATTGAAGATACCCTCAACTTAACATTATTTGATTGTCACGAAAAACAAACTGTTGGTAGTTTTCAGGGTTGCTTTGGAAAGAAACTTTAGGAAGTGAAAAAATGTTTCTCCTCTCAACTGACAAACCAAAAATTAAAGAAATGTCTGTTGTCGTTATTTTAAATTTTATTCCTCCTATAATGAAGCATTCCTCTTCAACACAGTAACATTCTATTAAATCATCTAAATTTTTTGAACATTTTCTAATGTTTTTGTTTCCTATATTACCCTAAAAAAAAGCAGTAAAAAAATTATGGAAAGATGTTTGTTTTAAAAAATTCCATGATTTTGAGTAAAACCTTTTCTTTTTTTAATCTTTACAAGCATTTTCACCAAGGCAGAAAGACTACATCTATATTGCATAGTTTCCTTATTTTGATTGTCTTTGGCTGCTCCCTTTCTTTTACGCTTTTTGCTGTTCAGTAGTTACAGTGAAGATTTTGTATCCTACAAAACACAAATAATGAAACAGTGTTAACTATGTTTGTGCAAAATGATTTTTTAGACTTGCACAGTAGATAAATCATGGTGCTACAATTACTTAATATTTTTTAGAAGTACAACATGTGTACTAAATGCAATTAGAATGATAACTACACTTAGCATTTCTACTAAGTGGTGTATTATTAAATCATGAGAATTATATAATATATTTAAAATCATTAAACAATAGTTAACTCATACAATACCTAAACCATAATGTTACAGTGATTTAGCATTTTTTGTAATAGTGAAATATATTTACTCTATGAAACTAAGATGATAACTAATGTTAGCATTTTTACTGGATGCTAATTTCTCTAGCATTATTAGAAATGATTTTTACTTATATAATACCTAAACCATAATGCTACAGTGATTTAACATTTTTTGTAACAGCGGAATATGTTTACCCAATGAAATTAAGATGATAACCAGTCTTAGCATTTTTACTGGATGCTAATTTCTCTAGCATTATTTAGAAATGATTTTTACTCATACAATACTTAAACCATAATGCAACAGTGATTTAGCATTTTTTGTAACAGTGAAATATGTTTATTAACTGAAATTAAGATGATAACTAGTCTTAGCATTTTTACTGAATACTAGTTTCTTTAGCATTATCAGAAATAATTTTAACTTATACAATACCTAAACCATAATATTACAGTTATTTAGCATTTTTTGTAACAATGAAATATGTTTACTAAGTGATTTTAAGATGATAACCAGTCTTAGCATTTCTGGATGTTAATTTCTTTAGCATTATCAGAAATGATTTTAGCTCATACAATACCTAAACCATAATGCTACAGCGATTTAGCATTTTTTGTACCAGTGGAATATGTTTACCCAATGAAATTAAGATGATAACTAGTCTTAGCATTTTTACTGGATGCTAATTTCTCTAGCATTATTAGAAACGATTTTTACTCATACAATACTTAAACTATACTATTGTAGTGATTTAGCATTTTTTGTAATAGTGGAATATGTATACCCACTGAAATTAAGATGATAACTAGTTTTAGCATTTTTACTGGATGCTAATTTCATTAGCATTATTAGAAATGATTTTAACTCATACAATACCTAAACCATAATGCTACAGTGATTTAGCATTTTTTGTAACAGTGGGATATGTTTATCCAATGAAATTAAGATGATAACTAGTCTTAGCATTTTTACCGAATGCTAATTTCTCTAGCATTATTAGAAATGATTTTTACTCATACAATACCTAAACTATAATGCTATAGTGATTTAGCATTTTTTGTAACAGTGGAATATGTTTACCCACTGAAATTAAGATGATAACTAGTCTTAGCATTTTTACTAGATATTAATTTCTTTAGCATTATTAGAAATAATTTTTACTCATACAATACTTAAACCATAATGCTTCAATCACTTAGCATTTTTTGTAACAGTGGAATATGTTTACCCACTGAAATTAAGATGATAACTAGTATTAGCATTTTTACTAAATTAACGAGTAAAAAATAATGCTACTGTAAACTAGCATTCTTATCTATATAGTTAATTACATCATACAATAAAAATGATAATTATAATCAGCATTTCTACTATTACTACTACTAAAATCTACTATTGCTACTATTAAAATATATTAATAAATATAATGATAAAGTAATCTAGCATTTGCTATAAAGTAACACTAACTCAATAATAAAAACAGAATGGTTCAGTATTACATCTGTTTCTGCTTGTTTTTCTCCATTTCAATCGTCTTCCTAGACCCCACTGCTGCCAAAGATAATTTTGAAGACACGATTTTGGTTTTCGATTGTGGCAACGAACTAGGAGACTGATTATTCGTCGATAGAGAAGATTTCGACCGAGTTTCCATAAGCATATACGATCGATTTTAACTATGAAGCTAAAGTGCAGCAGAATTGAACGAGTTTGTCGATGGATGAAGAATTTGAAACAATTTAACACGAATACAACTTGATTTGACAAAACCGTAGAGAAGGAAACGAAGCCACGTAGTTGAAAACGCAGGTCCTTCGGCTCAAATAATAAAACTTGCGGTCCAGTAATGAAAATATTTAATAAGTTTGACCTTTTAGCTAATTTCCTCAAAACCAAAATAAGTTTTAAAAAGAGAAATATGCAGCTAATTTCCACTTTTTTATTTATTCACATTAGCACACATCATCAAGCTGCATAAAAATGAGTCTTTTTTGGTTTTCTTCCCAGATATACCTTTTACTTTGAGGCACATAAATCAAATACTGAATTCTTCTAATTGAATTGATGCTATAAAACCTCCACTGCAGTGAGATTAAAAGGGAAAAAAAAAAAACATTTCTATCCACATAATCACTTTGCTAGTGCCATTTTACGCGAGCTCAAAACCAAATAAGTGCATTACAACAAAAGCTATAAATTTATTTATAAGACAGTCTTTTCAAATACTGTACACAAAAACGAAACCAACATTTCCCCCCTTTTTTTTCTTTATTTTGCAAATTCTATCTTTCCATTTCAACCGACCATTCTTCAAACTTATTATCGGGCACCATCTCATCAACGCTAGGCATATCTCTAACACAGCCAACAATCCTGTTCATATGCCACTGCACATGTTCAAACCTTTCCTTAGTAACACAAGCCTCCTGAACAATCACAGAAGCAAGGGACTTCAGCGCCAACGACCTGTACTTAAACCCCTCGCTTCTAGGAAACAAGGAGCACGACCTACGCCATCGCGGCAGTAAATACTTATCGGGCAGCACGAAACAATTTTTCAAAGACAGAACTTTCAGTGCATGCCGGCATTGAATGCCAAAGCTTTCGAACTGTTGGCACGTGCATTGTACGTTTTGCACTACGTCTTCGCCGGTGTCGGTGGTGGTGCAGTGGACGAAATGACCGCCTTCGGGGTGCAGCCGATGTCTGACGAGGTGGCTCCGGCCGTCCGTTTCGAATGCCGCGTATTGGGTCGATGATACGAGTTCCTTCTGGAGTAGATCGAAGGCGTATGGGGTGAGGGTGGTTAGTGCTTGTTCTTCCATTGGTGTGCATGTTTTGGTTTTTGTGCTTTGGTAGTTTAGTCGCATCGTTGCCTCTTCGGATGCTTGGTTTTGAACTTCGACAGCGGTTTCCATCTGAAATATTTTTAATAATAAAAAAAAAATCAATAAACACTAAACTCATACTGGTTCGCAGTAGTAGATACGAAAAGTAGTGGTGATTTCACAAAATTAAGGTTGCGTTTGGTTTGAAAATGAATTTTGTGGTCTGCGTTTTCAACGTGTACCTTTTAAATTGCACTGAAGATGAGAAAGTGGAAAACAGTTGATTTGGAAAATTGTTTTAACATATAAAATATCATTTTCTTGTTTTCTGTCTTTTAGATAATATCAAAAGCCATTTTTTCCCTTCCACCTCTTCCCTTTCATAGAATGATTATGATTTTCCAACTTCTCCTCCTCCACGCCATTTGACATAAGTTCTTCATTATTTTGTTTCCAGCAATATATACAAAAACCAGTGGCGATCATACATAATTAAGTCACTCTTTTTTTTTCAAGTGGGAAAACTTTACATAAGTGTGAGGTTTCCCACTTATTTTCTTATTTAGAACTGTCACTTGAAAACTAGAGGCTTTCACGTTTCCCAACATGATTTGGAACGTTTTTTCTCTATTGTTTTTCATGATATATGTTGCAATTGTTTTCTTCTTTTCGCTATGTCATGGTTTCTCAGATATATACCTTACTACAATTTTGTTCATACCATATGCACAAAATACTAATTCTCATAGACCAATACGCAATAACATATTGTTTTTTGCATGTGGTCCCTGTATGTTGTCATCATACAATATGGAAACTACTATCTAAAATGATAAGTTTGGCAATTTATAAGCTTTTAATGAGCTGAACCGTAAACACTATGCCAAAATAATAGATAAAGATTGTTTATTGCTATGGATGAAAATTCAGCTATTTAGCGCAGTCACATTTCATACCTGTGCAACAAAATCTTTCAAATGTATCTTCGAGGTCAAAAAGCTTTTGAGAAGAGACTTGATGAAGTCTTGCAAACCATTAGTCAACAATCCGGCTGAAAAGCATCCACGCAAATGCGGCAAAGCCCAATAAGTGCGATAATATGACAGTAAAGCTACATGTTTGTCTGAGCCAATTCCATAGTTAACAACCAACTGATGCCACAATTGATTGAATTCCTCCGAGCTTTCTAAGTTGCACAGTTGATGAAATTCAGACACAAATTTGTCGTATTGTGAACCAAGTGCTGAACCGAACCAACTAGGTAGCTTAGAGGTTATATGCCATAAGCCAAAGGCATGCTTTGCTAGTGGTAATTCACTGGCCATTGCATTTCTTAGTCCCTTATCCATGTCGGTTATCACTGTCTGGGGGATTTTTCCTTCCATTATTCGTATAAATGACTACAAGATCAGCATGAAGATGGTAATTTAGTTAGAAATTAATGGAATATATGAAAATCATTGAACGCGATAACTCTTTGTTTTTTTACAATTAAACTGCCAGACCTCGCATGTACTTCATACCCAAGATTTTCAGAACAGGATTTAAATTGTGTATCGTAAATCTTTCATAGCAATAATTTGTAATTTCAAGTTTGATTCTGATGCTTGAATTTCTACACATAAACCTAAAAATCAATCAGCATTCTTGTTTTATCTTTTCTTTGTCATAAAATAACAAAATTTGAATTGTAGATTCAAATAAACCTTTTGATATTATTAATTTCAGCATGAACTGAAATGATTTTTCTCACTGCGATTTTAACCGAGTTATGACCAAATTTAAAAATCGCCTCTTTAACTGAGAAATTTGACTTGAAACGGAATTTAAATCATACGATTTGAAGATTTTTTATAACAATGCTCATACCAAAGGCTTCCATGCAAGTACTCATTGGACAAAATATAACAAGGACTGGTGGCTTCAGAGTAGTACAAACTTTTGTTGAAACAAACAAAAGGAGTGTCGTATGTTTAGTTAGTTGATTTCACTTAAAGGTAATAAAAATATAATGAAGCAAATCCGATCATATTTAAGGATCCATGTGTAATTTGGGGAGAAAAAAAAAACACAAGGCAAAATGCATACCTGCACTGCCCATCTAAAGGAATGTGGCTTGTCATCAAGCAATAAAACACAACCAAAAAATATAGCATTCCCGTAATTATCCACACCAAACCAAACTCCAACTGGTCGATCATATGCATACAAACGATAAGAAGTATCAAACACTAATACATCGCCAAATACTTTGTAGGCATGTATAGAATCAGGATATGACCAAGAAATGTGCTCAAGATCATGATTTTCATCCACTGTAAAATCATATCTAAAGTCTGGGTTCAACTCTGCCATAGCTTTACACGCATTAAAAAGCTCAGCCCCTTCATTTTCTCGATTAATATTTTTAGAAGCCTGAAGAAAGTTTCTAAGATCTCTTTCGGTAAATGTGAGTTGGGCAGATTTTATTCCTTTTTCTGAAGCAAGGGTCCTCATTATAGTGCTCGCACTTCCCCCGGTCTTGGCTAGAGATAAAACAAGTTCACGGTCTTTAGAAGATATGGTACGATATGCAGGGAGTTGTTTCACCTCTTCACTGTCCAACAAATCATGGTTGTGAGCATTACTAAAGTGAATCACCATCCACCTTGAAACTCCTTTCGAAATTATTTTCTTTATTATCATTTGAGCCTCACATTTACAACGCGAAGATTTCTTGTTTCTTTGCCGTTTAGGTTCGGCTGTTTTTCTTGGATTAGAAACACCCGCTCTATGACAAACAAGTTCTCGTTTATAAACTCCCAAGGGATGAGACTGGTTTCCTTTAGAGCGTTCTCTTCTGATAGCAAAACCATTTTTTCGAGCAAAATTTGTATAGTATTCTTGTGCTTCATCATCGGTTTTAAATGACTGCCCAACGTATGGAAGAACGTTGTTTGAAGTGATGTCGGTTTGTATTTGGATTATTCCTTGTGTAGTGTTATGGTCTTTTGCTGGTTCCACAGTTGCATCTTCTTCTTCCCCTTCTGCATTGCGTAAACATTTTGAATCACCACATATGCATTCTCTGCGTTGAGTAAGACAACCATTGTTCCTTGAAGAGGTCTTTGTCATTTTTACCACATTTTAGTCAGACCCATGATTGCCTGATACTGGTTTTGTAGAATAGCATCAGCAATCAGTTAACAGGATGAAGGAGTCGATGAATTAAGTGTTTATATGTCATACATTTGGTTAGATAAGTTATACTGTCTAGAGAATCTGGAATAATTTGGTTAGATAAGGTATATTAATCTGGAATAATTTGGTAAGTGTCCAGGTTACAATGGTTATAAATAAGCTAAATTTACTTATCTTTACATACATGATATTCCAATATATTCCCGAATCCTTTGACTGAGTGGCATATTAGCTTCAGATAGCCATTTCGGCGAATGTTGAGCTTGCTTAAATATCCACTATATTTGTGCTTTATGCTCATCTTACTTTGGCAGGAGGAAGCTAAAGTCAATAGGTGAATGTATCAAGCTTTAATTACACACACGTGTGTGTGTACGTATGTATATATGTATATATGTGTATGTATGTACATGTATATAACACACACACACACATGTATGTATAGAAAGAGAGAGATCCATATCCACCTCTTATTTATTCTTCAAAATCTCTCATTTGTTTTTTTTGTGCAATTATTTTTGGGAATGAAATAAAATTTAGTAGATATAATCCATTTGCTACCCAGACCATATCCATAAAAATTTGTAAGATTTGAAACATTTTAAACTCATTCAAAATAACAATTGAAATCAACGGTTAAACAAACATTGTCGACGATTCATATTAACTTGTATTTTACGAGTGAGATAAAAGTTTCAGAATGATGTAAAATTTTGTGTCTTGACAATAGCAAGATCATATCTACAAAACACTTTTGCATTTCAAAACTTCTAAACACATCAAATTTAAGAGGGAATTAGTGGGGATTCAAAGAAAACGGGATGTGGATCCTTCCTATATTTACATATGTATGTATGTATGTGTGTATATATGTTTATACATGTATGTATATGTATGTATGTATGCATATGTGTGTACAGAGAGTTGTGTTGTATAGCCCGACATTAGAACAGACGAAAATCAAGCTTGTAATTTGGCTCTTTGTTCTTACACACAAAAAAACATATACAAGCCAAATGTTCAAGTATCATTTTAAAGAAACACAATTCCTTACTATCAAGAAAATGCAAACAAAATATGAAATTTCAATAATAAAGTGGCACTTAGATAAAAACATCATTTAAGCATCGCCATATATGCTTTTTTGCTTGCAAAATAGCTAATCAACGTTGAATAATCAAGTTTTTCTACCAGCTCATTCTTAATTGAAAACATGATCAATCCATTTAAGCTTTTTCTACAACATTGTCGATTGAAGACAAGACTTAAAGAACATCACTTTTGAAAAACTCGGTAGAGACAACAATAACAGATACAATAAACAATAATTTACAAGCAAAGTCGGATTTGAAAAACAACCATTACAAGCCATCCGTTTCAAAAAAATTGATACTTCAATTGGACTTCTAGTTTCTTTGAAAATGATATTTTTCAAGATTATAATCTTTCCATTTTGGCATTTAATTTGGCTTCATTTTTTTCTTTTTATGTTTAGAGTCTTTAGACCAATGTTCGTGAACTCGGTTTCGATCGTTTGTTGTTAGTTTCGAACGATTTCGAAAATTTCGGTTGGTTTCAATCCCGGTTTCGGTTTTCTTAGCAATTAAATTAAATTAAATTATACTAAATCCTAATTAAATTAAACTTAACTATTGAATTAAATTAAATATTAACACTACACAACACAACCCAATATAACTTAAACCCAAAATAAATAATTTCAACCCAATATAACGTAAATATAAGCAACCTAAAATAGTCAAACCAAACTAGAGCAAATTAAACTAATTTCAACTAGGACTGTCAATGGATACCCAAAAAATCCGAAATCCGTCCGCATCCGAAAAACGGATAAATATTCGATATCCAGAAAAACGAATGTGGATGCGGTTACGAAGACATCCGCATTCGAAAATTATTGTTTATGTCAAGATTATATTTCAAATTATGTGTATTTTAATGCAATAAATGATATTCGTTTATTATTTTATTACGTTAGTAGTTTATATTATATGCACTTAATGCGTATTAACTACTCGAAACTATTTATTATTATCATATTTATTAATTTTTAACACTTTTATAATCAATGAGATCGAAAAATATTTATGTTAAACTAAAATTTTCTTTTTGTGATTCTTGATTTATCGGTCGTTAGCGGATAGGATAATTATCCGATATCCGTCCGTATCCGCGGATGCAGATATCCGATATTCGAAAATGATTTTGGATGCGGATATGCAGCTATCCGCATCCGAAACATCCGCATCCGAAAGCATCCGTTGACAGATCTAATTTCAACCTAAAACAACACAACAAATTAAATATAACTAGGGCAAAATATGTCGTACCAATCTTCATCGCTCGCTCAAATTCATGTTGACGAAAGCAAGAGGAAAATCGAAAGAAAAAAATGCTAAAGCAAAAAAAAAACACCGTCGAACCTACCCGATCTTCACTGCCGCACAAATCTTCAACGTTGATCTTGCTGAGGATGAAGGCTATAGCTGAAATTGAGGTCGATCAAGCAATTTGTTCTTTCAATTTCGATTGTATTGAGGTCGATCTTTAATTTGATTGATTTTTTACATACGGTAACTGAAACTGATTTTTTGATTGGATTCAGTTCACTCACCAATGACACTGATACGGTACCACCGAAATTTTGAAATACCGTTCGATACCTCAAACCATGCTTTAGACTAAGGTTTCAGAACCCCGTTTCAATTTATGTTTTGTTCATTTGATTTTTTTTTTTGTTAATTTCGATCAATTTTGGAAACTCCAGAAGTTCTGGTTTTAGTTTGGCTTTCGGTTTGGAAATTATAATAAGATCAAATATAAGCAATTAATCACATAGTTAAACTTCAAACCTAAAGTTTTAACCCAAACCAACCATAATTAACTCAAATTAAGCCTGAATTAACCTAGATAAAACTTAAATTTACTTTAGTTATTTAATAACGAGCGTCAAGACACGCGCTTCGCGCGTGATAAAGGCATCTATATTGTTTCTCTACAAACCGTATTTGTTTAATACGTTCAAAAATAATAATTTCCATAAATATTTAGTCATATTTCTGTGTTGAATCATACGTAGTTAATTTGAATTTTTATTTCTAAGTTTCAATGTATAATTTTGTTAGTTTAAATTTATATTTATATTATTAATTAATAAAAAAATGAATTTGTAAAGTAGTTTATTTGTTAAATCATATTTTTAAGTGATATTAAGACTTGGTAAATATTTGTAAAGAAAACTTTGAATTTGCAAAGCAGACTTAATTGTCAGATCTTATGTTTAATATAAGAGCATTTTTGAAACTTCGCGGTCGGACCAAAAAGTTGCGCTTTCAAGCCAACTATTAATAAAGATATAAGCTCAAAGCAACCCATTTAATAGTGGAACACTAATCATTCAGCATACCCAACCCAATAACATTTCCCCTCATCAAATTCATCGTTTCTACCGCCTCCATCTATAATTCGTTTATATAATTAAAATCCCTGCAAATAAACTCAATAAGAAATCAAATGTCTACCAGATTGGGGATGCAATGTCTGTTGAGATCAGATCGATGCTTACTACGATACTTGCAACGAGCTCGAATTTAACACTAGAAGGTCGAGGTAAGTTTTAGTGTTTGAATTAATTTTATTTTATTGCTTTATTGTTTGGATTTTGCATCCTTTATCTTAGCTCTGAAACATACATACAAGAATTTTTAGATTTTTTCCTTTTGCCATCTACTGTTCCCCTAAAGAATTTTTGATCTAATCTTGTCCCGACATCAGCCAAAACCGAACCAAAATCGCGGAAATCTCGGGATCCCGGCCGAAACCTATAACCTTGGTTTAGACATACAGTTCTATCAACCTATATCATCAAGCTCACACAATTGCAACACCTAATAGCAATTCAAACTTGAAATATAATATAAAATCAACTAAATGTTTTATCTGACGAATAAATCTGCAATTAATCATTTCTGCTTTTGAATATAATTATAAACACAAAATTACTGAATTCTGAACACATACCAACCTTTTGAAATCAATAAAATAATCTAAGACTATGAGGCGTATCTTGCCGCCGCCCCACTGTTGTCGTTAATTCAATAAAATCATCACGTCATGACTCACTATTATATGGAAGCTTTTATCAAATAGTTTAATTCATTTTTATTCTAAAATTTATGCTTCAAGTGGACTGGATAGTAGAATTATGAATAGGAAAAAGGATATTTTACTCTTTTTTTCTAATTATTATTGAGAATTCACTCACTAAAATGTTTTAAAAACATCTTTTGCTCTAAGCTCTTTTATATTTATTTTTTGTGCTCTTATATCTGTTGTATTTTATTTTTCAGGCTCCTGTTTTTATTAAGACTAAAACATTTGGGCGGGAAGAAGGGAAATTTCTTTGCTCCACGCCCAAGCTTGGGCTGCACTCCCCATCTTTGACAGGAAGTGTTATATATATATATATATATATATATAATTGGTGTACCAAACTTCTAAATAGCATTCATCAAACACAACTAATTTTTTGTTCAACACCACGTTCTCTCACGCCTGTTATGTTTGAATATGCATGGAAAAGACCAAAAGGTAGTTGCTTAAAATGCATTCTAATATCACGTTGAGAAAAATCTCTTCCCAACAGTAATTTCCTATTTTGCATGCACACACTTGAAGAAAAAAATGAAAGAAAAATGCTGATGTGCTTGATGTTGCTTTTACATTGAGGTTTCAAAATATACCACCAAATATTCCGTTTTCGTTATCTATTAAGGTAAAAACCACTGTTTTAAATCTCGGCTATCTCGGCCGAGATCTCGGCCGAGATCTCGATTGAAGGCTTGGACGAATCGAAATATAAGATATCGGTTAATATCTCGTTTCGATTATATCGGCCGAAATTTACATATATCGGCCAATATTTGAAGCGAAACGATATTCCGAGATAACCCGATATATTGTTTTTTTTTTAAAAAAATAGGCCTATCTCAGTCTATCATAAAAAATGAACAAAGTCATTTTCTTTCTGATTCAACTTCTCAAAAAATTACGTTCCTCGTCAAAATATCGAACTTCCTCTTCTCCAGAGAAAAAATCGAACTCGCTCTTTTAAAAAAAATCGAACTCTCTCTTCCAACATCCGACAGCTCGCGGCTGCTTCCAGTTTTCGACTACTCGATCTCGCTTTTGACAGTCTGCAGTTTCATCTTCGACCAATCTCTCTGCTTTCTACATGTATGTAAATTAGGGTTGTTTCTATTTTAATAAAATTCAATTTTTTAGAAATTGAATATACGGTATAATTTAGAGTAGATTTGCAAGTAGATTTAGTTTGTTATTTTTATTGCATAACCTTCTGCAAGTAGATTTGAATTGCCTGAAACCCTTCGATTCCTTATATCTTTTATATGCATTTGCTTTTATTTGCATCAATTTATAATACTGTTATTATATTATTCTTACTGCATATATGTAATTGTATAAAACCCGCTTTTTCAGTTAATTTGTCGCCTTTCATCTACTTATATGTAATTGTTAAAACTGATGATGTTTTGTAACTTTTGTTGAACAATTTCATATAGGTGAAGTATAATTGCATTTATTTTTTCAATTAGAATAGTGAAGATTAGTTGCAGTAATTCAGTAAATGTTAAATAAACCGATACCATGCATTTTTTGCTATAAATTATGTGATGTGTTATACTCCGATATGGTCCCGAGATGAACTTTAGGTCCGAGACGTAAATCCAATATTGGCGCCCGAGATGCACTCGTCTCGTCCGAGATCTCCCACGATACGATACCGAGTCACTAAAATCGCCGAGACGAAACGTGCCCGATATCCGAGATTTAAAAGCTTGGTAAAAACTAACATAATACATTTTATAGAGATCATCACCTTAAACCATTCTTATAGGTGTGTAATCGAGTTAAGTGAATCATGCGTTGATTGCATGAGTTTTGAAGTCAAATAGATGAAATCTTTTTCCAAAATTATGAATCAAACTAAAAGCAGATGAAATACTAAAATTGAAATTCCAACCTCAGACGAGTTTGTTATTTTCTTGAACAAGATTATAATTTACATATATATGAATATGATCCCTTACCATTACGAGCATGTGTCGTGAAACATGCTTCACAAAGTTGAATAATTCATGCACTACTCATTTTAAATGAGTCTTTCACATCTTTGATTTGGGATGCACTTAGGAGAAGAGTGCTTGCATGCTATAATGGGTATATAAACCTCGCTTAAAAGCATTGGCCTAACTACATTTACATATTTTTGCAAGGAAATTATTTCTTGTTGACATAGTTTTTAATAGTAAGTATTTGTTAAATGAGTGCTCTCCTCGAAAGAGGATTGCTTATTTTCTCAAACATAGTAAGTATTTGTTAGTAAATTGAATGCTGACAAAATCTCCCATCAGCTTATTAGAATTACGATGTTATCAATACACTTGTAGTTGAAAATAGATTATAAACAGTTTATTTCTTTAGCTACTGAAGCTACCAACAGCTAAAGTTACCATGTGCTTATAAAAGGTTATCGCTGAATCATGTTTGAATTTGAGGGGAAAGATGATTTAACTCATGTTTTCACAATGAACACATAATATATGATTATGCAAACAGGATTTCATGTTTCATATCGGATACAACCCATTTTTTCTAGCAATTTTTTTTAAGTGACGTCTTTTTGCCAATTTTACAGCATTATAGGCGCATGGACCTAAATTTATATATAGGGTCGGCCCAAAGAATGGGTCGCTCAAGACGCACTTGATTTTGGTTGCTTCAGTACGGAATATGCTAGCTTCTATGATTTTGTTTCCTTTTATTATAAGCTTCACGATTACTAAATCTCTCACGTTTTTAGTAGTCTTCATTTTTTGGCATAGTATCTACTATCTAATAACATATTTCAAATAAACTATGTTGCAACTAATTATTTTATTTGTAAAACCGTTATTTTTTATAAAATATAAACGTCCATTTTGTTTCATTTTGAATTTTGTATTTTGCGTTTTTTAACATTCATTACAAAATATGAGAATAACAGGAGAGAAGATTTAAAATTCTAAACTATTACGACGATGGAGGAATGACGGAGGGAATAAGATGTTTTCCATGTTTTTGTTATCGGAAAGATTTGTAAAACAGCCTCCTTAAGTTTCAAAATACTCAACCGCCCTCTTCCAAAAACATGTTATTAGAAAAATTCTTTTTAAGTTTTAGGATATTTGCGAAAATTCTGCAAATATTTGGAAGGTCTACAGATATTTGAAGTTTCCACACTGTAAATATTTATAGAGAAATCTACAAACATTTGTAGAATTTTCTATAGAAAATTATGTGAAAATATTTGCAGATTTCTTTGTAAACATTTGCATTTTAAAAAAATAAAAAGAAATCATTTTGATAATAGAAACATGCTGTTATTATTCAAATTTAATTTTCGACGGAAAACAAATTTTCTTTTTACTGAAATTAGAAATAGAGGTGTAATGTAAAACATATTTTTGAAAACGGTTTATAAAGTATTAATTCTGAAAATAACGGACGTAACCAAATTTCCACTTTGTTATATTCGGAACACGAAAAACAAAATAAATTTGTTTTCTATTTTGTATGTTAAGTTGTTAACTCCATTTTTCAGATTGATTTGTCTTCCAAAAATACATGTACCGTGTGCATTTTTGTTTAAACGAAAACCCAAAACTAAAAAAGACAAACCAAACGGGGCCTAACATTCAAATTTGAATTTCACTGCGTAAAAAATTGATCAACTCAAACTCAAAATCTAAATAGCACCCAATTATACTATAAAACTGACCATCATTTTACTTATTATTGTTTTTAAACAAGGTTTGAAAACTCGGTTTCGGTCCTTTGCAATTTTCATAGTTTCGAATGATTTCGAAAATTTCAAAAGTTTCAGTTTTTGTTTCGGTTTCGATCCTGATTTCGGATTTTACTGGTTTCTTGTAAGTGTAATAATGGTCTCTGTAAATAAAATATAATATACATTGAACTTAACAACAAATTCTACCAAATCCTAATCAAATTAAACTTAATAATCATATATCAAATTAAATTAAATGACTTCAAATTGAATTTAAAATAATGTCATATTAAACTTAACTCTACATACCACAATTAAGCCAAATTAAATAATTTCAGCCCAACATAACCTAGTCCAGCATAACTTAAACAGACCTAGGGTAAATTATTCTAGCTCACTGTCCCAAATACAATCTACTGCTCGAATTCATATCAACCAAAGTTAGGGCTGGAGAAAAATCAAATAGTTGCTCGTCCTGTTTTGCTCGAAAGCCGAAGTTGAGTTTGAAAGCTACAGTTGACGTCGATCTTGCTCGGGTATGTTCTTTTGATTTTGATTTCAATTTTTTGTTTCATTTTTGTTGATTTTTCATTTTTTGTTTCATTTTTGTTGATTTTTCATTTTTTGTTTCTACAGAGAGTTGATTTTTTGTTTTTCGTTTGGATCTTGATTGATTTTGGTTCGTTGCGATCTTGGTTGGCTATTTTTTTCTACATCATAACCGAAACTGATTTTTTCGACTGATTTTGGCTCGCTCACCACGGGCACCGGTACGGTACCCCGAAATTTCAGGGTACCGTCTGTCTGATACCTCAAACCATGTTTTTAAAACCACCAAAATACAAGTTGCTCCAAAAAATTCAATATCGTGACATAAATCAAATAAAATAGCAATATGTTTGGTCTTAGGGGCAACAAATGTGGACATATTAACAGATGCTTCCTGAATTAAGAAGTGTGGCCTGAATAAGCATATACAAATGATACAAAACAGTAACATATGTTGAACAGGCATAAATTCAGCTCAACATAAACACATTTCCCAATTGATTTTTACAGTAATTAACCGTTCAACATTTGATACAAAACAGCAGTTAAGCATAAATTGATTTATAATAATTAACTAAAAAATTTACCTCGTCTCACTAGCTCAGATATAGGCGTACAGTCCACCGGAAATGAAGAAATTAGAGTGATATGGCAGCTGTGGACGGCGGTAGAATGAGGAGAGGCAATTGGCGCCGAACTGATGACTGAGGACTCAGAGACGGCTCAGGCGACTGTGGAGAAATTTCAAAACCCTAATTTTGTATAGGAGCAGCGGCTCGTCGTTTGTGGAAGCGGAAGGAGCCAAAATGATTGAGTTTTTTCTTTCTTTCTTTCTTTTTTTTTCCTGTTTTAATTTTTTTTTTATTTTTTTTATTATTATTTTGTTTTTAGTGGTGCTAAGGACCCAAAAAAATTCAGGTGTTAATGGCCGACCTGCAAAAAATGATAAAAAACCACTATAGTCGATGGGCAACCACCGATCAAATAAGTGTTTGATCGACGGTTAACCGTCAATCGAGGATGGACGCGGTAGCCCTTAGCGTTCAGTCCGGTGTCCTTAACGCCACACTTTTATTATTATTGTTATTTCTCTTCTTTGGAGTTAAGGAAGTGTGCTGCGGTACACAACACAAAAATATTTCACTTAACCATTAAAATTTTATTACTTGATAATTTCTTCTATTTGCCCACACTTAATAAAAACCTATAATTGGTGTGAATAAAATAAGATAAGGACTATATCTATTATCACATGTTAATTCTCTTTTTCCCAATAATTAGTAGATAAGAATTACACACAAATTTTTTTTCTCATCCATCTTTATTATTGTATATTTTTTTCTTCTTCTTTTGTTTCTTTTCTACTTTTTCTTACGTTGAATTCCTTCTTTCTATTTTCTCATATTCTTTAATTCACGAAAGTTAGAATGAAGACTTACTATAATTCTTACCAGCTTCAAAAAAACTGTAAACTGAGTCATTAAAAGAAAATATTGTTCCTCTTCTTCCTTCTTAGGTTGAAGTTCATAATATATTTTTTATGGTTAGATAATTTTCAGAGTTTACGGAATTGAGTCAAAATTTTCTGCATACTGGATTCATTGGATAAAATTAGATATAAACATGAAGCTTTATACAATATTTTCAATGAGGCTTGGAATAGTGAATATGAAAATAAACATTTTGCTATATTATTTGAAAAATATACGAGCAAACTAGGTATTTTCACTTTTTAGTTGTTGTTGAGGTGGAAAAGAGAAATAATGGAGGGCTAATAGATTTAGCCCAAGATAAGAAGCCATTAGAGAATGAAAAGTTGTTTTATGTATAGAATACAATACAAATGAGCTCTATTTACAAACTTAGCATATGATAAGAAAATGACAATAATGCCATTGTAACTTTAGCATATTCACGCGTATTAATTATATTATAGCACCCCACCCCTTGAATATGCATTTATAAAGATGTTAATAATTATTGCCTCGTTAAAAACCTATATCATGAAAAAAAACACATCGGAAAGAACCATAAACAATGAAAAGGGTGCAATTTTATTTCATCTTAGATAATATGTTCCATAATGTTATCAAGGAGTTCATGCTTCTGGATCAAGTCAATGCCCCCATTAAAGCCTTACCTATAAAAATCCATTAGGAAAAATATCAATGAAGAAAAAAGAGTACATTATAGCATACTTCTAGATACTCCCTTGAATTATAATGCATTTATTCAATCACTCTGTTAATGTAATAGAGTATGCCCACTTATACAACATCTTTTGAAATGTTTGTTTTGAAAGTGCCTTTGTAAAGGGATCTACGGGATTTTTTTTTTGAGATTGGATTTGTTATACCTTTACTTGTTATCTTATGCGTGAACAAAATCTTGGAAGATATATACTTGGTCATGTCGCCTTCGATATAACATACTTGAATTTGAACTATGCAAGTTGCGTTGTCCTCGTAATTAATAATCGGTTCCTCTATAGTTGATGGGAGTTGATACCATTTCAAATGTGTTCAACTAATGATCTTATCCAAATACATTATTGACGCGTTTCGTATAATGCCAATATTTTTGTATGATTGGACGAGGTAGCTACTAAAGTTTGCTTTGTAGATCGTAATGAAAGAGCTACATTACTATTAGTAAATACATAATATGTAATATTCTTCATTCTGAAACCTAAAGATGAAACCCCATTGTGCTGCATTCACCTTATAATTATCTATCGGCGACAATATTAGTTCAGTATATATGGTAGTCTAAGTGAATAGAGCAACTAAACATAGTTCATTACATATAATAATTCTTACATTTTTTTTTCATACATCCCAAATTATGTCCATGCAAGGTAAAATATAAATTATTACATAGCAGTATCAAAGATCCGACATACAATGTTGACAAGCCCTTGTAGTCCCTTGGACTTAATAATTACACAACAAAATTTAAGCTGCTATAAAAGTAATAATGACAAGGCCTCCTGCCCATCATCGACTTCAGCATAGTCTTGATATAAATCCTATCTTCAATCAATGACTGCAAATCTTAAATCCTATTAATTCAACATACTCAAATTAGTACATATGAGTTTATCCGTTGAAAATAGTAAACACACGAGTCGTACGTTAGTTTAGTGTAAATAATAACATTGCTCATCTATATTCCTTCGCCAGTGGGATCACGCCGCTAAAGCATGGAACAGGTTTCCCCACACTAGCCTAGGTTGTAGTACTCAATATAAGACTATCATAAGTCGTAGGTCACACCAGACAATATGTTAACATAAACATATAAAGCATGTCCCAACTAAACTAAAACTATCTTAGGTTTAGGGTCTCAAACATAATGCTTAGAGATCATATTCAAATTTGGAAAATACTATCCGTGAAAAAAAAAAATGGTTTCGTTTATTACAGTTTCTACGCCAAAAGGTACAATCTCTCCCGGTCTAACCCGTTTGTTAGTTTCATGTTGTAAGGTACAACCCTAAGCAATCTCATTTTCTTTATGTTTATACTACAACGTACAACCCTAATCAGTCTCGATTTTTAAGTTATATACTGCATAATACAACCTTAAGCAGTCTCGGTTCTTTAAATTTTATATTGCAAAGTATAGCCCTAAGTAGTCTCGGTACTTTAAGATTTATACTGCAAAGTACAACACTATGCAGTGTCGGTTCTTTAAATTCTATACATCAAAGTACAACTCTAAAGGGTTTATTTTCTTTTTTAAAGCTTGAACCCCAAAAGAGAGTAACAACCACTACTGCAAAAGCATACAACCTACCTGGACGTCCCACGTCCCTTTGGAAGTCGAATGTTGAACACTACCTCTTAAAGTAGGTGCATTCGAGTGAGCTCCCCGCTCGACGTCAATAACCTTTTTGAACCCGCGTTACTTGTAAGTTCTTGCATATTTATTTCTTAGTTATCTCTAACTTTCCAAATTTCATCTAGTTGTTCATTATTTGGTTTCGTCTTTAGTTATTCTTTTAGATTCGTTAGGCTCACAACCTACCTTTGGCTATCATAGGCCTCGAAACTATTCTCACGACACATCAAGCTTTAGAAAACGCAAAGTACTACCTTCAGCATTCTCAAGACTTGGCTCTCGGTGTTAGCTCTCCTCCAAAAGCTAATAGATTTCGATATTGACTCTCCCGAAAGTCAATAGGTCTCGGCCGTCGAACACTACCCTTGGACTTCATCTTAGGATAACCTGTTTTATTCACTCTTATTGGGAACTCCTTCGGCAACCTCCCTACTATCGCCTTCGTCCGGAATCCACATTTGAAGTTGTTATCCACATATTTTTCGATCACCATGCTAGGAAAAGTTATCAAGGGAAAAAGAAGTAACTAAGTCAATAGGAGGATATGGAAGCATTATAAAGAATGGGTATCAAGCTTGAAAATGCACGATGATATAACGAATCAATAAATTCATGATAATTCATGAAGCTTCCAAGACAGTGATATATCGAACCTTTAGCAGTGCTCTATCGATAGGGGTATCGATCGTCTAAAGAAAACATGTCAGACTTGGAAACAGTGAAAGTCGTTAAGTCTATAGTTCTAACAGTATCAATTTTCTGATATAAAGGCAAGTGTTGAGCTTCTGCTCAAGATTTGAAAATTTTAAAGGAATCAACGATGCTTGAAGTCATCAAGCTACAAGAGTTGTTGTGCTTGGAAACATCAAGGTTGTCGAGTTTGGACAACCATATGAGATGGCGTCAAGCCTCAACAACCATAAGGGTTGTTGAGCATCTAAAGCAGAAGATAATGTCGAACCTTAACAATAATTAGGATGCTAAGCATCCAATAAGTTAGCAAGTCCCAACAAAGAATAAAGTGGTATCGAGTCTCTAAGGAATAGCAAGCCTCGAAAACAGTAAGCGTTGTCGAGCATCTATAAGTAGAAGGTGATATCGAGCATTTAACAATAAAGAGAAGGTATCGAGCTTCTGAAAGGTGATGGAGATGTCAAACCAATAAAAGCTTAGAGATATCGAGCTACAATGAACCTGGAAGAACAGGGGATATTGAGCTTCCATAACACAAAATCTATTAAACCTAAAGATAACAAGGATGTCAAAGATATAACAAGGGATATCGAGTGTCTACAGCATGGAGGCTGTTAAACCTAAAAATAACAAGATGAAAGAAGGGATGCCACACCTTTGGAAGATGTCAAGTATTTAACTACAAGAGAAGGCTGCCATATATCTACAAGGAAAGATGTGTTTTCGAGTTTCTACAAATATAGGATGTCAAATCTCTACAAAGGAATTTCGAGGTTTCATCAGGATGGTGCAATCGGAGCCCTTGGATTCAAAGCTAAGACACTTGTCCATTATCCTACATGATTGATACTGCTATAAATAGACCCCCACCATTATCCAGGAAAGAGGAATCATTTCTTTCCCCATTTCTCAATTTAAAATTGAAACCCTAAATCAATTTGGGGATTATTAGAGCCGATTGTGACTTTTGAACTTTTTGCACATAAGGACTTGGACATTTAATTTTGCATAGCATATTTCCTTCGAATGTATATACTTAACTATTATTGAATATGGATTTGCATATGACTTTTCCTTTGGACTTGGACTTGAATTTAGACTTACATATTATTAATTTGTATAAGGCCACTAAGCCCTTTTAACTTGAAGTTTACCTTGCATATTCTCTATTATGCCCATTGACATATGAACAAAGGACTATTATATATTTATGTGAAATGCCTATTTTGCACATTGACATGTAAATGAAGGCTTACTGCTTATTTATGTGACTCACATATTTTACCCTTGAATATGCTTCTTGAACTTTTGGATAACTTTGTGATTATATTGAAACTAGTGGGGATTATTGGAACATTTTCGAATAATACCACCTTGTATAACATCCCGGGTGTTGAGCCAAAATTCTGGTTCAACGTTTTGGGGCTAGAAGGAGGGCTCGAACCTCCATCTCGTCGTTTCTTTGCTTTGAAACTGACTAAGTAAAACTTTTGTTTCAGGAAAACAATAAGGACCAAGAAAATCAGTGTTCTGAATGAAGAAGTACAACAGACAACCTTGGAGGATAATGTCACTTCGAACTTTAATTTGGAGAATACAGAGATTGGAAAACCTTTAGTCCCAGCAAAGCCCGTAAGCAGTGAAGCTAAAATTCAAGATTTAATACAGCGAATTACAGTTATGCAAGAGCTTCTTAAGAAAGTTCTCTCTTAGAAATCTTCTAAGACAGTTTATCAAAGGGGAGAAGAAGTGGAGTCTCCAGGAAGAAACCTAGACATCTCAATGCTCAAAAGTAAAGATAAGGGCAAAAGTATCATGGGCCCACAAAGGAAGAAAGAAATCCAAGATGAAGGACCAGCAATGTATCCTGCAAGATCGCAAGCAAAAGAAGACAATAAGGCCAAATGAAACATCGAAAGGAGAATCAAGAAAGGCTAGCAGAAAGATCTCCCGAGAAATCAGATAGCCCGATCTCATACAAAGAATATAAGCTCTACAAAGGGGTCTATCATGACGACGAAACCTACTTAAGGGACATGGCCAACAAAATAGTGAAGGATATGCTTGACCATAAGGGGAAGAGGACCCTTGACCCAAGGGTTAATAATAATTTTGGAGAAGCTCCTTTTATAGAGAAGATAATGACAGTCAGAATCTCATCCTAAATTAAATTCCCTTCACTGAAGTACGATGGAACCATCGATCTTGATGATCATCTTTTAGCTTTCAAAAGTAAAATGGACTTGAATAACACTTTTGGGGTAGCTTGTTACAGGCTCTTTTGTACAAGTTTCCATGGATCAGCAGCCAAATTGTAATAACCTGGTTTTTTTGGATACTTAATAATAAATATTAAAAATGGATTTTTGGGATTTAAATTAAATAATTTGAATTTATTTCAGAATATCGAAACTTTATAACATGGTAATTCATGATAATTTAAAGAATGGTAAGGAATATTATAATACAATAGAGGTTTAATATTTGTTAATTATTTTGGAATTTGAAAATGCGAATGAATTAATTTGGAAATAATAATAAATAGAATTTTGTAAATATCAAGTTTGTTTTGATAAGTGAATAAATTTATTAATATAGTATAGAAATTAATAAGTAAATGATTTGAATATAATGATTGATTAAATAGATTAAATTATAGAAAATAATTTTTGTAAAATAAATAAATAATGTTATAAATTATTAGAAAGTAAATTTTTATATAATTGATTTTGTATTTGGGCTTGGATATAAATTGTTGTATGAAGTAACGGGGAGAAAGAAAATAACATAAAATAAGACCAAAGCCCAATATCACAAGCCCATGACCTAAACCCTTACTTCTTGAGTTTTCTATTTCCAAACCCTTCTTTCATCGGATAATTTGTATCCAATTATAAATTCAAGCTTCTTGTTTACGTTGCTTGGCTTTAGAAAAATAAAAAACTTAACCAAACTCTATCATTATGGAAAATCAAAATAAAATCCAAAAATTCCCAAACTTAAATTCAAGTCTCTCGACGCTGTTATACACATATGGCAACAAAAGAAGCTAGGTTTCAATAATCGGTTGGAGTGTTGTGGGCATGCTTCATAAGGGAGGAAGAAAAGAGGAAGACACCATAAACAGGTGAGTTTGTACACTCACACCGTTATGTCTTCATCAATAATTCACGACATTAATATTGTTTGGTTGATGGGTGAGTTGTATTCATATGTGTGCTTGAATTAGTGGGATTAAAGACATTGAGAGAGCTTGAAAGGGGTAAGAGGATCCAACGACCTGGAGCATATTTGCTCCAAGTGGTGCACAGCCGATCCACTGGTTAAGAATGACTGATGTACCAGTGGGGGTGTGTTGCGTAAGTAGCCCAGGTGCATGTGTGTGAAGATTATGTGCCCGCGTGTGTTATTATGTGAGTGTGCACTTGTGTGTGTTCGTGTCCGTTGAGTTATATGTATTCCTGCCATTAAGTTTTGATTAGTGCATTCCTTTAGGTGAACATATTTAAGTTGCTTCCTTTTGTATTTAGTTTTCTACACTTAGTTTCACCTCCGGTTTAATTTGCCTACTTGTACACTTGACCTTGTATTGATGAGTATTTTTCATGTTTTGACGTATTTAACTCCACTATTTCACTGTATAAGTTTGTTGCTACTTTGTGTATGGTTTAATTTTGTTATTTTGGTAAAGATGAATATCTAAAAGCTTTGTATATGTTTTGTTAATTTAGATAAAGTCGGCTATAAGTCTAAATCCTTTGGTTATGAGGTTTGTTAATTTGGATGAAGTTTATGTTTCCACTTCTTGTATGGTTATCCTATATCTATTTACAATTAATATAAATTAAATCAAATATATGTATACTCTAATAAATATTTAATGGATATTGTGTGTGTGTGTGAATGTCAATGTACGTTTAACAAAATTGTAAAGTGGTTCTAATTATATTACTCAAATAGTATTTTATTAAGAAAATTATGAAATAATTTCTATATATGACATTCAGTTTTATAAACTATTTTAGGGATTAAAAATGAGTTTTCTAATGATATTACTAAATATTTAATAATCGACTAAATTTACAAAAACGAATAATTAGTCATCTAATGTAAACATTAAATTATATCTAAGTTTAGATGATTAAATAACTAATTCTGGAAAATGTTTATTATCCATGTCTTAGTATTTACTTTGTTATATAAAATTGTATGTTGTGAATAATTTATTATTAAGTATTGATTTGTTTCTTTTAATAATCTATTCTTATATTAGTTTTTTTATTATTCTTTCTTATTTATTGAATCATGACTATATGAATGATTCACCGTTGATGTTGACTTATTAGTATATGATACGGTGATGACGTCTTTATATTTGATTTGTGTGACTTCATTTCTATGTGACAAGAAATTTTAAATAAACAGATTAGTGATAACGTCTGGTATGGGACTTCTGGTAACACTTTTTCGTCTATTCATCGGACTTGTCATATAGAGATATCTAGTGTTGATCAAGTGCAGTTTATAAGCATTGAATAATTATCCAAATAACATACGATGGTATGGGATGTCGTTATGTTATTTGTTTGATTATTCTTTGTAAGTAAATGCTACTCAAACGAGGATTACTTATGTGTATGTATTAGTACTCACTGTGGTGGGTATATTATAGCCATGTGTTGGCTTAGTGGTAGAGCCATGTGTCGACAAGGGATTAGAGCTCTAGTTCTTTATAGTCATGTGTTGACTTACATACATATTAAGCCATGTGTCGGATTTCATCTAGAGCTATATATTAATTTAGGATATGAGTATTATATGTCATTCATCTTTGTCTAGCTCCCCTTCATGGTTCGAAAGTGAACTAGATTGGTCAGTATCCACCCTGATGGCCTAATCGTGGGATCATGCCCCAGATCTGTGACACCATTTTCTTATATAGTTGTGTGCTACTGCTGTATGGGAATACCCCTGTGTTGCCTTAGCTAATGGTCTATTACCATAGCAGCAAGTGTTGGGTTGTGACCAAGACTATGGGTAGACAAGCCATAAGCGGATGTAGGTCATGATGTCAATCGAGGAACTGAAGATTATAGGAACGGATCCGTCTACTTGCTGTGTACTAGTAGACCCTGGGTGACCGGAGCGTGTTGTGTGCCACAAGTCTCCCTTTCTGATTCGGGGTTATGCATGTGTTGTGGAGTGGCATATATTATTCACTATCCAATGAGTTAGCTATACTAGAGACCGTTTGTCTAAAGTGTAGTCAGTCCCCGTATATCCATACTCTTCTAATTTGATATTTTTGAGATTGCCTTTGTTTGTTGATTGTGATTTGGATTGTGATAGATTATCTTTGTGATTTGTATAATATTGGATATCATTTGGATGATTTGATGGCCTATCTCACATTATTTATTGATTATATGATTTTATGATATTATATTAGGGCATTGCCGTATGTCAGCCTTATTCGCTTGATGATTTGACAGGCTATCACCTATTGGATATAGTATTCTTGATTTATATTGATTTGTTTTATATGGGTGATGACATATTTTTGTGTGGTTTTGGTGGTATTTATGTTATGAGATGTTTTTGTGACCTTTTAAGTTGTTGTAATTATAAACCATGCATATGTCTCACACACACAAACACACACACACACATTATATTACATTGTAATCATTGACTTAAGTTATGTTGTGTTATTACATTATTATTCTTAGAATATTCTGTTTCACCTATATTTATTAACCTTATGATTTAGACATAGTCTGACCCATGTGTTATTTATATAATCTGGGGTCAGCCCGAGACATTCAGGTACAGGGACGATGAAATTAGTTTGAGTTTACCGAGCTTAGTGGAGAAAAGTTAAATAATTTAGCTATATGTTATTGTATATGATGTACTTTATAGATGTATATTCTTGAGATTGTATTTTATGTTGACATTGTATATTATGTATTAATATATTATCGTTGCGATCCGGATTTGTGTTTTCTAGTTATATACTGTATATTGTGTATTATTCTATCCTGGAGAGACACATGTTTATTGCTTTATGCCAATAATATGTACGTATAGGTGAATTATTATTTGATGTTTTAGTACATACCAGTGTTAACCCATGGGAATATTCATGTATATACCTCATACAGTCTCATTCTTCATATAATCTAACAATATTACTTTGTAATACTCTTGGATAATATGGGTATAAAGGTGGGATGTTTTAATTTGGTATCAGAGCAAGGTTAAAAACAATACATATTATATAAGAGACATGAGTCATTGGCCTAGATGAGACTTAGGGTCCCTGTCCCCTTGGGTATTGGGTAGTTAGCTTATAATAAAGATAATAGGAGTGTGTATATATATTATACGATAATTACTGTGGTAATCATCGAGGACACATATGTATTTTGTATATATATATATATATATATATAATATACTACTATTTATTAAGTATAAAACAGAAATTGAATTGACCTAGGGTGGCTGACATAAATTATTGTATTCTGATTCGTTAGTGATCAGAGTGCGCAAAGAAAATGTATGGATTCCTTTCCGCTAAGCACTTTGGATGTTTGTTCATATCCATGCTTGATTGGTTGATTATTACATGTATTAAATTATAATTATTAGCATTAAGTCCTTGCGGTGTGAACAGTATTGGAGCTACCATTAGGAATTTTGAGAATTGTATTTTTATAATACGTTAGTGCTGTGTTATTTTTTTGTAACGTAGTTGTTGGAAGTGATTTAACATTATAAAGGTTGTAAAGTAATTTATTATTTTAAGTAAAGCATTTGTAAATATTTCAATAAAAGTAAGTGTATGTTTTATATTGAAATCTTATGGTTTTGATTCATATCTATTTATACATAGTATTAGAAATTGTTTTAAAAAAGTAAGGAAATGATTTCATTAGCATTTTTTTGATAAATACATGTCTGTAGAAGAGTATTTGATTAAGTTTTACTATAAGTAAATGATTATTTTAACAAGATTTATAAAAGTAAATGTATAAAATCTTTAAATAACTCATGAAGTAGATGAGTGTTAATATGTTCATTGAGCGCTTTAAGAATTCTGGTCGATGCGTATAGCCTGTTAGTACCTTAGGCATTGGTTTTAATAACAACAACCATATGACATTATATAAAATATAGATACTAATGTTTTTATCAAGTTATATAGTATATAGTGCAGGATATTAGACAGGTGTTGATTTAGAAGACTGTACGGTATCAAGAGCAGATTCAAGAGGCTGATACAAAGATTCAAGAGTGAGTGATTGAAGACTCAGGAGTATTGAAGATTGAAGATATCAAGATATGTTATAGAGTCATAAATTATTTTGTTAAAAACCTGGTAGCACTTCTTTGATCTCTCTTCCATTTTTCAAAAAGGTTTCTAAAATCTATTCTCTAATTTTAATAATTTTTCAAAATATTATGGTTTTCAAAAGTGATTTTTAAGAATCCCTATTTTCAAAATAATTTTTCAAACATCTTTTTAAAATTGTTTTCAAATGATTCCTAACCTTTTAATTTATTATTTACAAGATTATTATATTTTGAGTAATTAAGTTTTTAAGTATGTTATATTTTAATATACTTGTAATCTATTATATCTTGATATAGTTTTAGTTTTATGCTTTATAAATGTTCATAGCATTTAAAAGTATATTTCGACATTTATTAATATTTTTATTTTAGATATATATTCACTTATATTTTATATATATTATTTTTAAAAGAAATTCATATTTAATTATTATACATACATATATTAAATATTTTAAAATAATTTATAAAGTTTCCTTAAGTTTTATTATGATTGAAATGTGTATAAACTATGCTTAAATGATTTTGCAAAGTATCAAAATATTTTACAAAACTTAGCATTTTCAAAACAAATTTTATTTAGTGGTTTTCAAAATTACAAGGGATATGTCGACATATCCCCATCATGTATGTCAACATATAGGCCGGGAATTTCAAAATTCAAATTTGAAAGGAAGTGTCTTTTTATCATATCTCTCCACGAATGGACATGACCGTTGTTCCTCTATAAATAAGGGTTTTCCAAACGAATTTTTGTTAACTACTTTCCCATATTTTCTCTCCTCTTTCACTCTCTTGATTTCTTAAAAAAATTAATCAAAATCTCCGCAAATTCAACTAGAATCAAATCCAAACTCTATCAGTTTGATTCTCTACTATTTCGTCTATGATCTCTCCAACTCTTTACTTTGCATTGTTTAAACTATAATCTTAAAAGATATCAATAGGATTCATAAAAGTTAGTAAACACTATTCACTCACTCTCTAGTGTTAAATTAGCCTTAAGATCCATATTCCGTAAACTAACATGGCCAACGTCATTGATAGGGGTTCCTAAACACTGGACGAGACATATGGAGATGAAGTTTTGAAAAGTTTTGGGAATTTTTGAAAATTTGAAAACTTTTGGATGTTAGTAAAGTTTTGTATATTGACAAAATATTTGGAAAGGAAGTAAAATATTTTATAATGTATTGAAACTAATATTTGGTGGTAATATTTTGAAGAAAGTTATATTTTCATATATTTTTTAATATGTATACATACTATGTGATACTTTATGATATATGAATTTGTATATGCAAGGTCTAAATTTAAAAATGGTTTTTATTTGAATTAATAAGGTTTAAAAATTTATGTTGTGAATAATACATGTTATGAGAAAAGTTTTTCAAGAATGAATTTCAACCAATTATTAGAGCAACCTTATAAAATTTAAGAAAGTAAATTTGGAAATGAAAAAGGTATTAATTTTTGAGTTTTGTGGTAAAGAGAAGTTTTGAATTAAGTAATAAGCATTTTGTGAAATGGAATTTGAGTTTTGAAATAAGTAAGAAATTTTTGTATGTTCAAAGGCAGTTTGAAGCTATTTTTGTGAGTCGGTAGAGTATGGATCTTAAGGCTAAATTAACATTAGAGGGAGGATGAATAGTGTTTAATGGATTATATTAATATTTTCAAATTCTTTAAGATTTTACTTGGAATGATGTAATTAACAATCATAGAATCAAAGTGTGGATAAAAGTAAATGCAGTAAAAGTAAAAAGGAAAGAACACACCAAGATTTTATACTAGTTCGAAGTTACCCTACATCCAGTCCAACAACATTCCTTGTATTGATTTTTTTTCAACTAGTAAATGCAAATACAATCTCGATTTCAAGGCTACTAGACACACACCTCCAGAATCCCGACCACAGGGTAGAGTCACTTGATTTACAGGCTACAAGCACACCCACTATATTTATGGGCTACTAAGCCCACCCAATTGATTTTATGGGCTACAATCACACCCATAAGTATAAAAGTATGATTTGATAGAGTTTTACAGACTCAGATCTTCGATCTTGATTATAATTGATCCTATAACTCTTGAATAGCAATTTGATCTTGGTTTGTGTGAGTGAGATAAGAGAAATCAGAGAGTAGATGAAGGAGAATCAAACTAGTGATGATTGAATTTGATTCTGCTTGAATTTCGACAGAGTTTGGGTATATATTGATTTAGAAAATGAGTGACTAGAAGGAGGAGAGATGAATAAGAAAATGAAGATTAAAAATTCATTTGGAAGTCTGGTATTTATAGAGAAACAACAGTCATATCCATTCTTGAAGAGATATAACGAAAAGATACTTTTTTTGAAATATAAATTTTGAAAAAATCGGCTACTATGTTGACATACATACATTGAGTATGTCGACATACTCTTTTTAAAAATTGAAAATACTTTAAAACGTTATTTTGAAAACTTGTTGTTTTGTAAAATAGTTTGATACTTTGTAAAATCATTTAAGCATAGTTTATACATATTTAATCATAATAAAACTTTATATAATAATTATAATTTTTTTAATATAATGTAAATAATATATATGTATATATATATAAATCAATATAATTATGACTTATTAAAGTATAAAAAAAAATTCAATACATACATACATACATATATAAACTTAAAAACACTAACATAGTATCTTTATCTTTATATAAGTATAAGAGTTTGAAAATCATTTTGAGAAATATATTTTATATTATTATTATATTATTAAAATATATAAAATATTTAAATTTAAAATATAATCACACAATATTCAACCAATATTATTATTAATCTATAGGATATTCACAACAACCAATAAAGAAACCAAAAAAATTCGTACAAGAAATTAAAACTTATGATATATTAAAAGCATATATTTTTCTGATCCATTTCACTATTTTGTTCTGAATTATGTATTGTTATGAAGCACATGTTAGCATTTTCTGTATTTGATTTTATCACTTGAGGATGTGTCTGAATCGTCTAATGTTGCAGTATAGGCTCTTCTCCATTTTCTTAAGGAATCAGTGTTTGGTGTAGTTTTTAGTTTATCGGGATGTGGATAGTCTGGTTTTAAATGGCCAGGTTCATCACAGTTATAACATCTAATGCCATTTCTGCTTCACTTTCGCTTCCTGGATATTTGTTGTCATTTCTTTTGAAATTGTTCATCTTTCTATATTTTAGAAATTTTCTGAAATTCCTTGTCATGAAAGCAATTTCTTCATCGTCATCACTGTCTGAATCCAGATTATCCGTCATTGCATTAGAAACTATAGAATTTTTTCTCTATTGCTTTGCTTTCTCTCCATACATATGTGCTTCAAAAGACATTAAATTGCCAATTAGCTCTTAAATTTTTAGAGTATTAATGTTATTAGTCTCTTCGGTTGCAAGAGTCTTCTGATCCCATTTAGGAGTAAGTGAATTGAGGATTTTTCTAACTTGATCCTACTCAGAAAAACTTTTATCCAGTTCTATATGTGAGTGTACTATACCTTGGAATCTACTATACATATTAGATATGGACTCATTTTGAATAATTGAAACTGGTTTGTTAACATGGAAATTTTGATCTGTTTAACCTTACTTGTGCCTTCATGTGTAACTTGCAAAGTTCTCTAAATTTCAAATGTAAACTTACATATAAATACTCTATTAAATTCATTTATATCTAGTAAACAAAATAATATATTCATAGGCTTAGAGTTACTCTGTGCAACTACTTTTTGGCCAGTAGTACATTGTGCAAAATTAGTCTTGGGTTCGATGTACTCAGTTAGTGTGATATTCCAAGTGTCTAAACCAATTAACTGTAAATAAATTTTTATTCTACATGATCAATATGTGTAATTACTGCCTAAAAAGTGGAGGTCTAGTTGTAGATTGCCCTTCAACAAATGAGTTACTAACAAGTATATTAACCGTGTTACTACTAGTACCATTACCAGTGTTGGTAGCCATTTAAACTTTTTCAAAAATCAGATGATGAATACTTTGAAAACCAATGCTCTGATACCAAATACGAGTCCGCGGAATATGGATCTTAAGGCTAAATTAATACTATGGGAGAAGGGGTGAATAGTGTTTAATGGATTATATGAATATTTTTCAAATTCTTTAAGATTCTATTTGGAATGATGTAATTAACAATCACAGAAATAATCATAGAATCAAAGTACAGATAAAAGTAAATGTAGTAAAAATAAAAAGGCAAAGAACACCAGAATCCTATACTGGTTCGGAGTTACCCTACATCTAGTCCCGCACAATTCCTTGCATGGATTTCTTTTCAACTAGTAAATGCAAATATAATCTCAATTTCAAGGCTACAAGACACACCCTCCAAAATCCCGACCTCTAGGTAAAGTCACTTGATTTCCGGACTACAAGCACACCCACTAGATTTACAAGCTACTAAGCACACCCAATTGATTTTACGGGCTACAATCACACCCACAAGTATAGCAGTATGATGTGATAGAGTTTTACAGACTTGGATCTTCGATCTTGATTACAATCGATCCTATAACTCTTGAATAGCACTCTGATCTTGGTTTGAGTGAGAGAGATGAGAGAAATCAGAGAGTAGATGAAGGATAATTAAACTAGTGATGATTGAATTTGATTATAGTTGAATTTTGGTAGAGTTTGGGTATATTTTGATTTAGAAAATGAGAGAGTGGAAGGAGGAGAGATGAATAAGAAAATGTAGATTAAAAATTCATTTGGAAGTCTGGTATTCATAGAGGAACAATTGTCATATCCATTCGTGAAGAGATACGACGAAATATACTTCTTTTGAAATTTGAATTTTGAAAAAATCGGCTACTATGTCGACCTACATACATAGAGTATGTCGACATACTCTTTTTCAAAATTGGAAATACCTTAAAACATTATTTTGAAAACTTATTGTTTTGTAAAATAGTTTGATATATACTTTGTAAAATCATTTAAGCATAGTTTATGCATATTTTAATTATAATAAAGCTTAATAAAACTTTGTATAATAATTTTGAAAATTTTAATATAATGTAAATGATATATATATAAAATCAATATAATTATAACTTGTTGAAGTATAAACAAAAAAATTCAATATATACAGAAACTTAAAAACACTAAAATAATATCTTTATAAATATAAGAGATTGAAAGTTATTTTGAGAAATATTTTGAAAAGATTATTTAAAACTAGGATATTTGAAAAACAATTTAAAACAAAATTAGAGAAGGAGAGAGATCAGGAAAGTGCTACCAAGGTTTTAACATAAATTCTACGACTCTATAACTTATTTGAAATATCTTGAAATCTTGAACTCTTCAATACTCGTGAGTCTTCGTTCTCCAACTCCTGAAACTTTATATCAGCGTCTTGAATCTGCTCTTGATACTATACAGTCTTCTTAATCAAGACCTTTTAATACCCTGCACTATATACTATATTTAACTTGATAAAACATTAGTATTCATGTTTTATATAATATTTATAGTTGTTATCATCAAAACCAATACCTAAGGTACTAACAATTTTGAAGTTACTCAAGGTTTGATAAAAGCAGAGACTTATGTAGGGATATTAAATTATGTATTACAGCAATGTGGAATAAATTTTTGTATTGAAACTATTTTATAAGATTGCGAAGTTTGTATATCTATAGAAAACATTTATATACAGAATTATTTTAATTAGAAATATCTATCTTATTTTTAGAAATATTAAATTTTATAGTCTGTATTTATATTATAAAATAAAGAGAGTTTTGGAACAAAATACTATTTTAAAAGATTTTTTTAGGATTTTTTAAAATTAAGAAATATATTGAAAATTTTATATTTAAAATCATGAATTGAAACTTTAGTGAAAGAATTTGTTGATAAGATTTTGGATTATTGTAAAATATTTTGAAATTACTTGAATTTCAATAGTGTTTGAATTGTGCATAAGATGAATTTTTGTTGGTTATAAGTTTATTAAAAGACAGTATTTTATGATTCTGGAATTATTAGTTATGTTATAGAGTCCTCCTAAGTAAATTGTGAAGACACAATTTTGTTTAGGGACGAGTCTGTAATATCCCCATTTTCTGGATAATTAATAATAAATATTAAAAATCGCTTTTGGAATTTAGATTAAATAGTTTGATTTTATTTCAGAATGTCGGAACTTTATAACACGATAATTAGTGATAATTTAGAGAATGGTAAATAATATATTAATGTAATAGAGGTTTAATCATTTATTAATTATTTTGGAATTTGAAATATGAATGAATTATTTTGGAAATAATGATAAATTAGAATTTTTTAAATATCTCGTTTATTTTGACAAGTGAATAAATTTATTAATATAGTTTAGAAATTAATTGAATATGTTGAATCATGGATTTTGATTCATGACAACGTAAAATAATTAACAAGAAAAAGCAAAGAAGATGCAACTACTAACCGAAGGAGATATGCTAACACTTTGGAGATCTCAACGTCACATTATTAAATGTGTTAGTACATATCTATTATTGTTTGTAGAGTAGTTATTTTTGTTAAAATCTATCCTCAAATCTTTCACAAACATCAACATAATAGCCATCTTCATTATAAGTTGGAAAATATGCATATATATGCACAAACAGCTAAAGCAGTCGACTGGTGCATTCCAACCAGTCGACTGGTTCAGCTGTTTGCTGATATATATGCAAACATGCACATAAACGTGTACACATCTTTTTCAACCAGTTGGCTGGTAGTTTTTGACCAGTCGACTACTGTATTCCAACTGTCATTTTTTTTGAAAAGACATCTCCTCTAATGAAGAGTCTCAATCCATATCTCTTCATAAAAGATGCTTCTTTTGATGAGAACTATTCGTGAATGATTATATCTCTTAAACAACTATATAAACAAATTAGTTCTACATCAAAAATTCATCAATTTTTATTTTTGCTTTCTGATCTTACTCTCTAATATTATTTTCTATAAAGCTATCATATTCTTCCTTCAATCCTTATTCACATTCATAAATTTGAGGATTAGATTATAGGAAGTTCTGTACATCATTGACTCATTAGTGTTATTAAGAACACGAGAAGTCAAGAAACTATTTTGTATTTACTATTGATCCGTTCTGCTGCTCGGGTCAAGTGAAGTCCTCTTCGGCTGTTGAGGCGAAATCCTGTTCTGTTGCTCAGGTCCTTGTTCAGTTGCTCAAGGGTTGTTTTAAACCTATTCCTCCGGGTTAAGTGAGGCTATTGTTAGTTGGTTAATTCCAGAAGAAGTCTGGGACTGGACGTAGGACGGTGCTCCGAACCAGTATAAAATATCTGGTGTCATTTTACTATATTGCTTTTATATTCTGCACTACTTACAGTATTACTATCTTCACTACTCTGTATTATCATATTTCCATATTACACGATCCGTACACACTTTCATTTGGTATCAGAGCAAGGCATCTTATAACCGTTACACAGTTATTTGATACTTTGCTAATATGGAAAATAACACTAGCACTGTTACTAACACTAGTTTTACTGAAGGTCAATCTACTGCACGACCTCCATTCTTCAATGGCATGAACTATAATTACTGGGCTACACGTATGAGAATCTATATGCAATCTAATAGTTTTGAATCATGGAATATCTCACAAAAAGAATACACTCCTCCTACTGGAGAATACTCTACATGGAGTAATACACAAAAATTAGATGCAACTGCCAATGCTAAAGCAATGAATATGTTATTTTGCGCTTTAGAGAAAAACGAGTTTAATCGTATTAGTATGTGTGAATCTGCATATGAAATATGGCATACACTGAAGATCACACATGAAGGAACTAATAAGGTTAAACAAAGTAAGATCTCTATGCTCAAAAATCAATTTCAAAACTTTAGGATGAAGCAAGATGAATCAATTAATGACATGTATTCTAGATTTCAAGACATTTATCATTCACTATTAGGACTAGGAGAAAAATATACAGACTTTGATATTGTTTCGAAAATCCTTAACTCTTTAACGGATGAGTGGGAAAGAAAAGTATTAGCTATCGAAGAAGCTAATGATCTCTCTACCATGAAACCAGAAGAGTTAATAGGAAATCTAATGTCTTATGAAGTAAATTTGCAGGCAAAAAGAGTACAGGCACAAGATAAAAAGAATATAGCTTTTCATGCACAAGAAGAAGAAGTTTCTGATGATGAAGACTTGCATTCATTGCTAAAAATTTCAAAAAGTTTTTGAAATTTTGAAAAGTTAACAAAAATAGCAAAAGAAGTTTCAATAATGGATTCAATAAACCATCAAACTTTGCTCTAGAATGCTATAATTGTCATAAGAAAGGTCATATTCAAAAAGATTGTCCAGAACAGAAGAAAACCTACAAAAACAAGAGCAAGAAGGACAATTACAAAAGGAAAGCCTTCTCAGTAACATGGGATGATTCAGATTCCTCATCATCATCTGAAAGTGAAAGCGACAATGACACTGAACAAGCTAATGTTTGTTTTATGGCTACAGATAACGAGGTTAGTGATTTCACATTTGATGATTTAATTGAGATTAATTCAGAACTTCTAGACACTCTTAAAAATCTCAAGAAAAAATATAAGGAAACTCGTGAAAATCAAAATAAAGCAGAATTTGAAAAGAATATGCTTAAAGATGAGAAGAAAATACTAGAGGAAGAACTTGAAAATCTTCAAAAATCATTCTCTAATATTAATTCTCAACTTACCTTATTAAGTCAAGAAATTGAAACTCAAAAAGATAAGAATGATGCTTTAGTTCTTGAAAACCACGAGTTAAAAACTAAAGTTAAAATGATTGATTTAGACAATATTGGTCTTAAAAGTAAGTTAGAAGATATTACTAAAAATGTCTCAAACTTCAATAAAGGAAGAGAAAATTTGTCTAAAATTATTGAAAATTCTCAATCTTCTTCAAGTAAAAGAGGTCTAGGATATGTTAAGAAATCAATACCTCTACATAAAAAGGAAAATAAATGGAGAAAAGATTCTAAAAGTAGTAAGGTCACAAAAGATAATTCAAAAAGGACTAGTTTAAAAACTATAAAAATATGGATTCCTAAAACAAACAACACTTTAATTAGAAAGAAATATATAAAATCCTTTTTTGAATCTGTGTACAAAAATGAAAATTATATTATCAAAGGGAATACTGAACCCTCTTGGGTTTGGTTTCCTAAGACCTAACTCTTAGGACCCTATAAGAAAAGTGGGTACCAATGTTGTTTTCTTATTTTTTTGCAGGTCCCACTCAAAAAGAGAGGAAAATGGATATTAGACAGTGGTTGCTCAAAACACATGACAGGAGACAAAAATATGCTATCAAATATTACTTACTCAGAAGGAGGCTCTGTCACTTTTGGAGACAATTCCAAAGGCTTTATCATCGGCAAAGGCGATGTGAGCAACAACGGTACATCTAATTTACCTCTTATTTCAAATGTTTTATTAGTTAAAAATTTAAAACATAATCTTTTAAGCATTAGCCAATTATGTGACAAAGGATTCAAAATCACTTTTTCAGAAAATAAATGTAGTATTTTTGATCAAAATGAACATCTTATTTTTGAAGGTAACAGAGACAGAAATATTTATGTTCTTAATATGAAAATAAATCATAATTCAGATACGTGTTTAATAGCCAAAGAAAATGATCCTAGGTTATGGCACAAACGTTTCTGTCATATTAATTTCAAAGCTATAAATAAACTTTCTAAAAATGATTTAGTAAAAGGTTTACCTAAAATGAATTTTAAAGTAAATCATATTTGTGATGCATGTTAATTAGGAAAATTAACTAAGTCATCTTTTAAATCTAAAAAGGTTATTTCAACAGTACAACCACTAGAATTACTACACATGGATTTATTCGGACCAACTCAAGTACAATCCATAAATCATAATAAGTATGTGTTTGTAATTGTTGATGATTTTTCTAGATATACTTGGACTATTTTTATGAAAAACAAAAGTGATACTTTTGAATATTTCAAAACTTTTGTCAAAAGAATACAAAATTTCAAAATTTTAAAAATAAAAAATATTAGAAGTGATCATGGTGGTGAGTTTGAAAACGAAGTTTTTGAACATTTTTGTAAAAAGAAAGGAATAATCCATAATTTTTCCTTTCCTCGAACTCCTCAACAAAATGGAGTAGTAGAACGAAAAAATAGAACTTTACAAGAATGTGCAAGAACCTTGTTAAATGGAAGCATGCTACCAAAACATTTCTGGGCAGAAGCAGTTGCAACAGCCTGTTATGTATTGAATCGTGTTTCTATTAGACCACTAACCAAAAATACTTCTTATGAACTATTCTATGGTAGAAAACCAAATATTTCCTATTTTAAAGTCTTTGGTTCCAAATGTTTTATCTTAAATACTAAAGATCAGCTTGGCAAATTTGATCCAAAATCTGATGAAGGAATCTTTATTGGATATTCAGATCGAAGCAAAGCATATCGAATTTTTAACAAAAGATCTAAAATCATTGAAGAAACATTACATGTAACTTTTGATGAAAATTTTATTACTAGACCAAGTAGAAAAGACGATGAAGAATTTTCTGAAAATATCACAAATATTGAAACTACAAATTTTGAGAATTTTGAAAATACTGTTCATAATGAAAATCAAATTGATAATCCTGTTCAAATAGAGATAAGATCTTCACCTCGAATTTTGTGGGATCATCCTGTTCAAAATGTAATTGGAGAAATTAATTCAACTATTAGAACAAGAAGTCAATTAAATCAAATGGGTCATGTAGCTTTTCTCTCTTCAATTGAACCTAAAAATATTAAAGAAGCCTCTACTGATGATTATTGGATTATTGCTATGCAAGAAGAACTAAACCAATTCGAAAGAAATGATGTTTGGGATTTAGTTCTGAGGCCTAGTGATCAAGCAGTCATTGGTACAAAATGGGTCTTTAAAAATAAAGCTGATGAACTTGGAAATATCACTAGAAATAAAGCTAGATTAGTTGCACAAGGATATAATCAAGAAGAAGGAATTGACTATGAAGAAACGTTTGCTCCAGTTGCTAGATTAGAAGCAATACGTATCTTATTGGCCTATGCGTGTTTTCATAATTTTAAACTATATCAAATGGATGTTAAAAGTGCATTTTTAAATGGTTTTATAAAAGAAAATGTTTATGTTGAACAACCTCCTCTATTTATACATGAACAATTTCCAGACCATGTTTATAAATTAAAGAAAGCTTTATATGGTCTTAAACAAGCACCTCGTGCTTGGTATGATCGTCTCAAAAGTTATCTTATAGATTCTGGTTTTGAAATTGGAAAGGTTGATCAAACTCTTTTTATCAAAAGAAATAAAAAGGATATTTTAGTTATTCAGATATATGTTGATGACATTATTTTTGGGTCTACTAATGAAAAACTATGTAAAGAATTTTCAAACATAATGACCAAAGAATTTGAAATGTCCCACATGGGTGAATTAAATTATTTTCTTGGTTTACAAATTAAATAGCTTGAAAATGGTATCTTCTTAAATCAAGAAAAATATTGTAATAATTTAATCAAACGTTTTGGTATGGAAAACACTTCTGCCAAACCAACTCCTATGAGTACAACAATACGTCTAGAAAAAGATGAGAATGGCAAAAGTGTTGACCAAAAATTATACCGAAGCATGATTGGATCATTACTTTATTTAACTGCTAGTAGACCAGATATAATGATGAGTGTTTGCTTATGTGCACAATTTCAAGCAAATCCTAAAGAATCACATATGAGAGCAGTGAAACGAATTTTACGGTATCTTAGTAAAACCAAGAACTTTGGACTATTTTATCCTAAAGATTGTCCTTTCGAATTAGTATCCTATAGCGATGCTGATTTTGGAGGAAGTCGAACGGATAGAAAAGGTACAAGTGGGACTTGCCATTTTATTGGACGGTCTCTTGTATCTTGGTTCAGTAAAAAACAAAATTGTGTTTCACTATCTACTTGTGAAGCAGAATACATATCTGCAGCTTTAGCATGTGCTCAAGTCATATATATGCAACAAACAATTAAAGGTTTTGGTTTCAACCTATCTAAGTCAACAATATATTGTGATAACTCCAGTGCTATAAATCTATCTAAAAATCCAGTTAATCACTCACGAACAAAACATATTGACATTCGTCATCATTTTCTTCGTGATTGTATTGAAAAGAATTTAATAGATTTAGATTTTGTTCCTACAGAAAATCAACTGGCTGATATTTTTACTAAACCTTTAAATGAAAATTCTTTTATTAAATTTAGACGAGAACTTAGTATCGTCTCTCTTAAAGATATAATTTTCAACTAAGCTATGTATACTCTTTATGTTTTCTATTTTAATAAACATTTTTCAGTTATTTTGTAACTACCTGTTTTCGTTATTTTATCCCCATCACTATTTTTCTTCTAGTAGAAAGCTTTTTTAGCCATCCTTATTTTTCTGAAGTTTTCGCCTATATATATGTAAACTCTCTATTTATATATTATCCTCACTCTTTCTTTGTTCAATCAAAAGTAAAAGTTTTCTTATATTTCAAAACAATGTCTCCAGATCTATTCTTGGCAAATATTATTTTACTTATGGCTTCTAACCACAACTCTTCTGATGAACCATCATGTGAAGATTTTTCAACACCATCTTCTGCATATGATTCCTCTGATTCTCATCTACCTACTCCAACTGCTAGAAATCATACCGGATATACTCCGGAAAAGAAGAAGTCTAGGCGGTTCTTGTTTTTCGGTTCTCCGGATACTAAACAAAAGATAAATGATATGCATCATTATCAACGGGAACTAGTTGAACTAAACCGTGAAATGTATTACGAACAGAAAACAAATTCAAGACGTCTTCTGTTTCTCGCAGATATTGGATCGAAAATTTGTGGTTGTTCTACATCCAATGTGCATCAACCAACATCTTTTCATCCTCATTCTTCTCAACCATCTTCCTCTCATTATAATCCATGGGAACCAAGTCCTCAACCTCCTCCAGTCTCTCCAAATTATACGTCTCGGAATAACATTTGGTCTCCTCTTCAACCATATATTGACAACACCAAAATAGAACCAGGAGAGGAAACAACACCGAAGACAACTCCAAAGAAATCTCAGAATAAAACTCCAAAGAAATCTCCCAAATGATTTCTTACTTTATTTGTATTCTGTTAAGTTTATTTTTTTTCATTGTTTCAAATAATGGATCAAAAATTTCATCAAAAATAAGTGTTGGCCATACTGTTGTTATGTAATGAAAATCTGTATTTTATATATATATCTATATATTTTATATATATATATCAATTTTTTTAAAGTCAGGGTATCTCTGTACAACAAAATATTCCAGGAGTTGACTGCCCAAATATAAACCAGTCGACTGTTTTACCTATAGTTGCTCTCTGGTTTCCTTATCCAGTCGACTAAGATCCACCAGTCGACTGGTTTACCTTGTTTCTTCTCTGACTGCCTTAAACAGTCGACTGAATATCTTTAACCAGTCGACTGCTGGACTAATTTTTTTAAAATTATGAGCAAACCGAAACACCTTTTTATTCTTTCCATCCAATATCTTTTTGACACCTCATCTGCATCTATTCTAAAACCGTTTCATCCATCTTCAGTTTCATTCTTTTTCAAAACCTATCTTTTCTTAGCACTAAAATGGCTCCTCCCAAATCAAAAAAGTCAAAAACTTCATCTTCTTCCACTTAAGAACCCATTGATTCTTACATTGCTCAGTGGTTATACGATGCTACTGCCATTCAACGATGGAAAAAATTGAAAAATGTTCCAATTCTTGTGAGCTCATTTGTTGTTTTTCCGGATTTCTCGGCCTACGGTCTTCTCAACATTGCTAGGCAAGGTAAATTAGAATCTTTGCTAGACTATGAAAGGAACAATTTACCAATAAATCACATCATGGTAAAACTTTTCCTGGCAAACCTGAATTTGGGTCACCAAGATCCACGAGGTAATCGAGATAATTGCATTTGGAGCTTAGTTTGTGGCAAGAAATTATTTCTTCCAATTGATAGTGTTGGTCATATACTTGATACACCAACACATGGGATTAATCTTGATGAAGTTGATTGCGTAGTTCATACTCGAAATGAAGTTAGTCACCGTTTTATAGAAGATATTTCAGATGGTACTAAGTCAATTGGTCTTCGTCCAACAGCCAGATTACTTCATCGGGCAATGATGCGCTCTATTCTTCAATGCACTGGCACTTTTGATCAAGTTTATCAAGAAAATTTTCGTGCCTTGTATGCTATATATGACGGTCAAGACATTAATTGGACTCAACTCATAGTAGACGAGTTACTCTCCTTCAATCAAGGTGCTATGAAACGTATTTTCTATGCAGAGTACATCATGCGTCTACTTAAACATTGTGAGGTCCCGGAACCAAATTCTGAAATTTCAACCATCTGCATTCTTAATGCAAAGACTATAAAACTCATGAAGCTCCCTCCTCCCACTCTTCGCATTATGCCCTATGCAGATTGGCTTGCACGTCCACATTCACGACAATCTCAAAAACCACCAACTACTGCCTCTCAATCTTCAAGACCAAGCGATGTTCGTATTCCCTCTACAACTCTCTCATCTAAAGATTCATTGGATATAGTTGCTCGAAATCAATTGCTTCTAGAAGCTCGCTTGAAAAGAATGGATACTAAAATCGATAAGAAATTCGATAAGGTAAAATCATTTTTTGTCAAATTATGGGACGCAATCTCCTGCTCTTCATCAACTTCTCATGCTGCTCAAGATCCGGGAAAACGTCCTGCACCTCAATTCACATGGAGCACTTCAGATGAAGCTACTAGTTCTTCTCCAAGTTTTGGCAGACCATCTTCTGAACCACATCACAAAAACCACATCACAAAAACAAAGGGAAGGACATTCAAGAGGAAGAAGAGGAAGGAGATGATGAACAAACAAATTCCGACTAATCATTCGTGGTTATCTCTGGTGATGGTTTTTGGAATATTATTCACTACTTTACTATTATAAGAGACATGTATAACTAATCTCTCTATGACTACTGCTACTACTACTACTACTACCTGCTTTTGTTCATATTTCATATTCTATATATGCTATCTGGTTATGCAATGCTTCTATTTTTCCTTTTTGTCGATGACAAAGGAGGAGAGACATAGGTGGACTAACATTTTATTTGCAGAAAACCGATAGCCATTTATTAAGGAAGAATAATAAATTCAGGGGGAGTTTATATTCTTTTGCTACGATATATATTTTCTTCTTATACAGGTTGTCATCAATCAAAAAGGGGGAGAATGTTGAATCATGGATTTTGATTCATGACAACGTAAAATAATTAACAAGAAAAAGCAAAGAAGATGCAACTACTAACCGAAGGAGATATGCTAACACTTTGGAGATCTCAACGTCACATTATTAAATGTGTTAGTATATATCTATTATTGTTTGTAGAGTAGTTATTTTTGTTAAAATCTATCCTCAAAATATTTCACAAACATAAACATAATAGCCATCTTCATTGTAAGTTGGAAAATATGCATATATATGCACAAACAGCTAAAGCAGTCGACTGGTGCATTCCAACCAGTCGACTGGTTCAGCTGTTTGCTGATATATATGCAAACATGCACATAAACGTGTACACATCTTTTTCAACCAGTTGACTGGTAGTTTTTGACCAGTCGACTACTGTATTCCAACTGTCATTTTTTTTGAAAAGACATCTCCTCTAATGAAGAGTCTCAATCCATATCTCTTCATAAAAGATGCTTCTTTTGATGAGAACTATTCGTGAATGATTATATCTCTTAAACAACTATATAAACACATTAGTTCTACATCAAAAAATCATCAATTTTTATTTTTGCTTTCTGATCTTACTCTCTAATATTATTTTCTATAAAGCTATCGTATTCTTCCTTCAATCCTTATTCACATTCATAAATTTGAGGATTAGATTATAGGAAGTTCTGTACATCATTGACTCATTAGTGTTATTAAGAACACGAGAAGTCAAGAAACTATTTTGTATTTACTATTGATCCGTTCTGCTGCTCGGGTCAAGTGAAGTCCTCTTCGGCTGTTGAGGCGAAATCCTGTTCTGTTGCTCAGGTCCTTGTTCAGTTGCTCAAGGGTTGTTTTAAACCTATTCCTCCGGGTTAAGTGAGGCTATTGTTAGTTGGTTAATTCCAGAAGAAGTCTGGGACTGGACGTAGGACGGTGCTCCGAACCAGTATAAAATATCTGGTGTCATTTTACTATATTGCTTTTATATTCTGCACTACTTCCAGTATTACTATCTTCACTACTCTGTATTATCATATTTCCATATTACACGATCCGTACACACTTTCAGAATAGAATGATTAATTAAATAAATAAAATTATAGAAAATAAATTTTTGTAAATAAATAAATAGTGTTACAAATGATTAAGAAGTAATTTTGCATATAAGTGATTTTGTATTTGGGCTTAGACATAAGTTGTTGTATGAAGTAATGGAAAGAAAGAAAATAAATAAAATAGGACCAAGGCCCATACCCTTCTTTCTTTGGATAATTCATCTCCAATTATAAATTCAGGCTTCTTGTTCACGTTGCTTGGCTTTAGAGAAAAGAAAAATCTAATTAACCCTATCATTATGAAAAATCAAAATAAATTTCGAAAATTCCTAAACTTAAATTCAAGTATCTCAACCCTGTTATACATATATGGCGACAAAAGAAGCCAGGGTTTGATCATCGATTGGAGTTCTGTAAGCGTGCGTTCATAAGGGAGGAAGATAAGAGGAAGACGCAATAAACAGACGATTTTTTACACTCACACACCTATGTCTTCATCTATAATTCATGACATTAATATTTTTTGGTTGATCGGCGAGTTGTATTCATGCACATGCTTGAATTGGTGGGATTAACGACATTGAGGGAGTTTGAAAGGGGTAGGAGGAGCCATGACCTGGAGCATATTTGCTCCAGGTAGTGAACGATCGGTCCACCAATTAAGAATGACCGACGTACCGGCAGGGGTGGGCTATGTAAGCAACCCTGGTGCATGTGTATGTAAAGATTGTGTGCGTATGTGCTATTGTGTGAGTGTGCACTAGTGTATGTGTGAGTGTTTGTTGAGTTATATGTATTCCTGCTGTTAAGTTTTGATCAGTGCATTCCTTTTGGTGAACATATTTGAGTTACTTCATTTGTGTATTTAGTCTGCTGCACTTAGTTGCTCCTCTGGTTTCTTTTGTCTACTTGTATACTTGACCTTGTATTGGTAGTATTTTCCATTTTTGACATATTTAACTCCACCATTTCACTGTATAAGTTTGATGTTACTCTGTATATGGTTTAATTTTGTTATTTTGTTAAAGATGAATATCTAAAAGCTTTGTATATGTTTTGTTAATTTAGATAAAGTCGGCTACAAGTCTAAATCCTTTGGTTATGAAATTTGTTAATTTGGATGAAGTTGTGACTCCTTTTGTTTCCACTTTTTATATGGTTCTGCTATTTCTATTTACATTTAAAATAACTTAAATCAAATATATATATATATATATATATATACTCTAATAAATATTCAATGCATATTATATAGATATGTGAATGTAATTATAAGTTTAACAAAATAGTAAAGTGATTTTCGTTATATTACTCAAATAGTATTTTATTATGAAATTATGAAATAATTTCTATATATAATATTTAGTTTTATAAACTATTTTGGGGATTAAAAATGAGTTTTCTAATGATATTAGTAAATATTTAATAATCAACTAAATTTACAAGAATGGGTAACTAGTCGTTTATTGCAAACATTAAATTATACTTAAGTTTGGTTTATTAATTAATTTTGGAAAACGTTTATTATCCGTCTCTTAGTATTTATTTTGTTATATAAAATTATATGTTGCGAATGATTTATTATTAAGTATTGATTTGTTTATTTTAATAATCTGTTCTTATATTAGTTTTCTGATTATCCTTTCTTGTTTATTTAATCATGACTATATAAATGATTCACCATTAATGTTGATGCTGACTTGATAGTAGATGACACGGCGATGACATCTTTATATTTGATTAGTGTGATTTCATTTCCGTTTGATGAGGAATTTGAATAAATGGATTTGTGATACCATCTGTTATGGGGCTTTCGGTAACACTTTTTCAGTTAATCATTGGACATGTCATATAGAGATATCTAGTGTGGATCGAGTGTAGTTTATAAGCATTAAATAATTATCTGTATAACATGCGGTGGTATGTGGCGCGGTTATGTTATTTGTTTGATTATTCTTTGTAAGCAAATGTCACTCAAAAGGGGATTACTCATGTGTATGTATTGGTACTTGCTGTTGTGAGTATATTATAGCCCTGTGTTGGCTTAAAGGTAGAGCCATGTGTCGGCAAAGGATTAGAGCTCTATTTCTTTATAGTCATGTGTTGACTTACATACATATTAAGCCATGTGTCGGCTTTTGTCTAGAGCTATATATAAATTTAGGATATGAGTATTATATGTCAGCCATCTTTTTCCAGCTCCCCTTCATGGTTCGAGAGTGAACTAGATTGGTCAGTATCCACCCTGGTAGCCTGATCGTGGGGTCGCGTCGTAGACCCGTGACACCTTTTTCCTGTATAGCTGTATGTGAATGCCCCTGTGTCACCTAGGCCAGCGGTTTATTACCATAGGGGAAAGTGTAGGGTCGTGACCGAGGCTACGAGTAGATAAGACATAGGTGGATGTGGGTCATGACGTTTGTCAAGGTAACTGAAGACTGTAGGAATGGATCTGACTATCTGTTGTGTGCTAGTAAACCCTAGGTTCGTGGAGTGTTCTGTGTGTTATTAGTCTCCCTTTCTGGTTGGGGTTATGTATGTGTTGTGGATTTGCATATATTATTCATTATCCAATTAGTTGGCTATACTAGAGATTGTGTGTCTAAAGTGTAGTTAGTTCCCGTATATCCATACTCTTCTGGTTTAATATTTTTGAGATAGCATCTGTTTATTAATTGTGATTTGGATTATGATAGATTATCTTTGTGATTTGTATAATATTGGATATCATTTGGATGATTTGACAGGCTATCTCACATTATCTATTGATTATATGATTTTATGATATTATATTAGGGCATTGTCGTGTTTTAACCTTATTCGCTTGATGATTTGACGGGCTATCACCAATTGGATATAATATTCTTGATTTCTATTGATTTGTTTTATATGGACAATGACATCTTTATGTGTGGTTTTGGTGGTATTTATGTTATGTGATGTTTCTGTAACCTTCTAAGTTATTGTAATTGTAAATCATGCATACTCTCTGTAACAACCCCGAATTTTATATAAATTTAAATTGATAATTAAATTTATTTTGAATAAAAATTTGTGAAATAAATCGATAAATGGATTGCGAGTTTCCCCGAGTTTAAATAATTCTGTATAAATCATTTAAACTTTAAATATTGTATGTATATGTATATATGTGAATGTGTATATATTTGGGTATATATGAGTCAATTTGAAATTATAAATATATGTATATATATATTTTGATTTGAATTTAAATCGTAAATAAATGGTTTGAAAATAAAGATGCAAATTATATAAGATATAAAGTATAAAGTAAATACATTGGATAAAATCTAATAACAAACTAAATTTAGAAATAATTGAGATACAAAATAAATATAAAAATACATAAGATAAATTTATAGAAAATTTGTATAGTAAATAAATTACATAAATTAAACAATCTATATTAAATATAGAAATTCATTTTAAATTATAAAACAATAAAAAGATATAATAACAACATTAGATAAATTATAATAACATATTAAAACAAAATATAATATACATAAATAAATTATAACCACAACAAAAAAAACAAAACACATTCAAATAAGAAAAGAAAATATGCAAGACAAGAAGCCACAACAACTATCTTTATTTTTGGTACAGCCGAAAGAAAAAAAAACCAAACAAAATATATATGAAACAAAAACAAGATATAATACAAGTGTGAAAGCTTGTAAAAGGAAGCCATCACAATCATCTCATATATGTACAGCCGAGAGAAAGGAAAATAAAATGGTACAAGGATAATTAATGCAGCCCCCAAACAAGTATACTTCAGCCTCTAAACCAAGAAAAATATCACTGGCTATTGTACAACAAGTTTTATCACTTGTACAACCAAATATTATCACCCTGTACATCTCATTTTCTATATACAATAACAATCTTTCTTATCTCAGCCTTCTCATTTTATTTTTCGTCCATCAAAGCTATGAAAAACTGAGGTAAGAATCATTTAAAAAAAAAACTCAAACAAACATCAACTTAAAACATCAAAACAATCAATGAAAACCAGAGAATCAAGATGAAGGCTTCAACTAGCAATTTCAAAATCTGGTTTCAGCATAGCAGCTCTGTTCCTCTTCCTAAAATCAATGTGAGTAACACCACTTTTAAACAATTTAAAAGTATGAATCTGTTATGAATACATCTGGGAATAAGTATGAATTCTCTATGGATATTTGTATGTTGAAAATATTGTGTGTGCAGGCTATTCTTCATCTATGTCCTCTGTCTAAAATTTTTAACACAAGATTTTGATTTAAAAACCATTTCCACTTGATTTACTCAATGTTTAGACTTAGTATTAAAACAAATATTGTTAATTAGTTATAGCATATACTCAAGATTCAAATTTTACTGAAGTTAAATAACTTAAAAATAGCTCTGGAAATCAACATAACTGAGCATAACTTTATATAAGTCAAAATTTGAATCTCTTAATTCTTGAATTCAGGTATATGAACTGAATCCTCATATAAAGACATGATTTTTAAAGCATAAATCATAATTTTTAGAGTTAGGGATAGAGAGTAGTTTGGGTTCGACTTTATTGTGCATTTGGGGTTGCCGTGGGTGATCTCGTCGACTGGAGGAGTCGAGTTTTCTCGTGGAGATGGAGGGGCCTATGGTGGTTCCAGAAAAAATGCCGCGATGGCGTGTAGTCGATCATGGCGGCGGCGAGAAGCCCTCAAAGTTTGGTGACCTAGTTTTGACAAGGCTGTGTTTTTGGGTTCGTTCATCGTCGCCTGATGATCGAGCGTGGCGTGGTTTCGGGAAATGGCAGAGGGGATGTTGACGAAGGGGTGGCTGGAGTCGCATGAGTTTTGGTGGTCGGGGTCGTGAGTACGAGGCGTTGACAGGGATTGGTGGTGGTTCCAGTGTGTGTTTCCAGATTTTGAATTTTTGCTCGATTACGATTTCGAGACGATGACCTGGTTCGTGTGGTAGGAGCAGGGTCTGGAGGTGATTGTCGACGTGTTCGACAATGTGGTGGTGCCGGAAGATCGCCAGTGGCGATGTGCACGTGCACGAGATTGGAAGTGTCAGCCTGGGTATTCGCCTGTAAGTGACGAGAAATTTTCTCGCGTGGGACTCGAGTAATTCGAGTATCTTACTCGAAGCAAGGAACAGGTGTATCGGGTCAAGTCTTGTTCCAGGCTTTGATGTCTGAACTATTTTCTGTTTGAAAATTTTAAACCAAATTAAAATTTATCAAGCAAGGATTTAAAACTGAGTTTAATCTAAAATGTAAATAAAATTCAAGTTGAATTGAAATGTAGTTTGTAAATAAATAAAGTTTAAAATTTAAATTGTTTAAATAACTCAAAAACAACTAAATGTTTGGAAGAATTTGAATTTAAAATAAATCTGAATTTTGTAAATGGGAAAAATTTAAATAAGTTAAATTTTAAAACCTGGAACTAATTTTAAACCAGAGTTTTTAAAATTTTGAGATTTGATTAAGTCTTATCACTTAAGTGTGGCAATAAATTAAACATGTTAAAGTTAAGGAAAAAGAATTGATTTTTAAACTCTTTAAAATTTCTTTTGTAATCAATGATTATTTTACTATGTAAATTTAAAATGTTAAGTAAATTTGTTTTAAACTTTATTAAAAGTAAATAAGGATTTATTTTAAATTTTAAATCTAAATTGGAATTAAAAAAGGAAAATTTGAAACAATGTTTTTAATATATTGTGAATAATCATTAAATCATAAAAAAATGAATGTGTTACTTTAAGTAATGAAGATTTATGATTTCTAATTCATTTAACGAATGAGTTTAATAGTGAATTAATTTATAATAAAAAATGATTAATGTATGAAATTTTCTTTAAAAAGGTGATTAAAGAAATTTAATAGTTAATAAAATCATTAACTAAAATTATTTGAATAATTAATTAATGTGATAAATTTTAACAATAAATTTAGATTGATTAAATTTAAAAAAAATCAATTGTGGAACTATTAAGTATAATTACTAAATGACAGTAATTATGAAATTAATTATTCAGTATAATTAATGAAGTTAATTGAATTTGTTCAAGTTAATTTCTTAAGTATAATTCAGAATAATCACTTGATAATTTGGGAAAATATAATTACTTAGGAAATTAATTAATGGAAATTATTGAATGTAATTAATTGAATGATGATTTGAAATTGGAGTAAATTATTTGTTAATAAATTAAAGGATTAATTAATAATGGTGTTTACTTAAGATTTATTCAATAATTAAAGATTAATTGATTCATTGATTTAAAATTGATTAGTTAATAATTAAGGTTTAACTAATAAATTTGAAAGGAAGATTTATTTCAAATAATTTGTAATTAACTTTTGATAATTAACCCGGATTAATAATTAATACATCTGATTTTAAATTAATCAGTTGATTTATAAATTCACTTGTGAATGTTTGGATTCGACTGAATGATTGAATTGCTTGATATTTTTGATCTGTGATGCTTTGTGATATATTCTGGTTTGTGTGTAATCTGTACTATAGTTCATTTATCTGGGATGAATGTAAATTATTATCTGTAATTTAAATATTTGTGATCTGTGAATAAAAGATAAGCGTTATAGTTATACCGCTTATCAACTATATTTCTGTATTTTGATATGTGATGATTCATTGATGTTGCACTATTGTGTTAAACCCCTGGACTACACTTTTACACGCACAAATATGGATTTCACGAGGAAATCGGTTAAGTCACAGATAATTTAAATTTAATGTTTTTGAAATTGAAATTTTAATTTCAATTGATTTTGGAAATGAATTTGGATTAAATGTTAGATCTTTTGAAAATGAGTTTTTAAGAGAAAAGATATTTTGAATAACTTGGTAAAGCCTTCAAATTTTTAATAATTAAATTTGAATTTGAATTCAAGAGTTTGAGTTGAATTCCATGTTTGGAAACTATGGTTAAAGATGTTATAAATGTGTTTATATGAATTTGAACCGGTTTAAAATATTGGTTTGAAAATTTGAATCTAACCCAAAGACTTCAATTCGTATAAATGAATCAGATTTTCCGAAATGATAACTGTTGGTTTTCAAATGATAAAAGCTTTCATATAAGAAATGAAATTCCAATTTAAGTTAAAGGAATTTCAAGTTTGAATTGAAAATGGTTTTTCCAGTTATGAGTGAATTCTTTTTGAAAGCTATGAATTGAATCTGTTTATTTTTAACAAATTTAAAATGATGATTTGTTTAAACCATTCGAAATGGAATTGTTTTGAAAGCTATCAGTTAAATCTTTGATTTAAAGATTTAATGAGTTAATCCAATTGAAATAGAAATTAATTTGGAAAATCTGTGAATGAATCTTTTGTTTAAAAGATTAAAGTGTGGAAATTGTTTAAACCATTGAAGGTTGTTAAAATGAATCTTTTTGTTTAAAGATTTGAAAATGGTAATTTGTTAAACCATTTGAAAAGAAATTTTGGGTTTAAGTTGTGACTTAACTGAAATCCCAATATCCATATGTTTTCAAATATCGTGCTCATTTTTTGGTTTAGCCGGGAGAGGACCTTTGTGTCATATACCCCATTCCGAATAATGACATGTCGTATATGGATCGCATTTGCTATATTACAGCATGATGGGGGGTTCTCGCTTCGCGGTTTGGTGGCGAACGGGAGACTCTTACCCATACATGTCCCTGAGTGGGAGGGGTTGGTTGTGACAGTCGAGAGGCTGGCCGTAAAAGCAACTGCGAGGTACCACTGTTATGCCACGGTGGGTCTGGGATGGTTGCAAAGCCTACCAGTTGCCACTGGTGTGTCCCGTGACAAATTGGTATCAGAGCTAAGGTTGAACTTTAGCTCAGGAGTATAACACATTAAGTAGCTCATTAGAGATAGGGTGAAGTATACCCTAGAATGAGTATCCCTAAGATATCTGTCCGTACGCCTTAGTAAATTCTCTTACTATCCACTGATAGTGAGTATGAGTGCAAGAAGAGGATGAGATAGGGGACGGGGAAATATGACTATAAATGGTCAATACTCTGTAACAACAAGGAAAACAAATTTTTTCTATCAGTCTCTTTTGTTCAACATCTCTTTTCTCAATTCTTTAATGGTTCCTGGTAGATCCAGGAAGAAGATTCGATATATTAATATGGGATGTAAACTCCAAATAAGTCAGTCAGAATTGTTTGTTTGGATGAATTGGTTGCTTTGATTGCTATGGTTGATAGGTATAATTTAGTTTCTAAACTAAAAGTTTTGAGATTATATCTATATATCTATTTCTTTGGGATTCCGAATATATTCTACGAATGGTTAGTTATCCCTTCAAACTAACCGATGCTCCTGCATATTTCGTAGATCTGGGTAACCCGAGTATTTTGTGAAGTGTTAAACAGATTCATTCTTGTATCTGTTATTGATATTCTGATTTGGTAAGCCAAATGCAGAATAGATGTTCAATTTGATTTGATGAAATATTTTTCATCTATCTTTGTGTCTCCCTATGCAATTTCGAGGACGAAATTTTTTTAAGGGGGAAGGTTGTAACGACCCCGAATTTTATATACATTTAAATTGAGAATTAAATTTATTTTGAATAAAAATTTGTGAAATAAATCGATAAATGGATTTCGAGTTTCCCCGAGTTTAAATAATTCTGTATAAATCATTTAAACTTTAAATATTGTATATATATGTATATATGTGAATGTGTATATATTTGGGTATATATGAGTCAATTTGAAATTATAAATATATGTATATATATTTTGATTTGAATTTAAATCGTAAATAAATGGTTTGAAAATAAAGATACAAATTATATAAGATATAAAGTATAAAGTAAATACATTGGATAAAATCTAATAACAAACTAAATTTAGAAATAACCGAGATACAAAATAAATATAAAAATACATAAGATAAATTTATAGAAAATTTGTATAGTAAATAAATTACATAAATTAAACAATCTATATTAAATATAGAAATTCATTTTAAATTATAAAACAATAAAAAGATATAATAACAACATTAGATAAATTATAACAACATATTAAAACAAAATATAATAAATACATAAATAAATTATAACCACAACAAAACAAAAGAAAACACATTCAAATAAGAAAAGAAAATATGCAAGACAAGAAGCCACAACAACTATCTTTATTTTTGGTACAGCCGAAAGAGAAAAAAAACCAAATAAAATATTTATGAAACAAAAACAAGATATAATACAAGTGTGAAAGCTTGTAAAAGGAAGCCATCACAATCATCTCATATATGTACAGCCGAGAGGAAGGAAAATAAAATGGTACAAGGATAATTAATGCAGCCCCCAAACAAGTATACTTCAGCCTCTAAACCAAGAAAAATATCACTGCCTATTGTACAACAAGTTTTATCACTTGTACAAACAAATATTATCACCCTGTACATCTCATTTTCTATATACATTAACAATCTTTCTAATCTCAGCCTTCTCATTTTATTTTTCGTCCATCAAAGCCATGAAAAACTGAGGTAAGAATCATTTTAAAAAAAACTCAAACAAACATCAACTTAAAACATCAAAACAATCAATGAAAACCAGAGAATCAAGATGAAGGCTTCAACTAGCAATTTCAAAATCTGGTTTCAGCATAGCAGCTCTGTTCTTCTTCCTAAAATCAATGTGAGTAACACCACTTTTAAACAATTTAAAAGTATGAATCTGTTATGAATACATCTGGGAATAAGTATGAATTCTCTGTGGATATTTGTATGTTGAAAATATTGTGTGTGCAGGCTATTCTTTATATATGTCCTTTGTCTAAAATTTTTAACACAAGATTTTGATTTAAAAACCATTTCCACTTGATTTACTCAATGTTTAGACTTAGTATTAAAACAAATATTGTTAGTTATAGCATATACTCGAGATTCAAATTTTACTGAAGTTAAATAACAAAAATAGCTCTGGAAATCAACATAACTGAGCATAACTTTATATAAGTCAAAATTCGAATCTCTTAATTCTTGAATTCAGGTATATGAACTGAATCCTCATACAAAGACATGATTTTTAAAGCATAAATCATAATTTTTAGAGTTAGGGATAGAGAGTAGTTCGGGTTCGACTTTATTGTGCATTTGGGGTTGCCGTGGGTGATCTCGTCGACTGGAGGAGTCGAGTTTTCTCGTGGAGATGGAGGGGCCTATGGTGGTTCCAGAAAAAATGCCGCGATGGCGTGTAGTCGATCATGGTGGCGGCGAGAAGCCCTCAAAGTTTGGTGACCTAGTTTTGACAAGGCTGTGTTTTTGGGTTCGTTCATCGTCGCCTGATGATCGAGCGTGGCGTGGTTTTGGGAAATGGCAGAGGGGATGTTGACGAAGGGGTGGCTGGAGTCGCATGAGTTCTGGTGGTCGGGGTCGTGACTACGAGGCATTGACAGGGATTGGTGGTGGTTCCAGTGCATGTTTCCAGATTTTGAATTTTTGCTCGATTACGATTTCGAGACGATGACGTGGTTCGTGTGGTAGGAGCAGGGTCTGGAGGTGATTGTCGACGTGTTCGACAATGTGGTGGTGCCGGAAGATCGCCAGCGGCGATGTGCACGTGCACGAGATTGGAAGTGTCAGCCTGGGTATTCGCCTGTAAGTGACGAGAAATTTTCTCGCATGGGACTCGAGTAATTCGAGTATCTTACTCGAAGCAAGGAACAGGTGTATAGGGTCAAGTCTTGTTCCAGGCTTTGATGTCTGAAATATTTTCTGTTTGAAATTTTTAAACCAAATTCAAATTTATCAAGCAAGGATTTAAAACTGAGTTTAATCTAAAATGTAAATAAAATTCAAGTTGAATTGAAATGTAGTTTGTAAATAAATAAAGTTTAAAATTTAAATTGTTTAAATAACTCAAAAACAACTAAATGTTTGGAAGAATTTGAATTTAAAATAAATCTGAATTTTGTAAATGGGAAAAATTTAAATAAGTTAAATTTTAAAACCTGGAACTAATTTTAAACCAGATTTTTTAAAATTTTGAGATTTGATTAAGTCTTATCACTTAAGTGTGGCAATAAATTAAACATGTTAAAGTTAAGGAAAAAGAATTGATTTTTAAACTCTTTAAAATTTCTTTTGTAATCAATGATTATTTTACTATGTAAATTTAAAATGTTAAGTAAATTTGTTTTAAACTTTATTAAAAGTAAATAAGGATTTATTTTAAATTTTAAATCTAAATTGGAATTAAAAAAGGAAAATTTGAAACAATGTGTTTAATATATTGTGAATAATCATTAAATCATAAAAAAATGAATGTGTTACTTTAAGTAATGAAGATTTATGATTTCTAATTCATTTAACGAATGAGTTTAATAGTGAATTAATTTATAATAAAAAATGATTAATGTAAGAAATTTTCTTTAAAAAGGTGATTAAAGAAATTTAATAGTTAATAAAATCATTAACTAAAATTATTTGAATAATTAATTAATGTGATAAATTTTAACAATAAATTTAGATTGATTAAATTTAAAAAAAAATCAATTGTGGAACTATTAAGTATAATTACTTAATGACAGTAATTATGAAATTAATTATTCAGTATAATTAATGGAGTTAATTGAATTTGTTCAAGTTAATTTCTTAAGTATAATTCAGAATAATCACTTGATAATTTGGGAAAATATAATTACGTAGGAAAGTAATTAATGGAAATTATTGAATGTAATTAATTGAATGATGATTTGAAATTGGAGTAAATTATTTGTTAATAAATTAAAGGATTAATTAATAATGGTGTTTACTTAAGATTTATTCAATAATTAAAGATTAATTGATTCATTGATTTAAAATTGATTAGTTAATAATTAAGGTTTAACTAATAAATTTGAAAGGAAGATTTATTTCAAATAATTTGTAATTAACTTTTGATAATTAACCCGGATTAATAATTAATACATCTGATTTTAAATTAATCAGTTGATTTATAAATTCACTTGTGAATGTTTGGATTCGACTGAATGATTGAATTGCTTGATATTTTTGATCTGTGATGCTTTGTGATATATTCTGGTTTGTGTGTAATCTGTACTATAGTTCATTTATCTGGGATGAATGTAAATTATTATCTGTAATTTAAATATTTGTGATCTGTGAATAAAAGATAAGCGTTATAGTTATACCGCTTATCAACTATATTTCTGTATTTTGATATGTGATGATTCATTGATGTTGCACTATTGTGTTAAACCCCTGGACTACACTTTTACACGCACAAATATGGATTTCACGAGGAAATCGGTTAAGTCACAGATAATTTAAATTTAATGTTTTTGAAATTGAAATTTTAATTTCAATTGATTTTGGAAATGAATTTGGATTAAATGTTAAAGCTTTTGAAAATGAGTTTTTAAGAGAAAAGTTATTTTGAATAACTTGGTAAAGCCTTCAAATTTTAAATAATTCAATTTGAATTTGAATTCAAGAGTTGGAGTTGAATTCCATGTTTGGAAACTATGGTTAAAGATGTTATAAATGTGTTTATATGAATTTGAACCATTTTAAAATATTGGTTTGAAAATTTGAATCTAACCCAAAGACTTCAATTCGTATAAATGAATCAGATTTTCCGAAATGATAACTGTTTGTTTTCAAATGATAAAAGCTTTCATATAAGAAATGAAATTCCAATTTAAGTTAAAGGAATTTCAAGTTTGAATTGAAAATGGTTTTTCCAATTATGAGTGAATTCTTTTTGAAAGCTATGAATTGAATCTGTTTATTTTTAACAAATTTAAAATGATGATTTGTTTAAACCATTCGAAATGGAATTGTTTTGAAAGCTATCAGTTAAATCTTTGATTTAAATATTTAATGAGTTAATCCAATTGAAATAGAAATTAATTTGGAAAATCTATGAATGAATCTTTTGTTTAAAAGATTAAAGTGTGGAAATTGTTTAAACCATTGAAGGTTGTTAAAATGAATCTTTTTGTTTAAAGATTTGAAAATGGTAATTTGTTAAACCATTTGAAAAGAAAGTTTGGGTTTAAGTTGTGACTTAACTGAAATCCCAATATCCATATGTTTTTAAATATCGCGCTCATTTTTCGGTTTAGCCGGGAGAGGACCTTTGTGTCATATACCCCATTCCGAATAATGATACGTCGTATATGGATCGCATTTGAAGACCGGTGGTGAAGACCGGGTATTTGGGAGAACGATAGCATAACTTATCGATTGTCTCTGCACTGAGTCGCGCCGGTATAGAGATTTCCTAAGTGATGGGAAATCCGATCGGGATTGTGAATACCGGATTGCAAGGGCTTCTTCGGAAGTGCCTTCGGTTCTGTTCGAACCTGGAACAGACTTGTATGGTTACATGTCTGACATTACACTTTGAGATATAAAGCAGATTTCTTTCAAATACATTTCTGTTGGTGGCAGAGAATTTATTCTCTTAGCTTAACACCCTTCTCTGAGACATACGAGCTCAGAGGTTATGTAGTTGAAGGTTATCAGCGATATACTCCCAATTTGGTAATGTGGCATGCTGAGTGTTGCTGTGTGTTGATCATTTATTGATCATTTGTGATCAAAGCACGACTTTGTGAAAAAGCGTAGCTTTGTGGACGAGACCTCATCGGACCTCACAACCGGAAATGGTCGAAACAGGAATGATGCGGCAAGGTTATGAGGGTCACGCCCATTTAAGGTATGTCATTTCCTTCTGGAAAAGGGTGGTATCATGGTATGGAGCCCAGATACTTACTCATGTGGACACACTATATTTATTACTGTGTGATGTTGGTTATCGAGCGCTCGGATAAAGGTCCCAAAGGATCGGGAGGTGGCATATTTGTGTAGTAGTTACCTAGTGTCAGAGGTAACCCGGCCTTGTGTTGGCAGAGAGCTAGTTAGTTCTCGAGACGTCCATCCAGAGGCGTACCCATGTGGCATAGGAAGTTCCTCAGCCTGACCATTTGTTGGAAATCCAAAGAAACAATACGAACCTTGTATGGTTTTAGTTGTATAACCTGCTATGGAATGTGGCGGTAACCTGCTATTGAACATAGTAGCTATAGTAGGCATGGTGTGAAATGCCTATGTTGGCTAAGATTAATATTATACTTTCGAAATGTTTTCCACTATGCACTAATAATAATAATATCAAAATGATTTGTTTTGCATAGTAAGCATGTTTGACTATCATAAGAAGAAATCTCCTCCAATTCTGCATTTGCATTGTGTGTGTGGCGGGAGGTCTTATGGTAGTTTCATTTTCCAAAAGCATTGCGGGTTTCAATGTTTAAAATTCTTTTGTTGTTGTTTAAAGATAAACTGTTTTTGTTACTCACACCAGTCCCACGACTGGCTCGAAGTTTATTGTTCCCTTCCTAAACTCTGGGTGCCCACAATTTTCCACACGGGCAGTTTAGAGTTGGGTTTTTTAGATAGTCAGGTTCAGTAGATTATCTGGAGCTAGTTCAGTTTTGGAATTCACGCACGACTGACATTGCTTACCTTGGTGCAATGTGATGGTGGTTCGAGCTGATGTTGGAGTTGTTAGACTCATTCTTTTTTTGAGGATCATTTGGAGTTATCACTTCTGTTATTTCTGCCGTATCATTATTTATCTCTGTTATTGTTGTATCATATTGATATCATTGTTGTATATCATACTGGATATTGTATTCATTGGAGTTGTATATGATATCATCTATTTCTTTATTCCACTGTGTTGTTATACTTAATGGTGTTATAAGCTCTGGTGAACCAGATTCGGCGTTTGAATCTACGGCATCTTGAGTACAAGTGAAGTACGGGTGCCGATTTTCGAAGGCCGAGTTCAGGGTCATCACATTCTCCCTCTTTATATTTATATATACACACGATATTACATTGTAATCATTGGCTTGAGTTGTTATGTTGTGTTATTACATTATTATTCTTAGAATATGCTGTTTCACCTATATTTATTAACCCTATTATTTAGACATAGTCTGACCCGTGTATTATTTATATAATACTCGGGTCAGTTCGAGCCATTTCAAGTACAGGGGCAATGAGACCATTTTGTGTTTACTGAGTTTAGTGGAGACAAGTTATACAGTTTAGTCATATGTTATTATATATGATGTACTTCATGAAGGTATATTCTTGAGATTGTATTTCGAATAGACGTTGTATATTATGTATTATATATTATCGTTGCGATCCTGATTTCGAGTTTTTTGGTTATATATTGTATATTGTGTATTGTTCTATCCTAAAGGCACACGTGTTTATTGCTTTGTGCTAATACTTTATACATATAGATCAATTATCTATTTGATGTTTTAATAAGTACCAATGTTAGCCTAAGGGAATATTCACATGTATGCACCATACAGCCTCATTCTCTATATTATTTGACAATATTTTGTAATATTCTTGGATAATATTGGTATAGAGGTGGGTATTTCAATTTGCTATTAGAGCAAGGTTCAAAACAATATATTTTATATAAGAGACACAAGTCATTGGCCTAGATAAGACTTAAGATCCCCGTCCTCTTCGATGTTAGGTAATTAGCTTATAATAAAGATAATAGGAGTGTGTGTGTGTGTATATATATTATACGATGATTACCAGGGTAATCATCTGGGACGCATTTGTATTTTGTGTAAATAATATTAATACTGTCTATTAAGTATAAAATAGAAATTGAATTGGCCTAGTGTGGCATGGTATAAATTATTGTATTTTGATCCGTTAGTGATCAGAATGCGCAGCAGAAATGTATGAATTTCTTTCGCTAAGCACTTTGGATGTTTGTTCATATCTATGCTTGATTGGTTGATGATTACATATATTAAATTGTAATTGTTAACACTAAGTTCTTACGGTGTCGATAATGTTGGAGCTACCAGTAGGAATTTTGAGAATTGTATTTTTATTATATGTTATTGACGTGTTATGTTTTTGTAAAGTAGTTGTTGGAAGTGATTTAATATTATAAAGGGTTGTAAAGTAATTTATTATTTTAAGCATAGCATTGTAAATAGTTCAATAAAAGTAAATGTATGTTTTATATTGAAATCTTATGATTGTGATTCTTATCTATTTATATAGAGTATTAGAAATTGTTTTAAAAGGGTAAGGAAATGATTTCATTAGAAACTTTTTTGATAAATACATGTCTATAGAAGAGTATTTGATCAAGTTAACTAGAAGTAAATGATTATTTCAACAAAAGTTATGAAAGTAAATATAAAATCTTTAAATAACTTATGAAGTAGATGAGTGTTAATATGTCAATTGAGCGCTTTAAGAATTCTTGTCGATGTCTGGCAACGTCATTGATAAGGGTATCTAAATACTAGGATGAGACATATGGACATGAAGTTTTGAAATTTTTTGCAAAGTTTTGTTGAAATTTTTTGAAAACTTGAAATGTTGGTAAAGTTTTGTAAAGTGACAAAGTATTTTGAAAGGATGTAAAATATTTTGTAATGTATTGAAATTAATATTTGGTGGTAATATTTTGAAGAAAGTTATATTTTCATATTTTTTTTAATATGTATGTATGTGTGTGTGTAATGTGATATATGAATTTGTATATGCAAGGTCTAAATTAAAAAATGGTTTTTATTTGAACTAATATGGTTTAAAAATTTATTTTGTGAATAACATGTATTATGAGAAAAGTTTTCCAAGAATAAATTTTAACCAATTATTACATTTACAGTAACCTTATAGAACTTAAAAAGGTAAATTTGGAAATGAAAATGGTATTATTTTTGAGTTTTGTGGTAAAGAGAATTTTTGAATTAAATTAAGTAGTAAGTATTTTGTGAATGGAATTTGAGTTTTAAAATAAGTAAGAAATTTTTGTGTGGTTAAAGGCAGTTTAAAGTTATTTTGAAGTTACTGAAGGTTTGATAAAAGCATAGACTTTTTATGTAGGGATATTAAATTATGAATTAAAACAATGTGGAATAAATTTTTATGTTTAAATTATATTATTAGATTGCAAATTTTGTATATCTATAGAAAGCATTTATATACAGAATTATTTTAATAAGAAGTATCTATCTTACTTTTAGAAATATTAATTTTAAAGTCCTGATTAAGGTATTTATATTATAAAATAAGGAGAGTTTTGAAAAAAAATAGTATTTTAAAAGAATTGTTTTAGGATGTTTTAAATTTAAGAAATATATTGAAAATTTTGTATATAAAATCATGAAATGAAACTTTACTGAAAGAATTTGTTGATAAGATTTTGGATTATTGTAAAATATTTTGATGTTACTTGAATTTTAATAGTATTTGAATTGTGCATAAGATGAATTTCTATTGGTTATAAGTTTATTAAAAGAGATTATTTTATAATTATAGAATCATTAGTTATGTTATAGAGTCCTCTAAGTAAATTGTCAGGATACAATTTTGTTAAGGAGGGAGTCTGTAACAACCCGGTTTTTTAGATAATTAATAATAAATATTAAAAATGGATTTTTGGAATTTAAATTAAATGATTTGAATTTATTTCAGAATATCGGAACTTAATAACAACATAATTTGTGATAATTTGGAGAATGGTAAGGAATAGTTTAATACATTAAAGGTTTAATAATTTATTAATTATTTTGGAATTTGAAAATACGATGGAATTGTTTTGGAAATAATGATAAACTGGAAATTTGTAAATATCAAGTTTATTTTGATAAGTGAATAAATTTATTAACATAGTTTTGTAATTAATTTTATATATGCAAACATACATATAAAATTAATTGTGTATATATAAGATTAAATCAAGTCTTTCTACTTAATAAAAATTAGAGATTTATAGCAATCAATTTAAAAGTATATTTATTGTCAGAACATTAATTGTATGTATGTAATATTCAATAAAATATCTCTAATTAATACAAATTAGAGACTATAATAATCAAATTAAAATTTAGATTTATTGCCGAAACATCTTCCTTTTTTTAGTTTCCAAAACAATACAAACACAAAATACATACATGTAAACTTTCAAATCTAAAATTACATTTTGTTTTATATGATTTAAAACATGAATCTTCAATAAAACACTGCAATATTCATAACAAATTTTAGCTTAATTTTTTAAAGTAAAATCCAATCAAAATAATATGAACATACAAAATTTTAGGTCTAAAGGATTATACTTTGAATTGAATGTTTACAACATAGATCTATATTAAAACATTGTATTCAAACATATATAAATTTTAATTTTAATTTAACAAAAGAAAATTCCAATTGCTAAATTGAACATACAAAATTTATGATCTAAAAATTAGACTTTAAATTGAATGTTTAGAACATAGTTCCAAAACAAAACATTATATTTAAACATATACAAATAATAGTTTTGATTTATTAAATAAAACACCAGCTGATTCATTCAACAAATAATTCAAGCTACACAAACAATTTTCAACTTAAATGAGGCAGTGATATGTATATACAAATTATGATAATTTAATTTCTCTTTCGGTAAACATTACATCAAATATCATTATCTATTAAGGAAAAACATACCTTATCACCCAAAGCCTTGGAGCACATCTTGAAAATGGATTCCCTTAGGATGTTGCCTAGAAGTCGCACCTTGAATGATGATATCTCCTCAGATCTTCAAGATCCCCATCCTATCCTTGCAAGAGATGGATGGACCAGTTTTGTTTCTTTTAATGTTTTCATATGGAGTTAAAGGAATTTTGGAAATTTTTTGTTTGTTTTCTGCCATGAAAAGTTAGGAGAAGGGAAAGAAACAGACTGAATAAGAAAGAATAAATTGTACGTACATAATGAATTAGAGAATATGTTTTATTTGAAAGATTGAAACCTTTCCATTCTTTAATTTAAACTTCTCTAATTAATTCTCTCGATTGTTTCTCTCCCTCCCATCCTTTCTTTACACGTATGTCATCAAATGACATAAAATTTCCACAAATCATGTCATCAAATGACATAAAAATTCCATAAATCATGTCATCAAATGACATCAAATTTCCATAAATCATTTCATGCAATTATCTTTAAATTACAACAGCATCGTATATTAATGCGCGCAAATATAACTTTTATAAATGCATTAAAATAATTACAAAAAACTTCCAAACATCAAATAAATAATAATTAATATTTCTCAAATATCAATTAATTTAATCAATTTACAACATTTTATAAACTAATTAAATCACGTGGTTTTTTAAAGAATTCATCATTACGGTTGTGCGACTCAAAGGTGTAAATTCAATCAGCGATTAACATCAAACTATTCGAACATTAACGTTCACACGTCACTTAGCAGATGGTGTGACATTTTTGCCGAATTTATCACTTACACATCTTTTGTTAAAATCCAGTTTTATTTATTATAAGCGGTACCCAATAGTGACAATTATTTACACCAATTCTCCTCATCAAAACTATATCACTTTGGATTTATGGAATTTGGTAATGGTCAAAATTCCAATTTCATCCACATTCTACTTTATAGTCCGAACACAACATCGTTTGTTCAATAATAACAATTATTATTAACCGAAATGCTCTGGCCAGAGACTTTGACTTTGAGTTGACTTCAGTTGACCATAATACTAACCTCATATAACCGAGGAGACGAATCCTCTCTTGAATAGTTGACTAGGAATATTTAAAATGGTAGATTTGTTTTTTTGTGATAAATTACTCACGGTAACAACACTTTGTAACTACTAGCACAAAATATACAATTTATGGATTTTATATTAAATATATTTTAATTAAATTGATTAATTAATATAACCACATTATATTAAGTATATAAAGAAAATACCTTTATTTCGAACAAGATTGGTCAATGAGTTAGATATATGTAAAAAATTACATAATTGCCCCTAGGGCATACCCCTAACTCTATCAATCTCCCACTTGCACTTGGGGTCAATTATGGAATCTTATTCCTACATCTCCAATCGGTTTTCTCAAAACCAATTAGGTCAGTCCCTTTGTGAATGGGTATGATATTATATTTTAATTATCTACTCTGTCAATCAACTCTCTCCGACGGTGATGAACTGCTCTATCATGTTGAACAATTCGTAGTATGTCTCTCGACATCTAGTGAGTTATAAGTTCTGTTACAAACTATATCGTGACATTATTATCATATAACAATGTTATGAGATTCTCAACATTTGAAATCGGCTCAGTTATAAATTTGTGCACTTATATTTTTATATACATTGTCTTTATTGTGGCGCTATTCTAGGCGATGTACTTAAGCTTTTTTCATTGAATTAGCCATGGTCTTCCATTTGGAACATTTCCAACTTAAAGATTATTAACTTGAATTAATTATTGACATATTATACTCAATATTACTTATGAAGTTCGAGTCCGAACACTCCTTCATAAGGTGCTTTTTGTTAACGTAAATAATTCTCTAGTATTTTAATAAATACATGAGAACACTTCAAACAACCATTTAGTGATATCAATTTAGATTTGATATTTGCTTCATGTATCAAATACATAAACATATCATGATATCATAAACAACATAACATGTATGATAATTCCTATTGCCAATGCAAAGGAATCAATCTTACATGTTCCATATTAAACATTTTAATAAGGCGTCCTTGCATATCATTTGGGACATTCCCGACATCTTTTATACTTACTATAAAAGACATCATTTATTAATCCAATGTTGAGCATTAAAATAACTTAGGCTGATTTTAACACAAGTACATTGTTAAATTCAACAGCGTATTTGAGACGACCCGCCCTTCTCGACCCTCGAAAATCGTCCCAAAATACTCCACAGTATAATATGCCGACGATTGAGTGCCGGAAAAGACAGATTGTTGATAAAAAGAAAGAAGATAGAAGAAAGAAGGAACTAAAAAAACATCAGAATCTCACAATCGCAGCGGAACAAAATATAATAAATAATAACAGATCTTTACACAAATGAAACCATATCTGTTATATATAATACATCATCAGAGTATATCACTAGTAAAGAACAATTATCAGCCTGGCAGTTATATCAACCTGCCTCACAACTTGCTGGTAATTTCAAACAACCATAGCAGCGGAATAAACAAATACGAATAATACGTCTCGGACTCCAGCTCCACACCTGAGCTCCAAAGTATCCAATCCTGAACCTGAAATACTCGGTCTGACCCGAGCATTATAATAAAATAACACCCGAGTCAGTCTGGAATACCAGCGTGACATAAATACACCCAAATTGATTATTAAAGTTTCAAAAATCCTTTGAAATCAAAAGCAACTCGTAAGACCACGCCACAAATAAACATGTCGGGTTTTTACCTTACGATAGCCAAAACACTTTCTTATCAGATCCGTCTGATATTATAATAGTGTCTATATACAAATACTTATTCAAATAGCTGAAATTGTTACATGATTAAATTCCAGCATACTAGCCACAAAGTGGGTTATACAAACAAAAACCGTAAAGGTACGTAGGAAGAATGGATTTCCAACTAATGACTAGGCACTGGGGTACGACCTGTCACAGTACCTGGTCTAGATCAGCGTACCGAGGACCACGCCCGATCCCCTGCAACACAAAACCAGAACTACCTAAGGGTAATTCCGAGTAAGATCACCCCGCGGTTGGGATCAGCAACTGCCCACTAAGCCGAATATAAAAAGGGACATCTAGACAGGGATGACCTCACCCTAATGGGCGCTACCCACATAGCCTTGCTGCATAACCCCTGATTTTCAGTCATTCCCGGTTGATGAGGCTCGAGGCTAAGCATTACCATTTTAGAACATATCCCTCGGAATGCTCATCGTCCACCTGACAATGTTCTGAAAGCATTCATCCATACAAGTCCGTTCCGGGTTCGAACGGAACCGAAGGCACTATTCCTACTACATCCATTTTGGAATCACCTTCAAGATCAATAGCGATTAGCCCTTGCACTTCACTGCTCCATCTTCGACTCCGAACTCGTTTCCACGAAACGTACAAACCAGATCGAAGTGGTTTTCGAGAAATTAATCTCGATCCCGGTCTCTTCGAAACGATCAACGCATTGGCCAATATTGATAGTCGGTTAGTTAACTATCAATTACATTCACAAACATCCATCAGACATAAATAATTTTCCCCAAATTATTTATTAACCTTAAAAATATCTTAGCAAGATATAATTCCATTTTCAACCCCTTTTGAAAACAGTTCCAAACCATCTTCCTTTTACGGAATAGATTCCCAACATTTTCTATTCCCATTGAAAATAACCAAGTCCAAACATTTTAGATTTTAAACAATTAAACCACTTTATTCCAAAATATACCTTAAAATATTTAAATTAAACTACTTAAAACACTTTTCCAAAAATATATTTTTAAAAATATTTAAAGCAAAACTATTTTATAAGTTATAAATTAATTTTAAAATAAAGATTAAGTTACACTAAATTCTAAAGAGGAGTTACAAAATTCTATACTAGTTTCAATTAAAATTTTAACCCAACTATCCTTAAAATAAATCCGTTTTATAAAATATGAGTATTAAGAATATTCTTTTAAAACATAATACTAATTAACCCTTTAAAATAATTACTACTATAACTAATTTACTAAATATTACTTCTAAGATTTATACAACTTAAATAATAATTCTTAAAAATGTTCTTTTAAAAAAAACAACTTCAAAACTTCTATCTTTTACTCAAAAATCCGCTTAAAACGTACTTCGCTCTTCCAGGGAAATACGCTTCCATTTCAGAATAAACTAAAGAATTCTTTTATAAATCCTATTGGACTTATCTCAATTCAAATTTATGTTTAAATCCCTGTATTCCTTCCCACACCTTTAGAAATAAACACCTTTTATTTTTAAACACACTAGCCATCTCCTGGAAATCACTTCCAAAATAGATGCTTAAAATATTTAAAATAAGGCAACTAGGGATTACTTAAATAAAAATAATACTTAAGAAAAATATAGAGAAGGTCTGAGAAATTGAGTTCCAAAATTTTCTTTTTTTTAAAATAAAATTATTAAATCAATATTCATATTAACATTTCCTTTTGAAAACTAATATTAATTTATCTTTAAAATAATTAAATACCATAATTACTTATATCAATATTTGTTTCTCGCTATATAAAAAAAATCTTTCTAAACTTTTCAAACACGGGTTTAAAACTTCTCGTTTATACTTTGAAAACATTTCTTTTGACAACTTTCCTTTGAAACATACTTAGTGTTTGCGCCAAAAATGGTCACAAACCCCGAATGTTGTGAAAGCACCAGTGTATGAATACAAATCAGCAATATTCAAACACAAATCTCAGATCTAAACAAACAACAAACAGCAATCCAGAAATAATGAACAAAACACGAGATTTATAGTGGTTCGGCTATCTCCGGCCTACGTCCACTCCAAAGTTTTTATCTTTTATTGATCGATTCTGGAAGATTACAATTTCCTATCGCGTAGTACAACGGATTTTATGATTATAATCTGAATCTAAGGCAGAAATGGTGATCTGGAGTAAATCTGGCAGAGTCCGGGCGCTCTTAGCTCTCCCAATTGTCCGACCCCCTTTCTGAATGACCTGGGGGTCTATTTATAGGTGTAGGAGGCTGATATTTCGCCTAAACTGAAGGGAGACCAGTTCTGGCACGTGAGGGGGCCCACATGCCCGCTTTCTGGAAATCTGGGCCCACTTTGGGATCGATTCGACCCTTGGTTCGAATCGATCAAGAAATCATCCAATCTAGCTGAAATTTGGCGTGAACATTCTTCATCATGTGCTTAAGCTTCTGTGAAAATTTCATGGCATTTGGACTTGTAGAACTCGAGATATGATCGATTCAATGTTGCATTTCTGGAGAACAGGGATACTTCGAATCGATCTTGGTTCGAATCGATTCGGTCGACTCGATGCTTGCTGCGACGTGGCGCGTGTCTCTCGCTTCGATCCGTTTTGTACTCCGGTTTGACTGGGTCGAATCCATGGCTTGGATTCGAGGTAATGGATTCGAAGGATTCTCAGTTGAAATGGATTCGAAGATGATGGAGTCGAAGCAAGGGAAGTTCGACGGAGTCGAGGCAAGGGAAGTTCGATGGAGTCGAGGCAAGGGAAGTTCGATGGAGTCGAGGCAAGGGAAATTCGATGGAGTCGAGGCAAGGGAAATTCGATGGAGTCGAGGCAAGGGAAGATGATGGAGTCGAGGCAAGGGAAGATGATGGAGTCGAGGCAAGGGAAATTCGATGGAGTCGAGGCAAGGGAAATTCGATGGAGTCGAGGCTAGGGAAGATGATGGAGTCGAGGCAAGGGAAGATGATGGAGTCGAGGCAAGGGAAGATGATGGAGTCGAACAGTACCTTCTTCCTACCTTGTATCGATCGTATCTTCTCCGTACAAACTCCGATTAACCTGAAACTTGAAACGTAGCCTCTCCTAGTCCTCATCATCATTTCCAATCGATTCCGTCCTGATTGGAGCTCGACCAAATTTTGACGATATCCATTGCAGCCTTGTTTCCAATTGAACTCCAATCCTGATATCCAGCCGATTTGTTGATATTCCAGCTTTGACCAAAAAGCGGGATAACATTTGCCCCCCAAAACATGCCTTGTGATAAGAAGGCGTGTTTTGAATAATTCCGTATCTGATACCCAAAGTCCGTAGCCAATTCCATGTCCATCCGAACTCGAAGACCGAGCCTTTGATCCATTCTTATCCAACAGCCAATAGCCAAATCCAGGACCTCTCCGGGCCGATATCCAAATCTATAACCTCTCTGGGCTCTTGTCAAGCGCAATCCACACACGACGACCGTTGTCCAGTGTCCCTGGACGCTGATGTAACCTCTCCGGGTTCTTGCCAAGCGCAATCCACACCTGACGACCGTGGTCCAGTGTCCCTGGACGCTGAGCTAACCTCTCCGGGTTCTTGCCAAGCGCAATCCACACCTGACGACCGTGGTCCAGTGTCCCTGGACGCAAGTAATGCCGTGGCTTAAGTCCTAAGCCGAATCCTGGTCGCTCCGGACCCTTGCTGAGCATAGTCCATACTCAACGACCTGAAACAATAATTGATAATAGGAGGCCTAAGTCCTAGGCCGAATCGTGGTCACTCCGGACCCTTGCCGAGCATAGTCCATACTCGACGACCGTTTATCAAAAACAATAAAGAATCCAATCAAAATCCAATCCGAAAATCAGAAATCCAAACCGACATCCAAAACAGAAAACCCAAAACAAAAACCAGTCATCCGAACGAAAATCCAAAGCAGAAAGCAAACAAAAACCAGGAGTTCAATCCAAACTCCAAAACCAAACCAGAAAACTAAGTGTCCAATCCAAAAACAAAAGACAGATTTCGCAAAACATGGCTTTGCGGTTTATCATCATTCAGAGCATGCCTAGGGGCTATCTCCGTCCCCATACATGTGTAAATGACTCGGTTGCTCGCCAATGGTTTGCTACTTATTTCATATTATCCTGATCAATTGATTACCAATCGACCATTATTCCTGTACCTCATATCCTCATGGTTTGAGGTAGGCGGTGGTTGCTCCTGCTCCACCGCTGCATTCCGAGCCCCAACATACTGCCTCAACTGCCCATTCCTCACATGCTCCTCAATTATATCCTTTAGGTGCCTACAGCTGTTGGTATCATGCCCGTCCAAATCGTGGAAGAGACAATGCTTTCCAGATGCCCTCTCCCGCTCGGATGATTCTCTCCTAGCCGGCCTCCGGTAAGGAAGGCGATTCCAAGTTTCCATGAATATCCGCTCCTGCGTCTCGTTTAATTCTGTGTATGTGGAAAACTTTGGATCCTTCCATTGCTTCCTGGATTTTCCTGAATCGTCGTCCAACTTCCTTTTTCCTTTATCTTTGTCCGAGCTTCCGTTGGATGGTCCTCCACCCCCAGTCACATTCACCTCTCTTAACTTTAAGTCCATACATGCATCTTCTTGCCGAAGGAACCTTTCAGCTTCGTGGAAGAATTCCCCGAGATCCAGTGGCGGGTCTCGTACTAAAGATACTTTAAAATCTGAATCCTCTCTGACTCCCGACACTGCCGCCATCAAAACCATCGATGGATCCGGCCGATCCACCGAAGCAACCGCCGCATTAAATCGAGTCAAAAATGCTCTAAGTGATTCATCCGTCCTTTGCTTTACCGATGTCAATGTCATCACGTTCTTAGGTCTTTTGATATGAACCCGAAACTGTCCCAAAAACCTGTCCACCAATTCCTTCCAAGTCCTGATAGATCCTTCTTCCAGCTGCCTAAACCACATTGCCGCTAGATCTGTCAAGTATAAAGGGAAACATCTGGCCATCACTTCCTCCGATGCCCCCAGTACTTCCATGTGTCTAGTATATCTCATCAAGTGATCAGTTGGGTCAGCTTTGCCATTATATGCTTCCACACTAGGTAACTTGAACTTAGGCGGATTCTGAGCTACCCTGATTTCTCGAGCGAACGGACTCCTGTTCACTCCTTCCGAATCTCTATTGGTCAAACCTCCACGCATAGTCTTCCTAATAATTTCCATTAATCCAGCGTTGCTTGTTAGGGGTTGCCCCCCATGCTCTCGTGGGAACTCCGGCACATATTCCTCATGTGGCTCATTAGCCGCAACGTTGGCTCTAGCTTGCTGTACTCCCTCCAAAGGTCCTTCTGCGTTAGATCCTGCGGGCCTGCCCCCAAGCCCTTGTTGATTTCCTTCCGGTTCTGTATTCTGTACTCCATTAGGTTCCGCAACCCTAGTTCCTTGTTCCACATTTGTAGTTGCTGTAGTTGGTCCAAGGTTCTGTGTTCCTGCAGCTCTTATCTGCTCGAAGAAAGTCTGCATCATATCCTGTTGACTCTTCAGCAACCTCTCATGTAAAGAATTTGCCATAGCTTCCATTTCATCTCTGGTAATGTAAATCGAAGCTTGTCCTTCTCCAGCACCAGAGGATGCCTCTTGACTTCCTCCCTGTTGGCTTCTCTCAGCTCTTTGCCTTCTACTTGTTTGTCGAGTCATTGTCTTTCAAAACTAAACTTCAATCTGATGTAGCGGGTGCTAGTCCTTCTCAGTGAAAGCACCAAAGTGTTTGCGCCAAAAATGGTCACAAACCCCGAATGTTGTGAAAGCACCAGTGTATGAATACAAATCAGCAATATTCAAACACAAATCTCAGATCTAAACAAACAACAAACAGCAATCCAGAAATAATGAACAAAACACGAGATTTATAGTGGTTCGGCTATCTCCGGCCTACGTCCACTCCAAAGTTTTTATCTTTTATTGATCGATTCTTGAAGATTACAATTTCCTATCGCGTAGTACAACGGATTTTATGATTATAATCTGAATCTAAGGCAGAAATGGTGATCTGGAGTAAATCTGGCAGAGTCCGGGCGCTCTTAGCTCTCCCAATTGTCCGACCCCCTTTCTGAATGACCTGGGGGTCTATTTATAGGTGTAGGAGGCTGATATTTCGCCTAAACTGAAGGGAGACCAGTTCTGGCACGTGAGGGGGCCCACATGCCCGCTTTCTGGAAATCTGGGCCCACTTTGGGATCGATTCGACCCTTGGTTCGAATCGATCAAGAAATCATCCAATCTAGCTGAAATTTGGCGTGAACATTCTTCATCATGTGCTTAAGCTTCTGTGAAAATTTCATGGCATTTGGACTTGTAGAACTCGAGATATGATCGATTCAATGTTGCATTTCTGGAGAACAGGGATACTTCGAATCGATCTTGGTTCGAATCGATTCGGTCGACTCGATGCTTGCTGCGACGTGGCGCGTGTCTCTCGCTTCAATCCGTTTTGTACTCCGGTTTGACTGGGTCGAATCCATGGCTTGGATTCGAGGTAATGGATTCGAAGGATTCTCAGTTGAAATGGATTCGAAGATGATGGAGTCGAAGCAAGGGAAGTTCGACAGAGTCGAGGCAAGGGAAGTTCGATGGAGTCGAGGCAAGGGAAGTTCGATGGAGTCGAGGCAAGGGAAATTCGATGGAGTCGAGGCAAGGGAAATTCGATGGAGTCGAGGCAAGGGAAGATGATGGAGTCGAGGCAAGGGAAGATGATGGAGTCGAGGCAAGGGAAATTCGATGGAGTCGAGGCAAGGGAAATTCGATGGAGTCGAGGCTAGGGAAGATGATGGAGTCGAGGCAAGGGAAGATGATGGAGTCGAGGCAAGGGAAGATGATGGAGTCGAACAGTACCTTCTTCCTACCTTGTATCGATCGTATCTTCTCCGTACAAACTCCGATTAACCTGAAACTTGAAACGTAGCCTCTCCTAGTCCTCATCATCATTTCCAATCGATTCCGTCCTGATTGGAGCTCGACCAAATTTTGACGATATCCATTGCAGCCTTGTTTCCAATTGAACTCCAATCCTGATATCCAGCCGATTTGTTGATATTCCAGCTTTGACCAAAAAGCGGGATAACACTTAGTTTTCCAGGAAATTCACTTTAAATCTTAAGGATAATCTCACTATTGCTATAAAAACAATTTACACCTTTCTTATCGAATTTCTCACCGGAAATCTATATTCCAATTTATCCACTGATAAATATCTCAATTTCATTTATAAACCCAGTTTATAAATTTTCATTCCTCATTTCCTCTTTAAATCACAATTTATTTTATTTATATTTTAAAATCCCAGATTATATTTATCCAACCATATCACAACATAACTGAAATTTCAAATTAAACTACCATGGGATAAGAAATAAAATACATCACAGATAATGAAGATAATTTCTACATTGTGAGGAATCCAGTTGGATCCCTCCAACCTGTTTCCCTGCATCCACAGACGTTAGCCCAACAAATAGATATCGATCCAATCTGATAATAATTATCACATTCATCTAATCAACCAATCAGTCATTCAAATATCTGCTATTTAAATTAAATGGTATCCAGATGTGAGTGAGATTAACTCACCTTGAATTTCGAAACGCCGAGAGTTTAAATCCTAAATTAAATCGGGTCCATTCGATTTAATCCAAAATTCCCGCTAACTTCCATCGTCTCCAAACTTGTACTGCAGCGTGCTGCTCGTCGCTGCAATTCCGGCGCTCCTTGTTTCGTTAAATTCTGATAACGCATGTACAAGTTATGAAATTTTGAAGTTTGAATATGTAATTAAACAATTTTTTTTTAAAAGAACAAACTACCATTTGCCGTTCATCACACATACGAAATCAGGCCCGCTCGTTCCTCTTCTCCCTCACGCGACAACATCAGGCAAAACGAACCCATAGCCGTGCCCCATCACACGATCTCCATCGCCACCACGAGCCACTTCGACTCGATCCACGAGCGCCAACCAGAGCGCCTCACTGCCACGCACCCCCAGCCTGGTCGCGCGCGAACCCGGTGCTGCCCCCTGCTCGAAATTCGAGCACGAACGGAGACCATAACGACCTCGATTATGGCCACCACGACAACTCAAATACGATCTCGACCGGTCGATTTACAGATCTCAACAAGATCTATGATTTTGTAGTAGAAAGTTTTTGATAAAAGTTTGTGGATGGAAAGAAAATGGTGAAGTCTCGGCCATTGGTGAGAGAAGACGGCGGCTCGAAAATAGATTAGGGTTTTGGCCGATAAACATATATATATATATATATATATATATATGCACGTTTATAAAAATAAGATTTTATTAATATTCTCAAAATTAACAAGCTTTTACAAACGAACTCCGAATCAGACATGCTGCCAGGAGATTATAAGGTTTTACCCACTTTCCGAACACAATGGAACGTGTTTCGGAGGTCAATTCAATCATATGTGGAAGATAGCTTTTTGAATCGATTTAAAATATTAAATTGTCGATTTAAATCCCAACGCGTTTCTCACCCGTACGAGAAAACGGTAACTCCAAACGCTACGAAAATTGATATCCGATACTAATTAACTATTACGGATCAAATGAAACTGGTTTCGTCGAATTCCAAGACTGTGCCTCGGAAGGCTATTTCGACTCGTCGATAAATTCGAGCGATTTTCAAAATCATCGAAATAATTTAAAATTTCACTTTTAAAACTTTACTAACTCAATTATAAATCAAATAGAATTTATATTCACATTAGAACTCATTCTGATTCATTTCCGGACCAAAATCTGATTACTCATATTATTACTATATTAAATTCCATTATTAAATTAATATAAAAATTCCAAATTTAACTTATCGAATTTTGATTCCATCCAAAAGTCCAATATCATTATTTAAATCCAAATAGACTTAAAATAAATTTTAGAAACCATTTTCATAACCATTTATATCCAGATTCACCAATTATCCCAATTCCAAATATTTAATTATTATTATTCAAACCCAATTGAACTGCCATATTTGAAATCTAACTAATTTCATTAATTTAACCAAAATCTTCTTATTTCAAATCAAATTATAATTCACATTTTACATTTAAAATGAATTAAATGTTCAAATCTAACGACCAAAATTTCGGGTCGTTACATTCCTTCCCCCTTATAAAAATTTCATCCCCGAAATTTGCTAATGTAGGAAATGCTATTAAGCTCATTTACTTACCCAAATTTATTTAGTTAAAAAAAAACTTACATTCACTTCACCAAAACTCTTAGCTCAATTCCAAAACCATTTGCTTTATTTTAACTCAAAAGCTTTGTTTCCAACATCATTTCAAAAAGAACTTTCCTTGTTAACCAAAATTTTCAAAATTCCCAAAATTTTTCTAACTTCCATAATTTTTGAAAGTTTTTGACAGCGTCTCCTTTGTAAGGAGAGCCTTTTACAATATCACAATAGATATAAATATATATACATCGACCCACACGGTCGGAAAACAAAATATACCACAATATATTATCATTTTCCAATTTTATTGTGTAGGCGTACCTTAAGATTAGCATTTAAAAGCAAGCGGCTAATTAATATTGCATTTACGCGCTCCAAGTCGATCGATTGCCTCCCACACATGTACTTACTCAAACAAGCACATTAGTTTTCAAAAATATGAGATTTAGCAACATTTCATTCATTACTCTTACCAAACATATCAATTACAAAGCCCAAACAACCAATTTCATACTTCTACAAGTAAACCATCTTTATAAGCAACCACAAGGTTTCAACACTATTTTAATTTCTTTACAAATTCAAACTTCATTTTATTCACTCAAATGATTTACATTCAGGTTTACTATTCTCAATTCATATACAACACAACCAATTCATCTTTGTACCAATTAATCTCATATTCACTTCAAATGGGTTTATAAGCCTTATTTACATAAATTCACTCCCATTCAATTCCAAATTGATTCACAATCAAATTTCTATTTTCAATTGGATCCATTTGCACTTCTTTTATGATTAACTTGCATTTATACTCAAATCCACTTAATAAGGTTTCAATCCATTTCAATTGGTTCAAAAACCAACTTTATTTGCTTCTTTTAATTCATTTCTTTCGTTTTCGACAACGACTAATTTCTTAAGCAAATTCTAAAGTTATCCATGCAAGTAACCATCACTTAAGCTTATAACCATTTAAAATTAATTCCAGCTTAAGTTTATACTAATTTTATTCCATTCGGAAATATTCACAACCCAAATATTCTTACTTCATTACTATTATTGAATTAAATCCTTATTATTTCAGTCTCATTATCCATATAGGTTTATTTAAACCATTTCTTAAACTCGACAACAATCATTTCAAAATTTCTTAAGTTGTCTCAACTCTATTACATCCCATTTCTTTTATTCAATCAATTTTATTTCATTTTAATTTGATTCTCATTCAATCAAATTCCCATCCATTTGCAAATTTTATTTCAATTTGTTTATATACTCTATCCAATTTTAATTTTAATTCACCTTCCCAATTCATTTCTGAATTTTATTTTATTAATAACATAACTATTTTCAATTATCTTATATCCAAACTGAATTTATTCGCAATTTGGTCCATATCCATTTTAACCCAACCTCCTTTCATTCGACAATATTCACATCATACTTAATTCATTTACCGTATATGTCGAATTTCATTAAATTTAGCTTATGCTAAATTCATCTTCAAACCATACTCTTTAAATTTAGTTGAGTGAGAATTTTAATCCATTCGATATCATTCCGACTAAATCAAATTTTCTTTCAATTTTAATCCTTTTCCCAAACTTTAACTCAAGTTCAACTAAATTTTTATTTAGCCAACTTAAATTCATACCATTTCCTTTACTATTTTAAATAAGAATTGAATTCCATTCAATGTCATTTATAACACAACTGAATTTTGATTTCAATTCAGCCCAAATCCAACTCAATTACTTTTAATTTAAATTAAATCCAATTCGATCCAATTTTATTTCTCCATATATAAGTTCAAAACTTATTCACTCACTTAAGTCCATTCACATCCTATATTCTTCTTTGCCTTATCTCATTTTACATTTCATTGTGGGATGTAAAATTTGGATTTTCCATAAGATACCAACCAATTTATTTTTGGTTTCACAATGCATTCCTTTATTCATAAGTTCAACAGCTTATTCACTTAAGATCTTATATTGCTCATTTGAGTCCATTTTCATCTTATAATCACAATTCCAAATTATATATATACCACTTAATAACTTAAGGGTATAAATTTCCATTACACAATTATAACCCATAATTATAATCATTTTACATTTCAACTTTATCCAAATTAGTTCAATTCCAAATTCAATTCTATTTAACTTATCCTGAGTTAAATCCGAATATATCTTATTCACTTCCATTTACTCAAGTGAAATCCTAATTCCATGATTAAGAGTTCATTTCCTTTTTATTCACCTTCCTTATTAATATCAATCTCACTTTATAAGTTCAATAGTTGATTCATTTTAACTTTCACATTTTTATTTTAAATAGAATTCCCAGAATTCAATTTCCCGGTCTTATTTCAAAACCATTTTGAAATAATAATCAACACATACCCACTTGGTACATCAAATCAAATCCTAGGATTCCATAACACTTGGTTTTACAAACAAATTTCCCTTTTGAAATTTCGAAAAAAAGATGTATACCTAACAAGTCCAAACAAATATCATAACCAATCACCACGGAAGCAATCCATCACTTTAGAAACTCAAAAATGAATACTAATGATGTGGCCATCATCACCAGGATTATTTTCCAGCGACTGAAGTGAGTTCAGTGCTTCCTTACTTCCACAAATTTCCTTTCAAAACAATTTCCACTCAAAAATATTTTCCAAAATAATGCTCCATTATTGACTTCGAATCTTTGGAAAACATTTCAAAAATTCCCAAGATTTTAAATTTCAAAACCCTTTTCGTTTAAATTCATTTAAAACACCTTTCAAAATTTCCAGGATTTAAATTCTGGTTTAAATCAAATTTTAGTTATATTCCTATTGGATAAGTCATACTGATAGAATTTATTTGGTTATAAACCATTTCAAATTTCAGATTCTTGTTTGATTAAGATATCCACAACCAAACATCAAAATATATATATAATAATTTCAGAAAATTATTTCTTCAATATTAGAAAATAAATTTTGGGTAAAATTATTTCATTTACCCACTTTAAAACAATACTATGTCGGTTTACCTTGTTTAAGAGTTTAGAAACCCCTATCGATACGGTTGTACTTCCCGTACCGACCAGAATTCATAAACATCAACCGATAAGTCAACACGGTATAAAATAGTTTTTATATTCACTAACAAATACGCTCTTATATCTATTATTACACTCAACTCATTCTAGAGTACTTCTGACTCTATTTCTAATGAGTAATTTCCCCCACCAAAGCCTAGGTTATCGCTAACCTAAGCTCTGATACCAAGTGAGACGACCCGCCCTTCTCGACCCTCAAAAATCATCCCAAATTACTCCACAGTATAATATGTCGACGATCGAGTGCCGGAAAAGACAGATTGTTGAGAAAAAGAAAGAAGATAGAAGAAAGAAGGAACTAAAACAACATCAGAATCTCACAATCGCAGCGGAACAAAATATAATAAATAATTACAGATCTTTACACAAAATGAAACCATATCTGTTATATACAATACATCATCAGAGTATATCACCAGTAAAGAACAATTACTAGCCTGGCAGTTATATCAGCCTGCCTCACAACTTGCTGGTAATTTCAAACAACCATAGCAGCGGAATAAACAAGTACGAATAATACGTCTCGGACTCCAGCTCCACACCTGAGCTCCGAAGTATCCAATCCTGAACCTGAAATACTCGGTCTGACCCGAGCATTATAATAAAATAACACCCGAGTCAGTCTGGAATACCAGCGTGACATAAATACACCCAAATTGATTATTAAAGTTTCAAAAATCCTTTGAAATCAAAAGCAACTCGTAAGACCACGCCACAAATAAACATGTCGGGTTTTTACCTTACGATAGCCAAAACACTTTCTTATCAGATCCGTCTGATATTATAATAGTGTCTATATACAAATACTTATTCAAATAGCTGAAATTGTTACATGATTAAATTCCAGCATACTAGCCATAAAGTGGGTTATACAAACAAAAACCGTAAAGGTACGTAGGAAGAATGGATTTCCAACTAATGACTAGGCACTGGGGTACGACCTGTCACAGTACCTGGTCTAGATCAGCGTACCGAGGACCATGCCCGATCCCCTACAACACAAGGTCGGAACTACCTAAGGGTAATTCTGAGTAAGATCACCCCACGGTTGGGATCAACAACCGCCCACTAAGCCGAATATAAAAAGGTACATTTAGACAGGGATGACCTCACCCTAATGGGCGCTACCCACATAGTCTTGCTGTATAACCCCTGATTTTCAGTCATACTCGGTTGATGAGGCTCGAGGCTAAGCGTTACCTTTTTAGAACATATCCTTTAGAATGCTCATCGTCCACCTGACAATGTTTTGAAAGCATTCATCCATACAAGTCCGTTTCGGGTTCGAACGGAACCGAAGGCACTATTCCTACTACATCCATTTTGGAGTCACCTTCAAGATCAATAGCGATTAACCCTTGCACTTCACTGCTCCATCTTCGACTCCGAACTCGTTTCCACGAAACGTACAAACCGGATCGAAGTGGTTTTTGAGAAATTAATCTCGATCCCGGTCTCTTCGAAACGATCAGCGCATTGACCAATATTGATAGTCGGTTATTTAACTATCAATTACATTAACAAACATCCATCAGACATAAATAATTTTCCCTAAATTGTTTATTAACCTTAAAAATATCTTAGCAAGATATAATTCCATTTTCAACCCCTTTTGAAAACAGTTCCAAACCATCTTCCTTTTACGGAATAGATTCCCAACATTTTCTATTCCCACTGAAAATAACCAAGTCCAAACATTTTAGATTTTAAACAATTAAACCACTTTATTCCAAAATATACCTTAAAATATTTAAATTAAACTACTTAAAACACTTTTCCAAAAATATATTTTTTAAAATATTTAAAGCAAAACTACTATTTTATAAGTTATAAATTAATTTTAAAATAAAGATTAAGTTACAGTAAATTCTAAAGTGGAGTTACAAAATTCTATACTAGTTTCAATTAAAATTTTAACCCAACCATCCTTAAAATAAATCCATTTTATAAAATATGAGTATTAATAATATTCTTTTAAAACATAGTACTAATTAACCCTTTAAAATAATTACTACTATAACTAATTTACTAAATATTACTTCTAAGATTTATACAACTTAAATAATAATTCTTAAAAATGTTCTTTTAAAAAAACAACTTCAAAACTTCGATCTTTTACTCAAAAATCCGCTTAAAAACATACTTGGCTCTTCCAGGGAATTACGCTTCCATTTCAGAATAAACTAAAGAATTCTTTTATAAATCCTGTTGGATTTATCTCAATTGAAATTTACGTTTAAATCCCATAAATTTCTTTCCACACCTATAGAAATAAACACCTTTTATTTTTAAACACACTAGCCATCTTCTGGAAATCACTTCCAAAATAGATGCTTAAAATATTTAAAATAAGGCAACTAGGGATTACTTAAATAAAAATAATACTTAAGAAAAATATAGAGAAGTTCTGAGAAATTGAGTTCCAAAATTTTCTTTTTTTAAAATAAAATTATTAAATCAATATTCATATTAACATTTCCTTTTGAAAACTAATATTAATTTATCTTTAAAATAATTAAATACCATAATTACTTAAATAAATATTTATTTCACACTATATAAAAAAAAAATCTTTCAAAACTTTTCAAACACGGGTTTAAAACTTCTCGTTTATACTTTGAAAACATTTCTTTTGACAACTTTCCTTTGAAACATACTTAGTTTTCTAGGAAATTCACTTTAAATCTTAAGGATAATCTCACTATTGCTATTAAAACAATTTATACCTTTCTTCTCGAATTTCTCACCGGAAATCTATATTCCAATTTATCCACTGATAAATATCTAAATTTAATTTATAAACCCAGTTTATAAATTTTCATTAATTTTATTTATATTTTAAAATCCCAGATTATATTTATTCAACCATATCACAACATAACTGAAATTTCAAATTAAACTACCACGGGATAAGAAATAAAATACATCACAGATAATGAAAATAATTTCTACATTGTGAGGAATTCAGTTGGATCCCTCCAACCTGTTTCCCTGCATCCACAGACGTTAGCCCAACAAATAGATATCGATCCAATCTGATAATAATTATCACATTCATCTAATCAACCAATCAGTCATTCAAATATCCGCTATTTAAATTAAATGGTATCCAGATGTGAGTGAGATTAACTCACCTTATATTTCAAAACGCCGAGCGTTTAAATCCTAAATTAAATCGAGTCCGTTCGATTTAATCCAAAATTCCCGCTAACTCCGATCGTCTCCAAACTTGTACTGCAGCGTGCTGCTCGTCGCTGTGATTCCGACGCTCCTTGTTTCGTTAAATTCTGATAACGCATGTACAAGTTATGAAATTTTGAAGTTTGAATATGTAATTAAACAAAAAAAAATTTTCTAAAACAAACTACCATCTGCCGTTCATCACACATACAAAATCAAGCCCGCTCGTTCCTCTTCTCCCTCACGCGACAACATCAGGCAAAATGAACCCATAGCCATGCCCCATCACACGATCTCCATCGCCACCACGAGCCACTTCGATTCGATTCACGAGCGCCAACCGGAGCGCCTCACTGCCACGCACCCCAGCCTGGTCGCGCGCGAACCCGGTGCTGCCCCATGCTCGAAATTCGAGCATGAACGGAGACCATAACGGCCTCGATTCTGGCCACCACGACAACTCAAATACGATCTCGACCGGTCGATTTATAGATCTCAACAAGATCTATGATTTTGCAGTAGAAAGTTTTTGATAAAAGTTTGTGGATGGAAAGAAAATTGGAGAAGAAAATGGTGAAGTCTCGGCCATTGGTGAGAGAAGACGGCGGCTCAAAAATAGATTAGGGTTTTGGCCGATAAAAATATATATATGCACGTTTATAAAAATAATATTTTATTAATATTCTCAAATTTAACAAGCTTTTACAAACGAACTCCGAATCAGACATGCTGCCAGGCGATTATAAGGTTTTACCCATGTTCCGAACACAATGGAACGTATTTCGAAGGCCAATTCAATCATATGTGGAAGATAGCTTTTTGAATGGATATAAAATATTAAATTATCGATTTAAATCCCAACGCGTTTCTCACTCGTACGAGCAAACGGTAACTCCAAACGCTACGAAAATTGAAATCCGATAATAATTAACTATTACAGATCCAATGAAACTGGTTTCGTCGAATTCCGCGACTGTGCCCCGGAAGGCTATTTCGACTCGTCGATAAATTCGAGCGATTTTCAAAATCGTCGAAATAATTTAAAATTTCACTTTTAAAACTTTACTAACTCAATTATAAATCAAATAGAATTTATATTCACATTAGAAATCATTCTGATTCATTTCCGGACCAAAATATGATTATTCATATTATTACTATATTAAATTCCATTATTAAATTAATATAAAAATTCCAAATTTTACTTATCGACTTTTGATTCCATCCAAAAGTCCAATATCATTATTTAAATCCAAATAGACTTAAAATAAATTTTAGAAACCATTTTCATAACCATTTATATTCAGATTCACCAATTATCCCAATTCCAAATATTTAATTATTATTATTCAAACCTAATTAAACTGCCATATTTGAAATCTAACTAATTTCATTAATTTAACCAAAATCTTCTTATTTCAAATCAAATTATAATTCACATTTAACATTTAAAATGAATTAAATGTTCAAATCCAACGACCAAAATTCCGAGTCGTTACAGTGTTGTTTACTTATAGTTTAGAAAATCAATGTACATTTTAATTTCTTTCTTATGAACACACGCTTCCTCTGCACTTAGATTGAAAATCAAACTATTTGATATTTCTATCGAAATACTTATTCAGTCTTGATGCTTATAAAATGATACTTTCGTATCATTTCTTGGATCATATCCGACTCACAAACTCAATTTCGCTCCCACTGACTTCAGGACATTTTTGGTTAATATGTGTAAACAGCTTATTCTAAATCGTTATTAAGAATTTTCCTTTTCAATACATATGTACCAAAATACTAAGTCTTATCTAGTGATAATTTTGTTAGTAAATCCGAATTAACTTGATCATGTTGAATACCGAATCTATTATGCTAATTTCAATAATTAAAATTTGTGATATTATTCTTATCAACATTGCTCATTTAATTCCAACTGCATTAGTCTTTCTCATAAAGACACAATCTCGACCGATGGATCACATCCCTTGGGTTACAACCACCAAAATCTATATTTTGATAGCGTACTTGAAATTCTTTCGGATTTGCACATCATATCATATAGAGTCAACACTCTTAATGGTTTAATTAAACAACCGAGGATTATATATATTCGACATTAATAAGAAACTCATATTTTCTCTTCGATGTGCGAGAATACTTATTAGACATTCTAATGATACGTGTTTATTTAGGTTAGTTAATTTCATTTCATCTCATATAATCAGTTCTATCTATGGATCGTATCCAATTCCATTTAACTATCAATAATTCCTCAAAGAAATTCCTTCATAATGCAGTTGGTATATCTTGGAATAACAATTGTTTCTTAGTGTAAATAGAATGTGGATTCATAAACGCTTTATGAGTTTCTTTATTGTGGAAATTAGGGAGGCATCCCTATCATACTTTCATATTGTAAAGCGGGTCCCTGTCAAAGTTTCATTGTAAAGCGGGTCCCTGTTTTCTGGAAACGAAGAAAAATTATTGCTGAAATGTCAGCAACTTTTATAAATAAGTGCTGATATTTCAGCAACTATCTGTGTCAAAGTTTTATTGTAAAAACAAAGAAAAATTATTGCTGAAATGTCAGCAACTTTTATAAATAAGTGCTGATATTTCAGCAACTATCTGTGTCAAAGTTTTATTGTAAAAACAAAGAAAAATTATTGCTGAAATGTCAGCAACTTTTATAAATAAGTGCTGATATTTCAGCAACTATCATAAACTGTGTTCACAGTGTACAGAAATGTTGCTGAAATATCAGCAACTTTTATAAATAAGTGTTGATATTTCAGCAACTTTCATACACTATGTTCACAGTGTACAGAAATGCTGCGGAAATGTCAGCAACTTTTATGAAATGTTGCATCATGCTCTACAATAATCGTGAATAAAAAACAGGGACCTAATTTACACTGAAATTTAGTGAAGGACTTTTCGTGAATTTTGAAACTTAATAAGGACCTGTGCCAAAAGTACCCTTCTTTATTTATAAAACCGATTTGGTTTTAGTTTACAAAAATTATGTTTAAAACATAAATATGTCATTCAATGATAGTCCTTTCCAAAATCCTTTTGGGTAGATTCATACAAGATCCCTCATAAACAATTATTACATGCAATCTTTCGACTCGCATGACCTGCCAACTCCTTGGTCTAGAATATGTTGGAGTTTCGAATAAACCCTTATCTTGTAAGATTTTGTAAATTGTTATTCAGATGAAATAATATTAACCTTGTGTACTACTCTTAAGTACATTACCTTATAGAAAGAAACTAACTCAACTTCACTCACAACTAATCGTACGTTGTCCAACAAAGTTCGATTAATCCATATCAATGCATCATTATGTATCACATAAAGGAGTTATTTTGAGATTAAATCTTTATTTATTTTAGGTACGTTTGGAACCTTTTCCAGTATACTCACGCATTCGATCAAATCAAATCGTTTCTATCGCATATTATATTTACTTTTGTTTTATATTCAATGAGCTTACCATAGATATACCACATGTGTATCAAATACACATGTCCATGTCAATGATGACTTGTCAATGAATATTGTGAAGTACATGGAACTATTTTAGTATTTATAAAATTATGATTGCATACATTTATATGTATCAATCCGAAGAGTTCATCAACTCTTATGATGCTCCTACTAAATGGGTGCATAGCCCTTTATTTTTTGAGATATAATTAACAAGTATCATATGATCCAAAATCATATAATAAAATTATTTTCTCAAAACTATGGCTTAGTTTATAATTCCAGAATAACTATAAATAATATTAGATACTTCTTTATTTTCCAATGCATCACTTTTATTATGAAAACAAATACCACAATTTTATTTCATAACAAATATTCATATTGAAATATAGTTATATCTATTTTCTAGTCGATAGCGAAAAATAGTCATTATTTCATAAATAATGTTCGGGACGTTTTACGAAAACAATTTTCATAATTTGATGCAATCAATAAGTGCTATATGGCATGCTCCCACTATTTCCGCCATTAGTATAATAGCGTACTAAATTCGGAGGTCCATCATTCACTTAATATAGATTTATTTATTTCATATATTGCAACTAGTTTACAGTGGAGAGTTCTTTGATCAACTATCTTAAACTCATAGAAACAAATCTCATAGAAAACAATTTTCTATACTAAAATACATTTTAGAATATAAATCATATTTCTTATTCCAATGTTAAGTATCCTTTATTACTATTACAATTCTCGTTTTCGTTGTTTCTTTATGAAGAAGAAATGAATATTCACTCTCTCCATCCCAAATATACCTTAATTCACATTTACTCTTATACATTCATTTTCCTTTCTAAATGGTCAAACCATTCAAAAGAAAACTCTTACTACAATATCATAACGAACTCTTTACGAAAGCACATTTGATTATCCTTAACATTTAAGGACATCAAATATGTTGCTCTTTGCATAAACTAATTAAACCGACATTTGAGCGATAGAGTTCTTAGATCTATCTTGTAGTTTTGGTCTTGTGCTATAATTAACACAATATGATCTTTTATGTAATCAATCAAATTGAATACTCGATCTCATAATACAATTTATTGGCTTATTTCGAATGAACTATATTCATTGAAGTATCGTACATTATGAACTATGACTGTTCACCATATAAAATTTATATGTGATAGTATATGGATCAAATATCAATCCATAATCTTGTATTGCTTTTAGAGTCCAAACTAATAAAATGCAATACACTGTCTAAAACAAATAAACACATAAGTGATCATTTTACGAATGTATTAAGTAGTTGTAAAAATCAGGCACTTGCATGGGTATAGAAAACATTAACATGCAAAAGGCATTTAATAGTGAGTATTATATTATATTTTCATTTGTCAATTTTAAATTCAGTTTATTTGTATATATTAATTGATAAACGTTTTATCAATCATATTAAATGCACAAATTTATCATTGTAGATAATTATAACATTATTTATCACATGTTCTTACAATATTAGAAAGGTTAAATGTTACCATTTCATTTTTCTAATAAGGCTCCCACTAGTCTTTTATGTTTCTTCAAACCCTAAGTTGAAACATAGAAGTCTCTCGACTTCACTAGTGGTGTTAGGACTCGTCTGTCTTGGTATTCTGACCTCGGGTTTGCTCAACAATTCATAGCCCCATAAATGATGGATAACTCCTTATCGGTTGTATCACATACAACACCTAACTCATGTTTCCTTGTCCTAATCTCATTTCAATCTTGAGTTTGCTCAATAAATCGAAAGAGATTATCCGCTCATACCTACCATATCGTGACGGCCAAAGTATAGTATATGTACCTTGAGTTTGCTCAATAAATACATATAGTTATCTCACCTCATCTATTCAATATATTAATAATACTACACATAACATCCCTAGCTTAAGTTTCTCAACATCTAAGGAGTATGCAAGTAATTTATTAATATATATATGGTAGAGGACAACATTATATTGAAGATTCATAATCTTCAATATATTATATTGAGTGATATCGACTTATGAAATAATGTATTCCTTATGAAACACCCTCCTGATTCAAGTGTTAGATACATCAATAATCAAGGTATACGTACATTTATGTATGTATTTATTCCTCAAGTCTATTTGGGTTTCTTTAGCGTTCCACCGTTAGTTTATACATTCATATCATATAAGTTTTGTTGTATAACTTTTATATTTCATATTACTTATATGATAGTCTTATGTATAATATTTCATTAATTAAATCTAATTTTAATTAATTAACTCTTTAATTAATTTTATATTAGTATTCTGATATAACTTTTATATTGAACATATCTACTATAACATTTATATTGTAACACATATATCTTATATATGTGTATTTTTATTTAATTAATTAACCTTTAATTAAACAATTTTAGTTAAATTATATCAATCTCAAAATTTATCTTACATACATACATGTATACTTATGTTATCTTAAACACTTTTGAATAACATAACATATATCAACATATATAATACATGCATATAAGTATCAATTAATTAACCCATTTAATTAATTTATTTTATTAATCTTATTAATAAATTTTAAATTTTGAAATTAATATTTAAATAGTTTCAACCATTTTGAAATTTTCATTACCTTTTCAAACATTTTGAAAATTTATGTTATATTATAACTAATTATAGTAAACATGTTTTTATTTTCTTTATCTTACATACATACATGTATACTTATGTTATCTTAAACACTTTTGAATAACATAACATATATCAACATATATAATACATGCATATAAGTATCAATTAATTAACTCATTTAATTAATTTATTTTATTAATCTTATTAATAAATTTTAAATTTTGCAATTAATATTTAAATAGTTTCAACCATTTTGAAATTTTCATTACCTTTTCAAACATTTTGAAAATTTATGTTATATTATAACCAATTATAGTAAACATGTTTTTATTTTCAATTTAACTTTTAAATTTAAAATCTTATCTTAATTTTCAAAACTATTTTGAAAATTAGCCCAAGGCCAAATTCAAATTGTGCCTTTTCTATCAGGGGCAACCTTTGGGCTCACTTCACCATTTGGACCAGGCAGGTAACCAGGTAGGACATGGTACTTGATTACCCAATTCCAATCCTAGACATCACCTTTCTAGACACCGTAATAAGTGTGCAAGCTTAATTAGTTAGCCCTAATATGACTAATTTAGACCGCATAGGCTATTGGGCTCTAATACCATTGTTGCTCCTACCCAAACCCCTTTGAAGTGACACAACTAGGTACCTCACGGGTGAGTTTTACATGCAACCCCTCGACTAGCACAACCGTCACAGGCCATGTACGGGCAAGAGGCAATGCTTCGTCATAGATCTTAATGTGAGAACCCCCTATCATGCTAGTTGTAGGGACCAAACCTGGGACATCCAATGTGCCAGATGAATGCCTCAACCAACCTCGCTCCGATACCATTGTTGGAACCGGGCCAGCCCGTAGTGGAAGAAATGAGTGAATTTCAAAAATTTTAGCCATTTTGGATCTTTGATGGGCCTATGAAGTCTAAATATACTTATAACTTTTCTAAGTTTCTTTTAAATGAAATCAATATTTAATTTAATTTAATGTGTATGTAAATTAGAGTATATCAAATATACTCTTATGTACATATTTGTGTGTAACAGTAATTATTAAATTTATTTAGAGAAGGAAACTTTCCATTTCCTATCTCTTAAATTATTCAATTAATGACGGGGCATAAATTTATTTAGAGAAGGAAAATTTTCATTTCCTTCCTCTTAACTTATTCAATTAATGACGGGGCATACATTTATTTAGAGAAGAAAACTTTTCATTTTCTTCTCTTAGTTTATTCAATTAATGAGGGGCCACATTATTTATATGGAGAGAGAAACCTTTCATTTCTCTCTCTTTAAATAAATTGATTGATCATATAAATATCATTAATTAACAACATGTATATCGCATGAATGTAAGTATAAACAAATATATATATATATATATAAATATATATATATTATAGTGTAAATTATGTAAGTGCGACATATGATAGCTGTTATCAATTGATGGCAAGATGTAGACATATAAACAAAATTAAATGGATAGCTAATCACATAAAGGAAAAAATGGGAAATAAATAAAGGGTAACAACGATGATTGAATCAATTTCCTAATTAATGTAGCATATAAACGACAAATTATAGGCATCATAATGTAAAGATATAAGCAGTCGAAAATAAATGTATGTATATATTATTGCCTCAATTAAATTGTTTCCTCCTTTTAGAAAGAAATCTAATCGTACTTTGACAATATGAAATACATGTAATAAATTTTATATATGCAAACATATATATAAAATTAATTGTGTACATATAAGATTAAATCATGTAATGACCTGCTATTTTGAACCATTCAAATCGACAATCATCCACTCATATCAGACTTGAATTGCTCAAAATAACTGATTGTTAATTTATATTTGGCAATACCTAGCATATACAGTAAATAAATAAATCACAGAATCACAGACACAGAGTTTACAACAATAAGCAGCAGAATAGATAAATAGTAGTTCATGAAGCTACTATAGAACATCAGAGTTTAAAAAAAATACAACAGAAATCTCAAATACAGACTAGTCTCAAATACAAAAGTAATTGACAAGACCGAACAAAAATAGCTGGAAATAACTTAAAAGATGAATATGTAAGTCCAAGCAGATCTCCAAGCGCCAAAGGTGAGTCAAATGCTGTGACACTTAGTCTGACCCGAGCATAAAGCAAAACACAAAACACTCGAGTCAGGATTAACATTCTCATACCAGTAAATTCAACTCAAGTGAAATGTCAACTGAAATACAAAATAACTTAAAGGATGTTTAGGATTCCACCCTTTAAGGATCCGTTAAACTATCTACATACATAGTACAATACGCTACATATATAATGTCTATAGTAAAGTAAACTATTAAAATAGCGTTAAGGCGCTACATATATAATTCCCCCTTAACACGTTTTATATATTCCCGTAGTCTATACAGATACTATAAGCTCCACCAAACCGGTAGTTTACTCAGGGAGCACTCCATAGGTACGGTACAAACGAAAGTCGAGTGGGTGCGATAAGGCATGTGACAAGGCACGCGAGGCAATGCCTAGGGTAGGATTCTACCGTTTTGCTGAACCGGGCTGGTGGCAACGCATAGCAGCTACTACCGCCCACCTCGAGACACACTCCCAAAATCAATGGTGCACCCAATCAAATCACAAACTAATAGAATGGTATCGAAGAAGCATGCTCGATCGGAGGTGCGACCTCACTTGGCCTAAGTATAGCTCTTGTTTTAGCCACATCAAGTTGACTCACGGGAGTCAGGGCTACCTTAATACCTCATACAGAATCGTTCGTTATGGAATCTCCACCATGTGCACAGTTATTAAAGTGGTTTTGGGTGTTGGCAGAGAGTATGACAATATCCGATCCCAGTCTCTTTAACAACCAAACACTTATTTCACACCATGGTCATTTTCATTTCAAACTGTTTATACTTCATATCAAAATATAAATCATATCACTTCCAAAATCATATAACTTTAAATAAAATTCATTTCCAAATTCATAACCACAAAATAGGTTAAACCATCATATCCAACTATTCGCACTTAAATCCATTAAATCTAAATTATAACAGTTCCAACTCAAACAGGTTTAATATTGAAAGTACTTTATATACTGGAATAGCTATAATTAAAATAGTTTTATATTTAAAAATAGGTTATAGATTAAAATAGTTTATATATTAAAAATAGTTTATATGTATTAAAAATAGTTTATATAGAAAAATAGTTTCAAATTAGAATTATTTCTTCCAATTTCACAAATCAATTCAAATCAACTTTAGTTTCAAAAATTTGATTTAAATCAATCTCAGTTCATCAGTTACAATTCAATTCAAATTCTCGATAAAACCACTTTTAATTTATATCAATTTCAAATTGAACCACTTCCCATTCAATAGGTTACAAAGTTAAATATTCAAACAATTTACAATAACTTAATTTGATTAATTTCACTTATACTTCAAAATTCAACTTTAATTTTATTTAAATTTGAAAATATTCACTTAATCATTTTTAATAAAATTTAAATAAAACCTCAAATTACAAATTTAAATTAAATATTCAATTTCAATTTTATTTAAATTTGAAACATTCATTTAATCACCTTTAATTAACTCAAGTTATAAAATCATATCTTTTAAAATCTCAAAATCAATAAGTTCACACCAATCCTTATTTAAATTCAATAATTAACTAATTTAAATTTCAAGTCAATTTTAATTTATCTTTCCAACCTCTATTATTAAAGTTATTACAAAATCTATTTAAAATAAAATTTCAAATAAATACTTTAAACATATTTTATTTATATATTAATTAAATTTAATTTTATTAAATTAAAGTATATTAAATTTTATTAAATTAAATCTTATTATAAAATCCATTTTAAATCTTATTTTATATATTTTAAAAAATAATAAAAATATAAGTAAAATCTTAAAATTTTCATTTTCACACTTAACTTAAAATTTTGAAATTTCCAAAACATATAATTTAAAATCTAAATTTTCACATATATTAAAATAAAATCTTTATATTACATTCAAAAATCAATATTTATTAAAACTCATCTATTTCCTTTTAAAACTTTGGAAATCATTTTTCAAAAAGACCAACGGTGTCCATATATAATTTTCTATCCTATGGTCAAGTGATACAGATATTTACCATTTCAATTCACAATAATTTAATATTTACGGGTATATATCATTTCAACCCGCAATCCCAAAATTCAAAATCAATAAAATCGCTTGGGTTTATCATTTCAACCCATAACGATATTTCCCTAATATATAAGATAGTTCGGGTATGTATCATTTCAACCCATAAGGAGAACATATAAAATAACAGCATAAAATAACATAGCATATCAATGGCAAGTATCATCAAAAATTTCAATTTAAATACGATATCCACATACTAACAGGTTATTGGTGTCAATAATGTCAATTATAACAGGTGAACAAATGCAAAAATATCATATCATATTTGAATGATTTAAATAACTAACAATTTAAATTTAACAACATATTTCAATCGTCATTTCATGTGAATTAAATTTACTAAATATAAGAATGTTAATCGTGAGTGATTGCTCACCTTTCGAGGCTAGAGAAATTAGATAACACGATAGGCTATGAATCCAAACAACAAATTCCAAAGCACAACATGATGAATCCGAATTCGACGAGCAAAGTTAATAGCTAGGAATTGATGAAAACAAATCATAACAAGCTTGATATAAACTGAAACAAATTATATTAATTTTTCTCTAAAATCAATATTCAAATTTAAAACTTATATTTAAAATAAAATCGTTATATGTATTTTCAAATCAATATTTAATTTTAACACATATAAAGTAATATATATATATATATTCAAATCATTACTTCTTAAAATACATATTAAAATTTAAAATAAAACTTTTATATTATCTCAAAATCAATATTAAATTTTAAAAACCATATAAAACTAATTTTTTTATATAATTTAAAATCAATACTTAATTTAAACACCTATTTAAAATTCTGTGTATATTCTATTTTTAAAACAATACTTAAAACCAATATACTCCAAAATCTATGAAACTGCACATATGAAAGACTTAGAAATCATAACTTTTATAATAGAAACCTAAATTTCCAAATACACATTAAGTTTATAAAACTATTAATAGAAAAAATATAAAATAAACAAATCATAAACTCACATTTTTTTAGAGAGAAAGGTGCGGCTACTAGATGGATGATGGCGAGGCAAGCGATTGTTGATGCGGGGTTCGTGGAGGTGTGGAAGGGATCGGCTGCCACATGGGAGATGAACAAAGTGGCGGGCTCTGACTGCTAGCCGTGGCACGTGGAGGTTTGACAGCAGAGGGGGATGGAGACAGCGGGGAGTTGCTGAGCCGAGTGGATGGACGCTGGTGCTGTGGGTCACGGTGGGCACGGCAGTTCGGCCAGAGGAGAGGCGGTTCAAGGAAGTGGCGGAGGGACAAGGTTGTGATGAGGATGGTTGGCAGGTGGCTGTTGCAGCCAGGGAAGTTCAGGTGGATGGGGTGGAGAGTAGTGGTTGGTTGGCGTTCGTGGTTCAGGAGGGTGAAGCTGACTTGGAGGTGAGCTGGGGTATGGCGAGTTGGAGGGGATAACGTGCCGTGCTATGGTGAAGGTGGACTTGGTGTGCTACCACGACCAAAGAGATGCGGTGTCAGGTGAATGCTTCGGCTGGGTTCAAGGTTGTGGAGCCGGTGTCAGGGAGGGTCGGAGGTGGAAGAATAATCTGGTTGGAGGAAGGTGGTGCCATGTAGTTTGGTCGATAGGAAGGGTTTGATGGAGTTGAGAGGGGGAAGAACAGATCTGCCGTGAGGTCGAAGATGGCTTGGACGATGGGCTATTGTCCGAGTTGTTGTTCAGGTTTTGGATCTGCTGGGTGATTGTGAGAAACGTGGTAGCAGGTCACAGGCCGAGGAGGGTTGGTCGATGTGATATGCTGGCTGACAGTTGTTCGCATGGGAGAGGAGATGGCACACGGAGATATGATGGTTGAGAGCTCACATGAGTTTGCAATGGAAACAAGTAGCTCAAATGAATCAATGCAAGCAGTTTCAGATCCATATATATATTTATTATATTTTTTTAGCTTTCAACTTCTCAGAATGAAGAAGACAAAGTAAAGGGACAGATAGAAAAGTGAACGAACAACATGCTATAAAGTGACATAGGGAATAATAACAGCCACAACATTGAATTCTAGAGAATACTAAAGGCTAGCGTCCATTTATATTCCACGGCCGGATAAAAGAACGGACATTCAAAAACGAGTACCGATTACAGCTAACCGTTTCGCAGATTTCGCCGTGTATCGGACGCCGAAATTCACAAATGTATGTGCTGTGGAGATCAGCACGACGAGACGAACAGAATGATACACAGATATCAGCGATACGACCAAGTTATCAAAACTCGATTTTTTACTACCGAAAATGCTGCTAAAATGCCAAAATAAGATAAACAGAGTTAGAGCAGTCCAAATTTGGCGAAACGAAATATGACATATCACTCAGAACATGGTTTACATTTTTATTATATAAAAATATTTAGGTTTCCAAAATATTTTATTTTCATCAAATTAACCGATTTTAAATTGAAATTGAAAATTACACAACAGAACTAACTTCCATATTTTCAGATGAAAATCTGTCATTTGCTATGTTTAATAGAAGCATACCAAATATCAAATTTTTACTGCTAAATTTTAGTTATTTAATTTCATGAAAATTTCAATTAATTACGTTATTAAAAATCATTAAAATTTACGGGTCGTTAAAAATCAAGTCTTTCTACTTAATAAAAATTAGATATTTATAAGAATCAATTTAAAAGTATGTTTATTGTCAAAACATTAATTGGATGTATGTAATATTCAATAAAATATCTCCAATTAATACAAATTAGAGACTATAATTATCAAATTAAAATTTAGATTTATTACCAAAACATCTTCCTTTTTTTAATTTCCAAAACAATACAAATACAAAATACATGCATGTAAACTTTCAAATCTAAAATTACAATTTGCTTTATATGATTTAAAACATGAATCTTAAATATTCATAAACAAATTTTAGCCTAATTTGTTAAAGTAAAATCCAATCAAAACAACATGAACATACAAAATTTTAGATCTAAAGGATTATACTTTGAATTGAATGTTTATAGTATATATCTATAATAAAACATTGTATTCAAACATATATAAATTTTAATTTAACAAAATAAAAATCCAATTGCTAAATCGAACATACAAAATTTCTGATCTAAAAATTAGACTTTAAATTAAATGTTTAGAACATAATTCCATAACAAAACATTATATTTAAACATATACAAATATTAGTTTTGATTTATTAAATAAAACACCTGTTGATTCATTCAACAAACAATTCAAGCTACATAAACAATTTTCGACTTAAATGAGGCATTGATATGTACATACAAATTATGATAATTAAATTTCTCTTTCAGCAAACATTACATCAAATATCATTATATATTAAAGAAAAACATATCTTATTACCCAAAGCCTTGAAGCACATCTTGAAAATGGACTCCCCTTTAGATGTTGCCTAGAAATTACACCTTGAATGTTGATATCTCCTCAGATCTTCAAGATCCCCATCCTATCCTTGCAAGAGATGTATGAACCACTTTTGTTTCTTTTAATGTTTTCATATGGAGTTAAAATAATTTTGGAAAATTTGTTTTGTTTTCTACCATGAATAGTTAAGAGAAGACAAAGAACGGATTAAATAAGAAAGAATGAATTGTACGTACAGAATGAATTAGAGAATATGTTTTATTTGAAAGATCGAAACCTTTTCCATTCTTTAATTAAAACTTTCCTAATTAATTCTCTTGATTGTTTCTCTCTCTCCAATCCTTTCTTTACACGTATGTCATCAAATGACATAAAATTTCCACAAAGCATGTCATCAAATGGCATAAAATTTCCATAAATCATGTCATCAAATGATATAAAATTTTCATAAATCATTTCATGCAATTATCTTTAAATTACATCAACATCGTATATCAACGCGCGCAAATATAACTTTTATAAATGCATTAAAATAATTACAAAAAACTTCCAAACATCAAATAAACAATAATTAATATTTCTCAAATATCAATTTAATTTAATCAATTTACAACATTTTATAAATTAATTAAATCACATGGTTTTTCAAAGAATTCATCATTACGGTTGTGCGACTCAAAGGTGTAAATTCAGTCAGCGATTAATATAAAACTATTCGAATATTAACATTTACATGTCACTTAGCAGGCAGTGTGACATTTTGGCCAAATTTATCGCTTACACATCTTTTGGTAAAATCCAATTTTACTTATTATAAGTAGTACCTAATAGTGACAATTATTTACACCAATTCTCTTCGTCAAAACTATTTCACTTTGGATTTATGGAATTTGGTAATGGTGAAAATTCCAATATCATCCACATTCTACTTTATAGTCCGAATACAACGTCCTTGGTTCAATAATAAAAATTATTATTAACCGAAATGCTCTAGGTAGAAACTTTGACTTTGAGTTGACTTCAGTTGACCATGATACTAACCTCATATAACCGAGGAGACGAATCCTCTCTTGAATGGTGTTTCACTTCTAATGCTTCCACTCGACCCAACTATAGCCGTTCGATGGATGCCATGCCACAATTTAACTATAATCAAAGCGGAGCTTCCACATTGAAGATCAATAGTATTCTCAAGTAGAAAGAACTATGTAAATTAGTCACATCGATATTCTTAGCTTAACCTTACTTAGATTAATCGACAGAAAACTATCGAGTGAGTCATTTCATAGTTATCCAATAACTATCAATACGTAACCCCTTGGTGCCCCTAGCAGTCATGAGTAATACACTGCCCAACATTTGGAGAGCGTTGCATACTTTAGTCTCAATGGATACATCGATATCCAGTCTCGATGCATCTTGACAAGGAACATTTAAAATGGTAAATTTGTTTCATTGTGATAAATTACTCACGGTTACCACACTTTGTAACTACTATCACAAAACATACCATTTATGGATTTTCTATTAAATATACTTTTAATTAAATTGATTAATTAATATAACCACATTATATCAAGTATATAATAGAAAGAAAATACCTTTATTTCGAACAAGATTGGTCAACGAGTTAGACATATGTAAAAAATTACATAATTGCCCCTAGGGCATACCTCTAACTCTATCATATGGAACGATCTCTAGAGCGCAGATCTTGTCCTTAGCACAAAGAAAGGAATTTCAACTATGTAAAGCAGTTGAATGGATATTTATGACATAGAGACAATGCTTTGGAATAACTTTTTGGGTGACCAACCAGAGCGTGGAGATAGCGATTAATGCTTGTCTTGCTCTAGAGCATGCTTTGTTCTCAAAGAAATCATACTTTGAAGGGCAAGTGTTATCTAGCATTTTGATCAAGTAGATTTTAACTAGAATCAAGGCATCAAGATGAAGACAAAACGATTCACAGGCATAACAGCATGCTTAGAAAGACAATAGGAACACACTTAAGAGGTTTCAAAACATTCAGCAAAAAAAGGACCACTCTATACCGAGTCCTACCACTCGGTACCTACCTCTTTTTTTGTTCTACATGGGACCTCCAAAACCTTTATATGTGAAGCACCGACTCAGGCGATCGTCATAGGGTGCTTTTCTAAAGGAACAGAAAAGGGTTTTTTGGAAGAAATCAAAGAAAGTAGGTAAAGACAACCAGAATCAAAACTTCTCAGAAATAGCCTAATCTCAAAGGAAAAGTGCTCGGAATGCAATAGATGTAAGATAAAAGGTTAAAAGAAAGAAGGAGGGGAGATTCCCACTCATAAAAAGCGATCAGTACTGAGTGAAACCTCTCGATACCGAGTGGTTTGTGTTGTTGAACGGGTCCAGTTTCCCACCCCTGTATACTCAAACTTGGATTTGGACTTTATATGTTATGGGCTTTCGGTTCTGCTAGGTGATTTCCATATAAAAAACAAACCCTATGGCTACTGGAAAAGGACCTTTTGACACTTTATCTTCTTCATCCCCATCTGTCCTCCATCAGAGTCACCAAGGAAGCTACTATTTGATGTTCTAGGCTTTAGATCAGTAAATCCCTTGTACCAGTGACTCTAAATCTCTCCAAAATCTATAATTAATAAGAACCACATTGGACATAAGCCAAAGATTGCCAAACCACTTTAAAAATTCTATTGTTCTCTTTACTTTTCCTATAATTTTTGCTAGATCTCAACATTTCTATTGGACTTCGGGTGTTGATGCACTCTTGGTGTCAATAGACAACGAAGAAGGATGAGGATTCACCTCGAATCAAAGAATTGATGAGTGAAATTAATAATATTTGTGTATATATTGGTGAGACATAGTAATTCACCTATTATGATCTTAAACCAAATTATAATGATATGATTAATAATTAAAAATTGTTTTTTTATATACACATGAATAAGATGTAGTAAGCCATGGATAAATGATTAAAAAGTGAATTTTTATGGATTATAATTAGCGAAAGTAATCACCCTTTAATTAAAAAAGTGCGAAATATAAAATTACTCCAAACTAGACATATTATGTATCAAAATCGTAGTTCTCATTGACGCAAATCCACTGGCAGTTTTCTTTTATCGATTGGGTGTTAGGCTATAATACGAGTGCAATGCAAGAAACTGCATCCAAATCGGACCTCTTATGCAAAGACATAGGCGATATAAGAACTCGATTTATATATTAACTAATTAGTTAATTAACTTAATAATTAATTAATTATGTTAAACAAGGTTTCATCATTACCTTTCATTATTGCATTGTCTGCATCATTTCTTCTTTACTAGACCTGTAGCTGTTGGAGCTCATGTAATTCATGTCACTCCACCACATCATCATGCACACACTCCATAACTCCAAACTCCATCGCATGTTGCCGCCACCACACTACCTGGCTCCACCTACCACCACCCAGGTTGCAAACTCTGGCCTTCCTCCAGCTGACCACATCACCGACCTGTTGCTTTGTTTTTTTCCCATGTATCTTGCTGCGTGCCAACACTACACACCGCCAACTACCTAAGACCCCACCTGCACCACTACCGAGGCTGCTCCACCACCGCCACAAGTTCCATCCACCTACATGAACCTCGTGGACCAGTATATCATTAAAAATGAACCCAAAAGTGGGTTCTCTTCCATTTTCCCCCACACTATCTCCCTTTAGCTCGGACCGTCTACATTTTCGAACTCCTTTGGCAAGACAAACAAACCCACATAAATGGCTTCACATTCGAATCTCCTTCAAAAATTCACCCCTTCATATCGAATTCGCTATTTTCGACCACCACATTTGGAGTTGGGTCAAACTGAGGCTGCTTAGTTCTTAAAAAATAGAGAAACTTGACTGTTATTTCATCCAAAACATTGATTATTTGCTTGAGAAAGAGGAGGAGAAAGAAGAGTGTGGGAATGAGTTTTAGGAAGGAGGAGAAAGATATTAGTGAAGGAAGAATGAAGATGTGTGGCAAGAGAAAGGAAATATTTATAGGCCAGAGAAAGGAAATACTTATAGTGAAGGAAGAATGAAAATGTGTGGGAATGGGTTTGAATGTACCCCTTTTCTATTATTTTTTCGAAATTCCAATGCACGTTTTGCGGTCATAGGCCTTCTAGGAATGTCGTATTTTGACGATTCTTTGATGGCATGACTCATCTTATTTTTTCCTTTTCAATGGTACAAGTTTCGTCAAAAATCCGAGACTGCGCCTCGAGATGCTATTTTCGGGTGTTTTTAAATCGTAAGGCCTAAAGGAACGTCCTGTCTTGAAAATTCTTTGACTGCATGGCTCGTACGCTTTTTCTTGATTCATAGGATTTTTTATTTGTCTAAATTCTTTGGTGCATCGGTGCACATATATCGGTGAAATACGTATAGCTGCTGAAAATGCTAAAAAATATAAATCAAGGTCAAAATCATCCGATAGAATTATTAAGGTTCAAAAATGTCACTACTTAACATTACCCAATGTTATAGCATAATACGACCAAATATGAATTTAAAAATAATATCTTACGATCCTCTGCTACGTAAAGTATGGGTCATTACACTCTCTCCCTCTTTAGAAATTTCATCCCCGAAATCCCAAAATAGAACAAGTCAAAATAGCCATAACTATCCCGCATGCCTCATAATAAGCATAAATAATCATTCAAAAATCAATCATCTATCATCTAACATCAAACATACACATATAAAATCAAACATCAAGAAATAACATCTATACATATCATAACATGTAGGATATTAAACTATCTAATATTAAGACCCAAATATGATATCAGATAAGAAAGCTGATGATGAAATGGAAATTTTACCAAGAGAAGAGCTCCGGATAAGTGGTTCTCACGTTTTCCTTGGTATCCCATATGCAATCACCATTGCTTTCACTCCACTGAAACATTGTAGCTTCACCATCTCCCTCCTAAGATGTTTCACATCACATCCTATGGTACGAATAGGCCATCGAGGTCTTGAAGCTTGTGGTTCGATCTCCACATTATCTAGTCGATCTGATGTCATATTCCCCAATGCCTTTTGTAAGCTCTTCCAAAACCCACTTGTGAACAATAGGTTTAGTCACTCATAATGCTCTTCAACACATTATGGAATCAGATAATTAACTTAACAGGTATAAATCTAGCACTCTTCGTCAATCTATCGCTATGACTTAGATGTTATCGTTCCTACTTCTAGTCCTCGACAATCCATCATTGAAGCTTATCGATATCTTCTCCCACTTCTACTTGGGAATAAACAATCTCTCAACCTTATGGAGCCAACCATCTCGGTCGAGTCCGCCTGCATCATCCCTTCAGACTCTACTCATTCCTCTAACTTAGCCATGATCTTTGCTAGTCTAGCATCATGCATCTAACCATTATTGATCTGCTAAATCAAAGTAGGTTTGATAGTCAAACTATCCATCACCTCTGGCTCTAGCTCACATTGACGTCTAAAGTCATGACTAATAATAAACTCAAATTGTGTCCACTCTAGGGATATCGCTCCCAAACTGGCATGTCTTCCACTCGGAGCATCAGCGATTGCATCCCCCTTACAAGGTACATAGGAAATGTTGAAGTCATATGAGGTTAAGGATTCCAACGATCACTGTTGGCAAAGGTTGATATCCTTTACGGAGAAGAGATACTTCAACGATGTGGGTCAATGAACTACCCAAACCTCTCTCCTAGTAGATAGTGCCTCCAAATCTCCAAAGCGAATACTATTGCTGCTAACTCCAAATCATGAGCTGGATATTTCCCCTTATGGATTTTCAGCTGTTAAGTAGCATACACGACAACCTTATCTATCTACATCAATACTGCACCGAGTCCAGTACTACAAACATCTGTATATGCTATCAACTCCTTATTCCCACTTAGAAAGGTCAGCTCTAGGGTACTCGTCAACTTCTCCTTCAAACTCATGAATGCATGTTCGCATCTCGCATCCCAAGTAAAATCTAATTCATTTTTGTCAAATGAGTCAATGGTTTGGAGAAATCCTGGATGAATCGTCTATAATATCCAGCTAACCCCAAGAAACTTCCATATTTATAGCATTATGGGTCTATTCCAATTTCGGATAGCTGTAGTTTTCATAGGATCTACGACGATGCCCTGCTCAGAAAAAATTAGGCCTAAAATTTGCACTTCCCTCCTCTAAAAGTGATATTTAGGAAACTTCATCGTCAATCGGTGTTTTCTCAACATCTCAAGCATAATCCTTAAATATACCTAGTGTTCTTATTCTACCCGTGAGTAGACAAAAATACCATCAACGAACACAAGAACAAACTTATTTAGCTAATCTCTGAAGACAAGGTTCATGAAATCAACAAAATATGATGGAGCATTGGTTAGTCTGAATGGCATAACCAACCATGTAACAACCCACCCCGAAATAGGCCTAAATCCCGACGTAGAAAAAGCCCATCGAAACTTAGACCCATTCCAAAGCTGGCTATTGGCTGGTAAAAGGAACAACACAGAGCTATTTATCTATTCATTCAGAACTCACGATGGAAGGATAAAATATAATAAAATAAACAATACCCATTTTATTTCAAATTTCAGTTGTCACAAAACAAAACCATAACATAATGTCAACAATAATCGTTACATCATCTTGTTCAAAGATACATTTTTAACTTCAAATGTGTACATCAGTAAATAGCATAAATAGATAAATAGACTACTGCCACAAGCTCCTCTCATCGTCATCTCCATCTTGATCATCGTCTCCTTCCCTAACCTGTGTTGTAATGAGGAGGGAGTCAACACAATAATGTATGGTGAATAGAAAATCTCGAGCCTTTCCATATCAATACCCGTGCAGTAAAATTTAAATAAGGATATGTCTTTCGCATTTCAAACTATATTCAAAACCATTTAGTATTTCATATAAGGAAAGAGGCGGGCCCTCAAACAACAACTTAATACATTCAATCCTTGAAGCAGGTTTTCCAATAATCAATAACTGGTAACTATCATTATTATGTCTACCAATTCGAGAGATAGATACTAAGCCACTTAATACCTTTTAATGGAAAATAGGCAGATTCTGACCATTTGAGACCTCAACTGAGCTAGGCCCCCATCATTTAATACTTATTCCCAAGGCATATTTCACACAGGTCTCTTTCTAGCTGACATTGGATGGAAATCTCTTCAGACACTTAATACTTTCTATTGAAGCGGACCTTTCCAAGATATCCTCTATCGTGCCTAAACCTAATTCGGATCATTTAATACTTTATATAAGGGAAAGAGACGGGCCCTCAAACAACCGGTAACATCCCTGTTTTCTATGTCGTATAAATAAACAAATTTAGTTAAAATAAAAATGTTCTAATTCAATTTATGATAATTAATATTTTGAAAATAAATTTATTTAATTAAATTCTATTTAGTAAAAGGTTTTATGGTAGTAAATCGAATTAAGCTAATAAATTCTTTTCAAATAATATATTGAAAGTGAATAAATTGTTTTAATTGGATATAAAATACTCTTAAGTTGTAATTGTCATGTGATTAAAATAGTAAAATAATAAATAATAAAAATAAGTGAACATCGAATTGAAAAAATATATCCAATTATTGAAATATAGATTGTGGAATGAAGTGCAGCCTAAATTGCATTAGATTGGAATAAATTGGTAAACAAATTACAAGAGTTCTTCCAAATGGAATACACACACACATACATAAATGCACACACACAGATATATATATATATATATATTAAAATAAGGCCTAAGCCCATCTCTAATTCTTCCTTTCTCTCTATTTTTTTGGAAATTTTCTTTGCCTCTACGTTTGCCAAACCCAATTGAAGGAGCCGAGCCTAATTTTTCCCTGAGACAATCAAAAATCGCAACCTCATTACAAAGAAGAAAAAATCATGCGAGGCGATGTGAGTCGGGGCAGCATCGACGACTATAGAGGGAGAAACCGTGAAGGAGGAATTGTGACTTGGAGCATGTGCACGTTCGCCATGTGGTGGCGTTGCAAGGTGCAATCATGAGTGGCGAATGAAGGAAGGTTGCGGTGACGTCAGATGGAGTGGTGCATGCATTCGTGTTGATTGTGGTTGGTGCATGGATGAGGCTGGTTTTACTAAGCAGTGGAAACTTCTTTCTCTCTATCTCAATAATGAATGGACTGTCGTGCTCTTATCTTTACTTTGATCCAGTAACTTGAGCATCGTATCAGTGAGTTGAACCTCACAACTATGTCTATATTCTTTGCAAGTTATCTATATTTATGCTATTGTGAGAGTATGCATATATATTTGTGTGTGTTTATGAGCGTGTACCTACTGTTTATTTTCCTTATGCCTCTTGCGACTAAACTTGTTTTTTAATTGCCTCCTTTATGTATTTATATGATTTGCTTCATCTAGTTACATCTTCGATTTAATTTGCTGTTTGGTATATCTGACATCAGATCGGTTACAAAATATGGATTTGTTCGTGTGTATATATATATATATATTTATTTATATAAAAGTTGTTTAAACTACTCTATTTTGCTTTTCCACTTCTCTTGTTATATGTAGGAACGCAAATCATCTGTATATAATAGAAACTTGATAAATTAATAATGCAAATTTAATTGTATTACTCAAGTAATTTTAATTTTGTTATTTAAATGGTTTATAAAAGTATGAGATTTTAAGGCATATATATATATATTTTAAGTTTTGGAAATATTTAATTTGATTACAAATAAGTTAAATTAATTGGGATATTTTATAGTTATATAAAAATAGTATTTGATTATAGTAAATTATTAAATAATATTTATATGTAATATTTAGTTTTACCAACTATTTTGAAGTTTTAAAATGAAAGAATTGAGTTTCCTAATGTTATTTATAAATATTTAATAATCGACTAATTTTACATAAGACTGGGAAATTAGTTATTTATTGTGAATATTAAACCATGACCGGGCTTAGTTGGAATATATATTTCTTATTCACTTCTTACTATTTATTTTGCTATAAAAATTATATATTTTGAATGTTTCATTATTAAGTATTGACTCATTTATTTATATTTATTAGAATAATCTATTTTTATATTAGTTTCTGACTTCTGATTTCTTGTCTACTTTATATATTGGTTTCGATGATATGAATAATTCACGTTGACATCAGTTTTTAATTAATGATTTTGATATGATACGGTGATGACATCCTTTTTTATGATTTTGTATTCATTCCGTATGATGAGAAATCTGAATAAACGGACTAGTGATACCATCTGGTATGGAACTTTTGGTAACAATTTTTTGGTTATTCTTTTGACTCGTTATATAGAATAAGGAAAGGCGAGTATGATGCATTAGCATCGAATAAATGGACTAATAACACACGGTGGTATGAGACACTGTTGTGTTATTTATTCAGTTGTTCTTTGCTCATGGATGACACTCATATGGGGGTATGTTGTGTGCGCGACTCACTGCGGAGAGCATGCATGGAGGCTAGTTGTTAGCTACATAGTTAGTGTACATTATGTATATGTCTACTTTTTCCAACTCCCTTTATGTTTCGGGAGTGAACAGATTGGCCAGTATCTACCCTGGCGGTCTGATCATGGGGTCGTGTCCCAGATCCACGACACCATTGTTGTTTATGATATTTTATGCGTATCACGAGATTAGCAGTTGGTTGCCCCTTGTATCATATAGGCCATCAGCCAGTTACCATAGGGGCACATGTCGGTAGTCATGGTCGAAGAGGCTATGCGTTATCAAGCCTATGGTGGATTATTGTCACGATACCGAGAGAGGAGAGGTAATGGTAATCAATGACTGTAGGAGCCATGTCATATGGACCACGTGTGGCTCCTGAAGCAAGCAGACGTGCTAATCAGTCTCCCGTTTGATTTCGGTGTATGCGTATATATGTGGGGTGGTAGATAGACATATACTATGTATAGATGAGATTATACCTGAGACTGTGTCCAAAGTATAGTCAACCCCGTATCCTCCTTAGGCAGGCGGCCTATTCCTTACAGGTAGACAACTTAATTATTATTTATTATATTTTGATATTGTTCTGAGCTGGTTCAAATCTTTCTTATTTATTTTATTAATTTGATAATATTATTTTATAATACGAGATTGAGAAAGATTGTGGGCAATGTTTTACTATTACCTAACTTCACTTGAGAATATCTCCTTATTGACTATTTCCAGACTTTGATGATGATTTTAAATATGGATGATTCACCCATTTGTTATTGTTTCAATGAGATAATATTTGATGTGATTTATATGGGTGATGACATCTTTATATTGGGTTTAGTGGGTGTTGCTATTTTATTATACTATTGTTTTTATGTCATCACCATTATACTATACATATTCTACACACACACACACAAAAAACCCTAGATTTAGATTAGTCTGACCCGTTTATTATTTATATATACTCGGGTTAGTCGAAGACATTTTAGATACAGGGACGACTTGACCAGCTTGTTTTAGTGGGCTTAGAGGAAACATATAGTAGGATGATTATGTGATATTTAGATGACATGGGTTCAATGTATTTTTCGATACTGAGATGTATATTAATTATTTCTTATAATACATTGAGATAGTTGACATTTATGATGAGTTGTACCCTTATTGTATTATATATATTATATGTTATTGCTGCGATTGACTTTGTGTACTCTGAAATTCACAATATATTTGTATTGTTCTATCCTAGAGGCACACATGTTTATTGCTTTGCACTAATATTATGTACATCTAGATATATTATTTATTTGATATTTTAATACATACCAGTGTTAGTATAAGGAAATATTCACATGCGTACCCCATATAGCCTTATTCTCTATATTATCTGACAGTATTACTCTGTAATACTCTTGGATAGTATGTGTATAGAGGTGTGGGTGTTACAACATGGTATCAAAGCAGGTTCAGAACAATACATTATATATAAAAGACATGAGTCAAGACCTTAGAGAGACTTAGAGTCCATGTCCCTGTGGGTGTGTGGTGGATTACTATTTATACTTTCGCTGTTGGGGTAATCATCTGGGGACGTATTTGTTATTTGTTATTATATATTATCTTTATCTCTACTTCTTCGGTTTATTTGTCTTCGTGTGAAAAAGAAGTTATTAAAGGAGTTAGTGAAGGAAATTGTTATTGGCCTGACCACTAGAGTCGGTCTTGGTGATGATGAATAAACCTCTGTGTGGCGAGTTGAGTAGAAGGATCCAGTAGAGATCAGAGTGCACAACAGATGAAGATAAATAACTTTCCACTAGAGGCGTTTGTTTATTTGTTTGATGTGTGGTTGATTGTATTAATTTTTGTTTTCTAATGGCCAAGTATAGAATGTGGAATTGAGTAGGAGTTATCACTTAAATATTTAAAAACCCACTTGAAGCTAGACTAAGCCAAATGTAACATCCCCCTATTTAGAGGCCCAAAACTAATGGCTATGGATGCTTTCAAAACCTATTGGCTTTATCTTATTTTTTATTTCTTATCTTAGTTTTCATGGGCTAACTAGGAACCTATTAGCTGACTACCAATATCTTAATCCAAATATAGTTTTCATGGGCTAACTACAAACCTACTGGCCCCAACCGGTATCAAATCATAGTTTTCATGGGCTGACTATTAACCTATTGGCCCATGCCAATATCATACAGTTTTCATGGGCTTACTGTAAACCTATTGGCCCCACCAATATATTTAATTAAGATTTTAACATCTGTTAAGGTATATTCACTACTAGGTCAACCTAACTGGTTATTCTGCCCCTTACCCAAAATACAGTTATGGGTTAATAACGATGTGAATCATTTCAAAACCTTTATTTATGCCATGGTTATTACTTTAAATTGAGATTGGGTTTGTGTTTTGAAACCACAAAAACATCTCTTTCGAAACCTCTAGATGGCCTCCTTCAAAAGCAAAGACTTCTTTTTAAAACATTGTATACATACCTTTCGAAACCAATGATACCTTTCGAAGGCATCAAGAAACCATTCTTTAAAACATAGCTTCGAAATACATAAAGTATCGTTTCGAAAGTATTGGGTTTACTCATTAAAAATCATTTGGATCAAAATGGTTATATACGAAAGTATCTCTTTCGAAACCAACAAAATTTTGTTTGGGGAAAAATTGTTGGTGTCGGAACCATCTTAGTCAAAAGCTGATTATCTATTTACTAATTATGGCTATGTGTAGTTTAGCCGTGTAATGGCTATTTACTAATTATGCCCATGTGTAGTTTGATTTACCAATAAACCAATTTAAAGCCTATTTATTTTATTAATAAGCACGACCCTATTTATATAATTTATTCAAATCTCAATCTCCTTATCATCATTATTGTATTTAATTTATATAATTAAATTTCTGAATAATGTGTCAAAAATTAGGGATGTTACATGCTCCCCCCTTAAAGAATTTCATCCTCAAAATTCAGTAAGGACTAAATACTAAACATAGCAATCATCTGTAACAACACCTAACATCCATACTAGTCTAACTGACTGGAAACTATCTATATAAATCTAATATAGACATACCTTCAAAGCAAATCAGGATAAGTATCTCTAATCCTGCCCTTTGTCTCCCAAGTATAGTCCTTCTCGTTGTCGCTCCACTGAAGTTTCACCAACCAGACTGTCTTGTTCCTTAATCTTTTCTCATCTCTAGATACAACCCAAATTGGTTGTCTAACAAAAGTCAAACTAGGCTCTACCACTAAGTCATCCAACCTTGTCGGAGGAATAGTAGTCTCTGGATCATGCACATACTTGCGAAGATGAGACACATGAAATACATTATGGACACCTGCTAAACTGCTCGACAACTCTATTAAGTATGCGAGCTTTCCAATCCTCTCTATAATCTGGAATGGACCTACATATCTTGGGACTAACTTCTCCGACTTTACAAATCGTACCACACCCTTCATAGGTGATACCTTAATGAAAACCTTCTCTCCAACTAAAAATTCTAGGTTCTTACGCCTCTTATCAACGTAACTCTTCTATCTGGACTGAGCTTCCTTCATCCTTCCTTGGATTAACTCAATCTTCTCTGACACCTCTCTAACCAAATCTGGTAACCTAAGACCAATCCGTCTCCAGTCTCCAACCAACATGCTGGTGATTTGCATGGCCTTCCATACAAAGCTTCAAACGGTGCTATTCCTATACTAGTCTGATAACTATTATTGTAGGAAAATTCAATCAAATGTAGGTGATCCTCTCAAGTTCCACCAAAATCCAATACACAAACTCCCAATAAATCTTTGAGTACCTTATTGACTCTCTCTATCTGCCCATCTGTCTGAGGGTGATACGTAGTACTCATATTAAGCTTGGTACTCATCACTTCCTTTAGACTCTTCCAGAATTCACTAGTGAACAATGCATCTCTGTCACTGACTATACTACTAGGAACTCCATGCAATCTAACTATGTTCTTCAGGAACAACTTAGCTAAAACAGGCGTCGTTCTGGTTGACTTAACTGGAATGAAATGGGCACTCTTGGTCAATCTGTCCACTATAATCCATATACTTTCATTACCTCTATTTGACCTTGGCAACTCATCTATAAAATCCATGCATATCGAATCCCATTTCCAAACTGGGATCTCTAAAGGTTGAAGTAACCCACTTGGTTTTTGATGTTCAGCTTTCACTATTTGTACTTTGCACACTATCTAACCCACAATCCAACATCCCTCTTCATACCTTCCCAATAGAAGCTCCTCTTCATATCCCGATACATCTTGGTTCCTTTAGGATGAATCGTAAACATGGATCAATGACATTCTCTAAGAACTTCTTTTCTTAAGTCCTCCTTATTCGGAAGACACAACTGTACCTTTTTCTTAGCCATCCTCTCCGGTCAAGGCTAAAATCCTTTAAATCATCGATCTCTGTTCCAACCTCAAGTCTTCTAATCTTTTCAGCCAATACAGGATCCTCCTTTTGCTTAGAAGCAATTTTCTCAATCAATACTGGTCGAACTTCTAAACAAGACAACCTGGTGGTACTCTGACTAGAACCAGCAGTCGATCTTAACGGCACATCGCAGCTGAATAATGCTTCTAAATCTTTCCATTCCACCAACATATTCAACTCCTTCCGAGAGAATAAATACCGTAAAGACTTATGATCGGTATATAACTCAAATCTCTCCCCTAAGAGACAATGTCTCCAAATCTTCAATGCAAAGATCACAACTGCCAACTCTAAATCATGAGTAGGATATTTAACTTCTTGCGGTCTATGTTGCCTAGATGCATAGGTAATAACTTTACTACTCTGCATCAACACCGCTCCTAATCCAATTCCACATGCATCAGTATACACCACCAATCCTTGGTTTTCGTTCAGAACTACTAACACGGGTGCATTGGTCAATAAATGCTTTAACTTAAGGAATGCCTCCTCATATTTATCGAACGAAACAATCTCACTTCCTTCCTGGTTAGCTTAGTTAAGGGTGATGCTATCCACGAGAAATCCTTAATGAATTTCCGGTAGTAGCTAGCAAGTCTAAGAAAACTCTCGATCTCAGTTACTGTTTCTGGTCTCTTACAATTATTCACAGCTTCGATCTTATCTGGATCGACTGACAATCCTTTCTCTAAAACCATTTGACCAAGAAATTTTACCCCTTTCTTCCAAAAATGAAACTTGGTAAACTTCGCCTTTAGCTGATTCTGCCTCAGCGTCTCAAGCACCACTCTAAGATGAACTTCAAGCTCTCTCTCATCCTTAGAGTATACTAGAATGTCATCTATAAACACTAGTACAAACCTATCCAAGTACTCTCAGAAAACTTGATTCATCAAATCCACGAAGAAAGCAGGTCAATTTGTCAATCCAAATGGCATTACCAACCACTCATATGAACCCTATTTGGAGGCCCAAAACTAATGGCTACGGATGCTTGCAAAACCTATTGGCTTTATCTTATTTCTTATTTCTTATTTCTTATTTCTTATCTTAGTTTTCATGGGCTAACTAGGAACCTATTAGCTGACTACCAATATCTTAATCCGAATATAGTTTTCATGGGCTAACTACAAACCTACTGGCCCTAACCGGTATCAAATCATAGTTTTCATGGGCTGACTATTAACCTATTGGCCCCTGCCAATATCATACAGTTTTCATCGGCTTACTGTAAACTTATTGGCCCCTGCCAATATATTTAATTAAGATATTAACATCTGTTAAGTTATATTCACTACTGGGTCAACCTAAATGGTTATTCTGCCTCTTTCCCAAAATACAGTTATGGGTTAATAACGATGTGAATATCATTTCAAAACCTTTATTTATGCCATGGTTATTACTTTAAATTGAGATTGGATTTATGTTTTGAAACCATAAAGACATCTCTTTCGACACCTCTGGATAGCCTCCTCCGAAAGCAAAGCCTTCTTTTAAAAACATTGTATACACACCTTTCGGAACCAATGATACCTTTCGAAGGCATCAAGAAACCATTCTTTAAAAGATAGCTTCGAAATACATGACGTATCCTTTTGGAAGTATTGGGTTTACTCATTAAAAATCATTTGGGTCAAAATGGTTATATACGAAAGTATCTCTTTCCAAACCAACAAAAATTTGTTTGGGGAAAAATTGATGGTGTCAAAACAATCTTAGTCGAAAGTAAAACCCTTAAAACAAAAACTTTGAAGGACAGAGTCAAAACCCCTTTCGACTCCTTCACCTTCGAAACCCTCAACCCTTTGGAAAGCAATTAGGAAAATGGCTTGTTTAAGTTAAAAATAAGGGTAACCTGTCGAATGTATTACTGGTCAATATAGTCGAAAGGTAAAGTAGTGGCTAGGTTTCGACTAGGTTGGAACCTACCCTTTCGAAAGCAATTATTTAGAGAAAAAAGGCACTCCTTCGAAAGCAAATACTTTAACACAACATGACAACCTTCTTCGAAAGTTAATTATAAAACTTTTTCAAAAGCATATCTTTCGATTGTGTCGAAAGCTTTAAGTAAAACTAGGTAAGAATGTTAACTTATGAAAACAAAGCAGGGTTTCGACTCCATCGAAAGCTAACCCTTCGACACCAAGACTTCCGCCGTCCTTCCAATCCACTACATACCTTCTAAGTGATATCTTGTGTATTGGTTCCGACTATGGTGGTTTCGACTGTGTTGGTTTCGACTGGGACAAGGCGGAATCAAAGGAATCGAAAGGTCCTTACTAATAGAAGCGAAATGCCTTTTTCCGATTTAAAGGCTGAATTATAACAATTTTTAGTAATTACTTTCTGACGATTTGCCTATTTGTAAAACACTGATTGGCTGCCATAAAACTTTTCAAATACTATACATCTAAAACTGCTGTATTTATTCAGATCCAAAATTAAAGGTTTTAAATGTTAAAACCTTTCCATATAACCAAAAACTGATATTTGCTAAAAAGCCCCTCTTTTAAAATAATTTATTTCCCCTAGTAAATCAATTGGAAAAATTCCCAAAAATCGTAGAAATTCAATTTCATCATGAAATCAAACATGTTAAAATTTTAAACCCAATTTATATCTGAAATTCTCGAAATAAATTTTAAACCCAATTATATCACATTTATCATCAAAAATTCATAATAAAATTTCCATAGCTTGGAAAATTTTGAAAATTAAAACCCATCTCCAAAATCATGTTTTACTTAACATAAAAATTTTACATGGCAATTTGAAGTCATATATTCTCGGTTTTATATCATAACACTGCAAATTCATATGTGTATGAATTAAAATAAATCAACATAATATAACTCAAGTATATCAACATCTATTTTTATCACAAGAAAAAATTTAAATCATAAATTCAAAACCATGTAATCATAGAATAAAAATAGTGATGGTAGAAGATTATTATTCACCTTAAACTTGATAAGGAATTTGAGATTTGTTGTTGATTAATCCTCCCTAGCTTTTGATCCTTAGCTTTAGATTAAAATTCCTCTTCTCCTTTGTTAATGGTCGGCTCTATTAGGGTTCTTGCATTTATTTTTGATTTTGAGAATAAGGAACGTGAATGGACAAAGACGTGGAGTGTATAGCCGTGTAGGCTATTTAGTAATTATGCCTATGTGTAGTTTAATTTTTCCAATAAACCAATTTAAAGCCCATTTATCTTGTTAATAAGCACGACCTTATTTATATAATTTATTCAAATCTCAATCTCCTTATCATCATTATTCTATTTAATTTATCTAATTGAATTTCCTAAATAATGTTATCAAAAATTAGGAATGTTACACCAAACTAATATAAGCTACCAATTTATCCAAATTTGAACCACTGGAGGATAATAAATCTATTCAATAAATAATAATAATAATAAAAATAATATATAATTAAAAATATAGAATGAAAAATTAAATTAATTGAGTGTTTATTTGATATTATGATATATGATGATTTGTATTGATGTTAATGGTTGTTGAACTAAATGTATATACGAATTTTGAAAAAAAATATTTTTATTTAAACAAGCATATGACTTAATAAAATATGAATTTGATTTTTGTAAAGTTATTTAAAATGTTTTAATATTTTATCTTGGTGTTAATTTGTCCGTTGAGTGTTTTAAGAATTCTGATCGATGCACCTGACCAACGTTATCAATAGGGATTCCTAAACACTAGAATGAGAAAAATTGGACACAAAATTTTGAAGAGTGATGTATTATTTTGAAAAGAAGTAATGTACATTGAGTTATATTAAAAAAAATTAATTTATAATTTCTATTTTTATTTGAGTCGACTGATCAGTGATGTATTATTTTGAAAAGAAGTAATGTATTTTGAGTTATACTAAAAAAATTTAATTTATAATTTGTTTTTTTATTTGAGTCGACTGATCTTGTATGCCTTATACGTTCAATAGCAAATGCTGTTATTATAAAAATGATGCACTAGACTTTATAATAAAGCATCAGCTCTGTATTACAATTATTTTAGTCTCAGTAGGTTAAAAACTAGATAAACATACAAATATAAAACGGAAAGAAAGGTGAGTAAACAAATATAAATTGCAGTCATCATCTTCTTTAATCCACAACCTAGTTTTGTGTACTATATTTGTTTCATATCTACATAAATCATGGTATCAATCGACTTTAATGTCAAATAACAAAATGAAACACATACAAGCCTACATATTTAGGATAAATAGCAGTTAATAGCATCCTGTAAAGTCTTTTTACCTTACATAACAAGATTAGTCTGTTCAGAACATAACTAAATATATTGCATACCTAAAAGACATCTACACAAATGGAAATATGTGTGTGTGTGTTTATATATCTAGTAGAATATTATTTTAGTGTACTCTGTTATTATCCTTTTCTTTTTGAAGACCAACATAATGTATTATCTTCTTTCAAATACCATTTCCCTTTTCTTCTTTATAAATTAAATTATTACCTTGTTTCAATCGGGTTATTTGAGTTAGGACATATATTTAACTATATAACAGTTTTGCAACTAATTGCAACCTGTGTATATCTGTTATGGGCTGCCATGAAGATTTTGGAAAAATTAAGGATGTTATTTTATCACTACAAACGCAGCTAGCTCTTTCATAATGGTAGCCTTTGTGTTATTGTAAACAAATTTATGTTAACAACAGCAGCAGATTTAAAAAAATGATACAGGCAGCATTTATACGAACTTTTAACTTTTATGTGAAAACATTCTGCCTATGCCCACTACATTTTATACAATAATTTGATTTCTTGTATTCTTGAATTTAAAAAAGAAGTTTCTTGCATACATCATCTAGTATGATCCATATTTCGTCCTCTGCTTATGTATTAGCTAATATTTTGAACTTTGTTGCATACACATTTGACCACTATGATAGTTGGCATTTCATATTCTATTTAGATACTAGGAGTAAATGGAAATTACAAAGCTTAATTATAGTGAATTAGGCGAGATACTAGTATCTCCAAACACAATTCAAATGCAAAGTAATCACTTTTGTCATGTATTCAGATATTCACCCATCTATTTAGACAGGTTCTACTGTTTTAATTCCTCCAGTGTATGTCTTATTAGACATTTCCGCTTTAATTTCTTGAATATTTTGAAGTCCGCCTATGTTATACACACGGGTTGTTGTTTTGACTATAGTTTTACTCTTATTTTGGAAAGATGCCATTATATTCTATTATGTAGCTAAAACTTTAAACTTTGTAGAAGACATTTCTAAGTATAAATTTGTTTTCACCGTTCATAAACACCCATGTTAAGTAAGTCCAATGCAATGTCTTAAAGTTGAAATGGAATATTGCATAAAAACAAAGGCGAACTCATTTGCTCGTAGCTTTTGAACGGTTTACCAGATTTTGATGATTTTGCCTATTTCAGAAAGCTTAAAGCATAAGCAACAACTTTTATTATAAGTGTTTCACAAAATTATGTTGTTTAATAGGCTAAAATCATGGTTTTAAAAATGGGCCTACATACGTTGAAAATCTACTATAATTCTTTTATGAAATCCCCCATAATTCGAGTTTATATTTTTGCAATACGAAAGTTGTTTTGGAGAGCTAACACACTATTTAACGATTCACTCTTCGAAACCATTATTTAATTTAGTTGTTTTAACCATTAAAATTTGGGTAGAAAGAGTAAGTTAAATAAGAAAGTGACGTAACTTTTACTGCTAGTGAATGCATGTTTTTTATAACTCCATGTTACTAATATTTGAATTTGAGATTAAGTACAGGTACATGAAGACTATTTGGATTAATTTGGTGCATATTTACATATAAATTAAGGAACATGCTTAATAACGTAAAATAAGATATATTTTACTTAAAAGAGTGATATATATTTTGAAATATATGCCGTGTGGCAAGATTTTGATTATGTATATTGTTTCGGATCATGTTTTGATTGATGTATACGTATTTTATCATATTGTGTTTTTTTGAAATGTTCTCTGTATAAAGGAAACTCTGTCAAAATTTTCTGTAAAGTTCGACACTTAGAAAAATTTCATGAAATTTTATCATATGTGAAAAATTGAAAGTCATTAATTGAATCTATTTAACTTGTAGCATATGATAAGAGATATATAACAGTAGCCATATGATGCAGCGGATATTACAAAAACAATGTAGATCGTTGAATGTAGTAATCGGTGGATTGAAAGATACTGAAATGTCCAAATTCGTTGATCCGATAAAATACCGAATTCTAGCTATCCCGAACTCGTTGATCGCGCACGATACCGGGTTCAAAGATCTTCAATTCTTCGAGCGTTGATCTAGCGCACTAGATTCCGCGAATCGGCTTCTACAATCGTTGAATCGAGCGCACTCGATTATCCGAAAGAGGAGATAGGAGATTACACTCAACTACCAATTTAAATGAAAGCACAAAGCAATCAAAAGAGAATATTCAAAAATCAACAACCTTTACAAATGAGACTCACGGCCTATTTATAGGCGTTACAATTTTTCAACAGAAATTTCAAAAAAATACAAGTACTTAGGTCGGAAACGACCTACGACCTAACACGGTGCGACCTAAGAACAGACACGACTTAGTATAGGTCGGCATACGACTTACAAAACATACAGCTTTCGACTTAACAAATGGTAATTACAACAACACTTAGGTCGTGAGCGACCTACGACCTAAAACAGGCGACTTAACAGCAACTTCTTCACGACTTAAGGAATCAACGGTTTTAGATTAACTCGGCATAAGAATCTACGGCCTCCAGAGCTTCAGCGACTTAAAACATAAGCGGTCTCCCAAATCAACGTCTTAAAGAGATCAACGGTCTTCATACTTCAGTGACTTAAAGAATGGACGACATCCGTAGCTTTGCGACTTAAGAAGCCTAACTCCGCGACCTAAGTCTGTACGACTTAAAACTTCGCGATTTAAGAACATAGCATCTGAACCCTCTTCATGCGACCTTAGTTCCAACTCGTTAAGTCGTACACGAGTTAAAAACAAGTTAAGTCGTATCTCCTTTTCCTTCAGGCTGGTAGGTCGTAGCTCCGACTTAAAAAATACGTTAGGTCGCTCGCGACCTAACACTTCAGCTCCCAGCCAATCCTCACACACTGCTAACTCACTAGCCTCTTTGTTAGGTCGTAGCCTTTTCTCCCTGACTTGGTTAAGTCGTAACCCTCCCCCGTTAAGTCGTAGCTCCTCCTCACGTGGCTCCTTAGGTCGTAGACGACCTACAACTCTACGTTAGGTCGCAAGGCTTGGTCACGACTTATGCCTTTGACAAATGAGGGTTGCGCTGCATCATCCTCCCCAGGTTGAGAAAAATTCGATCTCGAATTTGTAAATTCTTCTCTATCAGCTCGTTCATTTCCGTGATATGGTACGAGATGTTTAACATTGAACACATCAGACGTATACACATCATCTGGCAGCTTCAGTTTGTAAACATTTTCATTGATTCGTTTCACAACTTCCACCGGACCAATTTTTCGTGCTTTCAATTTATTGTAAGCGCCTACCGGAAAACGATCTTTTGTTAACACTGCATAAACCAAATCACCTTCATGAAATTACACTTCTTCGTTTCAAATCTGCAGATTGTTTATACTTCTCATTTGCTTTCTCTAATCGTTCTTGAACGATTTTATGACATTCCGTCAGCCCTTCAACAAAATCAGCAGCTGTCTTAATTGTCCCCTTTGAGTGTGGTATTACCGTTAAATCCAACGGACCCTTTGGTAAGCTTGAATAGACTATCTGAAATGGACTGAACCCTGTGCTACGATTCACCGCATGATTATGAGCAAATTCTGCCTGGCATAACTTCACATCCCAACTCTTCAGATTGTCTTGAACAAGACACCTCAACAAATTTCCCAATGATCTATTAACCACTTCTGTTTGTCCATCAGTTTGCGGATGATAGGCACTACTAAACTTCAACTTCGTTCCGACCATCTTCCACAAACTTAGCCAAAAGTGACTCAAAAATCGAGTATCTCTATCCGACACAATAGATTCTGGCAATCCATGAAGTCGATAGATCTCCTTGAAAAACAATTGAGCAACATGAACAACATCCGCCGTCTTCTTACAAGCAATAAAATGTGCCATCTTCGAAAATCGATCCACTACCACATAGATGGAATTGTTTCCTCGCTGTGTTCTTGGCAATCCAAACACAAAATCCATACTCACATCAATCCATGGTTTAGTCGGTACTGGTAACGGCATATATAAACCAGCATTAGTCGCAGTTCCTTTCGAAACCTGACAAATATGACATCGTTCCACAAACCTCTCCACCTCTTTCCTCATTGATGGCCAAAAGTAAGATTGTGAAATCAACTGTAATGTACGGTCTCTTCCTACGTGGCCTTCTTCATGTAACTCCTTGATAATCTTCATTCTCAGACTACCCTCCGGTATGCACAATCGATTTCCTTTAAAAAGAAAACCATTAACCATCATAAACTCATCAGTCTTCCCTTCATTGTCCCTTTCAACAAATTTCTTAAAATAAGAGTCTTCTGCAATCTGCTCCGGCAATAATTCAAAACCAGTCACTTCAACTTTCATCGTCGTCAACAAATGGCTCCTTCTACTTAAAGCATCAGCCACTCGATTCGTCACCCCTGATTTGTGCTTCACAACGAAAGTAAACTGTTGCAGATATGCAATCCACGATGCATGTCTCGCTGAAATCTTATCTTGCCCTTGCAAATGCTTCAATGCTTCATGATCAGTATACAGAACAAACTCTTTCTAAAATAGATAATGTCTCCAGTGTTTAATAGCTTGCACAACAGCATAAAACTCCACATCATATGTACTGTATCGCATCTTCGCTCCTGATAACTTCTCGCTGAAATATGCAATCGGACGTCCCCTCTGACTCAATACTCCTCCAATTCCAACCTTGGATGCATCAGTATGTAGTTCAAACACTAACTGAAAATCTGGTAATATTAGAATTGGTGCAGACGTCAAAAGTTCTTTGATTCGCTCAAAAGCAACCCCGGCTTCCTCAGTCCATGCAAACTGTTTACCCTTCATGCAATCAGTAACAGGTGCCATCACACTACTAAAGTGTGGTATAAACCTTCGATAGAATGAAGCCAACCCGTGAAAACTACGAACTTCCGTTATCGTCTTGGGCTGCGGCCAATCTCTGATCGCCTCAACTTTACTCTGGTCCACCTGTATACCTTTCTTCGAGACTACATATCCTAGAAATAAAACACTATGCATCATGAACACGCATTTCTTCGTTGCTGCATAAAACTGTTCTTGTCGCAGTACCATCAGCACTTCTCTCAGATGATTCAAATGTTCCTCCGGACTTCCACTATATATCAGAATATCATCGAAATACACCACCACAAACTTCCCAATGAATGGTCGAAAAATTTGATTCATCACCCTCATGAAAGTACTCAGTGCATTTGATAAGCCAAATGGCATAACCAACCATTCGTATAGACCCTCCCTGGTTTTAAAAGCAGTCTTCCACTCATCTCCTGGCCTGATACGAATTTGATGATATCCGCTCTTCAAATCAATCTTCGAAAATATAGTAGCTCCGCTTATTTGATCTAACAAGTCATCCAACCTTGGCATTGGAAATCTATATCTCACAGTAATCTTATTCAATGCTCGACTGTCAGTGCACATCCTCCACGTCCCATCCTTCTTGGGTACCAATAAAGCTGGTACAGCACAAGGACTCAGACTCTCCTGCACACGCCCCTGCTCAAGCAATTCCTCTACCTGCCTCCGCAACTCTTCATGTTCCTTCGTACTCATTCGATAATGTGGTCTGTGTGGCAACACAGCACCTGGAACAAGATCTATCTGATGTTGTATATCCCTCAACGGTGGCAACTCCGTTGGTAACTCCTCTGGGAATACATCGTCAAATTCTTTCAAAACTGGTTTAACTTCTTCTGGAATTTCAACTTCTTCACTACTTTCTCGTCCAATCAACAAGAATACTTCCGGCTCTTCCTCAACCTCCTTAACAAACTCCTTCAGAGATAATAAGGTTTTCAATTCTTCAATCTCTTCTGACTTACTTTCTCCCGGTTGTCTCTTCTTTGGAACTAAGATAATCTTCGTGCATTCAAACATAAAACTGTAGCTGTTGGTCCGACCGTCATGTTGTACTGCTCGATCATACTGCCATGGTCTTCCCAATAGTAAATGACAAACATCCATCTCTACGACATCACACTAGATCTCGTCTTTGTATTTCTTCCCGATAGAGAATGGAACACGAACTCGTCTATCCACTTTCACTTCTCCTCCTTTTCTCAATCATGCTAACTTGTATGGATTCAGATGTTTCTCTGTCTTCAACTTCAATTTTGTCACAGCCTCGGTTGAGATAATATTATCACAGCTTCCTGCGTCAATCACAAACTTACACACCTTCCCCAGAATAGTACATGTCGACTGAAAGATATTACTCCTCAACCAACTAGTTTCTTCCTGCTTCGGTGTTAAACACAATCTCCTCAGCATTAGATTACAACCTTCATCTCCTGACGCAATATCCTGCTCATCCTCCTCAACTGGACTAGAACAATCCCCATCACCATCCTCATTCTCAACTTCTGCAATCATGGTTCTCTTCTTTGGTTTTGGACACTCGTTGCTTTTATGACCCAATTCCGGCAATTATAACATTTGAAACCATTGTTAACTTTCGTCTTCTCAGCCTCCTTTATCACTGGTCTACTGATAGGTTTAGAAATATTAGAACTCCCACTAACACCCTTCATTTGATTGTTGGAACTAGTAAACACACCACCTCCTCGTCTACCCTGTTTCTCCCAAGCCAACGCTTTCTGATGTGCTTCCGCTACAGATCTTGGATCGAACATATTAACCATATCCTGGATCTGCATTCTCAATCCCCCAATGAACCTAGATGTCAGCTGCTCTTCTATTTCCATAATATCATTCCTTGCAATAAGTTGATAGAATTCATCAGCATAGTCATTCACAGATTTCGTCCCTTGGCTCAAGTTTTGCAAACGTTGATACATCAAAGATTGATAATTGTAAGGTAAGAACGTTGCTTTCATCAATTTCTTCATCTTCTCCCATGATTCAACTTTTGACTTCCCCATTCGTTCATGTGTAAGCTTGGTCTGTTGCCACCATGCCAAAGCTCTACCCCTTAATCTCGTAGCAACCAACTTCACTCTACGCTGTTCTGGAACTTCTTTGAAGTCAAAAATCTCCTCGACATTAGCCACCCAATCTAGAAACTCCTCTGCTTGCATACCACCTTTGAATTTAGGAATTTCAGTCTTCATCCCCGACTCCCACTTGTGATCGTATTCAGAGTAATTTCTTCCTTGTCCTCGAACACTACCACCATCATACTCCTCTTCAAAATCAGAAGTATATCGTTGTCTATCTCGTCCACCCACATCTCTACTATCATTACGTCTACCACCATCATCCCTTCTATCTACATTCCTCCGTTCACGATCATTCACGTTCCTCCCACGCCCTTGATCATTTTCAACACTTCTGTCTCGATTGGAATGTGGCGAGACTCTACTACCCCCATGGTTAGATTCAGGTGAAACCCTTCTCCGATTTTGATTCATCTCCGTCATAAGCTTCTCTAACCGGCCAATTCCTTCGTTAAGCTTTTCACTAAAGTTTTCATTGATTCTTTGCTCCATCTCATCAGCTTCTTCTCTTCGATACAAAGCTTCTACGTTTTGGTGACGATTAGCTCTCCTTGGCGGCATACTTGAAAACTTTACAAACTCTTCAACACTTCAAAATTCAAACACAATTCGGACTTTGATCCAAAATGAAACGGATCGAAAACTTCCACTTCGTAGCAAATCGCGATGAACACGATGGACAAAGTTTCGGCTTCCAATACAAATTCGATCAATCAATCTTCGAACAAGCTCTTCTTACTCTCGGCCGTGATAAACAACCTCCAATCTTCACTTCGATCTCGGCAAATCTCTTCAACTTCTAAATGAATAGGCTCCAAGTCTCGATCTAGCTATGATTGGCTAGAACAAGCTCTGATACCAAAAAATGACGCAGCGGATATTACAAAAACAATGTAGATCGTTGAATGTAGTAATCGGTGGATTGGAAGATACTGAAATGCCCAAATTCGTTGATCCGAAGATACCGAATTCTAGCTATCCCGAACTCGTTGATCGCGCACGATACCGGGTTCAAAGATCTTTAATTCTTCGAGCGTTGATCTAGCGCACTAGATTCCACGAATCGCTTCTACAATCGTTGAATCGAGCGCACTCGATTATCCGAAAGAGGAGATAGGAGATTACACTCAACTGCCAATTTAAATGAAAGCACAAAGCAATCAAAAGAGAATTTTATTCAAAAATCAACAACCTTTACAAATGAGACTCACGGCCTATTTATAGGCGTTACAATTTTTCAACAGAAATTTCAAAAAAATACAAGTACTTAGGTCGGAAACGACCTACGACCTAACACGGTGCGACCTAAGAACAGACACGACTTAGTATAGGTCGGCATACGACTTACAAAACATACAGCTTTCGACTTAACAAATGGTAATTACAACAACACTTAGGTCGTGAGCGACCTACGACCTAAAACAGGCGACTTAACAGAAGCTTCTTCACGACTTAAGGAATCAACGGTTTTAGATTAACTCGGCATAAGAATCTACGGCCTCCAGAGCTTCAGCGACTTAAAACATAAGCGGTCTCCCAAATCAACGTCTTAAAGAGATCAACGGTCTTCATACTTCAGCGACTTAAAGAATGGACGGCATCCGTAGCTTTGCGACTTAAGAAGCCTAACTCCGCGACCTAAGTCTGTACGACTTAAAACTTCGCGATTTAAGAACATAGCATCTGAACCCTCTTCATGCGACCTTAGTTCCCACTCGTTAAGTCGTACACGAGTTAAAAACAAGTTAAGTCGTATCTCCTTTTCCTTCAGGCTGGTAGGTCGTAGCTCCGACTTAAAAAATACGTTAGGTCGCTCGCGACCTAACACTTCAGCTCCCAGCCAATCCTCACACACTGCTAACTCGCTAGCCTCTTTGTTAGGTCGTAGCCTTTTCTCCCTGACTTGGTTAAGTCGTAACCCTCCCCCGTTAAGTCGTAGCTCCTCCTCACGTGGCTCCTTAGGTCGTAGACGACCTACAACTTCTACGTTAGGTCGCAAAGCTTGGTCACGACTTATGCCTTTGACAAATGAGGGTTGCGCTGCATCACCATATAGAAGATTGAACAGTTGCATTTGTTAGGAGTTAGTAGATATGAAGAAAATCAGGGTATGAGTTGTTTGACGTCTTCCTATAAGAAATTGCGAGGATGCAATTTCCGTAAGGGGAGAGTCTATAACAACCCTGTTTTCTACGTCGTTTAAATAAATAAATTTAATTAAAATAGAAGTGTTCGAATTCAATTTATGATAATTAATATTTAAAAATAAATTTTATTTAATTAAATTCCATTTAATAAAAGGTTTTATGGTAATAATTCGAATTAACCTAATAAATTCTTTTGAAATAATATACTGAAAGTGAATAAATTGTTTTACTTGGACAGAAAATACTTATAAATTGTAAATAATTGTCATGTGATTAAAATAGTGAAAAAATAAAAATAAGCAGATATTGAATTGAATAAAATTGTTAAATTGTTGAAATATTGATTGTAGAATAAAGTGCAACTTAAATTGTATTAGATTGGAATGAATTGGTAAACAAATTAAAAGAGTTCTTTCAAAGGGAATACACACACACACACACATATAAAAAATCAGGTCCAAGCCTATCTCTAATTCTTCCTTTTTCTCTATTTTTTGCAAACTTGAACCATATTGAAGGAGCCGAGCCGTAATTTTCCCTGAGACAATTAAAAATTGCGACCTCATTACGAAGGGGAAAAAATTGCATGAGGCGATGTGAGATGGGGCGGCATTGACAACAATAGAGGGAGAAACCGTGAAGGAGGCGTTGCAACTTGGAGTGTGTGCACGTTCGCAACATGGTGGCGTCGCGAGGTGCGATCGTGAGTGGCGATTGGAGGAAGGTTACAGTAACGTCAAAGGGAGTGGTGCGTACATTCGTGCTAAGGGTGGTTGGTGAGTGGATGAGGCTGGTTTCACCGAGCAGCGGCTCTCCATCTCAACAGTGAAGGGATTCCCATGCTCTTATACCAACTTTGATCCGATAACTCGAACATCGTATCGGTGAGTTGTACCTTACAGCTATGTCTATATTATTTGCAAGTTATATAAATTTCTGTGGTTGTGAGAGTATGCATATGTATTTCTGTATGTGTTTATGAGCGTATACACCTACTATTTATTTTCCTTATGCCTCTTGCATCTAAACTTGTTTTTGAATTACCTACCTTTTGTATTCTTTTGATTTGCTTCATCCAGTCACATCTCCGATTTAATTTGCTGGTTGGTATATCTGACATGAGATTGATTACAAAATATAGATTTGTTTGTGTGTGTGTGTATATATATATATATTTATAAAAATATAAAAGTTGTTTAATCCACTCTATTTTGCTTTTCTACTTCACTTGTTATAGGTAAGAGCCTAAATCATATATGTATATAATAGAAACTTGATAAATTAATAATACAAATATAATTGTATTACTCAAGTAGTTATAATTATGTTATTTAAACGGTTTTATAAAAGTATGAGATTTTAAGATACACACACACACCCATATATATATATATATTGAAAATCGGTTCCTTTTATTGCTTTAACATAAACTAAAAGTTACAATGTACAACAAACTATAGCCCAAGCAAACATGGCTACAAATCTACTTAAATAAAATAAATAAATACAACTGAAGACATAAAATTTAAAGTCATTGATTCGATACACAAGATATCCACACTGCCAGCCCAGTCAACTTTAGCCCACTAAATAATATAAACTTTTGTTGGGCTATTTGTTTTTCTTACACATTAACATTGGAACTGGGTTGTATGCATGAAGTCCTCATGTGATTCTTGAAATGTGGAAGACAGTTATGATAACCGAAATCCTCCACTTCTATCCCTCACATGAAGACCATCTTCTTCATCTCTTATCACATGACTATATCAAATTGATAAATCCCCACTATGCTCGAATGTTAATGATCAAAGTTTTCAAAAAGTTATAGTAACCCCGATCCTACCTTCGAGATACTTCTTGAGATTCACCACTTTGAATAGTTAGTGATAACTTCATTATCTTCTCGAAAATCACACAAGCCATCTGGAAGAAAACTACGCCACCAAACACATAACTCCTGCGTTGCTCAATGGCAGTCGCGATTACGAAATTAACCCATGCTAATTATGGGGTTCAAACTCCATGAGTGAACATCCATAATTTGAAGGTAGATGGTGTTACTTCCAGGTCTACCCTTTGTTTATCTCAGGTATGTAAATCCTGAAAGTACTCAGAAGTGATGCACCAAAAATTCGGATTAGCATTTGAAGTGAAAAGCTCTGCCTTACCAAAAAAGCATTAGGATATGAAACTAAATTGATTTTGTTATCCCGCCTTTTGGCAAGGCTGCGACACTAGGGACTTGACTAGAAACCAAGGACAATCCGTCCCGAAGATCGGTTATACACAGGTCCACTATGGATACTGGCAAATTTGGTCCGAGTCCGTATCGAGCTACAACTAGCATGGTACGACAAACGAAGCTATGAAAGACAACATTACAAATTTCAGGTCAATCGGAGTTCGTATGTTCAAGTTATGGTTCGATCAAGTTTTATGAGAAACATGCTTACTTCATATCCATCGTATTCGTATCCATCAAATCTACGTCCTCTTCCTTTGTATCCATCAAGTGCTGGCATCAATCTGGATCCATCTGATCAACTGCTGCCTACTTCGTATCGATCCCCCCTTCTACACATTTCGTATCGATCAATTGAGTGTCGATACGAAACTAAGGGCCAAGCATTGATACGAAGACAATGGGGAGTCATCGATACGAAGGCCATGGGATTCCATCGATACGAAATAACAAACAAGGTATCGATAGGAACAAACCACACATGACCGATACGGAGAAAGCCTGGTCAACCAAGAAAAGCAGTCCATTAGCATGAAAAGCGGATATCCCCAGAATTGCCGCTCCACGTCATCGATACACTTGGATCGATACGCACTGATCGATACGAAGCGATCGATACGCACACTTCAGCCCACTTGCAAACCAACCTTGGATCTATCATAACTTGTAATCTACAAGTCCAAATGTTATCAAATTTTCACAGGAGCTTGCTTACAACCTCAAGAACGCTCATGATCGATCTCAGCCCAAATGGGCACCATTTTGATCGATACGAAGGAAATGGGGATCTATCCCGAATGACCCCAAATCGATCTGGTGGGCCCATCCACGTGTGAGAAGAAGTATTCCGAGCTTTGAGGAAGATATTTCCAGATTTACCACTATAAATAGCACCCTTATGCCTACAGAAAAAGGAATTTTTTTACTTTGTTATGCCGTTACTCTACCGCAACTCGATTGTAACTCGAGTGCTTGAGTTTTGTACTATTGTAATCAGTTACCAATCATCAATAAACATTAAAACATTCAAAGTGGACATAGGCTACAACGCCGAACCACTATAATTGCTTGTCCTTTTCTATTTCTACATGCTTTTATTGGTGTGATTGTTAAATTAGCCTCTTTTTCCATTTAATTTCTTTATTTTGATCTCTTCAATCACATCCGAAGAGTGTTGTGCCCAATTTTGGTACAAACACTTTGGTGCTTTCATTGAGAAAACTCCGTTTTTCTCTGATTCATCGGATCTACTGTCGTTGTTGGATTGCTAAAATCTAAGGAGGGGATCCAGGTCTGTCATCCAGTAGTTCCTTCCATTCTATTCAGATTACTCCAGATCTAGGAAAGAGCTGCATTCAACATGGTAACTACTAAAACTACTTCAAATGCTGTAGATCCAGAAGGAAGGAATTGGCAGAATCCCACGCAGCTAGCCACAACAGGCCAGACATCAGCTGGAGCTTCAGATCCACAAGGTCCTATGACCAGAGAGGGGTTCTAGATCCTAATGCAAGAGCTAACTCAGAGCCGTCAGCAGCTCACTCTACAGATCCGTGCCAACACGGAGCTTGCAAACCAACTGAACGAAGAAAGGCGAAGGAGATCTAGGAGGGATCACACTTCTTATTCCTCGACTGAAAAAGCTCGGCTTCATCTGACTTCAACCACAGATCTACACGCCATTGGCTGGATGGAAACTATATGGAAGATTCTGGGCATCAGCGTGCTATGAATCTCGGACAAGCCGGGGTTGGTCCTTAATCAGGGCACCAAGCTGGACCCTCCTCCCTAGGAGGGGCACTTCCTTATCACACAATTCATAACCATGCAGCTGCTGCCGCTATAGATCTGGAAGCCGAGATCCAGAACCAGCCAGATCCAGCCCTTCGTCAACACATCCATGCTCATGAACCCTACGTTCCTGAAGACCGGGAGCCAAAGAGGCGAGGAATGGACCGTCGACAGCGCCCGGACCGTCCCCGCAACATGGAATCCGACCATGCCTTGGCCCCGAACATCCAGATGCTTGAAATTCTAACTATGATTCGCCAAATGATCCGAGAAAGTCAAGGTCTTACTAATGATGATTGGGGAATCTCCTGAAGTCATACTCCATTTACTGATGACATTCTTTATGCTGAGCCACCTCGTCGATTTAGGATGCCTACCTTGCCCGTGTATGAAGGAAGTTCAGATCCTAACCACCATATCTTAAAGTACGAATGGCTCATGAACGCTGCTTGAGCTGATGACGCGGTTAAGTGTAGAAGCTTTCCTATTTCCTTAGGGGGAATCGCCACTATGTGGTTCACTCGTCTACCACCCAGATCCATTTAATGTTTCGATCTATTGGCTATAAAGTTCGTTGAATAATTCTGTATGCATGTCATAAGACCGAAGGATGTCAACACCTTGTCCAGTGTCACCCAAGCTCCAAGAGAAACTCTTAGGCGTTATCTGGAAAGGTCTTATGCTGCTTGTGTTGAGGTCAGCAACCCCAATGATAATTCAATATTGATGGCATTGACTAAGGGGATCGATCCCGATTCTGAGTTTGGCAATTGGTTGGCTGGGAAACCCCCCGCTTCATTGGATCATTTCTATGTTAAGGCGGCCCAGTTTTGAGGAGAGAAGACGCTAGACGATCTAGGAAGTAGGATGAAGCAGGGCCCAGTATTGAAGGAATTCAGAGTAATGTTGCTGTGAAATAGACCGGTGAGAGTTCCGGCAAGGTACGATTGAATATACAGAATAAACAAGGTCAACTGAAAGGTAACGGGGGTAGGTGAAGAAGAGGGACCCAAATCGTGAACCGAGACCAGAGCTCCTATGTTTGACCAATATACCCCTTTAAACACATCGTTGGAAAATGTTTACCTTTAGACTTGTAATACCGGACAGTATAAAAAGCCAGCTCCAAAACCATCATCTGAGAAACAAATTCAGATTGGAAAATTCTGCAGATTCCACGATTGTTACGACCATAATACGAATGAGTGCCGTCATTTTCAAGACATCATTGAGAAGTTAATTAGAGAGAGGAAGTTGGAACGGTTTGTTCAGGCGCCGCAGGATGGAGGGGCGGGCCCATCTAACCCAAATCAAGGTCAAGGCCAGGCTAGGCCCAAAGAACCCGCGCGTACTGGCAGGATGTTGGTTATAAATATAGTGAGTGGTGCTCCTCATCCAGCTGATTGGAGCTAGAAGGAAATGGAGTCATATGCCATCTCGATTAGGCATATGGACTTCGAGTGTTGTAGTAATTCTGACGATGGGGCCCCGGTGAAACAACAGAGAACGATGACAGACGATATCATTTTTAGGAATCGCGATGCTGATAGAGTCGAGACCCCCACCATTGATCCGTTGGTCATTTTAGCTCAAATAGGTCCTGCTTGGATGAAGAGGATCTTGGTTGACAGCGGAAGCTCCGTGAACATTCTTTTTAAGCGAGCTTACGACTAAATGAGAATGGGGGCAAAAGATCTAAAACTGTGTTAGTCTCGCATACATGGTTTTAATGGAAGTGCAACTGTACCAGCTGGGATGGTGGAGTTGCCAGTTGAATTAGGTATTGGAGATCGCTAGAGAGTCCAAATGCTGCAGTTTGTTGTGTTAGGCATTAATTCCCCATATAATGCTTTCTTGGGCCGACCGACCCTCGTTGAATTCAAGGCAGTGATTGCTCTATAGTGTTTGACTCTAAAGTTCCCCATTGATAACGAGGTTGGAGTAGTTCATGGAGATCGGGCGGCTGGACGCGCCTGTTATGTTGCCAAGCTACGGGATGCGCAGCATAAGGAGAAGGGCAAGGTCATAGAGGAATCTCTCTGTGTCTATTTTTCTGAGAATTGACAGCTAACGCCTGGGTCTAGGTCCGGGCACCACAACCAGTTCCTAAAAGATCTTTATCCCCGAGATAATAATGATGAAGAGGAAGTCAAAGACAATCAGGCCTCCCCGGCAGAGTTGACAATCAATGTTCCAATCCACGATGACGACGATTCTAGAACAGTAAAGGTTGGATCTCAACTCAGCCCCAAAATGAGACAGGAATTGGTTGATTTTCTTCGGGCAAACCTCGATGCGTTTGCTTGGACTCACTCAGACATGTGTGGGATCTCGCCGAACATCGTGAGCCATGCATTAAATATTGACATGCGCCATGTCCCGGTCAAACAAAAAAGGCGCGGTATGGATCTAGAGAGATCTGCCGCCCTTAAGGAAGAAGTAAATAAACTCAAATTAAATGGGTTCATTCGTGATGCTTTATACCCGGAGTGGGTATCTAATCCAGTGCTTGTCAAAAAGTCGAACAGGAAATAGCGGACATGTATAGACTATTCATATTTGAATAAAGCCTGCCCTAAAGACAGTTTCCCTCTTCCTAGAAATGATCAACTAGTGGATTCAACAACCGAACACGAGCTCTTATCTTTCATGGACGTGTATCCTACAACCAAATACCAATACATCTACCTGACTAGGAACATACTAGCTTCGTCACTGATCTGGGACTTTATTGCTACAAGGTGATGCCGTTTGGACTTAAAAACGATGGAGCAGCTTATCAGAGGCTTGTGAACCGAATGTTTGCTTACCAGATTGGAAAGACCATGGAGGTGTATGTGGATGACATGCTCGTGAAGTCGTGACTGTCCTCAACCATTTCAATGATTTGGAAACGATGTTTACCATACTCCAACAGTACAGAAAGAAGCTCAATCCATTGAAGTGTCATATTAGAGTTGCATCAGGAAAGTTCCTTGGATTCATCATCAACGCCAAAGGAATTGAAGCCAATCCTGAGAAAATCTGGGCGATTTGAAATCTCAAAACTCCCAGAACCATAGAGCAAGTGCAAAGCCTCAACGGGAAGGTGGTAGTCTTAAGCAGGTTTATCTCCATATCTATAGACAAGTGCATCCCTTTCTTTGATCTGATTAGAAAAGGAAAGCGGAATTTTGAATGGACAGAGGAGTGTGAAGGCACATTCCAAGCACTAGTTTAACATCTGACGACACCTCCTATTTTTTCTAAGCCGGTTGATCACGAGAAATTATACATCTATTTGGTAGTTTCAGCAAATGCGATCAGTGCTGTGTTAATTCGGGAAGAGGATCGGATCCAACAATCGATCTATTATATCAGCAAGTGATTGACAAGGGTAGAAAGAAACTACCCGAAGTTAGAAAAGCTGGCTTATTGTCTCGTCATAGCCTCGAGAAAACTCCATCCATATTTCTAGGCTCACCCGATCACAGTCTATACTGACCAGCCATTAAGACATATCCTAACACAACCTGAGGCGTTTGGTAGATTGCTCAAGTGGAACATCAAGTTGAGTCAATTTGATATTGATTATACAATGAGGCGGGCCATCCAAGGACAAATTCTGGCGGACTTCATAATCGAATTCACCATACCAGAAGACTTGCTCGAAGTAAGTGAATCTCCTAAGCATGTATGGAAGCTATACACCGATGGCGCATCAAATGACCGTTGATCAAGCACTGGAGTGGTATTTGAAACCCCAGAAGGTCGATCCATATGCTATGCTCTAAAGTTTGACTTCCACGCAACCGACAACGAAGCTGAGTATGAAGCTATACTCGCTGGACTTAGACTTACCAAAGGTTTGGGAATTATTGCTATGGAGATTTATTGTGACTTGCAACTGGTCATAAGCCAGGTTTGAGGAGAGTATCAAGCCAGAGACTAGAGATTGGCCACTTACCTTACTCGGGTTCAGGAAACATTGAATTAGTTCGACTATTATGCCATTTAATGTATACCCCGAGAGCAAAATTAGAAAGTCGATTCTCTAGCAAAACTGGCCAGCACTAGCGAAGCACAACAAATGGGACTCGTCCCAGTTGAGACACATACTGCTCCGAGCATTGACCAAATGGAGACAGGCTGGGTGCATAAGGCAACACCCGAGAAGGAGTCATGGATGACTCCATTCAGAAATTATCTTGAATATGGAACTTTATCGAGCGCAGAAGTGAGAAAAGACAGGTTCTCCGAAAAGCTTCGCGGTTTATTATCCAGAATGGAGTCCTATACAGGAGGGGATATTCTGTTCCTTTGCTTTGTTGTATCACCCACGACAAGATCAAACGAGTGATGCATGATGTTCATGAGGGAGAGTGTGGTGACCACATTGGGGGACAAGCCCTTGCCAAAAATATAATCAGATATGGCTATTACTGGCCGACAGTGAACCGAGATGCATCAGATTATGCCAAAAAATACGATAGGTGCCAAAAATATGCCAGAATTCCAAGAGCCCCTCCTACCGAAATCACTCAAATGGTTAGTCCATGGCCATTTGCCACATGGGGTATTGATATAATAGGGTCTTTACCTTGCCAAAAATATACTCAGATATGGCTATTACTGGCCGACAGTGAACCGAGATGCATCAGATTATGCCAAGAAATATGATAGGTGCCAAAAATATACCAGAATTCCAAGAGCCCCTCCTACCGAAATCACTCAAATGGTTAGTCCATGGCCATTTGCCACATGGGGTATTGATATAATAGGGTCTTTACCTTTGGCCAAAGGTGGTGCGAAGTATGCCATCATTGCAGTTGACTACTTTACAAAATGGCGGAAGTTGAGCCCCTTGCCACCATCACGACGAAGAAAGTAATCAACTTTGTTGTCTGCAACATCATCTGCCGTTTTGGCCTCCCATACATAATTGTAACTGATAATGAGACCCAATTTGATAGTATCAAGTTCAAAGATTTCTGTCAACGTGTGACAGCCCATAATTTAAGTATATATATATATATATATATAGGTTATATACTCTGCAAAAGAAAGTTAATTAGTTGAAAAACAAAAATTTTCTTTTCTCTGAAAAACAATGGTGTGTAGATAGGTATGCATGTCTTTGTGCACGTGCACACTATTCTAGTATACTACCTGAGCAAGGAAAAATTGCATAACCTATTAGTATAGCTACATTAACCCAATTATAATGTATAAATGGCCTAGGCAGTCTTAGTCCTAATTTAAATGAACTAAAATATATATATATATATATATATATATATATATATATAATAAACATGGCAGCATGCATGGGTAGAAAATATAATAACTAATTAACACACACATTTGGTTAGACACATAAGTTTTATGCATAATTAAAACCAGAAAATGCCAAGCCAGAATCATGCATATAGTGTGTAAAAAAAATTGCCAAAAATAGTTAAGACAAGGAAAAAAGGGAAAAATGGTAAGGAAGGAAAGGGGAGAGGGTGAGCTGTTGGGTGAGATCAGAAATAATGATGGGATTTCTGATGAAAATAAATTACCTAACTAACCTTAAAACCCTAATAACTCCACTATATACCTCATCACCTCCTACGGGTGCACATGAGAAAAACGAGAAAACAAAACATAGAAAAGAAAGAGAAGGCAGGCAGCAATTAAGAGGTCAATGGCAGACTTAAATCAAGGCTTAGGAAGAAGAACCATGGTGAGTAAACCCTCACTTGGCAAGGCATTAAGACCTATGGAAGGCAGCCAATTGATCTTTAATTTATTTTAATTCTGTTTAAAAGTTTGGTTTGCATTTTTTTAGTCTAATCCTCTTCTGTTGTTTCTGAAGGTACGTGTCTTGTTTTCCTTGGTTGTCATTTAACCTATGATTGATTGTTCATACATGATATATTTAAGGATAAATTGATGATAATTTAGATGTTTGTGTACCTAGGAAATGTTTTAGGATCAAGCATAAATTTATAAAAAAAAGTAAGGTGCAAGGCAGTAAGAGGAAGTGGTCCTCTGGCTTATGTCTTGCAACTGAAAAGATGGTTAGGATGCAATGGAATTTCCATGTGCTGAATCCTGATTTATCATTTGATGTTCTCTGGAAATAAGATTGAAGTAATAAGAAAATACACATTAAAATTTGGGTGGACTATAAGGAGAACCAGAGTAGCACTTCACTTGGCATAGGCTCTAGGCTATGTTTTAACCAAGTTATATCTCTAAAATAAAACCAACTTGAACTGATTTTTAAAGTATAAGTGATTGTTGAATATATATGTATAAGTGAATGAGTTTTGATGGATGTATAGAAATTATTAGTAGGTAGTGATTGGGGATAAAACAGTGTTGAGCATAAATCTGCATAGAAAATATGGGGATGTGTGAAAGAACTTAGTAATTAAACTAAGGACATGGGTCACCTCTATCAGGTTGGGTAAGAGGGAAGTGGGTATGGCATAGTGGTTGGCTTGCACCAAGGTTGGGGTGTGAGTTTGCACATGGCATGATCATGTCCAAAAGCTTATAGTGCACTGGGAAGTAAGAAGCAGTTCCAGGCAGTGTGCACCAATGCAACCATAAAATGTGATACTGGATCCTTTTGAAATGAATGACATGAAATGAATATACATGCAAAATGTATAAATGCTGAAAGTATATGGGAATCTTGATATGCAGTCTCATATTGGTACTTTAGCTTGATGTTATGGATGTTGCTTGCTCATGTTTGGGAATGCCTGTGTGATTTGCATGATGGCTGCTATGAATTTTAAAAATAAAGATTTATGTTAAGAAATTAGTCTGAGCACATATACATATATTTAGCAGTTCCCTCATTTCACTAAAAGGATACTTAAAAATGTGAAGCATGAGAAAGTGGTTTAATAATCCGAGTAAAACATTTAACTTCTGAAACAAAGGTGATATAGAATTAGTTCCATAAATCTTATGTATTGTCAATTGAATTTACTCATACCAGACTTTAGTCTGACCTGTTTGTTGCTTGCATCAAATGGGTGTTTCACTTACATGGTGAGGCAGGTCATGGGATGTCTGCAGGTAATGAAGAAGCTAAGTAAAAGAGCATAAATGTGATGCTAGGAAGAAATTGCTAACAACTGAAATATGGCTTTTGTTGAAGAATGTCTTTTATGTTTTATTTTAAAGACCTATATGTAATTAATATTTGCAGTATGATGATCTTGATTATTATGTAATGAATGATTTTAGGGATTATTATGTGATGGAACCATTACTAGTAAAAGAAAAAGTATCATGAGTTGAAACCATATTCAGTGGAAAAGATAGATATGTTTAGCTTTATATTATAATTTATAAGCATGCAAATTTCCAAGAATTTGGCAGTAAAGAAATCATAGACCTGAAATTTATACCTATTTAAACCAATAGTTAGGATATGCACATCAGACTGTTTTAAAAATTAGAATCCACTTACATATGAATTGAAGCAAAATTTTATGAGACAAGGAATAACCCAAATTAAAATGTGTTTGATGATTTTATGAATGAATAAAACTAGTATATTATGATCAATTAGTTTAGGGAGCTCACTAAAACAAATTAGTCTATCTGAAGACTAAGGTAGGAACAGATGTACATGGCTGTGTGCACATAGGTGCACAGAAGCATGCACAACTCATAGCTCATCTGTTTAAAAAGGCAAACCTTGCAAATTTAAAGTTAGTTCACATGTTATATCAAATACACAAATGTTAAATGAAGGAAAAATAAATGGGAATTGGTTAAAAAGAATTAAACAGAGATTTAACCTCAGTCTCACTACTATTACCTTACTTTATATAGACTGAGATACCCCATTACAGAAATACTCTGATATTAGAATTAAAATGAGCACAAAGATAGTTTTATAAAGTAATATATCAATATTTCTATATTGATCAAGTGGATCTTGGGAAACACATAGGAAAATATATACAAAAAAAATATATAGTTGGTTTGTGAAAGAGTGCAACCCTGAATTTAGATTTAACTAAATTGAGTCATTCAAAACAAATGACAACTAAGGGTTGGGTTGCCTCAGTTGGTATTAGAGCTGTGTTATTAAATACATAGCCAATACAAATACTTGGTTGAATCTGTGTGCATTGTTTGTACTGTTTGCATTGGTTGTTTTATTTATTATGTATGAATGAGTTCACTACTAGTTTAAAAGTGAAGTAGTGAATAGGAATTAGAACTAACCATACTAGAAATGTTCAATAGAGGCCCAGAACAGTTAGGAGCAATTCCCAGGCTGCTGGAGAAAGGGAGGACAATCATGTTGAACAAGCAACTGGAATGGCCACTGATCCCCCAATGATTAACATGCAAGATTTTGTTAGAGTATTAAGGGATGGGATGGCACCTAGAGTAGATAATCCTCATGAGGAGCTGTCCAAATTGCTTAAAACTTATACACATTTAGGAGGCAGTAGCTTTGATGGCACAGAAAATGTCATGGGTGTCCAGACATGGCTAAGAACAGTAGAAAGCATCTTTGCAGATATGCAGGTTAATGACCAGAGAAGAAGGCAAATAGCTTCAAGACAACTGAAGGGCCTTGCTTTGGATTGGTGGGAAGTGATCATTGCAGGTAGGCAAGAGCAAGAGATCACATGGAATCAGTTCAAAGAAATGTTAGAAGCCAGATTTGTCCCGGCATCAGCAAAAGCCTCATTACTTGAGGAGTTTATTAAACTTAGACAAGGATCTATGAGTGTCACTGAATACACTCAAAAATTTGAAGGGTTGTCCAAGTATGGAGCAGTATTAATCCCAGATGAAGTTTCAAGGAATGCAAGGTACATTCAGGGGTTGAATGCTGGATTGAGTAGAGCCATGTTACCCTACAAAGACAGAACCTTTAGTCAAGTTATGGACTTGACATTATCATTTGAGCAACATGATAATGCCAGGGAAAAATTTAAGAATTTCAGAAATAACAAGAAAGGGAAGAATAGAGCACACCCATATGAGAAGAAGAAGGGAGAGGCAATGAAAAAAGAAGGAAGTAAGGTGGCAAGCTCTGACAGTAGGAAACCTAAAGTGATCTGTTACAACTATGGAAAGGAAGGCCATATAAAGACCAAATGCCAAGCACCCAAGTCAACCATTCTTAGGTGCTACAACTGTGGTAAAGAGGGACATATGAAAAGGCAGTGTCCATAAATGGCAAGGGTGGCTGTACTTGAGGGGAAAGGCAGGGCAATGGAGGCACCTAGCCAAGTGGAATGTATATTATTTATTAAAAGCATACCCATATCAGTTGTTTATGACACAGGAGCTACCCACTCTTTTATTTCTTATGACATAGTTTAGAAACTGGGATTGATATGTATTCTGGTTGATAAACCATTGCATATTGATAGTCCCATAGGAAGTTCCTGTATTACTAACATGAAATGCATGCAAGTAGAAATATGTATGGGTGGTCACACCTTTATTTCAGAATTATATGTGCTAAATTACCCTAAGTTATACTAGGGATGGATTGGTTAAAAAGATTTCATGCTATTATTAATTTAGAAAATTCTACAATCTCACTACAACTCCATGATGGCAAAAGAATTTTGGTCATGTTTGAGGTAGCAAAAGCTAGGGGTCTGGGCAGGATGTTCAACTTGAAAAATGGTGAAGTTGAACCAAGCCTAGAAAAGATACCCATAGTTAACCACTACACTGATGTGTTTGGTGAAGTGAATGGCATCCCCCATAATAGACCAGTAGAATTTCAAATAAGACTTAAACCAGGGACAAGCCCTGTCATTAAGAAGCCAAATAGGATGGGTCCTAAAGAACTAATTGAGCTGAAGAAGCAAATTGAAGAATTAGAGCAAAAAGGCTTCATTAGGCCTAGTAGTTCAAACTGGGGATCACCAGTAGTATTTGTTAAAAAGCATGATGGTTCCTTGAGAATGTGCATAGACTATAGGGAACTAAATTCAGTCACCATCAAAAACAAATACCCTCTACCTAGAATTGATGATCTTTTTGATCAATTAAATGGTGCTAAGGTATTTTCCAGACTTGACTTAGCATCTGGCTTCCATCAAATGAAAGTGGAAGAAGAAAGTATTAAGTATACAGCTTTCAACACCAGGTATGGCTTGTATGAATACTTAGTAATGCCATTTGGTTTGACCAATGCACCATCCTATTTTGTGGATTTAATGAATAGGATTTTTAGAGACTACTTAGATAAATTTGTACTGATTTTCATTGATGATATATTAATATATTCTAAGTCAGCCAGTGAACATGAGAAACATTTGCACATGGTACTAAGTAGACTAAGGCAACAAGGCCTTAAAGCCAAGTTTGCAAAATGTTCCTTCTGGAAGAATGAAATAAAATTCTTAGGCCATATAATTTCTCAAGAAGGAATTTCAGTAGATCCTAGTAAGGTCATGGCAGTGCAAGCATGGAAGAGACCAAGCAATGTTACTGGGATAAGATCATTCATGGGCATGGTTGGATACTACAGAAGATTTATAAAAGACTTTGCTAAAATAGCAACCGCATTGACTAAGCTAACAAGGAAAGACCAACCTTTCTTATGGACTGAGAAGTGTGAAGGGGCATACAACCAATTGAAGAAAGCACTGATGGAAGCTCCAGTGCTGAAAATCCCAGAAGGCAATGATAATCTGGTAGTGTACACTTATGCATGTGGGTCAGGTATAGGGGCTGTTCTTATGCAAGATGGTAGAGTAATAGCCTATGCATCAAGGCAATTGAAACCAAGTGAGACCAAGTATGCAACACATGACTTGGAATTGGCAGCTGTGGTGTATGCATTAAAGCTTTGGAGGCACTACCTATTAGGAGCAAAATTTGAGCTTTATACTGATCACAAAGCTTTGAAGTACTTATTTTCTCAAAAAGATTTGAACATGAGACAACATAGGTGGGTGGAATTCCTTGCTGCCTATGATTTGGACATTATGTACACACCAGGAAAAGCAAATAGAGTGGCAGATGCATTGAGTAGGCAACATGCCAAGTTGGCTACATTGATGATAGAGGAGTTCAAAATGTTATTGGCACTATCTGATGTGGAAGTGCAAAGTGTGGAAGAGAAAATTATGGTGATAGATGAGGACATGGAGCACTATGGCAAGCTCAGCCTCATCACAATAAAATCAGACTTAGTGGAAGAAGTGAATCAGTCTCAAGACATGGATACATTCCTAAGAGAGAAGAAGGAACTGTTAAGGAATGGTTCAAATATTGATAAGTTTGCATTAGATGAAAAAGGATTTTTGAGATACAAGGGAAGACTGTGTGTGCCTGGCACAGAAGATCTACAAAGAAAAATCATGGATGTCCATCACAAGTCTAAGTACACCATACATCCAGGTGGTACTAAAATGTATCATGATCTAAAGAGGAGTTATTGGTGGAAAGGAATGAAAAGGAGTGTGGGTGAATATGTGGCAAGATGCATAACTTGCCAACAAGTCAAGGCTGAGTACCAAAGACCCAGTGGACTGTTGCAACCTCTGGAAATTCCGATGTGGAAATGGGAAAGCATATCAATGGATTTCATTGATGGTTTGCCAAGATCAAAGAGAGGTAATGACAGTATTTGGGTGGTGGTAGATAGGTTGACTAAATCATCACACTTCATACCAGTAAAGAGTGACAGAAATGCACCAAAATTGGCACAAATTTTCATGAAAGAAATCGTAAAACTACATGGAGTTCCTACCACTATCATTAGTGACAGAGACACCATATTCACATCAAAGTTTTGGAGTAGTTTTCAACAGGCAATGGGGGTTGAGTTGTGCTTGAGCACAGCCTACCATCCCCAAACTGATGGCCAGACAGAAGTAGTTAATAAATTTTTGGAGGATCTACTTAGAGCCTGTGTACTTGACCATGGTGGTAATTGGGAAGACTACCTTCATTTAGCAGAATTTGCTTACAACAACAGCTATCAGAGTAGTATAGGGATGGCTCCCTATGAAGCTCTATAAGGGAGGCCTTGTTTGTCACCTGCTTGTTGGTTAGAGGTAGGTGATAGGGTGATGTTAGGACCAGATCATGTGAAAGAAACAAATGATAAGATCACACTGATCAGACAGAGAATGAAGGCAGCACAAGACAGAATGAAATCATATGCAGATAAAAGAAGGAAACCACTTGAATTTGAGGTAGGAGATCATGTGTACTTGAAAGTTTCACCTATGAGGAAGGTGTTGAGATTTGGTAAGGCAGGGAAGCTAACCCCGAGATACATAGGGCCATATGAGATTATAGCAAGAATAGGAAAGATGGCTTACAAGTTGAGGTTGCCAGAAGAAATGAATGGAATACATAATGTATTTCATGTATCACAATTGAGAAAATGTGTACATGATGAAGCTTCAGTGATTCAGCCACAAAACCCAGTAGAAGTTAGACCAGATTTAGTTTATGAGAAGGAGCCAGTGGGCATTGTAGCTAAAGAAGATAAGAAATTGAGGAACAAAACTATTAAACTGGTAAAGGTGCAGTGGAGTCTAGACCCTAATGATTGCACATGGGAGGTTGAGGACAAGATGAAAGTCCAGTACCCTCAACTATGTGCAGCTGACAATTAAATTAAAGGTAATTTATCATTCATGTCTGCATTCAGTTAATTAAACATAGTATTCAATGTTGAATGTGCTTGCTTGATATATGCTTTAGTTGAATTAAGAAATGTTAAATTGTGGGACACAATTTCTTAAAGGAGGGGTGTATGTGACAGCCCATAATTTAAGTATATATATATATATAGGTTACATACTCTGCAAAAGAAAGTTAATTAGTTGAAAAACAAAATTTTTCTTTTCTCTGAAAAACAATGGTGTGTAGATAGGTATGCATGTCTTTGTGCACGTGCACACTATTCTAGTATACTACCTGAGCAAGGAAAAATTGCATAACCTATTAGTATAGCTACATTAACCCAATTATAATGTATAAATGGCCTAGGCAGTCTTAGTCCTAATTTAAATGAACTAATATATATATATATATATATATATATATATAATAAACATGGCAGCATGCATGGGTAGAAAATATAATAACTAATTAACACACACATTTGGTTAGACACATAAGTTTTATGCATAATTAAAACCAGAAAATGCCAAGCCAGAATCATGCATATAGTGTGTAAAGAAAATTGCCAAAAATAGTTAAGACAAGGAAAAAAGGGAAAAATGGTAAGGAAGGAAAGTGGAGAGGGTGAGCTGTTGGGTGAGATCAGAAATAATGATGGGATTTCTGATGAAAATAAATTACCTAACTAACCTTAAAACCCTAATAACTCCACTATATACCTCATCACCTCCTACGGGTGCACATGAGAAAAACGAGAAAACAAAACATAGAAAAGAAAGAGAAGGCAGGCAGAAATTAGGAGGTCAATGGCAGACTTAAATCAAGGCTTAGGAAGAAGAACCATGGTGAGTAAACCCTCACTTGGCAAGGCATTAAGACCTATGGAAGGCAGCCAATTGATCTTTAATTTATTTTAATTCTGTTTAAAAGTTTGGTTTGCATTTTTTTTAGTCTAATCCTCTTCTGTTGTTTCTGAAGGTACGTGTCTTGTTTTCCTTGGTTGTCATTTAACCTATGATTGATTGTTCATACATGATATATTTAAGGATAAATTGATGATAATTTAGATGTTTGTGTACCTAGGAAATGTTTTAGGATCAAGCATAAATTTATAAAAAAAAGTAAGGTGCAAGGCAGTAAGAGGAAGTGGTCCTCTGGCTTATGTCTTGCAACTGAAAAGATGGTTAGGATGCAATGGAATTTCCATGTGCTGAATCCTGATTTATCATTTGATGTTCTCTGGAAATAAGATTGAAGTAATAAGAAAATACACATTAAAATGTGGGTGGACTATAAGGAGAACCAGAGTAGCACTTCACTTGGCATAGGCTCTAGGCTATGTTTTAACCAAGTTATATCTCTAAAATACAACCAACTTGAACTGATTTTTAAAGTATAAGTGATTGTTGAATATATATGTATAAGTGAATGAGTTTTGATGGATGTATAGAAATTATTAGTAGGTAGTGATTGGGGATAAAACAGTGTTGGGCATAAATCTGCATAGAAAATATGGGGATGTGTGAAAGAACTTAGTAATTAAACTAAGGACATGGGTCACCTCTATCAGGTTGGGTAAGAGGGAAGTGGGTATGGCATAGTGGTTGGCTTGCACCAAGGTTGGGGTGTGAGTTTGCACATGGCATGATCATGTCCAAAAGCTTATAGTGCACTGGGAAGTAAGAAGCAGTTCCAGGCAGTGTGCACCAATGCAACCATAAAATGTGATACTGGATCCTTTTGAAATGAATGACATGAAATGAATATACATGCAAAATGTATAAATGCTGAAAGTATATGGGAATCTTGATATGCAGTCTCATATTGGTACTTTAGCTTGATGTTATGGATGTTGCTTGCTCATGTTTGGGAATGCCTGTGTGATTTGCATGATGGCTGCTATGAATTTTTAAAATAAAGATTTATGTTAAGAAATTAGTCTGAGCACATATACATATATTTAGCAGTTCCCTCATTTCACTAAAAGGATACTTAAAAATGTGAAGCATGAGAAAGTGGTTTAATAATCCGAGTAAAACATTTAACTTCTGAAACAAAGGTGATATAGAATTAGTTCCATAAATCTTATGTATTGTCAATTGAATTTACTCATACCAGACTTTAGTCTGACCTGTTTGTTGCTTGCATCAAATGGGTGTTTCACTTACATGGTGAGGCAGGTCATGGGATGTCTGCAGGTAATGAAGAAGCTAAGTAAAAGAGCATAAATGTGATGCTAGGAAGAAATTGCTAACAACTGAAATATGGCTTTTGTTGAAGAATGTCTTTTATGTTTTATTTTAAAGACCTATATGTAATTAATATTTGCAGTATGATGATCTTGATTATTATGTAATGAATGATTTTAGGGATTATTATGTGATGGAACCATTACTAGTAAAAAAAAAAGTATCATGAGTTGAAACCATATTCAGTGGAAAAGATAGATATGTTTAGCTTTATATTATAATTTATAAGCATGCAAATTTCCAAGAATTTGGCAGTAAAGAAATCATAGACCTGAAATTTATACCTATTTAAACCAATAGTTAGGATATGCACATCAGACTGTTTTAAAAATTAGAATCCACTTACATATGAATTGAAGCAAAATTTTATGAGACAAGGAATAACCCAAATTAAAATGTGTTTGATGATTTTATGAATGAATAAAACTAGTATATTATGATCAATTAGTTTAGGGAGCTCACTAAAACAAATTAGTCTATCTGAAGACTAAGGTAGGAACAAATATACATGGCTGTGTGCACACAGGTGCACAGAAGCATGCACAACTCATAGCTCATCTGTTTAAAAAGGAAAACCTTGCAAATTTAAAGTTAGTTCACATGTTATATCAAATACACAAATGTTAAATGAAGGAAAAATAAATGGGAATTGGTTAAAAAGAATTAAACAGAGATTTAACCTCAGTCTCACTACTATTACCTTACTTTATATAGACTGAGATACCCCATTACAGAAATACTCTGATATTAGAATTAAAATGAGCACAAAGATAGTTTTATAAAGTAATATATCAATATTTCTATATTGATCAAGTGGATCTTGGGAAACACATAGGAAAATATATACAAAAAATATATATAGTTGGTTTGTGAAAGAGTGCAGCCCTGAATTTAGATTTAACTAAATTGAGTCATTCAAAACAAATGACAACTAAGGGTTGGGTTGCCTCACAACGCTACCGCATCCAGAAGAAGTTCTCAACAGTAGCTCACCCTCAAGCGAATGGGCAAGTTGAAGTAGTCAACAAAGTTATCGAGTCCATTCTGAAGAAATGACTGAAGAAGGCCGGGGGCAAGTGGGTTGATGAACTTCCTATGGCCCTATGGGCATATCGAACTACCCACAAGTCCACGACCAGTCACACTCCATTTGCACTTTCATATGGCTCTGAAGTCGTTATTCCAGTTGAATTAGAAGTACCTTTTCACTGTGTGACTTAATACGATCCAAAGACGAATGCCATCCTACTTGTAGAATCTTTGGATTTGGTGGATGAGAAGCGTGAAGAGGCTGATTTGAGGGCAGCCGCACATCGCAGTCGAGTCGCTTGATTATACAACGCTAAGGTCTGACCCAGGACCTTCGAAGTTGGCGATCTCGTACTCAAATGAATTTATCCGATTCCTTCGCACATGAAACCGACACGAAGGACCATATGTTGTTGAGCGAAGACTTGGAGATGGCACGTTCAAATATCAACTATTGACAGTCTCACTTTACCAAGAGCACGGAACAGCGAGAGTCTCCATCGCTATTACACATAACTGGCTTTTGTTCCTTTATTTTGCTTTTCCTTTGAAATTTGTTTATGCATTTTTTGAATTTGAACTTGTAACAAGGCAACTAACTTTGCCATACTTTCTTATTTCAGCAATGCAATGCAGACTCATCAAGCCAGACAAACAATTTATGAAATGCATCGTGCGACTGTCACGATGTGCGAAGAGCTAAGTTCCATCTCAAGGTGGGACTTAATCAAATAGGGAGTGACTGTGATCCGACTGGTCACTCGCTAAGTGAAACCCCAAGCTCGGGGGCAAACAACGCTAAAGAAAAGAGGGATTGGGACATGACAATCCTCTAATGAACTCCAGCTCCCAGAGTGTGAGATGGAGTACAAACTCCAAATCCAAAATGGAAGAGGATGGATCCGCCCATCCACAACTTCGCTTGCCAAATCAAGGTGGATGTGATCCGACCGTTCGCAACCTTGATCAACTCCTTGTTCCTAAAGTGCGAACAAGATCCTAATACCTAAACAGATGTGACTGACCATCTATCGACAAACTCCAGATTCCTGGAGTGCGAACTGGAGTACAAATGCAAATGGGTGTGACTGACCACCCATCAATTAACTCTAGTCCCGAGAGCGCAGACTGGAGTATAAACACCAAATGGGTATGACTGACCACCCATCAACTAACTCTGGTCTCAAGAGCGCGGACTGGAGCATAAGCATTAAACGGGTGTGATTGACCACCCATAAAATAACTTATGTCCCAAGAGCATGGACATAATCCTAACCGTTAGATGGGTGTGACTGACTACCCATCGACTAACTTTAGTCCCGAGAGCGCGGACTGGAGTACAAATACTAAACGGGTGTGACTGACCGCCCGTAAATTAACTTATATCCCAGAGTGCGGACATAATTCCAAGCATTATGCAAGCGTGACTAACCGTCAGCATACAAGTTCAATCCCTAGAGTGTGGATATCGATACCAGCAAATGAGCAAGTGTGATCTGACCACTCAAACTCATCTCCCTTTAACTTTGTTCCGACTAAGTTAAATTGAAATCAGTGAAGGCGAAAACGACTGTCGAATGGCTACTTCAATTCTCCTCAGGACTGGGGGCATAACTCAAGTACTAGCCAATGATCGAGACATCGCAACGTTGGGACTCGACATCTGGTTATGATCCGAAGCCATGACTTTGGAACTTAACGACCGGACTCGAGTTTGACTCAGAGGCTAAAGCCTCACAAGTACATTGAATGGAAACGCGAGTGCTGAAATACTTAAATAAATAAATATAGAGTTATTTTGGAAAAAACAAAATGTAGTTTTATTTCCACTATTCTTTGGAAAAGATAAGTACAAAAACTTATTGAAAAAATTCCTATAGGCAGGGGCCGAATCCGCATCTATACACAGCCTACAAATGCAAAAGGAAATCTTATTCTAAGCTATCTGCAAAAAGAAAAAGCAAAAGTGCGAGTCTACGCCTTTGATTTTTTATCCTTCTTGCTCTTCTTTGGCGTAGACCCACTTGCACTGCCGCTCGAATGTCTCTTCGAGCCTTTACCTCCCCAGCCTGCACCAGTTGGTTTGTCTTCGGCCGGGGGTATTAAACCTATCTCCTCCTCGGAACTTAAAGGGAATGGAATACCCTCTGTGTGTGGAACTAGAGCGACGGTGGCACCCTCAACGCTGGAAGAATGAGGCACGCTGGTATCGACGATGGTGCCACTTAGAGAAAGAATAAGCATAGGGACTGGGCCGGGACCCACCATGCCACCACCAACACTACTAGCTTGCTTGGCTTGCTCTATCTCGGCTTTAATTTCCGCCATTATCTCCTCATCCCGATCTGCTTGAATCCCCATTGGCATGCTACTAGTCGGGCCTGAGGAGCTCGTAATAACCACATCTTCGTCAATGACGAAAGGCATTTCGGTGATCGGGTCGCTTTGATGGCCGAGGAGTGCTTCCATCATTTTTTCATCAATAACGCAACTGCTTTCGTGCATCTCCCCAGCCGATGCGGCAACTGTTATAGCTTCCGTCATTAGTGCCTCCTGCTCGTGATGCATTCCTTGAGTTGTAGGGGGATCAAGTGATGTAGAATCTATGGATGAATGAAGAAAAGAGAAAATATTAGTAATGTCTTCTGATAGTGTTCCTACATTTGGACGAATGGAAGAAGTGTTCAGAATACCTTCCTCAGATTGACTCACATGCTGGGCCGATGTCCCTTCAGAGCCGCGTTCATGTACCGGAGATAGGTGTGGCTGGTCAGGGTCATATCCCAGAACAGGTGGAAGATCAATAGTAGAAGTAGGATCAGATTGAGAAACTTGGGGCGCTTTGGAGCCTGCTTCATAATGTTCAACTCCAGATTCTTCTCCAGCATCCGGATACTTAGCAATAAGTTTTTCCATTTCGAGAGCAACGGTAGTGTTGTGGAGGACTTTCGGCTCGTCTCCAACAAGTATTTGGCTTTCTAGTTCAAATTCGTCGATGGTTATAGTGTCACGAGTCACCTTCTCGTCCTCCACTAAACGGCTCCAAGCTTTGTACAATTGAAAAGGATAATCTTCATCGAGCTAGGTTAGATTGCGGTTTCTTAAAATGTTGACGTTGTATGTGACTAGGAGATTCTCAAATTCATTCTCCATCCTGGCCTCCACTGCTTTAATTTCATCCTCAAGTCTGGCCTCAGCTTCCTGAGCCTATAAGTTTGCCGCATCCCTTTCATCCTTGAGTATCACTGCCTGTTCGCATGCCTCCTGGGCAGATTTGTTGGCCTCATCCTTCTCATTGATGGCCTCAGCAAATTTCGCCTTTAACTCATTAAGCTCTTTCAGCGCAGCGTCTCTCTCTGCCATGACAGTAGTATTCCGGTGGCCCATCTCTTCCACCAAGGCCATATGTGTCTGTCTCATTCTTTCCATGGACTGTTTTGCCTCATTGGCTCTTTTACCGGCCTCCATCTCTGATTTTATTGAAGATTCGGCTTCGTTATTAAGCACTTCTATTATCCAATTTTCTGAGCGATATCGGTCTCCATTTTCTCGATTATTTTGGCCGGCTCAAAAGCTACCCGAAGCCTTTTCTGCAGTTTTCAGCCACTCCCGTAATAGCTATAAGCATCATGTACGTAGTCCTGTACCATTCTTTCCACGTCATTGGGAATCCGTTTCAAGTTCGGAGGAAAGTGGAAGCCATCGAAGTAGATATTTGGGAAGTCCTGCTTTAACTTAGCAATCTGAATGGCTCCCTCTCCAGTGGGTTCTATAGCGGAAGGTTCTGTAATGATGGGAGCTTCCGCCTTAGTCCTATGGCGTTGTTTGCCAGAATTTGAAGTTTGAGGAGGCACTATTTGGCGGGCAGTCTCAGAGGGTTGTCTGTCGGAGCCTGGGGGATTTGATGAACCTTTAGGTGGAGGCGATCGCGACCGGGAGCGACGCCTATATTGGTATGGCCTCTCCCTCTCCCTTTCATAGTGCTCATGCTCCTGGCTGGAGTATTGGCCATGGTCGTAATCTCTTCAGATTCACGCCTATAAGATTCAGAGTGAGAGCTGGATGCGTGGTGTTTAGAACGAAGACTGCTAAGCATCAATCCCTGCCTCACCATTGTATTTGTAAAATGAAAAGAGAAGCAAAATTAGTTATCTCCTGAAACTAGAAGACATGCACTACACCAAAACAGCAAATTTGGCACACCAGGAAGCAGAGATTTGATACGGCTCTAAGCCGTATCAAATTTGATATGGCTCAGAGCCGTATCGAATTGCCTCTACGATCCACACCCCCCACAACACCTAAAATCTAACCCTACGTTTGAAAGGCCGTGGATCACTACATTTTGCTTGTGCTAGTTTTCATTTCCCGCACTATTTTCATTTCGCTCCATCCCTAAATTACACAATCCCTAAATTAAATCACGCCCTGCTCACAATCCCTAAATCTGAAGGCAACAAGGAGAAAGTAGACGGATGCTCAAGTATTACGACGAGATCTGGAGCATCGAAGAAACAACAGCATGAAAAGATAACCAATGAGAAAATTAGGGCTGCCGTTTCTTGTTCTCGTCTTCCCTTGCTTGCAAATTAGGGCTCCTTCTATTTGCATTCGTTAAACAAGGTGAGTAATTCTCACATCCAGTTCATCCTACAGCTTGATTTCGTTTATACATGCTCGATCTTCTTTATTTGCGTTTGTATATATATATATATATTGTTTGAATTTATCAATTGATTCACGGCCATTTGGCTCCGTTTGAATAATGTCGATTTCTCTGATTTTTGCAATTTACGTGATTTTGAACTGTGATTTGGTTCGACCCCTTGAATTTATATCTTCGGCTGTTTTTATTTTGATTGAATTTGATTTTAGAGCATTTTGTTGATGACTTGTTCATCACAATGGTTTCCTTTTGACTTCGGTCATTTGTGACATTGTCACTTCTGAACATCTCGGTAGCATTTTGACCTGTTCGATCTTTGATCTTCTTGTCTTTGACTTGTTATCTCATCTTGGACTTGGTTATGAGGTTGGTCTCTCGGCTAGGAATTTTGTGATACTTTGTAATGACCGGAAGCTTTGTTTTTTGTGATGTTGCATCACTTGATGTTGTCCTGTTGCCTAATTTTTTTTGCCTCTGTTACATTAAGCTGCACATGTTCACTGGCCCATAGGTTTTCATTTGAAGCTACCTTGTCCTTTTGATTTCTGGCATATATATATATATATATATATATATATATATATGCATTCTTGTATGTATATATATATGGGTTATCAACTTGTCTGGAGTAGCTCTGTATGGGCGCGGCTATATATTTGCTGTCACATTCGTCATCACCATATACGTAAATATATTTATGCAATTTTATTGTTGTCGAGCCCTGGTGCTTTGATGTTGTTTTGTCTTGGCCAGTTGTTTTCGTTCGATGTTGGATATTGATGTGGTTATATGAACTTCTACTGTGACTTTGTTTTGTTTGTCAATTTTCGCTGTTGAAATGAATTTGCTCGACTGTTTCTCATCTTCCTTTTTGGCCTTGGCTCTGATTATTTTCCTGTTGACGTTGTCACACCCGGCTATGAATTGGCATTTTTACCTTGTGATGAAGGTTTACTCTTTCATAAATTGTTTCAATTTTTGCCTTGCATTTGTTTGATGTAAGCATTGTTTCTGGTATTCGATCTCGGCCATGTGTTCATCTGAGTTTGCATTCCATATCATAGCCTTGGTCATTGAAATTGGGGTCTGGTGTGTTTGACATATGTGCAGTCTGGTTCACTTAGTTACGCATTTACATTTCCCTGATCCTGAGTTCATCTCTGATGCATTTCCATTTCGCATTCATTACTGTTGTGTTGTCATATCTCTGGTGCACTTCATACTGTGTTCAAATAGGTCTGCACTTCATGTTGTTGGTATATATGTACAAAGTTCAACATATTTATTCTGCACTACTTGTATACTATCAATTGAAATAGCTTGTTTCAATATCCATATAGTTTTTCCACTGTTGTTTTCTTTGCATCATTCATGTTGCATATTCTCTGTAGCGCACTTGAACTTGTTTATGAAATTTGTCACTGTATGGTTGCTCTTTTCATACCTTTCTACTCTCCTCAACCATTCCAGTCCGTTGCACGTGTTTTCCTTGTTTCCTCTAGCTTGCATGCACTTCTTTGATCACTTTATTACCTTTAGCTGCTCTATATTTATGATGTTTTGACTTCCTATTTGATGATTTGATTTGAGAAGTTCCCTTCTGATTTTATGAATGCTTAGCTATATATGTAAGGTTTGAATAAAAAAATAGTTTTTAAAAAAGGTTTATATTAATATATATATCTGTTTCAAATTAAAATCCCCATATCAATGCAATTTCTTTATAAAGGATTTTAATAAATACTATATGTATGTATGGGTACTTAATATATTACTTTGAAAAATCTAGTGAATAATCTTATTAATAAGCAGCAGCCTTTATATAATACATTTTGTTAAAACTTGGATTTCAGTCTAGTTTAAGAATAAATGTACTTATACTGTTATCGGTTTAAGTTCAGCAATAATATATTTTTGGGCTTTTTAATAGAAGAAACTGCGTGTATGCTTCTTTATCTCGTCTTCGCTTCACTGTGCACTGTTGCAGTTGTTGGAGCATTGCCTGTATACATTTATGTGTCGTTGACCTGGGCATGGTCCTTGTCTTTGTACCTGTCTGTAACTGCAGTTTCATTGTGACATTTGCTTTGTATTTGTTCTGTACATTGAGTTGAATCCAGCTGAAATGCTCGGGTTTGACCTTGTGCTCGTCTGTGGGTTTTTGTTGATCTTTTGTGTATTTAATGATATACTGGCGAGGCAGTACACGCGTGCGTGTACTTCAGCCACACAGAATTGACAGATTTTAAATTGATATTTCTTTTGTTTTTGATTCATTGATCTTTTGCGTATTTCATATGCCGTATTGGCGAGGCAGTACACGCGTGCGTGTACTGCAGCCAATCAGAATTGATGTTTTAAAGTGATATTTCAATTGTTTGAATTGATTTTGTTGTTTTCTAAATTATCTTCATTGATAATCTGTTTATTTATTTCAGTTGATGATTTGAATCTACTGATTTGTTGTTTAACACTGTTAAGTGTTATAATTAACGTCATCCGATTTCTTTGTTAAAAGGGTCGGATAGATGGGAATTATTGTGACTATCGTCTATTTGATTGTTTGATTATTATTGCCTCTATGCACTAATAAATGAGTTTGAATTAGACTGACCTGTGTATTATTTTTTTTTGAATGTAATACACGGGTCAGACCGAGTATTTTACAGCTTGAAGATTTTCGAGCAGCGAAGTTAGAGAGGAGGTAAAAAGCAGCGAAGTATTTGCAGAGGATGATACTAGTATTCCTACAGATGTCAAAGTGCCAATTCTGCAATCTTTTCACCGGCACATTTATAATCGTGATTGGCATTTCTCATGTATAGTTCTTTCACTTCATCTTGAACTTGGTGAACTCTCGAAAGCATATAAGATTATGTATATGTTTGGATATACTTTCACTTGTATTATTTTTATTCGAAATTTTACTGAAATATTAAGTAGTTATCTTATTGGTATATCAATATGGAAAGTGTGGGAGTTACAGTATGGATATCTTTAACAGCAACATATATGAGCAACATCTTTTCCAGTTATTTTGTATAATACTGCTTTTGTATAATATTGACCATATTTTGTATAATACTGCTTCTATTGTAATCCAACTATTGCCGTATCTATTACTGCTTTAAATACTGAAATATTAATGCATTTTTTTACTTTAATACATTAATTTGATACGGCTCAAAGCCATATCAAATTCATGAATTTGATACGGCCCAAAGCCGTATCAAATTCATGAATTAGGCAGTGCTTTGAGCCGTATCAAATTCATGAATTAGGCAGTGTTTTGAGCCGTATCAAATTCATCAATTTGATACGGCTTTGAGCCGTATCAAATTATTAACCACGCCAAAATTTGATACGGCCCAAAGCACTGCCTAATTCCATTTGATACGGCCAAAAGCACTGCCTAATTGGCATTTCTGGTGTAGTGATGTGATTAGAAGTTGTGTGATGCAGTGAAGTGTGTGTATGCATGTGCAAACCCCCCAACCGACCAATTGTGGTGGCCTTGCTCGCAGAAGTTGTGTTAGCACCAGAATTGGTCACTAACACCCTAGAATAGATTATTGTAGAGAGATTAATGAAGATAGTAAATTATAATAGAGGAATATCACAGTAGGATGCAAAAACGAAGACAGAAACAAGAACACCAGATTTATAGTGGTTCGGTGTAACTGCCTACGTCCACTTTGAATGTAATCTTTATTGCTTTTTCAAATAGTTGAATACAAATTGTTTGCGCCAAAATTGGTCACAAACCCCAAATGTAGTGAAAGCACCAGCGTATGAATACAAATCAACAATATTCACACACAAATCACAGATCTAAGCAAATAACAAGCAGCAATCCAGAAATAATGAACAAAGACACACGATTTATAGTGGTTCGGCTATCTCCGGCCTACGTCCTCTTCAAAGTTTCTCTTTTTATTGATTGTCTTTGCTGATTACAGTTGATTATCGTGATTACAATGAAGAAACTTGAGTATAATCGCAATGAAGAGGTGTAGGATTGAGCTCGGTAGAGTCTAGGCGCTTCAGAATCTAGATCCCTTTTTCCGAATGACCTGGGGCTCTATTTATAGGTGTAGGAGGCTGATATTTCGCCTAAAAACCTGGTAGATCACTTCTGGCATGTGAGGTGGCCCACATGGCCAAAATCTGGAGATACGGGCCCACATTGGGATCGATTCGACCCTTGGTTCGAATCGATCAAGAAAGTGCCCAAACGTGGCAAAACTTGGCATGAACATTCTTCTATGCATACTCAAGCTCCTGTGAAAATTTCATAGCATTTGGACTTGTAGATCTCGAGTTATGATCGATTCAAGATTGCGTTTTTCATTATATCGATTCGTTTGAATCGATATGGTTCGACTCCATAGGGTCGAATCCATGCTCCTGCTCGTGAAAATGATGACGTGGTACGGGTTCCTCGGGTCGATCCTCCTTTTTCTCCGAGTTTACTGGGTCGAATCCTGGGTTTTAGCCGCGTTTACTTGGTGGACTCGAGATGTTGGATTCGAAGGTTCGCCTCCTTCGAATCGATGGAACCGGTACTTGTTCGAATCGATCAGGATATGCTACTGTGGATCGATTCGAAGTTGTCTCAACATGGGGATTCGAAGGCAATGGAGTTGAAGCACCCTTAATCGTATGGATTCGAAGGTCTTCTACCTCGCTGGATTCGAACGGAAGGCATGCTTGATGGAGTCGAAGCTAAAGTACTTCTCATGGATTCGAAGCAATCAGGGGAAACTTGTTGGATTCGAACATGTGGCTTTGGGTGATGGATACGAAGTTTGGCCGTCTGATGGATTCGAACAAGATGGTTTTGGGACTAATGTGTGCTCGATGGATTCGAAGTAGATGGAGCCGAACTTGTTGGAGTCGAGCTTGATGGATTCGACCTTAGTGGATTCGAACCATATGGAGACGAACTCAAGGCTATGTCCTTCACTTGCGTCGATGATATCTTGGGCGTACGAACTCGGATTGACTCGAAATTTGGAATGTTGCTTTTTCTGGCCTTGCTTGACATGTCTTATCAATTGCATCCCGATCCGGACTCGGGTAAAATTCATCAATATCTGTGGTGAACCTGCAATGCACAATCGACATTTGTGACTAGTAATCATCGATTTTCAGTTAACTTTTGGGTATCTCGGTTTTGTCAAAAAGTGGGATAACACTTTGCCCCCCAAAACATGCCTTTTTGTAAAAGGTGTGTTTTGAATAGCTTCAAATCAAATGTTGTGGGCTCGTGTGTTATTCATAGCTGTTGTATTATCAATCAAGTTTATGGCTGTTTGAAGCCGAATTGTTATCAATTTCTTCTAGTGAAAGTTAAGAATGAAGTTCTACAGTCTCTCCGGACAATTAGTGGTCACTCTAGACCCTTGCCAAGTCCATTCTAGACTTAACAATCGAATAGAAAGATCCTATTGTACTCCGGCGTTGCTTTCTATCCCTTGCACTCTGGCCCCAGCTAGGGCGTATAGCGATGTCTTGGCTATTCTAAACCGATCATAGCCTCTCCGGGGTCTTGCTGGATCCCATCCTATCACTCTCTGGTGAAGGGGAAACAATGATGAGTGAGCCGATCCTGTCGCTTTCTGGCGAAGCGGGTACACCCCCTGCACTCCGGTTCAGTGTTTCTGAACATTAAGCGATGTCATGACCAAAATCTTAGGCCGATCACAGCCTCTCCAGGCTCTTGCTGGATCCCATCCTGTCACTCTCTGGTGAAGGGGAAACAGCGTTTAAGTGAGTCGATCCTGTCGCTCTCCGGCGAAGCGACTCACTTCTTGCACTCCGGCTCAGTGTATCTGAACATTAAGCGATGTCATGACAAAATCTTAGGCCGATCACAGCCTCTCCGGGCTCTTGCTGGATCCTATCTTGTCACCCTCCGGTGAAGGGGAAACAGCGTTGAGTGAGCCGATCCTGTCGCTCTCTGGCGAAGCGGCCACACTCCCTGCACTCCGGACCCCGTCTCTCCGGGTAAGGGTCATAAAGCGATCGATATCATATCAAGTTTCATTATTTGTCCTTCAACTCTCTGGTCAAAGGGAAATTCAAGTTTATTTACTGAATTCAAGTTCCAATGTTCAATCTCAAACAAAGGAAAAAACTAGATAATGCCTCTCCGGGCAGAGCGGTCTATTACCATCTCAGAGCATGCCTAGGGATCTCTCCAGTTCCCGTACATGAGTAAGTGGAATAGCCGTTTTATTTTTAAAATCAAATCTAAGGAAACTAAGTGACCAAAGCTCATATCCTGAACTTGGCCCTTGCCATCGTGATCAGTTGATGACGAGTCGTGATCCCGATCCAGGATCAGCCCTGTTAGGTTGAGGCGGTAGTTGTTCAGGCCTTACCGCCGCTGTTCGTTCTCTGACATATTGTGGAAATCTACCGCTCCTGGCATGTTCTTCCACCTCATCTTTTAGGTGGCGGCATTCATCGGTAGTGTGCCCATCCAGCTCATGGAATAGGCAGTATTTTCCTGTCCTGCGTTCCCGCTCTGTGGGATCTCTCCTGGGTGGTTTCCGATAGGGGAGTTTCCCCCGAGTTTCCGTGTAAATTCATTCCAGGCTTGCCGTCAAATCTGTGTACTGCCTGAATCTGGGCTCTTGGAATTTCTTTCGTTTATCAGGACCATCATGTGCGTCATCCTGCTTTCTCTTTCCTTTGTCCGCCTTGGGCTGTTCCATGGCGGTTCCTTCGCCTTGCGCAGCGTTTGTTTCCTGCCTCTCGGCTCGTGATTCTTCTAATCGAATGAATTTTTCAGCTTCATGGAAAAACTCTCCAAGATCTTGTGGTGGATCTTTAGTCAAAGAGTCTTTGAATTCGGTGCCTTCCCCAACTCCTGCCACTGCCGCCATCAGAATCATTGATGGATCCGGGTGATCTATAGAAGCCACCGTTGCATTGAATCGTAGTAGAAAATCTTTTATGGACTCTCCGGTCCTTTGCTTTATTGAAGCTAGAGTCATCACACTCTTGGGCCGTGTCACGTGGACCCTGAACTGTCTCATGAAGCAATCCACAAGCTCGCCCCATGTTCTGATTGATCCAGTCTCTAATTGTATGAACCAAAGTGCAGCCAAATCTGATAAAAATAAAGGGAAACATTGTGCCATCACTTCCTCGGATGCTCCCAGTACTTCCATGTGTCTAATGTATTTGGTAATATGCATGGTTGGATCCGACTTCCCGTCATACGGATCCAGCATTAGAAGTTTGAACTTTGGAGGGTTCTTTGCATTCCTGATATTCGGAGCGAACGGACTCCGACTAACTTCTTCCAATCCTTCTCCTGACAACCCTCCTCTCATGATTCGTCGCACTAGACCAATCATTCTTTCATCTCCATCCAGGGGTTGACCCCTAGTAATGTCTCTATCTTGCCCCCCGAGTCTTGAAGGGAATTCTGGTACGTACTCTTCGGGTGGCTCGTTAGCATTTGTATTGGCCCTAGCCTGTTGAGCTCCGTCGATTGGCCTTCCAGTATCGGTTCTTGAGGGTCTGCCCCCAAGTCCTTGTTGACTGCCTTCTGGTTCTGCATCCTGTTCTCCATTGGGTTCCACATTCACAGCTGCTGCAGCTGGTCCTAGGTTCTGTATCCCTACAGCTCTCAATTGTTCAAAGAAATTCTGTAGCATCTCCTGCTGACTTTTCATCATTCTTTCATGCATTAGGTTATTAATAGCCTCCATCTCCTCTCTAGTAACGTAGATCGAAGCTCGTCCTTCTCCGGCTCCAGAGGATGCTTCTTGGCTTCCTCCCTGTTGGCTTCTTTCAGCTCTTTGTCTTGTTTGTCAAGTCATTGTCGAGTCAATCTGAATCCTTCAAACTTTCAAATCCAAACTTTGAATCTGGTGTAGAGGGTGCTGAGTTCAACTCTCAATGAAAGCGCCAAAGTGTTTGCACCAAAATTGGTCACAAACCCCAAATGTAGTGAAAGCACCAGCGTATGAATACAAATCAACAATATTCACACACAAATCACAGATCTAAGCAAATAACAAGCAGCAATCCAGAAATAACGAACAAAGACACACGATTTATAGTGGTTCGGCTATCTCCGGCCTACGTCCACTTCAAAGTTTCTCTTTTTATTGATTGTCTTTGCTGATTACAGTTGATTATCGTGATTACAATGAAGAAACTTGAATATAATCGCAATGAAGAGGTGTAGGATTGAGCTCGGTAGAGTCTAGGCGCTTCAGAATCTAGATCCCTTTTTCTGAATGACCTAGGGCTCTATTTATAGGTGTAGGAGGCTGATATTTCGCCAAAAAACCTGGTAGATCACTTCTGGCACGTGAGGGGGCCCACATGGCCAAAATCTGGATATACGGGCCCACATTGGGATCGATTCGACCCTTGGTTCGAATCGATCAAGAAAGTGCCCAAACGTGGCGAAACTTGGCATGAACATTCTTCTATGCATACTCAAGCTCCTGTGAAAATTTCATAGCATTTGGACTTGTAGATCTCGAGTTATGATCGATTCAAGATTGTGTTTTTCATTATATCGATTCGTTCGAATCGATATGGTTCGACTCCATAGGGTCGAATCCATGCTCCTGCTCGTGAAAATGATGACGTGGTACGGGTTCCTCGGGTCGATCCTCCTTTTTCTCTGAGTTTACTGGGTCGAATCCTGGGTTTTAGCCGCGTTTACTTGGTGGACTCGAGATGTTGGATTCGAAGGTTCGCCTCCTTCGAAACGATGGAACCAGTACTTGTTCGAATCGATCAGGATATGCTACTGTGGATCGATTCGAAGTTGTCTCAACATGGGGATTCGAAGGCAATGGAGTTGAAGCACCCTTAATCGTATGGATTCGAAGGTCTTCTACCTCGCTGGATTCGAACTGAAGGCATGCTTGATTGAGTCGAAGCTAAAGTACTTCTCATGGATTTGAAGCAATCAGGGGAAACTTGTTGGATTCGAACATGTGGCTTTGGGTGATGGATACGAAGTTTGGCCGTCTGATGGATTCGAACAAGATGGTTTTGGGACTAATGTGTGCTCGATGGATTCGAAGTAGATGGAGCCGAACTTGTTGGAGTCGAGCTTGATGGATTCGACCTTAGTGGATTCGAACCATATGGAGACGAACTCAAGGCTATGTCCTTCACTTGCGTCGATGATATCTTGGGCATACAAACTTGGATTGACTCGAAATTTGGAATGTTGCTTTTTCTGGCCTTGCTTGACATGTCTTATCAATTGCAGCTTGATCCGGACTCGGGTAAAATTCATCAATATCTGTGGTGAACCTGCAACACACAATCGACATTTGTGACTAGTAATCATCGATTTTCAGTTAACTTTTGGGTATCTCGGTTTTGTTAAAAAGTGGGACAACACAAATATAATCCGTAAACAAACAGCTTGAATACAAGTTTTAGTAAGGAGAAATTGAGTACTAAAAACGGCAGAATCTCCTTGGAGTTCTTGAAAAAAGGTCCCTTCAACTGGACCCCTGCCCCTCTATTTATAGACGAAGTTAGCCTGGCTTCCCTATGCAGGCCCATGACCAAGATAGCTCGGCCCACAAGTGACAATTCAAGTTGACCGACCCAGGTATGCTGACCCTCCATAACCGACCTAGTAACTGCCGAACCGCTTTGGCCGAACCATCAATGCCGGACTGGGCTTTCCTCTTAGATGACTCGAAGCAACTTCTCAAATGACTCGAAGCTAATAGTGGCATGACTCGAAGCAATGAAATGCTGGTCGCACTACTTTGTTGTAGACCAGATAATTTGCCAACTTCCCTAGGGTGCACCGACCCAAGTACGCTGAAACATGGTGACCGAACCATCCATGCCGACCGCTTCATTTAGTGCCAAAAAGCTCCATGACTGACCTAGAGATAGCCTACCATTACAGCCGACCCAGTTATGCCGAGCCACCCATGCCAATTGTATCAAATCCGAGCCCATCCTTGCCGATCCACATAAGCCAAATCACTATCAGCTGACCCACATATGATCTTGTTCCAACAAGCCCGATCCCATCATTGCCGACCCACATATGATCTTGTTCCAACACCGAACCATGCAAATAGACCGAGCCATGCGTATATGCCGAACCATGGGTATATGCAGAACCATACATAAGTATGCCGACCCAATTAAGTTACACCGACCCTTTATATTTCCAATCCTTTCTCTGCTTGAGTCCCATCTAGGTCCAACCCTATCCCCTACAACTATCGCCTTGTAGTCGGGCCAACCAGCCGAGTAACATTTGCCCCCCAAAGTGCGTTGTGTGAATCAACATGATGCATTTTGAACCAGCGAGTAATTCCTGCTTTCAGAGGCTAGCACGTTCAGAATGGTAACTGACTGTCGCTTTTTCATTGGCCTTCGAAGAAGCTTCATGTCTGAATGCACTAGCTCAATCTCGAAGAGGCTCTTAAAATTTTGTTTTAATTTTTTCAAAGCTGAATGTATACAACCTTTCGAAGGCTAAATCACGGTGGGTTTCTGAAACCTACGCTTTTCCACTTACTCGGTAGTATCTTTCTCTTTATCACACTACCATCCTCTACTACCATCATATGTGTAAATACTCATGTATACACATTTTATTCTATTATCATTATATTTATTTTTATTATTCATTTAAATAAATTTCTATCCGTTGTTTTTTTTATATTTTCTTTTTATTTTAAATAAGGGGTGGATTGGCATACAAATACCGAGCCGCATGGTCGGTTCACCTGGCAACGGTCGGCGCGTTTCCTTATCGACCCACTAAAGCATGTCGATCGATTCTATAAGATAATGCCCGTTCATCTCCCTCTTCACCATATAAAAGCCTATGCTCCTTCTTCTTCTTCTCACTTCTACTTTACTTTTACAAGCCTTTTAACTTACTTCCCCCCAAGCCTTGCTCACCACTCAATCCTTCCTCCTCTCAAACCCATACCGTCCACCTTGCAACCCCAGCCGCCAACAAACCCAAATAAATCTCGATCCGAAACCCGACAGTTTCCATAGTCTCAAACCTTTCATATAGGTACGAATCTTTCACTCAATTCATCCCCCTAAGTTTGGATTCTTGTGTGAAGTCCGAGTTCATGGGGTCTTAAATAGGGATTAGCAGGAGTTGGCGAAGAGAGAGACGAATTGGAAGTAGGAGCGTGTCTCAGGCTAGGAGTTCGGCTCGGTCTTAATGGATCAAAGGACAAGCTACTAGGAGAAGTAGTTATAGCCTTAACTTCGAAGTCGGCAATGTGGAGAAGAAGAGAATTTGGTGATTTACAGGGGTCAGTGTGTAGGTTGTAGGCTTCTGCTTGGCATACCGACCAAAGGAGAGTGTGCTGTAGGTTATTGGAGTAGAGCTGGATCGGTAGGAATTGGGCAATAGAGTGGGTCGATAGGACTCATGGAATAGAGTGGGTCGGTAGGATTCTTGTAACAAAGTGGTTCGGTATTCTGAGAGGGAGTGCTCGGTATATACCGTGGTAAGGCCGTTCGGTGACTTGAGAGTGAGTGGGTCGGTCATAAACAAAGGAGTGGGTCGGTCAGAACTCAAAGAGTGGGTCGGTCATGTTAAATTAGAGGAGCGACCGGCATAGGCAGATTTTAGGAGTTAGGCATAGGGTCGGTATTAAGTGTCGGGGTCGGCATTGGCAATTAGGACCATTTCAACTCGAATAACGCAAACATTAGGACTACATATTTCCATACCTGAGCATAATATGACGAACAATGACAGGGACCAAAGCATATAAGCCTATGGACTTAATTTGGACTAACAACTCCTCAACTTAAGTAATTCCAAACGTGAATCTAACCCAATAAATGCAAGTAACATCCTTTACAATCATGATGCCAATGCTTGATCCCAAGATTTTCGCTACCAATCGTATGATAAACTGCCGGAGACGGTCAACGATGACGGTCTCCAAGGACGACAACTTAAAGTTCTATCATGATTCATGCCACACTTGACTTTAAAAATTTCATTTCTTTGCACTCATGTTTGAATCATCACACTAGTTCACACACCACACGGGGAAATACATTGTCGTTATATCTAATATCGATTGTCTTTCAAGTATAGCTTAAACAGGTATTTATTCACACCAGGCATTTTCCCAAAATGTCTAAGAAATTAAGCTCTGCTACTATATCTGACAGGCCTGGACCAAGTTCACGGCAAGAGACAGCAGAGACGTCGAGCCCGCCGTTTGCTCCCATTTCAGACATTCCGGTCCTTTCCGCTGAGATCATAGATTCGGCTCCCGATGCCGCAAATGAAGCTATTGTTCTGGATAACCCCATCGATTCACAAGCCTCAAGAATTGGCGAAGCCACTCTCCGTCGACTGTGCTCCATCCATGGAATCCCCTTCGATGACGTTTTGGTTCAGTCAGGACAAGATCTACCCCATCTGCCCCCAGCTGGATATACTGCATGTAAGAAATTCATGTGTTGGGCTGGATGCGTGCCACCTTTCAATCTGTTCATCCGTGAAGTGTTGCAGTAAATAGGGATTGCTCCTACACAACTGCATTGCAATAGCCATGCATTCATTCACGGTACCTACATCCTTTTTATGAGTGTCCTATTTAGACCTCCAACTCCCGAGGATATTCACTACATTTACCATTTCAAGAGACATGCTGATAGCCCATCTTATATATTCCTTGAGCCGTACCCTAAATGCCAAGTTCTGATTGGCGCATGGAACAAGCTCTCCTAATTCAAACTGTAGTGATTCTACGTACGCTGTCCTCCCGGCTTTGCAAGGAGATGGCTGGAAGGAAGTAAGTTTCATTCTTGTCTCACCCTTCATTCTAGGACTTAAGTCGCATCTTTCCTGAAGTTTGAACGTTTTAATCCTTCTAGGTATCCTCCCACGGCCCGAAGGCACTAGATACTCCGAGGCAGTTTCGGCCATTCGAGCCACTCTAGTAGAAGAGCGGGACATTAAATTGATTATTACAGACGAGTTGCTCTCACTGTTTGGATTATTAGAAGAGGGTCGTAGGGTTGGCCTTCCGAATAACATCACGACCATAAGAACAACTGTTGAAATGAGTCGGGAACAAGTCGGTCCTTCAGTGCCCCCTACCGAAGGGGTTCATGATACTACCGAAGAAGGTGAGATTAAAGAAAAGGAGGCTCCAGTGTCGGTTGACGAGAACATAAGACCCGGACAAGCGCCGGCAGCCGATGTTCCCAGCACCAACCAACCACCGCCTTCTTCGAAAAAGAAAAAGAGCTTAGCGTATAAGCTGAAAAGGAGTAAAGTCGGCGGAACTTCAAAGGTCACGATAACCCCTATCGAGAAAGGATTGTCTTATCAGAAAATGGAAAGCTTGCTGAAGGGACTATCCGACTTAACCATTCCCGACGATTTATTGAATTATGACTTCAATAATCCCGACGCTATGGGATTTAACTCACCTATGAGAAGCGATGAAGGCACACAACTTCATGATCTGGGAGAGAAAACTCCAATGAGTAAAGAAAAAAACACTAGTCCATTGGGGGGATGCACTAGGACACACACACGAACACTTACACTCCACCACGCACCTGAATTCAGCTCGTCGTGTGACTTCTACTAATTCATTCTCATTTAATCTTACGTACAGGTGAAATGGGGCGCACACATGGCATTGACTGCCTTCGAGGATCCTCCATCTTCCATCACTCTGGTCGAGACTTAGGATCGGGTAAATGAAGGGATAGGGACGAAGGTGGAGATAGAGACTACCATTCCGGAGAATCGTCCTCATCCTCCAAAAGGAGAACCCACGGCCACTCTTCATACCCAGATGAACCTTCCAATCTTCCGGCGCGTAGTGGAGACAAGTCTGCCCAAAAAGGCTCCTAGTCCAAATTCCCTCGTGATCAATATTCTGGTTCTTCAAGCATCAAGCAATCTCGGGAGCCTCATAAGAAATCAGTGACTCCGGCAAGGCAGACTCCCCCAGCTCCCGCTCACGATCCATCCACGACAGAAAAATTAGCTGAGCTTAAAGCTACATTCCCGAAGATCTATTTTGACGGACTGAAATTCCTTCTTGCAATCCATCCTATTCCTAGGAATGTTAAATAGAGCGCTATTGCCTGCAACAATGACGTGTATTTCCAACACGATGCATTCGTACACTTAGTGGAAAAAGTCTCGGAAGTCTCCATCGAGTGCCAGCATGAGATTGACCGTCTTAAACTCGAAGCCATTCACGATAGAGATATTATAAAGGGCCAGGATGAAGAGCTACTCTCATACAAATCTCAACTCAAGGCTGCCCAAAAGAATGTCAAGGAGACAGCCAAAGCGGTCATACGCTTAAAGGCTAGTCATAAAAAAGAGTTGAACGAGGCAGTTCAACGCAGCGACGCTCTGGCTCTGGAAAAAGACTCTCTGCAAAAAGAGAAAGATATCCTCGCCCATCGGGTCAAAGAGTTGGAGGAGCTGCTTTCCAAAGAAAAGGAAGAAAAAATTGCAGCATAGAAAAATCCCTAAAATACTGCGATGAAATCGTCGAGATGAGGAGTTTGAAAACAAAACTCGACGAAGAGCTACTCAAGATTGAAGCGCTAAAAGATGCAGCTCGCGAAGAAGGTAAAAAGGAGGCACTTTTAGAGGTAGACTCCCGAATCGAGGAAGCAACCGCGACCGATAGAGAAGAGATTAAGTGTTCCTTTGACCCGCTCATCGCCGAATACAGTGCAAGAGTTCTCTTGCACCGCGACCTATCTTTCTTGGGCGATGGTTATCTCGAATCGCTAACTAAAGCATGGGATACTTTAATAAAAATTAAGAAAGTGGAGTTGGGTGTTGAAGAGGTTGATGAAGAAGCCCTTGTGAGGGAAGTGCTCCAAGGAAATAGGCCTGCAGACTTATCTGCGGGAAAAGCTCTTTTTGGAAGAGACTCCCCGACATCGAAGGGTAAGGAAGATATTGCTGGCCCGTCTGGCACGGAGTCTCAAGTTCCTCCTCCCATTCAATCGGCCGAGACTTCGTCACTTAGGCTCCCTCGAGCAGCATGTCGGCTATGACCCGGAGAAGCCCGGACTTGGCATTCACATTTTATCCCCAATCCCTAAGGGTGATACTTTGAGGACCACTGAAAGTTAATTGGAAGCTGGTACGTAACTTCACCTTCTAGATTTCAGTCAGTCATCGCATTTGGCGAGTAACGGATGCGTTTAAACATTTGCTTTTCATGAATTCATATAGGTCACTCTGGTCCCAAGCCGACTCCAAGGAGCGATGTCGCCAACTGAGTGGGAAGAAAAAGAGACCGAGGTAACTCACATCGGAGATACCCCTGGCCCTAATGCTCAAGTGATCGGTGCACTAGATGAGAATAAACCCGAAGACCCTTCACCTGTAGAAGAACACGACGATGTCGAAATTATAGGCACGTCCGAGCACACTTCCAAACTTAGCATGAAAGAGAAACTCGAGGAGGAGGAGAAAGAGAGAATCAAAGTTAAGACAGAACCCAAGGTGGTGGAGCTCGATGATCCCCTAAATAGACCGTTGAAGGTCATTCTTCCCGGTGGGACCACACCCTTGGAAGTTCCTCCTCCTTCCTTGGGTACCACGTTGCCGGGAAGCAAAGGGTCCAGGAAAGACACTTAGATGAGGAGACTTTGGAAAAGCCGAAAAGGGAAAGAAAACCGAAGAAGTAGTCGTCGTCTCGCAACATTTTGCTTAGCTTAAATAGTTGAAAATAATGTAGCTGCTTTCCTTTCCTTTTTTCCTTTCTTTCATCAGTAGTCGTTGTAGATAGACTTGGCCTCTGAACTTTCGAAGAAGTTGTAAGGAAACTTTTTGAGAAGTAAATAAATTTTTGTTTCTTTGCATTCACAGATTCCCATCACATAACTTATAATTTAATCTGAAACTGAAATTCAAAGTCTTGTGGGTCATTTAAACTCCAGTCCGCCTTAAAAGGATTTAGAGTACTTCTGTCCACATTCTGGGACTTAAGAATTTTTTCAAACCGTTTATACTCCAGTCTGCACTCTGGGGATTCAGAGTACTCTAGTCCGCACTCTGGGGACCTAGAGATTGTTGAGTCGTTTATACTCTAGTCCACGCTCTGGAGACTCAGAGTACTCCAGTCCGCACTCTGGAGACTTAGAGATTTTTGAATCGTTTATACTCTAGTCCATGCTCTAGGGACTCAGAGTACTCCAGCCCGTACTCCGGGGACTTAGAGATTTTTGAGTCATTTATACTCTAGTCCACGCTCTAGGGACTCAGAGTATTCTAGTCCGCTTCAGGGACTTAAAGATTTTTGAGTCATTTATACTCTAGTCCACGCTCTGGGGACTCAGAGTACTCCAGTCCAAACTCTGGGGACTTAGAGATTTTTGAGTCGTTTATACTCTAGTCCACGCTCTGGGGTCTTAGAGTACTCTAGTTCGCTTCAAGGACTTAGAGATTTTTGAATCGTTTATACTCTAGTCCACGCTCTGGGGACTCAGAGTACTCCAGTCCACACTCTGAGGACTTAGAGCTTTTTGAATACATAGCTAGTCGACTTTTAGTTTTGTGCGTGCGTTCGTAGATTAATACAAATTAATTTTGTCATGAAATTATAAAACACGGAACACCAACAGTTCATAGAAAAACTGCTTCAAGCCTTTATTGATTGTAGAAAATAGGGACAAACTGAATTGTCTTATTACATGTCGAAAATAGAGAACAACAAAAGAAACATATACTGGAAACAATTGCTACTAAAATGCAAAAGAAATAAACTAAGTATAATAACGATGCAAATGCACGCTATTCCATGCTCTGGGAGTGTCACGTCATCAACAGTCGCTAGCTTGAAGGTTCCTTCTCCAAGCCTCCGTTCGATGACGTAGGGACCTTCCATGTGGGATTCATATGTGACGGGACCGGAAAAACTCACTTCAAAACAAGGTCGCCCACATCGAAAGCTCTTGTTCGAACTTTTTCATTATAATATCGGGTGACTCGGTGCCGATATGCAGCCGCCCTTAAATCAGCTTCTTCACGCTTCTCGTCGACAAAGTTCAACGACTCCAGTAAAAGATATCGGTTCATTCTAGGATCATAACGAGTCATCTGGTGGAAAGGAACTTCAAGTTCCATGGGTATAACTGCTTCAGTGCCGTATGCCAAGGCAAAAGTAGTATAGCCAGTCACAGACTTGTGGGTGGTTCTGTATGCCCAGAGTGCTGTTGGATGCTCATCCACCCACTTGCCTCTAGCCTTCTCCAAATGTTTTTTCAAGATGGACTTGATTATCTTATGTACGGCTTCAACTTGCCCATTCGCTTTAGGGTGAGCGACTGCTGCAAACCTTTTCTCAATGCAATACTTTTGACAGAACTCTTTGAATTCTCTACTCTCAAATTGAGTTCCATTGTCAGTAATGATAATCCGTGGGAGACCAAAGCGACATATAATGTTTCGCACAACAAAGTTAATGACCTTTTTGGTGGTGATCGTAGCTAATGGCTCTACTTCTGCCCATTTGGTGAAGTAATCGACCGCGACAATTGCGTATTTCGCACCACCTTTGGAGATTGGCAAGGAGCCAATAATATCGATCCCCCATATCGCAAACGTCCATGGACTAACCATTTGAGTGAGTTCCATCGGCGGCGCTCTCGGGATCTTTGCGTACTTCTGACATTTGTCGCATCTCCTTACATAGTCGGCGGCGTCCCGATTCACGGCCGGCCAATAGTATCCATAGCAGAGTATCTTTTTGGCTAGTGTCTACTCCCTAGTATGGTCGCTACATTCTCCTTCGTCGACTTCTCTTAAAACCCGCTTTATCTCATCGTGGGCGATGCACCTAAGCAAGGGAACAGAGAATCCCTTTTGATACATCATTCCATCCTACATTATATACCACGAGGCCTTGTGAACGACTTGTCGTCTCTCGTTCCTTCTCTCAGGCAAGGTTCCTTGTAGCAAGTATTCTTTGAATGGGGTCATCCACGACTCCCTTTCAGTTTTCGTCTCAGCCACAAAATCAACCTCCATCTCATTTATACTCGGGGTATGTAAAGTTTCAACAGGAACCAAGCCCATCTACTGTGCATCGCCAGTGCTTGCAAATCTTGCCAAGGAATCGGCTTCCCCATTTTGTTTGTGTGGAATGTGCGAAATATTATAGTATTCGAGGTCCGCCAACAATTCTTAAACCTGAGCAAGGTATGGGGCAAGCCTTTGTCCCTTTGCCTGATAGTCCCTCCGTACTTGGTATACCACCAACTGTGAGTCACAAAAGATTTCAACCGATTTCACTCCAAGTTCTTTGGCAAGCTTCAACCCAGCGATCAACGCTTCATACTCGGCTTTGTTGTTGGTAACAGGGAAGTTAAGCTTCAAAGCGTAACAAATCTATTGGTTCTCAGGAGTTACAAGAAAAAAACCATCCCCAAAACAATGGTCGTTGGATGCCCTATCGGTATATAGCTTCCATCGAACATCGGGAATCATAGCACTTCCACTTGGCTCGTCTGATATAGTGAACTCTGCAATGAAATCTGCTAGCACTTGTCCCTGGATAGCCCTCCGTGGCAAGTAGGTGATGTCAAACTGACTTAGCTCAATATTTCATTTGAGTAACCTATCAGAAGTCTCTGGTTGCTGGAGCACCTGCCGCAAAGGTTGATCGTTATGGATACTGACCGAATGTGCCTGGAAATACGAGCGGAGTCTGCGTGATGCGATCACCAAACAGTAAGCCAGCTTCTCAATCTTGGGATAATTTCTCTTTGCCCCTGTTAAACGCTTACTAACATAGTACACTGGCTTTTGGATTCAGTCCTCCTCACGAATCAAAGCTGCACTGATGGCATGTTGGGATACGGCCAAGTAAACATACAACTCCTCATGGTCTACGGGCTTTGACAGAATAGGGGGCCTCTCCAAGTGACTCACCAGAGCTCGGAACGCGTCCTCACAATCCGACGTCCATTCAAAATTTCTTTTCCCTTTCCTTATCACATCAAAGAAAGGAATACACTTGTCGGTTGCTCTGAATATAAATTGACTTAACGCAACGACTTTCCCATTCAGGCTTTGTACTTATTTTATAGTTCTGGGTGCTTGTATGTCCGAATAGCTTGAATCTTTTTTGGGTTTGCTTCGATTCCTCGCGCATTGACAATGAAACCCAAAAAATTCCCCGACAGCCAAAGGAACATTTAAATGGATTGATTTTCATTCCGTAAAATCTGAGTATATCGAACATCTTTGTTAAGTCTCAAATGTGGTTGTTTGACTGTCGTGACTTCACGAGCATATCATCCACATAGACTTCCATCGTTCTACCAATCTGGTCTTTAAACATCTGATTCACCAAACGCTGGTAAGTTGCCTCTGCATTCTTTAACCCGAAAGGCATCACTACATAACAGTCCAATCCAACGTCTGTGACAAAACTGGTATGCTCCTGATACGGGATGTGCATCGGGATTTGATTGTATCCCAAATACGCAGCCATAAATGACAACAACTTGTGTCTTGCTGTCGAATCGACCGGCTGATCAATTTTAGGCAATGGAAAACTATCCTTAGGGCATGCATTGTTCAGATATGAGTAATCAACATAGGTTCTCCACTTCCCGTTTGCTTTCCTTATCAGTACGAGATTAGATATCCATTCAGGATAAAGGGCGTCGTGGATGAACCCATTGGTTTTGAGTTTATCCACCTCCTCTTTGAGAGTAGCGGACCTCTCCGGGTCCATGCTTCTCCTCTTTTGTTTCACTGGCACATACTTCGGGTCAATGTTCAACATGTGACTTGCGATGGCGGGAGAAATCCCACACATATCAGAATGGGTCCACATGAAAACATTGAGATTCACTCAGAGGAAATCAGTAAGGTCCCTCATCATCGAGGGGTTGAGCTGTGATCCAATCTTCAGTACCCGTGATGGGACATCATGGCTGACTGGAATGTCAACCGTCAGTTTAGCCAGTGCCGCCTTGGCATCCTTGGGTTCTTCATCGTCGTCTCTCGGGTCTATGTCTCTATATATCCGACTGTGTTGCCCAAGCCAAGGCTCAGGCGCTACTTGTCAATTTTCAACAACGTGGATGCAGACAGGCTTGTCCACACCCTTTCCCTTCTCTCTTCGCTGGGCCTGTCTCAACTCAGCCACATAACAAGCACGACCAGTCGCCTGATCACCATGCACTACACCAACTCCATTATCCGTCGGAAATTTCAAGGTCAAACACCATGGGCCAAAGCTGCCCTAAACTCCGCTAGGGCCGGTCAGCCCAGAAAGACATTATACAGAGAATCGACATCCAAAACAATGAACGGTAGGATCCGTACCCTCCTACGTTGGCCTTCTCCTAGTTCAACTGGCAATTCGACAAAACCTACTACATCAGTAGATGCACCATTAAAGCCGTGAATGCAGGCTTTAGATGGTTTCAAATCCTTCGCCTCCATCTTCATTTGGTCATACGCCTTCTTGAAGATAATATTAACAGAACTCCCACAATTGATCAATATTCTTCTCACAAGCGCCGGTCCGATCGTAGCTGTGATAACCATCGGGTCAATGGTAGGTGCCTCCACCTGATCGGCATCCCTACTCCTGAATACTATACCATCCGTCATCATTCGCTGCTTTTTCGCCGGAGTCCTGTCTTCTGTGTTTGAGCAGCATAAGAAGTCCACATGCTTTAAGGAACTAGCATAGCATTCCATTTCTTGCCAACTCTTGTCTGCAGGATGAGGCCCACCAACTATAGTGTTTATCATCAATCTTCCACCGGCTTGAGCGGGCTCGTCGTGTCGGCGTGGAGCTTGTCCTCGACTGGGATCGAACGACCCTTGTCCACCTTCCTGCGGATTCTTAACAAACTGCTGTAACTTCTTTTGGCGAATCAGCTTTTCTATAGCATCGTGGAGGTGTTTACATTCTTCAATATTGTGCCTATAGGTCTCGTGAAACCGACAATACTTCCCGGTCTACTTTTGTAACTCAGTCTATTCCTTTAGGCGTGGATTTCGGTATTGGAAGGTATTACAAGTTGATAGATAAATATTCTTCAAAGATGTGTTCAGGGGCGTATATTCATTATAGGTCGGGATCCTTGGTTTCCACTTTCCTGCTTCCCTCTTCCGTCCGGAATTTCCTCTTCTGATTCCTTTTGACTGCTCCTACTTATTTTGAACATTGACTTGGACCTTACCATAGTTCTCACCAGATTGCTTTACCGCAATGTTGCTTTGCACCGCTTCCTTACTGGGTCCTGGAGCACTATTCCTCCTTGACCACCTGGCCTCTTCCTTCCTCATGAATTGATTTGCCTTTGAATAAAAGCGTTCCAAGGTGGTCGGCGGTTTACCTGCTAACCAATCACCAAACTCAGAGTCTAGATCCACTCCTAGCATCACCGCCATTAGGATAGCGTGGTCATTCGGATTGCTGACTTCGGTAGCAGTAATGTGAAATCTCTACAAATAATCCTTCAATGACTCACCCGGAGCCTGGATCACACTAGATAGTGACATCACATCTTTTGGGCGAGTGGCATGGATCCTAAACTATTCCACAAACTTCGTCGCTAACTCATCAAACCTGGAGATCGACCGTGGGGGAAGTCTGGTGAACCATATGGTAGTGATTCCAAACAAGGTTACTGGGAAGCATCTGCATTTGGTCGCATCATTTTCCCTAACCAAGTCCATCATCCACTCGTATCTCATTATATGTTGTCGAGGGTCGGTCTTCCCTTTATAAGCTAGAATAGTAGGCATGCTGAACTTCCGGGGGTACTCAGCTTGTAGGATGTTATCGATAAACGGAGTATGACTCCTCGATATGCCCCAATCATCGTTAGTCAAGCCCTGATTCTCCCTCATCAATTGCCTGACCATAGCTGATAAATCTGGAGTCTGAATGGGAGGTGCCAAGTTGGTGTCCATTCTACGTGACTGCTCCAGTTAGTGCCTTCTCGATCGTCGATCGTCTAGGTGTGCATTTTGAGGACCCGCTTCACGACCATCCTGATGAGGTAGTTGTCCAGCTTCCACACATGCTTCAAAGCCTAAGTTTCTGGCTCCAGGCTAAGCACGACTCCCTAGATGTAGTTGACGAGCCATTATCCCCGTTATAGTGTCTGGATCATTCCTGTTGGTTTGTCCTTGGTGACTCGTCACCAACTTCTCTGTTGCTCTAGTTTGTGCCATTTCAATCCTGCGGCGTTGACGCCTAGGGTGTTCATCTAATGAGGTGGAGCTATCAGATGATGAGTAGAGAGCAGGGATTCCTCCAACATTTTGAGGCTGGTGCCGAGCAATCTGGGTCATCAAGTTGGCGTTTGCTTGAATCTATTCGTTTAGCTGTCTCCTGCTTTCCAGGAGCTCCCTCATCAACTCATTAAACTCTGCCCTAGTGACAGCTTCTGCGTGGTTTGGGATGGTGGCGGGTTCTACACCTGCATTAGCTTGCTGATTGTTGGGTCCTACTTGTTGGACACTAGTGGTCTTATTGGCATTGGCGTTGTGGGAGGTGGATCTGGTACGTGGTCTTGACATCTTAGAGTTATCCTTAAGAACTCTGAGTAGAATCTATGAACTCTTGAGAATGTACTTGGATCTCCTTCGGGGGATTTCCTCAATCCAATAGCAACAAAGTAGATCCTAACAGCCTGAGAATGAACCTTCCTAATGAAAGCACCAAAATGTTAGCACCAGAATTGGTCACTAACACCCTAGAATAGATTTGTGTAGAGAGATTAATGAAGATAGTAAATTAAAATAGAGGAATATCACAGTAGGATGCAAAAACAAAGACAGAAACAAAAACACCAGATTTATAGTGGTTCGGCATAACTGCCTACATCCACTTTGAATGTAATCTTTATTGCTTTTTCAAATAGTTGAATATAGATACAATCCGTAAACAAACAGCTTAAATACAAGTTTTAGTAAGGAGAAATTGAGTACTGAAAATGGCAGAATCTCCATGGAGTTCTCGAAAAAAGGTCCCTTCAACTGGACCCCTACCCCTCTATTCATAGACGAAGTTAGCCTGGCTTCCCTATGCAGGCCCATGACCAAGATAGCTTAGCCCACAAGTGACAATTCAAGTTGACCGTTCCAGGTATGCCGACCCTCCATAACCGACCCAGTAATTGCTGAACCACTTTGGCCGAACCAATCAATGCGGACTGGGCTTTCCTCGTAGATGACTCGAAGCAACTTCTCAAATGACTCGAAGCTAATAGTGGCATGACTCGAAGCAATGAAATGTTGGTCGCACTACTTTGTTGTAGACCAGATAACTTGCCAAATTCCCTAGGGTGCACCGACCCAAGTATGCTGAACCATGGTGACCAAACCGTCCATGCCGACCGCTTCATTTAGTTCCAAAAAGCTCCACGACCGACCCGGAGATAGCCTACCATTATAGCCGACCCAGTCATGCCAAGCCACCCATGCCGATCGTATCGAATCCGAGCCCATCCTTGCCGACCCACATAAGAAAAATCACTATCAGCTGACCCACATATGATCTTATTCCAACAAGTCCGATCCCATCATTGCCGACCCACATATGATCTTGTCCCAACACCGACCCATGCAAATTGACCAAGCCATGCGTATATGTCGAACCATGGGTATATGTCGAACCACACATAAGTATGCCGACCCAATTAAGTTACACCGATCCTTTATATTTCCAATCCTTTCTCTGCTTGAGTCCCATCTAGGTCCAACCCTATCCTTTGCAACTATCGCCTTGTAGTCGGGCCAAGTAGTCGGGTAACAAGTTGGCTCCCCTATATCTAAAGCACTTAAGCCTGCATCGGTTTGCAACGGGGAGTGAAGTCCTTCTATTCCAAAATCTTGAAATGAAGTCAAGTCATCGGGAATAGGGATGTCTGCCAATCCTTTCAATGAACTCTCCCTTTGCGAAGGAGAAGTCTCCTGACTTATAGCAGCCGCAGCAGACAGAGATACTAGGACAGTTTTTTGTCTCTTGGATTTGTGGGCGAGAGCCTTGCCTTTTCTTTTCGCTAATCGAAGACTACGCGAAGGTGCAACTGCAGGCTCATCCCCATCTGACAAACTCTCTTCATCTCCCTGTTCAATGATCACGACTCCAGGAGCTCTTCTTCCTCCTTGCCTCACCGGAACCATTCCAAGAACTCCTATAACCCCGATGCTTTGATCTCTATCTATTATCCCCACAACAATCAATTTTTCATCGGTGAGGACTTCATTAATTTCTCTAAGCTCGGCTGGCACCGATTGGAGAATTCTTACTATCTCTTTAAGTTGAGCTCCTTCGGGCCGCCGAATTGAAGCTGTAAAAGAAACACAGTTTTAGACTTAGCATCAATTAATCCAGTTAATCGATAAAAAGGTGGGATCAATTACGTCTAGCTAACCATCGTTTGGTAAATCCTGGTAGACACTGAATAAAGAACCATTCGGTTTTGAAGTAGCTTAATTTACTCCAGGCTCCTGCCATTACTTGGCAGTTTCTGACTGCTTCCAGAAAGGTAAATGAAGGGTTGTCCCCGCGACTTTTAACGTTGAATAGACATCTGATTTCCTCGATAGTCGGAGGTCGGAAAAGGTGCTCCATAAAGATAATGTATAGGCTGTAAAGCAGAGCATACCCATTCGGATGCAATTGAGACAGAGCAATCCTCATGACGAACAACACTTCCCGAATGAATTGATTGAAAGGAGGCAGCTTTTCGGCTACGCACATGAACCTATTGCAAGCAATGTATCCTTATAGGGGATTGTGGGCCCTGTCTTCTAGCCCCAGCAATAAAACATTATTTAGAGGTAACTCATTCCTAAGGCAGATCCTGCCTAACATGTCTTCGAAAATTTTGGAGCAAACAAAATCCTCCGGATTTAAGACTAAAACTGCACCCGGCAGTTCATCCAGGGCAGGACTAACTTCACCTGCCGCAATGAATGACACTTCGATTTCAAGGAGTGAAGGACTCTGAATATCCTGTGGCTCGGAGCTTTCAGGATCCATAACTATTGAACTCAGTAAAAATCATCATTAGATGGCAATAAACCCGTGTTCCCTTTGGTGTGAAGTGAGTGATCGTGTTGTGCAGTGCAGTACTACATAATACTTAAGATTTCTACAAGTTCAGAAGATGTTAAAACGACAAGACTTCGAGATTCAACCGGAGTGACCGTCATCGCTGACCGTCACAACCATGCCAACCTGACTTCAGAGAACGATCCATGTTAGAGTTCGTTAAGTTTGTCAAATTACAGTTCCATCGACGAGCTTCGAAGGGTAGTCAAATATGCAGTTCAATGATCAAGTCCAATTATGCAGGGCTAAAGCTCGTCGGAGTTGAATGTTCGAATGTGCAAGAGTTTAATATCCATCAAAGTCAAAACTTGGATCGTTGTCCAAAAGCCATCTTCGTATCAATCCTAAAGTTTGAATTTCGTATCGGTCCAGGGCTATGACTTCATATCGATCGTTTCAGATCGATGCATTTCGTACGATCACCATCAAGGACTTCGTATCGATCACTGGCTGAGACATCGTATCGATCGCTCTAGATTGATACGAACTCCCACCATTCCAGATCGATATGAAGCTGCTTCTTCCAACCATCATCTCCACATCGATGCGAACTCCCATCACTCCAGACCGATATATAGCCACTTCCTCCATCCACAGTTGATATGAGTAACTCCATCATCCCAATCAACAGCTCTCCTTCTTCTCCAGGCTACCAGAACGCCATTGCTACTTCCACGACCCCACTCTGACCAACAGCCGTCATCAACGACGCCGGAATCGGCAACGACCGTGGATGGAACGGCGTTAAGACTCTAGTCTCATCGTTTTAAGGTCGATCTAACTAGTCAATTACCTAGTTTAAAGAATCGGTTCGAAGAATTAATGGGTTATTTTGATTTGGGGACGAAAACAGTTCTATTTTCCTGTGTTCTTATCTAAACGAAGTGGAAGTATGAAAACAAAGAGCAAGTGAAATTTTTTCTAAGTACAAATGGTGTGTATATATGGGTTCATCCAAAGGCAAAAACGTTTCATATCCCAGTAGCCAAAACCGATTGAAGCGGTCATAAATTCCATCGATGCGAAGAGGATCATTCGTATCCATCAACCCAGAACAGTCCGTAAATTAGTATTTCGTATCCATCAATGACCGGCCATCATCTTCATATCCATCGGAATGAATCCTATCGATACGAAAGATACAACAAAGTCTTATTTGAATCACTAAAGTTCATCGATACGAAACACCTATTTCATATCCATATGATCGAAGACCCAAGTTTCATATCCATCGATACGAAGCACCTCCAAGAACTATCAATTTCATATCGATAGCCATCGATACGCAGCGTGCATTCCAATTTCTCAGATCAATCCAGGAGAGGGTCGATACAAAGGGATGACTTTAAACGACCATCAAACTTTGTTACAACTCGAATTTCACATCGATCCAGGAGAGGACCGATACAAAACTCAATTCAAATAAAAACTAAAGAACTTGACAACGACTCGTGAACGTGTAAACGTAAGTAGGAGTCAAGTAGATGTACATGCATGTATGATAAACTAACATTCATTTTTCAAAGTTAACAGGAATTGGATGCTTACTTGGAGACAATCAAAATAGTGAACAACAAATCGCTGACACTCAACACTCGGTTGCAACAAAACTCTGTATGATCATTGGCAGTCGATAACTCAATATTTATATTACTGGAAATCAATCAAGGGTTACATCTCTTGATGAAAAGATGACAAATATTCAACAAATCGGATAGAACTTTTTCAAAATGGAGATTGCGGCTTTTCAAAGCATGTCATGTGCACACAAGACGTACTTTGGGGGGCAAATGTTACCCCGCCTTTTGGCAAGGCCGCGACACCAGGGACTTGACTAGAAACCAAGGACAATCCGTCCCGAAGATCGGTTATACACAGGTCCACTATGGATACTAGAAAATTTGGCCTGAGTCCAGATCGAGCTACAAGTAGCATGGTACGACAAACAAAGCTATGAAAGTCAACATTCCAAATTCCAGGTCAATCGGAGTTCATTTGCTCAAGTTATGGATCGATCAAGTTTCATGAGAAACATGCTTACTTCGTATCCATGGTATTCGTATCCATCCAATCTACGTCCTCTTCCTTCGTATCCATCAAGTGCCGGCACTGATCTAGATCCATCTGATCAACTACTGCCCACTTCGTATCGATCCCCCCTTCTACACATTTCGTATCGATCAACTGAGTGTCAATACGAAACTAAGGGCCAGGCATTGATACGAAGACAATGGGGAGTCATCGATACGAAGGCCATGGGATTCCATCGATACGAAATAACAGACAAGGTATCGATATGAACAAAACCACACAGGACCGATACGGAGAAAGCCTGGTCAACCAAGAAAAGCGGTTCATTAGCATGAAAAGTGGATCTCCCCAGAATTGCCGCTCCACGTCATCGATACGCTTGGATCGATATGCACTGATCGATACAAAGCGATCGATACACACATTTCATCCCACTTGCAAACCAACCTTGGATTGATCATAACTCGTAATCTACAAGTTCAAATGCTATCAAATTTTCACAGGAGCTTGCTTACCACCTCAAGAACGCTCATGATCGATCTCAGTCCAAATGGACACCATTTTGATCGATACGAAGGAAATGGGGATCGATCCCAATCGATCCCGAATGACCCCATATCGATCTGTTGTGCCCACCCACATGTGAGAAGAAGTATTTCAAGCTTTGAGGAAGATATTTCCATATCTACCACTATAAATAGCACCTCTATGCCTACAGAAAAAGGACTTTTTTACTTTGCTACGTCGTTACTCTACCGCAACTCCATTGTAACTCGAGTGCTTGATTTTTGTACTGTTGTAATCAGTTACTAATCATCAATAAACAGCACAACATTCAAAGTGGACGTAGGTTACAACGCCGAACCACTATAATTTCTTGTTGTTTTCTATTTCTGGATGCTTTTATTGGTGTGATTGTTAGATTAGCCTCGTTTTCCATTTAATTTCTTCATTTTAATCTCTTCAATCACATCCGAAGAGTGTTGTGCCCAATTTTGGTACAAACAAATTTACAACAGATTCCAATTCAAATAAAAATTGCCCATATCCTAACTAATATACTTTATACATTAGGAACTGAAAGATTAAACTATTTTGTCGAGTAACATGCATGAGATTTACACATTATTGAAGCAATGAATTGTCAAATTGGCCTTTGATTTGTCAATAACAAGCACGATTTCATCAATAGTACGATGATACAAAGGGATTTATTAGTAAATGAAATTTGAATTCCAGATCCCAAATTCACTAAGAATCAACAACTCGTAAACTCCAAAAAAAATATTAGGCACAAGAAATTTAAAATCATTGTGCCAACCAACATAATGAACATGCTCGAAAATACATAGCTTTGAAACTCAAAGGGCTGGAATCGCCAGTATCCAAAATTGCTAAATCCAAAAAATGGTAACCGATTGAGGGTCTTACCAAAATTCGTTTGGATCCAAAGTTGGATCGTCGATTGAATCGCCAGTTCCCCAACTAAATATCGAAATTGCAGAGATGTAGATGAATTGACATTAGGAAATAAGAATTTTGGACGAGATTTCACCTTTGATGCATCCAATCTGAATCTTTGTGTGGATTTGGTTGGAATGGAATTTGATTTAAAAACATGAAACATAATTTCTGGCACATGAAGGATCGCCTGGTAGTTTCTCATCCCATGGGAGAGAAACTTTTTTTTATAATTTAAGTTTTGGGAATGTTTATTTAATTATGAACAAGTTAAATTAATTGGGATATTTTATAATTGTTTAAAGATAGTTTTTGATTATAGTAAATTATGAAATAATCTTTATACATAATATTAGTTTTACCAACTATTTTGAAGTTTTAAAATGATAGAATTGAGTTTCCTAATGTTATTTGTAAATACTTAATAATCGACTAATATTACATAAGATGGGGAAATTAGTTATTTATTGTGAATATTAAACCATGACCGGGCTTAGATAATTATTTACTTAATTTTGGAATATATATTTATCATTCATTTCTTAGTATTTATTTTTTTTATATAAAATTAATGTTTAATTATTAAGTATTGGCTTATTTATTTATGTTTATTTGAATACTCTATTTTTACATTAATTTTTGACTTCTGGTTTCTTATCTTCTTTATATATTGGTTTTGATGATATGAATAATTCACCGTTGACAATGGTTTTTGATTAATGATTTTGATATGATATTGCGATGACATCCCTTGTTATGACTTTGTATTTATTCTGTATGATAAGAAATCTGAATAAATGGAGTAGTGATACCGTCTAGTATAGTCTTTCAGTAAAACCGTTTTGGTTATTCTTTGGACTCGTTATATAGAACAAGGAAGAGCGAATGCGATGTATAAGCATTGAATAAATAGACTAGTAATATGGTGGTATGGGACAACGTTGTACTATTTATTTAGTTATTCTTTGCTCGTGGATGACACTCATATGGGGCATGTTGTGCGTGAGACTCACTGGAGGCTACTTGTTAGCCGCATAGTTTGTGTACATTATGTGTCTGTCTACCTTTGTCCAACTCCCTTTATGTTTCGGGAGTGAACCGGATTGGCCAGTATCCACCCTAGCAGCTTGATCGTAGGGTCATGCCCCAAATCCGCAACACCATTATTGTTTATGATATACGATGCGCATCATGAGATTGGTAGTTTGTTGCCCCTTATGTCGCATAGGCCAGCAGTCAGTTACCATAGGGGCATAAGTTGGTAGTCATGACCGAGGAGGATGCACATTATCGAGCCTATGGTGGATCATTGTCACGATACCGAGAGAGGAGAGATAATGGCAACGATGACTGTAAGAATCATACCATATGGACCACGTGTGGCTCCTGGAGCAAGCAGATGTGTTGTCAGTCTCCCGTCTGATTTCGGTGTATGTGTATGTATGTGTGGGTGGTAGATTGACATATATTATGTATAGATGAGATTACACCTGAGACTGTGTCCAGAGTATAGTCAACCCCGTATCCTTCTTAGGCAGACGACTTATTCTTCACAGGCAGACAGCCTACTTATTATTGATTATATTAGGATATTGTTTTGAGCTAGCTCAAATTTTTCTTATTGATTTTATTTATATGATAATGGTATTTTATAATATGATATTGAGAAAGATTATGAGCATTGTTTCACTATTGCTCGACTTCACTTGAGAATATCTCCTTATTGACTATTTCTGGACTTTGATGATGATTTTAAATATGGATGATTCACCTATTTGTTATTGTTTCGATGAGATAACATTTGATGCGATTTATATGGGTGATGACATCTTTATATTGAGTTTTGTGGGTGTTGCTATTTTATTATACTATTGTTTGTATGTCATCACCATTATACTATGCATATTCTATTTCCATGTATATATGTACAACCCTTGATTTGGATATAGTTTTACCTATTTATTATTTATATAATACTCAGGTCAGTCCGAGAAATTTCAGGTACAGGGACGACTGACCAGCTTGGTTTAGTAGGCTTAGAGGAGACATATATTAGGATGATTATATGATATTTAGATGACATTGGTTCATGGTATATATCGATATTGAGATGTATATTAATTATTTCTTATAATACATTGAGATAGTTGACATTTGTGATGTGTTGTACCTTTATTTTATTATATATATTATATGTTATCGCTGCGATTAACTCTTACTATGTAATTCACTGTATATCATGTATCTATCTTAAAGGCGCATGTGTTTATTACTTTGTACTGATACTGTGTACATCTATATATATTATTTATTTGACATTTTAATAAGTACCAGTGTTAGGCTAAGGAAATATTCACGTATATACTCCATATAGCCTCATTTTCCATATTAACTGATAGTATTACTCCGTAATACTCTTGAATAGTATGAGTCTAGAGGTGAGGGTATTACACAACCACTTAATATTTTCAATTCCCCCAAGCAGGTCCTTCATATTATGACCCGTACCTCACAGAGACGTCTCAGATTAGTCCGACTATTCATAGGAACTGGTAGCTAGATTAGCTGGGTAGATTTACCCTACAGAATTGGGACTAACCTCATGTCATCCATGGTTACTTATAAAAGGCAATGTCTTACATCAACTCCAAAGTCACATTATTGGTAGCTAGATTAGCTGAGTAGACTTTTGTATGTTTTTACTGATCTCGCATCCCTATAACTTAGTCATATCTCATAACACTCTGCAAGTGTATAATAACACATCTCACCGTATTCATTGATTAGACCTTGTAAGAAATCCTTCTTATTTCACCAAATTAATTACTTTCCTATGTGGGATTTAAATGATAATTATTAACCTAATTAATTACGCAATTAATACATTACAATTATACGTTATATACGCTAGTTTATATAAATATTAGTACGTATTTATTAGGCGTGCGAAGAATATGCCCTAAACTAATGTTCAAATGTCAAATCTTCCAATATTATACAAGACTTGTTTCCACAATAGCATTAATAGCATTTTTACCATAAATCCAATATTCCAAACTCAAATCAATAGACTTGTACTCAAAATCCAATTCCAACTTATTTTATATTAAAACAACAGAATAAAATTGTAATAATGGAAACTTTGAATTTAATAGATTTTACGCTCTATTCAACTCCTTTTTACATAAAATTAGACAAGAAATTTTTTATTCAATTTGCAGAAATAAGCAGTGTAAACTACTAGTAAGAATTTAGGTCTTACACACTATTTCTAAATCAAATCTCTTAATCAAATCCAAAGAAAATGAATAAGTAGCGGAATAGAAGGTAAACACATATATTGCAAAATCCATAAAAATCCATTATTTTAATAAAAAACAATGAAGATTCCAACCTAAGAATTGGCATTTTGCTTTAGGGAAATTTTGGGATTTTTATTGTGATGTTTTCGTAATCCAAAACTCCCTAAGCCATATATCAAATCCAAACTACACTATTCAATTACTAAAATAGAAACACTAAGATTTCCACTCGTAGAGGTCCTTAGCTTTGCCTTCTCTTGGATTTAACACGCCTTCAATGAACCCTTTCAGTTCTTTTCGTTTTGATATATACAACAAGGAATTTGTATATACGTTAGATTCAGAAAAATAGAGGTTTAAAGGAGAAGAGAATGAGAAAATAAACAATAAACAAATATATATGTATATATATATATATATATATGTATGTATATATATGATATCTTACCTGAAACCCTAATAGAGTTTTCTGAATCTACGAAGAGACTAAATAATAGAGCTTCGCTAATGTTCTTAAATTTTGTTTGAATAAAAGTGAGGGGGCTATGCTCTTATTTATAGTGGTTGGAATGCACAAGAACCGTTGTATGAAGGTCGGTTAAAAATAATAAAATCTAGTACGTTAAAATAGCTAAAACCTTAGCCACTATCAACAAGTAGCGGTCAACCGCCACCTTCGCACCAGTCGATTGCTAGCGGTCGACCGGTCATGGGTAAGGAGTCGGCTGCTCCCTCTGTTCTGGGAATATTTTGATTGTCGTTGATTTGTTTTTATTTAATTCCTTAATTATAATTTAACTTTAACATTAATCTTAATGATTACTTAACCCCCTATTGTAGTTACCGTTAACTTTTGAATTTCAAATTTTGGAATTAAATATTTATTTGAATTTTAATTCTATTTAAATTATTTTAAATCCTAAAACTTCAAACATCCATAACTTCTTTGTTTGAGCTCCATTTTCAGTATATTTTACATGGAAATTGGTCAGAATTTCACCACGAACGCAATGACATAACTTTCGAGGTCAAATTCCAACTTTTGCAAATTTCCATTTTTACCCTTATCTTATTTAAATCAATTTATCTTATTTATTTATTTATAGTATGTATGCAAATACCCTAAACATGCATAAATATTTCTACATGTGGATGCGTTATGGCCTTAGGGTAGATGGACTGACTTGTTTTTTTGGGAAAGCATTATGGCGAGTATAGTACTAGTGTAGCTAAAAGCTTTAATAGTTGGATTTGGATAAGCGAGCCTTGCCTATTACTACTTGTTTAGATGGTATTCCTGTTAAGGTTATGGTACAAATGGCTAGAAGGAGGGAGGAGAGTCGTTTGTGGAATTTAGTCCTTTGTTCTTCTATTGAGACTCGTTTAGGTGAATTGATCGAAGAAGGTTTTGGATAGGATGTTTTTAAGTCATAAGATTTAGTTTTTGAAGTTAAGTCATCTAAATCTCATCTCGTTGATCTGAAATTGCAGATTTGTAATTGCAATCAATGGAAGATAACAGGATTTCCTTGGGCACATACTATAAAGTGTATGAATAGGAGTAAATTGTCCGTTTATGATTTTGTTGAGTATTATTTTACCGTTGATGCTTACCATTCTTCATATGCCAATGCAATAAATCTCATTCCTAATTTTGATAAGCCAATTGTTGATTCTACTGAAAAAGGTGTTATCAAGCCTCCTAAAGCAAAACGTTATGCTGAAAGACCTATAAAATGGAAAAGTGGTTTCTCATATTTTCAAAACAAGCAAAATAGGTGTGGTGTTTGCAAGCAATATGGTCATAATAAACGCAATTGCCAGGCTTCTAAGAAGACATGAGTTGGTTTTTTTATGTTTATTGGAATTATTATTTGGTTATAGGACTTTCTTTTTTTGTTGGCATTTTTTTGTATTTCAAATATTAAATTGTGATACGATACTTTTCTGAATGGGTTTATCAACGTTCTATTTGATTAGGTGGATGTGTTTGTGATGTTGTCTAGTATCGTTTTCGTGTTTTTGTGATTGAATTTGTTATTTTATGCATGTTTATTTTTGCACTGTGTGCTATTTAGCTAGTTCTTTTTTTATGAATTTATGATACTGTTTGCATCTTATAATGTTTCATATTTATATTAGTTAGTAGTTTGTTTTGCAAAATAGGTTGCACCAGATTTTTGATGTTATGATACTACTTAGTATCATTTATAGGGTGAAGTTTATTTTTTTGATACTTTGCATTATCATTTTATGGAAGTTTCTTATTTAACAGGTGGACAAACTGCCAAAACTACCAACCACCACTCCTTGCACCACCACCCGCTGCCATCACCTGCACCGCTAGCCTCGCTGCCGCTCCCAACACCACCACAACCGTCAAAATATGAAGTTTTAGTAACAGGTTCGACACTGCTACTATGTAGTATCAATTTCCTTTTATTAAATAAAATGATACTAGGCAGTATCATTAATGTGATTATAAGCTAAAATATACATATACTTCTACTTTTCCAATTTAAATTCACTCCTTCATAATCACGTCAATTGTTACCCGGTACTTTGGCTCGGCTACACAAGGGTGATTACAGATGCAAGACTCGACTATTCACGGGTGAGATGGTCATGAGATGACATCTATATGACCAGAGTATAATGTCTGAATAGTTATATCCAGCCCAGGGTAGATAAGGACAGCAGATAGATAATGCAGGATGTCAGAATTATGGAGTTTAGTATGGTTGGAATAGAGGTCGGTAGGGATGTTTGAAAAATCGAAAGGAGTATGGATGGGATCGGCATATTAGTGGCATATACAATAGGGGTCGGCATAGTCTATTTAACTCAGTATAGGACATAAAGGCAGTGGGGTCGGCATAGTAGAAGAAAGCATCTCAGGTCGGCATATTGGAGATCAGCATATTGATGGCTTCTACAAAAATGGTCGGCATACTGGTAGTCAACAGAAGGGGTCGGTATAGTATCTTCGTATGTGATGGGTTAGCATAGTATCTTTGTATGTGATGGGTCAGCATAGTGTTTTCGTATGTGATGGGTTGGCATAGCGTCTTCATAAGTAATGAGTCGGCATAACATGGTCCAGGAAGGAGGGGTCGACATGCACCTCACAGGGAGATGGATCAGTGTATGTTGAAGATTCAAATAGGAGTCGGCATTTCCTTGATTAGTTTAGAACTCGAACCAAAGCACTACCAGAACCATAGCTCCATATGTCCAAATGTCGTAATGCTTGAAGTACCATCATGTTGCACCATAAGAGAGCCACCATAGGGGTCGCTAGCCCCAAACTCAACCCTTGGAGGGGTCGGTACGAGAGTTGGGCCTAGCCCTCCCTATGGTGGGCCCAAGTGGTTAAGGGGGTCCAGGTACCAAAATGTCAGTCAGGTTGGAGGCTGCCTTCATCTATAAATACAGGGGCAGAGGGCCATGCTGAGGGACATTTCTCTTTGGCTGACAAGTGAAACTATGCCATTTTTGTAATCAATTTCCTTTTGTTCAACCTTGTTCCCAAGCAATTTCTTACTGATTGTAATTTTATTCAAGTGAGTTGTGAAGCAATAAAGAAAGTATTCAAAGTGGACGTAGGCAATCAACGCCAAACCACTTTAAACCTTGTTGTTTTTGCTCTTTGTTGCAATTTTCTTTGTATTTAGTGTTGTTCCTCGGTTTCTATTTAATTTATTCATTTATTTCACTACTTAAACCTATTCTCGGATGTTTGTGACCAATTTGGTTGCAAACATTTTGGTGCTTCCACTGAGAAAGTCGATTCTCAGGCTATTTGGATCACCTTTGCTACTACTGGATTGAAGAAATCCCTCGTAGGAGATCCAAGTTCATTTTCAGAAGCTTATAGATACTATTCAGATTCTTCAAGATCTAAGAAAAGGAATCTAAAATGGTAAGTGCACCAGATCTACTTCCCATAATGTTGATGCCAACAAAACTACCAATGTCCAACAAGGAGGCTCAAGCAACTAGCCTGCTAATGTGACTGTGGAGCCCGCTGCAGAAACCTGCTAATTCCATTACTAGAGTTGAATTTAATGACTTGATGAGGGAGCAGATGGAGAGCCGTAGACAGCGAAACGACCAAATCCAGGCTAATGCCAACCTAATAAACCAGATTGCTCAACAGCAGCGCTAAAGCACCGGAGGAGGTCTCTCTTCGTACTCAGCGTCGGATAGCTCAACTTCATCGGACGAGCACCATAGGCATAAGCGCTGCAGGATTGAAACAACACGAGCTGGATCGATGGAGCAACATTTGGTAGGCCATCATGGTCTGCCAAACCAGGTCGGTGCCAATCCCTTCCTAGGGTCGGTACCGATCCCTCAAATAGGGGCATGGCTCCTCAACTGCAACTGGGGGGTCAAGTACTTGGAACTAGGAACTTAGACACTGGAGCATGCTTGGATGCTGGTCAACAACCTCTCCAGAATGATAATGAGGTGAATGCTCAGGATACGCATCTGGAGGATAATAGGCCAAGGAGGCATGGGATGCCCCGGAGACACCGGCTAAAACATTCATACGGGATGGAGCATGACCACCACCTCGCGCCACTCATCTAGACACCAGATTTATCTGCAATGGTTTGACAGCTGATGAGGAAAAACCAGGGTTTGAAAAGATGACTGGGGAGTCTCCAGGAGTCATACCCCATTTACCGAGAACATTTTATAGGCAGGGTATCCTAGGAGGTTTAACATGCCCACGATGCCCGCTTATGAATGGAAGACTGACCCCCAGCAACACGTCATGTGGTATGAATGGTTGATGGATTCAGCGAGAGCGAATGATGCTACCAAATGCAGGTGCTTCCCTATAACTCTATCCGGGATTGATTCAATGTGGTTCAAGAGGTTACCCCCACGATCGATCTCAAGATTTGATAAGCTGGCTACGAGATTCGTGGAGCGGTTTCGGATTCACGCCACATGCCCCAAAGATGTGATGTCGCTATCTAGTGTAATCCAGGCTCTGGGGGAATCACTGAAGGATTACTTGCTGAGATTTCATGTTGCTACCATTGAAGTTAGTAACCCAAACGACCACGCCATACTTATGGCTGTGGCAAAGGGGGTTGACCCGAAATCTGAGTTCGGTGATTGGCTAGTTGGAAAATCGTCGGCCATGCTGGAGCATTTCTATACATAGACAATCCAGTTTATGAGAAAGGAAGAGGCCAGATTGTCTAGAAGAAGCAATGCTACAGGGTTAAGCGAAGAAGCAGTACAAAGCAACATCGCAGTAAAGCAATCTGGCGAAAGCTCTGGAAAGGTTCAGGTTAATGTTCAAAACAAGTCGGGTCAACATAAAAGGAGCGGAGAAGGAAATCCCAATCGGAAAAGGGATCCCGGAAAGTGGAAGTCAAGGATTCCTACGTACAATGACTATACACCTCTAAATGCATCTCTGGAGAACATCTTTCTATCGACCTGTGATACTTTCCAATATAGGAAGTCACGTCCAAAAGAATCGACTGAGGAACAAAAGCAAACCGAAAAATACCGTCAGTTTCATGAATGCTACGGGCACAATACTGACGAATGTAGGCACCTTCACGATGCCATGGTGAAATTGATTCGGTAGAAAAAGTTGCAACGGTTTGTCAAGAATCCGTAGGAGGGCGGACAGGAAACGTCTGATCCTAATCGAGGGTAAGCCCCGTGCCGTCCTGAGCAGCATGTTAAGACCGGTGGGAGGTTGGTAATAAACACGATAGTTGGTGGACCGCAATCTGTGGATAGGGGTTGGCAGGAAATGGAGTGCTATGCTAGTTCAATGAGACATGTGGACTTTGAATGTTGTTCGAATACGGAGGATGGAACTCCAGCCAAGCAATAGCGTACAATGATGGATGATATAGTATTTAGAAGTAGAGATGCCGATAGAGTAGAAGCCCCTACTATTGATCCGATGGTTATCTCTGCCTTGATTGGCCCCGCTCCGGTGAGAAGAATTTTGATTGATTGTGGAAGTTCTGTGAACATCATCTTTAACAAGGCTTATGATCAAATGAGGATCGAGGCTAAGGATTTGAAATCATCTAAAGCTCGTATACACGGTTTCAATGGTGTTGCTACTAAGGCGGTAGGTTATGTCGAATTACCGGTTGAGTTGGGAGAAGGTGAACGTAGGAGGGTGCGGATCCTACAGTTCATTGTCTTAGATGTTGATTCACCATACAATGTTTTTCCTGGCCATCCGGCCCTGGCTGAATTTTGGGCAGCTCTTGCCCCATGGTGTTTGACGTTGAAATTTCCGACATATAAGGGAGTAGGGGTTGTGTATGGCAATTAGTCAACTGGCCATGCTTGTTATGTGGCTGAGTTGAGAGAAGCCCAGCAAAAAGAAAAAGGAAAGGGTGTGGACAAGTCTATCCGCGTCCAAGTTATTGAAGACTGAAAAATAGCGCCTAATCCTTGGCTTGGGCACCACAGTCAGTTCTATAGAGATATAGATTCGAGGGATGATGAGGAGGAACCCAAGGAGGCCAAGGAAACGCCGGCTGAGCTGACGATTGATATCATAGTCAGCCACGACAACCCATCGTGGGTGTTGAAGATTGGATCACAACTCAGCCCTTCAATGATGAGAGAACTTACTGATTTTCTCCAAGCAAATCTGGATGTATTCGCTTGGACTCATTCTAACATGTGTGGTATCTCGCCCACCATCGTGAGCCAGGCATTGAATATTGATCCAAAGTATGTCCCTATAAAACAGAAAAGACAAGGCATGGATTTGGAGAGATCCATTGCTCTTAAAGAGGAGGTGGATAAACTTAAAGCCAATGGGTTTATTCGCGACGCCCTCTATCCCGAATGGATATCTAGCCCCGTGCTGGTAAAGAAGGAAAATGGAAAATGGAGGACATTTATTGACTATTCGGATCTGAACAAGGTGCACCCTAAAGATAGTTTTCCCTTGCCTAGAATTGATGAACTAGTTGATTTGACTGTGGGGCACGAGTTGTTATCATTTATGGATGCGTACTTGGGATACAACCAAATCCCGATGCATGTCCCAGATCAGGAGCACACCAGTTTTGTCACGGATGTTGGGTTATACTGTTATATAGTCATGTCGTTCGGATAAAAAATGCAGAAGCGACCTATCAGCGTTTGGTTAACCGAATGTTTAAAGATCAGATCGGGAGGACGATGGAAGTCTATGTGGATGATATGCTCGTGAAGTCACGGCCATCAAACGACCACATTCGAGACTTATCAGAGATGTTCGATATCCTTCGATTTTATAGCATGAAAATCAACCCTTTGAAGTGCTCATTCGGTGTTGCATCGGGGAAGTTCCTGGGCATTATTGTTAATGCGCGAGGAATCAAAGTGAATTCGGAGAAGATTCAAGCCATTCGGGATATACAAGCACCCAGAACTATTAAGCAAGTGCAGAGCCTGAACGGGAAGGTCGCTGCCCTGAGTCGTTTCATCTCCAGGGCAACCAATAAATGCATTCCTTTCTTCGATTTGATAAGGAAGGGGAAGAGGAATTTCAAATGGACGCAAAACTGCGAAGGCACACTTCGAGCTTTGGTGAATCATTTGGACAGACCCCCTGTTTTGTCAAAGCCAGTAGATCATGAGGAGTTGTACATTTATTTAGCTGCATCGCCGTATGCCATAAGTGCTGCTTTGATTCATGAGGAGAACTGGATCCAGAGACCGGTGAACTACATCAGTAAACGATTAATGGGGGTAGAAAGAAACTACTCAAAGATAGGGAAATTGGTGTACTGCTTGGTGATCCCATCGCGCAAACTTCGCCCATACTTCCAAGCGCATCCAATCAACATCTACATCGATCAGCCTTTACGGCATGTCCTGCAGTGACCTGAGACGTCTGGAAAGTTGCTTAAGCGGAACATGGAGCTCAGTCAGTTCGATATCACCTATCTGCCTCAAAGAGCTATCCAGGGACAGGCATTGGCGGACTTCATAGAAGAGTTTACCATGCAGAACAAACCCTTAGATAGTGGTATAATCCCTACTGTACGATGGAAGCTACGCTGGAGCATCCAATAACCATTGTTCGGAGCAGGCATCGTTCTCGTAACCCCTGAGAACCGGTTAATTTGCTATGCTTTGAAGCTTGACTTCCCCGCTACGAACAATGAAGCCGAGTATGAGGCGTTAATCGCTGGACTTAAGCTTACTAGAGAGCTCGGGGTGAAATCTATTGAAATCTTTTGCGACTCGCAGCTGGTGGTGTACCAAGTTAGAGGGGACTACTAGGCAAAGGGGCAACGCCTTGCCCTGTATCTTACCCAAGTTCAGGAGGTGTTGGTAGATATCGAATACTATGACATTTTGCATATCCCATGTGAGCAGAATGGAGAAGTCGAATCATTGGCAAAGTTGGCAAGCACTAGTGATGCACAACAGATGAGCTTGGTTCTTATCGAGACACTACATACCCCAAGTATAAATGTGATGGAAGTTGATCAAGTACCGGAAACGAAACCCGAAAGGGAATCATGGATGACCCTATTTTGAGAGTACTTATTGCATGGAATCTTGCCTGAGAAGAGGAATGGAAAGTGACAAGTCCTTCGTAAAGCTTCACGGTATATTATGCAAGGAGTAACTATGTATTGAAAGGGATTTTCTGTTCCCTTACTCAGGTGTATCGCCCATGACGAGATAAAATGTGTCTTGATAGAAGTCCATGAGGGAGAATGTGGCAATCATATTAGGGGGCAAATGTAAGCAAAAAAGATACTCCGTTATGGGTACTACTGGCCGACCATGAACCGAGACGCCACAGATCATGTGAAACGATGCGACAAATGCCAGATATATGAAAAGTCCCAAGAGCACCGCCGAGAGAGATCATGCGAATGGTTAGTCCATGGCCATTCACTGTATGGGGAATCAATATTATCGGCTCTTTGCCGATTTCCAAAGGTGGCGCGAGATATGCGATCGTTGCAGTCGACTACTTCACAAAATGGGCCGAAGCGGAGCCATTAGCTACGATCACAACCAAGAAGGTCATTAACTTTGTTGTTCAAAACATTATGTGTCGTTCCGGTCTTCCGCGAACTATCGTAACTGATAACGGGACTCAATTTGATAGTACTGAGTTTATGGAGTTTTGCCGGAGGTATCACATTGAGAAAAGATTTGCAGCTGTCGCTCATCCTCAGGTGAGTGGACAAGTTGAAGCTGTAAACAAGATTATAAAATCTATCTTAAAGAAGCGTTTGGAAAAGGCTAAAGGCAAGTGGGTGGATGAACTTCTCACGACACTCTAGGCCTACAGGACCACTCATAAGTCTGCGACTGGCCACACTCCATTCGCCCTTGCTTACGGAGCTAAAGTAGTCATTCCTGTAAAACTCGAAGTCACTTCTCATCTGGTAACTTGCTATGATCCCAAAACAAACCAAAATCTATTATTAGAGTTATTTGACTTTGTTGATGAGAAGCATGAGGAGGCTGATTTAAGAGTGGCTGCACATCGACACCGAGTCGCCCGGTACTATAATGCTAAAGTCCGACCGAGAACCTTTGAAGTTGGCGACCTTGTCCTGAAACGAATTTTTCTAGCCTCGTCGCACATGAACCTGACATGGGAAGGGCCATACGTCATTATACAGAGGCTTAGAGAAGGAACTTTCAAGCTAGCGACTGTTGACGGTGTGACGCTTCCAAGAGCATGGAATAGCGATTATTTACGACGCTATTTCACCTAGACTGTTTCTTTCATGTTCCAGTAGTATTTTCTTTCAATATTTGCTTTGGTATTTGACTTTCTTTTGATATGTAATAAGACAAGTTATTCTGTTCCTATTTTTATGATAAATAGAAGCTTGAAGCTTTCTTTGCATAAACCACTATTATTGCATGATATGACAAGTATATGTTGGAACTGATTGATATTGACATCTGCGATGTACGAACAGATGCGTAGAGTTAAAAATTGACCAGTTGTACCGATCCCTGATAAGAATGAACAAGGGGGGTTCTTTGTAAGTCTACCGAGCTGGCGATTTCCATAGATGAATCAAAAAGTAATTTTCACAATGAGGGACAAAGGTCGCCGACGGTAGGAGAATGACAAAAATCTCTAAGTCCCCGGAGTGCAGGCTAGAGTACTCTAAGTCCTCGGAGCACGGACTAGAGTATAAACGACATGACAAAAGTCTCTAAGTCCCCGGAGTGCGGACTAGAGTACGCTAAGTCCCCAGAGCATGGACTAGAGTATAAACGACTCAACAAAAATCTCCAAGTCCTCGGAGCACGGACTAGAGTATAAACGGCTCAGTTAAAATCTCTAAGTCCCCGACTGCGGACTAGAGTATAAGCGATCTGACGAAAGTTTCTAAGTCCATGAAGCGGACTAGAATATAAATGATTTAACAAAAGTTTACAAGTCCCTGAAGCAGACTAGAATATAAATGATTTGATGAAAAAACTTAAGTTCCTGATTGCAGACTAAAAAATTCTAAGTCCCCAAACCATAGGCTAACTCAAAAACCCAATGGATGGACAGGCGAGCTTTCAGTCGTTTGCTATCCTACGAGTTCCGGTCTAAGATCAACGGAAGAGGCTTGAACTGTTAGCACCATAATACAACCGTCAGTTACCGTTCCGGCTTGGCATCGCTTGCGGCTTAAGATGAGGCCTATGGAAAGGCTTCGAGATCGAGGTAGTGAATTATCAATGAAACTTGTGAGAATTATTACAGGTACTTGAAATGGGAAGAAATCACTCTATTATTGAAGTAATAATTCACTCGACGATTAATCAAGAAACAAAAACTTTTATTTACAATCTCAAAAATTCCTTACAAATTATTCGAAAGTTCAGGATCCACGTCTGTACATGTGCTACTAAAAGAATAGAAGGAAAAGAAAACGACACATGTCTAACTTATTTGGACTAAGTACAATGACGCAAGATGCTGACTATTTCTTCTCCTTCTTCGGTTTTTCGGGGGTTGAATCGATCGAGCGTCTCTTTCGAGACCCTTTGCCGCCTTGAGTGGAGGTACTTGAGGAAGGAGGAGGAACCGCAATAGGAATTGTCCTATTGGGTGGGATGAATTGCAAAGGCCTATGATTAGGATCTTCAAGCACTACCACATCCGGTTCACCCTTGACTTTGAGTTTTGGTTTTCCTCTTCTTCAATTTATTCATTCAAGCTGAATTTAGCGGTATGCTCTGAAGCACCCGTGACCACAACGTCATCGTTCTCCTCGGTAAAAGATGGGTCTTCAGGCTTGTCCTCATCAAGTGCCCCAATCACTTGAGCATCGGGTCTCGGAGTATCTACGGCAGCTGGAGCCTCGACCACTTTTCCATCCTGCTCCGTGGCGACATCGCTCCTAGGTGTTAATTCAGGACTGGGATGACCTACAAAGTTTCATAAAATAGCAAGCATTAGTCTATAGTCATTATATGCCGAAAACAACAACTTTTTCAATTCGAAGGAGTAATATACGGTGCCAACATCCGGTTGGCTTTCGGTGGTCGCCGAGGTGCTCCCTTCAACAATGAGAGACAACATGTGTGGGCCAAGTCCGAGCTTGTCTGGATCATAACTAATATATTGCTCCGATGAAGTCCCAACCGGCTGAACAGGAAGAGGACCCTGGGGCTCAGTTCCAGAAGTCCATACGATATGCTCCTTTTCCTTAATTGGTGTAGGAGCCTTGCCGAATTGAAGTTTTGCGGCAGCCAAATCAGATGGCTTGTTCCATCGGAGCAATTCCTACACAAGTGCCCCTTCATCAAGCTCTGCCACCCCTAACTCTTCTTTCTTGATCTCTGTGGTGATATCCCAAGCCTCGGCGAGCGATTCGAGATAGCCTTCGCGCAGGAAAGTTAAGTCGCGATGAAGGAGAACTTTTGCATTGTATTCGGCAATGAGCGGATCGAATAAGTTCTTGATTTCCTCCCTACCGGACTCAGTCACTGCCTCAACTCGGGAGTTGGCTTCCATGAGCACCTTTTTCTTGCCCTCTTTTTGGGCAGCTTCTTTCAAGGCTTCGATTTGGGAGAGTTGCTCATCAAGTTTCGTTTTTAAATTTCTTGTTTCGACAATCTCCTTGCAATATTTTTGCGACTCTTCTTGTGCCTCAATTTTCTTCTCCCTCTCCTTGGACAGTAATTTTTCTAACTCCTCAACGCGGCGGGCTATGACATCTTTCTCCTTTTGTAAGGAGTCCTTCTCTAAAGCCAAGGTGTCGCTGCATTCAAGTGCAGCTTCTGGTTCTTTCTTATGTGTAGCCTCTAGGCGACTAACTGCCTCAGCCGTCTCTTTCGCATTTCTCTTTGCTGCGTCAAGTTGAGCCTTAAATTCGAGCAGCTCTGCATCTTGATGTTTGGTGATATCTTTGTCATGGATGGCCTCTACCTTAAGGCGATCAGTCTCATGCTGGCGCTCAATAGAAACTTCAGAGACTTTTTCGGCTAAGTGAATGAACGTTTCATGCTGGACATACACATCATTCATACATGCTAATGAGCTCTCTTTGGCAGTTCCAGGAATAATGTGCATGGAGCGTAGGAATTTGAGCCTGTCAAAGCAGATTTTCAGGAAAGTAGCCTTGAATTCAACTAATTTCTCCGCTGTGGTAGGACCTTGGGAAGGAATCAGAGGGATTTGTTCAGACGTAACCAGTGTATGTTTACGACGGTCGCGAGATTGCCTAGTACTTGATGATCTAGAGTGTTGGTCATGGGGAGCAGCAAATTGGGAACTCCGATGTACGGACTTGTCTCCGCTGTGTGTAGGAGGGTTGGATAGGTTGCCTTGGCGTAGAGCATGTGCCTGAGACTTCCTTCTGGATGAAGAGGAAGATTCTCGAGAGTGATAGTCTCCATCCCATCCTTCATCTTTGTCTCGGCGTCTTCCGGATTCGGAATCCCGACTTGAGTGATAGTAGGTGGAAGAGCCATGGAGGCAATCGTAGGCATGTAAATGAGACATTGCACCTGTAAAAACCAAACGGGAATATATTAGGAGTTGTTATGTGAAGAGTTAATCACAAGTGGATGGTGGAGTGCAAGTGCTTGTGCGTGTCCTAGTGTTTCCCCCGACGGACAGTAACGTCTGCTTTACTGATGGGAGTTTCTTCTCCTCTGTTGGACGGTTGCATGCCTTCGCCGCTTCTCGTGGGTGAGTTAAGCCGTTCAAAGTCAAGGTTGGTGAAGTTGTAATTTAATAAATCGTCCTGGATCGAAATGTCGGAAAGTCCCTTCAACACGCTCTCTATCTGCTGAGAAGACGAGCCTTTTTCATCCGAATTTATGACAAATTTTAGGGTTTCCCCAGCTTTCCTTTTTTGAATCCTGTACGCCAAACTTTTTCCCCTTTTCGGGGGAGGTTGTGATTGGCTAGTGTGTGGTGCTTCAACTGCCGGCGTTTTTCCAAGGCCCGCGTCTTCGTTTCTTGGCCCTACATCTTTTGATTCCTTTATCTCTCCCTCTTCGGTGCCTTCTTGGGCTCCCTCAACAGAGAGCACCACGGGGTCGTTTAATTCTCCCCTTCTTTTAACGACGGTCTTTGGAATAGCTCTACTTCCAGGGAGACCAATTCTGCGGTCGTCTTCTAACAGCCCAAACAGTGAGAGCAATTCGTCGATGATGAGGAGTTTAATGACTCGATCATCCACTAGAGTAGCACTAATAGCCGCAGCAGCCCTGGAGTATCTGACGCCTTTAGGTCAAGGGTGAACACCTGAAAGAGTTGAAAGAGTTAGTACGATTAAGGAAGAAGCTGCGATTTGAATCTTTAAACTAAAGGCAAAGGTAGAAACAACACTTACGTCCTTCCAACCATCTTCTTGCGAAGCTGGGAGGACATCGTATGTAGAACCATTCGTGTTTGAATAAGGAGAGTTTATTCCATGCACCCGTTAAGACCTGACATTTGGGCAAGGGTTCGAGAAAGACGTACGAAGGACTATCGGCTCATCTTTTGAAGTTGTAAATGTATTTGATGTCTTCGAGAGTTGGCAGACGAAATAAAATGTTCATAAAGAGAAGAAAAGTGCCATGGATAAAAGTATAGCTGTTAGGGTGTAGCTGAGTAGGAGCGATTCCCATGAACCTCAGCATTTCACAAACAAAAGAGTTGAACGGTCGCACGCATCCGGCCCAACACATGAATTTATTACATGCTGTATATCTGGCTGGGGGCAAGTGAGGTCTATCTTGCCTTGACGGAACCAAAACATCTTCAAAGGGGATCCCATGGATAGAACATAATCAATGAAGAGCGGCTTCGTCGATTTTGGAAGCTTGTGAGTCAGCTGGATTGTTCAAAATGGTGGCATCCTCTACAGCGTCGGGAGCTGGGTTAATAACTTTCGTATAAAGGACTGGGATGTCGAAATAAAGGCTGGCTTGTGGGTCAGATCCTCTTGCTTGTTCTATTTGCTGACTCGGTGTTGGCTTGTCAAATAAGGTAGCATAACTTGATCTCATGGGTGATTCAGAAGACATTGTGGTTGAACACTTCGTATAACTCGGGATCTATGTTAGTTATACTCAGTAGACAATCAATATTAGAAATGATAACCTGTCCCCCTGTGCTGTTTGTGAACTAGTGCAATGCAATGTCAAATAAATATAAGCGGTTTGAAATCAGAAATGCAAAAGTAAAATGTTGAAGCCTGGAGGTTTTGTCCAGAGATACCGTCATTGCTGACCGTCTCGATTGACGTGAAGGGTGATCGGCAACCGAAGCTTTAGGATCGAATGTCGACGTTCTGAACTATGAGGTCCATTGTTAGAGTATGTTGGGCCAATTTTATACTCAGTTCATGTTGAGTAGATTGGATATTTGTTTGTTCAAATTTAAGTCCATTGGTCCTGATATGCTAGTCGGGTTGTTATAAGGCACTTTATGCTTAGTCAAGGCAGTGTACAGTCATATGTTCGAATAACTTAGGTTAAGATGGTCATTATAGTCAACACTGACCCATGCCTTTAATGCCGACCCCTATGCCAAAATCTCATAACTGATCCCTACACTTAGACACACTCGACAACCCCGACCCCTTCCTATTAACCTTCCTTGCCGATCCCTACACTTAACTCTTTAGGATGACCCCTCCTTGTTAATCCCTATACCGAACCCTATAAATAAATTCTTATACCGATCCCTATAAATAAGTCTCTATACCGATCCCTCCAAATATCCTTATGTACACTGATTTCTACGTTACTAACACAAAGCCCATGCCTAACAACTACATATCGAGCCCTCAAGCAAACATGTTCCCTACCGACCCTTCCCATCTCTAATGCCGAATCCCCATTGACTACCTCACACCGATCCCTCACCTAATGTCGAGCCCTTCTCTTTCGTTCCCTTTTTTCCTTCCCTTCTTCTTCTCCTTCTTCTCCCTTCTTCTCTTGCTCCTTCGTCTTCTCCACCTCGATTGCATAATGTAATCAACCACACTAGATAATACAACTAACAGACACCTAAATGCATCCGAGCTCGAAGATTCATGGCCTAAACACACAAATGAGAAAGAGATTATACCTACTCGACTTGGATTGCAAGGCCGAAAAATTGAATTAGGAATGAATGGATGGTAACGGAGGTTGGAGATGTGGTTTCGCACTTGAATTTGGGTTTGAAAGGGAGGTATGTTCTCTTTCGGAGCGTTCGGCTATAATGAACGAGAAAATGAAAAGAGTCTATGTTATCCCGCTTTTTGGTCAAAGCCGGAATATCAAACAAATCGACAGGAAAGGATGGATATCAGGATTGGAAGTCGATTGGAAACAAGGCTGCGATGGATGTCGTCAAAATTTGACCGGGCTTCGATCAGGACGGAATCGATTGGAGATGGTGATGAGCACTAGGAGAGGCTACATTTCAAATTTCAGGTTAATCGCAGTTCGTATGCTCAAAATATGGATGGGTCAAATTATGTGAAAACAGGTTTGTATCGATGCACTTCGTATCGATAGATGTTGGTTCGAATCGATGGAACTTCGAATCGATTAGGGTGGAGCTGGCAACGTACTTCGAATCGATACCATTCGTATCGATCAGCACAGTTTCGACTCCAGCAAACTTCCCCTGCTTCGAATCCATTAGGCTCGACTCCATCAGGTTCGACTGCATCTACTTCGTACCCTTCGGTGAAAACTCTCTCGAATCCACATAGACTGGTCACTTCGTGTCCATGCAATTAAGGGTGCCTCGACTCCATAACCTTCGAATCCCCAGGATAAGACATCCGAATCGATCCACAACAGCGCGTCTTGATCGATTCGAACCAGTGCCAGTTCCATCGATTCGAAGGAAGCGAACCTTCGAATCCAACTTCTCGAGTCCACCAGGTAAACGCGGCTAAAACCAAGGACTCGACCCAGTAAACTCGGAGAAAAAGGAGGATCAACTCGAAGATTGCGCGCCACGTCACCGTCTTCACGTGCAGAAGCATGGATTCGACCCTATGGATTCGAACCATATCGATTCGAACGAATCCATAGGGCGAAGTACATCAACTTGAATCGATCATAACTTGAGATCTACAAGTCCAAATGCTATGAAATTTTCACAGTAGCTTGAGCACATGTTGAGGAATGTTCACGCCAAATTTCAGCTCGATTGGACAATTTATTGATCGATTCGAACATAGCTTCGAATCGATCCCAAAGTGGGCTCGGATTTCCAGAAAGCGGGCATGTGGGCCCCCTCACGTGCCAGAACTGGTCTCCCCTCAATTTAGGCGAAATATCAGCCTCCTACACCTATAAATAGAGCCCCTGGTCATTCAGAAAAGGGGTCGGACAATTTTGAGAGCTAAAGAGCGCCCGGACTCTGCTAGATTTACTCCAGATCACCATTGCTGCTTTAGGTTCAGATTATGATCATAAAATCCGTTGTACTACGCGATAGGAAATTGTAATCTTCAAGCATCGATCAATAAAAGATAAAAACTTTGGAGTGGACGTAGGCCAGAGATAGCCGAACCACTATAAATCTCGCGTTTTTGTTCATTATTTCTGGATTGCTGTTTGTTGCTTGTTTAGATCTGAGATTTGTGTTTGAATATTGCTGATTTGTATTCATACACTGGTGCTTTCATAACATTCGGGGTTTGTGACCATTTTTGGCGCAAACACTTTGGTGCTTTCACTGAGAAAGACTAGCGCCCGCTACATCGGAGTGAAGAGTTTAGATTTGAAAGACAATGACTCGACAAACAAGTAGAAGGCAAAGAGCTGAGAGAAGCCAACAAGGAGGAAGTCAAGAGGCATCCTCCGGAGCTGGAGAAGGACAAGCTTCGATTTACATTACTAGAGACGAAATGGAAGCTATGGCAAATTCATTACATGAAAGGTTGCTGAAGAGTCAACAGGATATGATGTAGACTTTCTTCGAGCAGATGAGAGCTGCAGGAACACAAAACATTGGACCAACTACAGCGACTGCAAATGTGGAACAAGGAACTAGGGTTGCGGAACCCAATGTAGGACAGAATACAGAACCAGAAGGCAATCAACAAGGGCTTGGGGGCAGGCCCACAGGATCCAATGCAGAAGGACCTTTGGAAGGAGTTCAGCAAGCTAGAGCCAACGTTGCGGCTAATGAGCCACATGAAGAATATGTGCTGGAGTTCCCTCGGGAGCATGGGGGGAAACACCTAACAGGCAATGCTGGATTAATGGAAATCATTAGGAAGACTATGCATGGAGGTTCGACCAATAGAGATTTGGAAGGGGTGAACAGGAGTCCGTTCGCTCGGGAAATCAGGATAGCTCAGAATCCGCCTAAGTTCAAGTTACCTAGCGTGGAAGTATATAATGGAAAGGCTGACCCGACTGATCACTTGATGAGATACACTAGACACATGGAAGTGCTGGGGGCATCGGAGGAAGTGATGGCCAGATGTTTCCCTTTATACTTAACAGACCTAGCGGCAATGTGGTTTAGGCAGCTGGAAGAAGGATCTATCAGGACTTGGAGGGAATTGGTGGATAGGTTTTTGGGACAGTTTCGGGTTCATATCAAAAGACCTAAGAACGTGATGACGTTAACATCGGTAAAGCAAAGAACGGATGAATCGCTTAGAGCATTTTTAACTCGATTCAATGCGGCGGTTGCTTCGGTGGATCGGCCGGATCCATCGATGGTTTTGATGGCGGCAGTATCGGGAGTCAGAGAGGATTCAGATTTTAAGGTATCTTTAGTACGAGACCCACCACTGGATCTTGGGGAATTCTTCCATGAAGCTGAAAGGTTCCTTCGGCAAGAAGACGCATGTACTGGTTTAAAGTTAAAGGAGGTGAATGTGACTGGGGGTGGAGGACCATCCAACGGAAGCTCGGATAAAGACAAAGGAAAAAGGAAGCTAGACGATGATTCAGGAAAAGCCGGGAAGCGATGGAAGGATCCAAAGTTTTCCACATACACAGGATTAAACGAGACGCAGGTGCAGATATACATGGAAACCTGGAATCGCCTTCCTTACCGAAGGCTAGCTAGGAGAGAACCTTCTGAACGAGAAAGGGCATCAGGAAAGCACTGTCTCTTCCATGATTTGGATGGACACGATACCAACAGCTGCAGGCACCTAAAGGACATAATTGAGGAGCATGTGAGGAATGGACAATTGACGCAGTATGTTGGGGCTCGGAATGCAGCGGTGGAGCAGGAGCAATCACCACCCACCTCAAGCCGTGATGGCATGAGGCCCAGGAATGATGGTCGATTGGTTATCCATTGACCAGGATATTATGAAATAAGTAACAAACCATTGGCGAGCAACCAAGTCATTTACACATGTATGGGGACGGAGATAGCCCCTAGGCATGCTCTGAATGATGATAAACCGCAAAGCCATGGTTTGCGAAATCTGTCTTTTGTTTTTTATTGGACACTTGGTTTTCTGGTTTGGTTTTGGAGTTTGGATTGAACTCCTGGTTTTTGTTTGCTTTCTGTTTTGGATTTTCGTTCGGATGACTGGTTTTTGTTTTGGGTTTTCTGTTTTGGATGCTGGTTTGGATTTCTGATTTGATTTGGATTTTGGATTGGATTTTGATTGGATTCTTTTTAGTTTTTGATAAACGGTCGTCGAGTATGGACTATGCTCGGCAAGGGTCCGGAGAGACCAGGATTCAGCCTAGGATTTAGGCCCTATATTATCGGTTATCATTTCAGGTCGTCGAGTATGGACTATGCTCGACAAGGGTCCGGAGTGACCAGGATTCGGCCTAGGACTTAGGCCCCCTACTATCGATTATTGTTTCAGGTCGTTGAGTATGGACTATGCTCAACAAGGGTTCGGAGCGACCAGGATTCGGCTATGGACTTAAGCCATGACATTACTTACGTCCAGGGACACTGGACCACAGTCGTTAGGTGTGGATTGCGCTTGACAAGAACCCGGAGAGGTTAGCTCAACGTCCAGGGACACTGGACCACGGTCGTCAGGTGTGGATTGCGCTTGGCAAGAGCCCAGAGAGGTTACGGATTTGGATATCGACCCGGAGAGGTCTTGGATTCGGTAGTTGGATAAGGAAGGACTAATAACTCAGTCTTCGAGTTCGGATGGACATGGAATTGGCTATGGACTTTGGATATCAGATACGGAATTATTCAAAACACGCCTTCTTATCACAAGGCATGTTTTGGGGGGCAAATGTTATCCTGCTTTTTGGTCAAAGCCGGAATATCAAACAAATCGACAGGAAAGGATGGATATCAGGATTGGAAGTCGATTGGAAACAAGGCTGCGATGGATGTCGTCAAAATTTGACCAGGCTCCGATCAGGACGGAATCGATTGGAGATGGTGATGAGGACTAGGAGAGGCTACATTTCAAATTTCAGGTTAATCGGAGTTCGTATGCTCAAAATATGGATGGGTCAAATTATGTGAAAACAGGTTTGTATCGATGCACTTCGTATCGATAGATGTTGGTTCGAATCGATGGAACTTCGAATCGATTAGGGTGGAGCTGGCAACGTACTTCGAATCGGTACCATTCGTATCGATCAGCACAGTTTCGACTCCAGCAAACTTCCCCTGCTTCGAATCCATTAGGCTCGACTCCATCAGGTTCGACTGCATCTACTTCGTACCCTTCGGTGAAAACTCTCTCGAATCCACATAGACTGGTCACTTCGTGTCCATGCAATTAAGGGTGCCTCGACTCCATAACCTTCGAATCCCCAGGATAAGACAACTCCAAATCGATCCACAGCAGCGCGTCTTGATCGATTCGAACCAGTGCCAGTTCCATCGATTCGAAGGAAGCGAACCTTCGAATCCAACGTCTCGAGTCCACCAGGTAAACGTGGCTAAAACCAAGGACTCGACCTAGTAAACTCGGAGAAAAAGGAGGATCAACTCGAAGATTGCGCGCCACGTCACCGTCTTCACGTGCAGAAGCATGGATTCGACCCTATGGATTCGAACCATATCGATTCTAACGAATCCATAGGGCGAAGAACGTCAACTTAAATCGATCATAACTTGAGATCTACAAGTCCAAATGCTATGAAATTTTCACAGTAGCTTGAGCACATGTTGAGGAATGTTCACGCCAAATTTCAGCTCGATTGGACAATTTCTTGATCGATTCGAACATAGCTTCGAATCGATCCCAAATTGGGCCCGGATTTCCAGAAAGCGGGCATGTGGGCCCCCTCACGTGCCAGAACTGGTCTCCCCTCAATTTAGGCGAAATATCAGCCTCCTACACCTATAAATAGAGCCCCTGGTCATTCAAAAAAGGGGTCGGACAATTTTGAGAGCTAAAGAGCGCCCGGACTCTGCCAGATTTACTCCAGATCACCATTGCTGCTTTAGGTTCAGATTATGATCATAAAATCCGTTGTACTACGCGATAGGAAATTGTAATCTTCAAGCATCGATCAATAAAAGATAAAAACTTTGGAGTGGACGTAGGCCGGAGATAGCCGAACCACTATAAATCTCGCGTTTTTGTTCATTATTTCTGGATTGCTGTTTGTTGCTTGTTTAGATCTGAGATTTGTGTTTGAATATTGCTGATTTGTATTCATACACTGGTGCTTTCATAACATTCGGGGTTTGTGACCATTTTTGGCGCAAACAGTCTAAGTGTTGAAAATATAAAGTGAAAGGAGAAGAAAATGAGATGCAAGTTTTTATATGAGAGAAAGAAAGGGAAGAGGAACCAGTCACACCCTAGTGACTTGGTCATAAAAATAAGATGGATCAACCTTAAGGTATGCCGATCCCTATCCATACAGATCCACCAAGGGATCGGCGTATCGAATGCCAACCCCTCTTACTAAAAAATAAAAAAATAAAAAAAAGGAGGGGATGTGCATGAATGGTGGATGCTAATGAAATAGAAAGGGGAACAGAAGGTAGTGTCAAATGTTTGAAAATCGAATGGCAACGGATATCGTGGAGATTGGACTGTAAATGGAAACATACAGAATAAAGCATTTCGGCAAAGGTCGACGAATGACCGAACACGTCCGGAAGTCAACAACGGAAACCTGTGTAAGAACGTACGCGGAAGGGATTTATCAATTCAACTTTTTGAAAGGTTAAGTCAGGAAGAAACCTGGAAACTGCATATAACCAAGTCTATGCATTCAAATGGGGTGAGACATCAGACTTGTTCCATCGAAGGTTAATAAAAGGACAATGATCAACCAGTGACCTGGATAGGCCTGTTCCCGGGAACCTGGACTTCTCCAATTCAAAGCACATTATGTTATTTACAAGACGTACTTTGGGGGGGCAAGTGTCACCCGGTACCTAGGCCCGACTACACAGGGGTGATTATTGATGCCAGACTCGACTGTTTACGGGAGAGATGGTCACGAGACGACATTTATATGACCAGAGTATAATGTCCGAACAGTTGTATCCAGCCTAGGGTAGATAAGGACAACAGATAGATAATGCAGGATGTTGGAATTATGGAGTTTAGTCTGGTTGGAATAGAGGTCGGCAAAGATGTTTGACAAATCGAATGGAGTATGGATAGGATCGACATATTAGTGGCATATACAATAGGGGTCGGCATAGTCTATTTAACTCAGTATAGGATATAAAGGTAGTGGGGTCGGCATAGTAGAAGGAAGCATCTCAGGTTGGCATATTGGAGATCGGCATATTGATGGCTTCTACAAAAATGATCGGCATACTGGTAGTCAACAGAAGGGGTCAGCATAGTATCTTCGTATGTGATGGGTCGGCATAGTATCTTCATATGTGATGGGTCGGCATAGTGTCTTCGTATGTGATGGGTCGGCATAGCATCTTCATAAGTAATGGGTTGGAATAACATGGTCCAGGAAGAAGGGGTCGGCATGCAACTCATAGGGAGATGGATCGGTGTATGTTGAAGATTCGAATAGGGTTCAGCATTTCCTTGATTAGTTTAGAACTCGAACCAAAGCACTACCAGAACCATAGCTCCATATATCCAAATTTCGTAATGCTTGAAGTACCATCATGTTGCACCATAAGAGAGCCACCATAGGGTTCGCTAGCCCCAAACTCAGCCCATGGAGGGATCGGTACCGACCCCTATCCATAGGAGAGTTGGGCCTAGCCCTCCCTACGGTGGGTTCAAGTGGTCAAGGGGGTCCAGGTATCGAAATGTCAGTCAGGTTGAAGGCTGCCTTCATCTAAAAATACAGGTTCAGGGGGCCATATTGAGGGACTTTTCTCTTTGGCTGACAAGTGAAACTCTGCCATTTTTGTAATCAGTTTCCTATTGTTTAACCTTGTTCTCAAGCTATTTCTTACTGATTGTAATTGTAATCAAGTGAGTTATGAAGCAATAAAGAAAGTATTCAAAGTGTACGTAGGTAATCAATGCTGAACCACTATAAACCTTGTTTTTTTGCTCTCTGTTGCACTTTTTTTTGTATTCAGTGTTGTTCCTCGGTTCCCATTTAATTTCTTCATTTATTCTAGTACTTAAACCTATTCTTGGGTGTTTGTGACCAATTTGGTTGCAAACCTCAATATATATATCCTACTATAGATAAAGAAAAGGTGCAACATTGATTTTTTTTAAATAGAAAAACTGATATTAGCATAGATTAAGTCAAAACTACCATAGTTTCTTTTATGCAATTGATACCGTGTAATTACAAAAGTGATTCATAGAAATTACTATGTTATTGCAAAACTGACACTAATCCATTGATACAGTATAACCAAACAATTTGTTAATATATTTAACAACTGTAATGTAAAGAAACTGCTAAATAAAGATAAAATCATACTGCTACTCTGCGGTATCAATTTGTTTGTTACCATAATATCGAGAATTATACTATATGGTATCAGTTTACAAGTAAATTCAAAAAAAATTATAGTAGCATATTAAATATCAAACATTTACAAATTCTTCAGCCACAAATTATCAACCACTCGTTATATGTCTTCATTTTCACGTTCTTAACTTGACAAGTAATTTTCGAAGCTCCAACTCTTGCCATATCAGTGAGTACACTATGAGCTATTCTGGCTCTTGTTGCTTTCATCTTTTCTTTTTTGAATTTTAGTGGAATCTTGTTGGTTCTGTTGAATTCTACTATAAACCCTATAACATATATTCCATAATCAAGCCTGTTTGAAATTTAACAATTTTGTTAGTAGCAGTTTTATGATATTGTATGTAAGACTCTATTTGTAGTACTTTGATATTAGCAGTTTTATCAATATTACAGTAGCAGTTTTATCATATTGATGATATAAACCCAATAATACACACACACACACATACACACCACTATCAACCCTAGTTGAAATTTAACATTTTGTTAGTAGCAGTGTTATCATATTGAATGTAAGACTTTATTTATGATACTGTGATAGTAGTAGTTTTATTAAAATGATAGTAGCAGTTTTATCATATTGATGTTATAAACCCAATAACGTATATATAGCAATATCAACTTTGTTTGAAATTTAACATTTTTGTTCATAGTAGTTTTAGCAAAAATACCAGTAACAATTACTAAATATAGTATGCGGTATCAGTTTTAACAAACATAGTAGTAGCAGTTTTTGCAAACATACCAGTATTAATTACTAAATATAGTATGTAGTATCAGTTAGCAAACGTACTAGTAGCAGTTACTAAATATAGTTTGTAATATCAGTTTTAGCAAAAATACTTATAAATTACATATATGAAAGAATATCTTACGAGTCTGGAGGTTATTGAGCGCAATTTTCTTGTTTAATACTATTTGTTTTCACTTTTTTATCCTTGATGTTATGCTTTCCCACATCTTTTGCAGTATTTTTTCAAAACTTTGCCTCTGCAAGAATTATAGTAGTGTGCATTGTAAATGTAGCTATTTCTTAGTAAAATATTTTATGTTTACTAAATATTACCAGATGAATGGCACTTTTAAAGCTTGAGTTGTTTGTCTCATTAGACCTTCTTGGTTTATTCGAGTCATAGTGATACCATTCCATATTTGGATATGATAGTATCACTAAAGTCCAGTGGTTGTCACAGTGAAGGGGAAAAAATATTCTCTGCATATTGATCAATTGAAATTTTTTCAAGGAATGGATCTACCAAGTGATCGACAACATTCTCCTTTTCGAAGTAGATTTCTGTCCAAAAAAAATTAAAATAGCGGTTAGTTTTAAATAATTTTGTAAATATAGTTATCAAACTATTTAGATATTTTATTTACCATCATTAATGTGCTCATTGCGTAGTTGTGTTCATAAAATTTAGCCTTATGCATACACCAGTCAATGATCTTGAAAAAAAAACTTTAGTATTAGGCATAGTTGATAATAACAAAAATCTCGCTGAAGTTAAATTGCAGAACCAACTTAATAAACAACAATGATACTATACAGTGTCATATTTGATGTGAGTTTAGTGAAATGAAATATTTAAAATGCAAATGCATTATTACAATGCTACTGAATAAACTAAATAAACAAAAATCATATTTAGTGTATGTTTTACTAACACAAATCTTGCTGAAGTATTGTTAAATGCTACTGCATGGTAGCATTTTTATTGTAGTTTTAAATGAGCTAGCCTTTTTAATTTTTAATTATCAGCAACAATTTTTTTTATAAACCCAGCCATCCGTAAGACTGCTTTTTAGCAAATTTTTGAGCTTGCATTTTGTTATCATGCAACCTCCTACCGAATCCATTGTTCCTTTGTCATCCCAAGCCACTTCGTTCCTTGTATTTAATATATTTGACATAATATTAGTGATTTTATCGAGTAAAATGTAATAAAAAAATTTATATATTAAATTTACTTACATGTTGTCATCGCTTAAAACAAAGAAAGTTTTTATCGTATTCTGTTCTTCTTCACTTAGATATTTCACTGTATCTTTGAACTTTGCCATCACGGACTTCGTTGTTGGAAGAAGCATGGCAATTGGTGAAGTGGAATCTTTTTTATCTTTGAATTTTTTATTTTCTGGTAGTTTTATTACAACAAATTCCAAATTCACTTCTTCTGCTATCTTCCCTTTTTCAGTTTCTACATTCTTTTTATTTTAATCTTTTTCTAGTATTGGTTTCTTCTTCTTCTCTTTTGTTTCTGCTACTAGCTTCTGCTTTTTCCAGTTTTCTTATCGTAGTTGAATTCATTGTCAATTTTACGCTTTCTTTGTTTTCCTTTCAATTTTTTAACATAGGAAGGAGGACTTTTAGATTCTTTTTCATTTTTGTCTTTTCCATTTCTTTATCTTGCTCATCCTCTTTTTTTGTCGCTTCATTGCCTACTTTTTTTGTTGAAATTCGTCATAATCATACATCTTGAAGGATGGTAGTGTTATTTCCAAAATTTGATCGTTTTGTTCTACAATATGCAATCTTTTCCTTTTTTCGACATGTTTTTCACTTGAATTATTCTGCTTCTTCTGAGTATCAGTCTTGTTCTTAGTTTCAGTCGTCTCGTTAGTATCAATCTTGTCTGTAGTATCAATCTTCTGCTCAAATTAGTATCAGTCTTTTCTTCTTCTTTGTTTTCACTGTGTATTTCTTCACGATAATTTTCTACTTCATTATCATTTTTTTCTAAAGCAGTTCCTCATCTTTGTTTTGAATGTCAATTGTTTCACCGTCGTTTTCTACTGCATTATTAATATTTTCTACAACAGCGTGCTCCTTATCTTGGTTTTCTGAATTAGTCTCTCTAATTTCGTTATCTACTTTTTCTCGATCACTTTCAGTCCTTCCGAGTCAACCCCAAAATTTTCATTTCTAACCTTTTCTATCTCCCCAAAATCTTTGTTTTTTGCAACAGTCCTTTCCGTGTTAACCCAAGCATCTCTCATTTTCTTCTTTAAAGCTATTAACTCCTTTTCAGTTTGAATCCGAATTTTCTTTTCTTTTTGTTGATCAATAACTGCCTTACTCAATTTCTTCTCTACATCAGCAAGATGTTTTAATATTCGGATTTTGATTTCGTAAGTATTAATTGAGTCCTCCTCATGTTTTCTTTTCTTGATTTTTTCAACTTTGATTTTCTATGAAGTGGTTTTTTGGACATTTTTTGACAATAGCTTTATTTCGTGTGGCTGAATGCTTTGAAATGCTCCTACCTATTATCAATTGGTTGAAGGAAATGTCATACTTCATATAAATTATACTAGTGTCATTTTTTAACTATAAAACCGATACCGTGTAGTATCATAAAAAAAATTATGATAATGGGTGGTGTCATAAATATTTTTTATGATACTACCTGGTTACATTTTATAATCGTTTTATACCGGTATACTCAATAGTACTGCTAGTGTGTGGTATAATTTGAGAATATTACTATTACTATACCTCATCCTCCTGAATTTTATCAATGAAATCCTTCACAACAATGTCCTTCAGTTTTCGTAGGTCCCACTTTGCAAACATGGGCAATGTGGTATCATATACATTTTTTGGTGGGATTAAATACTTCATTTTCTCACATATGCAGTACTGTAAAAAGAGTTTAATTTAATTAGAAATATATAGTTAAAACAAGTCACCAATGCAATACCGCAATATCATAAACTGAATTGTACTATCTAGTATCTATTTAAGTAGAAATATTGTATTAAGATTGCATTATGATAGAAAACTTACTAGTGGAAGCATCGAACAGCTTGACATGTTTCTAGGATTGTGTATGAACTTTTTTATGAACTTGTTAATAGACAATTCTATTGTCAATGGCCATGAGGCTAAGTTCATTTTTTCTAGGTCCAAAAGAACTAGTAGTACCCTCCATCTTATCTTTTGCTGATTGTTTGGAAAGATGAAAGTCAATAGCATTTCCATAATCAGAAGAACACGTGCGTTTATCTAATCACTTAATTCTCCTCCCTCTTCGCTCGAAGTGCAAAATTGTGTGTTTTATATAGAAATTAAGTTGAAGAAAATGAGTTTTAGGAATGCTTCGAAATCGCTTTAGAAATTGCCTTTGAAATTCTCTTATTATATAGTATATAATTTTTATACTTAAAAAAATAATCATATATATAATAATAATATCAAAAGCCCATTTATTTGAAAAACATTTTTAAAACACATTATAAACCCCATGTATGAAATCCAGAAAGAAATATCAAGAGAACATCGAAATAACGGAAATTACACTATGTATTATCCGTTTAAAACAAGCCGCGACTCAATATTCGATAGAAGGTTTGAACAAGTTAATAGTGTCAAAATAACTTGAAATTCTGTAGGAATGTAGTTCAACATTCCTACTTCAATTTTCAAAAAGAATCATTCAAATCCGATTTGAAACGAAGAATCTGCATTGTTTCCAAAATTGGACTAAAACAAGGTTAAATCGCTGAATTCCAGCATGCTGCGGGTTCAAGTTCGACAGCAGATATATACAAGTTAGCATGGTCGGAATGACCTAAAAATTAGTACAAAAAATTCTCTTATTATAGAGTATATAATTTCTAAATATAAAACACACAATTTTGCACTTCGAGCGAAGAGGGAGGAGAATTAAGTGATTAGATAAACGCGTGCTATGAACACATCCGTTTATCTAATCACTTAATTCTCCTCCCTCTTCACTCGAAGTGCAAAATTGTGTGTTTTATATAGAAATTAAATTGAAGAAAACGAGTTTTAGGAACGTTTCGAAATCGCTTTAGAAATTGCCTTTGAAATTCTCTTATTATAGAGTATATAATTTTTATAAATAAAAAAATAATATATAATAATAATTTCAAAAGCCTATTTATTTGAAAACCATTTTTAAAACACATTATAATACCTGTGTATGAAATCCAGAAAGAAATATCAAGAAAACATCGAAATAACGGAAATTCGACAACAGGTTTGAACAAGTTAGCTTTGTCAAAATGACTTAAAATTTTGCAGGAATGTAGTTCAACATTCCTACTTCAATCTGCAAAAAGAATCATTCAAATTCGATTTGAAACGAAGAATCTGCATCGTTTCAAAGTTGGATCAAAACAAGGTTAAATCGCTGAATTCCAGCAGGCTGCGGGTTCAAGTTCGACAGCAGTTTCAAAATAGCAAACGAACCCAGATTGTCATGAAATTTAACAGGAATGTAACTCAACACTACTACTTCAATTTCAAAAAGAATCACTCAAATCCAATATGAAACGATTGAGTTATGCTATCTCAAACATGAACTCAGGCCATGTTTGCAACAGTTCAAAAACAAAAAATATACAGGCCTGAAACCATCTTGGATTCAACTTTTAGGCATGAAACAGAAGACCAAATTACCTTGGATCGAGCTGAAAATTGGTAAGCCTATAATAGAAAACATTAGCTTTCAAACAAAAAAAGAGTCATGCAATTTGGATAAAGTATGAGAAAGTTATGATGTCTCAAAGTTGAACCCAGACAGTGTTTTCACTGTAAAAATCTGGGCAAAAACATGCTCCGGACCAAAGTTTGTCAGCATATTTCTATAAGCTATATAGGTCGAAATGACCTGAAATTTGGTACGCTTATAGTAGAGAACTTCATATTTCAAAAAAAAAGAATAATCGGTGAATTCCAGTAAGAAATGAAAAAGTTATAAGCTCTCAAAGATGCAACAGAGAACAGATTTTAACAAAGAAAACTATAGGAAATTTTTATACCGCAAGTAAATATTCACTATTTTTGGCGATTTGAGCTTTACTCAGCTAGAATTTGTGAGTTTTTGTGTAAATCTTCACTGTTTTGTTTAGACTTTCTTTTCATTTCCTCTTTAATTCTCTTTCAACATTAGTCCTTTTGATGTATTGAATGTTAGGAAAATTCCTGTAACAAAATCTTTGAACTTTGGTGGAATTGAATGCCTAGTCATTGTTGTTATAGGTTCTATGTATTTTCCTTTAAGTTGAAAACCAAAAAGAAAACTTATTTCTTCCGCCGTTATTTTTATTTTTGCTTGTCCTAACAAAAATGTTTCTTCTTCTATTGAATATGATTCCATTAGAACATTTTGCTTTCTTTGTCTTTTCTTGATTTCTTTTGCTTTTATTTTGTTCTCATAGAAGACGCCGAAGAAATTGTAGAATGGAGTAGCTTTCATGAAGTCCATTCTTGGGTTAGTCATTCCTTTGTTTTTTTAGCTTAATCATTTGATATGTGGCATTTAGTCTACATCTATAAGCTGCAGTTCTTGATTTTTTGTCTCCATTTGCTTCTTCTAGGTTTGATGTTTCCTAAAAAAAATATATTTGTTAACAATATTTTCAAGTACCCTACTATATAGTAGAAGTTTTTCTTAATTTTTAAATTTGATTTTAACAATGATATTATATAAAAGTTTGTGAAAGCACTAATTTTTAAATATATTTGCAAGCATGACACTTCACAATATCATATTAAACTGAATTTACCTAAATATGATAAATAAAACTGACGCTAAGAATCTGATATGGTATATCTGTCAAAATTGTGCCAACATGCACTACTACTATTTAATGTCATTTTCAGAATATTCTATAATGCATTAATTGAGATCGAAACTTATACTAATACTATAAAGTGTCAAATTTTTAATAAGCAATGTTCTAATTTATGCAAATCATTTGTATTTAACATTAACTGAAACAAACTTCTTGTTCATACAACCGATATAATTGTACTACATAGTATCAATTTACAAATCTAATTCCAAAACTTTTGTAAAACATTTACATTGAAATAATTTACTCATTGCTACTACACGGTGTCGTTTTATTTGTAAACTATAATACGGAATATGATACTTCAATTGATTTCTAAATAAATCCTTTACCTCTTCTTCCCCAAGCTTTGTGCCATTAGTATTTTTCTTTACTTTGTTCAGTTGATCTGTATGTTCATTTTCTTTTTCAGCTTGCTGTTAAAAATCATTTTAAACCTAAAAAGGATACTACAAAATATCATAATTACCATAGTCTCTATAACCAGTTCATGCTTTCGCTTGGATCTTCTTTCTCTTTTTTGAATTTAGTCGTCGACGGTTTGCCCTACTTTTGTCGACTTCGATGCAGCATTTAAGGTATCAGTTTCTTCAGCATTTTCGCTAGTAGAAGCTATATTTTTCTTTTTAATGCCATTAGAACTATGATTTAATGGATTTCTAAGTCCTAGGTTTTACTGGATTTGAAAGAGAAAGTGAATTTCTAAGCATTATGTTTTATTAGATTTGAGAGAGAAAATGATTAGAAACTGAATTGGAAATGAGAATGAGACTTTGGGAGGAACGGTAAATGTTTTCAGCGGGATATGATATTGTCCTTCATGCTAAAATTAATGCTGCATGTCGTTCATGCTAATTAATTTGAATTATCCGTCCTTTATGCTTAATTCCCCTTTATATTATACTTTGAGATTTATAAGAGGAGTTTATAAATGATATTTTATAGTGGGGACTTTTAAATTGTAATTTATGAAGAGATTTATAAATAAAGTTTTTGTAAAAAATTTGTAAATGTTGTAAATATGAAAGAGTATATCAAAAGGAATTTTATAAAAGAGTTTATTTATAAAAGAAATTTGATTTTCCTAAATGACCTTCTTAATTATGGTGGTATGAAACATTCTTTTTCATACTCAACACCGAAGGAATAGTGTTTTGGGTTATTAGTATCTCTTTTTAAAATGACATTGTTCAACCCAAATAAGTATAGTTTTGGGAAGTGAAATCTTTAATAGTATTTTGGGAATATACTTATACTGATGATATAAGTATATGGATAATTTTACAGGCATTGAAAGAGGTAAATGAACAGTGAAGGAGTAAAATACATAGGTATGTCTTTGTAAAAAAGTATTTTGATGCAAGTATTTACAAAGTGGTTTTAATTATCAAAATGATTAATTAAAGAGGCTTAGCGGTTGCTTAGGGCTTTTCCATGCTCGGTTAAATCTCTGGTTGAATTGTTTGTTATTTGATAGTTAAATAACAGACTATCAAATGTTAGCTAGTTATCAAATTATCATTGTTGGTTCAAAGAGACCGAGATTGGATATGTTATCCGAAAACCACTTCGAACTAGCATAAGCGTTCGAATTGAAGACCACCTGAAGATGATGAAATCAAAGAGGAAGATCTTTGAAGTGCAAGGGCTAATTGCTACTAATCTTGAGGGTGATTCCAAAATAGATGTAGTAGAAGTAGTGCCTTTGGTTTGATCATATCCTTAATAACTTGTATGGATGAATGATGGCACTGCGTTTGCTGCTTGGAGGGCAGTGTTAGCATTCCAAGTGGAATTGCTATATAAAAGGTAAAGCGTAGCCTCTAGCCTCACCAACCGGGAATGACTAAAACATGGGATATGCCGCAAGGCTATGTGGGTTGCACCCATTAGGATATTATCACACCCTTCTAGATTATTATTTATGGATTTGGTTGTGCATGAGAGCTCTCAGAGATGGTTGCAAAGAAACCGAGGTGATGGAATATTCGATACTATCTAGCAAGAAATAGGCTAGTCTTTCCAAGCAGGGGTCGATAGGTTCGAACTTTGTACATTTTATCTAGAGGTGTACTGTGACAGGCGGTACCCAAGTAGCTTTGTCATTGATGCAATCCATTCTCCAATAAGCGCTGTATGGACTTAGGTGTGCCCAACTATGCTAGAACGTGAGATGCAAGCATTCCGACTATATTCATAATTTATTTTAAACCCAAGGCACTATTATAATATCATAGGATTTTTCTATAAAATAGTTTGGTTATCGTAAGGTAAAAACTCGTTCGTGTTTATGTGCGGCGTGGTCTTACGAGATACCTTTTATTTTAAAAGGTTTTTTAAGATATAATAAATTTTCTTATGATTTGAGTTTTTCATGCTGGTTTACCAGACTGATTCTGGTGTTATTTTCTTATATGCTTAGGTCAGATTCGAGTATTTTTCAGAGTTAGCTGCAGATGCTTTGGAGCTTCAGGAATCGAGTTGGATGCCTAAGAGGTATTTTCGTATTTTATTTTTGCTGTGTTATATTGATCATGTTTTATCAGCATTTGTAAGGACAGACTGTTATAACTATCCAGACTGATGATAGGTTAGACTATGATGTTGTTTGTGTATTGAAGGATTTTCTTTTGTAAAGATGAATTTGGAATATCATATATTATTCATCATGTTGTGAGATTTAGTTATGTTGTTTTCTTTTTCCTTTCACCTAATAATCTGTCTTTCCGGCACTTGGATGCTCGGCACGTGAATACTGTGGATGTATTAGTGTCGACTTCTAAGAATCGAAAAGACGGGTCATTACAGCGGCGTAGATTCAAATTGAGGTTTTTGATTTGTTGACCAACTTGTGCAATTGAAAATGCAAAATGATAGTGCTCAATGAAGGGAGCCTCATTTGGATTTGATTTGATGATTGGACCAGCGAGGAAGGCAAAATTCACCTTGAAAGCTCATGGCACTGCCGATTTTGGAAGAGAAATTCCGATGGTTGGTCGCGTCTCTGGTGGAGGTGTTGCTCGTGTTGGTAGTAGTGGAGGTTCCAAGCAAAGTGGTGGCACTCGTTTGGCTTATTATCGCACGACGACGGTGAATTTTTTGGTCAAAGTTGATTGGTGACAGGGCGATCTGATTTGGAGAAGAAGGTTAAAATTTTATTAAGCCTCTATTGATTTTATTATTGACAAAATAAATCCTGAAACTTCTAGCTTGAATAACTTTTTCATACGAATTCTGATTCACGTGCGGTTTCTTTCGTTGAACTCATGGTGGAATTCCAAACGATTTGATGCTGAATTTGTTGAGTTTGGAGATTGTTTGCAAAAGAATATTTGTATGGTTAATTTAATTTAATTAATTGAATTTAAAAATATTAAACGCATATCAATTAATAAAAAAATTACAATTATTGATCTGTGTTGTCATAGATGTTGCAAATATTTTGGATATGTTTAGCCTTGGGTTGATTGTTTATTCTTGATTGTTGTAGTATTGGATTTGTTATTGTAATTAATTATGGATAAGAAATATGACTGTAATTAATTAAAGTAAAATGGGTGAAATTGTATAATAAAGAGGGAAAATTGCATAGACAAACGATAAATAAGGTTATTTATAGTTTTCGTATAATATTTGTAAATAACAGTGGTTTAATGAGTTAAAATTAAAATTAGGGAAAGAAATTTAATATGATTATTATTTATGAAATTATAGAGAAATATAAGTAATAATGAAAAATATGTTTTTAACTAAAATCAGAAGGTATATTATTATTATTATTATTATTATTATTTAATGATGTGAAAATTCCCTGAGTATGTGAGATTTCATAACTAGTAATAAATTAATTTTGGAAAATATTATAAAGGTTTAGTATCTATAATTATTTTGACATAAAATAATGATATTATTGTTTTGAAAAGTAATTTGATGTAAATTATTATTTTATGTTTTAAGATATTTGAAGTAATGAGATTACAATAAAGTATTTTGAAGTATATTATCATTTTGAAATAATTATTATTGTTTTGAAATAAATAAAGGCGCTTTTATAATAAACAATAATAAAATGATTTTATACTTAAGAGAAAACGATGATCGTAAATATGATGTTTTGGATGGATGTAACATGTAACTAATGGTTGAATTTATTTATCACATATATTGTCTTATGATAATGAAATCGCATTTGGATGTGTATGTATTGTTCCATTATTATTACGTTGTGCGTAGTTAACTATGATTTTATCGTGTTGATGTTTGTGTTACTAATATAATGGTTTAACACACATTTGAAGACTTGATATTTGTGTCACTAATATAGTGGTTTAGTACACATTTGATTGATTTATACACTACAAGATACACAGTCCTACGCGATGGCTAATTTCCGTCGACGGTCGTCACTACCCGTCGCCAACCGACGGAAAAAACCGCCGCTTTTTTAGTCATCAATAAAAGAAAGAGGGATGGCCTTAGAGATGGCCTCGTCGATGGCTTTTGGACGGTAAGCGATGTTATAAACAGTCGCTAGCCGTCTATAATTGATGGACACATGTCATGGTTCTGTGCATCACGAATGTGCCACTGGATCATCATTTGTCGTCGCTAGCCATCTCTAACCTGCCACCAATAAATTGTCGCTAACTTGTAAGTTACGTTTTACAAAAAAACCTCTATTTCAACCATCAAACCCCACACGCACACACGCGCACGCGCGCACACACACACATATATTCATTTGTCTATTCACCTCATATACAACACATATAAACCCAATTTTACCAGTACAAACATTGCATACATTGCATAATATCAGACTTATCACACAAAACTAAATTTATATCATAAAAATCCATATTTACATAAACATTACATCAAATAACACAACCACACCTACAAATCATCATTTCCATTAAACAACACAATCATCAAACATCCACAAAAACCCAAGTTTAACCATCAAACCTCAAACATCCACAACAACACAACCATCAAACATGTATCAAATTCATCAAAACATATCAAATAAGTACAAAACAAAACAATCAAACATCCATTAAAAAATACAACCATACCTAGTCATCCTCATTTCCATCATTTCCTGACCCCTGTTAAGGAAATGTCCCGTGTAGTTCCATGTATGCCGCAATACGCTCATCTAGTAGCATAGTCAATCCACTCTTCCACCAATCGTTCAATTCTGCTATCTGAGCTCTTAACTGTGTTATCTCCTCCACGGTCTGTGATTTTCTATAATCATCCTGAGAAGTCCTCGCCTATAAATTAGTTAATAGCTAGTTATAATTTACATGTAATATTAAATAAAATTTATAAATTAGTTAATTAAGTAGTTAAACTTAATAAAAATTATCTCCTGATTACCGTAACCGCAGCGTCTGTTCTACATTGGCCTGTCGGTCACATCATCAAAAATCATACCCTCCTGCTCAACGGTTAACTCATGTCGACCAGTCGCCTCCGGCGCTCGAGCTTGCTCCATTTCAAACTTTTCCTGTAATTAGAAATAGAATTTTACCAAAATAAATATTCAATTTATGACTTATGTAATGTGAAATAAGAGGAAAAAAATTAAAGCATGTTTACCATGATAGCTTGTGATTTGGGGTCTATCTAAGTAAATGATACCGAGCCATCTTCATTAGTGTGCTCGATGGCATACGAGCAAGTGAAGACCTCCAAATATGTAGGGTCACGACCCCTCTCTTTCACTTGAAATTATATATGATTAAGCAATGTATATATATGATTACATAATGTTTAAGTATTTTATAATTATAATTTATAAATTTACCATTTTCTTCCGATATTGTTGGAAGGATTTTACAACTCTTGGGCAAATGATAGGTTTCAAGCTTAATTTTTTTTCTGGCCACTTTTTCACTAATCCAATCTTATGGATTGGATCAACACATTACCAGTATCAGTTGTTCGAATTTGGTCTCATTTGAAGGTTTTCTGGCCTTCGAATGAAGGACTTTTAGTCTGAATGTCGACAAACGGCTATAAATTTAAAATTCAAGATTAAAACCCTATAGTTGTTTATTTTATAATGATCTTTTGGAAATAGGTGCAAAATACTTTAGATCGAAATAAGATCCAATAAATTTATTTTTCTGCTGAATATTTTATTTTATATAATTTTATCATACTAAATACAGTTAAAAATTCATAATTAATTACCCAACGGTTTAAAAAATATATTTTAATTCGTAAAAATGTTACACATAATCAACTTTGTTGAAGTTTCTGAATGAGCATAGATTGGTTGTGCGAGTTAGATTTTCAGTAACGATAAATATTCGAACTACACGAAGATTGATCATCGAAAATGCTAATTATCCGATCATAAGCCGTCGCTAGGTTGAATGGCTGTGCTAAAATATCTTGTTACTTTTTAGGAACTAAATTAGTATTTTTAAACATTTTTTAAAATGTAATGGGAATAAAATAAATAAATTAATTAATTATTTGGTTAATTAATATAATGGCTAGTCGTTGCTAGTCGTTGGAATGTATCAACAGATCGTCGACGGTCATCTCCCCTACCGCCACTATTTGATGTGTGTCTTGTAGTGATACTTATATTGATGGAGTATTACTAGTAGTGATAATTAGTATATGTAAGTATATATGTTGTGATTGGTTTATTTGACGTTGGGATTGCCATTGTGTGTTTCCAAATGTTTGTAATGTTCAATAGTTAAGTGTGTTATTATTGTTGTTACCCCATATCTTATACTATATATATAAAAGATGGATCTCTCTTAACATCTTTTCTTTTTTCTCATAATTTTATCTTATACTATATACACAAAAGATGGATCCCTCCCATATGGTTTAATTGATAAATTATACATAATTTTATCTTATACTATGTACATAAAAGTTATTATTGGTTTATTTGATGTTGGGATTAACAATATGTGTTCCCAAATGTTTGTAATGTTTAATGGCTAAGTGTGTTATTATTGATGTTACCCCGTATCTTATACTATATACATAAAAGATGGATCTCTCTTAATATCTTTTCTTTTTTCTCATAATTTTATCTTATACTATATACATAAAAGATCGATCTCTCCCAATTCCTTTTCTTTTTTCTCATAATTTTAGAATTGAAATCTTTAATTTTCCTTGATTCTTGTGTATATTTTCATGTTTGTCCTTTTAAATCTTCATATTTAACAAACTTGAATATATTCAGGTATAAAATCATGTCCCTTTAACTTCTCCTTTTATTAAATTTACTCATTATGTTAAATTATATTTTATTTCTCTACAAATTTCAAACCATAACCAAAAGTCTTTTTTTCTCATAAAGATAAAATATTTATTCTCATTTTTTTCCTTCTTTCATTTTAGTTACTCTTTAATCTCAAGCTCTACAATTTACACTATACACATAAAAAATGGATCTCTGCTAAAAATATTTCTTTTTTCTCATTATCTTATACTGTACACATAAAAGATGGATCTCTCCTAAAAAGGTTTCTTTTTTCTCATTATTTTAGAATTAAAATCCTTATTTCTCCTTGATTCATGTGTATATTTTCACATTTTCCCCTCTAAATTTAACAAGCTTTGATATATTTGGATGTAACACCATGTTCCATTAACATCCCCTTCTGTTAAATTTACTCATTATGTTAAATTCTATTTTATTTCACTATAAATTTCAAACACTAACAGTAGTTTCTCTTTTCTCATCGAATATAAATATTTGTTCTCTTCTTATTCTTCTTTCGTTTTAGTTCCTTTTTAATCCCAGGCTCTAAAAGGACTCAAAATCGTATCACCATTTAATTAGTACTATTCAAACAACAGAAGATCACATTATATGATGGTAAGTTTTAAAGTTTGGTGGTATTCAACTCTCTTTCCTCCAAAATTCACTAGATTTCGCTAAATATAGTTTAATTTAGTATTTTATATTCTATATGTAACAACCCGTACCTCCATGGGCTTAAATTTCGACGAAAATAGAAATTCAAGTCCATCAAAGCACATATCGTTGGATTTGGTACCTACAAATAAGCATGAGCATTACCAGAGATTGATAGAAATGCAAACTCACAGTGGAAACAATAATAGAATAAGAATACGGACTATGGCTACTATCTTGGAATTAATAGTATTCCTTAGATAGCAGATTGTCACATCAGCATCGAGCATGAGAGAAAAAGAAGACTTCTCCAACACCACCCAATACTTCCAAACCTATTGTCACTTAATACTTCTAGATACGAAGCGGACTTCTAGAATTATCATAAAATACTTTTAAAAGAGAAATAGGCAAACTCTGCCATTTAAGACTTCAATCAAGTTAGACCCCGTCATTTAAGACCTAGTCCCTAGGTGGTTTTCTAAAAATATTGTCAATGGTTGGTGGGTCCTACTACAAAGACTTCTAACCACTATTTAAGGCTTCCAACATTTAATGTCCAATTATTACTGCATCCATCGCCGATAAAATCATAGCCATGTAATAGACAGTACCCAAGCCACTTAATACCTTTAAAAGGGCTAGGTGGACTTCTAACCATTTAATACCTATATTCTAGGCAGGTCACAACACTTAATACTTATCCCCAGACGGGCTCCTCACTGGTACTACCGTTATTGGCCTTAGCAATATGAGAGACTGTACCTAAGCCACTTAATACCTCATTAATAAGGACTAGCTAGACTCCTGACCATATAACACCTATTTATATGTAGGCTTTTGTCATTTAATACCTAACCCCAATGCGGATTCCTCACTGGTACTATCTAGCTAACACTGCTTGGAAATCTCTTGGGCTACTTAATACTTCTTTTTTAGGAAAGAGGCGGACCCTACAGTCACTTAATACCTCAAACATGAAGCGAACCCTTCCCGACATATCCATTATCACTCTTAATTATAAATATTGAATCTCAAAAGGTTACTTCTTTTGGTAGGAAGGCGGGTCCTACAGCCACTTAATACCTCAACACTGAAGTAAACCCTTTTGAGATGTCCTTATTTATTTGGAATCTCACCAGGTTTCTTAATACTTCCTTTTAGGAGAAAGGCGGACCCTACAGCCACTTAATACCTCAAACCAGAAGCAAACCGCTATGGAGATATCCCTCATCGCTCTTAATTCCCAATTGGGACCATTTAATACTTTCCAATTAAGGAAGCAGGCCCAATCTCTCACGTCGTCATGGGTCCTAGGATTAGTGATATCTCACATTAGTAGAAGTGCACCCGACTATTGGCGACCTCAAAGTGAAGGGCAGTCTTCTATCAAGTGACTGTATTGACCTCGCATCACTAACCTACTAAGTCCAATTAACCATCCTAAGTCTTTACATATATTATCTTAGGTAGACATTGGACGTAGCTTACTTATTCCTTTTTTATTTAAGGCAATAAGATTTACCTTAAATACTTATCTAACCATAAATCCTCGTTTAATGCCCATAAATGTCAATTTGTCCATAAAATCTTGACGAACATTTGCTAAGACATTTATGTATGATTACTAGTTTCAAATTAATAACTTTTTATTTCTATTCCATTTTTATCAGTTCCATTAATCCATTTACCCTATAAAATTATTGCAACTCTCATATTTATTACCATTTATTTTCCACTTATTGGAGTTACAATCTTTTTAATTCCTTTCCTATTAGTTAATTATCCTAAATGCGAATATTACGTGCAAGCGTCGTTGTTAGCTAAGTTTTATTATTATAAGCACAGTAAATTACGTACAAATATCTACTTTTATCAAATATATTCTAGCCATATATCTTCACTAGAATATTCTTTTCCATGTTCAATTATTGGAATCATATATAAAAATATTACCTACTATAAATTCCATAAATTAGCTCAAAACGAAAGATTTAACTTTAAAAGATTACATTGTTTGAAATTACAAGGAATAATCATTTCTTTTTATTACAAAAATAGACGGTGTAAACTACAATGAATTCATACTTTACACGTCCCTTTCTCTTTCTATTTGCATCTACATCTTGTTAGATCAAATATTGTATTTTTCTAAAAGGGAAAGAAATCAAACTAATTTACAAATATTAAACGAATCTAAATTCCAACAATTCCGAATATAGAAAAGTTTACATTCTAACAAGATAAGGGTAATAATCCAAATTCATAATATTATTATACAACCTATTTCAGATCTGAAATAAATTTCATTCAAATCAATATTCCAAATTCATACCTTTGTGACTGATTTCCAGATCATGTTGTAAACAATTCTAAATCAATTCATAAACATGAATATGTAGGCAATATTTATTATATTCCTTATATTAAATTTGTTACCTACAACCCATATACAATAATCCAGTTAGGCATAAAAATCAAATAAACACCAACAGAACCATTTTCATATTATAACATTCTATAAAATTTCCCACTCACCTTTCAAAAGCGATCCAAATCTCCAAATCTGAAGTAGAACCATTGATTCATCTCAAAATATTTTTAATCCAAGACATATATATAAAAGGATGTGTACATACATTAGAATTATAGATCTGGGAAGAGATTTGGGATTGAGAGAGAAAATAGATACAAATACATACATACATACATACATTACCTCAAATACGTGTATAGTTGATTCTTTTCTCTTTTTCTTTTTATTAGATTTATATTTTTCTCCTATTTCTATGAATATAAATATCTTATTTTTATAATTTAGAAAGAAAGTGGAGAAGAAGAAATGGTAGAGCTTCGCTACTGCCTTTAGAAAAATATAAGAAGAGAAGGGATGGCTAGGCATGAATTTATAAGCGCTAGAATCAACCAGAACCATTGGACCGAAATATATTAAATCCGGGCTATAGGGCCTAGGCTAACCCTCGCCGCCTGAAGGTGACCGGTCGACCGCCCATGGAGCACCGGTCGACCGCTAGGGGTCGACCTGTCCCAATGATAGGTCGGCCTGTGGGCCCATGCGATTAATTAATAAACGTTAATTTTTCTTATTTATTTATTTTCTTTCCGAATTCGTTTTTTGTTCGTAACTTCTTCATTTGGACTCCGATCGCAAAACTCCAAATATGAAAGTTGCTTAGAATTTCGCCACGAACGCAATTGTGCAAGTTTCGTGGTCAAATTCCATCGTTTGAACAAATTCCTTTTTGGAGTCTAATTAATTGACCAACTAACTAATTAAATAACTAATGCCAAATTATGGGGTGTTACATTCTTCACCCCTTAAAAATAATTTCGTCCTCGAAATTTCAATAATAACTAAGTTATGATTTTGGCTCCTAATTATCCTAAATCACACAACCATTGAGTGTACAACAATTTTGCAACCAAACGTGCACAAGCGCATAGTGTATTATTGTATCACTACACAGAAAATATATATGCAGATTGATCCTAAATTGGATCCTCCTATATGAATGCATTTCTTTTGAAAACATTTTTGGAAACATGATGCAAACAACCTACATATATACTGGCAGTTTTATATGTATGCAGCTTTTTGAAAAATCTTTTCAACCAAAACCGCTATACTCATACTTCTACGAATAGAAGTATGAAGCAACCAATTTTGCATCCACTTCATACCATCCAATAATTTAACGCATCGAAAATCGCTTCCTAAATTTTACTCCTATGCTGAAAAAAGGAATTTAGATGAAAAATTTAACATTCTTACTACATTATAATCTTTCTATTCCCACAGTACAGTGGAAATTTCCTCGCTGCCCCGGATTGTAGTCGAATTTTCCATGCACAAAACAAAAAAGGAGGCCTATTTCAAGCTCTAAAACGGAATTAAGCCTAAAGATAGACTCGTGCGCGTCGTTGACAAGGTATGGAAATAAAAATTTCAAGGCTGAAACAGCTTTTCCCTTGTTATCGCTTTCATTTATTGCATCATCGACCCTAATGCACTACTAAATTTGCAAATTCTAACTTTATTTTCCTTTCCTACGTCTTTCATGGGGCCTTCAAAATTAAAGATTTCACAAAAATCTTTCTTGCTTTTCCAATTTATACGTCATTTGGAAAATAAAATCCCAAATTTTTTGGACTAAAACTCTAAAAAATAATACAAGAGTCAAAAATAACTAAAACACAAAAAAAAATCTTTTTTTTTTAAAAAGCGAAATTTCAAATCAAGGGGAAAATTTTCAAAATATTTTCCTTCTTAAAATTTTGATAAATCCAGTCACACTTCAGTGTAGTCAGAAGTTGGTTATGCACTAAACGCATAAACCAAATTCCAAAATTCTACAACTAACCTTTACCCAAAAACATGATATTTTATTTAAAAATGTCATCACATTTATTATTCAAAATTTTTAGCTTTTAAGGAACATGAGTAATGACCCATGATATCAAAACAACTTTATCATGTCCTTTGCTAAATTTTTTAGCTATTCTAAACTTCCAGTCTTATATTGAATTTACTGTTAGTCAATTGTTTTTATGAGATTCCCATATTTATACTGCTTCTTTACTATGCATATATAGGAGCACTTCGCATATCCAGAAATAATAATACAGTAAATAAATAGAAACTCATAAAAATTCGTGCGTGTCTTTTACAAGAGACAACTAATAGTTACAGCCCAAACAACCTATAGAAATAGGATAAATGCTGGAAATAAAAGATACAACAATCCAAAATAAAACACTACCTACGAACTGTGAGAAGGTCTTGCTCCACGACAGGTGCTCAAACCATTGTCGCCACCAGGGAATGGTCATAGCATGGCAGCTATGCACCCAATCTCATGCCCCTGGTACTGTTGCCGCTCCGCCCTAACCTCTTGGAGCTCTGCCTGAACCTGACGGATAGCAACAAGCTCAGGACTCAAGTATCCCTCGGCGCCCTACGATATCCCCTGCTGTTGGTGGTGTTGCTCTGGTGTTGGTATAGGTGGTGCAGCTGGCGGTAAAGGAATATTCATCCTCTTAATAGTGGTCCGGTCGATGGCGGGAGGGACCTTCCTCACTACCGGCTCTCTGCTCAAATTTACTTCGTAATGCCTAGACACTCGAGTGAGCAAGTGGCAAAATGGAAAGTGAGTCCTCAAGATACCAACTCCCTGATCGACCATAGGAAGCAACCAACCATGAGCCCAACTGATGGCTTTGCCGCCAATTAAGCATAGGCGGCTCTCCGCACTGAGGTATAGATCTAGTTGAGACTTCCCATTTTTGGAATGATGTTGTGCTGAATGATGCGACGATAAGAAGGGAAATCGATCGCTAATTGTCGGTCCTCCAATCACCGACATTTCTAGAAAATATCTGCTGTAAAATCTTAGGATCAGCCATCTCTATGTTTTCCATGTCCGCGCTTACTGCAGATATCTCCAAAATCCCAGCGAGTTGATCATCTGTTATCTAGATCCAAGCTCCCTTCACATAGGATTCAATATAGCTGTTGCCATCATCAAAATTATGCGCCATATTTGCATCAAAAAGACGAATGCAACGCGGGTAATATTCCTGCTCATAAGTCTTGAGTGGAGGATCGGTGCATGTCTTGACATGACGAAAAGCTCTTCAAGCCCAAGAGCGGTGAAATCTCCAAATTTCACTGGTTTTTCATGGAGAAAATCAAAGTCAGCCATTCTGAGATAAGTGGCGATCTTCCGCTCGCTCCGGTCAAGCCAAGCGGCTTCTTGCGGAGTAAGGCCGCGAGGATGAGAGAAAGAGCCATCGGTGCGGGGTGGTGCCATAGGCTAAAAAGAGGAGAGGAAGGCTCAACCTTGGGGTAAGGGCTGGGCCCCCCTCCTTCCCCTTTCCTACCCACCCAGGAGGGGTCGTCGATCATTTTTCCAGTTGTGACCACCGCGATTCGGAACTGTCTCGGCCTCCGAACCGGGGGTCGACCTGAGAATTTCTACGTTCGACCCGTGCACGCAAAGCGTCAACCAAGCAGGCACCGAGGAGGAGAGGAAGGCTCGACCGAGGGGTAAGGGCCGGGCCCCCATCCTCCCCCTTCCCCACCTACGTAGGGAGGTCGCTGATCGTTTATCCAGTTGGGACCGCTGTGATCCGAAACCGTATCGTCCTCCGAACCAGGGGTCGACCCGGGAATTTCTGCGTTCGGCCCGTGCACGCAAAGCGCTAACCAAGCAGGCACCGAGGAGGAGTGGAAGGCTCGATCGAGAGGTAAGGGCCGGGCCTCCCTCCTCCCCCAACCACCCAAGGGGGGTCACCGATCATTTTTCCACTTGGGACCGCCGCGATTCGAAACTGTCTCGGCCTCGGAACCTGAAGTCGACCTGGGAATTTCGACGTTCGGCCCACGCACGCAAAGCGCCAACCAAGCAGTCACTATTGAAGAGGAGAGGAAGGCTCGACCGAGGGGTAAGGGCCGGGCCCTCCTCCTCCCCTTTCCCCACCCACCTAGTGGGGTCACCGATCATTTTTCCAGTTGGGACCGCCGTGATCCAAAACCATCTCGGCCTCCAAACCGGGAATATCTACGTTCGGCCCGCGCGCGCAAAGCGCCAACCAAGTAGGCACCGAGGAGGAGAGGAAGGCTCGACCGAGGGGTAAGGGTTGGGGCCCCCTCCTCACTCCCCTACCCAAAGGGGGGGTCACCGATCGGTTTTCCAGTTCAGACCGCCATGATCCGAAACCGTCTCGGCCTCCGAACCGAGGGTCGACTCGGAAATTTCTGCGTCCGGCCCGCGCACGCAAAGTGCAAACTTAGCAGGCACCGAGGATGAGAGGAAGGCTAGACCGAGGGGTAAAGACCGAGCCCCCCTCCTCCCCATTCCCATGCACCCAGGGGGGGATCTTCGATCGTTTTTCCAGTTGGGACAGCCGTGATCCGAAACCGTCTCGGCCTCCGAACCGGGGTCGTTTTGGGAATTTCTGCGTTCGGCTCGCGCGTGCAAAGCACCAACCATGCAGGCACCGAGGAGGAAAGGAAGGCTCGACCGAGGGTTAAGGGCCAGGCCCTCTCCTCCCACTTACCTACCCACCCAAGGGGGTCACCAATCATTTTTCCAATTGGGACCACCGCGACTCGAAACCGTCTCGACCTCCGAACCGGGGGTCAACTTGGGAATTTCTACGTTCGGCCCGCACGCGCAAAGCGCCAACCAAGCAGGCACCGAGGAGGAGAGGAAGGCACAACTGAGGGGTATGGGCCGGACCTCCCTTCTCTCCCTTCCGCACCCACCCAATAGGGGTCGCCGATCGTTTTTCCAGTTGGGACTGCTGCGATCCGGAACCGTCTCGGCCTCCGAACTGGGGGTCGACCCGGGAATTTCTACGTTAAACCTGCGCACGCAAAGCGCCAACCAAGCAGGCACCGAGGAGGAGAGGAAGGCTCGACCGAGGGGTAGGGCCAATCCACCCTCCTTCCCCTTCCCCACACACCCAGGGGGGTTGCCAATCGTTTTTCTAGTTGGGACAACCGCGATCTGAAACCATCTCGGCCTCCGAAACGGGGGCCAACCCGAGAATTTCTACGTTCGACCCACGCGTGCAAAGCACCAACCAAGTAGGCACCGAGGAGGAGAGGAAGGCTCGACCGAGGGGTAAGGGTCGGGCCCTCCTCCTCCCCCTTCCCCACACACCCAGTGGGGTCGCCAATCGTTTTACTAGGTGGGACCGCCGCGATTCGAAACCATCTCGGCCTCCTAACCGGGGGCTGACCCGGGAATTTCTGCATTCGGCCCCCGCGTGCAAAGCGGCAACTAAGCAGGCATCGAGGAGGAGAGGAAGGCTTGACCGAGGGGTAAGGTTGGGCCCCCTTCTCCCCCTTCCCCACCCACCCAGAAGGGATCGCCGATCATTTTCCCAATTGGGACCACCGCGATCCGGAACCGTCTCAGCCTCTGAACCGAGGGTCGACCCGGGAATTTCTGCATTAGGCCCGCGTGCGCAAAGCGCCAACCAAGCAGGCATCGAAGAGGAGAGGAAGGCTCGACCGAGGGGTACGTGGAGGAAGGGGGAGGTGGAAATGAGGTTCGACTGAAAATGGAGAGGAGGAAGAGAATGAGGAGGGTGCGATGGTTGATGTTTTGGATGCAACTTATAGTTGCGTTCTAGGTTCTTGTTCAGCCCGAATCAGCCTAGCGTTTGACAGCTTTAGGTAAACTAGTCGACCACTTGCGGTCGACCGCTGGCCCGAATTTGGGCATAGCATGAACCTGGACCAAATAGGGCCGGGTTAAATTAATTAATATTCTAATGACCGTTTCACACACCATCTTCAACTTAACTCATGCAGAAAACTTCTACCTTCCACACGATGGTATCCACCTCACAGTGTAAGCCCCTCCTTGGTAAGATTACGATAGCCTCTACAAAACTGTTGCGACCAACAACACTTCTACCTAACCTGTAGGATGTTATGAGGAGGGGGTCAGAACAAAAGTTCCGGTGAATGGATAAGTTATATACTTCTAGGCTTAATTCTACGTATATCGTTTTATTTCCATTTACTCTTATATTAGATTCATTAGGTCAAAATATTCTCACCTCTAATCGTGAACCGTGCCCATCTACTCCATAGTAGATAAAAACCTAATAACTAATATATACATATATGTATCTATATGCCCAATGACCCTATTGGTCCTAGGTTCCACCCATGGTACTTTCCATATCTTCCTCGAAAAGAGCTCCATCGTCTAGCTTTGAGAGCATTCCATAACTACATCTGTAAATGACAGCTTCGTAAGGCCTACAATACAGATACTCCGCTACTTACTATGAAAACATAAATCGCGTTCGCACTAGTCTATATCAGTGCTCGAACATCCACAAGGTATCACCCAGTGCGTACATTGAGGACTACATAATCGTTCTGTCTACTATCTGAATTCCGCCAACAAGGTCTGCCTTGTACAGAACTCAGTCGGGGATTTTCTATATCTGTAAAGGACAGCTTCTTTAGGCCTACAATAAAGATATTCTAGTTGGTATGTCCCTTTCTCATCATGGCTAGGGCCCAACGCAGCCACCCATCAACTGATCGAAAGACTTCTAAAGAGTTAAGTGGTCGTGCCCTACTGCAAACAATCTAACATCCAATTGGCGGTGTCCCTCCATCCAATGTCTCGATAGTAAAAGTATCATTGGAATGTTGTTTAACTTTAGTCTTTCCCGAACTCACTCTTGGTTTTGATGTTGGCCAATATCCGCATGCGACTATCCTTAACCTTACTTGTAAGTACTGGACATACGAATATCCTACTTCGAACACCAAGCCCTTCTGACTGCCTACAAAGGATCTGCTTTATTAGGCCTACAATGCAAATGCAATCAAGGCATACTCTTTTGATGGAAGACCTACAGACCTGCCTCCGGGGATGCAGCTTCATTAGGCTTACCCAGAGGGCCATCCTAGAGTATCCTCACGTCCCGTTGAATTCTCGTACTTCCTTCTAGCCCAAAATCACTAAGTTGGACGTGCTTCTCAATTTCTGAAATCCGTGATGAACTGCTTTGTTAGGCGCTTCATTCTTTGGGCTGCTCCAAACGCATTTCGATTCTTTGATTAGACCCTAAGTCTAATCTTTTTAATTTGCGTTTAGTTTGCTTTCTTATTCCGTTGGCTATCTATTTTAATTTAATTAGCATATTCTTGTTGTCGTCTCACTTCTAACTATTGTGAGATAACCGTATGTCTAATAGGGAATGCTGTTAGTATGAGCCACATTTACTATCTTGCTTATTTAACTTAATATATAAATTCTTAAGTTCCTTAAAATAAGCTTGTTTTATTATTTCTGTTTTATTTGCTTATCAACTTAATATAATTTGTTTAAATAAGCTTCTATCATTATTCTCTACTATCATCACTTACCAATTTATTTTAAGTCTCACGATAAGCTTTTCCGTTCTTATTTCATAATTATAACCTATGTTATAATTCTACTTAGAATTGTTACTTTTTTTTCTTTTATAGTCCCTTATACAATTACCAACATTTCTTGCCTAGTCTGCCTTCTTTTATTATGATATAGATTTTTCTTTAATTCCCTAAAATTACATGATTCACTTATCATAATAATTTCCTAGTTAAATAGCCTGCGCAGTAAATGCAGACTTAGTCTCCTTAAATTCCTTTATAGCCTCAATTTCTTAAATTAATAATTTTCTTGTTTCAAATCATACTTTACTTTATTGTCCGATATTTTAGGAAGTAATTCTATTTTATCTAATTGGTTATGAAGACTATATAATCCATTTCCATATCCTAATATTGAATAACACTATAAACAATAATCCGTAACTGCAAGGTGTCTCTTTTACTATTTTGGAGTGGTGTAAAATACAGTGGTTTCTCTATTTTACACTAATTTCCCCTTTTTATTTCTTTTATTCTAGCAGTTACGTTTATCGTTATCTTTTAGATATTAAGTTATGGGAATGTATCCTATTTTCTAAACCAACCAATTAATCTAATAATTACCCTCAAATTTACTTTTCCTTTTTTAATGCAATTTATTACAGTAATTCTATCTCTCAACTTTTATTATTTTACATCTAATTTCTTTCATTTTAGTTTTCTTAATTATATAACCCATATTCACGTTTAATCTATTCTAATCCATACGCGAAGAAAGAAAAGAGGGGGGGGGGGTAGAAAAAAACCGACGCTTGCATAAAAATCCAAAACGTAGAAAAAGATGTAAATACGGTAGTTTTCTTATAGTTTAGTCTAATTTAATTAATATGATTAATTACCGAATAAAATTTTCTAAACGGTAATCTAACGATAATATATCTTAAACTTAAAAGATATATAAATAAATCCACTCACCTGTCGTTCTTACCTTCATTTGTGCTTTGCCTGGTTCCACAGTCCTTCTGGATCCCCTTCTTCAAAGGCGTATAGTATTTTAATTTAGAAGATCCTCTCCCTAGAAATTATTTTCTTTTTAGGGTTCAGCCTTAGGCAATGAACCCATGGGAGAAAATATAATTGTGAGAAGATAGCTAGGCCTAGGGCCCTATTTATATTGGAGCTTGGGGATCTCAGACCGTCGGATTCTTGGATTGAACCTGGAGCCACCACGTCACTGGGTCATTCGAAGCCATAGGATTGGAGAACGTATGGCTAAGATCGTACAAAAAGAAGAAAACACATCATAGTATAAACCTGGACGAATTTTCGTCCAGATTGCACGTGGGTCGACCGGGCGGTCGACCGCCCTTAGCAAACGGTCGACCGTTGCGCCCATTGGGTCGACCAACAGGTCGGCCCATATCCGTGTTGTTATTTTTTTCGGTTCGATTACTTATTTGGTTTCGTTCTTAACTCCTTCATATTAGTTCGGTTTTATACAATTTATATATGGAAACTGATCTGAAAATTGCCCTATACGGAATGGTACAAGTTCCAAAGCCATATTTCGATAATTCCAAAATTATTTATTTTCATTACTTATCGTTATACGTTACATTGTAACTACATAAAAATGCGGGGTGTTACAAGAACTCATCATCAAAATCCAAAATCAAAAAGTAGCTAGAATCTCAACCATCAAGTCGAACGCTTTCAATCTCTAGGATTCTGCTATATGCTATACTCATGCTCTTCATCAACAGCGCTTTACGCATCGCCAGCCCTCCATGGGGTACTTTGGAGTTAGTGTGAAAATCCTAACTTTAAGATATTTCCAACCCATAGTTGCTTTGTCCATTCCTTCGGAGTGGAATACAACTACTTCTATAGTCGGAACTCAAAGAATCTAGCATAAAAATATAATATTACTATATAGGAAAGTACGAATATGTTCTCTAAATTTATCCTAATTCCTTTGATCTACTAACCTAGGCTTTGATACCAAATGTAACAACCCGTACCTCCATGGGCCTAAATTTCGACAAAAATAGAAATTTAAGTCCACCAAAGCACAGATCGTTGGATCTGGTACCCGCAAATAAGCTTATTAGAGATTGATAGAAATCTAAACTCATAGCAGAAACAATAATAGGGTAAGAATATTGACTATGACTGCTATCTTGGAATTAATGGTATTCTTTAGATAGCAGATTGTCACATCAACATCGAGCATGAGAGAAAAAGAAGACTTCCCCAACACATAGCACATCCAGCTCCAGTGACTCGTTCCTTTAAATCAATCATGTGGGTTGTAATGAGGAGGGACTCAGAACAATGTTCTGGTTACTGGAAAATCTATAAACCGTCTATAACATAAATTTATACCGATGGGCTTCCATTTAATAGTTATGTCCATTAAGGTTATAAATTCTAATCGAACCTTGCACTGCACACACGATTACTTACTCATCCCTTCCAAAGGTACAAAATACCGAGGAAGCCTTATCAACCACCCAATACTTCCAAACCTATTGCCACTTAATACTTCTAAATATGAAGCAGGCTTCTATAATCATCATCAAATACTTTTAAAAGAGAAATAGGCAGACTCTGCCATTTAAGATCTCAATCAAGGTAGACTCCATCATTTAAGACCTATTCCCAAGGTGGTTTTTTAAAAAAGTTGTCAATGGTCGGTGAGTCCTAGCTACGAAGACCTCTAACTATTATTTAAGACTTTCGACATTTAATGTCCATCTACTATCGCATCTATCGCTGATAAAATCGTAGCCATGTAATAAACAATACCTAAGCCACTTAGTACCTTTAAAAGGACTAGGCTGTAATGACCCAGAATTTCAGTGGTTTGAAATTGGAATATTTAAGTAATTTTATATATTGAAAAGTTAATTTTTTAGATTTAATAACTTGAATTTCAAATATAATGATTTATTGGATAATTTAATTATTGAATTTAATAATTGAAAATTGTTTAAATAATTGAATCTTGGATTTTTATTTGGATAAAAATGATTTAAAGGCTTATTAAATTTCTATTCATAAGAATAAAGGTAATAAAGCTGTTAAATTTGATTTAAAAGTGATTTAGCTAATTTTGAAATTAACTCGTTTTACTTAACGAGTGAAAATAGCCTTCCGGGGCACAGTTTCGTATTTCGACGAAACTAGTGTCATTGCATCTGTAATAATGAATTATAATACGCCGTTAAATTTCGTAGCAATCAGATGCACCGTTTGGTCGTTAGGGATAGAAACACGTTGAAATCAATATCGAAAATTAAATATAATAATTGGGGTAAAAAATCTATCTTCTGCATACGATCAAACTAGGTCTCGAAACTTGTTCCATTACGTTCGGAATAGAGGTATAACATTAGGAACGCCAGGAGGCACGTCTCGATCGGGCTTCGGAATTAATATCTAGATATTTTTGAGTTTAAATAATACACACACACACACACATATATATATATTGATGTGACCACAACCTCCATCTTTCCTTTTCTGCCCACTATATTTTTTCATTCCAGCCCACCTACAAGCCACCTTACGGCTGATACGCGTTTCTCCCTCCTTTATTTAAACTCAACGATCGGTGTTAGAAAAATAGAGAAATTTCAAAAATCAATTTCTCAAAATTTATTCAACAAAAGAAAGAAATAAGCCTTAAAAATCTTCTTTTGTCAAGAGCTTCTCATTGATACGTCTAGCTGGAGGTGCGGCACTAGGTCATGGACATCGACAATGAAGTCAAGAGGAGGTTGGCAGCTAGGGTTAGCGATTGTTGAGATGATAAGCCTTGATTCTGGAATTGAAGGTCATATTTGGATTCGTTGTGGAAAATTGCATCTTCGGTTGAAGTTTGGGGGATCGAATCACCTTGGTGGCGATCACATCGTTGTTACAGTGAAGGGGAAACGCACCAGGTCGCGTTTTTTTAGGGATCGTGGCATTGATTCATGGTGTCGGTTGTTTGGAGATCGAGCAGGGGAGCGCAATGGCGAAGACGGAATTGAAAATCGTCAAGTTCTTGGTCGTATCAATGATTTTCATACATGCATGGGTTACAGGTGATGCACATGAGGGGGAGCTCGTTTGGGGAAGAAGGTATAGAGGAGAGCAGTTTTGTAATATATAGTTAAGTAGTTAATTATAATTTGTTTAAATTATTATTAGTTTAAAAATCATTTAGCTTATAAAATGTATAACTCTCTCATACGAGGTCCGATTGGGATGAAACCTTTTGCGTTGAGCTCGTAATGACGAAAGTTCCACAATGGAATTAGTTTGGATGAATTTGGAGACTGTGGAAATTTGGACTAAAATCGGACGTCGTCAGGTTTTAGTTCCAAACCGGAGCGCTTCGACGACAACAAAGGATAAATGTGAGTAAATCACACCCATCTTGGATAATTGGTTTTATTTTAATAGTTAAAATTATTTATTGGCTGATTGGATGGATTGATAAATTATTATCAATTTGATGTTATATATATTAGTATATATATTAGTAGTTGGAATATTCCCGCCGATTGGAGTAGATGAGACACTATGCGCCCCACATAATAGCGGATGACCCTTTTTACTGCGATATCCCACCTCGAAGCGGTGATTATATTTTTGTGATTATATAACATCTGTGGTTGCAGGGAAATAGGTTGGGGGATCCAACTGGATTCCTAAAAAATGTTGATTTTAATTTCATATATGGTGATATGTGATGTGTTTGAATAATCTGTTATAGATTATGATGTGGATTGATTTATTGGACGCTGTTGTAGCACTGACCTTAATTTTGGTACTATAAATACCATAAATAATATTTTTGAATAAAAAAAGAAATTCAAAGGCGATTTTGGAAATGAAAATATTTATGTTGAATTTTGGGATTATTTAAAAGGGAATTTAATTGGATAAAATAAATGATTGGATTTTGAATATTTAGTTAGCTATTTCGAAAAATGGTTTCAAATAGGGAATTTTAAATGGAGGATTATTTTATAATGGATTTTAAATAAGATTCTTAAAATACGAAATGGACGTCGAAATCGAGATTTGAATGGTTTTGGAATATAGTATGGGTTATTTAAGAAATAGATTTATTAAATCGAATTTTAATTAGAAATCGATTTATAGATAGATTTTTGTAGTATAAACCTGTATAAACTGAGAATGAGTTGTGAAATTTATAAATAATGTTTATAAATAAGTGGAAAGATTATCATTTGATAAATTGGAAATATAAATTTCATAGTGTGAATTTAAAATGAGATATAGAGATCGGGTTAGAAAGAAATAGTAAATTCTATTTTGGAATTTTGGGAATAATTATGAAATTGGAATTGTGAATCGATTTGTGATAAATCGAGAGAGACTTATAAGTATGAAAATGGGTATGTTGAATTTTAAAAATGGTTTTTCACGAGAAGTTAGGGTTTGTTTTTAGAAAGGATTTTTATTTATTAAGCTATGTAGTTTTAAAAACTATTAATTGGATTAAAATATTTCATAAAGTAGTTATTTAAATATTTAAATTTTTGAAATGAATCCTAAGTGTTATAAACAAGTTTTGTAAATCGATTAAAAAATTTATAAATGAATTGGAATTAGTTATTGACGTTTGTTTTAAAAGTGCTTTGATGTTTTAAATAATTATTTAACCATGCTTTTGAAATTTATTATTATATATAGTTTAAAAGTAAGTGATTGAAATTTATTTATAAATGCTCTCAAGATTTGTGAACCGGGTTTTATTTAATGGATGTGATTTTATAAGTGAAATCTTATAATGGAATTCGGGGACTTAAGAAATTTGAGAAAAGATATTTCCAAATTGTTTAGATATGGAAACTTTGAAAATGAACCTGAATTCATAAAAGGGGTTATAAATTGTTAGTTGGATTATAAATAAGTATAATCGATAATTTTTGGAAATTTTAAAGGGAATTAATAAATATTCCAAAGATTTATGAGATAAGTATGGAATATTTACTAAGTATGGATATTAGAAATAATTTTGGGAAATAAACTTATAATATTTTCCTAAGTATTGGAATTAAAGGTTTGGAGATATTTTAGCGATGAAATGATTATTATAGAAATATTTTTCTAAGTAATGAATTATAAGATGGATTTGGAAATATTTCTAAGTGTTGATATGGTTTGAAAATATCCTGTTATGGATTTAAGTATTTGAAATCATTTCAAATATTGAAATACTGGAAGAGATTTGAACATATATCTTTGTAAAGATATTTGAAATAAATGTTTTGAAAGATTTATAATATGACCTAGTGACCGCTTATGTGTGTAATTTGATAGTTAAGTAACCGACTATCAAATCTGGCCAAATTCGTTGATCGTTTCGAAGAGATCGAGATTGGATTTAATTACCTGAATACCACTTCGATTCGATTTGAGCGTTGCGAATTATGATATCGTGAAGACAATGAAGATGGTGATTTTGGAGATTCGGTTGGTTCAGACCTAAAACAACTTGTATGGATGAATGCTATCATTGCATTGTTGCTTGGAAGGCAGAGTTAGCATTCCATGTGTGAATGCTATTATTAAGGTAAAACGTAGCCTCAAGCCTCATCAACCGGGAATGACTGAAAATCAAGGGAGATGCAGTAAAGCTAAGTGGGTCGCACCCATTAGGGTATGTTGTCACCTTTCTAGATTACCCTACATCTACATATTTATGGATTGGTTGTGCATGAGATCTCAAAAGGGTTGCAAAGCAACCGGGGTGATGACATATTCGGTACTATCCAGTAAGGGGTAGGTCGGTCTTGTGTTGGCACGGATCGATAGGTTCGATCTCGGTACATTTTCTAGACGTGTACCATGATAGGTGGTACCCCAGTGCCCAGTCATTAGTTGCAATCCATTCTCCAATACGAGCTTTACGGTTTTAGTTGTATACCAAATATGCTGAAATGTGAGATGCAAGCATTTCAGCTATTTTATATATTACTTTCTATAGAAACTATTATAATATCACATGATTTTGATATAAAAGGTTTTGGTTATCGTAGGGTAAAAAATCATCGTATTTATGTGTGGCGTGGTCTTACGAGATTCCTTTTTTTCAAAAGGATTTTTGAAAATAATTAAATTCAAATTAAGTGTGTTTTCTCACGCTTGTTTTCCAGACTGACTCGAGTGTTATTTTATTATAATGCTCGGGTCAGACCGAGTATATTACAGATTGGTTTGGATGCTTGGAGCTTCAAGAGACGAGTTGGAGGCTCCGAGAAGTATTTACGTAGATGATTATATTTTCCGCTATATCCATTGGTGTGTTATCAGCAACTGTGAGGATAGACTGTTATAACTGTCCAGGGTAAAATAGGTTAGTATACTCTGATTGATGGTTGTATATACACATATTACAGTTTTGCTTTTTTGTAAAGACTTGTGATATATTATAGATTGTTCGTTCCACTGTGAAATTCTATGTTGTTTAGTTTTCTTCTTATCTTCTTTCTTCTTTCTTTCCCCTAACAAATCAGGTTTTTCGACATTCGATTACTCGGCATGTAATACAGTGAGCGTATTCGTGTCGATTTTCGAGGGTCGAAAATCCTGATTCGTTACAAGGAGGACTTCTAATCATTCAATATCTATATTCTAGGCAGGTCCCCATCAAATAATACCTATCCTCAGGCCGACTCATCACTGGTGTTGTTATTACAGCATTAGCAATATAAGAGACTATACCTAAGCGACTTAATATCTCATTTATAAGGACTAAGCAGACCCCTAACCATTTAACACCTATTTATAGGTAGGCCTTTGTCATTCAATACCTAACCCCAAGGCGGACTCCTCTCTGGTACTATCTAGCTGATATTGCTTGAAAATCTCATTGCGCTACTTAATACTTCTTTTATAGGAAAGAGGCGGACTCTACTGTCACTTAATACCTCAAACCTGAAGTGAACCCTTCCCGAAATATCCACTATCACTCTTAATTATAAATATGGAATCTCATTAGGTTTCTTCTTTTGGCAGGGAGGCGGTCCCTATAGCCACTTAATACCTCAACACCGAAGTAAACCCTTCTTGAGACGTCCTTATTTATTTGGAATCTCACTAGGTTACTTAATAGTTCCTTTTAGGAGAGAGACGAACCCTACAGCCACTTAATACCTCAAACCAGAAGTGAACCTCTATGGAGATATCTCCCACCGCTCTTAATACCAATTTTGGACCATTTAATACTTTCCAATTAAGAAAGTAGGCCCAATATCCCACGTCGTCATGGATCCTAGGATTAATGATATCTCACATCAGTAGTAAGTGCACCCGACTGCTGGTAGCCTTAAAGTGAGTATTCTTCTATCGAATGACTCTACTAACCTCGCATCACTAACCTACTAAGTCCAATTAACCATTCTAAGTCTTTACTTATATTATCTTAGGTAGACATTGGGCTTAGCTTACTAATTCCCTTTTTATTTAAGGCAATAAGATTTACCTTAAATACTTATCTACCCATAAATCCCTGTATAATGCTCATAAATTTCAATTTGTCCATTAATCATAACGGGCATTTCCTAAGACATTTATATATGATTACTAATTTCAAATTAGTAACCTTTTATATATATTTGATTTTTATCATTTCCATTAATCCATTTACACTATCAAATTATTGCAACTCCCGTATTTATTATCATTTATTTCCATTTATTAGAGTTACAACCTTTTAAATTCTTTTCCTATTAGTTAATTATTCTAAACGCGAATATTATGTGCAAGCATTTTTTTAGCTAAGATTTATTATTATAAGCATAGTAAATTACGTACAAATATCTACTTTTATCAAATATGTTCTAGTGATATATCTTCACTAGAATATTCTTTTCCATGCTGATTATTGGAATCATATCTAAAAAGATTACCCACTATAAATTCCACAAGTTAGCCCAAAACAAAATATTTAACTTTAAAAGATTGTATTGTTTGAAATTATAAGAAATAATCATTTTGTTTTATTACTAAAATAGACAGTGTAAACTACAATGAATTCATACTTTACACATCCCTATCTCTTTCTATATGCATCTATTCCTGGTTAGATCAAACACTACTTTTTTCTAAAAGGGAAAGAAATTAAACCAATTTACAAATATTAAACGAATCTAAATTCCAACAATTCCAAAAATAGAAAAGTTTATATTCCAACAAGATTAGAGTAATAGTCCAAATTCATAATATTATTATACAATCTATTTTAGATCTGGTCGTTCAAATCAATATTCTAAATTCATGCTTTTGGGACTGATTTCCAGATCATGTTGTAAACAATTCTAAATCAATTCATGAACAAGAATATGTAGGTGGTATTTATTATACTAAGATTATATTCAATTTCTTGCCTACAAATCATATACAATTATCCAATTAGGCATAAAAATCAAATAAACACCGACGGGACAATTTTCATATTATAACATTCTATAAAATTTCCCACTCACCTTTCAAAAGCGATCTGAATCTCCAGATCTGAAGTAGAACCTTTTGTTTATCTTCAAATCATTTTTAATCCAGGAAATATGTACAAAAGGGTATATACATACATTAGAATTACATATCTGAGAAGAGATTTGGGATTGGGAGAGAAAATAGATACAAATATATATATATATATATATATATATAACCTCAAATAAGCATATAGTTGATTCTCTTATCTTCTTCTTTTTACTAGATTCCTATTCTTCTCCAATTTCTATGAATATAAATACAAATATCTTATTTTTATAATTTAGAAAGAAAGTGGAGAATAAGAAATGGCAATGCTTTGCTAGTGCCTCCAGAAAAATATAAGAGGAGAAGGGAGGGCTATTAAGCGCTAGAATTAAGCAAAACCGTTAGATCGAAATATATTAAATATGGGCTGTTGGGCCTTGGCTAACCCTAGCCTCCTAAAGGCGACCGATCGATCGCCCATGCAGCACCGGTCTACTGCTAGGGGTCGACCGGTCCTAAAGACGAGACAACCTGTGGGCCCGGGCGATTAATTAATAAAAGTTAATTTTTATTATTTATTTACATCCATTCCAAATTCGTTTTTCATCCGTGACTTCTTCATTTGGACTCCGATCGCAAAATTCCAAATATGAAAGTTGCTCAGAATTTCGCCACGAACGCAATGGTGTAAGTTTCGTGGTCAAATTTCATCGTTTGCACAAATTTCATTTTTGGAGCCTAATTAATTAACTAACTAATTTAATAACTAATACCAAATTACGGGGTGTTACACGATAGCTATTAAAAATTTGCTTTGAATCATCACAGATCTTTAATTTTTGCTGAAATTGCATTTATTATCTCATAAGATACATTTGTACAATATTTAAGAATGGAAAGGTTCAACATATTTAGAATATATTTTCTTATTCCTTTTACCTACAAATAAGTAAGGATTAGTTTTTACAATGTATTTTTATTTATTATTTTTATAAATTAAGTCGACATCATGATTTTTGATGCGTATTTAAAACATTTAAAGTTATTTCTATTATTTATTAGTTACCTTATCTTATCTTATACCATACCATAAAAGATGGATCTCTCCTAATTCTCATAATTTTAGAATTAAAATCCTTAATTCTCCTTAATTTATGTGTATATTTTCATATTTACCCCTCTAAATTTTCACATTTAACAAACTTCAATATATTAAGGTGTTTAACGACGAATTTTCAATCGGTGTAGAAAATCGTCGAAAAAATTATAATAAAAATAAACGTAAGTGCACGGCATACAATGATAGTACGTGGCGAGTACGGGTCGATCCACAGGGAATTGTTAGATTTTAAATCTTTATTCAATCAAATTAACTAAAGATTTAGAGAGTGTTAAGCTAAAAAATGTGAAAACTAACAAACTAACAACTACAAAAGTGAATGAAAACTATTAGAATAAAATGACAATTTGGAGATAGTTCCACTCTCTAGATCACATAGTTTAATAAAATATGAAATTATGATCTCTCTTTTTTGGTCATTAGTGAATTTAAATGATATGCTTATCATAAGTATGGCATATTTGTGCTATTAATTAGCCCAACATAAGCCATCAAACTATAACATAACCTCTAAACCACTATTTAATTCTCATGAAAAATGACAACAAGTTGAAAATGAAATCTATTTTAAGCATGACCTATGTTAATTCCATAATCTCAGCGACCTAGAACTTAGCGACCTAACAGGGATTAGCGACCTAGAGGAGCTTGCGACCTAACAGGGATCAGCGACCTAGAGGAGCTTGCGACCTAACAGGGATTAGCGACCTAGAGGAGCTTGCGACCTAACAGGGATCAGCGACCTAGAGGAGCTTGCGACCTAACAGGGATAAGCGACCTAGAGGAGCTTGCGACCTAACAGGGATCAGCGACCTAGAGGAGCTTGCGACCTAACAGCAGGCAACTTAGCGACCTAAGAACATAGCGACCTAAAGAATGTCACGACCTAACTGTTGAAGGAGGCTCTGCGACCTAGGGGAGTCTACGACCTAACTATCAGAAGACCTTGCGACCTAAGGACTTGGGAGAAGTTTGCGACCTAAGGACTCAGGAAAGGTTTGCGACCTAACTACAGGAAAGATTTGCGACCTAAGGGACCTACGACCTAAGAGGCTAACGAGCTAGGGCTTCAACGACTTAGAACTCCCACAGCTATTCCTTAACTCGCCTACGACCTACCACTTAATCAAATAAAGCCTAGTATTGCTTCACCAACTAACCTCTTAAGCCGCAAGGAGACTGCGACCTAGCTTAGGTCGCTCGCGACCTACGACTTAACTAAGGTCGTACGCGACCTAAGACTTAAGCGAATTTTCTGAATCCAAATCAGCTCCTATAAATACCCCACCACTTCCAACATCAAGGGGACTTTTTGGCCATTCATTTCTTGAAGCGCCGTTACTCCGTCGAAGTCTCCGCTCATCCAGCAATCAAAGATCCTCAAACATTCAAGACGCTACAACAATCTTCAAGAGATAATTCCTTACATCCAACATGGATTCATCGAATTTCATCGACGAAGATTGAGCTAGTAGTCAAGACTGTTTCTTTTGATCAAGTTGTACTGTTTTGATAAGAGATTTGTATCGATTTGTAACCGAATTCAGAAATAAAGAGATTCAAAGTGGACGTAGGCTTAATCTCAAGCCGAACCACTATAAATTGCTGTCTTTTACTACTTTTCTGCCAGTTTACTGCTTAAATTCCGTTCCCGTCACACGGGTGTTGCTTTCACGATTCTATTACACACACCGGGTGTTAGCGTTCACTTTTTAACGTTAACATTTTGGTGCTTTCATTGAGAGGGAACGACTCAGGCTACCATTCACCATTGCTTCACACAAGTTTGTTGAAAAAGTTTCCTACAAAACCAGAAATTTATCAGACATAATGGCTCCTGGAAGGAAACGAAAGGCTGTCAGATCTGAAAATGTGCAAGATAATACCGCCACTTCTATTTCACCGAGTCATGCGGCTCCAAGCGTCGGGGTGACGCGAGAGGAGCTAGACGCTGCTGTATCTGGACTATACCAACAGATTGAAACTCAAAACAATCTGATGATGGAAAAACTAAACGCTCTGCTTGGCGCCAATCAAAGACCAGTGGGTAATGAAGAAAACATCGTTGATGCTCTTCGCAACTCCGAAGGAAAAAATATTCCTCAAGGAGGATCAGGTGCTGCTGAAGGAGCACCCCTCCAAGCTGAAGGATCTAGGCCATCGCCGATTTTCCGCGAACATCTGCCCGGACATACTCCTGAGAAAATGGCTGAGGTCTATTCCGCCAAGTCTTTGAACAACGAGGAATATCTTTCTGGCATGATCAAGCAAATAATGAAGGAGAGCATGCAGAGGGATGAAGATGAGAGCGAATGGGGATTCGCACTGAGTAGAACTCCGTTTACCGAGAAGATTCTAAAGGCTGAATTTCCTAGAAAGTTTGTTCCCCCCACCATTCCTGCTTATCGGGGAACAAGTGATCCAAATCAGCTCTTGTATAAATACGACTGGCACATGACCGGCGCAAGAGCAACTGATGAAATTAAGTGCCGGTATTTCCCAGTATATTTGGAAGGAGTGGTACTCCTCTGGTTTACCAAGCTCCCTGTCCGATCAGTTGATCAGTTTTCCGATCTGACCCGAAAGTTCAAAGAGCAATTCAGGCTATACGCTTCAAAGGCAAAGGACATAATGTCATTGTCCAGCCTTGAACAGAATCCGGGAGAACCTATTAAATCATTCCTGAACCGTTTCAATATTGCTCTGGCAGAAGTTGATAACGCAGAGCCACGGATGATCTTGACCTATTTGATGCGTGCTATCGACAAATCGAGCGAATTTGGAAAAAGGCTGAAGATGAAAGAGCCAAATTCTCTCGAGAAATTCTACAAGAAAGCTGATGAATTCATACGCTTGGAAAATCTTCCAGCATCGATGAAGGTGGTGGCAGCAAAGGTGGAAAATAATACTGCCGCTTCGGAAAAGAAAGATTCCGGAGGTCAGAAAAGGGAAAATCACGAGGGGAAGAAACAAAAGGATACAAAGAAACCTCGCTTCTTCAAACCCTCAGATTTCACTCCATTGACCGACACTCTGGAAAATATCTTCTTCGCCACCAAAGATGCTGTGGATTATCCCAAACCGGCTGAGATAAAACCAGGAAAGGGCGCTATGAGAAATGGAAAGTTCTGCCGTTTTCACAACCAACCCGGTCATGATACCAATGACTGTCGCCACTTAAAGAGCTTAATTGAAGAATTGTTGAGGGAAAACAAGCTGCAACAGTATGTCAAGAAGAACAGAAGTGACCCATCTTCGTCAACTCAGGGGCAGCAACTCCCTACTCAGCCATCAGGTTCAGGTAAAGGTACTGCAGCACAAGAATCTGAGAGGCCCGTTATCAATGTGATTACGGGGGGCCCACACCTAGCGGGCAGAAGCTGGGGTGAAATGGAACGATATGCTCATGCTTTGAAATACATCCCAGCAGAGGAAGATGTTTTTGCTGTACAAAATGCTGCACCCCTGAAACAGCAAAAGATTTCAGATGATGATATTATGTTCAAAGCTAGGGATTCTATTGGTATTGAAGCTCCCACCATAGATCCCTTGGTTATCTCTGCAGGAATTGGACCGACAATAGTAAGACGAGTGCTCATTGATTGTGGTGCTTCCTGCAATATACTCTTCAAGAAAACATTTGACCAGATGAAGATCCCAATGACCGACGTTCAAGCTTCGTCACAAAAGATCGTTGGTTTCACTGGGGAACCACAGCAACCAATCGAAACTGTCGAATTGTTCGTGGAACTTGGGGAAGGGCAGAAAAGAGTAGTTCGCAAGCAAACCTTTGTAATTGTCGATGGATTTTCTGCCTATAATGCTTTCCTGGGCAGGCCAACTCTAGCTGCATTCAAAGCCATTTTGGCCCCGTGGTGCCTAAATATGAAGTTTCCTACAGAAAATGGTGTTGGTGTCATCAAGGGAGATCAAAATGCTGGACGCGAATGTTATCTTATAGAACTTCGAGAGTCCAGAAAGAGAGAAATGGGTAAAGATGCGGCAGCTCCCCTCCGCATCAAAAGCCCAACCTTATAGCAAATACAGGGTGGTCCCTGCACTGGCGAGCATAGTGGTGCAAGGCGAGAAATGGACCCCAGAAAATCCAGTGCAGAGGATAATAGGGTGATGCCCGTGGAAGTTACGATACCAATACCTGTCGACTCCAAAGACCCAAACAAAGTACTTAATGTGGGTTCGCAACTAAGTACAACAGTTCAAAACACACTGATATCATTTTTAAAAGCGAATCTGGACGTGTTCGCTTGGTGTCATGCTGATATGTGTGGAATCTCTCCAACAATTGCCGTTCACACTCTGAATGTTGATCCGAAATTCACACCAGTAAAACAGAAATGAAGAACTCAAGGTCCAGAGAGGTCAGCAGCTTTAAAGGAAGAAGTAGATCGTCTCATGGAGAATAATTTCATCAAAGAATCCACTTATCCAAATTGGGTTTCAAATCCGGTACTGGTTAAGAAGGCAAATGGAAAGTGGAGAGTATGCATTGATTTCTCAGATCTAAACAGAGCCTGCCCCAAAGACTGCTTCCCGTTGCCTAGAATCGATCAACTGGTAGATGGGACGGTTGGACATGAATTGTTGTCTTTTATGGATGCCTACTTCGGATACAATCAGATTATGATGAATGAGCCAGATCAGGAAGACACAAGCTTTATCACAGATGTGGGTCTCTACTGCTACAAAGTTATGCCTTTCGGATTGAAAAATGCTGGGGCAACCTACCAAAGACTCGTCAATACAATGTTCAAGCCTCAGATTGGTAGAACCATGGAAGTTTATGTCGACGATATGTTGGTAAAATCAAAGAAAGCTGTAGATCACATGGGACACTTGGAGGAAATGTTTGCAATTCTTCGAAAGTACGGAATGAAGCTCAATCCATTGAAATGTTCATTCGGGGTAGAGTCTGGGAAATTCCTGGGTTACATCGTAAGCGCTAGGGGTATTGAGGCCAATCCTGCTCAAATCACAGCTCTAAGAGAAGTTAAAGCCCCTAGAACAAAGAGAGAATTGCAAAGTCTCAATGGAAAAGTTGCCGCTCTTAGTCGCTTCATCTCCAAGGCCACAGACAAATGCATTCCCTTCTTTGATGCTTTAAAGAAAGGAAAGAAAAATTTTGAATGGACTCCCGAATGCCAGAATGCTTTCGATGAACTAATTCATCACATGGAAACACCTCCAGTTCTTTCCAAGCCTACTGACGGTGAAGATCTTTTCATCTACTTAGCAATTTCATCTCACGCCCTTAGCGCAGCACTTGTACGGGAAAATATGAAAATACAGCGTCTGGTCTATTACATCAGTAAACGGTTCACTGGGGCAGAGATGAATTATTCAATGATAGAAAAGCTTGCCTATTGTTTGTTAATCGCTTCCAGGAAGTTGAGGCCCTATTTTCAATCTCATCCTATCAAGGTCCTGACTGATCAACCTCTGAAGCAAGTCCTGTATCGTCCTGAAACTTCGGGTCGTCTCTTGAAATGGAACATAGAACTCAGCCAATATGACATCACTTACCATCCCCGAAGAGCAATTAATGGACAAGCTTTAGCAGATTTCATTGCAGAGTCCACTGACAAAGGTGACATCAAGGAAGAAACAACTGACTGCATTCCAATACAGTGGAAGTTGTATGTTGATGGCTCAAGAAATGATTATTGTTCTGGGGCAGGAGTTATGCTTGAAACTCCCGAAGGACGATCATTATGTTATGCATTGAGACTAGAATTCCCTTCGACAAACAATGAAGCAGAATATGAAGCCCTTATTGCCGGTTTAAAAATCGCCAAGGAACTAAACATCAAAGTGATACAGATTTTCAGCGATTCTCAGCTTATTGTTTGCCAGGTGAAGAAAGAATTTCAAGCCAAAGGAGGAAATTTGCCTGCATATTTGACAAAAACTTCCGAACTCCTCAATGATTTCGATCACTATTCAATAAGCCACATACCCCGAGAGGAAAATATGAAGGCGGATTCTTTAGCAAAGTACTCAAGTTCCGGAGAAGCTCAATTACTGGGATTAGTTCTTGTAGAAGTTCTGTCAGCTCCAAGCATTGATGAAATGGATGTTGATTGGATTATGACTACGTCTCAAGAGCATGAATCATGGATGACTCCAATCAAAGAATACTTACTCAGTGGTTCCCTGCCAGAAAGTTCTAAGGAACGTCGAAAATTATTGAGAAAAGCATCGAGGTATATAATTCAAGATGGCCGATTATACAGGCGGGGATTTTCAATCCCACTACTCCGATGTGTAACTAAGGAAGAAGCCAAGACAATCTTAGCAGAGGTACACGGAGGAGAATGTGGAGACCATTCAGGTGGTCAAACTTTAACCAAGAAAGTTCTCCGATATGGGTATTTCTGGCCGGATATTAATCGAGATGCTGCAGCTTACTCCAGGAAGTGTGACAAATGCCAAAGATTTGCAAAAATCCCAAGAGCACCCTCCAACGAACTCACACAAATGGTCAGCCCATGGCCATTTGCCATTTGGGGGATAGACCTAATTGGACCATTACCGATCGCCAAATCAGGGATTAAATATGCTATTGTTGCCGTTGATTATTTCACCAAATGGGCTGAAGCTGAACCTTTGGCCACCACCACTTCTAAAAAGATGATAAATTTTGTAACGAAGAATATCATTTGCAGATATGGTGTGCCACAGAAGATAATCACAAACAACGGTACTCAGTTTGAAAGTGAAGAATTCCAGGATTTTTGCAAACGGTTCAGAATTCGAAAAAGCTTCTCAGCAGTGGCTCATCCGCAGGCAAATGGGCAAGTGGAAGCAGTTAATAAGATCATCAAGTCAACTATCAAAAAGCAACTCGAAAAAGCAAAAGGTGGTTGGGTTGATAAGCTTCCATTAGCACTATGGGCGTACAGAACTACTCACAAAACTGCGACTGGGCACACTCCATTTTCACTGGCATACGGATCAGAGGCAATGATTCCAGTGGAAGTAGAAGTTCCTTCACATAGAATAGTTCATTTCAACGAAGCTGAAAATGAGAAACTGCAACTTGAAGCACTTGATTTTCTTGATGAGAAAAGAGAAGAAGCTAGGCTCAGAGTTTCAGCTCATCAGCAGAGAATTGCCAGGCATTTCAACTCTAAGGTTCGCCAATGCAGCTTTGAGATCGGAGACTTGGTTTTGAAAAGGATCATGACAGCAACTGGTGTGTTTGGGCCAAACTGGGAAGGACCATATGTCATAGGCACTAAACTTCTTCATGGCACTTTCAAACTCATAACTGTTGAAGGAGATCCAATTCCAAGAGCCTGGAACAGCAACCACTTACGTCCTTATTTTACTTGAAAGAAAAAGCTTGGTTCAAAATTGTAAAATAATGATGAATGTATCAGTTGTATTGTAAAATATTGTAAATCAGTGTGAATGAATGAAAGCTATAAAGTGGATGTAGGCCCGATTCTTGGCCGAACCACTATAAATCTTGTGTTCTTTACTATTTCATAATGCCTGTTTTATTTCGATATGTAAATACTTTAAAATGTATTGCTAAAATATCGATTCAAAATTGCAGGACATCAAAACAATGCTTGCTCGTCACAAAGCTAAGCGGCCTCTATAAATCAGCTATTACACGAAAACCAAGCAACAAAATTTTTTTTCCAAACTCAAATCCCAAGCAAGGAAAACTTCACATAAAAAGTTGGCGACTCCACTGTGACAAACCTTTGTTCACTAGTTGAGATTGTCGTTATGAATAGACATCCAACTAGATAACTTGCGTTTGTCTCGTGAAGTCATTCAACAGTGAAGTCCACTCCTTCGGATGAAGCAATTTACTTGTAAGAGGAAAAGAAGAAGATGTGCTTGGGAACGATAATAAGAGATCGCTAATGGGCAGATGATGAGAGAAAGTTGCCAAGCAAACAAAGAGGCAGACAAAGGGAGGTATGCATCTCAACAGGAAGGCCGGAAGATCCACTAAAGGGACACCTTCCCAAGCGGAAGGAACAGGAGCCTCGCTAACTGGTCATGATGCATCCGATCAGATAGCTTACGTCCGTCCCGTGGATCCACTCGCCCCTGAGACGCAACCTACCTGGCACACCAACCAACCAAAGCCCTCTAACGAGGCACGCCAATAAATGGGAGTGTTTTCCTCAATCAAAAAGATCGGTGGGACCACCGAAGGGGCACCTTGTTAATTGATTACGGTCGTTTGTACAAACAAACATCCAATCAAGCAACTTACGCCTGCCCCGCGGACCCATCCGACCATGAGAAAGCAACTTCCAGGCACTCAAAAGCCCTTTTCGGAGGCACAAGCCCTCTTTGGAGGCACAAGCCCTCTTCGGAGGCACAAGCCATCTTCGGAGGCACGCTTCACCATGCTTGAAGCACAAAATCAAAAGCCCTTTTCGGAGGCACAAGCCCTCTTCGGAGGCACAAGCCATCTTCGGAGGCACGCTTCACCATGCTTGAAGCATAAAATAAAAAGCCCTCTTCGGAGGCACATTTCACCAGGGTAGAAGTGCAAAATGCTTCTCTTCGGAGACCCACTTCACCAGAGTTGAAATATCAAAATTGCTTCTCTTCGGAGACCAAAATTGCTTCTCTTCGGAGACCAAAATCGCTTCTCTTCAAAAACCTCTTCAGAGGCGCACTTCACCTTGCTTGAAGTACCAAAAATAAGCCCCTTGCTGGGGCACAAAATCAAAACCTTCTTCGGAAGCTCATTTCACTGCGTAGGAAAATTCGCTTTTAACAAATAAGAGTGATCATCCCTAAAAGTTGAAGTGTTCTTCAGAAGGAAAGAAAAAGTAAAAACTTCTCGAAAGACGAGATATACTTTATTAAAAGCAGAATGATTCTTCCCTTAAAAGTGGAATAGTTATTCTCTGGAATAAGAATATCCGTCTTAAAAAAAAAGCTAAGAATATTGCAATGCACTTGCGGTATGGGGGCAATACTATACGATTCAGTTACATGAACAAAGTAATATACAAGCAACATACCGCGAGTTCATCACAATATCATGAAAAATAGATGATGTGGAATAAATGCATTCTCAAACGCAGACAAAAAGTTTGCACAAGTAAGAAGAATCGTTTGTTCTACACTAAAAATAAAAGACAGATCATTCTCACATACACAAGAGTTTGTACAAGTAAAATAATTGTTTTATTTAGTACTATGAAAATTCTTTACATGTGCAGATATCTCAAAAAGCAAAAGCAGGGACCGGTACCTGCACAATCCCCGGTCGATACATGCAAAAAGCAAAAGTAAGGAGTAAAAAATCTAGCTTGTTATCCCTTCTTCTCGCCACCTTTGGATCCTTTCCCCGGCTTAATGATTAGTTTTTGGAGCCGTTGTGGACGGGTCGGGGCAGAAGGAGAAAGAGGCGCGGCTGGATCAACTTCTGCTTCCTCCCCAGTTGAAGCACTTCTCTTCTTCTTCCTTATGCCACGCTTCCCCTTCCTCTTTGAAGAAGATTCGCTCCCCGGAGTAGCAAGCAGTGTTGAAAGCTTCGTGTCATCATCAAGGGACTGCTCCGGGGTCTTCTCGACGTCTTCAAGGTCCTCCGTCTTCTGTTCCTGCGAAGCTGCCGGGTCATCCAGGCCTTGAAGGGCTTTGATTTTCTCTGCCTGTGATCCCGGCTGGGAAGCAGAAGGAGGAGTAACCTGTAAAGATGAAGGGACGGCAACTGAAGGAGTGGAAACTTGTGCAGTGTTTGGTGCCTCCGCTGTAGAAGAAAAGAAGTTAAAATCAACATCTTCCGAAAATAGAGAAGGTATCGGTTCACCAAAGTTCAAGTAACAAGTAAGAAGGTCATCAAACTCGGTTAAATCAAATAACTGGTTCATTAGACCCGGAACTTCGCCAAAGTTACCTGGAGGAGTTGGCTTCGCAAGTTCAATTTCATATTTATCAGCCTCAGTTTCTTCCTGGCTCTTCTCTTCAATTTGGGAAAGAGGAGTCTCGGAAGTATCGAGTTTAGCTTCAGCATCTTTTGCAGCAAGTGGAGATTGAGAGCTAGAACCGATGATATCAACATCAGTCAAAGTTGAAGTATGGACAGGGGCAGGTAGTGATGTTGTCTTTTCTGGATATTCTTCTACCGCTGTCCCGGCTCTAGCTTCGGCAAGTTGCTCTTTGCCTCTAATAAGCGCATCACGTGCTTCATCGTCTAGATAAAGCGCTACAAGGTCTGCTTCCGCATAACTGGCAAATGTGTCAAGTATAGTCTCCCAAACTTCAGCAAGTGTAATCTCATATTTGGGACCCAAGAAGGAAAGGCTGCCACGGCCCAAAACGCTGTGCATATAGAAGTCAAATAGAGTAGAATCGATGCTAGCTTTAGTGGCGTCGTGAGACTCTTCGGCCACAACTTGTCCAGCGACCGCGTCATCACGCTCCTTCTCAACTTTAAGAAGCTTAGCTTTCAGCATCTCAATCTCTGCATTTTGGGACACAATTGTTCCCCGCAGCTCAGTATTTTCTGTGCGATATTTCTCAGTAATATGCTGCTCAGCTGCAAGCTTCATTTCGACATCTCTTTGTGCAGCATGTGCGTCCCGCACTTGCTTCTGAAAGACTTCTTCCTTTTGAGTGTGCGATGCAGAAGATGAGGCCAGATCTTCCTTTAGTCGTTTGACTTCAGATGCAAGCTTTGCGTTGTCATCTGCAATGCTTGTCATTTCCGCATCGTGTTGCTTGCACCATTTGTCCCATTCTGATTTATCATTCTCCATGGTCATCATCGCCTCAAGATTTATGTGGTTAACCCTTTGGAGTTCGTCGACAAGTTTCTGCCATTGCGACATCCTCTCGATATTAAGTCTGACCGCGTCAAGACTTTTAAGCATGTCTTGCTTATCAATTGGAATCAAATCCAAGTCAAAGCGCACTCCTTTTAGGCACCAATTTGGAAATCGGCTCTGGAGCGTTGGAGGGCCGACTTTAACTTGATATTGTGGCCTGTTAATGATTGTTTGAATATCAGACTTCTTTAGAGGAGGAGAGCCGGCCGGAGTATCAGAAGGAATAGGAGCGTCAGCCTTTTCAGAAATTTCAGACGCGTTCTTCTCATCAAGTTTAACCCGTTTACTTGGGTCATCGGTAGCATGCTTCTTCCCTTTGTGATCATGATATTTTCTTTTATGAGAGTCATCGTCTCTCCTTCTTTGCTGCTCTTCATAAGCACGCCTTTCTTGAGCTTTTCTAGCTGCACGCTCTTCGTCAGATTCTTTGCAGGAGGGAAGATAACGTCCATAATCGTAAGAATCACGCCCTCCGTAGCGCCGAAAGTTGTCGTAATATGAGCTGGTACGTCCCATCGGAGAATCTGAGAAATGGAAAAGAAGTAAAGTTTAGAGATTTCCAGAAAAAGAGGATAAATGCTTATAAGTGCTGAAATTCCTAAGTGTGTGCGGCGTGCAAGCTACATGCGTCAAACTACAGACCACGCTTTAGTGTGGAAACAGAGACGACTGGCGTAGTAGGCGTCAGGGTTTGTTTTAGGGTGGAAGTCGCTTCAACAACGGGAGAAGTCACTTTTGGATTATTATCCCCGAAAAGCTCTTGAGAAGTTATCATGATATCGCTCAAGCCATCAAAAGTGTCATCACCCTGGAACTCAGCAGATTTCTCCTTTTCAACTTCCGTATCGATTGATTTCTCAGAAACTCGAGGATTCTCTTCCTCCTCAATAATTGGGGCAAGTGCCGACTTGCTAGCTGACCCTACAACATCGATGGATGCGGAACATTTTATCAAAGCAGCCTCTACAACAGGTGCTTTTGATGCAATTTCTTTTACAGAAGAGGGGGCATTCGAGGCCTCTGCTTGAGAGCCCGAAGCAACTAACGTTTCCGCATCAGAACTAGAAATTTCATGAATCTGAGTCGATCTAGAAGGATGTAAAAGACCAAACTTGTGCAAAAATTCATCTTTCAGCAAGAATTTGGCACTCCTCTCTTCGGCATCAACGGCACTCAAAGTATCTAAAATCGACTTGCGGTTGGTATCTCGAAGAAGAGAAGGAACTGCTGCACAAAGAAAGAATGGAATTAAGCATTTGACGGTTCGAATTCTGAAAAATCTAGAAAATGAATCGGTAAAAGGTAATCTTACTTCCGACTCTCCAGATGGCATAAAATCCCGGAGGACAGCGAACGTAAAAGAATTGAGTCAAGAATCCATGGGCACTTTCAGGCAAGTCCAGAATTAGTTTGCGATTCCTGGCACTCCTCACAAGTATGATAGAGGGATGGTCTTTGTTCTTTGCAAATGTACACAAGAAGCGAATTTCATCAAAAGAGGGAAAACGGTCCAACGTTCTCCTGAAAAGCACGCACAATCCCAGCAGGATGGAGTATCCATTAGGGTGTAGTTGAAAGGGAGAAATAGTTAGCCGAAGGAGAAGTTCTCGAAGACAGTCGTTAAATGGGGGAATGGCTCCACTCGAACACATCTGCCGGTTCACAGCAACAAAGCCAAGAGGCGGCCTGTCAGCAGTGTCGCTTGACCCAGGAAGTAAAGCATCTGCTTCGGCAATGCCAAATTGGATGCACAGTTGTCGGAAGACTTTATGACTTAGAGTGGTAGGAGTCCTTTCCGGAGGGTCGTTTAGTGGAGTAGCAATTGGAAAAGCTTCTCCGGCTATTTCCAAGTCTTCCTGTTGAGATTCCATTCTACACAAGGAACTAGACGATCAAATATTAAGGTGCACGTTTCCTAAAAAGAGTGAAGTGTTGTGCAAAACTAATACAATAACGAGCAAATGTAAATGAAACTAAACTAATTGATACTTGTCAATTATAAAGTTTCAGGGCTTGATATCTTAAGTCCAAGAATAGTGTTGTGTTGATGCAAATAAATCAGCTTTAGTTGATCACTTCAATTTTGCTTTAATACTTCACTTAGATTTGTTAGTTCACAGCATTTCATTCACGAAGTTCATTTAAGTTTGATATTCTTTGTCAACTAATCTGTTGTTTGATGTGGGCAATCAATAGCAGTATATTCGTCCCATTTTTCTGTGAATGTTGCTTCTAAACATGTTATCAGCATTAAAGTTGAGGCAATCTGAAAAGAAGTGCAAAGTCCAAAATAATTCAAATTCAGAAAATCAGTCAAGTCCTGCTCAAAAATTCTAAGTGCTAGGTCGCTTACGACCTAACACAAGTTACAGCGTTCCTATGCTAAGTTGTTCAGGTTAAAAATTCAGGGCTGTAAAAAATTGTCTAAGTATTAGGTCGTTCAGCGACCTATCATGGGTCAAGCTTTCCGTAAGTCGCACGTTGCAGTTGAATGGATTAAGATGAGGCAATTTTCTTTAAGTCCTAGGTCGTGCACAATTGTTTTTAGGTTGGAGATTCTCTAGGTCGCAAATGTTGTCAGGTCGCAAAGGCTTAAGTCGCTAAGCGTTCCCACGCGACCTAACTCTTAGGTCATTCAAATCTGATAGGTTGTCGACTTCCTCTCCAAGCAACATCATATTGAGTCCAATAACCCAATACCGCCAGTTCAAAAAGAGTTCATCTTCCCCTTCACCCTACCTCAACGTACCACCGATTAACTAACAAATCAATGGCAAACCCTACAGAACTGTAGTAGAAGCTTTCGTTTGATCGCAAATCACCACGACACGAACGAAAGTCAGTTGAGACTACCGCTCAGAAAGCATGATGCATGAAATTGGGCTAAGGACGAGTAACAACGATTCGTGATCAAAGCAGTGACTATGGACAAATAAAGGTCGATCCACTTACGGATTATGATTGGTGAGAAAGATTCGTTAGTTGAATGAGTCGAATTTTCCTTTGGAAGCTCGAAAAATCGTTAATGGCGATGGAGGCTCAAAACAGTAAGTTGAGGAAGAAGGTGCGACCTAACCAATTTATATGAAACTGAGAATGGGAGGCGAACAGGCGTGAAGTTCTAGGTTGTTTGCGACTTAGCAAGGTTGAGTCGAAGCATACGACCTATGGCATAGTCATATGCCTCGAGGGGCAAATGTTAATTCCATAATCTCAGCGACCTAGAACTTAGCGACCTAACAGGGATTAGCGACCTAGAGGAGCTTGCGACCTAACAGGGATCAGCGACCTAGAGGAGCTTGCGACCTAACAGGGATCAGCGACCTAGAGGAGCTTGCGACCTAACAGGGATAAGCGACCTAGTGGAGCTTGCGACCTAACAGGGATTAGCGACCTAGAGGAGCTTGCGACCTAACAGGGATCAGCGACCTAGAGGAGCTTGCGACCTAACAGCAGGCAACTTAGCGACCTAAGAACATAGCGACCTAAAGAATGTCACGACCTAACTGTTGAAGGAGGCTCTGCGACCTAGGGGAGTCTACGACCTAACTATCAGAAGACCTTGCGACCTAAGGACTTGGGAGAAGTTTGCGACCTAAGGACTCAGGAAAGGTTTGCGACCTAACTACAGGAAAGATTTGCGACCTAAGGGACCTACGACCTAAGAGGCTAACGAGCTAGGGCTTCAACGACTTAGAACTCCCACAGCTATTCCTTAACTCACCTACGACCTACCACTTAATCAAATAAAGCCAAGTACTGCTTCACCAACTAACCTCTTAAGCCGCAAGGAGACTGCGACCTAGCTTAGGTCGCTCGTGACCTACGACTTAACTAAGGTCGTACGCGACCTAAGACTTAAGCGAATTTTTTGAATCCAAATCAGCTCCTATAAATACCCCACCACTTCCAACATCAGGGGGACTTTTTGGCCATTCATTTCTTGAAGCGCCGTTACTCCGTCGAAGTCTCCGCTCATCCAGCAATCAAAGATCCTCAAACATTCAAGACGCTACAACAATCTTCAAGAGATAATTCCTTACATCCAACATGGATTCATCGAATTTCATCGACGAAGATTGAGCTAGTAGTCAAGACTGTTTCTTTTGATCAAGTTGTACTGTTTTGATAAGAGATTTGTATCGATTTGTAACCGAATTCAGAAATAAAGAGATTCAAAGTGGACGTAGGCTTAATCTCAAGCCGAACCACTATAAATTGCTGTCTTTTACTACTTTTCTGCCAGTTTACTGCTTAAATTCTGTTCCCGTCACACGGGTGGTGCTTTCACGATTCTATTACACACACCGGGTGTTAGCGTTCACTTTTTAACGTTAACAACCTATTAACTATTAATTAGAAATATAGACCATCAAATTTTGATTTCAACATTTACTTCATTACCGTAATCATATGTAGATGAAGAGGTAATTTGTGTTTAGTGATTGTTTAAGCATAGCCTATTTGGTGTCAACAATATAGACTATCAAATTCAAAGCAAAAATAACAAGTTAAACCACCTCAAGCATTGTCATTAAGCACAAAAAAAGAGAATAATTATCAAAATGTTGAACCTACCTAATTAGAGAGCTTCATTACCCCTAAATTGAAGGGGTTTAGCCTCTCATTTTTGTTATCAAATCAAAAAATGTAGCTTGCAGCATAGAACAAAAGAAGAGGTAAAAGAGAGCAAAATGAAAAGAAAAACTATTCTACTTGCATAAAATAAAAGAGATCTACACTACTAACATGAAAGTAAATAAACAAGAAAAGAACATGTATTAAAGTTGTATAAGAAAAAGAAAATTACATGAAATAAAAATGGCTAAGTATCCATAAAAAGAGAAAGAGAGCTTTCTTTTATTTTTGATCCTAAACTAAACTAAAGAGAAGAGCCTAAGAGAAGAGAGACCAATTACATGAAGATAAGGGGTATTTATACATGTTTGGAAACCCTAATTCATTTTTTGGGAACTACCCAAACTATCCTCTTAGGAAGTGTGTTGGCTAAGTAATCATTAGCATCAAATAATCATCATTTAAGTGTGCATGAAGCTTTAATGGCCATTAGCATGTGTTTTAGCTTATAATTTATACATGAAGGTAGGTGAGATCCTTCATGACCCATGACTTTGAATTATTTCCATCTTCATTCCTTTGTATATTCTTTGTGCATGCATATATCTTCATGAAACCACTTGTATTTGAGTTCAAATTCCTACAAAATAATATAGAAATTTCTAATTAAATTTTCTCAAATTAATATATGCACAAAAATGACCATTTTGCCCTTGGATGAAGATGAATATGTGACGGTTTGAAAATAATTTGAATTTGGGTTTAAACATGTTAAAACACTCAATATGATTATTTATTTAATTTAATTCGATAAAATATGGTAGTAAAAATATGCACATTTATGTGCATATCAAACACCCCCACACTTGTCTTTTTATTCGTCCTCGAATAAAGGAAAACTAAGATAAATCCGTTTACGTAGGGAGCACGATTGCATTGAGCGTATGCAACAAGCCGTTAAACCTCTGGGTGTCTCCAGTAGGATGAGTGTTGTCTCATGAGGGTTTTCAGCGGATACAACCCACAAAATCCAAGTGCAAAACGAAAAATTCCTAAATGCAAGATATATTTACAAAGATATGGATGCAAATTTTGAAATATATACAAATGAAGGATTCACTTTTAAATTAACACGAATAAGTTAAATATAGGTTTTGGTTATCACCATGAAAATTGAAGTCATTTACTTGTCAAAATTTCCAACAAAAATCAAGTTATCATAACAAATAGACTATAGTTTAGCTCGTTGTTTTGGATGATAACAAAGTGTAACTATGAAATAGATCTTTAGTTGATTATCAAAGTTTATCAAAACGGTATTTTAAATTCTTTTCAATAACAAGTCAAATAAGTTAAAATAATGCTTGGATTTCATTTGCTTACTCTCTTTTGAAAATTTTATAAATATTAACAATATTTACATTTGCCTAACTCAAATAAACTGAGGCCAGATATATTACCCATGCACTGTCTTTCAGACTTACGTGAGGGGAATACCGAGCATGGCGAGTGAACACATATCGACTGTAGGCGTTATTAAAAAGAATTTTCATATATATACACCTAACCCAGATAAACTGAGGCCAGATATACCGATCACGCACTGCCTTTCGGGCTTACGTGAGAAAGGTATAGAGCATGACGAGTTAACACACGAGTGTGAACACATGACTCTAGGTGTTTATTAAGAAAAATGTATATACAAGAAATATATTTTTTTGTTTTTGTTTTTTTGTTTTTTAAAATATTTTTGATTTATTTTAAAGAGAGAGTTTTGCAAAATCATCTTAGCACCATTTAACTTAGAAGACAAAAAAATGTTATATCTTTTTATTTAAATTTACCACTTTTTAAAACAAAGATTTTCAATTAGGATATATTTCATAATTATCTCCATGGGCCTTCCTATATACTAGTTAAACCATTGTTATTTGTAATCAAACTTCATTTTTATTTTCGTTAAGACAAATAACTTTTCAAAAATTTCAGTTTGATAAACCAAAACCATATATTTATCCTATAGTGTTTCTTTAAAAATAAATCAAAATGCTTAAAAAAAATTGTGTATTTTTTGGAAGGAAAATGAAAAATTAACCATGAAAAATCAAAAAGAAGATGAAACTCCCCCCACACTTGATTTTGACTGTGTCCCCATAGTCAATCCAAGTGAAAAAATAAAAATAAAAATGACCTTTGTTTACATGAAAATGGACGGTATTTACACGAGATCGGAAAGTATATTGTTAAAAAGTAAATGAAACGGTCTTTCAAAGACTGATTCATTTGTCTCGTCAAGTATGCGAGACACAGCTTAGGCGTGAAAAACCAAACCGTAAAAGATTTCAAAATTGAAAGTTGATTTGGAAAAACGAATGTCGTTTTATTAAAAATCGTACGAGTTGTTTTATTTTCAATGATTTTTGGGGTCAATAAAACAATTGATTGAAATTCAAGTTCATTTTCACCACATTGAAATTCAAGCTCATTATTGACGAATTTTTCAAACTTATTGATTTCAAAATCGAATGGTGATTTAACTCTTCTCCTTCGGAATTCAACAACTCATTTTCGAAAAGTCCAAAAAACCATGTTCATTGAATTGGTCTTCCTTTGTTGGATTATCAACAACTTCATTGCATATATCATTTTCAAAATCCAATGTTGTTGTATTCAAATTTTCAAAATCGAAAAAAGGAAGACTGGATTTTAAATCGAGTCTCACGCCCTCAAAAGAATTGAAATCCTACTTGATTACCGTGTTTTCAACAACTTCATTAAGATCATCATTTTCAATTTCAAAAGTTATTGTTTGAAAATCGTCAAATTGGGTAAAAGATGGATTATCTCTCGATTCTTTACACGTTGGGATTTGATTTCGTTGTTCACGTAATTTTTTGTATGTTTCAATCAACAAAATCATTTGATCATCGTAAATTTCATTCATTTGTTCAATTGAATCCAATTTATAATTATTAACTTGAGGATTTTCGATTTGGACTTGAGAACAAGAATCGTCAATTTCGATAAATGATGGATTATCGTTTGATTTTTCATACATTGGGATTTAATTTTATTTCTCACGAAATTTTTTGTAGGTTTCACGCAACAAATCCTCGTAATATTTTTCCATTTTCTCAACTAAATCAAATTCATGATTATTAAATTGAGAATTTTCAATTTGAATTTGTTGAGAACAAAATTTTCACTCGCATCGTAGTCGAGATTATTCCTATTACCAAAATGATTTGAAAAGTTGTTCGCATTTTCATTTTGATTTTGAAATTCACTTTGGAGTTCGAAATTGAACTGGCATGGATTATACTCGAAATCGTTTGTATTTTGAAGTGAATTCAAATCTTGATTATTTTGAAAACTTTGACTCTAGTTATAGCAAAAATCATTCATCCTTTGATTTAGTGTAACGAGTTCATGTAAAGATTAAATGCTATTTTCAAGAGTTGAGGGTTGTTCATCATTTTGAAAATTCTGTTGTTCGAAATTTGAATTATTTACACAATAGTTGTTGTTAAAATATCCATAAGAATTTGGAGTGAAACTATATGAATTATATTGATTTTCACAACTATCGTAAAATTCATGTAAGTAGGGAAACTCGGACATTTTCAAGAATGTTTTTGGGTTTTTTTTCTATAAAGGAAAAATATTTACAAATAGAATTTATTTTTCAAAATGGAAAATTGATTTTTTGTTTTGTATTTTGGTTTCTCAATTTTTTGAAAACATTTTATATTTTTTTGGATTCTTTTTTGGTTTTCTAAAATAAAACTAACTTAAAATTGTCTTTTTTTGGATTTTTGACGTTGAAAAATTTCAAAGAAAAAGGAAAGGGAATATTTACAATTTTTTTAGTTTTGGATTTTGAATTTCTTTTAAATATGCATGAACTAATGCAACTAAATGAATGCAAGGATTTAATTACAAATTATTTATCCTAAGTAGCTCCTAGCACAAAATTGTATAATCATACTTTGTCTTAGATCAACAAGATAGTTCTGAGCCAGGTAACAGACAAGGGTTATCGGTGCACCATGAATCACCGTAACAATGAAGCCGAAGGTTTAAGTACCTTTAGAGAAAAAACCACTATAATATTTACGAATCACCATAATATTTATAAATGGTTATTGCTCTACTGTAGCCTAACACAAAAAAATTGAATTGTCGAAAAAGGACAACTTGTCAATATACAATTAAGTGTTATCGATTTCTAACCGTTATTATCAATCGAAATTCTATGATGAAATGCAAAGCAGAAATTAAACGTGAATTAACAATGCAACTACGAATGGATTCTTGTTTTTGTTTTTGAATTTTTTTTTAAATGTAAGCAAGCAACAATGCAAAGCAAATGAAACAACAGATAAGGGTGCAAATGTTTTATAAGTAAGCAATTTATTTTTGAAAACAAATTAACTAAAACAAATTGAGAAACTTTTTCTTTTTTTGAAGAGAAGAATTGAACAAAGCAAAAACAAACTAAAGTCTCCTCTTTTTTTTAAGGATAGAACAAAGCAAAAATGAAAGAATAAATAAACCTAACCTTTACCTGGCCCACTAACCAAATGCAAGACACGCGCTATTAAAAATGAAGTCGACCTAAATCCAAAAAGCACGATATTCAGCAATTCTCAATTCAAAATCAAAACGCACACAATCTCCAGTACTTATCGAATCAAAATCAATGAATCAAAATCAAAACGAAAGGAGGTCGCAGCTGTAGATGATTCAATCACGGCGGCGATTTGGAGAATTTGTGGTGGAATTGGGAATTGGGTTGGAGGAGTTCGATTTGGGATGAGGCGGTTGGCGATTGAAGTGGAGCTGCAGTTCTCGTTTTGTGGTTTGTGGCATTGCTCGATTTGATGGTGCGAGGTGGTTCGTATGGAAGGTTGTTGTGTTCGTGGAGGCAAGGTTGTGATGTAGGTTAGGTGCTTGATTTGCTGGTGGCACCTCAGTGCTCGAGTACGCAGCTCGGTGGTAGGTGTTTGGTGATTGACTGAAGTTTATGGGATGCTTTCTTGCTGCTGAGGTTGCGAATGCTGGAGGAGAGGAGTAGGGATGATGCAGTATTATGGGTGGTTTTTTTTCTTTAAGTGGATGGTTTGGATTTGGTCAGAGGAGGAGGTGGTATGAGATTCGGTGGTTGTCTATGCAGTGTAGGTTGAGCAGTGCACTGGTGTGTAAGGGCAGCAGTAGTGGTCAGGGAGGTGTTATAAGATGACTATTGTGGTTTGAGGTGTTAGAAGGAGGTGAATAAGGCGGTGTGAAGGAGGTTATGGGGTTGTTGAATGTTCTTTGGAACTTAATGGTGAAGGAGGTGCACTTGGGTAGTGAAGAGGAGCAGTGGATGTTTGTGGTCGAGGTAGTTTTGTGGAATGTTGATGATGGTGTAGATTATGTGGTTGATGATGTCGATTATGCTGATGATTGTATATGCAAGCTATAGAAGTTGGCAGTGAGTTGCAAATGAGTTGATATTTATGTTGATGTGTAGGGTCATTAAAGAAGTATGTTAGAGGTGATGTAGAGAAATGTGATGGCGGTGATGGTTGAAGGAATAGTGGAGAAAGTGTTGCTAGATGTATATACAATGTTGCAGTTATATTTGTTTTGAAGACAGTAGGGGATTGGGGTTACTGATTGTTGGAAATAGGTGAGCGATTTGGTTGGCAGGTGGTTGTGAAGTGGTAGGGGAAGTTGTGAATGTTTGGCAATATGGTGGTGATCGCTATGTTGCTTTGTAGTGATTGTATGGGGCAGTGCGCAGTTGAGCAAGAGGAACTGGTCTGTGAAGGAGGACTGTTATGGGTGCATTGGTAGTGATCAGGTGAACTGGAGGTTGAACTATTGTTGTACAAATGTATTGTAGCACAGATGTAAGCAAATACAGTGAAAAGCAAAGATGTAACACTGAAATTCAGAAATGTAAAATGCAATGATTTTTTTTTTATGTTGACACAATTGCACATAACTGAAACAAAAGAACACACAAGTTACTGAAAATAGAGGTGACAATTGCAAACAAGAATGCACACAAATGAATTGCAATGTGATTAAATATATATATATTTTTAAAAGAAGTGCAAATAGAAATGAAACTAGAACAAAAAAACACACGGTAAATAAAACAACAAACACACAATTTTTTTTTAAATGCAAACACATAAAAATCAAACAAAAATAATTCGAAGAATTGAAAGTAGAATCAAAACAATTCCCCGACAACGGCGCCAAAAACTTATTTAACGACGAATTTTCTATCGGTTTAGAAAATCACCGAAAAATTTATAGTAAAAATAACAGCAAGCGCACGGCGTACAATGATAGTACGTGGCAAGTACGGGTCAATCCGTAGGGAATTGTTAGATTTTAAATCTCTATTCAATCAAATTAACCAAAGATTTAGAGAGTGTTAAGCTAGAAAATATGAAAACCAACAAACTAACAACTACAAAAGTGAATGAAAATTATGAGAATAAAATGACAATTTAGAGATAATTCCACTCTTTAAATCACATAGTTCAACAAAATATGAAATTATGATCTCTCTTTTTTGGTTATTAGTGAATTTAAATGATGTGCTTATCATAAGTATGACATATTTGTGATATTAATTAGCCCAACATAAACCATCAAACTATAACACAACCTCTAAACCACTATTTAATTCTCATGAAAAATTACAATAAGTTGAAAATGAAATCTATTTTAAGCATGACCTATTAACTACTAATTAGAAATATAGACCATCAAATTTTGATTTCAACATTCACTTCATTACCATAATCATATGTAGATGAAAAGGTAATTTGTGTTTAGTGATAGTTTAAGCATAGCCTATTTGGTGTCAACAATATAAGCTATCAAATTCAAAGCAAAAACAACAAGTTAAACCACTTCAAGCATTGTCATTAAGCACAAAAAGAGAGCAATAATTATCAAAATGTTGAAGCTACATAATTAGAGAGCTTTATTACCCCTAAATTGAAGAGGTTTAGCCTCTCTTTTTTGTTATCAAATCAACAAATGTAGCTTGCAACATATAACAAAAGAAGAGGAAAAAGAGAGCAAAATGAAAAGAAAAACTATTCTACTTGCATAAAATAAAAGAGATTTAGACTACTAACATGAAAGTAAATAAACAAGAAAAGAACATGGATTAAAGTTGCATAAAAAAAGAAAATTACATGAAATAAAAATGGCTAAGTAGCCATGAAAAGAGAAAGAGAGCTTTCTTTTATTTTTGATCCTAAACAAAACTAAAGAGAAGAGCCTAAGAGAAGAGAGACTAATTACATGAAGATAAGGGGTATTTATACATGTTTGGAAACCCTAACTCATTTTTTGGGAACTACCCAAACTACCCTCTTAGGAAGTGTGGTGGCCAAGTAATCATTAGCATCAAATAATCATCATTTAAGTATGCATGAAGCTTTAATGGCCATTAGCATGTGTATTAGCTTCTAATTTGTACATGAAGGTAGGTGGGTAGGTGGGGTCCTCCATGATCCATGACTTTGAACTATTTCCATCTTCATTCCTTTGTATATTCTTTGTGCATGCATATATCTTCATGAAACCACTTGTATTTGATTTCAAATTCCTACAAAATAATATAGAAATTTCCAATTAAATTTTCTCAAATTAATATATGTACAAAAATGACCATTTTGCCCTTGGATGAAGATGAATATGTGACGGTTTGAAAATAATTTGAATTTTGGTTTAAACATGTTAAAACACTCAATATGATCATTTATTTAATTTAATTCGATAAAATATGGTAGTAAAAATATGCACATTTACGTGCACATCATTAGGTGTAACACCATATCCCTTTGACTTCCCCTTTTAATAAATTTACTCATTATGTTAAATTCTATTTTATTTCTCTACAAAGTTCAATCAGAAGTTTATTTTTTCTCATCAAAAATAAAATAATTATTCTCTTTTTTGTTCTTCTTCCATTTTAGTTACTCTTTAATCTCGAGCTTCATGAGGACTCAAAATATTATCACAAATTCAATTGCATAATTCAATCAACATAAGATCGCATAATATGATGGTAAGATTTAAACTTTGATGATATTCAACTCTTTTCCCATAAATTCACTAGATTTTTGCTAATTATAGAATAATCCAATTTTTTATATTCAATAGTTTTTAAAAATTTACTTTGAATAATCGTAGATCTTTATTTTTTGCTGAATTTGCATTTATTATCTCGGAAGATACAACTGCCCAATATTTAAGAACTAAATGATTCAATATATTCAGAGTTTATTTTCTTATTCCTTTTACCTACAAATAAATAAGGATTGGTTTTTACAATGTATTTTTATTTATTATTTTTATAAATTAAGTTAAGATCATGAATTTTGATGCGTAATTAAAATGTTGAAAGTGATTTCAATTATTTATTATTTATCTTATTCTACATATATAAATGTTGGACCTCTCCTAATATATTTTTCTATCTCATTATTTTAGAAATAAAATCATTAATTCTCCTTGATTCATGTGTAATATAGAGTTATTAGACTAGAAACAAATATGTTTTAGGTAATGTATAGTCAAAACAAATTTAATATAAATAATATGTTCTACCTAATCATATCAATGTTAATATCTATTTCGTGGTAATATCCATCTCATGGTACATTCTTATAGCAATAAACTTGCTATCATGATTATTTTATCAAATTTTATATTTTGGAAACATTATTTCAATCATCAGAAAAAATAATTATTCTAAATTATTTAACTTTAGCATGATGTATGCGTAGCATGGGTCTAGAATTTACCATATATTTTAAGGTCGAATCTCACTCGAGATTTTTCCTTTTCTCATAATTTCAGAATTTAAATACTTAGCTCTACTTGATTTAGTGTCCTCTTAAGAAGGTCACAAGTTCGAATCCCACAATTATATCTAATGTATATTAAAATAACTTCACTTTCCTTGATTTACTTTGTTCCCAAACTTCCAAGTTCGAATCCTATTTACCTCATTTTACTTAAAATATTTTGGAACCACTTAGTTCACTTTAAAACATTTATTTTCATTTAAAATTATCAAATATGAAAAGTATAAAGTTGAATGAACTAATATAATTCTATATTCTGTATGAATTTAGTCTAGCTTAATTTATTTATCTTACAAATTAAAAGGGAAATCCAAACTTCTCAGCGATCCATGAAAATACAAGCTTTACATTTCTTATACTATATATATAAAAGATGGATTTCTTTTAATATCTTTTCTTTTTTCTTATAATTTTAAAATTAAAATCCTTAATTCTCCTTGATTCATGTGTATATTTCATATTTGCCCCTGTAATTTTCACATTTAACCAGCTTTAATATATTCAGGTGCAACACCATGTCCCTTTGACTTCCCCTTTTATTAAATTTACACATGATGTTAAATTCTATTTTATTTCTCTATAAAGTTCAAACCCTAAACAAAAGTTTCTTTTTTCTCATCAAAAAATATATTTATTCTCTTTTCTTCTTCTTTTATTTTAGTTACTCTTTAATCTCAAGCGCCATATGGGATGAAAATCATATCACAAATTCGATTGCACCATTCAATCAACAGATGGTCGCATAATATGATGGTAAGGTTTAAACTTTGATGTTATTCAACTCACTTTTCCCGTAAATTCACTAATTCTTTGCTAACAATAGTATAATTCAATTTTTTATATTTATAGCAATTATAAATTTGCTTTGAATCATTGCAGATCTTTATTTTTCGCTGAAATTGCATTTACTATCTTGGAAGATACAACTGCACAATGTTTAAGAATCAAATGATTCAACATATTTAGAGTTTATTTTCTTATTCCTTTTACCTATGAATAAGTAAGGATTAGTTTCTACAACGTATTTTTATTTATTATTTTTATAAATTAAGTTGAGATAATGATTTTTGATGCATAATTAAATATTAAAAGTTATTTCAATTATTTATACCAAAAAAGTATTTACAACTATTATTAAAGATGAGCGTTAAGGCACGTTCTTCTCGCATGATAATGACATGTGTCTGGCGCATGAATTATTTTTCTACAGATTATATACGATTAACACGTTCAAGAAAAAATAGTTTGCATAAATATTTAGCCATATTTTTATATTGAAATAATGTGTAGTTAATTAAAATTTTATTTCTATGTTTTAACATCTAATTTTTTTGTTAGTTTGAATTTTGTTTGTATTATTAATTAATAAACAATGAATTTGTAGTTAATTAAAGAAAAATTGTTTATGTGTTAGATCCTATTTTTAAGTGTAGATGGACGTTTGAATGTGTAAAGAAGTTTAACTGTTAGATCCTATTTTTAAGGGATGTTAAGATTTGTTAATATCGAGCAAGTTTAACTGTTATATCCTATTTTTAAGGAATATTAAGGTTTTTTAATACTGTAGAGGGGCATTTTTGGTAGTACAGGCTGACACCAAAAAAGTGTGACATCAAAGGTATTACAACTATTATTAAAGATTTATCTTATACTACATATATAAATGTTGGACCTCTCCTAATTCTTTTTTCTTGTTTCTCATTATTTTAGAATTAAAATCCTTAATTCTACTAGATTCATGTGTAATACGAAGTTATTATGGATGAATTTCGACTTAAACAAATATGTTTTAGGTAATGCATAGTCAAAACAAATTTAGTATAAAGAATATGTTCTACCTAATTGTATCGGTGTTAATATCGATTTCGTCTTAATATCCATCTCATGATACATTCTTATAACGATAAACTCGCTATCATGATTATTTTCTCAACTTTTGTATTTTGGAAACATTATTACAATCTTCACCAAAAAAACTGTTTTGAATTATTTAACTTTAGCATGATGCCTACAAAGCATGGTCTATAATTTACCGTATATATTAAAGACAATCTCACTCGAGATTTTTCCTTTTCTCATAATTTTAGAATTTAAATACTTAGCTCTACTTGATTTATTGTACTCTCAAGAAGGTACAAGTTCGAATCTCGCTAACCACACTTATATCCAATGTATATTAGAATAATTTCACTTTCCTTAATCCACTTTGTTCCCAAACTTCCAAGTTCGAATCCTATTTACCTTATTTTAATTATAATATTTTGGAACCACTTAGTTCACTTTAAAAAAATTACTTTCATTTAAAATTATCAAATATGAAAAATATAAACGAACTAATACAATTCTATATATTGTATGAATTCAAATCTAGCATAATTTATTTCTGTTACAAATTAAAAAGAAAATCCAAACTTCTCAACGATCCATGAAAATACAGACTTTACTTTTTATACTATATACATAAAAGATGGATCTCTCCTTATATCTTTTCTTTTTTCTTATAATTTTAGAATTAAAATCCTTAATTCTCCTTGATTCATGTCTATATTTTCATAATTGCCACTCAGAATTTTCACATTTAAAAAGCTTTAATTTATTCAAGTGTAACACCATGTAACACCCCATCTCTATACCCATATTACTCAAGAATATTAATGAGTAATGCTGTCTAATAACATGGAGAATATGGGTAAAACACACGTGAATATTTCCTTGGACCAACACTGAATACGTGATCATAATATAAAAATCATTCACCTCGACGTAAACCGTTTCAGTACAAAGCAATAAACACATGTGATGCCCAAGGATAGAATAATACACAATATAAAATAAATCATAGAAACCAATCGAATAAACTTAAATTATATTTAAATTCTGTATTGTTTGGCTAATAGGAAGTTTGGGAAGGAATACTTCAAATTGTTTAAGGTTGTATGGATAATCTATTAAGTAATTATCTATGGTTGTTGAGCGTATGGTACACTTGGTAGTTTATTGATCACCCTTGAACGATAAGAAGTTTCTGAACCTGAACAAACCATTTGTTTTCGTTGCCATGGATGTATGATTGATTCATTTGTTGCATATGATGGTCGTGTTGTTTTGTTTGCGTATGTTTTATGTTGATTTGCTTTTGTTACTAATTGTAAACAACTAAATATTTCTCTTGTACATAATTCTCACTATTTTGGATTATATAAGTGAAATACAGGTTTATGAAAGCAATAACTACTGCTTTTGGTTTCATAAATAAAGTTGTTTGCCCGACAAATAGGTACATTTTCAGATTACGGTTTTGTAACGATATTTTATTGTTTTTCCCACGGTTTGTGATGTTTTATTATTGAAATATGATATATATATATATATATATTGTAATTATTGATATTATTATTTTTTCGGACCTATCCGTACAAAGGAGACTCTGCCGAAATTTTTCGTGAATTTAAGACTTTATAAATATTTTGGAAAAGTTGAGTTATTTTCAAATCTTATTAAACTAGATTATGTAAATAAATTGTTTATAAATTGATTATTTTGAATAAAAATATATTAGTTTCTTACTTCCTTCTCATTCCTTTTCGAGGACAAAAAGTTTAGAGTGGGGGAGACTGTAACGACCCGTAATTTTCGATAATTAAAAATATTAAATTAATTAAGATATTGCAATCTAATATTGTAAGAAATAAAATTTATGATTTATTAATGAGAAAAATAATTAGATAATGATTTAATAAGGTTGTTTGAATGTAATTGACAACTATTTTAACGTAATTGTAATCGATTGAATTAATTGAAGTTAATTTGGTTATAATTGTAAATAAGGAATTAAATTGATAATTAATGGAATTAATGAAATTGAAGTATTATAATTAATATGGTAAAAGGTGATAAATGTAAAATAATGAATGTAATAAAATGTAAACTTATGTTAATTATATTCATAAGGTAATAGTCGATTAAATAATGAGAGTGGAAATCAAAATAAAAGAGTTTATTGGAATTTAAATTGTAATTAATGAATTTTTTACAATTTCAATTAAACTTTGAAATTGTGAAATTTTTAAATATTGGATTAGCATGGGAAATCTAATTTTAAAGGATTTTTAATTTCTATGTAATTAGAAATGATAAAATTGTTAATTATTAAATTTGAATTATAAAGTGATTAAACCAATTTAATAATAATTTAATTAATTAACGTGTAAAAATAGCCATTTTGGCCACTATCTCGGATTCCGATGAAACCAGTTTCATCGGATCCATAATAGTGAATTATTGTACGATTTCAAGTTTCGTAGCGATCAGACTTATCATTTGATCGTGCGGGCTCAAAATGCGTAGAAATCAATTTAATGAATTCAATTAAAATAATCTGATTTTAAAAACTAAAATTTTCCATTGAGTTTACAAATATTGAAAACCTCATTTTCGATATATAGAATACCATGGTTTCGTTTATGGTTGGAAATGAGCTTTTCGGGCCTGTGCGACCATTTGGGCCCAATTAGTCGTATGCTGTGAATATATGTTCATCCTAGCCCATTCTATTATCTCTAACCATAGCAGCCTTTTATTTTATTATGTACGTACATCAAATTCTTATATGTTCCTCCTTCTCAAACGGCAGAAACCTAATTTCCAAATTCCAAACCCTAATTTCAATTTCAAAATTAAATTTCAAAATTCAAACTATCTCAAATTATATATCGTTTGAAATTTCTCGACAAGCGCAATCTGCTACTGCAGTTCGTTTTTCAATTTGATTCATCGTTTGGTCAGAAATCGTCAAAGAAGTCTCAGCTGTCGAAACTAGGGTTTTCGATCCAATGGTGGATCGTCGACCATTCGACGATCGGGGAGTGGCGTTTGGAAGAGGAAGGCGAGCAACTCTTAGATCTGGTGTTAGTTCATGTTAGAGGGCATCGAAATTGCCAGAATTCACGAATAAAAGGCACGGCGGCGGACAACGATCGGTGGCAAAGTGGTGGTCGTGGGCGGCATGGATAGGGGCTGCTAAAAGCGAGCATCTCAGGCGTGACGATAGATCGAGGCGAAGGGCCTCCAGGTAGCGAGCGACAATTGGGTTTCACGGTGGCTGTTCACGTATCAGTGGGTTCGAGGGTTTTAGTCACGTTAGAGATGATGACATGGTAATTCTGTTATGCTTTGTTTATTTCAATTTTTAATTTAAATTCCAAGTGTTCTAATTATCATAACTTCATCATACAAGCTCGGATTCTCGCGCAGTTTTCTCCATTGTGATTGTATCGAAATTCTAGACATTATGGAACTAGTTTGGCTGCATTTTGAGACCGTTAAATTTTCAGGCTTTAATTGGATTTTAATTTGACTAAAAATCAAAGGTGAGTGTTTTAACGCACTCACAAATACTAAACCATCATATGTTGGTTAAATTAAATTTATGATGTGATTAGAAATTGATTGATTGCTATTTGGTATATTTAAATTGTCATTCAAGTTTAATTTGAATTTATGTTGAATTTAATTGCCATTTGAATTAATACTAGAATTGAATGGCTAGTTAGATACCTAATAATGATAACCAGTTAACTGTTGTGATTTATTGGCTGAGTTGAATGATGATTTTGATGGATGCTTAATTATTGACATTTTGGATGATTTGATGTTATGTTTATTTATATGTTGTTATCACACTGCAAGTTCCCTTAGTTATTGTTAGGAAAATCACTATGGGTTGAAATGATACATATCCGAATGGTCTTATAGATTAGGGAAAAATTGTTATGGGTTGAAATGATAAACTCAAGCGATTTTATGGATTTTGAATTCTACTCCGGATTGCGGGTTGAAATGATATATACTCGTAAATTTAAATTTATTGTGGGGTGAAATGATATATATCCACATCACTTGACCATAGGGGAGAAAATTATATACAAACACCAGATTGGTTAAATTAAATGATTGTAAACCCTTAATTTTTAAATCCAGTTAAATGATATTATGGAACAAAATTTGATTTATATGAACTGAATTATTTTCAAAATCCAAGCTTTAAAATGTTGAAATGGAATTGGTTTAAATGAATTGTTTAAAGAATTTAAATTGAAATCTTAAATTTGAATTTTGAAATATAAATGAAATTTATCAAAATTGAGTTATTGTAAACATTTGAATATTTAAACTTTAAAGCCTATTGAATTTGAAGTGGTTTAAATTTGTAGTTCAAACATAGATTTGAATCGATATGAATTGAAATGGTTTTAATGAGAATTTGAATTGAAACCTTTAGCCTTTTGAATTGAAATCGTTGAACTGAGATTGATTTAAATTGAATTTTTTTCTGAACTAAAGTTGATTTGAATTAATTTGTGAAATTGAAAGAAGCAATTCTAATTTGAAACTATTTTCGATATAAACTTTTTTAATATACAGACTCTTTTAACATATAAACCATTTTCTCATATAAACCATTTTAATATATTAATAAATTTTAATACATTAACTATTTTAATATATAACCTATTTTAATATATAAACTATTACTAATTTATAAATTATTTTAATCTATAATCTATTTTTAACATATAAACTATTTTAACATATATTATTTTAAATTTAAAAACAACTTTTAATATATATATTTTAATATATAAACTATTTCTAATATATAAACTATTTTAAACTATAACCTATTTATCTAATATATAAATGGTTTATAAATAGGTGATTAATATTCCATTAATTAATATCTTTTTATCCAAAATATCTTCTAGAGATATTTTTCTTTTGAAACCATTTCTTTTTAGTATATGTGGAATTCAATAAAACTCCCTTTGTTAAATTATTTGGTTTAATTAAACTCCTTTTAAAACTAGGAATAATTCCAAATCGTTTTACTTAAATTTTAACAAAGATTTCTCAATCCCGAAACATAACTTTTTAATAAGTTGAAATCATGTTATCTAAGATGGTAAATCCAAATTAGCTAATATTTGAATGAAACGGATCCTTAGAAATCATTCAAAATTATACTTGACGTTAATTTCCGTATTCAACAAGTACTATCCATTGAATAACGATGAAATCACCTTTTAAATTCGTACAAGTAGTAGGAGTTTCCATCTTGTAATTTAATATCAGTTAAAAGAAGATTATCTCTATACAACCCAAGTTGTTTAAAGTTGGGAAAATTTAATCTTTTATACTTAACTCGTTTCCGACCTTTCGACCTTATCTATCCCTCGCCTAGGTGAGCCAAGGCACCAGTTGCTCTTGAACATCTCCTTATTTTAAGCATCTCAACTAGATCTCACAAATAAAAATTCAGGTGTACTCATCGACTTATTAGAGCCAAGATTAAATCAATTGCTTATAAAAAAAATTTCTTTGATTCTTTTATTTAATCCTCTTAAATAAATCATATATTCTTCAAATCATCTTTAAAACGCTTAATTATTCATTTAAAAATATTTATAAAAGATTTGGAAAAGAATTGTTAATTTTCAAGTTATATTTCAAAAGTAATTGAAAACCGCTGCAAATAGTGCTACGAATAGTGTTTTTAAATTTATATTGACCAAAATGACTTTTCTATCATTTGAAAATTTATTTATACAACTCGAATCTCTTTTAAAAAAAATTAATAGATTTACAAAGAATTTTTCATAAATTTAAAACATTTAAAAATATTAAATTTTAAGAAATCTCTTTTTGGATTCCGAACTGCAAAACCACGATTATTTTGGAAACTTGTTTTACTTATATTTCAAAATCTACTTATTAAAATCTTGATCTTTTCTCTTTGTTTGAAAACTATGGATATAATAGTTCAGAAAATTCTTATTATAAAGAATTGCAAGCTATATTCCACTTTATATACTCATTCAACTTTTGCTGCGTGAAATCACGAACTACCGTTACACAATGCGCCTAGTTTTGATTCGTTTTTTCAATTTCCATTCAAAACTTATTGAGACAAGTTTGTAAGTTTCTAAAACATATCCAAATCAATTTCAAATCATTTTAAAGAGTTTTAATGATTGCATATTACTTTTATAACTTGATTCGGAAAGTGATTTCCTTGTGTAATATCGACGCGTATTTAACGTGACTTGTTTATATGTCCAAACAACAATATTTTCACAACATCCAAACATGATAAACAATCATTATAAACAACCATAGCATCCAATATATGTATATATGGAATTTCTAACTGTTTATATAACATATCTAACTTTTTATTACTAATTACTTTTCGAATATAAACTAATTACTCTAATTTATCCAACCAAACATCTTAAGCATTTCAATGGTCATGTTAAACATTTATAAATATTTATAAAAATTCAATTTAAGAGTTCTCTCCTTTATTGGATATCGTATTGACTAGATTTCGCTATAGCTTCGCTAACTTGAACTAAAACTCTACGAACTCGATCCCCGAAGACTTGAAGTGGCTCGACCTTGGCCTTATGCTCACGGTCAAGCAAGGAGGTGGTGGTTGCTCATGGTCAATGTGGTGGATGATGGTGGCCGTGGGTTTTGATGGTGAAAAGGAGTGATTTTGAAGTGTTTTGAGGAGTATATACTACTATATATATTATATAAATTTGATTTATTTCCACAAATATTTTCTTCTTTATTTTATTAAGTGGAGAAGCCATAGAAATAGCTTAGAAATGAGGAAGAAGATGAAGAAAAAGTTGTAGGAAATTATGAAGAATGGGTGGGGTATTTTTAGGAAAATTTTGAAATCAAAATATTTTAACATGAAATTACCAAACTACCTTTGCCATCACCTCCAACCCGCCCTAGGATGCATGGCAGCCGCCCCCTCCTCCTAGCCATGTGGTGGTGGTGGTGATGATGGTGGGTGGTGGTGATGATGGTGGGTGGTGGTGGTTGATTTGATGTTTGCTTTTTAAAGTAATTATTACTTTCGATATTTTATTCTTTTACCATTAGTAAATATATATTTATTTTCTACTTTTATCATGTGTATATGTACATGATAATGTGTGTATGTACATGTCACAAATGTGTACAAGTCATTTGAACAGCATCGTATAACTTATATACGTCAAACCGTTACGAATTCAGATTCCAATCTTTGGTCATATTTTCATTTATTAATTAACGTATATATATATATTTGTAAAAAAAGTTTGAAAACTATTTTCTTATTATTATTCATGTATTGAAATGATCTTATATGAGTTAGAAAACTATATAAATCAATATCAAACGATTGTCTACAAAAAGTGCTATTATATTGATAAACCCATATCGATTTTCCTTATAATTTCAATTTTATTTATAAATTTATAAAACTATCATATTTGATTTATTATCACTTTATTATTACTATAAATGAATTATTATCATTTTAAAACTATTATTTGAATATTTATAATAATCATTAAATCATTCAATCTCAATTTAAAATCATAAATTAATATACTGGCATTACTAATGATGTCATTAATCAATTAAATCTTTGTTAATATATTTTTAAACAGGTTTACCATTTTTATTTATGGTTCAAAACATTATTATTGGGGTTATAAATCCTTATATTTAAATATTTCAAAAATAATCTTAATTTATTAAAGTGATGAATTTGCAGGTCGTTACATTACAGGACCGGCCGTGATTAATCGGTCGACCGGTGCTATTAAAAACTCACTGGTGCACTGGTTGCGGCAAAACCTGGAGCTATTCCAGCTCTAGGTGAAGCCTATGATTGCCTGCTCGACCGTCCGGTTGCCCAGTTTTTTATTTGATTATTGTGTGCTAATTTATGTGCTCAATTTCATGTTAATCTTAATGATATTTCCAAGTTGTTGAATCACTTTGATGATCTTGTTTGTACCGAGTTTTTATTCTATTTTTTAAGTGCGGAATATACAATTTATTTCTATCAATTAGTAAAGCTATTAGTAAAGGGAACTTTTTTTAAATAAATCATTTTTCTATATATGTATATATGAAAATGTGTATAATTTGGATAAGGATATTTTGGGAATATATATATATATATATTTGGGTATTTTAAATTTCAAGGTGATTGCAAAGAAGTATTATAAGAATATAGTTTTGAATGGAAAAGTTTATAAAGGAAATGGATCATTTAAAAGTTGTAAGTGAAGATATAAGAAATTTATACATATATACATATATATACACATACATATATACATATATATACACATACATATATATATATATACATACATACACACACAGATACACACACACAAATGTTGATTTCAAAACTCTTTTATAATTATCTAATAACATGATTACCTATTATTTAATAAATCTTAAAATAGATTTTGGACTTTATGCGATTTTGGACATTCTCGTGTAACCTTTGGATTTTAAAAATAATATGTTTTGAAAACCTTAATTCTATAATTTGAGAAATACTAATAACCGACTTAGTGTTATTGGTTGGTTTAAATGGTTTTAAATAACGCTTCGTCGAGTATGGTACAACTCATTGAATAGAATGTTTGAGTGGAATTTACTAACACATTAGCGAATACCTAAATTTCATCAAGTAGTATGGGATTCTTGGGTTAAATGCTTGTGATTGCTTATAGGAAAATATTTAACACTTTAGGTTGTACTCTCTTTTGGTGTTCGGCATGGGACTGATAGATCCTTAAGAGAATATAGTTTGGGTTTTCCATTGGTATCCGAAATAAGTGAGATTTACTAGCTTATAGCAAATACTTGAATTTCACTGGATGGTATGGGACGTTTTGGTTAAGTTCTTATGATTACTAAAAGTGATAGTATTTAGCACTTTAGAGTTACTCTCTTTTGGTGTTCGGTGAGGCCGATAGATCCTTAAGAAGTATACATATGGATTTTTCCCCGATCCTTATGATCAGTCGAGACTTTTTTTCCACGATCCTTGTGATCGGTCGAGATATGAGATTTTATTTTATTTTCCCTGATCCTTGTGATCATATCGAGATTCTATGTTCCTTGATCCTTATGATCGTCTTGAGATTCCGTGCTTCCGATCTTTGGTATCAGATCGATATGAGTGATACCGCAATTGTTTGTTTGCCACGGTAAGGAATTGGTTTCTCTATGTCAGGAATATTGTACTTTATTCTGTAATTTTGTGTTTAGTGATTAATCTGTGTTTGTGACTTAAATATATATCCCTGTGCCTTGAGATAAATTTTGAGTAAATTAATTCCATGACTTGTTATATCTTGGACATCTGGATTTACCCATATGTCATTTATTCTTCTGTTATATCTTGTTCTCATCCTTTTTGGATAATTGGAGATAGTCTAACCCGTTTATTTTTAATACTCGGGTCAGGCCAAGACTTTTTAGGTTTCAGGGTGCTCAAGCTTTTGGGTAGGTGCACTAGTAGAAGATAGATCATTTTGATATTTCAGTTTTATCTTATGTAGGATATGTATATATGGTATTATGAGATGTATGATTTGAGATAGTGACTTATTTTGGGATGTATATTACGTGAGCCTAATATTATATTTTGTAGACTCACAGTATGTATTGCATATGATGTATATTATTGTGCTATAATCTGTGTAACTCTAATATTTATTTTCGTATTATATACTGTTCTGAATATTTTTATCTGTGTGTTTATTACTTTGTATTAGTACTATACACGTCAAATTTCAGTTCAGATATTAAGAAAAAGGTATAAACGACGTGTCAGTGTTAGTATAAAGATATATTCACATTCGGTCATCCTTAACCAGCCGTATTCTTCGGATTAGCTGACGACGTTATTTGAAATGTTCTTTGCTAAACTAGGTATAGTGGTGGGGTCATCACAATATGATTTAAGTAGCCTATCGCTTTGATTCAAAAGTTGCTGATTCAATAGTTATGCATAAGTAAAAGATTGCTACAAAAAGTAGTCACCAAGCCAGATGCGGATGAAATTCGAATTGTCGTGCTTACGCTTTTTCCATAGCTACTTACTTTGCTAAAGAACTCATGGAACCATCTTTTCAAATTTGATTTTCAAATGATATTACTAATGTCATGTCATTTTATCCTTTAAACTAAGAAATTAATTTACAATCATTTGTGTGGAAAAATAAGTTATATAGTCAAATTTACATTTTATAACCAAATTATTATCCATACAACCAAATTTATGTATCAAACATTCTCCATCTTCATCAAGTTGGTAAAAGATTAAAATGCATCACTTAATCAAACATGTACATGAATAAAAAGATACAAGTTGTTAAGGACCACTGGCTCAAGTGGCATTGGTATGACACTATAGACCGAAGTCTTACATGTCATAGGTTCAAACCCAAAGACGTTTGTGTTGTGCTTAAGTAATGTACCATATATAGACTACATCTCAACTCCCCTCCTCCCTCTAATTTCTGCTTCAAATTAAATAATATAATGATGTAACATGAGAGAAAAAATATATTATTTAAAGAGGAATTTTGGCATAAATCCTTATTATTAAAAAATAAGCTTAAGTCCCTTTCAATTTTCTTTTATAAAATACATCTTTATTTTCAAAAAAAAAACTCAAGGGGTGTTTGGAGGATAACGTTATCAACCTTAACATGTGCTCTTACACTACAAGAATAGCTTGAAATACCGACGATCCTTGGCGACGGCTTCCGATGGCGGTTTCCGACGGCTTTTGATAGGCCGTCGGCGGCCGTTGGAAGCCGTCGGAAATTCGCGTTATACAGGTCTCGACCGAGACCTTTCTACCTCATTCCAACTGAACGAAAATAAATTTCTAAAATCCTAAAAACCCATTTTCAAGCTTCCAAACCCCAAATTCAAGCTTTCGGGTCTTGCATGGCTCCTTAATCACTCTCTATTGCTTCCAATCTCAAGTATAATCTCTAATTTTTGCGAAAAACCTAATTTTTAATTTAAATCTAGATTTGCCAAATTGGATAAATTAGAGCCAATTAGTGATTCTAATTGTTTCTAATATCCTTATGATGGTTTATAGTATCTCATGGAATACCTACTTCATTTGTTAGCTTTAAATTGTGAAAAGTAGATATAATTCGTGAATTTGTGTATATGTGTAAACCATTATGCATGTGTTATTTTTAACATTGTCTTATGTTAATTGGGGTATTTATGTGTTCATATATGTGTGTGTGTGTATGTTAATCATTACATACACACATACACACACATGCATACTAATAATTAAATAAATTGTTTTCTATCAAAAACATCGTAAAAAATAATTTACATATCTACTATAATATGCCGATTAACCTTGTTCGATAAAATACGTGGAATAATGTGGTAAATTAATAATTTTTCGAAAGATATAAAATCAGTAAATTTTCAACCATTTACAAACAATAATATATTATATAATAAATAAGAAGACAAACTATAAAAGTTCCAATTTTTATATAAACAATTTTTTATTACGTCCCTTAGAGATTTTTTGGCCCCGTCCGACAAGTGTTTTACATGATCGTTATATAGATATTAGTTTTTGTCATAAAATGGACATTTATATTTCGTACATTATTTCATTTTAAACGGTTCACAAAATTTCACCGTCACTTTTCTTTTTTGTTTCCTGTGTACACGCATTTGTGTACAATATAGGAAACAAAAGGGAAATGCTGCTGAAATTTTGTTGAATCGTTTAAAACGAAATAATTTACGAATTGTAACTGTTTACTGTGTTTGTAATGGGAAGTAGGATGACTGACCATCAAAGTAGAAAACCATTAACCAACATTTTAATATTGTATTCTTAAGTTGGGTTAAATTGACGTGCATAAGATTATGTATCAATAAATTGAAAAATAAAATGTCAATTCGTAAACTTATTTGTTGAATTCGCTTTAAGTAATAACGGAAATGATATAGAAATTCGTTATCCGTGTAGTAGGTGTAAATATTTGAAGTATTTGTTACCAGATATTGGTTTACCATATCAAAAAATAGATACATGTTTAAATGGCTGCGTGTTGTTTTGGAAAGAGGACATCACTCTTAGGAAGTGTAGAATATGTAATGAGGAAAGGTATATGGCATGATTTGAAATCATCAACTTTTGTTGTACTATCACCGCGCGAGCCAATCTACCACTGCACTACTGTTCTACAACATCGATTTTTGGAAGTTAATTGACAACTGATTTATTTTTCTTTGTTAAGTAAGTTTTGGTCGCTTGTATTAAAAGCATATCAGCATGCATACCAAGCTTACAATGATGACACCGGAGTTTCTCTGTCATATTTTTCCACATAAAGACATCTATACGAAAAGTTGATTTGTTTTCTGAATGTGCTGAAAACTTTTCAACTACCTCCAATCCAATTATTAAATTTTTTAATCAAACATCAGTCAAAGCACACATTTGAAACCATGGACGCAAACTCCATGAATAACGAAGATGGAAATCAAAATTCTCCCTCTGTACTCAAACTAAAAGCCATAGAACGTGAAAACAAGTCTTACTGAAAAACAGAGATACATTCTACTTCAGTCGGAGTTAGAATCATCCATGTCCATTGCTTCTAAACATCTTGACTTGTATAATGATGAATGCATGAGTCTCAAAGAGAAATTGACTGCATTAGAAAATGACAACAATCTACTCAGGGAAAATAAGCTAAAAAGTCAAGAAACCGTAAAGAACTTACTAAAGAAGACTAAAAGAGTTGATAACGAATATGGCTTTGAGAGTCAGAAATTGTTTTAATTATCAAAGTATAATGAATTAAGATATTATGATATTAATTTCAAATGTATTTTTATTTTTTCATGCAGGCACGGTTTATGGAACAAAGGCAGAAACTCATGGAGGAAACATGTTGACTACGGACGAGGAGGATGTCATTTTTGAGTCAGTCATGAACTTGTTGGCTCGAAAACCTCCTTCAGACAAGCTATCATCACTCTCTCCCGAAATCAATCCAAACTTCATCGGGACATTAAGAATCTTGAAAAGAAGATGGAAAAGAAATTCAACTCCATAAAAGGGTTTCTTAATAAAATATGGGATAAAATTTCTTGCTCCGGTTCTACATCCATCGAAGTTCACAACCCATATCCATTTCAATGGTCATCTTCGAGTTCGGATTCCGATGATGATGAGCCTTCTCTCTCTACCCAGTTTTAATTATTTTTAGATTTCTACTTTTTGTATCAAACTTCTATGATGCTCTATCTAGTTATTTATAAAATGTTGTAATGAATATTGTTATTCCTCTTTAGTAATGACATCTCGAGTATGAGTTATTTATATATGTTTAACAAATGATTATGTGCATGTAGTTTATCTTTCTTTTTGTCGATGACAAAGGGGGAGAAAAATTAGTTAAATATTTGTGCATATTGATAGGGGAGTAGCAATGCTAATGTAAGTTTTTTATGTAAATATATTATTTATACTTATATAGTTGTCATCATCAAAAAGGGGGAGAATGTTGGAATCTCAATTTTACATCGTTTTGATTGTGACAAACTATATAAATAAATATTTATGTATACTAATCAATTATGTAGGAGATTCGTTACAGATTCACATTCAGTGTATTTTGAAGCTGATAGTCCTTTGTCTAGAGTTTTTATATTATTTAGAAATATGTTAAAATCTCTCCTGAAATGATATATATAAAAACATATACACACATGCACTACCTTGCACAATAGGCTGAAACAGCCTGCTTAATGACTTCATTCAGACGGCTGATTGCTGAAACTATTTTATAGTTTCACAATATTCAGCCGGCTGAATGAGATCATTCAACCGTCCGAATACTGAAACTATTTTATAGTTTTACAATATTCAGCCGGTTGAATGACTTTATTCAGACGACTGAATTAGGCCAAAAATAGTCTATTTCTTTGCTATTTTCGATTTTTAAATTTCAGAAGGCTAAATAAATCCATTCAGCCGGCTGAATATTCTCAACGGCTATTTTTCATGAAAAGACACTTCTCTTCATCAAAGAGAAACATCTTCAAACCAACAGTTGCACCTGTTTCTTTTCATTGTTACCTTTCAACAATGGTTGCAACTTTTTAATCTCTATAAATAGATTTCAGAATTCAACAAACAAACATAACAACTGATTTTAATATTGTTGAATCCTTATCTATTATTCTCTATTTTCAAACTGCACTCAAACTGCTTACATTCTCTGATCGTTGATCACTCTATCTTCCACAATTCTCAAGCACATTACACTACATATCATAAAGGAGAAGATTATAGGAAGATTGTACTTAATTGACTTATCAGTGCTATTCAAAGAGCACACTACAGTCGGATACTTTTGTTATTTGTAAAGAAGTCCTGTTCGGTTGCTCAGGCGGTAGAAGTCCTATTCGGTTGCTTAGGCGGTAGAAATCCTATTCGGTTGCTCAGGCGGTGTAAACTTATTCCTCCGGGTTAAGTGAGGGTTGCTAGTTTAATTCCAGAAGGAGTCTGGGACTGGATGTAGAATGAGAGTTCGAACCGGTATAAAAATGTCTGGTGTCATTTACTTTACTGCTTTTATTATTTACTTACTTATTCCCACAAGTAGTTTATCCATATTACACGATCTTATAGCACAGTCACTTGCAGGACCCACCTTCACGGAACAGGCGTTACGGTTTTGGCAATCAAGCGGTAGTGAATAATATATTTAGATATAACAATTTAGTAATCTTTCAGTTCTAAAGAACTTCACAACGCTTTAGTTTCGATAACAAGTTTATGGATATAATAATTAAAATATTATGTTGTAGCTTCGATAGTAAGACTATAGCAATTGAACTTTTACTAAATTAAATAAGTATTGCAGGGTAGACAGAGGACAGCCAACCAAAGCAAAGCTCAGATCGATCTAGCAGAGATCGAGGAATTGAGAACTAGGGTGGCGTAGCTGGAGGAGCAGAACCGTTGGCAGGCCGTTGAGTTGACACAGCCGCTAGACCAGCGTATTGCTGAGTACATGCAGCAGTATGGTGGCCGCTTTCCATCTTCAGCTGGTTCTGGAGGTGATTGACAGGAGTAATAGGTATGTTTTTTTGTTATGCAATATTGTTTAGTATTGTTCGATGATACATTGAGATGGTGCGGTTGGATACTTTGAGATGTTTTGTATATTATTTGATGGTACATTTGGTGATAGTCGTTTGACATTTGTGAGTTGATGGTGGTAAGTTGTTAATGATGACATTTGAGTTGTTGATGGTGTGAGATTTGCTGGTGTTTCACGGTGTATATATTGTATGATGACATGTATGTATATTATGTTAACGAAATGTTGGTTGGTTTGATGTTATGTGAGTTATGGTTAGTTTAATTTTTTAATGTGATTTGAGTATATTTGTATGATTTGAGATTATATTGAATATCTGAATTCGATATGTGCTTGTGTGTGACTATATTATATTTCTGAATTGTGTATGTGAGGCTAGCATTTAGCAGAAATCTGGAAAAATGCTTCAAATATTCTGACGGATTCCGACAGTTGGCGACGGCTTACAGGTCAACATTTTCCAACGGCTTGTGGTGGTTTTGTTGCTTCCTCTTGATCGGCCATGTGTCTTCGGCAGCCGTCGGGTTTTCTATCGGCAGCCGTCAGAAAGTTTATGACGGAGGCTGTTGGAAGCCGTCGGAAAAACCGTGCGGCGACGGAACAAATTGTGACAGCTTTTTGCGTCGGTTTCCGACGGCCGCTGGCCATCGAAAATCGTACGTTTTCTTATAGTGTTAGGGTATATGGCCATAATGCGTAACTGCCTGCAATACACCTCTAGGCGCTGTTCTTAAATTTGAAAGGGAAGAAATAAAAAAGAAAGAAATTCAAAAAATAGGAATGTACAAAATAATTTCTAAAAGTGATAGATGTAAAACAAACAAGTTTTAAAAAGAGGAATATGTTTCTAATTTCACTTATTTAAATCTGAGCATAGGGTTGAAATTAGAAATGAATTGATATGTAACAAAAATAAGATGCAGACGATCCTTACTATATATATATATAGTTAATAGCCCTCTTTATTTAGCACCATATGTAGCCACCAGCATCAGCCACAAGTTTATTTAAATATTTGACCCATGTGACAGGTAGAGAAAGAACAAATATTTAAGTAGGAATCCATTGTTCATATCGGAGGCTACGAAATAATGCTAAATAAAGGGGATGTTCAGTTATCTTACATAAGCACTAAACAACCAATTATCTCACATAATATTTAACACCCCTAATTTACAAGGAGTATGTCCAGTAGAAATAGTTTTGCAATTCCATACCAACTGATAGCAATAATCATCTTAGCATTCTGCTTTTACACTCGATCTATTTTCCCCTCTTAAGCTATATAGCTTCAAATACACAATACAAGCAAGCGTATGTAATTCAGTTCTCATTTTAAACAAGCTGAAAGCTTCTAAAGGGTTCTTTGGTCATGCGAAATTTCTGCAATATCATCCAAAGAAAATAATAATCAAAATGTATCATGTCAATAATAAAAGAAAAAGGAAATAAAAGAAATACAAAATAATTTAGAGCTAGTTAGCTATTCACTAATTTTACCAGTGGAATGGAGAAAAATGGAGCTTATTGTTTTCACAAGATCTTTAGTTGTCAGCACGGAGCCTTCTTCCATCTATAATTCCATACAATTTTTCAATAAATACAGTTTCTATCAATTAGAACTTCATCCATACCTCAAAAATTTCTGCATGCATTTATATATATATATATATATATATATATATATATATATATATATATATATATATATATATCTGTGTGTGTGCGCGCGCGCGCACGCATGTGTACATTATACGTGACTTTGCATGTATACGTGTGTGTGCATACATACTACATGTATACATGTGCATTATACGTGACTTTGCAAATATCCCTTGTGCGAAACTTTATGGATTTCTCCAAAAACATCATTAATTTTTGTATTCACTAGATAGACATTAGATATGGACGTTTTAATTCAAGCAGTGCACTAATTACGAGGATCAAAGGAGTTCACATGTAGAGTATTGTGGCTTTGGACAACAAATCCCTATTAATAAATTTAATAGTTAAAAGGTTCTTTCTTATAATTACTTACAAATTAGGTTATTGTCCATTCATTTCCTTCGTTATCCCCACTATTCTCACACCCATTTTTAATAACTTACACCATTTTTATTTTGGTGTTCAGAATGTAATAACTTTTTTGTAGAAAGATCTAAAAATTAATCTCCTTTTACTATTAAATCACAAATTTTGTTACATCTTTAATGAGAGGTACATGCATATGCAAAAAAACAAATAATAAATAAATAAATAATCAACTTTCTAAAATTCATTGTTTTGATAATTCAAAAAATTAATATAAATAACATGTCGATAATTTGTTACCATCATACGAACATATAATTCGATAATATTTTAACTGTATCTCCCAAAATGTTTTCATATTTACCTTAAAAGGCTTGGAAAATGATAAAAAATGCTGCAATTTTAAACTGGATCACTAAGATGCATTTAAAATTGTATCTCACATACGCAGTTTTATCTGGTAATTTGATTTAACATCATAAACTAATACCTGGGCAGTCACGGTTATGTCAAGAAAAGATTCGATGAAAGGCATGGCGCTAGCATTCATGATTACAAGATCGAGCTTCTCCATCTCTGATAAAACTTTCACTAGAACTCCTTTAGTGTTTTCACAATGAATTTTCACAAGAACTGTTCCTGCGCTTAGCCTTACTTGGATTTCAGGATACCTTGAATTTTCTATTGAACTTCCACTATTGGAGTTGTCAATAGAGTTTGAAGGTTTTGATATATTTCGAGTGAAGTTGTTTGCTTGGGAAATATCACTTGTGTTTCGGATGCATTGCTTAGAGTTGTTAAGGAGGACTACTGATTCTACTGCGTTTCTTGCATTCTGACTTTCTAGAGATTTTAGAGTCTGTTCCAGTTGTTTTACGTAGTTGATTGTGTCCCTTAGGATTGAAGCTTTGTCAACCTGAAAACAAATGGAAGTAGGATGGAACACGTGATGAACTTGAAGTTTATTCAATTTTTTTATTTCACCAAATTAAAGGAGGTACTGGCTAGCAGATTATTAAAAAGAGTACATGGGGGGAGAGGTGTGATGTTTTGGGAGGAGGGGGGTGGGGGGTGGGCGGCGGTGGGTGGTGGTGACAGTATATAAACAAGCAACTAGACCTCTACTATCGGTATATTAAGTTATTAACAAGCTAAAAAGTAAAAATATTTATGTTAACTGTGAGGGCATGAAATAACAAATAATCTTGCTAGTTCCTATTAACTAATCCAAAATTATTCCATAGATGTATAAGATGTTAGATACCATGACAGTCTTCATACTTCATGATGGAGAATGCTTAAACGGTGAATTAGACAAGAACACACCTACTTTGTCATCCATTTTATATATTAAAAAAATATAATCAAAATCAAGCATGCATGTAGATTTCTCTCATGAATATACCCTAATATAGATAGAAAGACACCCTAACAAAACTTAAATATATTTATTCCATCTTACACACCAAGAAACTCCTTTCATACCTACCCATTTTCACTAAAGGTCCAAAACATTCAAATTTCTAGCACCGGGTTTATGCCAAGTTGCCAACTGAGCTTAAAATATTGATGTAGCAAGTAAATGTTATAGTGTTCCATGGTTTCAAGCATTGGTATTAAACCAATTCAAACCGAAACATACTTATCTTATTCTAACATATAATGGCTGGAATTAACCAAAAGTTTTCTTAGTATTCTATATATTACAACAAAGAAAACCAAATGAAGATACTAGAAGGTTATCAAATTAAGTACATGATTACACGTAATTTTCAACGAAAAAGAGGAATCAAAATGTTCTAAATAATAATTACATGATTTCTCTGAATGCTTATTTTTATTATTTTTTAATTCTTCTGATTGATTTTATCAAATAAAATAATCATTTTTAATAATGAGTGCTTTCCTCCTTGAATAAAGGATCATTCGTTTATTTTTTAATTTTATAGAACAATCGATTTTAATCTTGATGAAACTAACGCTTTTAATATAAGAAAAAGAAAACAAAAGGTTCCAAATTATTTGAATTTTGAATATTTTTCTTTCTGAATTATTTCAATATTCTTTTGATAATCTGCTTTTGTTCGTTGTTGAAATAATCATTTGAGAAATGGCTGCCGGCAATTTCTTTCGATGATCTTATTTTAAATATAACTTTTAAGCATAGTTTCGAAAACCGAATCGTAAGTCAAACCGTGTTAGTGCAAAGTTAAAGATTCTAGTGGTTCAACTGGTCAGACCATGAAAAGTGCGTTGATCGTTATTTTCTATTTTTCTGATTTAAGTGTAAAATTATTTAAATTATTGTTTAAATTTAACTAATTATAATTAATATATTGAACTCAAAAACAGTTATTTTTGAACATTTCATAACAAATATTAATTGAAATAATTTTATAACAATATTTTAGCGTAAGATTGTAAATTTTCTTATTTTTTAAAATGAAAGAGGTTCAGTTCAAAAATGATTCGTAAAATATACAGGAATAATGTATCATGTCGTCCAAAATTGATATGATAATCAAATAATTTGATGGATAAGTTTATAAAATTATTTGTTAAATTGATTATGTGAAAAAATGAAGAGTGAAAGCGATAGTTTTTCCTCAAATTCGAAGAACCGTGTGGTTTAAAGATGTTGGTATCAAGGTTTTTTTAAGAGTTTTGTAGTTAGACCGCGGGTTCATGCACGTACAAGATTATTTTATTTTCAAAGCTGTAGCGCTTCAAGGTTGACGGTTAACCGCGGTCGAACCGAGGTTAGATCGGGTCTTTAAAAACACTGCTTTTAAGTTATGTGTACGTACGTGATGCAGATATATATGGGATATACTATATGGAAAACTGAAAGGGTCATCTGTTACTTTAGCAAGGGTTGAAACAACAAATACTAATTCTTTTGTTAATAATAGAAATGTGTGTAGGGTTAATGATGTCGTTTCATGTGGCAGAGATGAAACTGCATGTTCTAGTTATTAGTAATAGAGACTAATGCTTAATTAATGTCATTAAACTCTTATTGCAATAAGTGGAGATCAAATCATCCTCCTCTAAATCCCTTGTCCTCATGTTCTCCGTCCTCATGTTCCTCTTTTAATTTCATACATTGATCATCATAATTTTGTTATCATATGGGACCAATATATCATATGGAAAGTAGATGATTTATTGATCAATGACAGAGATTAAGTGGGCATACGGGGACAAGTAATTTGAAGACAGAGGATTTGACTTGCAATAAGTGTTTGTGACTGATTTTAACTACTTAGTGTTAAGCATTTTTGTTGTGCTTATTTATGTTCTTAATGCATATTACACTATAAAAACTATAAATCAATATGCATAAATGTCCAACTGTAAAGGAACACACTCAAAATTAATCAACGTTCAAGGCAATTAATTTATAAGGATTTTTATTATTTCACACATAAGCAAACTGTGTTTATGAATGATAAGTATTCGTTTATAAGTTGAGGGCCTGTGTATGTGCATGGACGTTGCGAAAGCTCAGTGAGCAGGATTGCTAGTTCAAATTTGGTTTGGTTTAGAAAGTTCCATTTATTCATATTCATGAAACATGGGAGGAGATAAACTTCAAAATACTTCAGTTGGGCAAAGTTTTTGAACATATCATATGGCAAAAAAACTCCCTACTAATTATGCTATTCAAAGGCTCAAAACCAACATAAAAGTTCATCCATAATGCATGCATATTGTATCAAGTGCATGTGGGTTAGTTCAATAATCAAATGCTAAAAATGTGAAAAAATACATGTGAAGACCGGCAGCCTTACATTTGTACGGTAAAAAAATTGTTTTTACTTTTTACACATCATTGTCAACTACAAAAGTGAAAAATCAAATATTATCAATATTAAGTGCTACTTCTATTTAACAAGCTAAAAAGTCATATGATTCATGTCCACTGTAGCTACATGACATAACAAATAATCTTGCTGGTTCTTCAGTTCAAAATTAACTTCTCTTAATTGTTTTAATAGACGTGTTACATGTTTATACATTTGAATGTCTGTATATTATGTGATATAGTAACCAAAACAACAAATTAAGCATAGGCATGCCTATAAATGGTATTATAGCTAGTAATCACATTCTTGATATGCAAATGTAAAAAAGAAAATGGATCCACATAAAATCTTTAATTTACTCAAAAGCAAGTATCTCTATCTCATACATAACAATAGGGTAGTTTGACAAAACTTAAAATATCTTTTAATCGTACATGCCAAGAAAGTTCCTACATACCTGCCATTTTTTTTTTAAATTACATACCTGCCAATTTTGAAACAATGGTGTTAAAGTTTAAGGCACTCAGTTAGGTTCATGCCAAGTTGCTAACTGACGTTATAATGTTTATGAAGGGAGCAAACATTATTGTGTTCTATGGTTTTCCAAACTCTTGGTTTTCCTTTTAATTTGTTCCTACAGGTATAAACATAGAGACCAATACTAATAATACATCTGAGAACAAAAAGTTTCAAAGCATAATGTAACTTGAACAATATTTCTACAACCAACAAAGCATTATCTTTAAGCATTCAAGTTTCAAGGGGTTTAGTAGGGTTTATGCTGAGTTGTGGACTGACCTTATTTAATATATTGATGAAGATGATCATTAACTTTTTTTGTTCCTCCATTTTAAACATACAATAAACCTTTGTTTCTGTGAGTATAAGTTTAGATATTATCTTGATTCATTTTTTATCTTGTGTTATGCTACCAACCAAATTACCTTTAGTTACTGACTTATTTCTTGATCACACGTACAAACCAATTCTTTCAAATAAGAACAAAATATCAGAAGAATAAACATACCTTCTTTAAACCAGGGATGATTGCTGCGAGTGCAATGAATTTCTGATTAAGCTTCTCTCTTCTTTTCCTCTCTGCAATTATATGTTCTTGAGGAGTTTTCTTCGGTAAAACTTTACCATGATTAGTTAACTGACATCCCCAGTTAATTCTTTCTTCATTAGAACAGATTTCGTCTTTTGGGATAATAATTTCTTCAGAGCTCCAACTAATAGTCTGAGGAAATCTTCTCGGCTTCTCAAAAAATTGGGGTTCTTCCAACAACGGTGAATTAAAATGATTCAGATTTTGTGTATATGGAAAAAGCGGTTGTTGGAAATCATTTTCAGACAAGATTTGCTGTTGATCAAGAGTGCTGAAGTTCCACCAGCTCATGAAATCTGAATGATCCATATGATATTAAGTTTATGATTGAGGATTAATTTTTTTAATTGCACGTTTGTGTTGCCTGCTAAAAAAAGTAGGATTAGTTCCAACAGATTTGGTAGAAAGAGAATCAAATCTTCGAAACTATTAGAATAATAGTTGTACATGCTTAGATTGAAGAAATTACTAAATAGCTAATCAAAGTATCAAACCCTAGCTAACTAGCTTTTTTTTTTTTTCAAAGAAATGTATTATAAAGAGGAGAGAAAAAACGCCTTTCTCCAAGGGCTCACAAACTAATAAGAAAACGAGGAGGGACGAAATCCTCCCAAAAATAAACACCGCAAAACAACAGCGGAAAAAAAAACCATAAATACAGGAGAAAAGACCACTATAGCCAGAAACAAATCCACCCCATGTTAGTGGAGGAGAATGCACAATCGATCCACCAACAATCACAAACCCGCCTTTACCCAAAGGAAAAGGCCAGACCACCAAGCCGAACCAAAAAGAGAGCCAACTAAAAAGCGCAAATCCATGGAACGCACGGATGATGGCAATCAGAGCAACAAAGACGCCACCAACGACAATACAGTGGCATAAAAAGAGAGCAAGACCAGACGTAGCAGCCGAACAACCACAGTAATACCACCAAATAACCAGCGAACAAATGGAAGCCGGATCCCGAAACCAGACAACCAAATCACAAACCGGGCCAAAGAAGAAACCAAAGAGAAAAGAACCTGGAAAACTAACAACAACATTAAACACAAAGGGGGAGGGGAAGTGAGCGGTGGGTGAAGGCCAGCGCTCGCTCGCGAAGATCAACCTACTCCCAGTCTAGCGTGAGACAAAGCACACGAAATAGAGAGAAGACCGACCAGATGCTCCGCACGGGAGTTCAAACGACTCCTGAAAGGTCTACCATGGAAAGCAAAGAAGACGTCTTTCCTCACACAACGAATAATAGATGGGGGGTCCATACGAGTATTTTCGAAGGTTACCTTGTTCCGCGCGCACCAGAGATGCCAGCAGATGAGGCAGGGGATCAAGCGAAAAACGATAGAGCGAAGAGACTTACCAGCATTCCCAGACCACCAGGAGTTACGGAGATCAGAAGGGGAGCTGGCCAACCGACGATAACCAAGAAGGTTTCCGAAGTAATTCCAGCACGATCTGGCCGAAAAACCACCAAAGAACAAATGATTCAGGGATTCTGATTCCCCATTGCCGCAGCATCTACAACGAGACACGAGAGGGATACCGATTTTTTGTAGGTTCTCGTCAAGTGGCAATCCATCATGGAGAATCCGCCACATCAAAATAGAGACCTTGGGGGGAATACGAGGGTCCCAGATGAAAGAAAAAATCGAACGAATGGGGTCTTGGATTCTAATCGAAGACCAAGCTTTAAGGATGGAAAAAGGAGAGCCAGCCCATCCTGAATATCCACCATGAGTGTCGGAAAACGGTTTCACCGACTGCATATGCTTCCAGGTCTCACTAGCATAAGACGGAGAAGCTGAGAAGTTAGAGCCCGCAAGACTGCGGTATTTCGCATGGAGGAAAGAAGCCCATAAGGAATTGTTAGCGCCAAATCTATGCCATAATTTACAGGCAAAGGCAGCACAAAGGTCCTTCGGATTGCGCAGACCCAGACCGCCTTCATTTTTGGGGCGACACACCACATCCCACGACACCCATTGGTGCCGACGGGCACTGTCCTTGTTGCCCCAGAAGAAAGCTGAGGCCAAAGACCGATATGACCTGAAGAAAGAAGAAGTGGGGGTCATAGTTGCGAAAACATGAGTTTCCATCGACACCCTAGCTAACTAGCTGTATTCAACTTAGAATTTATAATTTGGTGGTTGATACCAATTCTATGTGATCAAGTTTCAGTTGTTTAATCAAGCTATATCAACAACAATAACCAATACTCAAAACATAATTGAAGCAAGATGCACATAAAATAAAAAGCATACACACACACACATATATATACATATGTGTATGTATATATGTATATATATAGAAACTGCATAAAATTATAGAAACTGATAAATAACAAAAGCTCGGCATAATGAAACTTAAAAATTTAGGAGATGAACCTATATATCAACCAATAAGTATTTAGAAAAGAAGAAGAAAATATACAAAGTATAAAAATTAAAAACTCACTACATGAAAGATTCGATCCCAAAATTAAAACATCAAAGCTATATAAGGGTACTGATGAAATCCAATGATTTAGGATAATTATAAATTCAAATAATATTCAATGATTGAAGGCACAGAATGGTTTAAAATTCTAGAAGGAGATATGCTTACCTCAGATAAATAAATCTCTAGTAGCCTCTGTGTCTTTCTATCAGCCGAATTTCAAGCAAACGGTAGGACTGCAATTTCAATCATGCAAAAGTTCATTTTTAGCCCTAATAACCTCTCACTGTTCCAAAAGAGGCGATTTAAAATACATTGACAAAATGATATTAATAATGTACCAGAGATTTATGTATTATTAACTTGATGTCATTATCATCGGTTTCTTCACTTTTGTAGTAGTACAATGTTAGCTATATATGTGTACATATGTGTGTGTGCATGCTCGTGCTACTAGCAACAAAATTAATTGTATAAATTTCATTGGTGCATCGTTGTTTCAACCATCGTTAAAGTTACATAAATATCCTTTCATGTATTTATCGCATTTCTACATCAGAATGCTCCACCTCTATGTTACATCTCAATGTTTTATATAGTACTACAATTTGAAATGAAACATGATTTTGTTGATATGTTTTACTATCATTCAAGATCATCTTCACCAAATTTGAGACAATTTCAAATTTTCTAGCATGTCCAAAATGTTACACACATGCATACATACATACATGTATGTATGTATGTATGTAAGCATGTGTTTGTACAAACACGTGCGTCGAAACAATTTATATTCTTGTGATGATGATATTGAATATTATTATAGGATACCTACATTGTTTGGTTTCATTTTGAATTAGATAACTCTTAAAAAAACGTTGAGGTATGGTGTAAGGGTTGTAGCGGATCCTTGCCCTGTGTGTGTGAGACATTCTAGAATGCTAGCTGGTCCTTTTCTAAAGAAATGTTTATATTGATGCTCATTTAAATAATTGATCATTTGCCCTTAAAAGATAAGTCAAAAAAATTGTTTTATTATCTTTTTCTCAATACAATACTTCTCACATAACTACTGTATTTATAATGTAGAAATGAAACAATGGGCTGAAAACAGTCGGGCCCAAAATACAAAGGGATAAAAACAAAAGCGGGTGCGGTTCTAAGATGCGGGTTGCAGACCAAAGCCAGCTGAAGTATATGCAGAAGCGAAATAGAATTGGCTTTGTTACACCCCCTCAAATAAAGCTAGGGTTCCAACTTTTCTTCGTCTCTCATGGCGGCGGAGAAAACTCCGAGATCTTCTCTAAATCGATCGAAATTCTTAGACGAAATTGCTTTCGTCAACACATCGGCACGTTGATAAAACAATGGAACGTGTTGAATCTGGAGTTTCCCACTTCCAGTCTGTTCACGAACGAAGTGAAGATCCACTTCCAAATGCTTCGTTCTCGAGTGCTGGGTAGGGTTCATAGATAGAGAAATAGCACTCAGGTTGTCGACCCAAATTGTTGGCTTTCGATTTAGTTTGAACCCTAATTCCTGAAGTAAAGTCACGGTCCAGATGATCTCCGCTGTGGTGCTGGCGATGGCCCTGTACTCAGCCTCAGTGCTCGATCTAGAGATGGTGGCTTTCTTTTTCGTGCACCACGAGATGGGATTGCTGCCGAGGTAAACACAATATCCGGTGATAGATCTTCTATCATCGAGATCGTTGGCCCAATCAGAATCACTGTAAGCTTGCAAATTTAAGTTTTTGTTAGATACAAGCTTTAATCCATGGTCGACTGTCCTTTTCAAGTATCGCAGAATACGTTTAGCGGCGCGCCAGTGCTCAATTGTAGGTGTTTGCATGTATTGACAGACTTTATTAACACTAAAACAGATATCTGGTCTTGTGATTGTGGCATAATGTAATGCTCCAACAATGCTCCTATACTGTTTGATGTTTTCAATGTATTCACCCTTTTCTTTAGATAACTTGAGGTTACTTGTCATAGGAGTAGGCAGTGGCTTAGCTTTATCCATCTTTGATCTGACCAGTATGTCTGTTATGTATTGTTTCTGCGATAATATGATGCTTGAATCTGTATTCCTTTGAATGTGTATGCCAAGAAAGTAACTTGCTTCACCCATGTCTTTTATAGCAAACTCTTTATCCAAGTGTTTTATGACTAGCTCAATCTCATGCTTACTGTCACCGGTGATGAGTATATCATCAACATAAACTAAGATATAGATGCTGCCTTCACTTTTATTTCTTATATAAAAGGAACTGTCAGACTTAGTGGCAGTAAAACCCAATTTGATTAAAGTGTTCTTCAACTTATCATACCAAGCCCTTGAGGCTTGTTTTAAACCATAAATTGCTTTATGTAATTTGCATACTTGATCTACACTTGCTTCCGAGCTGTAACCTTTTGGCTGCTGCATATATACTTCCTCCACTAAGTCTCCATTTAGAAAGGCATTATGCACATCTAATTGCCTTATTCTCCAGTTTTTATGTAAAGCAATAGTTAAAATTATTCTAACTGTTGCTGGCTTAATGACTGGAGAGAAGGTCTCATTGAAATCAAATCCAAACTGTTGTGTATACCCTTTTGCCACAAGTCTAGCCTTGTACTTAGTAACCTTGCCATCAGCATCTCTTTTTATTTTGTATGTCCATTTGCTTCCTTCAACATTTTTGTGCTTTGGTAAATCAACAAGTGTTCATGTTTTGTTTTTGATTAGAGCATTGTACTCCTCATCCATGGCCTTTTTCCATCTTCTGTCTTTAATAGCATGTTCGTATGATGTTGGTTCCACCTCACTGAGCTGAATGTTTAATATTTTGGGTTTAAAAATCCCACTTTTAGATCTGGTAACCATTGGATGCTGGACATTAGTTGGTTGTGGTTCACTGTGATCCCCATCATTTTCATCAGAAATTTCAGTTGTTAAATCTCTATTGCTATGATCTTGCTGTGTGTTTGATTCTGGTTGTTCATCATATTGGGAACTGCTTGTTGTTATTTGCTCTGAATGATCATTAACCTCATTTCTTGTTGGTTCTCCATTTAATTGAATATTAGCATTGAGCCATTCTGATAAGTCTGATATGTGACTAGTGCTTGCTTTATCAACATTAGCTTCTTGCATATGCTTTTCCTTTTCTGCAAAAGGAAAAACATTTTCATTGAAAACAACATGCCTTGAAATATAAACTCTCCCCTTATGGTCTAGACACATGTACCCCTTCTGATTATGTGCATATCCTAAAAAAGTACATTGACTAGACCTTAGGCTTAATTTATGTTTATTGTATGGTCTAAGGCAGGGAAAACATAGGCACCCAAAAGTTCTCAAGTATTTATAGTCTGGTTTAATGCAATATAATTTTTCAAAAGGACTTATATGGTTCAACACTTTAGTTGGCATTCTATTAATGAGATACACTGCTGTGGCAAAAGCCTCTCTCCAATATCTCATTGGTAGATTCGCTTGAGACAAAAGTGTTAGCCCAGTCTCCATAATGTGCCTATGTTTTCTCTCAACCAACCCATTCTGTTCTGATGTATGGGGTCATGTAGTCCTATGCACAATCCCTTTTGTGCTGAAAAACTCCTTTAGGGTTTGAAACTCACCCCCACCATCTCTTTGTATAATTTTCACACTGCAGTTAAGTTGCTTTTCAGCATAAGTGATAAAGTGTTTCATAACACTACATGTATCAGATTTAGCTTTAAGAAAATATATCCATGTATACCTACTATATGCATCAACAAGTGAAAGGTAATACCTGTCCCCCTTGGTTGAGTTGTGTGGTGATGGTCCCCACAAGTCATCTGCCACGAGCTCAAGTGGTCTTTTATAAATAGTTTCAGAATATTGAAAGGGTAATTTGTGACTTTTACCAATTTGATAGTGTGTGCATATTGAGGAATTATGTAAAGATAAAAAAGAAATTTTATTTTCATTTAATACTTGTTTTACAACATCATAGCTAGGATGTCCCAATTTACAATGCCACGTATGTAAAACATTATCACACTTATCATCATTCATGTTAGTATTATTGCACCAAACATGATTATCACAAATACTCTTAGTTCTCATATTGCTAAACTTGTATAGACCCTGTTCCAATTTACCCTGTAATAATATGTCTTTACTTAGCATATCTTTAATAAGACAGAATTTAGGGTGAAACTCAAAATATACATGATTTTCGTTAGCAAATTGTGAGACACTAATTAGGTTCTTTTTGATACTTGGCACTCTTAATAGATTATTAAGATAAAGTACTCTGGTACCTTGTATAGTGCTTGTCCCCACATGTGATATGTTTGCAGTTTCACCATTACCCATAGAAGCTAAATTCTTACCATTGTAGCTTTTGTTTCCCAAGTTGAGATTTTGTAGATTGTTGGTGATGTGATTCGTAGCTCCAGAATCTGGAAACCAATCCTCTGTGTTAATATCATCAGTCTTGACTATATCATCAGTTGAATTGTTTGAACTGTTTCTTGATTGTTGGTTGGTCTGTGCCATATTCACTGTTGGTTGCCTGCTTGTTTGTGCCTGTTGTGATGATTAAAATCTTCTCTGAATCTGAAGTAACATTTATTTGCCATGTGACCAAATTTTTCACAAATTTGGCATTTGACTCTATTATTATTTGGAAATCTCCCTTTACCTCTGCCCCTTTGATTGTAACCTACTCTTGTGTTTTGATTATTCTGGGCATTTCTTTGACCATTGTTCTTTGTGGTTGAAACATAGTTTGCTGAATAATCTTCTTGTATAATTCTTTTCTGCTCTACTCTGCCTTAATGCGCAAGGAGAGCAGAGTAGACATAGTCAAGATCAGGTAAAGTTGGTTGTGTGGCAATAAAGGTCACCAGAGATTCATATTCTCGATCCAAGCCATTGGTAATAATCAGAATTTGCTCACTGTTTGAAACATTATGACCAACAGCTTTTAACCTGTCACACAAATTCTTGATTTTGGAAAGGTATTCTCTCATACTCATATCAGTCTTTCTTATATTTTGTAGTTCTCTTCTGTAATGCATAATCCTTGCTGCTGACTGCGAATTAAAAATTCTTTCAATGGATGACCATATTTCAAATGATGTGTAACATCCAACTAGTTGAGATAATAGACTTTGACTGACAGAAGATAGGAGCCAAGATGCAAGCAAGTTGTCTTGTTTTTGGTATAAAATGTAATCTGGATTGCTTGTTGTATCACCTTTATCATCTGTGATGTTTATTGGGGGAATTACTTTGGTTCCTTTGACATAGTCTTGTAGATCATATCCTCTTAAAGCAATTTCGACTTGATATTTCCATGTGATGTAATTGTCTTCATCTAATGGTGTGCTTATTGCTTGATTTTTGGGTCTGATCAAAACGGATTCTGATTTTTGATTCTCTTTAGGTCTGTTGCTGTTGCTTGCTGAGGTAACATCCTCTTCTTCGAGGGCCATGATGTATCAGAAATCAAGAAATCTGATTTCTTGATCAAGAAACCGATTTTGGTATCCAAGCAAGATCCTAGAAATGATAAACAGGAAGGTGTAAAGAGGTACACTGCTATATGTATTACTGCTTTATTAAAAAACAGTAATATATGTACAGGAACTGATGATACCTTCAGATGACTGGTCGGAAAAGTGCAACCAGAGGTGGAGATGAAGATCTTGATTCTGATCTGCCTCTAGGAAGGCACTGAGGGAAGAAAGACTGATGAACGTGAACAACAATGATCTTGAGAAGGGTATCCTCCCCTATGATGATAATATTCTGAGGGAATCCCAAAACAAATCAAGAAGAAGAATCTGCCGTTTGGCATTTGCTCTGATACCATAAAAGATAAGTCGAAAAAATTGTTTTATTATCTTTTTCTCAATACAATACTTCTCACATAGCTACTGTATTTATAATGTAGAAATGAAACAATGGGCTGAAAACAGTCAGGCCCAAAATACAAAAGGATAAAAACAAAAGCGGGTGCGGTTCTAAGATGCGGGTTGCAGACCAAAGCCGGCTGAAGTATATGCAGAAGCGAAATAGAATTGGCTTTGTTAGCCCTCATGTTATATATATGTTTTCAAAAGGGCTGTGTGTAAACAGTAAAAGTCGTGTAGGATACAAATTAAAAGTAAAAGTAGTCGGTGCAAGCTAATTAAACTCTTAGTAAAAGAAGTCAAATAATCATATTATATATAGTATACAAGTTAGACTTATATTTAAACATCATTAAAGATAATTAGAACTTGCAACATAATGTTAACAATTACTCACATGTAAACACGTCAAAAAATCCTCCCACTACATAGGTTTATAACTATAAGTACACATGCTAAAGTCTTTGGTTGAACTAACAAAGTGATGCAGTCGTGATCACTGATGTTTTTATATATCAAAATGTCAACTTGTGAACAACATGTGAGATTGTATATTAACATGTGTACCTTTATTAATTGCTGGTTTGAGTTATGTCATTTGATAGAGATCTTTTATTCTCTTCCCATGCATTGGTAGATGTCAATTCTACTGACCTGTCAAAAATAAATATGCAGTATAATTTGTAACTGTGAAAGTAAATTTTTAGAAGATATAACATAATTCATCGACATGAAGACAACATCCACCTGGCAGGTTAAATCAATACTAGTTACTTATGTCTAATGTCAGCACATTATTGCTCATCGATCTATATTATATAATTGTCTACTTGCCAACATATGATCTGGCAAATGAATTATGCTGACCCTGTCATTAGAAATAAAATAAGATCATGGAAAATGTACTGTTCAATTAAGTGCGATTATCTCTTGATGACATAGTTACTTTCATACAGTGTAGACAGCTAACACATTATATATGCTGTCTTGCAAATTTGAGCAATTTACACAGTTATCTAAACTGCAAACCCATGTGTAACACATTAAATATCGTCATTGCTTACACGTATGTTAGTAATCTGTAATAACATATTTAAGGGACCCATATATAGTCTTAATATAAAAAAGTTGCAGTTGCATCTATTGAGTACCGTATGTTAGAAAAATGAATGAGGAAGTGGTTAGGGAAGAGAGAGATTTTGGGTATTGTGTGTATTGTGTGGAAACAATGTCCCACATAGTGGAATATTTGTGCCAAATACACCATATATACTATAACCTAATATACTAGATCAAAACAAAAGAAGAATGAGACATGAAGACTTGTGATATGTAGGCTTTGGGCATGTGGGTTTGGGCTTTCATATTAATATTTAAATGTCAAAGATTGGGCCTTGGGCTCAATTGCAATAGTTTTGTACGGTCCTGCGCCATACCAGTGTTTATTAAAATTTGTCACACTTTATTCTGTTGCTGTTTTTGCAGTTACATTTCTCTGCTGTGACTATTTCTGAACGGTTATGTAACATTATTGAAGTTACTATTAGATTCGTAACACTTTTGTGCAGTTGCAGACAACATTCTTGAAACAATATTGATTGTTGTAGACGACGATGTCTCGAAATAGCAACAACAATAACGCTGCACCAACGCAGACGGTGACAAACGCTCAGTCGGCGCCTATGGTTCCGACAATGACACTATCCCATGGAGAAAGGCCAGAAAAGTTCAACGGGACGGACTTCAAACGTTGGCAACAGAAGATGTTGTTTTATCTAACAACATTAGGCCTCGCCAGGTTTCTAACTGAAGATGCTCCTGAAGTTGGCAAACTCGAACCCGATGCAATCAAAGTGGAGGCCGCAAATGTCTAGAAAAATTCAGACTTTATGTGTAAAAACAATATTCTGAATGGACTGGATAATAGCCTCTACAATGTCTATTGTACTGTTGCAACCTCCAAGGAACTCTGGACGGCCTTGGACAAAAAATACAAAACTGAAGATGCATGCATGAAGAAATTCATCGCTGGCAAATTTCTCGACTTCAAAATGGTAGATTCAAAGACTGTGATCAACCAGACTCAAGAACTACAACTGATCATCCGTCAACTGCAAGATGAAGGGATGATCCTTAGCGAATCTTTCCAGGTTGCCGCAACCATTGGGAAACTTCCTCCATCGTGGAAGGACTTCAAAAATTACTTTAAGCATAAGCGTAAGGAAATGACAATGGAAGAACTCATAGTTCGTCTACGAATTGAGGAAGATAATAGAAATTCTGAGAAAAAGGTCTCCCAGAATATGGCTGCCAAAGCAAATGTTGTTGAGTCAGACAAACCTAACAAGAGAAAACGTGAGAATGCACCTCAGAAGTCGAAGAAGAAATTTTAGGGTTCTTACCATAACTATGGAAAGAAGGGGCATAAAGCAGCCGAATGTCGCGCTCCTAAAAAGAAGAAATCAGAAGCAAATACGGCCGAAGTTACAGATTGCATTTCTGATATGGATTTATGTGCAGTAGTATCAGAATGCAACCTTGTTGGTAATTCAAAGGAATGGTTTGTAGACACACGTGCCACTTAACACATATGTGCTAATAAGTGGATGTTTACAACTTATAAAACTGCAACTGATGATGAACAACTTTTCATGGGCAATTCATCTGCATCAAAGGTCAATGGCAAAGGAAAAGTTGTGCTGAAATTAACTTTTGGAAAAGAACTTACTTTAAGTGATGTTCTTCACGTTCCAGAAATCCGCAAGAATTTGATATCAGGGTCCTTGCTTAGCAAGCATGGTTTCAAATAAACCTTTGTAGCCGATAAGTTTGTATTATCAAGGAATGAAGTGTATGTAGGAAGAGGATATGTATGTGATGGTTTATTCAAAGCAAATGTAACAATTATTGTACCAAACACTGATATGAATAAAAGTGAATCTTCTGCTTATATTGTTGACTCTTTTAACATATGGCATTCTAGATTAGGGCATGTGAATTTTGATACACTACGAAAAATGATTAATCTAGAATGTATACCAAAATGTAACATAGACTCCAACTATAAATGTCAAATTTGTGCAGAAGCAAAATTGACAAGAACCTCGTTTCATCATGTTGAACGAGAAGCTGAACCTCTAGACCTTATACACACTGATGTATGTGATTTGAAAATGTGTCAAACTAGAGGTGGAAAAAGGTATTTCATTACGTTTATTGATGATTGTACTAGGTACTGCTATGTGTATCTCCTTAGAAGCAGGGATGAAGCATTCGACATGTTTAAACAGTATAAAGCTGAAGTTGAGAATCAACTCAATAGGAAAATTAAAGCTTTAAGAAGTGATAGAGGAGGAGAATATGAATTTCCTTTTGAGGAATTCTGCGCTGAGCACGGCATTATACACCAAACTACAGCACCATATTCACCTCAATCCAACGGTATAGCCGAATGGAAAAATAGAACTCTTAAAGAAATGATGAATGCTTTATTAATCAGTTCTGGCTTGCTAGATAACTTTTGGGGAGAAGCTATTCTTTCGGCAAACCATATTTAAAATACCACGAAAGAAAACATCCAAGTATCCTCACGAATTTTGGAAAAATAGACCGGCATCCTACAAATACTTAAAAGTGTGGGGGTGTCTTGCCAAAGTAGAGATACCTAAACCAAAGAAGGTCAAAATTGGACCAAAAACAATCGACTGTGTATTCATTGGATATGCACAAAGTAGTGCCGCTTATCGATTTCTAGTACACAAATCTGAAATTGATGATATTCATGAAAATACCATCATCGAATCGAGAAATGCAAGATTTTTCGAACATATATTCCCTTTAAAACAGGGTACTGACAATGATACTCAAAAGAGACCAAGAGAAGATGAATTTACTGATTCTCTTGAGAATATTGAACAAAATAAACTTCGGCAAACTAGTGCTGATCAACAAGTAGAGGAACCAGAAGGAGCAAAAGGTCAAGGACCTCTAGGACCTTTGGACCAGACTTCTACACTTTTATGTTAGAAGATGATCCTTTGACATACAAACAAGCTATGTCCTCCAACGATGCCCCCTTACTGGAAAGAGGCTATTAACAATGATATTGAATCCATTATGGCTAACCATACCTGGGAGTTAGTTGATTTACCTCAAGGATGCAAGACCTTAGGTAATAAATGGATATTTAAAAAGAAATTGAAACCTGATGGTTCAATAGACAAGTACAAAGCTCGTCTTGTAGTCCAAGGATTCAGACAAAAGGAAGACCTGGACTATTTTGATACATATTCACCAGTGACGAGGATAACATCAATTAGGATGCTTATTGCAATCACATCCATACTTGATTTAGAAATACATCAAATGGATGTAAAAACTGCATTTTTGAATGGTGAACTGGAGGAAGAAATATATATGAAGCAACCTGAAGGGTTTCTTAACCTTGGAAATGAGAATAAAGTATGCAAATTAGTAAAGTCGCTTTATGGCCTTAAACAAGCTCCAAAACAATGGCATGAGAAATTTGATGAAACTATGTTATCAAATGGATTCACAATAAATGAATCAGATAAATGTGTCTACATAAAACACACACATGTTGGATATGTCATTATTTGTCTTTATGTTGATGACTTACTAATCCTAGGCAATAACAAGGCCATAATAACATCTACAAAGAATATGTTATCCTCTAGATTCGATATGAAAGACCTAGGACTGGCTGATGTTATATTGGGTGTCAAAATTTTGAGAACACCATAGGGGTATGAATTATCCCAATCACATTACATCGGTAAGATACTTGAAAAATTCAAGTAATATAATATAACTATTGCAAAATCACCAGTAGATATGAACCAAATTTGGGTGAAGAACACTGGTGATGGTATCTACCAGCTTGAATACTCTCGTATACTAGGAAGCATCATGTATGTTATGAACTGCACTAGGCCAGATATCGCATATACTGTAAGTAAGCTGAGTAGATTTACCCGCAATTCTGGTAAACATCATTGGAAAGCGATACGCAGAACTATGGTCTACACTATACAAACTATCCTTCAACAGTGGAAGGATACAGTGATGCCAATTGGATAACTGGATCACAGGATACAAAGTCTACAAGTGGATATGTGTTCACATTAGGAAATGGAGCAATATCATGGAAATCATCCAAACAGACTTGTATAGCTAGATCAACGATGGAATCAGAGTTTATTGCACTAGATAAGACCGCAGAAGAAGCAGACTGGCTTCGAGGTTTCTTGGAAGATATTCCAAATTGGAGCAAACCTATGCCTCCAATATGTATACATTGTGATAGTCAATCAGCAATTGGAAGAGCTAATAGTACACTATACAATGGTAAATCTAGGCATATTCGTCATAGACATAAAACAATAAGACAACTTCTCTCTAATGAAGTTATCACTATAGACTACATAAGGTCTAAAGATAACATAGCGGATCCACTAACAAAAGGCTTGCCAAGAGAGAAAGTTCAAACCTTATCGATGGGAATGGGGTTAAGGCCCATAGAATAAAAAAAAATTAAATGGAAACCCCACCAAGTTGACTGGAGATCCCAAGATCTAGGTTCAAAGGGACAACTAAGTTTAAGAGAAACTTGACGGCACTGTTACACACAAACCATTCCTATGGTAAAGTCAGTGCATTATTTGATGGAAAATAGGATAAGTATTGATACTTTTAATGATGTCTGTACTTGAGCAATTACGAATACCCCTTACAGAATCACCTACATAAGTGCGAAGGCGCCGCTTCAAAGAGAATTATAAGGCCAAATTCTCTAAGCACTTATGAGACCAGGCAGGTGTTCAAGGTAAAAATGAACACAAACAGAGAACGAAGGATTATAAGAAACATTTATCATGTGCTATCAATTTTAGAATTACACAAAAGGCTTACAGTTCAAGGACGTTCTAAGTCTACTGATTCGCCCGTAATTCAAATAGGTAATCACTAGGAATGTTCAAGGCACATGTGCTACTTTAAACCGATCCGATAAATGTCTCGTGAAACTATGTACAACTACTCATTCATGTGGGGGATTGTTAGAAAAATGAATGAGGAAGTGGTTAGGGAAGAGGGAGATTTTGGTTATTGTGTGTATTGTGTGGAAACAATGTCCCACATAGTGGAATATTTGTGCCAAATCCACCATATATACTATAACTTAATATACTAAATCAAAACAAAAGAAGAAGGAGACATGAAGACTTGAGATATGTAGGCTTTGGGCACTTGGGCTTTGGGCCTTCATATTAATATTAAAATGTCAAAGATTGGGCCTTGGGGCTCTTGGAGTCTCATGATTAGATGGGCCTCCGTCAGCCACTTGGGCCTGCTGCGCTGAAATGGCTAATTTTGATCTTCAAAATTAGATCGTTGCGCCTGTGCGCGCGCGTCTGTCGGTTAAAAAGGGTCGCAACATTTCCAACAGTCACGACCGCTCCGAATAGGCACATCCTCCAGCCTATATATAGGGGCCCGCAAAACGAGATTAAGCACTCGGAATTAATTCATTTCTTCCTTCTGTTCCTCTTCCCAGAGTTCTATTCACAGTTCAATAATTCCTTCAGTTCGTCGTCAGCTCTATTCACAGCTCAAATCCTTCGGTGCATATAAGGGGACAATATTGTTTCAAGGAAACAGATATTCTCTGGACTCGGACGACTAGGTACTTCTCTGAATTTCATACAAATTCAATTGCAACAGATTTGTACGGTTCTGCGCCGTACCAGTGTTTATTAAAATTTGTCACACTTTATTCTGTTGCGGTTTTTGCAATTTAATTATGAAAATTATAAACATTTCTCTGCTGTGACTATTTCTGAACGGTTTAATAACATTATTGAAGTTACTATTAGATTCGTAACACTTTTGTGTAGTTGCGGATAACACTGTATACACAACTGTGCATAAAATAACTATTTTGTGATTTCCTAATTCAGCAATTTATAAAGTTGTTGTGTAGAACTACTTCTTTCGGTATATGACAAGGCTTATATGATATTTAAATTGTTTGATGCTACAAAATATATACAAACATATATTATAAGTTAGGATCCTCCTAAAATCTGCTAACATGTATATAAAAATTTGCAAAAATATTACAGAATTTTAAAGGAAACATAGTGACATGGTGACAAATTATGTAAACCAAGACAAGTAGATTCCCGTGAACAAAAATAAACTTTTCATGCTAAGTTATATGAAGAATTTAGAGAAGAAATAGTACAAAGTACAAATCAAAGTTAATATGTTCTAAGATTTCTTAATGTAAAGAACTGAAGAAAATATTGTTTTATTATATTTGCTTTCATCAGTTTTTGATATATACTGATGAGGATATTGTACAAGCTTTTATATACAGCAGAACAAAGGAATAGTTGTAATGGGGCTGCGGGTTGGCCCAAACAATACAACCCGCATTTTATTACAATCGGTATAACTTATGCCGTATGCTCTCGAACTATCATATTTCACTTATTTGCCCCTTCAAACCCAAATTAGGTTTAGGGTTTGTGAGTGATTATCAGATCATGTTGCCGACTTTGAGAGCTTGAGAGAATAAAGTCAGAAAATCAACTCTGTTTGGCTCCAATCAACATCTCAGACCCAGGCAACAGCGGAATTCGAGAGCACTCATGACTTTGAGGTTGAATTGTATTGCTGTCTTTCGAATGCTTCAATTGTCACTTACAGAGCTTCAGGAACATAGATCCAAGTCTTGGATCTGAGATTATTATCAGCTTCATCAATATTGAGCTCGTGTCTGAAACGTATGAAGCTCGGTCTCAAGAGGGGTTTGGTTAGAATATCGGCTTTTTGGTAAGTAGAAGGTATGTAGTTGACTCTAAGCTCTCCTTTCATAACTTGCTCTCGTACGAAATACAAATCCATTTTCATGTGTTTCGTATGAGAGTGTAGAACTGGATTAGCGATGAGAGAGATGACACTTTGATTATAACACCATATAGTAGCCTTGTTGTTGAATTTGACATGTAATTCACCTAGAAGATACTTTATCCACATAATCTCAGCGGTAGTGCTAGCTATGCTTCGGTATTCGGCTTCAGTGCTAGATCTAGACATTGTTGGCTATTTTTTTGCACACCATGATATAGGATTATTGCCTAGAAACACACAGTAGCCAGTAGTTGATCTTCTATCATCATGATTTGTTTCCCAATCTGAATCAGAATAACCATTGATATGTAGAGATGAACATGATTGCAGAATTAGTCTTTGATTGATAGACCCTTTAAGATACCTAAAAATTCTTTTTACTGCCTTTTAGTGTTCATCTAGTGGCCTTTGCATGAACTGACCCACTTTATTAACACTATAGGAGATATCTGGCCTGGTTATAGTAACATACTGTAGTGCTCCCACTACACTCCTATACTGTTTGTCATTTAATATTGGTTCACCTTTGTTTTTTGAAAGATGCAAATTACTTGTCATTGGAGTGGGAATTGGATTTGCCTTATCCATCTTAGCCTTTATTAGAATTTCATTGATATTTTTTTATATTTAAATGAATCTCTGAGTTTGACACTCTTTTAACCTCAATGTCCAGGAAATAATTCAGCTCTCCCAAGTCTTTAATAGAGAATTCCTCCTTTAGGCATTGTGTAATATTACAGATCTCAGACTTGCTATTTCTTGTATTGATAAAATCATCTACATAAATTAATACATAGGTCACTATATGATTAAGAAATTTAGTAAATAAGGAATTGTCAGATTTTGTTTGACTGTACCCATGTCTGGATAATGTAGTCTTCAGTTTGTCAAACCAGACTCTAGGTGCTTGCATGAGACCATAAAGTGCTTTATTAAGATTGCACACAAGCTGCTCACTGCCTTTCTTTGTGAATCCATATGGTTGCTCCATGTACACTTCTTCCTACAGTTCACCATTGAGAAAAGCATTATTCAAATCTATTTGTTGAATGGCCCAATACTTTTGCAAAGCAATTGTTAAAATTATTCTGATTGATGTGGGTTTCACAACAGGGGAAAAAGTTTCATTAAAATCAAATCCATTGTTGTAAATACCATTTTGCCACCAATCTTGCTTTGTACTTAAGAATTGAACCATTTGGATTTTTCTTCAACTTGTATGTCCACTTGCATCCTATGACATTTTTATTCATAGGTAGTGGCACAAGATCCCAAGTTTTATTTTTGATTAATGCATCATATTCCCCATTCATGGCAATTTTCCAGTTGTCATTTACAACTGCCTGTTGATATGTGCTTGGCTCACTTATATCTGATTCAATATTGTATATTTTTGGTTTAAATATACCACTTTTTTCCCTAGTTATCATATGATGACCAGTGCTTGCAGGAACAGTGGGTTGATTTCCTCCATCGTCAATGATCTCTTGTTAAGTATTGGATGACTGCTGGTCATCCAATACTTGACATGGATCATATGAACAGTTGTTGTCTGGTTTAGCATTATCTGCTTTTGGTGATGCTCTAGTTTGCTCATGATCTGGTTCACTTGTGGACATGGTGTGTTGTGGGCTGAGATCTCTTCTGCCATGATTGCCTTCACTTTGAACTGGTATGATTATCTTTGGTGAAGATAATATTGGAGGTATAGAGTATTTTGTATTGTATATCTTTTGAGATGTTTTGATATCTGCATTACTAAAAGGAAATTCATTTTCATTAAATATCACATGTCTAGATATATACATTCTGCCATTGCTATCAAGGCACTTGTAACTTTTCTGATTTGTAGGATAACCTAAGAATGTGCATGATGTAGACCTGTAATCAAGTTTGTGTGAGTTGTATGGTCTTAGATAAGAAAAACACTGACATCCAAACATTTTTAAATTTTGATAATCTGGTTTGACTTTGGTTAGCATTTCCATAGGACTCTTATATTCAAGTATTTTTGTAGGCAGTTTATTAATCAAATAGACTGCTGTAGAAAAGGCATCTGACCAGAATTTAAGTGACATAGATGCTTGTGCTAGTAAAGTCAGACCAGTTTCAACAATGTGTCTGTGTTTTCTCTCAATAATACCATTTTGTTCAGAAGTGTAAGGACATGTGGTCCTATGTGTGATTCCTTTGCTTTGAAAATACCTTCTTAGTGGCAGAAATCCTTACCTCCATCCGTCTGCACAATTTTTACCTGATTGTTTGTCTGTCTTTCAACATTTGTGATGAATTGTATCACTGCATTGTCAGTCTCAGATTTTGATTTTAAGAAATAGATCCATACAAATCTAAAGTAGGTATCAATAAAGGAAATATAATATTTATAACCATAACCAGTACTAATTGGGGCAGGTCCCCAGAGATCTATTGCAATGAGTCTCAGAATCTGAAAATGCAAGCTTATGACTTTTGCCTAACTGACAATATGTGCATGTGTAAGAAGTGGGAATTTTATCAACAAGAATATCATCACATTTACTCAACACATGTTTAACAACATTTATACTAGGATGTCCCAGTTTACAGTGCCATACATCAAATTTTTCAATGTATTTTTCAGCATTTCTTGTTTCAGATACATGACACCATTTTCTTTTGCATTTAGATTTTCTTGGGCTTGCGACATCAAATTTGTATAACCCCTTATATTCTTTACCCCGCAAAAGAACTTCATTAGTTAGACCATCTTTCACTACACAGTATTTTGAGTGAAATTCAAAGTAGACATTGTTATCTTTGGCAAATCGTGATATACTCATTAATTTTTTCCTAATCAAGAGTACCCTTAGTAAATTTTTAAGATAGAGTTGCCTAGTACCATTAATGCTTGCATTTCCAGTATGAGATATATGTACAAACTTGCCATTGCCCATATACAGTAATTGTTTACCTTTGTATTCCCTGTTGCTAAGATTTAGCTGACTCAAGTTGTTTGTCACATGGTTGGTTGCACCAGAATCTGGGTACCAATTGTCATCATGAATGTCTTCAATCTTTGTTGTGCTAATGTCTATATTCTCTGATTTTGATTCTTGTTACATATTCACCATATTAACACTAGGATTTTGTGATCTTGCATTGTTGCTGCTCTGTTATGCTGGAGTGAAATTTGCATCAAACCTGAAATAACACTTATTTGCAGTATGGCCATACTTTTCACATATTTGACATCTTGGTTTGTTATTATTATTGTGATTCCATCTACCACCCATTCCTCTGCCTGACCACCTCTGTAATTACTTGACTAATTTCTGATATCATGATTCTTTTCTTGATTCCTATTTTTGTTAGCAGAGACATAATTGACATTATACTCCCAGTTTGTTGGTTTATTTTACTCTAATCTGCTCTTATGAGCAATTAGCATTTACTGAACATACTGAAGTGATGGCAGTTTTTCATTAGATGATATTATGGCTACCATAGCTTCATACTCCTCATCCAGACCACTTAATATACAAAGTATTTGTTCAGTGTCTGTTACCTTATGCCCAGCACAAGCCAATTGATCATATATAGTTTTAGCCTTGGACAGATAATCTCTCATACTTGCATTATCCTTTCTCAAGTTTTGTAGCTGTCTTTTGTATGCATTATTCTTGCTGTAGATTGAGAACTAAATATTTGTTCAATTATATGCCAAATTTCATGAGTAGTCTTGCATCCAACTAACTGTGGCAGTAAATTTGCACCTATAGAAGACAGTAGCCAAGAACTGATCAGGATATCTTGTTTTCCATGAGTAATGTAATCTTTATTGCCGACTAATTTTCCTTCATTGTCCGCAGTGAATCTTGGTGGGGTAATTAATGTGCCATGAACATATTCTTGCAAGCCATAGCCCCTTATGGCTATTTCAATCTGAAACTTCCATAGCAGATAGTTAGATTCGTCTAATTGAATGGTGATGACTTGGCTCTGAGGCTTGATGATGGATTTGATAAAGTCTTGAGTGATGTTTGACTGATCTTGAGTAGTTCTTGAAACAGAATGGGATGATGCAGCAGATTGAATTTGCAAATTTACTCATTTAAATTTAATGAGTAAACGATAATATCATTGTTTTCTTCGGCCATTTTGAAGAATGGGATCTGAAAAGGATTGATAAGCAGAGGGAAAGAACCTGAAAGAATCAAGAAGTGCAACCAGAATCAGGTGGGTGATGAAGATTCTCTGACACCTGCTTCTTGGCACAACACAGAGGGTAAGATGATCAGAATCTTGATAATTCTGATGGATCAAGTGCAGCCGAGGAGGTGCTTGATGACGAGACTGCTCTGAAACACCTTCTTCTTGGCACAGCACTGAATTCAAATGATGAATACTTTGATGAAAACTGTACACAGTTGTTTAACTGTGTACAACAATCTCAAATGATGATATTTTTCTGATGAGAGCAATTGTTTTAATCAATTTGTTGTTAAGCAATTTTCTTTGCTCTGATACCATGTAAAGAATTGAAGAAAATATTGCTTTATTATATTTGCTTTCATCAGTTTTTGATATATAATGATGAGGATATTGTACGAGCTTTTATATACAGCAGAACAAAGGAATAGTTGTAATGGGCTGCAGGTTGGCCCAAACAATACAACCTGCATTTTATTACAATTAGTATAACTTATACAGTATGCTCTCGAACTATCATATTTCACTTATTCTTAATTTATAATATATAATCCACATTGTGTAATTGATATACATATTAAGACCAATCAAATGGACAAAAAACTATAATAAACTTGAAAACAACCGGACTGATCCAAACAGATCACCAAAGCATCATAGCTTAGTCTCTTGTTTATAGGTTTTAACAATATACACTGACAATCTATATTAACTTAAAAAGAATAATTTCATCTCGTAATGAATAGAAATATGCTACATATAATATAGGAAGAACTTAAAATCAAAGCAATCTTAGTAAAATCATAGGCATATCTGCTTTTCTGAATATTTGTTGCTCGGAGAAACTCACATGTCCTTGCCATGAGGCCTATATGTTAAGCATCGGTTAATCTAATCATGAAATCAAGTAAATATCAGCTCATACATACATACATACATACATGTACATACATACATACATACATACATACATACATACATACATACATACATACGTGTGCGTGTAACACAATTCCAGTTAACCTCTGTCTATATTTATGTCTGTCTCTCAAGTTAGTATATATAGTCTCAACAAATAAAGTTGTTTCCAAGCATCTGAAGTATATGCACTACTTGTGATTAAAAAACACTTAACGGATATGGAAGTTTGTGTTGCACTCTGATTGTCTATCATTTGAGTATATGACATGTAGCAACGATCCTGGAGTGACAATATTCACAATAGTAAAATGAACTATTTTCATAGTGCCAAAACAACAAGAGTAGAATCAACAAATTTGAATACAAATTGTTAGGAGATTTTTGGCAATCAAAAACATAAAGAGAAGTGATTCGCCTAGTCATTTAAAAATCTACACAAATTTGTGTGATTGGCATGTCTTAAAAATAGAAAAGGGTTTCTGAATATGGATAGAAAATGTGGTTTAAGATTTTTGTCCCAATTTTCACAGTAATGCTCAGCGAACATATTGGATAGTCATTTTAGTTTCTACACAGTTTGAACAGATTTCTATTGTTTTTTATTATGAGCACATAGAAAATGTCGATAACTACGTATGTGAAAATTTTATTTTAAGATTTTAGCAGACGAATAATGTCAAAACTTCTGGAAATCAACAGTTTTGTTAGGAAATGATCTTAGTTGGCCATTCAAAAATATGTGAGATGATATACGCCGTCTTTTAATGTTTTGTAACACACATTAGATAAATTTTTAGAATCGTCTGTTTTGGTTGAAAATCATGTTAATATACTGTATTTGGTATTTTGAACCAATGCCACCATTTGTGTGATCGACACACCTAAAAATTCAAGAAATCTTCAAAAAGGGGATAATATATTTTTTGGTAAACATTGAATTTTGGAACAATGACATTAATTATCTAGACAACAAAAAATATTTGGTTAATCCTTGTGATAATCTAATTGTTTGCTCCAACAACCTTAATCTACTGGGTTTCTAACAGATATCAAATGAAAACACACCATACATGAAGAGTTGATCGACCATTTACTTTATTCAGACATTTCAAGATTTAAACGAAATATTTTGGTTTCATGTATTCTCATCATCACCATGCACATGTACCTCAGTCACAATTATTCGAATCTACTTATACTTATATTGAATGATCAAATCGGATACTTAAGAAAAAAGTACCTATGTAATATTGATGGAGGATAACACGAATGACATAAACAAAATAGTGAAGGCAAATCAAATTAATCAATGTTGTACTAAATAATTGCAATATCCACACATTTGTCCGTATTATAAAAAACTCCTTTATTCTAGGAGATAAATACAACATTAATATAGCAGTTTGGGTATAATATAAAACTTTTATTCAACAATAATACTAAAACAAAAGGGATTACCCAACATACCAAGGAATCAAAAACAATTAATTCTTTGCTGGCAACAAGACATCTCAAATTTACAATAAAGGATAATATTATTAACAAATCATAAATTGAAGATCATGTCGGACCTCTTGAATCTTGATACACAAATTGAATGAAATAAAAAAAATGTAAACATACTTTAATACACAATAAAATATACAATAATGGTCACAGCTGCATAGCTAAATCAACATCATAGTGTGACTAGTTGTTTTCTAAAGTTATATGCATTCTCACAATTAGATTTTTTCGCCTAAGAATATGGTGATCGACATAATATTTTACTTCACCATCAGAAAATACATACAATATGATGTTATCATAATGCTCAGATATGTCACGTCTATAAAATGTATACAGCTAAGATAAATGAAGATCGATTAGAATTGTTAACTGATTTTTTCCAAGTTTACAGATTTATTGCAAATAACTACACAATATGCGAAAACAGAAATGTCTGAGGTCACACCTTTTTATTATATGCATGCCATGCCTTAGTCGTAGTGTTCATATCTACATTTTCATCTCTAAATAGTTATAAATTGTTAGCTTTGTAGAAAAAATATACATTTTTTTCCATAAATCTATTAAGGTGAATAAGCGTGAAAAATTCCACATCTGAAATAAAACCAGAGCAAAATTACCTACTCTGTCACATCTACAATGTATAACAAGAGAAGACTCAATGCGACTACATTGTCTGTGAGCATCTCAGTCTCTGTTAACACTTTTATCAGCATTCCTTTGGTAGTCTTAAAATTCCTAAAAAGTCTAGTTTTCTTAAGAAGGACCATGGTCAGAGTTTTCATCAAATTCAAACTTTTGTTATTAACAGAAGAAGATGGCTTAAGTCAGAACAATGAAGACATTGCTTTGAAGATACTTGTAGCAATTTGACCATCAAGATATTTTGGCGTACGTTCAAGTTGTTAAAAACGGACAAACAGAACAATTAAACTAATCATTGTACTTGTGAGCTTTTTAACTGAAAGATGCACGTTAATCCTAAGCATTCAATAAATTGGGGGCTTTGTCCCTATATGAATAAACAAGTACAATCAAAATAAACTGCAAATAAGTTTACTACAATTCAGTTAGTGATAGTATTAGGATATAATATGAATTGTAATTGTAAAAGAGAACAATTGTATTGATATCAAAAATGTTATACACTACAGAATACATTAGAACAATTATCTATTTATACAGATAAAAAATAATTAGGCCCAGCCCATATTTCTGGTGATCCAAGTCATTATATATCAATAGACAGCAACCGTTTGATCTTGCGAGATTTTGCGATGGTGAGCTATCCTAATCTAGGTTATAAGATTGTTGACCCTGTTGTGCTTTCTCTTCAGATAGCCGCCTTCAATTCTATCTAGGGTTTTCTCGTTCTCCACTTTTTTCATCCTTGTCTTGCAAAACTTTTAGCTCATCTTTTAATCTGTGGAAGTTTCTGGCGGAGAGAGCTTTGGTTAAGATGTCAGCTCGTTGATAATATGAGGGAACATGCCTTACGTCCAATTTTCCAGCTTCTGTCCTCTCACGTACAAAATGCAAATCAATTTCAATATGTTTTGTACGCGAGTGTTGTATGGGATTGGCTGAGAGAGAGATGGTGCTCAGATTGTCACACCATACTACTGGCTTCCTTCGATTGCTGAACCCTAATTCAGTCATTAGGGCTTCAATCCAGGTTATCTCTGCGGTGACACTCGCGAGAGTTCTCTGCCTCCGTGCTAGAGTGAGATGTGGTGGCTTGCTTTTTCGTGCACCACGAAATTGGGTTTGGTCCGAGAAAAACGCAGTATCCAAAGGTGGATCTGTGGTCGTCCACATCGCTTGCCCAATCTGCATCACTGTAAGCATTTATATTTATGTCATTGCAAGCTTTTAGAGATAATCCATGATTTTGAGTTCCTTTTAAGTATCTGAGAATGCGTTTGACCGCCTTCCAGTGCTCGTCAAGGGGATTTTGCATGTGTTGACACACCTTATTCACACTAAAGCAGATGTCTGGTCTGGTTATAGTGGCATACTGTAGGGCGCCGACAATACTTCTGTATTGTTTGGTATTTTCGATAGCTTCACCTCTGTGTTTTGATAAGTGCAAGTTAGAGACCATAGGAGTAGGTAAACACTTGGCTTCATTCATGTTGGCCCTTTTGAGAATTTCACCAATGTATTTCTTTTGAGATAGAAATATTTCTGATTTGGTTTTCCTTGTGACTTGTATGCCCAGGAAATAATTTATATCCCCTAGATCCTTGATAGAAAAAGTTTTGTCAAGAAGTTCTATTGTATTTGTGATTTCACTATCATCATTACCAGTAATAATGATGTCATCTACGTAAACGAGTAGATAAATGACGTTTCCATTGTTCTTCATATATAGAGAATTGTCAGATTTGGTGGGAGTGAATCCAAATTTTAAAAGGGTTGCTTTCAGTTTCTCATGCCATGATCTTGATGCTTGTTTTAAACCATAAATTGCTTTGTGTAGTCTGCATACTTTATTATCATCTATGATGTATCCTTCTGGCTGCTGCATAAATACTTCTTCGTGTAGATCTCCATTTAAAAAGGCATTGCACACATCTAGTTGTCTTACTTGCCAATTTCTGCAGAAGGCTAAGGTTAACATGAGTCGAATGGTAGTGGGCTTTACAACGGGAGAGAAAGTTTCGTTGAAGTCAAAGCCGAATTGTTGTGAGTAACCTTTTGCAACAAGTCTGGCTTTGTACTTAGCTATGCTACCATCTGCATTTTTCTTAATTTTGTAGGTCCATTTGCATCCCACAATATTTTTGTCTTTTGGCTGATCAACTAAGCTCCATGTTTGGTTCTTTATGAGTGCATGATATTCCTCATTCATGGCCTTTTTTCATTCATCATGTTTGATGGCTTGTTCATAATTTTGTGGTTCTGTGTCACTAATAGAAGCAGAGTATATTTTTGGTTTAAAAATCCCACTTTTTGACCTTGTTGTCATATGATGACCAGTGGCTATGATGTTATGTTGTTGTGCATGATCACTTTCACTTGATATGTTTTCTGATGTTTCAGTCTCATTGGATGTGTTGTTCCCATTATTTTCAGTTTGTGGTGTGTCTTCATATAGTTGTGGTGGCATATCAGAACTGCATTCTGATCTGGCATCTGAGGCACATTTCTCTGTTGAGACTTGATTTTTGTTGTTTTTGTTTATGGGGAAATCTTCAGATAAAACAGGAATGGGTTGAACTATAATGTTTGAAGTGTCTGATTTTCTTCTTGCAGCAACTCCTTTTTCTGCAAAAGGAAATATATGTTCATTAAATACAACATGTCTTGATATATAAATTCTCCCCTTGTTGTCTAAACACTTGTATCCTTTTTGATTATTAGTGTAACCTAAGAAAGTACAAGGACTAGACCTTAAACTTAACTTATGCCTGTTGTAAGGCCTAAGATATGGGAAACAGAGACACCCAAAAGTTTTCAAAAAATGATAATTGGGTTTTATGCCATAAATTTTCTCATAGGGACACATGTCTTTTAAAATTTTAGTGGGCATTCTGTTTATAAGGTAAACTGATGTGCAGAATGCATCACTCCAGTATTTCATTGGTATAGAAGCTTGAGACATGAATGTTAGACCAGTGTCTACTATATGTCTGTGCTTTCTTTCAACTAACCCATTTTGCTCTGATGTATGAGGACATGTGACTCTATGAAGAATGCCTTTTTCTTGAAAAAAAATTTTGAGAGGTAAAAATTCTTTTCCTCCATCACTTTGAAATGTTTTCACACTGTAATTAAGTTGTCTTTCAATAAGAGTAATAAAATGTTTTATTACACTATAAGTTTCAGATTTAGATTTAAGAAAGAATATACATGTATACCTGGAATAAGCATCAACTAAGGAAAGATAGTACCTGTGACCCAGAGATGAGACATGTGGTGCTGGACCCCATAGATCTGCTGCAATCAGACTCAATGGCTGACTATGCACAGTTTCAGACCTAGCAAATGGTAATTTGTGTATTTTGCCAATCTGGCAGTGTGTGCAAATTTCAAAAACAGGTGTATTGTCAAATTCTATTTTATTATTTTTTAGAATCCATTTTACAATATCATTACTGGGATGTCCCAGTTTCTTGTGCCAACATTCAACAACATTTCTTTTACTTGACATGGTAGTATTGATATGATTACAACAGTTTCTCCCTATATGATCTTTATTGGACTTGATGGAAGTGAATTTGTATAAGCCTCTGTCCAAACTACCCTGTAATAATATGTTTTTATTCAGTAAATCCCTAACTAAGCAAAAATTAGGGTGAAACTCAAAGTATACATTATTGTCGTTGGCAAATTGAGAAACATTTATCAAGTTTTTCTTGATTTTGGGTACTCTTAATAGGTTGTTTAAAAATAATTCCCTCTTACCTATAATACTGCCAATTCCAATATGTGATATACTTATAGCTTCATTATTGCCCATAGTTATATTTTCCATACCTGAGTAGCCTTTGTTCCCAATATTTAAATTCTGAAGGTTGTTGGTGACATGATTTGTTGCACCTGAGTCTGGGTACCAGTCTTCGACGTTCAGATCTTCTGATTTGACTGAGTCATCACCATTGCTGCCTTGTGTTTTGAAACCATCACCGTTGGTTTTTGACTGCTGATTTATTTGAGCCATATTGATGTTAGGTCCCTTTTGGCTTGGCTGTCCTATGTTAAATTCAGAGTTGAATCTGAAATAACATTTGTTGGCTACATGGCCAAACTTTTCACATATTTGACATTTCACTCTATTATTATAGTTATTCCTGCCTCTGCCTCTTCCTCTTTGAGGTTGGTTACTTCTTGATTGTTGACCATCAGGTTTAGAGTTTTGGCCTTGTGTGGGTTTTTGCTGATTCTTGTTTCTTGGATTGAAACCAGATGCGTAGTTAACTGACATTTCAGATTGTATAGCCTTTCTTTGCTCTATTCTTCCTTCGTGAGCAATAAGAGCTGACTGTACGTACTGTAGGTCTGGAAGTGTCTTTTGAGATGCGATAAAGGTAACCACTGACTCGTATTCATCGTCTAGACCATTAGTTATAGTGAGAATTTGTTCACTATCTGAAATCTTGTGACCCACTGCACTTAGCTTATCACACAAGTTTTTGATTCTGGCAATGTAGTCCCTCATGTTCATGTCTTCCTTTCTTGCATTTTGTAGTTGTCTCTTGTAATGCATTATCCTTGCCACCGATTGTGAATTGAAAATCTGTTCAATGCATGACCATATTTCATGAGATGAATTACATCCAACAACTTGTGACAGTAGGCTAGCACTGATAGAGGATAATAGCCATGAAGATAATAGACTGTCTTGCTTTTGATAATTTGCATAATCAGGGTTGTTAACAGCATTTCCCTCTTTGTCCTTTTTCATGACAGGTGGGATGGATATGGTGCCTTTGATATAATCTTGAAGGCCATGCCCTTTCAAGGCTGTATCAATTTGGTACTTCCACAAGATGTAGTTATCTTCATCGAGAGGGATGGTTATGACATTACTCTTGAGTTTGACAAGGGATGGTGCAGTTTCCCTTTCCTCATTTTTTGATGTTGCCGATGTTATATCATCTTCATCGTGGTCCATTTCAGAAAGAATTGATAAGAACTGATTCTTGCCTTGTTTCTTGAACAGGAAAAATCAGGGGATCTTGATGCAATCAGAAAGTTGGCTGGAGCTTTCTTGATGCTTTGCTGATGAATCTTGAAAAAAGAGGAATACTGAACTGTGCAGCCAGAAGTGGAGATGAAGACAATGATCTGATCCCTTCTTGGCGTGGCACGGTTAGAGTACGGATACTATTCTTGATCAGAGAGGTTAATCCCCAGTGATGAGAATATATTCTGAGGGGAACGAAGTGACACTTCGTCTCAGTGATGATCAGCATAGAAAAATAAATGCCTTTAGGCGATTTGCTCTGATACCATATTAGGATATAATATGAATTGTAATTGTAAAAGAGAACAATTGTATTGATATCAAAAATGTTATACAGTACAGAATACATTAGAACAATTATCTATTTATAAAGATCAAAAATAATTAGGCCCAGCCCATATTTCTGGTGATCCAAGTCATTATATATCAATAGACAGCAACCGTTTGATCTTGCGAGATCTTGCGATGGTGAGCTATCCTAATCTAGGTTATAAGATTGTTGACCTTGTTGTGCTTTCTCTTCAGATAGATAGTTTCTTTCTTGTATATCTCTATGGTGGATGAAGTTATAGATGTATGAGTCAATGCTTACATAAATTGATATGATAACTTCAGATTATTATGACTAATTTCAACTTATAGTATCTTACGCAGTGTTTTCATGACCCTACCCTGCCTCGGTCCGACCTCGAATAACCCTGAACCTTGGATCACCATGGTCCGGAATTCAATTAGACCTCAATCATCTATGAATCTCGGTTGGATCTTCAAACCAGCGGTTCAACCATCAATTTTACTCGATTGAAGCATGGTTCTTTTATTTTTTTCCACTTTCTCATCGTGTAATTCTCTCTCATTGTGACGTCCCACCTCTATACTCACACTAGTCAAGGACACTACTTAGTAATGCCGTCGACTAGCACGAAGAATAAGGCTGTTGAGAAACGACCATCTGTGTAATTGCTTTGTATGAGTACCGATATGTCAGATAGAATGACTTGCATTTCATTTCAAGAGGAAATCCAACATATCAAATACAAACTCAAAGCTACTACACAGTGACTATGTGGACTTCGAAACAAATATAGAAATAAGCATAACATAAATCAGTCATAGATTCTCATATCACAAAGGCGGAAATAGATATGAATATAACACATAAAAGTGTACATCAAGATAGTGGTCATACAAGATCCACTATATCACAAAAGAATAGGTACAAGTGCTAAGTAAAAGAATATGTATACATCAAGGAGTCTCTAACTCGAATGTATAAAAACAAAACCTACTAAGCTAAGTAGTTAGCCAAAAGTCAGAAGCTAGTCCCTGCTAAGGAATCAAGTGGAAGTACCGGGAACACCACGGTCTGACCCGAGTATTATTTAAGAAGAAAAATAATAAACGGACCAGTCTAGCTATAAATATCACATAAAACGAGATAGGACAAGAGATATAACAGAAATGTATGATAACAATAAGGTTATACTGTGAAAAGTATATATTTGAGAACAACGAAAATCATACAATATCTCAAATCTACTCAAATACCCAAAAAGAAGGTCATATTCTTTAACTTATTCACCAAACCCCAAATATTGACAAAACATATTAATGTCAATCGCAAAAATTGGTGAAACATAAATTCCAGAAAACAATAATTAGAAATTCAGAAAACACAAAAGGGGAGGCCTATCATAAACGGGAACATGAAAACTCACCAACACGTGTATCACAAACGGGTCGCTATCCCATGGTCGCTAACCATAGAGCCGGTGCAACGACGTAGTACAATAACGGTACGCCCGATGAACCTGATACTCAAGTAATTCGGAACAACGACGTAGTACAATAACGGTACGCCCGATGAACCTGATACTCAAGTAATTCGGAACAATGACGTAGTACAATAACGGTACGCCCGATGAACCTGATAAGCTGGAACAACGACGTAGTACAATAACGGTACGCCTGATGAACCGAACTCCATAAAACCATAGGTTGCTAGCCTATAAAAATGAGACGAAGCTCCAATAAAACGAGGTACAGTCCCCCACGTGGACAAAGAGACATCGCATATCGCTAGTCTAAACCATAAAATGATCACCATTGATCAATAAGAAGTGTAGATTACACTAAGCTAGTAAATAAATGAGTTTAGCTTCATGTCCCATAACCACTGGATTAACTTAAATATTTACGAACAAACTGTAGATTTTCACTCGAAAATTATCACAAGATTTCAATCAAACAAGTCTAAGAATTAACTGACGAAGTGAACGCAAGCGTTTCATACCACTTGTTTTGCTAAGTCGTTTAATTGGATTTCTCGTACGAATGAGGTAAAGTTGTATATACTAATAGATTAGAAAACGATTTTAAAAACGAGCTTTGTATTTAAAAGTAAATGTTGAAATAATTTTTGTGAAAGAGTTTGAGTATTTACTACTAGTATAGAAACCTTTGTATTTTAAAAAGTGACAAATCACAGAAATGATTGTAGAAACAATCAATCAACAAAAATTCACATTCGACGACATGAATCAAAACCATAGAAATCGATATCAAATCCATCAAGTGGATATTCCCAAAAAATCCAGAAAAAGAAGTCATCAAAGTTGATAATAAGTGATAACATCTAATCGGATCAACCAAAAATCGATTAAGACGGAAATCCACTCAAAATAGGCAATTTGGCTGAAATAAGCAGCTCCAAACGTCTGGTAGACTTCCTAGACGTCTGAGCTGAAGGACTGGAAATTTTCTTCCAGATAGCCTAGACGTCTGGTAAGTAAGCTCAGATGTCTGAGCTGAAAGACTGGAATTTTATTCCCGTAGCATCAGACGTCTGAGCTTATTACCAGACGTTTGAGCTTAAGCTCAGGGCAATTTATGCCAAGGCCATTGATGGCCAAATCAAATTCAAAACAAACGAATGAGCGACGATGGCTACAAATCGATGTCAAGCGACAACCCAACCCTATAAACACATCAACACACTCCAAATAACATGTCCAAACATCCATATAGGGATTTTCGTAGATTTTGACTTCAAAATACCAAAAATTGGAAAATTCCCCAATCCAATTCAATTAAAAAGCAAATGAACATGAAATAGGTGTTAGGAATTCATACCTAACAACTATCAAAGGTATAGACATAGATGTGAGTTCAAAAAATCACCTTTAAACCCAAAAACACGAATGAGAAGCTCTAAAACAAAGAAAGACCAATTCCTCTTCAACTTCAACTCAAGAAGCTCCAATCTAAGCTCATAAGCAAATATTTCCTAAGTTAGGGTTTAGGAATTTCTGAAAATTGAAGAGAGTTTGAGATGGAGAAGATGAAGAGGATGCTTACCTAAGCTTCTCTTTGATTTCTAGAACTTGAATCTTGAATTTCCTAATAATCTAAGGTTTAGGAATTTTGATTTCTTTTCTCTTCCCCCATTTTTCTTTTAGCTTGAATGTGTTAGGAAAAGAAAATGAATGAAGAGGAGTTCGAGGAGGAGTTAGGGTATTATGTTGGGTTAGTGGGATGAAACCCAAACCCAAAGCCCAAAATAGAAAAATAGAAAAATTCTACTCAACTCCAAACATATCGATGTTTATACTCAAAAAGGTCGCAAACACCATTTTGAACTCAATGGAAATAGTCTCGAGTCTGGATTCGACCGTTTACAAAAAGTCACGTTTTGGACTTTTAAATTCAACTTAACGATGCTATATTTAAATAAATCATTTAAATATATAATCGTAAAATATGCGGGTTGTTACAGACTCCCCTCCTTAAAGAAATTGCATCCTCGCAATACTTAAGAAGAAAATAAAAAGAAACAACCATACTAAGGCATAAAAATACAAAAGAAGAGATTTTGAAATGAGAAGTTCACCTTAAAGAGCACGAGAGAGTAAGTCCGGATGTGTTCGCTCGATGAATTCTCTGGATTCCCAAGAGCAATCCTTAGGATTTGAGGACCATTGAACTTTCACAAGAGGAACATCTTTATTTCGAAGGCGTTTAACCTCCATAGCAATGATACGAATAAGATGTTGCTCAAAAGTCAAATTAGGTGAAACTTCAATTTCTTCAATAACACCGAGCTCAAGAATAGAATTAGAATCTCTAAGGCATTTCCGTAGTTGAGAAACGTGAAAAACGTCATGAATAGCAGAAAATTTAGCCGGTAATAAAAGGCGATAAGCCACGGAACCAATGCGTTCGGTGATGGGGAATGGACCAATATATCGAGGTGCTAATTTTCCCGATCGACTGAAACGCACAACACCCTTCATAGGTGAAACACGAATAAATACCAAATCTCCCACATAAAATTCTAATTTCCTTCTTTGGTTATCGGCATAGGATTTTTGCCTACTTTGAGCTTCTTTCATCCTATGACGAATAAGGTCAATATTTTCTGTGGCATCACGAATAAAATCTGGACCTAAAACCAGCTTCTCACCAGCTTCAAGCCAACATGAAGGAGATCGGCATGGATTTCCGTAGAGTGCCTCAAAAGGCGCCATGCCAATACTAGATTGGAAGCTATTATTATAGGAAAACTCAACAAGAGAAATATGATCTTCCAACTTCCACCAAAATCAAGAACATATGCACGAAGAAGATCTTCAAGAGTTTGATTCACACGCTCCATTTGTCCATCGGACCGAGGATGATAAGCGGTGCTAAAATTAAGCTTCGTTTCCAAAGCTTTTTGAAGACCCTTCCAAAATCCACTAGTAAATAATGGATCACGATCACTAACAATAAAAGTTGGAACTCCATGCAATTTAACAATTTCTTTGACATAGAGTTTAGCCAAAAGAGGTACGGTCCGGTTGGACCGAACGGGAAGAAAATGGGTGGATTTTGTAAGTCTGTCTACTATCACCCATAGGCTATCATGAACCAAACGAGAACGGGGAAGACCGTCAATAAAGTCCATAGAGACTTGATCCCACTTCTAAACGGGAACGTCTAAAGATTGCTATAACCCATCGGGCCTTTGATGCTCGACCTTTATGAGTTGGAAAGTCATGCAACGCTTAATAAAGTTAGCAATATCAGATTTCATTCCATCCCAATAATAAAGTCGCTTCATGTCCGCATACATTTTACTACTACCGAGATGAATGGTAAATTTAGAATGATGAGAATCTTCTAAAATGTCTTTACGAAGATCACAAATGTTTAGCACAATAAGTCTTCCAAACTTTCGAATACCTCCACGAGCATCAATAGTAAAGTCTTTCAAACCATCAACCTTATTTTTATCCCTACAACTTTGGCTAAGAAGAGCCAATTCGGGATCTTGCTTTTGAGCTTCAAGGATGCGGTCCAATAAAGAAGGATGAGCCTCAAGGCTACATAAAACAAGAGATGAACATGAATCGGATTCGCGATCTCGAATCTCACAAGTGGATAAAGTCTCGAGATCATTCCATTCGGATATCATCATGGAAACAACCGCTTTTTGCTTACGACTAAGGGCATCGGCAACATGATTTCCCTTTCCGGGAGTATAGAGAGTATCAAGATCATAAGATGCAAGAAACTCGAGCCAACGTTGTTGACACAAATTAAGTTCCTTTTGAGAAAATAAGCACTTCAAAGATTTATGATCGGTGTAGAGAACAAATTTCTCTCCCAAAAGATAATGACACCAAATTCTAAGGGCAAAAACAATAGCCGTGAGCTCTAAATCATGAGTGGCATATCTAATCTCGGCAGGCTTTAATTGCCTAGAAGCATAAGCGATAACACGTTGCCTTTGCATAAGAACGGCTCCCAAACCAACACGACTAACATCGGTATAAACAATAAAGTCTTGGCTCCCTTCGGGAATCACAAGAATTGGAGCATCAGAAAGGAGTTCTTTTAATTTCTGAAAAGCAGCTTCACATATTTCTGATCAAATGTACTTAACTCCCTTCTTTGTCAAACTAGTAAGAGGTTACGGAAATTTTAGAAAAGTCTTTTATGAACCGACGGTAATAACCCTCCAATCCAAGAAAACTATGGATTTCCGTCACACTGTCCGGTCTCTTCCAATTTTGAATCGCTTCAATCTTCGAAGGATCCACGGAAATTCCAGATTCAGAAATAATATGCCCCAAAAATTTCACACGAGATTTCCAAAAGTGACACTTAGAAAATTTTGCTTTCAATTGGTTGCTCCTAAGAGTTTCCAACACAATCCGAAGATGTTTTTCATGCTCTTCCTCGGTTTTAGAATAAACAAGAATATCATCGATAAAGATGAGAACAAATCGATCGAGGAAGTCTTTGAAAACTCGATTCATAAGGTCAATGAAATAAGCTGGAGCATTCGTTAAACCAAATGACATAACAAGCCATTAATAAGATCCATAATGAGTACGGAATGACGTCAAAGGAATGCTATCCTCTGCAATACGGAGCTGATGAAAACCGGTTGTTAAGTCTAACTGTGAAAAGACTCTAGCACCGCTAAGTTGATCGAATAGATCATCAATCCGAGGTAAGGGATATATATTCTTGATGGTGATATCATTAAGCTTGCGGTAGTCAACGCAAAGCCTAAGTGTACCATCGGATTTCTTCACAAAAATAGCCGAAGCTCCCTATGGAAAGAAACTAGAATGAATAAACTATTTTCCTTATTGGACATACGATAAGGAGGACGAGTGATAAGTAGAGCTCCAGGGATTAGATTAATTCTGAACTCAATTGCTCGCTTAGGTGGTAATCCTAAAACGGGATCAAAGATGTCGGGAAATTCACAAACAATGTGAATGAGGAAAATGACATCTTCCTCATCATCATTATCGTCATCACGCGGGTTTATAGAATATAAAGATGCTACCGAATTGGAATCTGAATCTTTAAGAACAATAGAAATCTGCTTAACAGTTTGAGGATGTCGAAGATATATAGTCCGCTCAGGACATAGGATATGGGCTTCATAACGGTTAAGCCAATCCATTCCCAAAATCATTCCAAAACCTAGGTAGCGCATAACATGCAAATCGGCTTGGAAAGCATAATCACAAAAAATAATCTCGACATCTTTACAAAATAAACTGAGAGTTGCGGATCCACCAACCGGATTTGCAATTCTCAATGAAGTCATTAAGCCCATAACATTTAAAGCAAAGTATCAACAAGTTCTTTTGATATAAAAGAGTGGGATGCACTTGTATCAAAAAGAATTCGAATAGGAAAATCACGAAACATAATAATGCCATCAAGAACTGAATAAGAAATACCTTGACCATGAGAAGTGTTACTAGGGGCTTGCACAACATTTAGCTTTCCCTCATTTTTTCTTTGAACTTTAGAACATGAAGATAGAAGATGGCCCGAAATTTTTAATAACGACAAAAAAGAGGTTTTGGGCACCTATTTGGATAATGGTCCTTAGAACCACAATTGCAGCATTGCCCACGACTAGAGGTAGGAATCTTCACTGCCGAAGTTGCTTGCTTCCCTTTCTTGTTGGGATTATGGTCTTTGAACTTAATAGGCCTCTTCTTATTGATGTTGAAGTTCTGTTTGGCACCCACAACTTCAACGTCACTTTCTTTATCGGCTTCTTCAAGTCGAAGAGCGATATCAACAAGTTGATCAAAAGAAACTTCTAGTTTCAGGAGTAAAGGCTTTTTAAGGTTCTTATTCAACCCATAGACAAACCTCTGATTTTTTTTCAATGGGGTATTAATATACTCGACCCTATATTTAGAGAGAGATTCAAAAGATGCGACGTAATCCGTCATAGAAGATTCACCTTGAACAAGGTCAATAAGCGTCGGGCCAAAGTTACCTTTTCAGCTTCCGGCACAAACTTTAACTCGAACCTTTCCCGGAATTGCTCCCAAGTAAGATCAGCTTCAATAATTTCCAAGATCAAAAGCTCATACCAGTGTAATGCTCTCTCCTGGAGCATGCTAGAAGCCACTTGGACTCGATATAGATCAATAAGATTCATGCGAGAAAAGATGCGATCGCATGTTCTAAGCCAAGCTTGAACCTCTATAACACTTTCGGAACCTTTGAATTGCCTTCCACCCAAATTGGTATAGTCACTGCACAAGCATGCCAACCTAGATTTAGGATGAGTAGGCTCTGGAATGGGTCCGACAGCTTGAGCCTTCTTTACAAGATCTAAATGCTGTTGGGCAGACATGAATACTCCATCCCGAGGAGTAGCACTGGATTGACCGGCGCTGGGACAGCCAGGTCTAACCATTTCTCTTCTTTAAGAAAGAAAGAAAGAAGAGGAAAAAGGTTATTCTCAGAATGAATATCAAACAAACTTGATTGATAAAACAAGGCATCACAAAAGAAAATAGGATAGAACGTGTCCTAAGACTCGGATTAAATCCTAAGGCACGATTCCTAAAGAGACTTAGGACAATGATCCTTGCTAGATTATTCTATATTGTTCCGAAGTTTGGCCCTGATACCAAGCTGTGACGCCCCACCTCTATACTCACACTAGCCAAGGACACTACTGGGTAATGCCATCGACTAGCACGAAGAATAAGGCTGTTGAGGAGCGACCATCTGTGTAATTGCTTTATGCGAGTACCGATATGTCAGATAGAATGACTTGCATTTCATTTCAAGAGGAAATCCGACATATCAAATACAAACTCAAAGCTACTACACAGTGGCTATTTGGGCTTCGGAAACAAATATAGAAATAAGCATAACACAAATCAGTCATAGATACTCATACCACAAAGGCGGAAACAGATATGAATATAACACATAAAAGTGTACATCAAGATAGTGGTCATACAAGATCCACTACATCACAAAAGAATAGGTACAATGCTAAGCAAAATAATATGTATACATCAAGGAGTCTCTAACTCGAATGTATAAAAAAACTACTAAGCTAAGTAGATAGCCAAAAGTCAGAAGCTAGTCCCTGCTAAGGAATCAAGTGGAAGCACCTGGAACACCTCGGTTTGACTCGAGTATTATTTAAGAAGAAAAATAATAAACAGATCAGTCTAGCTATAAATATCACATAAAATGAGATATGACAAGAGATATAACAGAAATGTATGATAACAATAAGGTTATACCGTGACAAGTATATATTTGAGAACAACGAAAATCATACAATATCTCAAATCTACTCAAACACCCAAAAAGAATGTCATATTCTTTAACTTATTCACCAAACCCCAAATATTGACAAAACATATTAATGTCAAGCGCAAAAATTGATGAAACACAAATTCCATAAATCAACAATTAGAAATCCAGAAAACACAAAGGGGAGGCCTATCACAAATGGGAACATGAAAACTCACCAACACGTGTATCATAAATGGGTCGCTATCCCATGGTCGCTAACCATAGAGCCGGTGCAACGATGTAGTACAATAATGGTACGCCCGATGAACCTGATACTCAAGTAATTCGGAACAACGACGTAGTACAATAACGGTACGCTTAATGAACCTGATAAGCTGGAACAACGACGTAGTACAATAACGGTACGCCCGATGAACTGAACTCCATAAAACCATAGGTCGCTAGCCTATAAAAATGAGACGAAGCTCCAATAAAACGAGGTACAGTCCCCTACGTGGACAAAGAGACATCGCATATCGCTAGTCGAAACCATAAAATGATCACCATTGATCAATAAGAAGTGTAGATTACACTAAGCTAGTAAATAAATGAGTTTAGCTTCATGTCCCATAACCACTGGCTTAACTTAAATATTTACGAACAAATTGTAGATTTCCACTCGAAAATTATCACAAGATTTCAATCAAACAAGTCTAAGAATTAACCGACGAAGTAAACGCAAGCGTTTCATACCACTTATTTTGCTAAGTCGTTTAATTGTATATACTAATAGATTAGAAAACGGTTTTAAAAACGAGCTTTGTATTTAAAAGTAAATGTTGAAATCATTTTTGTGAAAGAGTTTGAGTATTTACTACTAATATAGAAACCTTTGTATTTTAAAGTGTCAAATCACATAAATGATTGTAGAACAATCAATCGCAAAAAATTCACATTCGACGACGTGAATCAAAACCATAGAAATCGATATCAAATCCATCAAATGGATATTACCAAAAAATCCAGAAATAGAAGTCATCAAAGTTGATAATAAGTGATAACATCTAATCGGATCAACCAAAAATCGATTAAGACGGAAATCCATTCAAAATAGGCAATTTGGCTGAAATAAGCAGCTCCAGACGTCTGAGCTGAAAGACTGGAAATTTTCTTCCAGATCGCCCAGACGTCTGGTAAGTAAGCTCAAACGTCCGAGCTGAAAGACTGGAATTTTATTCCCGTAGCATCAGACGTCTGAGCTTATTACCAAACGTCTGAGTTGAAGCTCAGGGCAATTTTTTCCAAGGCCATTGATGGCCAAATCAAATTCGAAACAAACGAATGAGCGACAATGGCAAGAGATCGATGTCAAGCGACAATCCAACCCTATAAACACATCAATACACTCAAAATAACATGTCCAAACATCCATATAAGGATTTTCGTAGATTTTGACTTCAAAATACCAAAAATTGGAAAATCCACCAATCCAATTCAATTCAAAAGCAAATGAACATGAAATAGGCGTTAGGAATTCATACCTAACAACTATCGAAGGTATAGACATAGATGTGAGTTCAAAAACTCACCTTTAAACCCAAAAACACAAATTAGAAGCTCTAAAACAAAGCAAGACCAATTCCTCTTCAACTTCAACTCAAGAAGCTCCAATCTAAGCTCATAAGCAAATATTTTCTAAGTTAGGGTTTAGGAATTTCTGAAAATTAAAGAGAAATTGAGATGGAGAAGATGAAGAGGATGCTTACCTAAGCTTCTCTTTGATTTCTAGAACTTGAATCTTGAATTTCCTAATAATCTAGGGTTTAGGAATTTTGATTTCTTTTCTCTTCCCCCATTTTCCTTTTAGCTTGAATGTGTTAGGAAAAGAAAATGAATAAAGAGGAGTTGGAGGAGGAGTTAGGGTATTATGTTGGGTTAGTGGGCTAAACCCAAACCCAAAGCCTAAAAAAGAAAAATAGCAAAATTCTACTCAATTCCAAACATATCGATGTTTATACTCAAAAAGGTCGCAAACGCCATTTTGGACTCAATGTAAATAGTCTCGAGTCCGGATTCGACCGTTTATAAAAAGTCACGTTTTGGACTTTTAAATTCAACTTAACGATACTATATACAGCCTCCCTCCCCCAATTGATCGGGGTCACCAATTAATATTGTCGGTCTCGATGTTGGCCCTTTCAGTCGGAAAACCTCGAGTGCCAACGATTTTCTGAATTCTTCTTTCCGCGTATCATCTCCCCAATGTTTATACTGGCGCCTTGCGCGCACGGTCTTCGGTACGCGGATTATCCAGCACGCGCGCTCCCCGTCAGTGTCAGCGAGTGCATCAAGTAGTTCATCATCGGAAGTCGTTCCAACGGGTCCATTTCTATTTGATAGGGGCAGAACGAAGTTCATCTGCATTTCATCTGCTAGCGTCATTGCTTGGTCCGGACACTACTTTCTTTTAGTGCAAACTGGGAAGAAGGCTTGCTATTTAAATAAATCATTTAAATATATAATCGTAAAATTTGCGGGTGGTTACCCTCATTTTCATCTTTTGCATTGCTTTGAAGAAAAAAGGTAAATGTACATTCCAAAAATCATAATCGTTCCAAAATCTAAACCACAAACTCCACCACTTCGTCGTTCACTGCTGCAAACTCCTCTAATACCACTACAAGAATCATTAAGTTTGTCATCATTAAACTTCTAGCATTGTACACTACTTTATTGTATACACAGCTGTAGTTGTGCACTGCAACAACACACAACTTCGGTTGCAAATCTTAAAGACCATTGACAGCTTGTGTACATAGCATTATTATTTCAACATTTTTGCATATAGTTTGTAGTTAAATATACAATTTTTTGAAAAAAGAAATCATAATTTCGACGGTTCAACCGGTTGAACCATCAAAACCTTAAACCTTCAGTCATAACTGTTCGAGGCACGACATGGTCATGAAAACTATGCTCTTACGCATCAAGAAAATTCATAAAGAAATTTGTCGTTCCCTTCATACTTATAACGATACTGTTAATTTTCACAAAGTGGTTATTCCAATCATAATTCTGCTGGAACAATTTAATACGTGAGTTCACACATGATATCATGATTTTGAACCAATGTCGCAGTTTGTGTGATATATCGACACATGTTATGCTATCTTCTAATTAAACAAAACTAAACCGATCAATTTACAAAATAAAGTTTCAAGACACAAGGGTACAATTGTCATGTAACAAATGTGTAGATAATAAAGTGTAATTTATGGATTAATCCTATGTCATATCATACTCATCCGAACATTAATTTTCCAAATTAATATTTAATGAACATGTTTTAATTACATACTTTGTTCAGACATAACTTAAACTACAAACATCAACTAAAATATCTAAATATATCTCAGGTACAATATTTCTTTAATAAAAATTAAAACCTTATGAAAAAAAATTAACAATCAATATTTTTAATATTCAAAATGATCTAGATTTTTAGATTTCAATCACTCAAAATCAAAATTATGCACAAGTATAATCATGGAATCCTAATTTTACCCTAAATCTTAGAATCAACATTTCTCGTTAAATCAATAATGGATGACTGTGATACCACTTGTTATGATTTATTCACTTTAAAATCTTTACTAAATAAGTTCTAATTATACATACAAACACATACATACATACATACATACATACATATATATATATAGACACACACAAAAGAGGGTCTAAATAACAAATAAAACTTGTGTAATTTAGGGATCATAGCATCATATTTGTACAAAATATAACATTTTCAATTCAACTTTCAACAAATTGAATTTTCATTCTGGTATTTATACTTTATTTAAGTGATAATAATAATTCCAAACCTCACAAACTTTATTTCATATGTTGTCCACTTCAATTAGGAATATTTACAGGATAGCATGTTTTCGAATTAATTCACAAATTACTTTGATGTTTTTTCCTCTGAAAAGTTGAAGAAATTTTGGTTAAATTCAAACCCCACTATACACTAACACATTTTATGATTCATATGTGCATAGGTAATATATAAAAAATCTTAGCCTTTAGTTTTAGAATGTTTTGATTTTTGGATAATTGACATAAATAAACCTATGGGTATGCGAACATATTAGGATTTCAATAATAATTCTAAAAGGCTAGAACAGTGCAATTTTGATCCAAACGGTCATACGAATATACGATCCGCTACTAAAACGTAAAACGACATATCATGATATATAAAACTGCAGATCACAATCTCACAAAATAAACAAGTAAATATAGAAATACCTTGCTGCATTTTATCTCTAAAGTAGGGCTGTCAATGGATACCCGAATAATACAAAATCCGTTCGCATCCGCATTCGAAAAGCAGATAAATATCTGATATCCGGAAAAACGGATGCGGATACGAAGACATCCGCATCCGAAAATTATCCATCCAGTTTTTGTCAAGATTATAGTTCCAATTATGTGTATTTTAGTACAGTGAAAGATATTCGTTTATTATTCTATTAAGTTAGTAATTTATATTGTATGCATTTAATGCTTATTAACCGTTCGAAACTATTTATTATCATCATATTTGTTAATTTTTAACACTTTTAATCAATGGGATTGAAAAATATTTATGTTAAATTAAAACTTTCATTTTATAATTCTAGATTTATCGGTCGTTACCGGATAGGATAATTATCTGATATCCATCTGTATCCGCGGATGTGGATATCCAATGTCCAAAAATAATTTCGGATGCGGATGCAGATGCGGATGGGGATATAACACTATCTGCATCCGCAAGCATCCGTTGACAGGCCTACTCTATAGGCGTATTCGCAAATCGTAAATTTCAAAGAATTTACAAGCTGCAGAGTGAATAAAATTAGATAATATGTTATTTTTGGGTATTTGTCTATTTGACGGAGGGCCTTCACATTATCTGTAGGCCCAGTTGTTTTTGTTGAATAGTTTAGGCCATTCGTTTCGAGAATATTTGTTACAAATAATGGGCTCATTAAATGGCATAGAGCAATGTCTTAGATTTACCAAAATTCAAATGGGAAAAAGAAAAAGAAAATTGCAATACAAGACTCCATGGTGCACAGGTCTACAAGCAGTACATCATTTGAAAGATAATTCATACATGTCTATAAATTCAATCGATAACATATCATTGATTCTTTTTAGTGATATGTCTTATTTATATGAGTGTTACGACATGCGCTTCGCGCGTGATTTATTTTCCTTATAAATTATATATGTTTAAATCAATCAAAAATAATAATTTTTTATTTTCAAATGATATTAAGATTTGTATATTTGTAAAGAAGTATTTTGAATTTGTAAAAAAAGTTTTTAGATCTTATTTTTAGAAGTGTAATGAATTTGTAAAGCATGTTTAATTATTAGATCATACTTTTAGAGCCATTTGAATTTGTAAAAGAAGTTTAATATTAGATCATATTAATATTAGATCATATTTTTAAGTGATTAAGATTTGATAATATATAGAGGGGCGTTTTTGATAGTTCATGTTGATACCAAATAAGTGTGTCACCAAAACTATTACAACTATTATTAAAGATAAAGATATTAGGTTATACTAGTATAAATAGCACGTACGTTAATTTAATAGCTAAACCTATTTATTTTTTATTTAATAATTTTTAACAAGGAATGTATGTTATAAATGAAAAAGTTTTGATGGTCACAAGACTCACAACAGAATTATTTCAAGCAGACTTGTTCGTGGTGTCGGGTTAAAATTGATAGTGAAATTCGTTGATAGGTGGTCGAGAAGGAGGTGATAACGGAGGTCACAAACCAATGCTGAGATTCCATTGATAGATGGTTATGAAAGAATACTCTACATAGTATTTTCGAAATTTCAAAAAATACTATGGAAATCCTATCGATTGAATTTTCATTATTAATGGTATAGATAGAATGAAACAGGAAACATATAAACATGCATAAAAAGAGGATCGAGCAAAATGAAAAGGAAGTTGGGGTGCATTCAACATCAATGGATAAAGAACAATTATTCAAATGCTTTCATTTACTTTAATTAATTGGACGAATCAGGATCAACTAAGACTGAAATAAAGTATTTGTAGCTTTAGATTTATTTTTGCTACTTGTAGGTGTTTTATAAACAATTGTCAGCTGTCCTCCTATAGGTATATCTGCAAAACTGACAATCGAGCTTGTGTAAATTCTATGTGGTTCCAAATAACAACATGATTCTTTTTTACTCTTCCCAAAACTATACAATACACAATCAATGAATATTATAAACAACAGCAAGAAGTATAACTACACGAATGTATACAACTATGTGAACAAGTTAAAAACTATTAATTATAACATTGTTATGATTTGATTGCATTCAAATAACTAGATACCAAGTTAATTATAACTACACGAATGTATACAACTATGTGAACAATTTTTAAGATCGGTTATACGTAGGCTCACTATGGATGTCGATAAATTTTGTCCGAGTCCGGATCAAGCTACAATTGATATGACAAGACAAGCAAAGCAATGAAAGCTAACATTCCAAATTTCAAGTCAATTGGAGTTCGTATGCTCGAGTTATGGATCGATCAAGTTTCATGGAAAGCATGCTAATTTCGTATCCATGCACTTCGCATCCATCAAGCCTTAACGGTTTGTACCCATCAATGAGCATCACTTCGTATCCATCAGTTATCTATTGTTCGTATCCGTCAACAAATATCGCTTCGTATCCATCAGTTATCTGTTGTTCGTATCCATCACCAAATGTCGCTTCGTATCCATCGAGCAACCATTCTCTTCATATCCATCAACCAGTAGCGTCATTCCTAATCTACCTGGTCAACCGCTGCCATCTTCGTATCGATCCCTTTCTACCCATTTCGTATCGGTCAGCTGATGGAACAATCCGACCTCAAAGCTTTCCATTGATACGAAGTGGTCCACGGTGATCGATGAAAACACACAAAAACCATCGATACGAAGTTGTATCCAGAGGATCGATACGAAGAGCTTACACAAGAACGGATACGAAGAGGCCTTCAGTCGTCGATACGAAGTAGCCTGCTATGGTCGATACGAACAGAGTAGTGGATCGATGCGAACAAGGCTAACCCGGGTTGATACGAACAAGGCGCATCCATAGGAAAGACTCGATCGTTCAGCATGAAATGTGGATCGATCCTAAAAACAAGCGCCATGTCAACCGGCATCACGTGCAGAATCATCGATGCAAAATCATCGATACGGACGACATCGATACGAAGGAGACAACCTTCGAAAAGTACAAACTTGCATCGATCATAACTCATAATCTACAAGTCCAAATGCTACCAAATTTTCACAGTAGCTTACGTACATCCTCAACAACGTTCACGATCGATCCCGGCCAATTGGATGAGATATTGATCGATACGAAGCTCGTTCGTATCGATCACAGATCGAGTGCAAACCACACGGGATCGATCGCGTGGTCCCACCCATGTGCAAGAAGAGGTCTCCCGAGATCTGAGCGAGATATTTGCAACCTATGCCTATAAATAGCAGCCCAGGACCTATAGAAAAAGGACTTTTGGCTCTTCGACGTCCAGACTCTGCCGAAATCACCGTTGCACTCGAAAATCACTGTTGCAATTGAAATTTACTGTTGTAATCCACTGTAACCAGCAAGTAAAAGTCAATAAAAGTGAATTGTTTCATAGTGGACGTAGGCAACACGCCGAACCACTCTAAATCTTTGCGTTTCTCTACTGTTTTTCTGATTAATTTTTGAGTGTTTGTTAGATAATCCTCTTTTTACATTTACTTTCTTCATTTTATCTCTTCAAACACTTCCGAAGAGTGTTGTGCCCAATTTTGGTACAAACACTTTGGTGCTTTCACTAAGAACACCCAGTTTTTCTCTTGCTCATTGGATCTACTATCGATATCGGATTGCATAAATTTAAGAAGAAGATCTAGATTTCCAGTTTAAAGTTCTTCCATCCTATTCAGATTTGCATTAAGTCTAGGAAATAGCTTCGCTACCCATCATGGTTAACACAAGGACTACTTCAGCTGCCGTAGATCCAGAAGGACGGGACAGGCAGAATCCCGTACAGCTACCTCCTGCCGATCAGAATGCTGCCGGACCATCAGATCCGCAAGGCCCTGTCACCAGAGAAGAATTCCAAATGCTAATGCAAGAACTGACTCAGAGCTTCCAACAGCTCACTCAACACCTTCGTGCTAATGCGGAACTGACCAACCAACTGAACCGTCAACGACGAAGGAGATCTAGGAGATATCAGGCTTCCCATTCCTCCACCGAGAGTTCAGCCTCTTCAGATTACCATCATATATCTACGCACCCACGGCTAGATGGGAGTTACACTCAAGCTACTGGACATCAGCATGCACTGAACCTTGGGCAACCGAGAGTTGGCCAGTCAGCCAGCCATCAGACTGGACCCTCCTCCCAAGGAGGTACTATTCCATATCATGTTACAGACAACCGCACTAACACCACTGCTACTGAACTGGGAGTTGAACATACTCCCGAACCATATGTTTCAGAGAACTTCAAACCAAGGAGGCGAGATGCGGACTGTCGACCGCGACCGGTCCAACCTCACATTGTGGAACCCGACCACACAATGGCCCAGCGTGCTTAAAATGTACAAATGCCGGACATCCCGACGATGATTCGTCAGATGATCCAAGAGAGTTAAGGCCTCACTAATGACGACTGGGGAATCTCCTGGAGTCATACTCTTTTTACCGATGAGATACTCTATGCTGAACCTCCTCGGCGATTCAGGATGCCGGCTTTACCGGTTTATGAAGGAAGCTCTGATCCCAATCAACACATCTTAAAGTATGAGTGGTTGATGAATGCTGCATGAGCTGATGATGCAGTTAAGTGCCAAAGCTTCCCGATCTCTCTGGGGGCATAACGACTATGTGATTTACCCGACTGCCACCTCGATCTATCTAGTGTTTTGATCAGTTGGAAACAAAGTTTGTTAAGCAGTTTCGGATGCATGTTACGAGGCCGAAGGATGTTAATACTTTATCTAGTGTCACTCAAGCTCCTGGAGAGACACTCAGACATTATCTGGAGAGATTTCGTGCCGCATGCGCTGAAATTAGTAACCCCAATGATAATTCGATTCTGATGGCACTGACTAAGGGGATTGATCCCGATTCTGAGTTCGGTAACTGGTTGGCCAGAAAACCTGCTGCATCATTGGACCGTTTCTATTCCAAGGCAGCCCAATTCTTGAGAAGGGAGGATGCGAAACAGTCTAGGAAAAAGGATGACGTAGGGCCTAGTATGGAAGGAATTCAGAGCAATGTTTCTGTTAAACAAACCGGGGAGAGTTTTGGGAAAGTGCAATTGAACATACAAAATAAACAAAATCAATAGAAAGGAAATGGTAACCAAAATAGGAAACGGGATCAGAATCGTGGTCCACGACGAAGGGCTCCTATGTTTGATAATTATACTCCTTTGAATACGTCGTTGGAAAATGTATATTTACAGACCTGCAATACTATTTAGTATAAGAAGCCTGCTCCGAAACAGTCATCGGAAAAACAGATTCAGACAGGAAAGTTTTGTAGATTCCACGAAAGCTACGGCCATAACACGAATGAGTGCCGTCACTTGCAGGATCTCATTGAAAAGTTGATAAGAGAGAGAAAGTTGGAGCAGTTTATACGGGCGCCGCAGTCTGGAGGTAGGGGCCCATCAAATCAGAATCATGTACTGAATTAGGCAAGACAGGAGGAACCCGCTCGTATTGGCGGAAGGTTAGTGATAAATACTGTTAGTGGTGGTCCTCATCCAGAAGACCGAAGCTGGAAGGAAATGGAGTCGTATGCCAGTTCTATTAGGCATGCGAGCTTTGAGTGTTGTAGTAGTTTGAAAGATAGGGCTCCAGCCAAGCAGCAAAAGATGATGACTGACGACATCGTCTTCCAAGACAGAGATGCCCACAGGATCGAAGCCCCAACCATCGATCCACTTGTCATATTAGCTCAAGTAGGTCCTGCTTGGGTGAAGAGGATCTTGGTAGACAGTGGAAGTTCTGTGAATATATTATTCAAGCGAGCCTATGACCAAATGAAAATGGAGACTAAAGATTTGAAGCCTTGTTAGTACCGTATCCATGGTTTCAACGGAAGTGTGACTATACCCGCTGGAGTGGTGGAATTGCCAGTGGAGTTAGGAATTGGAGAACGCCGGAGAGTCCGGATGTTACAATTTGTGGTGTTGGATATAGACTCGCCATATAATGCTTTCTTGGGCTGACCGGCCCTAGCTGAGTTCAGAGCTGCTATTGCCCTATGGTGTTTGACTCTAAAGTTTCCCACAGATCATGGGGTTGGAGTCATTCAAGGAGATTAGGCTGCTGGATGAGCCTGTTATGTTGCTGAGCTGCGCGAGGCGCAGCGAAAGGAGAAAGGAAAGGGCGTAGAGGAATCTCTCTACGTCCGCTTTGTTGAAAATTGACAATTGATGGCTGAGCCTAGGCCCGGGCACCCCAACCAATTCCAAAGAGATCTTGACCCGAGAGATACCGAAAGTGAAGATGAATGTAAAGATAGTCAAGCTTCCCCGGCCGAGCTGACGATCGATGTTCCAATCAACGATAGTGACGGTTCTAGAATGATGAAGATTGGATCTCAGCTAAGCCAACAAATGCAAGAGGAATTGGTTGAATTTCTCCGAGGAAACCTTGACGTGTTTGCCCGGACGCACTTTGACATGTGTGGAATCTCTCCGGACTTCGCAAGCCACACATTGAACATTGACCCGCGGCACGTCCCGGTCAAACAAAAAAGGCATGGTATGGATCCAGAGAGAACTGCCGCCCTTAAGGAAGAGGTAGATAAGCTAAAATCAAATGGATTTATTCGAGATGCATTATATCCGGAGTGGGTATCCAACCCTTTACTTGTCCGAAAGCCGAATGGGAAATGGAGAACGTGTGTTGACTACCCAGACTTGATTAAAGCTTGCCCCAAAGACAGTTTCCCACTTCCTCGAATCGATCAACTCGTAGATTCAACGGCTAGACATGAACTCCTATCCTTCATGGACGCGTATTCAGGTTACAATCAAATACCCAAGAACTTGCCCGACCAGGAGCATACCAGCTTTGTAACCAATATTGGGCTTTACTGCTAAAGTTATGCCTTTTGGACTCAAGAATGCTGGGGCAACTTATCAACGGTTAGTTAATCGAATGTTCGCTAACCAGATTTGAAAAACCATGGAAGTATATATGGACGATATGCTCGTGAAGTCGCAATTCTCCACTGATCATATCAAAGACCTGGAGTCAATGTTTAATATCCTCCGAGAATACAGAATGAAGCTCAATCCGTTGAAATGTCACTTTGGGGTCGCATCAGGAAAATTTCGTGGGTTTATCATCAATGCTCGAGGAATCAAAGCCAATCCCGAAAAGATCTGGGCGGTTAGAAATCTCGAGACCCCAAGAACTATAAAGAAAGTCCAGAGCCTCAACGGGAAAGTAGCAGCACTGAGCAGGTTCATTTCAAAATCCACTGACAAATGCGTTCCCTTCTTCGATCTGATCCGAAAAGGGAAACAAAACTTTGAATGGACTACGGAATGTGAGGGCGCATTCCAAGCACTAATTCAACACCTCTCCACACCGCCAATTTTGTCAAAGCCTACTGATCATGAGAAATTGTACATTTACTTGGTGGTATCAGAAAACGCAATCAGTGCTGCCCTAATTCGGGAAGAGGACCGAATACAAAAACCGGTCTACTATATTAGCAAACGACTAACCAGAGCTGAGAGAAATTATCCGAAGCTAGATAAGTTGGCTTATTGTCTTGTTATTGCCTCAAGAAAGCTCCGTTCGTATTTCCAGGCTCATCCTATCATCGTTTACACCGACCAGCCGTTACGACAGGTCCTTACGCAGCCTGAGACGTTTGGTAGGTTGCTCAAATGGAATATCGAGTTAAGTCAGTTTGACATTACATACACTCCAAGGTGAGCCATTCAAGGACAAGTCCTAGTAGATTTCATAGCTGAATTTACCATCCCAGAGGACTTGCCCGAAACCAGTTAATCTCCCAAATATATCTGGAAGCTGCATACTGATGGTGCATCAAATGACCGTTACTCGGGTGTCGGAGTTGTGCTTGAAACTCTTGAAAGTCGATCTATATGCTATGCTTTAAAGTTTGATTTTCGTGCGACCAACAACGAAGCCGAGTATGAAGCCCTCCTTGCCGGATTGAGACTTGCCAGAGATTTGAAAATCATTGCTGTGGAGATTTATTGTGATTCACAATTGGTCGTGTGTCAAGTTCGAGGGGGGTACCAGGCCAAAGTCTGAAGGCTGGCTGCTTATTTATCTCGAGTCCAGGAGGTACTAAATCAGTTCGATTATTATGCCACCTACTGCATACCCCGAGAGCGCAATCAGAAAGTCGATTCATTAGCAAAGTTAGCCAGTATAGGCGAGGCACAACAAATAGGACTCGTTCTCGTAGAGACGTTAGCTTCCCCGAGCATCGACCAAATGGAGACATATTGGATATTTGAGGTTATTCCCGATAAGGAGTCATGGATGACTCCGTTCAGAAATTATTTCGAGCATGGAACCCTGCCAGAGCGTAGGAGTGAAAAGAGACAGATTCTTCGAAAAACTTCGCGGTTCACTATTCAGAATGGAGTCATGTATAGAAGAGGATACTCTGTTCCTTTACTTCGGTGTATCGCTCATGATGAAATCAAACACATATTGCATGATGTACACGAAGGAGAATGTTGGGATCACACCGGAGGGCAAGCCCTTTCCAAGAAAGTGCTCTGATATGGATACTATTGGCCTACCGTAAATCGCGATGCATCGGATTACGCCAGAAAATGTGACAGATGTTAGAAGCACGCTCGAATTCCAAGAGCCCCACCTACCGAAATAACTTAGATAGTCAGTCCATGACCATTTGCAATATGGGGCATTGACATTATTGGCTCTCTACCTCTAGCCAAAGGTGGTGCGAAGTACGCCATCGTAGTAGTTGATTACTTTACCAAGTGGGCGGAAGCTGAACCCCTTGCTACCATCACAACAAAGAAGGTGATCAACTTTGTAGTGCGCAACATCATCTGCCGACTTGGTCTCCCACATACTATCATCACTGATAACGGGACCCAATTCGATAGTGTTGAATTTAAGGATTTCTGTCAACGATTCCACATTCGGAAGAAGTTCTCCGCAGTTGCACACCCTTAGGAGAATGGACAAGTCAAAGCTGTTAATAAAGTTATAAAGTCTATTCTGAAGAAACGACTGGAAAAGGCAGGGGGCAAGTGGGTCGATGAACTTCCTATGGCTTTATGGGCTTACCGGACAACCCACAAGTCCGCAACCGGCCACACTCCGTTTTCTCTTTCTTATGGTTCAGAAGCTGTTATTCCAGTCGAATTAGAAGTGCCTTCTCATCGTGTGACATACTATGATCAAAAGACAAATGCTATACTACTTGCCGAATCTTTGGATTTATTGGATGAGAAGCGTGAAGAGGCTGATTTGAGGGTAGCCGCATATCGAAGTCAAGTTGCACGATTATACAATGCCAAGGTCCGACCCTGAACCTTTGAACTCGGCGATCTCGTCCTTAAGAGAATTTACCCAGTCCTTCGCATATGAAGCCAACCTGGGAAGGGCCGTATGTTATTGAACGAAAGCTCAGAGATGGCACGTTCAAATTATCAACCGTTGAAGGTCTCACTCTTCCAAGAGCCTGGAACAGCGAGAGTCTTCGTCGCTACTACACATGACAAGCTCTGTTTATTTATTCAGTCTACTTTTCATTTGCAAGTTGTTTATGCATTTCGAAATTTGAATTTGTAATAAGGCAATTGACTTTGCCATATTTTCTTATTTCAGCAATAAAATGCAATCTCTTCGAGCTAGAGCGGTGATTTATAAAATGATCATTCGATCATCACAATGCACGGAGAGCTAAGATCCACCCTACGGTGGAATTTATTCAAATAGGGAGTGACTGTGATACGACCGGTTACTCGCTAAGTGAAACCCAAGCTCGGGGACAAGTCATCACATTGAAGTCAAAAAAGGATTGATACACGACAATCCTTTAACCAACTCCAGATTCCCAAAGTGCGAACTGGAGCATAAACCTACAGATGCGGTCTCGAAGAGGGTGGATCCATCCAACTAACGACTTCACTCGTATCTTGACCAAGTTTGAGGAAGATGGATCCGTCCATCTAACAACCTCGCTTGTTAACTCAGGGTGGATGTGAACCGACCATCCACAATCCTGATAGATTTGTCGTTCTCGAAGTGCGAACGAAATCCTAAAGCCTGAACAGATGTGACTGACCATCTGTCGGCCAACTCCAAGTTCCCAGAGTGTGAACTGGAGTATAAACATCAACTAACTCCGGATTTCCAGAGTGCGAACCGGAGTGTCAACATAAACACCAACTCCAAATTCCCAGAGTGCGAATTGGAGTATAAAAGTTAACTCTAAATCATTGGAGAGTGGATTGGGTTTTAAACACAAACCGAATTGGAATCGACCGTCCGTAAAACAACACTGAGTCCCCGGAGCGCGGTCAGAGTATAAACGCAAATCGGGTGTGACTGACCACCCACAAACTAATTTAAGTCCTCAGAGTATGGACGAAATGCTAAGTATCAAGCGGGTGTGACTGATCGCCCACAAATAACTTAAGTCCCCGGAGCGTGGACATATCCTAGAAACTTAAGCAGGCGTGACCGACCGCCGACGTATAAATGCAAATCCCCGGAGTGTGGATGCAATCGTCGATAGATGAGCGAGTGTGATCCGACCACTCGAAATTCCTTGTTTCAGCATCAATTTAACGACGTTAAGTTCAATGTGTTGAAGGCAAAGTACAATTTCTAACTGATCTTTACAATTCGTCCTTGAAATTGAGGGCAGAACTTAAGTGCCAATCACTGACCGAGACAGTGCAGCATCGGAGTCTGGCTTAACGTTTGGTCATGACCCATAGCCATGATTTCAGGACTTAACAAATAAACTCAGGTCCAATCCGAAGGTCGAAACTTAACAAGTGTACCAGACTGGAGTTCAAATGTTGAACACTTAAGCAAACAAATGAAAATTGAGTTGAAGACAAAATCGAATTTTATTTCAACTATTTGTGGAAGAAGACTAAGTACAAGTTTATCCCAAAAATCCTACTAGCAGGGGCCGACCCGCATCTATACACGGCCAACAAAAGCTAAAGAAATTCCTATCTACTCAAAAATGAGCCGAGGAGATGTATCTACTCTTTTTTCTTTCTCGGTTTCTTCTTCGTTGTGGACCCGTTGGAGCTGTCACTTGGTTTTCTCTTTGAGCCCTTGCCTTTCGGCGATCGATCTCCAGTCGGTGGCATTATATCAATTTCCTCCTCCGAACTCAAATGTATTGGAACGCTTCCTGAAGGCAGAGTCAGAGGGACAAGATCAACAGTAGGAGGCGAGATAGGCACACTTGTCTCAACAACGGTTCCTCCCAGAGATATCATCCACAAAGGGGCTGGACCAGGTCCCGCCATTCCACCTCCAGAGCCACTGCCCCGCGCGGCTGCCTACATTTCAGCGTTGATTTCAGCTATAATTTCCTCCTCATGAAGTGTTTGGGCATCGCCGGGGACTCCCGCAGTTGGGGCCGAAGAACTTGTCATTGGTACGCTTCCACCCATAACGAACGACAAATCTACAAATGGGTCACTGTGATGACCGAGAAGTTCCTCCATCATCTGCTCATCAAAAATAAGTGTGCTTCCCTGTGCTCCATTAGTTGGTGCCGTGGTCGGTGTGGTGGTCGCTTCTGTTATAATGACCTCCTGCACATGATGTGATTCTTGAGTTGTAGGATGCATGATCGATGTTGCTCCGATCACTGGATAAAAGTAAAGGAAGGACTGTTAGTAATTATTCAAGTAACGCTTCTGATTTCGAATAAGCATAGAAAATGTTCAGAGTACCTTCCTTAGTTTGGCTCGTGGGTGGAGAAACAGCCTCAGAGACTTTCTCGTGAGCTGGAGGCAAATGCGGTTAATCTGGATTATAAGCAGGAACGGGCTGAGGATCAACCGCGGGTGTGGATTCAGGCTGAGTTGGCACGAGAGTTTCAGAACTTATATCATGATGCTCGACACCAGAGCCTTCTTTAACTTTCCGAACGCTGAGCGCCAAGCTTCTCCTTTTCATACGAGATCATTGCATCATGGAGAACTTTCCGTTCATCTTCGCTCAACACCCGATTCTCGAGCTCGAACTCATCGATCGTTTTAGCTTGATGAGTAGCCTTTTCATCTCCTACCAATCAGCCTCAAGCGTTAAACAGATGTGTTGGATAGTTATCAAGCCAGGCCATGTTTCTATGCTTCAAAACGTTGGCATTGTAAGTAACGAGAAGATCTTCAATATCTGCCTCTAACCTGGCTTCAGCCATTTTAACTTCATCCTAAACCTTAGCCTCGGCCTCTCGAACTTTAAGTACGGCCGCATCCTTTTCATCTCGGAGCTCCACCGCTTGCTCGCATGCCTCATGGGCTGCTTTATTTGCATCATCCTTTTCCTTGACGATTTCGAAAAATTTGGCTTTAAGCTCATTAAGTTCTTTCAGAGCAGTGTCACTTTCGGCTGTGACAGTGGTGTTTCAGTGGCCCATCTCCTCCACCAAAGCGAAATGTGTTTGTCGCATTCTTTCCATAGATTGAGTTGCCTCATCAGCTTTTTGGGTGGCCTCTATTTCAGATTTCCGAGAGGATTCAGCTTCATCATTGAGCACTTGGATAATACGGTCTTTTCGGGCGAGGTCGGTTTCTAACTTCTCAATATTTTTGCTCGCTCAAAAGCCACCGCTGATGCTTTATCCGCGGCTTTCATCCACTCCTTGTATTAGGTATAAATATCATGGATGTAGTCGTGCATCATTTGTTCAGCTTCAGATGGGATTTTCTATAAGTGGGGAGGGAAGATAAAGCCGTCGAAGCAAATGTTCGGAAAATATTTTCTCAACTGGGCAATTTTGATCGCCCCTTCCCCCGTAGGCTCGGTAATAGCCTGCTCAATAACAGTGGGAGCTGTAGCTTCGGTCCTGCGGTGTTGAGACTCGGACCTCGGAGCGTGAGAAGATGGTTTTTGGCGTGGAGGCTCCAGGGGATGTCTGCTGTGAGTAAAAGGTTGTGTAGGGAATCGAGGAGGCGGAGAACGCGATCGGGATCGATATCTATATTCTCTGTCTCTATCTCTATCCCTCTCATAACGCTCTTGGCTGGAATAACCGCGATCGCGGTTTATCCTCCCTCCGGCGGGACTCATAATACGAACTCGATGACTGGCGCGCTGAACGGAGACTTCCAAGCATAGAATCTCGCCTATTCATCGTATCTGCAAAGTAAAAGAAAAACGGAGTTAGTAATCTCTCGAAGCAAACAACTTAAGGCTAGAAACCGTGCAGTGTCGTGAAGTGTATATGTTCGTGCTACCCTACGATCAACCGGTAATGTCGGCCGCACTTGGGGAAGAGACTCAATTAAATCTAGAGCACTTTGAAGCCCCACCAATCCGATGTCGTATTGAAGTGACACATAGTCCGGAATCGGAATATCAGCAAGTCCTTCAAAAGGATTTTCTACTTGCGAGGGAGGAGCCTCCGAAATTCTAACATCGGAGACTGGCAGGGACACTATTACAGATTTCCATCTCGAGGATTTGTGATGCTTGTGTGCAACTGCCTTGCCTTTTCTCCTTCCCTCTGAACCCTGGAAACAGTCGGAAGGCCCGGCCACGGGTTCATCGTTCGTAGGTGTGTTTTCTTCATCACCCTCGTCAGCTATTACGACCCCGGGCGCTTTACGCTTCATCCGCTTCTTCGGGACTGCCCTAAGCGCTCCTTCAAGTTTTATGCTTTGTTTTCGTTCGATCAGCCCAACGATCCTCAAGTTTCTATCTGTTAGCTTCGAGTCCAAATCTTTCATTTTGCCCGACACTTCCTGAAGAATTCACACTAATTCTTTGAAGTGAGCACCTTCGGGTTGCGGAATTGCAGTTGTAAAGGAAAAAAGATATTAGTTTCAACCTCAAATTATGACCATCCCGTTAACCACTGGGAAAATTGTAGCACTTATGTCTGGCTAACCATCGATTGGCAAACCCTGGAGGGCATCGAACATAGAACCACTCAGTTTTGAAGTAGCTCCATCTGGTCCAAGCACCAGTCACAACTTGGCAGTTCCTAACCGCCTCTAAGAACGTGAAAGAAGGGCTATCTCCCTGACTCTTAACATTAAAATGGTATCTGATTTCGATCGGAGTCGGGGGTCGGAAAAGATGCTCCATGAATACAATGAATATACCGTTCAACAACGCGTATCCATTGGGATGTAATTGTGAGGGGCAATTCCGAAAAAAACCAACATTTCCCGAATATATTGATTGAATGGAGGAAGCGTCTCGGTTGTACATGAATGCCTGTTGAAGGCAGTAAACCCTTCCGGGGGAGCATGCAGTCTGTCATTCGGTCCCGGTAATAAGACGTTGTCCAATGGTAGACCGTGCCTTAGGCATATCCGCCCCAACATATCTTCGGAGACGTTGGACGGCACAGAATCTTGTAGGTTCCCGATAAACCTGGCACCTGGGAGCTCATCCGGAGTTGGATCTATACCTTCGGCTGCGATGACCGGTATCTCTGTGACTAAGGGAGATGGACTTTGAAGCTCCTGCTGTTGTGAACTTGTAGCTTCCATAGCTAATCAACTTATCAAAAACCATCATTAGATGATAATATGCCCGTGTGTTCCCCGGTGTGATGTGCGTGAAGGTGTTGTGCAGTGCAGTGCTACATGTTACTCAAGAAACTTCAGGAAAATAAAAGAGAAATGTTCAAACGACAAGATTTGAGATTCAACCGGAGTGACCATCATCGCTGACCGTCACAACCGTGCAATCCAGACTTTAGAGGTCGATCTGAGTTAAAGTTCGTTAAAATTCTGCTAAGTTACAGTTCCATCGACGAGCTTCGAAGGGCAGTCGATTATATAGTTTAACGGTTAAGTCTAATTATGCAAGGCAGAAGCTCGTCGAAGTCAAGTGTTCGAATTTGCATGAATTTCGTATCCATCAAAGCCAAAACTCAGATCATTCATCGCAAAGGCCTTAACTTCGTATCGATCTCAGAATACTTAGTTCGTATCGATCAGAACCTTAATTTTGTATCGGTTCAAAACTCTGGTTTCGTATCGATCAAAGCTCATTAACTTCATATCGATCGAAACTCAGCGGCTTCGTATCGATCGGTCCACAAGTCACCGCCCTTCGTATCGATACCAAATATTTTGCTTCGTATCGATTGTCAAAGACCGATGCTCTTCATATCGATTCCAAAATATGTGATTTCGTATCCGTCATCTTAAATCGATACGAAACTCCCATAATTCTAGATCAATGCTAAACAGCTTCCACCACCTCATATCGATACGAGTTGGAAGCTAGTGACTCCCACGTCTCCATTGGTTGCCCTTCTTCTTCCCCAATCAGCCAAGGCGCCATTGGAATACCTCATTGACCTCACTCCAGCCCTATTCTGATATCGACAACATCGGAACTAGCCGTTACCCTGGACAAGATGGCATCAAGACTCGAGTCTCGTCATTTTTTAAACGACTTTAATCGTTTGTTTGCCTAGTTTCGAGTGATTGGTTTAAGGATTAAAAGTTGACAATTTTGGAGATGAAGGTTTCTACAGTTCTACCTCTTTTCGAATCGGTGCGAAGTGGAAAGTGAAAACAATGACGATTGGAAATTTGGCTAAGTCCAAGGCGCTTTTATATGGACTCGAACTCGAGGAAAATAGACGATTCGCCTCCCAGACACTATGACCGGTTGAAACAATTGATCCTTTAATCAATACGAAGAGAGCCATACGTATCCATGAAACATACATTTGAAGCAACACTTATTCATAACCATCAAACTATCGGTACGAAACACAAACGTTGCTATGAAGACTGACTGAACTATTCGTGTCCATCAAACATCCATCGATGCGAAATAACAACTTTACGTCCATCATTTTGAAGACCATCTGAATTCATACCCATCGATACGAAATGATTCAAAGAACCAACTAATTCGTATCGATTGCCAATGATACGAAGAATGACTTTTTTAACTTTTCACATCGATCCAGGAGAGGATCGATACGAAGGGACACTCCAAAACAACCGTCAAGCGTTGTTACAAATCGAATTTCACGTTGATTCAGGAGAGGGTCAATACAGAATTCGATACAAAAAACTGAAAAACTAACAATGACTCATGAACGTGCGAACGTTAACGGGAGTCAGACTAACATACATTCGTGTATAACGGACTAACATCCAATTTTTAAAATTCACAGGAATTGAATACTCGTCTGGTGACGATTACAACAACAAACAACAGATCACTATCATACAACACTCAGTTACAATAGTACATGGTACAACAATTGGCAGTCAACAATTCATGATTTATGTTTATGTGGATCAATCAAAGGTTACAGCTTTCGACGAAAAGACGACAACCATTGAGACAAGACAGATAAAACTATTTAGGATGAAGATTGCAACTTTTCAAAGCACGTCATGTTCTCACAAGACATACTTTGGGGGGAAAATGTTATCCCGCCTTTTGGCAAGGCCGTGACACCAAGAACTTAACTGGAAACCGAGGATAGTCCGCCCCGAAGATCGGTTATACGTAGGCTCACTATGGATGTCGATAAATTTTGTCCGAGTCCGTTTCAAGCTACAATTGATATGACAAGACAAGCAAAGCAATGAAAGCTAACTTTCCAAATTTCAAGTCAATTGGAGTTCGTATGCTCGAGTTATGGATCGATCAAGTTTCATGGAAAGCATGCTAATTTCGTGTCCACGCACTTCGCATCCATCAAGCCTTAACGGTTTGTACCCATCAATGAGCATCACTTCGTATCCATCAGTTATCTGTTGTTCGTATCCATCAACAAATGTCGCTTTGTATCCATCAGTTATCTTTTGTTCGTATCCATCACCAAATATCGCTTTGTATCCATCGTGCAACCATTCTCTTCATATCCATCAACCAGTAGCATCATTCCTAATCTACCTGGTCAACCGCTGCCATCTTCATATCGATCCCTTTCTACCCATTTCGTATCGGTCAACTGATGGAACAATCCGACCTCAAAACTTTCCATCGATACGAAGTGGTCCATGGTGATCGATGAAAGCACACAAAAGCCATCGATACGAAGTTGTATCAAGAGGATCGATACGAAGAGCTTACACAAGAATGGATACAAAGAGGCCTTTAGTCGTCGATACGAAATAGCCTGCTATGATCGATACGAACAGAGTAGTGGATCCATGCGAACAAGGCTAACCCTGGTTGATACGAATAAGGCGCATCCATAGGAAAGACTCGATCGTTCGACATGAAATGTGGACCGATCCAAAAAACAAGCGCCACATCAACCGGCATCACGTGCAGAATCATCGATGCGAAATCATCGATACGAACGGCATCGATACGAAGGAGATAGCCTTCAAAAAGTACAAACTTGCATCGATAATAACTCACAATCTACAAGTCCAAATGCTACTAAATTTTCACAGTAGCTTACGTACATCCTCAACAACGTTCACGATCGATCCTGGCTCAATTGGACGAGATATTGATCGATACGAAGCTCGTACGTATCGATCACAGATCGAGTGCAAACCACATGGGATCGATTGCGTGGGCCCACCCACGTGTAAGAAGAGGTCTCCTGAGGTCTGAGCGAGATATTCACAACCTATTCCTATAAATAGCAGCCCAGGACCTACATAAAAAGGACTTTTGGCTCTTCGACGTCCAGACTTTGCCGAAATCACTGTTGCACTCAAAAATCACTGTTGTAATCGAAATTTACTATTGTAATCCACTGTAACCAGCAAGTAAACGTCAATAAAAGTGAATCGTTTCATAGTTGACGTAGGCAACACGCCAAACCACTATAAATCTTTGCGTTTCTCTATTGTTTTTCTGATTAATTTTGGAGTGTTTGTTAGATAATCCTCTTTTTACATTTACTTTCTTCATTTTATCTCTTCAAACACTTCCGAAGAGTGTTGTGCCCAATTTTGGTACAAACACCACCAAACTTCTCCAGTGCCTTGCCCTCCTTACCCTCTACACTTTTCCTTCATGGTGCATCGTCTGAAAGCGAGCTAAATCACTGAAATCGACGAAACCATGGCTGCCGTTTATCGATGAACTACAGCCACCACGGCTCGATCTAACCCAATCTAACCGTTGAACAAGTCCACTTCATCGCCGTCTACATTTCTCTAGTTGGAGTCATGGTCTGAAAACGCTTGGATAGGTCTTGATCATTGTTGGCCGTCAGATAATGGAGATGAATTTGAAAAAAAATAAATGACCGAACTTATTCTCTGGTTTGGGCACGCATATATAAATAGAGAAGGGAATGGGCCTCAATGTGGTGGTATGGCATAGAGTATGGGTAGGTATGGTTAGTGTATGAGTGTAGGTGTGGCTTAAATATATTATTTTAATTTAAAAATATCAAGCTTTAAACGTCCGAAAATCTCAAACTCCTATCGAGATGTGCCGTCTGGCGTTCTATATGTAATACCTCTATTCCGAACTCAATGAAACTGGTCTTGAGATCTAATTCGATCATATGCAGAAGATAGCTTTTCAAACCCAGTTATATTATATTAATTTATATGATTAGTTTTCTAAGCGTTTCGAGCTCACACGCCCAAATGATACGTCCGATCGCCATGAAATTCGATTGCGTACTATAATTCACTATTACAGATCCAATGAAACTGGTTTCATCGAAATCCAAGGCAGTGCCCCGGAAGGCTATTTTCACACGTTAATTAAAACGATTATTATTAAAAACCAAATTAATCACTTTTAAATCTAGATTTAAAAGTTTATTATCCCATTCTTATTCAACTAAATTTAATTAAGATTTAGAAATCATTTTTTATTTGTATTAAATCTAATATTCAATTATTTAAACAATTTCAAATATTCAAATAACCATTATATTTGAAACTCAAGTTATTTAACTTATAAAATTAACTTTTCAATATCTAAAATCAATTTAGTTTTCCGATTCGAATGACTAAAATTCTGGATCGTTACAATAAATAATGTTGACCTTATGGAATGACCCGTGTTTTTGTCAATTAAAAATATTGAGTTAAATAAGACTTTGGAATTTAGTATTGTCAGAAATTAAAATTTATGATTTATTAATGTGAATTTTATTAGATTATAAATTTTGACCTTAAGATAAAATCTTAAAACAACTAATTTTAATGAAATGGAAGGGGAACGCGTATTATAATATAATTTAATAATATTGATTGAATGTAATTGACAACTGTTTTAATATAATTCCTATCAATTGTAATAATAAAGGTTAATATAAGGTATAAAGTAATTGATGTACTAATGGTGAAATTTTATGTTATTTAATTGAAATTGGTTTTAATATAGAATATGAAATAGGTTATGTGGTAAGTAATTTATAATCCTTGTTTGTAAGCAATAAGTTAATAGATATGAATTATTAATGTATAACAGTTGTTTTATTTATCATCTTATTATTAAATCCATTTAAAATTAATTTGAAAATCAATGAAATCTAATGTAATTGAAGTATTGCAATTAATATGAGCAAAGACGTTAACTGTAGAGTAATGAGTGTAATAAATGAAAGCTTATGTTTAATTAACACATAAGGTATTTGTTGATTTAATAATAAGAATTTTAATTAAAATAAAATAATTTGTTTGGAAAATAAAAATAATGAACGGATTTTATTACAGTTATAATTAAATGTTGAAATTAATTTAATATTTAAATCTTGGATTTAACATGGAAAAATTAATTTTAAAAGATTATTGATTCCTGTTTAACGTAGAATGATGATAGAAAACTTTTAATTTAGAATTTAAAGGTGATTAAATCATAATAATCCGTTTAATCAACGCGTAAAAATAAGTATAATTCAATTTTAGAGCTAACTTCTATATACAATAGAATTAGGGTTTAAAATTAATTTCATTGAGTTTAAAAATGTTGAAAACCTATATTTCGATATATAGGATGACCTATTTTCGTTTCGGGAACGAAACGGGCTTTTCAGGCCTTTGTTATCGCTTGGGCCCAATCGATCTGTTCCATCTATTCATGTTTCATCTTTCTCTATATATATGATGTTATGAAACCCTAGCAGCCTTCTGTTCTATTTTTTGTACGTACACTTCACTTCTAATATGCTCCTCCTCAATGGTCATTATCCTAAAACCCTAATTACTGATTTCAAATCAAATCCAAAATTCAGACTGCTCAAACCCTATCAAATTATATATCATCACGAAGCTCTCGACGAATGGTGTCAGCGTCTGCAATTCGTTTTTGCAATCAAGTCTCGATTTGATCAAAAATCATCGAAACATTCTCGGTCGTTCATCCTATGGTTTGGAATCAACGGTGGATCTTCATCTATGGGACAATCGGGAGGCACTGGCGTGTAGAGGAGGCAAAGCAGAGTTGATCCATGGTAGCCGATCACCGTAGATCGCCACAAGTTTGCCAGAATCAGTGAACAAACGATGGCGGTAGAGACATTCTGGCGAGGCTGGCGGTCGCGCGCGGTGGGTATGAGTGCAGCCTAAGACATGGAGCTCGACGTTGGTGCCTGATCTGGTCGAAGGCGAGCGTAGCGACAGCGATAACGATAAGATGAAAGGCAGCTGGATTAGGGTACACGTGATGGTTTGAGTGAGATATAAGTATTTACCATTATGCCCCTGATTTTATTTTAATCTAAATTTTAAATTTTCAAATCTTATAGCATTCATAAATTTTGCATACGAACTCCAATTAATGTGCGGTTTCTTCCATTGGACTCGTATCGAAATTCTGGACAATATGAAACTAGTTTGATTGAATTTGAAGACTGTTGAAATTTTGGGCTTTCATTGGATTTTTAATAGGCTGTAAATCAAAGGTGAGTGATTAAACCCACTCACGCAATACTAAAATTTCTTATGTTGGTTAAATTGAAATCATGAACTGATAAAATTTTACTAGTTGCTGTTTGGTAGTTTAAATTGACATTTAAAATAATTTGAATTTTTATTGAACTAAATTGACATTTAAATATATATTGAATTTAATTGCTAGTTAAACACCGATAATTGATGACTAGTAAATGTTGTGTTATATTGGCTGATTTGGATGTTGATTGTAACTAGATGCCTAATGATTGATGTTGGATATATGGTTGTTATTTATTTTGATATATCCCTGTTATTACCCTATTTATTATTTAACATCCTATAAATTGCCATTTGAATTATTTTAAATAAACTAAGAAACAGGTCGAAATGATATATACCTATGTCATTTAAATTTCGGTTGAAATAATATATATCTATCCATGTAATTAAAATTGAATTAACAGATCACTTGGCCATAGTGTAGTAAATTATATACGGACACCAGATTGGTTAAAATTAAATGGTTTCAATATCTGGATTTAAATTGGTTTAAATGATATTGTTTTAAAGAAAATAAAATTTGGATTTATATGAATTAAATTATTTTCTAAATTTAAGCGTTGATGTTGAAATTGAAACTGTTAAATGAAACTGTTTAAAGATTAAAATTTGAAATCTTAAGTTGAATTTGAGAAATGAGTTAAATTTATTGAAAGTGAATTATTTTAAAGGTTTAAACTTTAATTTAAACTTTGAATTTATTTTAATTAAAGTGGTTTTAAATTGGTATTTCAAAGTTTTGAATGTGAAATGATTTAAACTGAATTGTTTAAAAATGAGAATTTGAATTAAAACTTTCAGCCTTTGAATAAATCGTTTAAATTGAATTTGAAGTAAAGTTGGAAATTGTTTAAATTGAGGTTGATTTAAATTGAATTTTGAATATGAAGTTTACTTAAATTGGAAGTCGAAAATTGAATTCGTTGTGATTTGGATTTTGAACATGAGTTCAAACTGTTGTGAAAGAAGAAACAGTTTTAATATAAATTATTTTACTATATAAACTATTTTTCAATATTAAAACTATTTTATTTGTTCAAAACTATTTTTAATATTAAAACTATTTAATATTCAAGCTATTTCTAATCTTTCAACTATTTTAATTATTCCAAACTATTTTTCAATATTAAAACTATTTTAATTATCCAAACTATTTTCAATATTCAAACTAATTTAATTATTCAAAACCATTTTTCAGTATTCAAACTGTTTTAAAGGGAGAACCATTTAGATTTAAATCATTGATTGAAATACGAATATTTTGAAAGTGTAACCTATTTTGAATTCAAAATGATTTTGAACTGAATCTGATATTTTGGTTTAAAGTATGACTTGTTCTTGAAATTAAAAGAACCAACTGATGTGTAAAATGACATTTGGTTGTTAAAGAGATCAGGGCCGGATAAATGGCACACTCTCTGTTATTCTACCAGGATCACTTTAATAACTGTGTACGCGAGGGATGTTATCCAGAATGTAGAGATTGAATTGGTGACGTTTACTGGAATGAAGAAATAGAACGATGATGGATAACTCCAACACTTGTGTCAATTTGAAATGACTAAAATAGGAGCCTATGTCTGGCCAAGGGGTTAGCTACCTTTAGGGCCATTACCCCTTTGTACTATTATCTTGATTTTGACTCGATCGGTGCACCTTGATTTGATTTTAGGGATGGTGAACTCGTTCGACAGTCGTGGCTACGATGTGTTACGACCAGCCAGAAAGGGTAAATTGTAGAATCCTACCTTGGGCATTGCCTCACGTGCCTTGACATACTTTTATCCTTATACGCGTCCACTATGATTTTTTTTTAGTACCTATAGGGGAATCACTGGCTACCGACGTTACTGGTTGTGTTACAGGATCTACATAGACTACCTGCTTAAAAATGTGTTAAGGAGGATTAATGTAAAGCCTTAACGCTAGGAAAATATTTATTTTATTAATAAACATTACATATATAGCATATCTTACTATATATAGATAGTTTTACGGACCTTAAGGAGATGGAAAACCACGTAACATCTCTTAAGTTATTGCACTCACGTTGTACACTTGATAGGAGATGGACAATCCAGTAAACATCTCTGAAGCTATTACATTCATATTTACTTGTTATTGATTTAACTTACATTAGAACTTTTAGTTTTGACTCGAATGTTTTGTCTTTTTATTACGCTCAGGTCTGCCTGAGTATTTCAGTGTTGAAGACATTATTCCCCTTAAGATGAAGATGGAGTTGCTAGACCGTATTTACTATTATTATTTCGTTGCTTTATTTTGGTATGTTTGTTGATTGTACTCTGATTATGTTGTAAAAAAAATGTGTAATCAAATGTATATTGTAAAACAGCTTCATGGACTATTTATTTGATTATTATATTTTTTCATTTTGTTGCGAGATGCTGTATCTTATTTCCTTCTTTTCTCTTATTTTCTTATTAAAACCCATTGATAATCTGCCTTTTTGAATGGTTTGATTTAGACATGTGTGGCTTATTGTCGACTTAAATTGTCTAAAAAGGTGGGTCGTCACATCTTAGGCTTCTAAAGATAAAACACATCAACATAACCAATCCATTCATCCGATACTATTGCAATATACATTTACTCTACTCTATCTCTATGCTCGTCGGAGACATTTATACATATAAGCTCTCTAATTTGACTCACACAGCAGTTAACACCAATCAGAGGAAAAATTACCCAACTACTATCGAGAGTAGCTAATCATGGACTAAGTCCATAGATGGAATCTAATGGGTGAGAATGACAATTCCATGAATAATAACTAGATTAGTTTCAAGAATTCAACATCGCTCTCTAGGATAGGAGATATAACAACCCTTCATTATGATAGCCATAATCGACATCTACGACCGTCTACTAATACTCGCGTGCTGATACTTAAATATGTGAATGCAAGATCATTGGGTAAATGTAAAACAACAGGACTATGAACAATAAAACTATTATATCGATGAAATATAATAACATATTCAAAAATATATAGTACATATGGTCACTCTCAAAATAGATTTCTCAAAGTTGCAACATACCCTATAACCCGACTTTTCGACCCTCGAATGTCAACACTAAATACATCCACGATTCGTGTGCTGAGCGTCCAAGTACTGAAAAGACGGAAAGTTAGGGTAAAAAATAGAATAGAACAAGAAAGAGAGAACATAACATCAGAATCTTACAACGGACCGATAATATATAATATGAAGGGAACAGTATAGATGGTTACCTTGAGTATAGAAATTTCAGAGTTACTAATATCTAAGTACTATCATCAGCTAGGATAGTTATAACTGTCTATCCTCACAATGTTGATATATACAATACAGAAATGTAGCGGAAATGAGAATATTACGGAAGGTAATCATCTAGCTTCTCTCCATTAGCTCCAAAGCATCCGTAGCTAAATCTGAAAACATACATAGAGCTGACCTGAGCATTATAAGAAAATAACATCTAGATTGGTTTGGTAAACTAGCATGAGAAACTCAAGACATAAAAGCGACATATAAAACATCTTTTGAGACGTAAGGACTACCGTAAAGTTTTTTCCCTGAAATGAAACCAACCTTTCATTAAGTTTGACATATAGTAATATGATAGATAACGTCTAGAGTGTAGCAGATAAATCATGTTAAATAGTTGTTGTGTGATTGCCACAACAATAATAGGTATACAATTAATACCGCTAAGGCACGTTCTCATAGTAGATTTTTCGTGAAGATCTCCTTGGATCAAGCCTAGTCCGAACTCCTACATAAAGATCAGAGATATCCTTTCGAACGGGAATGTGCTATAGGAAATATAACTAGCCCATGCCCAAATACTCGCCATTCCGAATGCATTGCTCACACATGCATGTCGGTAAGTATACTAGATGGAGGCCTACACCCTTGGGATTTCCAAAATGCTACGTTCCCTTTGGATATGCATCCTATCTCTAGTTTTAGTCTTTTCCGATGTCAATGCTACGTTCGACATCTCTCACATGAGTCTTCATCACTTGAACAGAACATGAATCCTAATTGGATTTCTTTATATCGAACCGATCACGAATCACTACATGGACTCGAGCATATTGAACATATCTCGAATCTTCACATAGATTCCTATATAAATCTTCTGACGAATGCTAACGTTGTCCTCTCTTTTGGAATACTCCTTAAGATAGAAAATCCCACACGATAACATCATTTAAAATGTTAACACTGACCTCTCCCTTGGGCTTAACCTAGGATAGACAGTTCACCTCTATAACATTTTACTTCACAACCGCTTCAAAAACAGAGAACTCGAAGTGGTATTTGATAAGTAAAACACTTACTGGTTCCGGTCTCTTCGAAACTAATTCGATGAATTTTTGGCTAACTCAATTCCAATTTTTTCAAAAGTAAGCAAAGCTAGAGACATTTCGTACCAATGCTTCTCCTTGGGGATTCTCATTGATATGAAATCATGAAGCCTTTCGATAACTTCTTAAGTAAATATTAGGCCAAGTTTAATAATCGATTACCTAATCAAAAACAATTGCTTATACAAAAGACGGTTCATATGCTTAACTTAATTCTGACGTTCCAACTTAATTATTCCTCATTCAAGAGTGAAGCCAAGTAAGTTAGAGTTCTAGTTGCATCAAAGCCTTGCCTAGACACTTCATTCTTGAATCTCACAAATAGATAAATCTACCTTGCCGGCTTTTAGTGTTAAGTATAATATTAATGATTTCCATAAACAAGTAAGAAATCAACTCGATTAACACGTTTCCGACATTTTCCGACTTACTATTCCTCAGTCAAGAGGGAAGCCGGTAGGTTATTGCTCTATTGCTCAATCCCTACTCGAGCATCAATCTTAACTCCCACAAATAGATAAGCCTTACTTCGTCAGCTTTTAGTGTTAAGCATAGTTAATTACTTTTCAAATAAGTAATTAAACAGTTAACCATTTGGCTATTTAGCAATTCTAACTCCTTTCTAAACCTTTTGCTTATACTTTAAGAACCTTTTTAAAATGATATATATGTATAGTAATTTATCTGCAAAACTAGATATTAAATAAACCATTTTGGAAGATGTTTATTACATAAGATATAAACTAGTCAACATATTTTCTTAAAACTATATATACTTAAAAATGCTTTTAAAATAGTTTATACTACTTATAATAGGTTTTAAAACATTTACTCAAAATATTACTTGAAAATAACAAGTTTATAAAATTCCTTAAAATTTGAAAGAACATGTTTTCTATATATTTTAACAAAATATCCCCTCTTTAAAAATTCACAACTAGTTCTTAAAAATTCATAACGATCTCAAACCACAATTAAAATGATCTACTAATAGTTAGCAAACACTTATAAAATGAATGAAACAAAATACTCAAATTTAAATATCTTTTCAAACCTTATAAGTCCAAAAATCAAGTCTAAACGGGGCAGTTTTGCACAAGTGAAGTTTTAGCCATTTTAAAGATGTTACTTAACTTTTTATATCCAAGCTTTTAATAACAACAAATATATACATATATATAATATAAATATGGCGAAAAACCCCTAAGTATCTCTATACAATGTTCCATGGCAATCGCCAAAAATAAGGCAATTCACAACTGCATCTATAATGACTATCGCTATAAGTGCACTTCCAAATCCAAGTCCAATTTAAATAAATTCCATCTGTAACTTATGTGCTTTTTTCAAGGCCTGGTCATATGTCATAAAAGTTCATTCAAGTCCATTCCAAGTTCGTTCAAGTTCATATATATGGATCAGATGTGTCACTTACTTTGAAAGCAAGAATTCAAACCAATGTTTTAACATATGTCAACAACAATTCAAACAACTTAAACAAAATCAAACACAATATATATGTTATATTTTCCATTCAAAGTGAGGTATTAACTCACCTTTAACCACACAAATAACTAAGATCCAAGCACCCAAGTTCAACCTTACCTTGCAACTACCTTTCCTTCCTTCCTCCTCCTTACTTTGCACTTGCATCCTCCCTCCAAACACCCAAATAACTCACAGCCTATGGAGGTCGGTGAGTGTGGCTTTGTTTCTTAAACTTCTAACTTGATGGAAGGTGTTGTAATATTACTCCAAGGCTTCACTCCAAATTTTAGTTGATTTGGATTTGATTTGCAATAATTTCCTTTAAGAACATAAGAGAGGAAGAAGAAGAAGAAGCCATTGATTTAAGCTTGGTTTTGGTTTGTGAATTTATGGTTTATTCCTAAGTTATGCCTCTCCTTATATAGGCACAAGAATGGTGTTTCCTAAGCTTGCATTCACACTCCCACCATGCCATGGAAGACTCGTCTCCCATCACTTCTTTACATCACTTATCTTTTATGTTAGTTACAGTTATACCCTCTTATGACAATATCTCTTATTCGTTAGAACATTCTAGGACCTTCTAAGCTTTATGAAGAGGAGAATATGTTGATTAGTTACTAATGTGTTCATTTGATCATTAGACAAGTGCCAAAGAGTTCAAACAACTTATAACAATTGGAAAGTTGTTTGCCGATAAAACGATTTTCGATTACGTTATCGATTTTTCTTCGAAGAATATATTTTTGTAAACGAAATTCAAATACAAATTTCTTATCATTATTTATCAATTAAATGATGTTTAACAAGGTTATAAAATCATATTTATAACACTTAATTATATTTCAAAATGTAAGGGTATTCGAAAACGAATTGTTCGAATTTCAAGGTCGTTACACTACATAAGTACTACCCTCAGCTATGGACAGTTATAACAACATATCATCACAATGTTGATACACATATGTCTATTAATATAACAGAAATAATAAATAATAAATACGTCCAAATCCTTCTGCTTATCTCCAGTCAGCTCTAGAACATCAAGCCTAATCATGTACTCTCGACTTACTCAAATGAGTACACGTGATTTAATGGAAAAGTAAACTTCGAGTTGAACATAAGTTAGGTGTGAAAAACTCTAGTAATGTGCCCATATATATTAAAGTACATTGCGAGACCATGCTACTATAGCACGGAATGGGCTTTTCCCCTTGCAAGTACCAAAATCACTTAATATTAGGTAAATAAATTCAATCAAAGTTGTTTATATTTCATCATATATATATACATACATATACATACATACATACATATATAAAATAGAGCTACAACATATCCATACATATCATAATTCATTTTAGGTAATAGAACTCGATGGGTGCCTATGTTTCATAATATATGTATGTTTAACTCCATTATGACAAGGATAGACTATTCTTTAGTTGTAGGTCAAAGTATATCTTCAAACAAGATACACATATGGACTGTAGAAATGTATATCTCTAACACTAGATATATTGGATACATCTCCAGACTAGATATATCCGAATAGTAGTGATCTACATAATCGATTCTATCTCTTTTCAAGTCCTTTTTAGTCATTTTAAACTTTCCTTCCAAGACATTCATCTATGCTAAAACCCGCTTTCAGACCCTTAAAGACATCATAACCGCTCAGCATCTCAAAACCAATTCCTTCAACACACTTCATTATGGATTTAAGGACATCAGCATTCTACTTAACTCATTATTGGTTTCGAAGCGGTATCGATCAAGCTTTACTTCAATATATTTGCCTAATACCTGTCATTTTAAATTTGTTGTCCGATGCATTTCTAGTTAACCCAATTCTATTTTTTTTGTAAGAAAGCCAACAATATATATGATAGAGTCTCACCAAGAGATTTTAAAAAACATCGCCATTAAAGAGAATGATGCTTCATATGAACGGTAGAGACTCACTGAGAGGTTTCCAAACCATTTGAAATCGTGTCTCCTTTATATCCTTCTTAAATCAAAAATCAAATTCAACGGTCAAATCCAACCATTGATAAGCCAAGTCACATTTTTAAGTGGGACTGTGTTAAAAAAAATTGCAACAAAATCAAGTAAATGTTATCACCAAATGTTATCTTTTACTTAGCATAACAACCCCTAACTTATATGGATTTACAACATTTTACATTTAAACATAATATGTTCATCCACTTTCTAAAAAATCATTAAAATAGTTTATGAGAATCCGTGTAATGTCTTTTAGGTTAAAAGTTATCTTCTTTAAAATAAGCTGAAGAGGAAAAGGCAAAAAAAAGTTAAGTCCTATTTAACTCTATGTTACTTAACTTTTCAAAAAATTTACATATACAACTATTTTCCTATAAAACATAATCCGTTTTGACCTAAGAGTATATACATAACATTTCAAATGTATTTAATTCATTTAAACATTTTATCTTTTAAAGAGAAAATTGCTACAAAAATGCTATGAAAATATCTTTAACTTTATGTTACTTAACTTCCCAAAATCATAACATATTCAACATAACTTTACATGTCATATACTTTATTTTAACTTAAGAGTATACATGTAAAACATCATGTTAAACTTTCTTCATCTAAATCACCTTTAAATTGTAAACTTTTGTTAAAAACATCTCTTCTAAACACATGATTTTCAAAGTCATTAATTTGTTAAAAATATCATTTTTAACTTAATTTACACAACCAAATGTCCATATTCAAGTATACTATACCACCGCACATGTTAACAAAGAGTTAAATTTTCTTTAATAAATTTAACAACAAGAGAATAAGCAAACAAATCACCTTTTAAATGTCATTTTATTTAAACATGGTAAAATGCCATGTGAGCATATAATTTCACTTCAATTTAACTATATTACAGTATAATGTTTTCCAGGCATAGTGTGCACATATAGGATGTGGAAATCAAGTAAATGTTATCACCAAATGTTATCTTTTACTTAGCATAACAACCCCTAACTTATATGACTTACTATATGTTACATTTAACCATAATATGTTCATTCACTTTCTAAAAATCATTAAAATAGTTTATGAGAATCTATGTAATGTCTTTAAGGTTAAAAGTTATCTTCTTTAAAATAAGTTAAAGAGGAAAAAGCAGAAAAAAGTTAAGTCCTCTTTAACTCTATGTTACTTAACTTTTCAAAACATTTACATATACAACTATTTTCCTATAAAACGTAATCTGTTTTGACCTAAGGGTATATACATAACATTTCAAATGTATTTAATTCATTTAAACACTTTACCGTTTAAAGAGAAAATTGCTACAAGAATGCTATGAAAACATTTTTAATTTTATGTTACTTAACTTCCCAAAACCATAACATATTCAACATATCTTCACATGTCATATAATTTATTTTAACTTAAGAGTATACATACAAAACATCATGCTAAACTTTCTTCATTTAAATCACCTTTAAATTGTAAACTTTTGTTAAAACATCTCTTGTAAACACATGATTTTCAAAGTCATTCATTTTGTTAAAAAATCATTTTAACTTCATTTACACAACCAAATGTCCATATTTAAGTATACTACACCACCATACACGTTAACAAAGAGTTAAGTTCGCTTTAATAAATTTAACAACAAGAGTATAAGCAAACAACCCACTTTTTAAATGTCATTTTATTTAACAGTAAAATGCCATATAAACATACAAGTTCACTTCAATTTAACTATATTACAATATAATGTTTTCCAAGAATAGTGTACACATATAGGATGTGGTTAAGTGAGTAAACTCACTTGTAATCAGAGCTAGCCCCTTAAGCTCACTTCTTCCTTCTCCTTGGATCAAAGTTCAGGCCAAACTACCTTCTTTCTTAATTACCCATGTCCATGCCTTTTCTACCTACTTTCTACCTTGTTTTTTCTCCTTCAAAAACACTCTCTTGTGCTTTGACAATGAAGTATAAGTACCATATATGGGTTGATTTGGATATGTTTATAATTAGTTTTATTTTTGGTTTTAAGAAGTTTTTGAAGAGATAGGAAAAGCAGGCTAGTTTTATTTAAGAAATTTATGTGTGATGAGAGGGGTATGCATGTGTGTATATAGAATGGTTAAAAAGACCAAGATTAAACGAGTCATTATCTCATTGCCCTCTTGTTCCCTTGTCCCCTTGTCCCCTCCTCTTCATATCTTAAAGTCACTGAAATCTTATTTCTTATCTCCACAAAAACAGTTAGTCATGTTCCTAACCATTTTTATTCATCTTAAAAAAATGAATACGCTAATGTAACACTCTAACTACATATGTGCATTCATTAACCATAAACCAATTTTATCATACTTAAATTTGATTATCGATAATATACTTTTTGATTATATCATCTGTAAGATTGCAGAATAGGGATCTTAAAGCTAAATTAACACTAGAGGAGGGTGAATAGTGTTTTCTAATTTATATGAATCTTTTTGAAATCTTTTGACATTATACTTAGAATTATGCAATAATTAATCATAGAAACAATCATAGAACCAAAACAGATAAAAGTAAATGTAGTAAAAAATAAAAGGAAAGAATATACCAGGATTTTATACTGGTTCGAAGTTACCCTATATCCAGTCCTGCACAATTCCTTGTACGGATTTCCTTTCAACTAGTAAATGCAAATACATTCTCGATTTCAAGGCCATGAGACACACCCTCCAGAATCTTGACCTCTAGGTAGAGTCACTTGATTTTCGAGCTACAAGCACACCCACTAGATTTATGGGCTACTAAGCACACCCAATTAATTTAGGGGCTACAATCTCACCCAATTGATTTACAGGCTACAGTCTCACCCACTAGTATAGCGGTTCGATTTGATAGAGTTTTACAGACTCGGATCTTCAAACTTGATTACAAATGATCCTATAACTCTTGAATAACAATTTGGTCTTGATTGGAGTGAGAGAGATGATAGAAATCAGAGAGCAAATGATAGAGCATCAAACTAATGGTGATTGAGTTTGATTCTGGTTGAAATTTGGCAACATATGGTTATATTTTTGTTTAGAAAATGAAAGAGGATAATGACGAGAGAAGAAGAATGAAAATGATGATAAAATTCATTGGGAAGACGGGTATTTATAGAGTAATAACGGTCATGTTCGTTCGTGAAGAGATATGACGAATAGACACTTCTTTTGAAATTTGATTTTTGAAAATCACGGCTAGCGTGTTGACATTGGGTAGAGTATGTCGGCATACTCTCTGTAATTTTGAAAAATACTTTAAAATATTATTTTGAAAATGTATTGCTTTGTAAAATAATTTGATACTTTGTAAACATGCTTAAATATAATTTATACAGTTTTAAATCATAATAAAATTTGAGTAAAATTATATGATAAGATTTTGAAAAATAAACCAATATAAATCAAAATTTAATAAAAACAATAAGTTAGAAAAATATCAAAAACTTAAAATAATATTTATAAGTATAAGAAATTTAAAACTATTTAAAAGTTATTTTGAAAAGAATATTTAAAAACTTATTTAAAAATAGAGAGAGAGAGAGAGAGAGAGATCAAGTGCTTTTAGAATTTTAACATAAATCTATGACTCTATAACTTATCTGGAATATCTTGAAACCTTGAACTCTTGTATACTTATGAGTCTTCATTCTTGATGTTCACGTAAATGTGCATATATTTACATCCATATTTTATCTCTTTTAGTTTAAATAAACATCATATTTGGGCATTTTTACACGTTAAAACCAAAATTCAATTATTTTCAAACCATCATATTTTCATCTTCATTCAGGGGAAAAATGTTCATTTTTGTGCATGTGTCAATTTAAGAATTTTTATTTGGACAATTTTTATGATTTTTATAGGATATTTTGATGCATATGGAAGTGGGATTCATGATTATATATGCATGCACAAGGAAATACAAAGGAATGAAGAGGAAATAATTCAAGTTCAAGATTATGGGGACCCCACCCACTTACCTAAATGTACAATTAGGAGCTAATGGACAACTAAGTGGAGGTTAAAGCTTCATGCACATCAAATAATGGATTAATTAGTGGCTAATGGTTACTTGGAGGCCACACTTCCTAAAGGGTATTTTGGGAAGCTCCCTAAAAATGGAATTAGGGTTTTATGCATGTATAAATAACCCTCTTATGTACATGAATCTATCTTCTACTCTTTCATATTAGTTGGAAATGAAAAATATAAGTTGTAATGGTAATGTTTTACGAAATAAAAATGGCTTCCAAGCCTCTTTCTCCTTTCTTTTCTACATGCTTTTCTTTGTTTTTATGTTAATGCTTATTTCTATGCTCTCTTTCTTTTAATGTTCATAGCTTATATTTACATTGATGCAAGTAGTGTAGCTTTAATTTTTATAGTTAGTAGTTAATCTCTCTTTCTTCCTTTGCTTGGTTTTCATTTCTTTGGTTTTTCATATTGAAATTTACAAGTGTTGATTTGATAACACAAATGAGTAGCTAAACCCCTACAATTTAGGGGTAATGAAGCTCTCAAATATTATGTAATTTCAACATTTCTATGATTTATGATCTCCTTTTGTTTATGCTTCATGAGAGTGAATTTTGATGCAAGTTTATACAAGTGGGTTTGATAGCTTATGTTGCTTTTGCAAATGAGCTATTCTTATTCAAAATAAACACAATTTGCATCATCATTTGCTAATCCATTTTTGATTTGAAATGAAAGTAAAAATGAAATTTGATGATTGATATTACTAGTTACAATAGTAAATAGATCATACTTAAAATAGCTTTTGCTTTGGCTTCATTTTCATGAGAATTATAAGTGGTATAATTGTTGTATTATAGTTTGATGGTTTGAATTATGTTAATTAATAACATAAACAAACTATACTTATGATAAATGCAATGATTATTTCACTTAATATCAAAGTTAGAGATCATAAATTATTTGTTTGTTGATTTACAAAAATATGAGAGTGGATTTGCCTCTAAATTGTTCTTTAGTCTAATAGTTTTTAAATCACATTTTAATTCTAGTTTTAGCTTAATTTTATTTCTAGTTAACAATTTCTCCTCCATTTGGTCTAATTTCATTGAATAGATTTTTAAACTCTAACAATTCCCTGCGGATCGACCCGTACTCGTAACGTACTAACTATTGTACGCCGTGCGCTTGCGGTTATTTTATTTCGAAATTTATCGGCATTTTTCTAGTCGATAGAAAATTTGCCGATAAACAAGTTTTTGGCGCCGTTGCCGGGGATCTGATGTGATTTTGATTTTCTATTCTTCGAATTATTTTTGTTTGATTTTCTTGTGTGTTTGTTTTTGTGTGTTGAGTTGTATATTTAAAAAAACGGGGGTTTTGTATTGTGTGTTTGTCATTTGATTTTTGTTTGTGTGTATGTTGTTTTAGTTTTCGATTAGCATTTGCATATTAAAAAAAACCACATACACAATTTCATTTGAAAAAAGAATTTGATTGCATTTTTCAATTTACATTTCGATTTTCAATTACAATTTACAATTCAATTTCTTTTTACAAGCACTGCTCTGTCAAACATTTCTTACTGCTTGTCACTGTGCTACCATCTTCTACCCAACCATATCATCTTCTTAACCCAAAAAATTTACATCCCCAAACTTCTGCTGTTAACTAGCATCCTCAACTTGCCACAAAACAACATCAACCACACACCATACTTCCTCTTACATGACAGTTCTATGCACATAAAACCAGTGACACACTCCACTACCCAGAGCAATACAACTGTCTCCTTGACTTACTTCCTGCTGCTTATTGCCATCCACTTCCCCTCTTCACAACTGCTGCACACAATACAAACAAACCCTGCCTACCACCTGATCATTCAACTTGCTTTCACACTACAACTACTCTTCTGCCAATTCAACATACCCACTTCACAACATCCTACAACAGTTCAACATTCCCCCTACTTCCATCATCATCGGTTCTACTATCACCACCTCCTTCGCATCCACAGCACCTCTGTCATAAGTCACTTCTTGCTTGCAGCCGTACCCTATTACCACCAAACAACCTAACCAAACATCACTGCATCAGTATCCAATACACCCAGACCACTGACCAACTTCTGGCCAAACAACAAGAATGCCTTGCCTTTAACCATCTTCAAAACTGCACTCCAACCTTGCAAACTCCATATCACTGCCCATAGCAGCTGCTCACCTCCAAATCTACCAAGCTTATCACCCCTCACTATCACTCGCCACCCTCTCATACAACAAGCAAGTTACATACAGTTACATACACTTCAACAAACCATCATCTACTCTGCACAACAACCATTCTCCTCTTCCGAAAAACCATCATCTACTTCGACAAACCATTATCTACCCAGCAGGACAAACCACAAAGCACCAGTCTTACTTCACAACCTCGTACCAGACCACTTCCAAAACTACTTCACTTCCACAAACATTCTTCTGTCTTCATCCATTTGCACAGCCATCTTACAACAATCCAAACCTCCGACCATCTGGCTGCTACTGCCATTCATTCACCACCTATAAACAACCATATCACCTCCTCCTTAACATCAACTCCTCCATACTATCTCCTATTTCAACTGCTGCCAAGCCTTCCCCACATACATCCTGCTACAGACAAGTTGTAACAACCGGGATTTTTGTATATTTCAATTATCATCAAGATGACGATTTAATTTGTTAGACAATTGCAATTGAAATTTTATTCGAGTAAAATTCGTGCATAAATTGTTAAGTGCTGTTATCGGTTGTAAATTCTTTTATAAATGGAAATTGGGGGTGTATATCAGGCAGAAATTCTTTTGAAAATTTTGTTAAAGTAGTTGGGCTTTAAAACTTGTTTTGACCCATGTTTTATGTGGTTGCCGAGTTGTTATCACCCATTCTCCATTTTGTTCGTTCAACAACTGATTCCCCTTTCATTTTTTTAGAAAACCCTAAGTCTAAGAAAAAGAAATGGTGGCTCCGGTCTCGTTCGTTCCTCTCCTCTCTTGCTCGAAAATTAGGGTTTTCGCTAAATCGTTGGTGGCGATTACAACTCAATCTCCTAGATTTTAGTTGCTCGTCTCTGGGATACTTCAGCTACTTCAAATTGGCGAAAAAGGTGAGTAATTCTACTCACATCTAGTTCTTCCTTGGTATGGTGCTTCGGCAATTCGTTTTTGATTCGATGTTGTTTTATCTCGTCCTCCTGTTTTCATTGATGTTAGTAACCGATGTTGCTATGAGAAATTCTACAATGTTACTGTCGTTCGACGTTGTTTTAGTGTCGATGATTTCTTTATCTCGGCTATTTAATTTTGTTTTAATGATTAGTGATTTCTGACTTGTTTATGACAAATAACTTGGTTTACTTGCATTAACGATGTTGAGGTCGTTTTGTTGATTTTGGTCTTGTCGTTCCTTTGGCTTCGGCCCTAGGCATTGGATATTGTCTCTGGTAGCATTGGCATAATTGTTCGATTTATATTTGTTCGAACTGGCATATTCGGAAATTGTTGTATAACTCATTCACAGTTTGGCTTGTTCAAATTATTGCTTGATGCTAGTTAATATTATCACTGGCCCTTTTACACATGTTTGAACTGTCTGTTCTATTTGCTTAGAGCATTGGTTTGAGTTAGAATTCAGCTTGTACTTTTGTCTCTTTGATGTTGTCTATGTTTGCCTCTTGTGATTGCCACTGTGTTGCATTGAGCCCTGTTAGTTGTCAGAGTAGCTTGATCATTTGGGTCATTCACTTGATACTGTTTTACTTCCCTCTGTCCCTGTAGCTCTCTGTCTTTGATCTTCACTTGGTTACAACCGGTTCATTCTAGCATTACCTGTGACTTGAGTTCATTTTGGTGCATTTGTCACTTAAACTCTGATCTACATTGATGAACTTGATCATCTCTGGTTACTGTTGTACTTACTAGTTCATCTGGAAATGTATTTGTTGCCAGTTTCTTTTGCATGTTGAACTAACTCATGTAGACAGTGACCCCTGTGTACATTTAACTGTTATCACTTGAGTTTGTTCATGTTGTCATTCTTGGTCTCTGCCTTCACCTGTGTTCATTGCAGTTGTTGTACTTGAATCATCTCCTCTGTTACTGTTGCTTGTTTCGTTATGGGGTAGCTTGGTTCACCGTTACATCCCACTATTGCATTTGATCTGGTCATTCATTTAGTTGCACTGTTCGTCCACTGTTTCGCTTGACCATTGGTAATCTTCACTGAGTCATTCTTGGTTTGTTATGAACTGTTGCACTCCACCTGATGTTGTATTTAGCTGTTCACTTGAGTTTGAAGTTGTTGTCTCATTCGAAATAGTGCAGCTCCTTTGTTTTTGAGATATATTCATGTTGACTAGCTCACTTGCTCGTCTGTATTGAATTACTGATGCATTACTTGTGGTCTCTGGTCTCTGTTGTCTCCATTTTGCATTCTGGTTTCATTTGTTCAGTTTACATATAATACTTACCCGACCCTTGCATATGCTCTCTGATACATTTCGAGTCATGTTGACATTTACTGGTAGTTACAGCTTGTACTTTGAACTCTAGTGTGTATTTTTCCTTGTTTCTGGTTGAGTTCATTGACGAGTTGTTTCATAGGTGCATCCACTCCTAAGTGTTCTTATATATTTTACTACCCTTGTCTGGGGTAGTGCGACAGCTTGCTCCTTTGTATTCAGTTGAGACTGTAGTTAGTTCTGTTATATGCAGTTGTGGCCCTTGTTAGTTTGCATTGCATTAATACATTTGGTTTTGTTTCTAATTTCCTTGTGTTGAACCCAATGTTCGGGTTGACCTTGTGATCATTGTGACTTTCGCTGAGCTTTTGTCTATCTCCTGCGATAGCGGCGAGGCAGTACACGCGCGCGTGTACTGCAGCCCTATCAGTTTTGACCGTTTTTAAATTGATGTTTCGATTTGTTGAATTGTTTCGTTGGTGAATTTCAATGTTTTGGAGTTATATTCTGATTTGGATTGCTGAATTGTTGTTTAACACTATTTAGTGTTATATATGCCGTTATCCAATTCTCGTATCGAGAGTTGGATATATGAGATTTCTGTGACTGTCGTCTATTTGACTATCTGAGTATTATTGCTGCTATGCACTAATAACTGAGTTTGAATTAGACTGACCCGTGTATTATTTTCTTTTGAATTTAATACTCGGGTCAGACCCGAGTTATTTCAGGTTGTAGATTTTCTTCTTTGAGTTGCTGTTCAGGATATGAAGACTTTTCACATCTTCTGAAGTTGTCAGTGTCATTTTGTAGTAGTCGTGTCATTGTATAGAACGATATGTATTCATGTATATTAGTCGATAATGTACTTGTATATATAACTTCTAGAGTCGACAGTTGTAGTTGTATCATATGTATCGTGTCAACTATGTTGTAACTGAAATCAGTTATATATATGAGACTTTTGTTTTTATCTGTGTTCCGCATTTATATTATCTGTGTTATCGTTATATCTAATGTCCTAAACTATTATGAACCATCGTAGTTTGTTTTATACTGATAATTGGGTGTGTCGATGGGAGTAAATAAATAAGATGAAAAATAAAATGTATATACCACTCCTATCGAGATAACCAATATTAGTGTAAGGCCAATTACGGATGGTCGCTCCTATCCAGCCTTATTCTTCGTAATAATAGACAGTATTTCTTTTAATACTCTTTGTTATTATGAGCATAGAGGTGGGGCGTCACACAAGTCATAGCTGCATCTCGATACAACCAGATTTCACTGCATAGATCACCAAACATTGCCAGTCCATCAACTGTTACCACACTGACCATACTTCAGCATATCTGCCACAAGTACCACAGTTTATCAACAGTAGCGGCCACCTTCTTCTGCCACCACTTCGCAACCAAACAACACTCAACTTCTAGCAAGATCATACAACCATCATTCCACCAAAACCAAACACATTTCACCACTGAACCCTGCTCTACCTGACCACAAACAGCCACTGCCTACTCTCTATTTCTGACCTCAACCTCAAACAAGTTCAACTTCTTCCATGACCTCATTTGAAATCATTGAACTTCAACAATTCACAACTTCACCTAATCGTCCCTTCCAAAAAAAAGAAAAAAAACCACCGAGCGCTCCTGAACCCAAATGGTCTACAACCGCATCGTGAATCGCATTGTGTTGGATTGTAAATTTTATTTTAAATTGGAATTTGTGAAGTTGAAAGTTGAGGTTCCTGATTGTGAATGTTTTCGAGAATTTAATACTTGGTGGAGAATTTGAGTTCTCTGCTATCTTTGTTTTACACAGTTTTAGCTGGGCCGGGTTTGGGCTTATTTTCAAGTTTTTTTTCTTTCTTTTTTTTTTAGTTCATTTGTTCTTTTAAAATCTCTTCATTTCTCTTTCTTTCTTTTTTAAAAAATTATTCTCTTTCAATTTCGTTTTGTTTTATTCTCTAAAAAAACGTGTTTTCTTTTGTGCTTTGTGTTGTTTAATTTGTTTTGTTTTGTTAAATTTATTTTAGTTTTGCTTAATTTGTTATATTCTTAAAAAAACAGTTGTATATATATCTTGTTTTATCTTTCAGGTTGCAAAAGAAGAAGGAGAAGGCCCGCTTGCTAAAAAAATTGCTTGCTTATAAACAAAACTGCCGCTAAAAAAATTGCTAATAATCTGCACGCACTGGTATCGTGCTTACATCTCTTGTTTTTAATTTGATTTGTATTGTTGGTTGCTTGCATTTGCACTTATATAAAAAAAATTCAAAGTCCAAAAACAAAAACAAACTTCATTTTAGTTGCATTGTAATTCACGTTTAATTTCTGCTTTGCATTCATCTCATCTTATTTTCTTTTTCTAAGGGCAATACCCCAATTCACATAAGGTGAGGGATTTCATCACCCTTTCCTTAGCCCACAAACGCATTTCATCGTAGAATTTGACTAATAATAAAGGTTAGACATTCGACTTAAGGGTTTCGCGAGCTCATCTAGGGCTTAATTATATCTTCACAATTGTTTTCTTTGAACAATTTTATTTCTTGGTGTCTATGTTACGGCAGAGTAATAACCATTTATAAATATTACGGTGATTCATGAATATTATAGTGGTTGTTCCTCTGAAGGTACAACCTTCGGTTGCATTGCAACAGTGATTCGTGGTGCACCGATAACCTTTGTCCGTTACCTGGCTGAGAAATATTTTTGTTGATTTAAGACAAAGTGTGATTATACAATTTTGGGTTATGAGCTACTGAGGATAGAAAATTTGTAATTAAGTCATTTACATTCATTTAGTTGCATTAGTTCATGCATATTTAAAAAAAATCCAAAAAAATCCAAAAAAATTGTAAATTTTACTTAACTTAGTTTTTAATCCAAAAAAAAAATCCTTTTCTTTAAAAGTTTTCAATAAAAAACAAAAATCCAAAAAAATATAAAATCTTTTCAAAAACAAAAAAAAATTCAAAATAAAAAAAATTTGAAAATTCAAAAACAAAAATCAAATTTCCATTTTCTAAAAAAAAAACTTTTGGGAAATATTTGAAAATTCAAAAACAAAAAAACCTTATAAAAATTTGAAAAGCCAAAAACAAAACAAAAATCAAACTTCTCTTTGAAAATAAATTTCACTTGGTAAATATTTTTTTTCCTTAAAAAAACAAAAAAAACAATTTTTCACTTCGTTTTTCAGATCTTCTTTCATTCACTAAACTTGATTCTAACTTCTTTCTCATCTCGAATTTCACTTGTGCATGAGTACTTGGACTCGTGACACAACAACAAATCGTTGGACTCGCGACTCTCTAACTAACCGTTTAACTCGAACAGACGATCCTCCCGAAATGGCGAACGAGAATGCCCCGCGAACTCTTATGGATAGAATCTTTCCTGATAGAGTTTCTATTCCATCTTGCATCACGTTATCCGCCCCTACGGGTAACCATTTCGAAATCCACTCGAACCATATTACCACGCTTCCGAAATTTGGCAATTTCGATCACGATGACCCCTACATCTTTTTGACTAAATTCGAACAAGTTTGTGCAACCATTAAACTCCAACAACTTTCCGATGACGGAATCAAACTTCGATTAATCCCATTCGCTCTTACGGATTACACTGAAAAATGGTTGTACAGCCTACCATCGAACTCAATTAAAACGTGGGAAGAATTCGTAAAAGCTTTCTTAAAAAAGTTCTACACTTTGGAAAAAACGAGTAGAATTCGAAACGAAATTGTAAATTTTCATCAATTCAAGGGAGAATCATTCGGAAAATATTTTGAAAGATTCAAAGAGCTTTTGATAAAATGTCCACACCATAATTTTGAAAAATGGAAGATTTGCCAAATTTTATACGATGGACTCGAAAACAGCTCATGAACCATGCTCGAATCAATGTGCCAAGGAAATTTTCATGCCCATCATCACGACGATGCTTGGCAATTTCTTGAAAACCTCGTTGAAAAATCATCCCAATGGGAACGATCTAACGAAAAATCAATTTACTCACGATCGAGTGCACACTCGATAGGATCTTCTTTTGCTTTGAAAGCCAAAATTGACGCAATAATAAAAAAATTCAATAACGTTTTCTCATCAAATCAAATGAACCAAGCTTCCTAACTGATGTGTTATAAATGCAACGATCCTAATCATATAGCCGACCAGTGTCCCAATTCTGTCGAACAAATCAATGCTTTCAATAAAGCCAAAAACAACCCGTTTTCTCCAACGTTCTCCAACGTACAACCCTGGTTGGAGAAATCATCTGAATTTTGCGTGGAACCAAAACAATCCCAACACAAATACGATTCGTCCTAATTTTCAAGCATTCCCAAATAATGCTTCGAATCCTCCCTTTTAGCCAAACCATTTTCAACCAAACTCTGCGGGTCCGTCTCATAATCAACCGCAACAATCAAATTTTCAACCAAATTCTGCTCATCCTCCCCAAGACGATAAACATTTAAGTTCACTAGAGAAAAATCATGAAACGTTGGCTAAGGCAACTACTCAAAGCCTTCAATCAAACAGAAATTCGCAAAATATATTGACTTCATATATGCAAAACACAAACCAATCAATTGCAAAACCCAAGATGCAAATGAGTCAATTAGCCACGTCTATGAGCGAACGTGAATGAGGAACATTCCCAAGCCAACCCATTTCAAATCCCAGAAATCAAAACGCAAATTCAAATCAATCCCATGTTGTTCAAGATAGCAACGTCACCCAATCGAATGCTATCACAACTCTACGTTCCGGTAAACAAATCGATAATCAAGTCGTTAATCCAAACGATTTACCGGAAACCTCTCTCAACACTTCTGAAACAAAGAATGAATCTGAACAGAACGTGGAGCAAAACGTCGAATCGAATGCCAATCAAAATTCTTCTTCTTCTACTCGAGTAGACTCGCCTACCGAGTATCTTGTTCCATTTCCACATCGTTTTCGACCAAAGAAACACTCGGACCAAATGGAAAAGATGTTGGAAATTTTTAAACAAGTCAAAGTTAACATCTCGCTTCTTGACATCGTTCAACAAGTCCCCACTTACGCGAAATTTCTTAAGGACTTGTGTACCCAAAAGCGATACACTCAAGTGCCCAAAAAAGTCTTCTTAGCCGCCAGTTTGAGTGAAGTCTTGTCCCAATCCATGCCTGTTAAATACAAAGATCCTGGCTGCCCTACGATTTCATGTACAATTAGAGACAAGACGATTAACAAATGCTTGATAGACTTAGGTGTGAGTGTCAATTTGATTCCATACTCCGTTTACGAACAATTAGGCTTAGGTGAGCTCAAACCAACAAAAGTTACGCTTCAATTCGCCAATCGTTCCATTAAGAAGCCCGTGAGAGAAATCAAAGACATGCTCATTCGAGTAGGGCAATTTATATTCCCCGTTGACTTCATCGTTCTCGAAACACAACCCGTGACAAATCCCGTGAGTCAAATTCCATTGATTTTAGGCCGACCATTCTTAGCCACCTCAAATGCCTTAATCAATTATCATAACGGTTCGATGAAAATCTCTTTTGGAAACATGACTTTGGATCTTAATATTTTCAATCTTGAAAGCCAATCGAACGAACCTCGTGACCAAACGTTGGAAGTTAATGCCATTCACGAAAACTTCAAAAACGAGACACTTGATCTTAACAATGAACGCGAGGCCGAGTACGAAAAATTGTTTCACGAAATTCCCAACGAGATTGAATACACTCTTCCCTTTGAATCGCTTCAAGTTGAGTTCGAATCTCAACCCAACTCTTTGATCGAAAAACTCCCAAAGTTGGACCTCAAACCACTTCCCGATCACCTTAAGTACGCATACTTAGGTGATAACGAAACATTGCCTGTCATAATTTCCACAACTCTCTCTCTTAATCAAGAAACTTGTCTTCTTTCTATTCTTTCGAAAAACAAGGAAGCGATTGGATGGTCGATCTCCGATATAAAGGGGATTAGCCCTGCTATTGTTCAACATCGCATCCATTTAATCGATGATGCCAAGCCTGTTCATGACGCGCAACGAAGGCTTAATCCAAAAATGAAAGATGCGGTGCGTGATGAAATTCTTAAACTTCTCGACCATGGAATCATTTACCCAATCTCTAATAGTTCATGGGTCAGCCCAATTCACGTTGTACCGAAAAAGTCTGGGCTAACCGTTGTCAAGAACGATTCAAACGAACTTATTCCAACTCGTACTCAAACAAGTTGGCGTGTTTGCATTGACTATCAAAAACTAAATGCCGCAACACGTAAGGATCACTTCCCTCTTCCATTTACTGACCAAATGCTTGAACGTTTAGTTGGTCACGAATTCTACTGCTTTCTTGATGGTTATTCCGGCTATAACCAAATTCCAATCGCTCCCGAAGATTAAGAGAAAACAACTTTCACGTGTCCATTCGGTACCTTTGCTTATCGACGTATGCCATTCGGACTTTGTAACGCTTCTGCAACTTTCCAACGATGCATGGTTGGCATCTTTTTTGACATGATTGAACGCTTTCTAGAAGTTTTTATGGACGATTTCTCTATCTTTGGCGATTCTTTTTCTCAATGTTTACATCATCTCGAGTTAGTTTTAAATCGATGTAAAGAAAAACATTTGACTTTGAATTGGGAAATGCCACTTTATTGTCAAACAAGGCATAGTCCTTGGATATATCATCTCAAATAAAGGCATTGAGGTAGATAAAGCAAAAATCGATGTCTTTGCCAATCTACCCATTCCCAAAACTGTTAAGGACATTCGATCATTTGTAGGACACGCTGGCTTTTACCAACTCTTTGTGAAAGACTTTAGCAAAATCGCTCGGCCTTTGACGACTCTTCTCGGAAAAGACGTTCCTTTCGATTTTAATTCTGATTGTATCTCTTCTTTTGAATGTCTTAAGAGCGAACTCATTTCTGCTCCAATCATTTGCGCACCCAATTGGGATCTTCCTTTCGAAATAATGTGTGATACTTCGACCTTTGCCATTGGTGATGTCTTAGGATAACAAATCAACAAGATCCTTTACATCATTTACTACGCGAGTATGACTTTAAATGACGCTCAACTCAACTACACAACAACCGAAAAAGAGCTTCTAGCTGTCGTTTTGCTCTCGAAAAATTTCGACAATACTTGATAGGTTCACACCTTACTATGTACACGGACCACTCTGCGCTTCGATATCTCTTCGCTAAAAAGGATGCTAAATCCCGTTTGATACGTTGGATCCTTTTACTTCAAGAATTTGACCTTACAATTAAAGACAAAAAAGGATCTGATAACATCATAGCCGATCACTTGTCTCGTCTTCCGAACGCACCATCTTCTTTTCCAATCAATGAAAACTTCCCCGATGAATAACTTCTTTCAATTTCTATCGATCTATGGTACGCTGATATAGTGAACTACTTAGCCACTAAAGAAACTCCCTCATTTTGGTCCAAACAGGATAAATACAAATTCATTTCCCAAGTGAATATTTCTATTGGGACGATCCATACTTGTTCAAATATTGTCCCGACCAAATAATCTGACACTGCATTCTGGATAATGAGATCAGGAGTGTCCTTTCATTTTGCCACGATCAAGCGTGTGGTGGACATTTCGGTCCTCGAAAAACTGCGGAAAAAGTGCTTCAGTGTGGTTTCTATTGGCCTTCTCTTTTCAAAGACTCGTTTGAATTTTGTAAAACTTGCGATCGATGTCAAATGCTTGGACGAATTTATCGAGGAGATATGATGCCTCTAAACCCCATTCTTACGATCGAACTCTTTGATGTTTGGGGTATCGATTTTATGGGACCTTTTCCCAATTCTTTTGGAAACTTGTATATCCTTCTCGCTGTCGAGTATGTCTCAAAATGGGTCGAAGTCATTCCTTGCAAAACCAACGACCATAGAATTGTTGTGAAATTTCTCAAAGAAAACATCTTTTCGAGGTTTGGCACACCTCGCACAATAATCAGTGATAACGGAACCCATTTCTGCAACCGTTCTTTTGAAACTTTAATGAAAAAATACTCGATAACCCACAAGCTATCCACTCCGTATCATCCTCAGACTTATGGCCAAGTTGAAGTTTCAAATCGAGAAATAAAACAAATCTTGGAGAAAACTGTTAACAAAAATTGAAAAGATTGGTCTCAGAAATTGGCCGACGCGCTTTGGGCTTACCATACTGCTTTTAAAACTAACATTGGGATGTCCCCATTTCGTTTAGTTTACGGTAAAGCTTGCCATTTACCCGTTGAAATCGAACACAAAGCGCTGTGGGCAATTAAGAACTTAAACTTTGATCTTGAGAAAGCTGGCGAAAACTGAAAACTACAACTCAACTAACTAGAAGAACTTAGGAACGACGCGTATGAAAACGAGAAAATTTACAAAGAAAGAACCAAAGTTTTTCATGACAAGTCAATCCTAAGGAAAACATTTTTGCCTAACCAGAAATTTCTTTTATATGACTCAAGACTACCCTGCGAAACTTAAATCAAGATGGACTGGACCATTTGTGGTATGAACTATTTTTTCCACATGGTGCCGTAGAAATAGAAAACCCCAGGGATGGATCGATTTTCAAAGTCAACGATCATCATTTGAAACCTTTCTTGGAATTGCCAAATAACCAAGAGGAGGAGCTCATGATCCTTCATGAGCCAAGCTATGTCTAGTAAGAATGTTAACCCTCTTTTGTAAATATGTACATAGTTTTCCCCGTTACACTCATTATATCATGCATCGACTGTGGGGACACAATCAAAATTAAGTGTGGGGAGGGGGGTCTCATTTTCATTTTTCATGGAATTTTTGAAATTTTCATTTTCCTTAAAAAAAATTCTAAATCCCAAAAACATTTTCTTTTTAGCATTTTAATTTATTTTTGAAGAAACACTATAGGATAAGTATAAGTTTTGGTTAATAAATTGAAATTTTTGAAAATTTGTTTGTCTTAACAAAAATAAAAAATGAAGTTTGATTACAAATAACAATGGTTTAACTAGTATATAGGAAGGTTCATATGTGTTAAGTATGAAGTATGTTCTAATTGAAAATCTTTGTTTAAAAATGTGGTAAATTTAAAGTAAAGGATATAACATTTTTATCTTCTAAGTTAAATGGTGCTTAGATGATTTTGCAAAACTCTCTCTTTCTAAAAAAAATACAAAAGATATATATATAAGAAAAAAACACATTTGTATATATGTATATATTTTTAACACCTAGAGTCATGTGTTCACACTCGTGTGTTCACTCGCCATGCTCCGTACCCTTCTCACGTAAGCCCGAAAGGCAGTGCATGATCGGTATATCCGGCCTCAGTTTATCTTAGTTAGGTGTATGTATATAAAAATTCTTTTTAATAACGCCTACAGTCGATAAGTGTTCACACTTGTGTGTTCACTCACCACGCTCTGTATTCCCCTCAAATCAGTCCGCAAGGCAGTGCACGGGTAATATATCTGGCCTCAGTTTACCCGAGTTAGGCATATGTAAATATTGTTAATATTAACGAAATTTTCAAGTAAGAGAGAGTAAGCAATTGAAATCCAAGAACCATTTTAACTTGTTTGATTTAACTTGTTATTGAAAAGAAATGAGAATACCACTTTGACAAACTTTGATAATCAACTAAGGATTTATTTCATAGTTACACTTTGTTATCAACCGAAACAATGAGTTAAACTATTGTCTATTTGCTCTGATAACTTCGTTTTTGTTGGAAATTTTGACGAGTAAATGACTTAAAATTTTCAAGACAATGACCAAAACCTATATTTAACTTATGAGTGTCGAATTGAATGTGAATCCTTCATTTGTAAATATTTTCAAAAACTTGCATTCATTCCATTGTAAATAAATCTTGCACTTTGTAAATATTTTCACTTTGCATTTGGATTTTGTGGTTAGTATCTGCTGAAAACCTTCACGAGACAACACTCGTCCTACTTGGGACACCCAGAGGTTTAACGGCTTATTGCATACGCTCAATGCAATCGTGCTCCCTACGAAAACGGATTTATCTTAGTTTTCCTTTATTCGAGGACGAATAAAAAGATAAGTGTGGGAGTATTTGATGTGCACGTAAATGTGCATATATTTACATCCATATTTTATCTCTTTTTATTTAAATAAACATCATATTTGGGCATTTTTTCATGTTAAAACCAAAATTCAATTATTTTCAAACCATCATATTTTCATCTTCATTGAGGGGCAAAATGGTCATTTTTGTGCATGTGTCAATTTAAGAATTTTTACTTGGACAATTTTTATGATTTTTATAGGATATTTTAATGCATATGGAGGTGGGATTCATGATGATATATGCATGCACAAGGAAATACAAAGGAATGAAGAGGAAATAATTCAAGTTAAAGATCATGGAGGACCCCACCCATTTACCTAAATGTACAATTAGGAGCTAATGGACAACTAAGTGGAGGTTAAAGCATCATGCACATCAAATGATGGATTAATTAGTGGCTAATGGTTACTTGGAGGCCACACTTCCTAAAGGGTATTTTGGGAAGCTCCCTAAAAATGGAATTAGGGTTTTACGCATGTATAAATAACCCTTTTATGTACATGAATCTATCTTCTACTCTTTCATATTATTTAGGAAATGAAAAATACAAGTTGTAATGGCAATGTTTTATGAAATAAAAATGGCTTCCATGCCTCTTTCTCCTTTCTTTTCTACATGCTTTTCTTTGTTTTTATGTTAATGCTTATTTCTATGCTCTCTTTCTTTTAATGTTCATAGCTTAGATTTACATTAATTCAAGTAGTGTAGCTTTAATTTTTATAGTTAGTAGTTAATCTCTCTTTCTTCCTTTGCTTGGTTTTCATTTCTTTTCTTTTTCATATTGAAATTTAGAAGTGTTGATTTGATAACACAAATGAGTAGCTAACCCCTACAATTTAGGGGTAATGAAGCTCTCAAATATTATGTAATTTCAACATTTCTATGATTTATGATCACTTTTTGTTTATGCTTTATGAGAGTGAATTTTGATGCAAGTTTATACAAGTGGGTTTGATAGCTTATGTTGCTTTCGCAAATGAGCTATTCTTATTTAACATAAACACAATTTGCATCATCATTTGCTAATCCATTTTTGATTTTGAAATGAAAGTAAAAATGAAATTTGATGATCGATATTACTAGTTACAATAGTAAATAGATCATACTTAAAATAGCTTTTGCTTTGGCATCATTTTCATGAGAATTATAAGTGGTATAATTATTGTATTATAGTTTAATGGTTTGAGTTATGTTAATTAATAACATAAACAAATCGTACTTATGATAAATGTAATGATTATTTCACTTAATATCAAAGTTAGAGATCATAAATTATTTGTTTGTTGATTTACAAAAATATGAGAGTGGATTTGCCTCTAAATTGTTCTTTAGTCTAATAGTTTTTAAATCACATTTTAATTCTAGTTTTAGATTCATTTTATTTCTAGTTAACAATTTCTCCTCCATTTGGTCTAATTTGATTGAATAGATTTTTAAACTCTAACAATTCCCAACGGATCGACCCGTACTCACCACGTACTAACTATTGTACGTCGTGTGCTTGCGGTTATTTTATTTTGAAATTCATCGGCATTTTTCTAATCGATAGAAAATTTGCCGATTAACAATTCTCTCGCTCTTGAGTCTCTACATCAACATCTTAAATCTCTTAAATCTTTACTTGATACTGTACAGTCTTCTTAAATCATTACCTGCCAAATATCCTGCACTATATACTATATACCTTGATAAAACATTAGTATTTATATTTTATATGATTTTTTAGAGTTATTGTCATCAAAACTAATATCTCAGGTACTAACTATCTCCCCCTTTTTGATGATGACAACTTTGTATATAAAATATAATATACCTCCACCTTAATCTATGCCTAATATATATGTGACGCCCCACCTCTATACCCACGCTAGCCAAGAACACTACGGTGTAGTGCTGTCAACTAGCACGGAGAATAAGGCTGTTGAGGAGCGACCATCTATGTAATTGCTTTGTGCGAGCACCGATATGTCAGATAATAAAACATTGCATTTCATCTTTAGAGGAAATCCGACATACCGATACAAACTCAAAGCTACTACACAGTGGCTATAATAGTTTAGGACAATAGATATAAAAATAACACAGATAACATAAATGCGGAATACAGATGGAACGAAAAGTCTCATATATATAATAACTGATATCAGTTACAATACATTTGACATAATACAAATGATACAACTACAACTGTCGACACAAGAAGTTATATATACAAGTACATTATCGACTAATATACATGAATACATTATCATCTTAAAACAGACACACTGACTACTACAACAAGACGAAGACCACTTCAAATGATATAAAAAGTCTTCATAGCTCTAGCAGCAACCCAAAGCAAAAAAAAAAAATCTACAACCTGTAAATAACTCGGGTCTGACCCGAGTATTAAATTCAAAAGAAAATAATACACGGGTCAGTCTAATTCAAACTCAGTTATTAATGCACAGAAGCAATAATAATCAAATATCAAATAGACGACAATTATAATCTCGTATACCCAACTTCTCGATAAGAGAACCGGATAACGGCAGATATAACACTAAACAGTGTTAATCCACAAAACAGAAATCCAAAGCAATTTAAACAAGTCAGAACTCACGTTTATATGCAAATAAACAGTGGTGATGGAATTACAGTGGTATGCCAATGTAACAGGTAAGTGAAAATTCAAAGGCTACACCATATCATAGTGCAGGCAACAAAAATAAACAAGGATGAATGAAACTGATCAAGCAAGTGCAGCAGGTACAAAGGCCCAACGACCAAGTGCACAAAACAATTTCAAGTGAAGGCAAATGAAATCAAGTACACATGAACCTAATGAAATCATCAGAGAACAAGTCACAGCCGAAATGATCCATCGCAGTGCAAACTAATATGACAACAAGTATGACTGGGATGCATACATAAACAAGAGATCAAGTTATAGCATGGCAAGTGCAGACTCAATTGAAATTATACACTATAGGTGCTATACTCAAATACAACAAGACTGGTTCAATTACGATATGAATACAATGTGAATCAGTGTCAACAAATGGTCAAGTGAAATGCAGACAACGCCGAGTAATGGTGAAGTAAGTGAAACAGGTTCAAGTAATGAAGCAGATGTGATAAACAAACAGGCTGGTCAAAGTGATACTACAAGTGCAACAGGTCAGGGAAGTAACAGTGATAAAACAATGGCCAGAAATGTATACAGTGCAGATAAACAAGTCATCATCATGCAAAGTACAAGAGCTACAAGGTGTATCAATTTCGAAGTTCAATGATACACACAGTGAATAGCATGATATTGTTGAATACAAGAAAAGAGTGTGTGTGTCGAATGACTTCAAGCAATACATATAACCACATCAAACTGCAGCAATGACTAAGTGAACCAGATGATGACAGAAACGACATGCACAATTTCAAATACATGAAGACCATATTCAAGTGCATAGAATCATCGAGGAAGTAAACCAGACTACAATGAAGGCAACATTACCAAATGCTCAAAGATAACTGACTCCACATAGTTACAGGGAAATAAAATGGACAAATGCAGCATCAAAGTTTCAAGTGCACAAGACAAGGTGAATGCACCAGAAACATGCAAGCTACAATGCAACCAAACAGACCAGTCTACATTAACAAGTAATTGGTCCAGTTTCAATATGAAGTGCATCAGGATGCAAAGAGCTTAAGCACAAGTCAGGTAACTGACTCAAGATCAAAGAGAAACAATGAATGAACCAAATGTCTAGTGAATGACTGAAATGTACAGCAGTTATAAAAAGGTACCAGTGACATGCCAAAGTCGATTCAATCAATATCAAGAACTCATCATAAACAAATGCAGACAACAGTGAAAAGTACAAGTGACCAAGATACGGCAAGGATGTCGCAAAAATGAGATGACCAGAAACAGTAGAAAGTCGAAGCCAAAAAGGAATTATCGGACATGCCGTGGTCACCATAAAAATCCATTCAATGTCAAAGCTAAGGTGATGGCCGAAACCAACAAAATTCACAGAACCCAAGCTCTTAGAGAATCAAAACCGGTATCTCAAAACTTTCACAGCAAAAATTATCAATTGCGATGTCAGATATAATTCAAACCAAAACAGACAAAACCCATCGACACCAAAACGGAGTCAAACGACATAGCATAGTAGTGAGAATAAGCTAGATGTGAGTGATAGTTCACTCACCTTGTCGCTGAATGTAGAAGAAGCCGAGCCCACCAGAAATCGAGCGAGGCCAGAGCAACCGAGAATCGACGAAGCCAAAGCTCCAATTTCATCAGTTTGGAACGAGGAGAACGAAGCTCTAATCTGCTAAAAGCCAAAGCCCTAGCGAATCTCCAAGAACCCAAAAGCAAGAATCGAACTCGTCGAAGTAGTCAGAGAGAGCAACGAGAAATCGATTGAGAAGGCAATTCTCGAACAACCAACGATACGATCGAAGTAGGAACGGTACTTCGAAAAGCCCAAATTTCAGAGCACAAAGAGGAACGAAAGCCCCAAATTTTCACAAAGCCCTAATTCAGTTGAACGAGATAGATGAGGCCGCCATTAATGTTCGTCTCGTTTTCTTAGCCTAGGGTTTTCGAATGAATAAAAGGAATGGGGAACGGGTTTGAATCCACCAAAAGAAAGAACGGCAGTGGGTATCAAGTATAAACTCTTCATCAATACAATTGGGCCAATTAAAATAGAAGAGTGTATTTATTAAAGGCCCGAATAACTTTTAACCATGTTTATAAAAGAATTTCAAATTGATTTTTAGTTTCAATAAAAATTTACGAACGATTTAATCACCTAATGGCGATAATTAATTGCTACGAATTTGCGGGTTGTTACAGACTCCCCTCCTTAAAGAAATTGCGTCCTCGCAATCATAAGGAATAAATGGGAAAGAGGTAACAACCATAAGAACATAACAATGTCGAATGCATAAGCAAAGCAAAGGTCAACAGGGAAGTATAGGAATTATGGAAGTATTAGATATAGAATCAAAAGGTTCGACTGATTCAAATCAAAAGAATCAAAATCGTGGGGATCAAGGAATCAAAATCAGACGACTATCAAAAGCAAGAATCAATCGAGTTCCAGCATTTAAAAGAAAAAGAAAATAGAGCAGAATTCACGTACTGCACGAATTGAATGTGAGTAAATCAAATTACTCACCTGAATCGCCAGAGAAAAAGACGAAGCTCGAATCTCAAAATCGTAAATATTCAATCATCAAAAACGATAATCGAATTTTCAAATCGCAAATATTTACTTATCTCAAACGATAATCAAATCAATAAATATTTAATTATCACAAATGAAAATCAAATTTCACAAATATCTAATTATAAAAAACGATAATCAGAAATCATAAATATTCGATTAATCAAATCGAAAAATATTTAATTATCTCAAACGATAATCAAATTTCACAAATATCTGATTATCAAAAACGATAATCAGAAGACAAATCAAATTTCTAATTATCTCAAACGATAATCAGAAAACAAATCAAATGTCTAATTATCTCAAACGATAATCAGAAGACAAATCAAATATCTAATTATCTCAAACGATAATCAGAAAACAAATCAAATATCTAATTATCTCAAACGATAATCAGAAAACAAATCAAATATCTAATTATCTCAAACGATAATCAGAAAACAAATCAAATGTCTAATTATCTCAAACGATAATCAGAAGACAAATCAAATATCTAATTATCTCAGACGATAATCAGAAAACAAATCAAATATCTAATTATCTCAAACGATAATCAGAAAACAAATCAAATATCTAATTATCTCAAACGATAATCAGAAACACAAACATTCGATTAATCAAATCGAAAAATATTTAATTATCTCAAGCGATAATCAAATTTCACAAATATCTGATTATCAAAAACGATAATCAGAAATCACAAATATTCGATTAATCAAATCGAAAAATATTTAATTATCTCAAACGATAATCAAATTTATCTGATTATCAAAAACGATAATCAGAAATCACAAATATTCGATTAATCAAATCGAAAAATATTTAATTATCTCAAACGATAATCAAATTTCACAAATATCTGATTATCAAAAACGATAATAAAAAACACAAACATCTGATTATCAAAAACGATAATCAGAAGTCATAAATATTCAATTAACGAGTCCGGAATTAACCGAAGTAGTAAAAGTATGGTTCCATACTCCGTACTTTTGCTAAATCGTTTAAATCTCTTTATCGTTTCCTTGAAAGTGCAGGATTGTGTGTTTTAAAAATAACATTTTACATTCTCAAACGGACAAGTCCGGAATTAAGCGAATCAGTAAAAGAAAGGGGTCATAGTCCTCGATTTTTCTGAAACGTTTAAATCACTTCCTCGTTCTTTTGAAAATGTAAACTGTTAAAATTTTTGAAAACAATTTTAATTTATATTTTTGAAACAACTTTTAAAAATAAAGAATTTTGAAAACACGTGATTAGATTAGCAATATCAGTAGCATCTTAGATAAGGAAGTTGCACTTCTCAAAGTACAGTAAAACGGACAACGAATTCAGCATTGCGGAAGAACCGCTTGTAAATCCATTTTAAAATTGACGGTTACTGAAGTTAACACGTCAAAATTTCATCAAAATAACTGGCATCAAAGTATAATACCAATGAATTTTCATTCATAAGAAAATGTCACAAGAATCTTCCCAAAGATAGAAAGGGATATCATACCCTAAACTTGTATTCATAACAAGTCAATAACACATGAATTCACCAATGCACAAAAATTGATAAACATATCAATAGAAATCACGAAAATTGGTGAAGCACAAAATTCCAGAAATCATCACAAGAAATCCAGAAATCACAAGAAGGGGGGAGGCCTATCACAAGATGGGAGTATGGAAACTCCAAAACACCGGTATCACAAGACGAGACGCTATCTCATGGTGGCTAACCATTAAAGTTTCACACAGGAATGGTCCGAAGACCGTGGGTCGCTATCCCACATGTGTGAGTCGGAATCACACAGATTGAGGTCTAGGTTAACCTCGTAGAGAAAGAGACATCGCACATTTGCTAGTCTAAATCATAAAAAGGAAAAAGGGGAAGGCCTATCACAAAATGGGAGCATGAAAACTCACCGACCGGTATCACAAGACGAGAAGCTATCTCATGGAAGCCATCCATTAAATTTTCACATAGGAATGGTCCGAAGACCGTGGGTCGCTATCCCACATGTGTGAGTCGGAATCACACAGATTGAGGTCTAGGCTAACCAAAAAGCAAAAAGGTATGTGTGAGTGGAATCACACAAGTGGTGTCTAGCCTAACCTCGCAGAGAAAAAGATATGTGTGAGTGGAATCACACAAATTAAGGTCCAGACTAACCAAAAACCAAAAAGGTATGTGTGAATGGAATTACACAAGTGGTGTCTAGTCTAACCTCGCAAACAAAAAGATATGTGTGAGTGGAATCACACAAATTAAGGTCTAGACTAACCAAAAAGCAAAAAGGTATGTGTGAATGGAATCACACAAGTGGTGTCTAGTCTAACCTCGCAAACAAAAAGATATGTGTGAGTGGAATCACACAAATTAAGGTCTAGACTAACCAAAAAGCAAAAAGGTATGTGTGAATGGAATCACACAAGTGGTGTCTAGTCTAACCTTGCAAACAAAAAGATATGTGTGAGTGGAATCACACAAATTAAGGTCTAGACTAACCAAAAAGCAAAAAGGTATGTGTGAATGGAATCACACAAGTGGTGTCTAGTCTAACCTCGCAAACAAAAAGACATCGCACAATGGCTAGTCTAATCATAAAATGATCGTCATGATCAACGAGAAGTGTCAATTACACTAAGCTAGTAAATATAAAAGTTTAGCTTCATGTCCCATAACCACTTGCTTAACTTAAATATTTACGAACAAACTGTAAATCTACACTAGAAAATTGTCACAAAAGGTTCAATCGAACAAGTCCAGGAGTTAACCGACGAAGTAAACGCAAGCGTTTCATACCACTTGTTTTACTAGGTCGTTTAATTCAATTTCTCATACGAGTGAAATAAAGGCTTGTATATACTAATAGATTGGAAAACGGTTTAAGAAAAAGAGCTTTGTAGTAAAATAGTTTTTAAATCGTTTGGAGAAAAGGATTTTGATATTTACTACTAGTATAGAAAACCTTTATATTTTTAAAGTGACAAATCACAAAAATGATTGTAGAAACAATCAATCACAAGAATTCACATACGAAGATGTGAATAGAATCCAAAGAATTCGATTCCAAATTCATCAAAGTAGGAATACCAAAAATTCCAGAAATAGAAGTTATCAAAATCGACAAAGGTAATAACAACTAATTAGAAAAGAAGAATCGATTATCAACTAGAAAAACAAAGCAAAACGAGCAGAAATGCATAAATGACTTCAACAAAAGTAAGAATCAAGTCAATGTCGAAGCCAACAATTAATAGCCGCAGTTGAGTACAAAATGAATCAATCATCATTATCAAAGAAACCAACGGCAAACAAAATCAGAGTCTTGAAAATCAAGAAATTAGCAATTTCTCAAAAACAAAGTGACCGAAGTCGAAGGGAAATCCAGATGAGGAAAACACAAAATATCAAGTTCAAAATCGCTGAATTTCAAACTAGATGTGAATGAGAAATCAAAATCACTCAATTTGCAACTGGTCCAGCTATTTTTCATCACAGTGTAACAGGTACACAATGACACTCATAGCATAGAACAAAAGTGGAACAAAGTCCAAAAGTCAAAATGGCTTTAATTTTCCAAATTAAAACAAAATCAACATCGGCTAAATCAATTCAAAGCCGAAAACACAAGAATAAGCGTTAGGAATACATACCTAACAGTCAAAAATAATCATATGTAAAGATGAGAGATAAAACATCGACAAATAGTTGTAACACATGCTCCATCTAAGTTATGTTTTATAATTGTCCTAAACCCCAGGCTCTGATACCAAGCTGTGACGCCCCACCTCTATAACCACGCTAGCCAAGAACACTACGGTGTAGTGCTGTCAACTAGCACGGAGAATAAGGCTGTTGAGGAGCGACCATCTATGTAATTGCTTTGTGCGAGCACCGATATGTTAGATAATAAAACATTGCATTTCATCTTTAGAGGAAATCCGACATACCGATACAAACTCAAAGCTACTAAACAGTGGCTATAATAGTTTAGGACAATAGATATAAAAATAACACAGATAACATAAATGCGGAATACAGATGGAACGAAAAGTCTCATATATATAATAACTGATATCAGTTACAATACATTTGACACAATACAAATGATACAACTACAACTGTCGACACAAGAAGTTATATATACAAGTACATTATCAACTAATATACATGAATACATTATCATCTTAAAACAGACACACTGACTACTACAACAAGACGAAGACCACTTCAAATGATATAAAAAGTCTTCATAGCTCTAGCAGCAACCCAAAGCAAAAAAAAAATCTACAACCTGTAAATAACTTGGGTCTGACCCGAGTATTAAATTCAAAAGAAAATAATACACGGGTCAGTCTAATTCAAACTCAGTTATTAATGCACAGAAGCAATAATAATCAAATATCAAATAGACGACAATTAGAATCTCGTATACCCAACTTCTCGATAAGAGAACCGGATAACGGCAGATATAACACTAAACAATGTTAATCCACAAAACAGAAATCCAAAGCAATTTAAACAAGTCAGAACTCACGTTTATATGCAAATAAACAGTGGTGATGGAATTACAGTGGTATGCCAATGTAACAGGTAAGTGAAAATTCAAAGGCTACACCATATCATAGTGCAGGCAACAAAAATAAACAAGGATGAATGAAACTGATCAAGCAAGTGCAGCAGGTACAAAGGCCCAACGACCAAGTGCACAAAACAATTTCAAGTGAAGGCAAATGAAATCAAGTACACATGAACCTAATGAAATCATCAGAGAACAAGTCACAGCCGAAATGATCCATCGCAGTGCAAACTAATATGACAACAAGTATGACTGGGATGCATACATAAACAAGAGATCAAGTTATAGCATGGCAAGTGCAGACTCAATTGAAATTATACACTACAGGTGCTATACTCAAATACAACAAGACTGGTTCAATTACGATATGAATACAATGTGAATCAGTGTCAACAAATGGTCAAGTGAAATGCAGACAACGCCGAGTAATGGTGAAGTAAGTGAAACAGGTTCAAGTAATGAAGCAGATGTGATAAACAAACAGGCTGGTCAAAGTGATACTACAAGTGCAACAGGTCAGGGAAGTAACAGTGATAAAACAATGGCCAGAAATGTATACAGTGCAGATAAACAAGTCATCATCATGCAAAGTACAAGAGCTACAAGGTGTATCAATTTCGAAGTTCAATGATACACACAGTGAATAGCATGATATTGTTGAATACAAGAAAAGAGTGTGTGTGTCGAATGACTTCAAGCAATACATATAACCACATCAAACTGCAGCAATGACTAAGTGAACCAGATGAAGACAGAAACGACATGCACAATTTCAAATACATGAAGACCATATTCAAGTGCATAGAATCATCGAGGAAGTAAACCAGACTACAATGAAGGCAACATTACCAAATGCTCAAAGATAACTGACTCCACATAGTTACAGGGAAATAAAATGGACAAATGCAGCATCAAAGTTTCAAGTGCACAAGACAAGGTGAATGCACCAGAAACATGCAAGCTACAATGCAACCAAACAGACCAGTCTACATTAACAAGTAATTGGTCCAGTTTCAATATGAAGTGCATCAGGATGCAAAGAGCTTAAGCACAAGTCAGGTAACTGACTCAAGATCAAAGAGAAACAATGAATGAACCAAATGTCTAGTGAATGACTGAAATGTACAGCAGTTATAAAAAGGTACCAGTGACATGCCAAAGTCGATTCAATCAATATCAAGAACTCATCATAAACAAATGCAGACAACAGTGAAAAGTACAAGTGACCAAGATACGGCAAGGATGTCGCAAAAATGAGATGACCAGAAACAGTAGAAAGTCGAAGCCAAAAAGGAATTATCGGACATGCCGTGGTCACCATAAAAATCCATTCAATGTCAAAGCTAAGGTGATGGCCGAAACCAACAAAATTCACAGAACCCAAGCTCTCAGAGAATCAAAACCGGTATCTCAAAACTTTCACAGCAAAAATTATCAATTGCGATGTCAGATAGAATTCAAACCAAAACAGACAAAACCCATCGACACCAAAACGGAGTCAAATGACATAGCACAGTAGTGAGAATAAGCTAGATGTGAGTGATAGTTCACTCACCTTGTCGCTGAATGTAGAAGAAGCCGAGCCCACCAGAAATCGAGCAAGGCCAAAGCAACCGAGAATCGACGAAGCCAAAGCTCCAGTTTCATCAGTTTGGAACGAGGAGAACGAAGCTCTAATCTGCTAAAAGCCAAAGCCCTAGCGAATCTCCAAGAACCCAAAAGCAAGAATCGAACTCGTCGAAGTAGTCAGAGAGAGCAACGAGAAATCGATTGAGAAGGCAATTCTCGAACAACCAACGATACGATCGAAGTAGGAACGGTACTTCGAAAAGCCCAAATTTCAGAGCACAAAGAGGAACGAAAGCCCCAAATTTTCACAACGCCCTAATTCAGTTGAACGAGATAGATGAGGCCGCCATTAATGTTCGTCTCGTTTTCTTAGCCTAGGGTTTTCGAATGAATAAAAGGAATGGGGAACGGGTTTGAATCCACCAAAAGAAAGAACGGCAGTGGGTATCAAGTATAAACTCTTCATCAATACAATTGGGCCAATTAAAATAGAACAGTGTATTTATTAAAGGCCCGAATAACTTTTAACCATGTTTATAAAAGAATTTCAAATTGATTTTTAGTTTCAATAAAAATTTACGAACGATTTAATCACCTAATGGCGATAATTAATTGCTACGAATTTGCGGGTTGTTACAATATAAAACTCCCCCTTAATCTATGCATAGTATTTATTACTGCTCCCCCTTTTTCATCAATCAAAAATAACTAACTATAACTACAATTCTAACCCTAACTCTTAATAATAATTCTAACTCCCCTTAAATAAACACTATATACTCATAATGATATAAATATATATAGAAACGATAAGTGATATGATCATGAAATGCAAGATGCTGAGGATGGTATATAAGAAATGATAAGTGAAGCACAAGTCATTACTAGTAACCAAACCATACTATATATTCATTCAATTTTCATATTTACAAACCAATCAATCCATACACACAATAAAGTCAAATTAAAGTTAAAATACACACTATTCTTAAATTAAACGAAGAAGAAGTCCTATTCTAACAATAATTCTAAATGATAGGATACTTATGAATGGGACAATGAGGATAATGAAGGCAAAAGTTTCCCTTTTGTTTGACGAGATTTCCATCTTGATCGAACATACTTCTCCCACGCATTGAACTTCGTCATCCTCCTCCATATGTTCTTCCTCTCTTCGTCTTCGTCTTCCTCTTCTTCCTCTTCTTCACTGCTTTAAAGAGGATTATGGATGACCAAATTTGCAGAATTATCTTTGATGACTATTAGATTCGTAGGGTTATCCAGTAGATATTTCTGTAAATTACATAGAATTTTACTCTATTTCTCTTGTTCCTTCGACATACGGAGTTGTATGACTTGAATATTAGTCAACATCTCTAGAACAGTCTTAATATCTACATCCAATTTAATGACTTTGGCCATAGCAGTGTTTTGGATAGATCCAGGGGTAGGGTAATGGAAGGAAAATGTTGAATTTTGGTTGGGATTTGAAGAGGAGGCCACAGTTTATTTGATTCAGAAGTTTAGAACAGAGAAAATGTAGAAAAATGGAAAAGAAAGTTGAATTATGGTGTTTATATAACCACCAATTTAAATTTTAGAGAGAAAATTTTGAAAACAATTTTTACCGTTATATGTCAATATATAGGTCTCATGTATGTCGGAATACATGTAAAAAAAATTATTTTATTTTTCTTGTAAATTATGTAATTTTATGTTATTATTTTTAAATTTTCGATAGAGAACAATTCCTAATTCTCTTCTTAACTTAGTAAAGGATGTTTAATTCAATGGTTTAGCTAATATATCAGCTATTTGATTTTCAGTATTTATAAATTCAAGCGACATTATTTCTTTATTTGCGTTATTTCTTAGAAAATGATGTCTTATATCAATATGTTTAGTTCTAGCATGATGAGTTATATTTTTAGATAGATTAATCTTACTTGCATTATCATAGTATATTGGTGAGTTAGTAAAATTTAAACCAAAATCTCTTAAAGTTTGTTGCATAAATAACCTATAAACATGCTAATGCTGCTGATGTATATTCTGCTTCTGTCATAGACAGAGAGAAAGTATTTTGCTTTTTACTAAACCAAAAAACCAGAGAGTGTCTCAAAAAGTGACAGGTTCCACGTGTACTTTTTCAGTTTGATTTACAAGCAGCATAATCGCCATCACTATAGAAATTAGTTCAAAGGGTTATCTTTTGGATAAAAAGACCATAGTCTAGTGTGTTACTTAAAATTCATTTTACGGATTTTAAATGGGTTTCCTTAGGTTGGGATTGATATTTTGCACAGAGACAAACACTATGCATTATATCAGGTCTACTAGCAGTTATATAGAGCAGTGATCCAATCATTCCTCTTTATAGTTTTTGATCTACGTCTTTTGAATTTTCTTCTTTATTTAAATTTTCATTAGTTGCCATTGGAGTTGGTTTACCACTTGTATTTGGCATACCAAATTTCTTAACTAAGTCCTTAGCGTATTTTTCTTGGCTAATAAAAATTCCATTACTTGGTTGTTTAATTTGTAATCCTAGAAATAATTTATTTCTCCCATATGGCTCATTTCAAATTCCTTAGTCATTATTTCTGAAAATTCTTTATTTAAATTTTCGTTGGTAGATCTGAAAATAATATCATCTACATATATTTGTATTGATTGAATATCGTTTTTATTTCTTTTAATAAACAATGTACTATCTATTTGCCTATATCAAAGTTTGACTGAAATAAATAGGAATTAAGTCGGTCATACCAAGCTTTGGGAGCCTGTTTTAAACCATATAAAGCCTTCTTTAATTTGTAAACATGATTAGATAATTTTTCATCTTCAAAAAGTGGAGGTTGTTCTACATATACGTCTTCTTTAATAAATCCATTTATAAATGCACCTTTAACATCCATATGATATAACTTGGAATTATTATGGTTAGCGAAAGCAAGTTAGACTCTTATAGCCTCTAATCTTGCTATAGGTTCAAAGGTTTCATCAAAGTCTATACCCTCTCCTTGACAATAACCTTGTGCAACTAATCAAGCTTTATTTCTTACAACCTCTCCTTGTTCATTCATTTTATTCCTATGTACCCATTTAGTTCCTATTATAGGCTTATACTCGGGCCTTGGGACCAATTCCCATACGTCATTTCTAGTGAATTGTTTCAATTCCTCTTCCATAATAAGAATCCATGAATCATCAGTTGATGCTTTCTTTTGATTTTTAGGTTCAATAGTTGAAATAAAAGCAACATTACCCATTTGGTTTAATTGATTTTTAGTTTTAACAAGAGATTCAATGTTTCCAAGTATATTTTCTATAGGATGATCTCTTAAGTATCTAGTTCTTTTATTTAGATATGAATTTTCAGAATTATTATTATTATTCTCATTTTCTGTATTCTCATTACTTCTAATTTCATTTGGGTTATCAATATTTTCTTCTTCACCAATATTTTGACTACAACTTTTAAAATTTTCATCAAATGAGACATGTAATGTCTCTTCAATAGTATTAGTTCTAGTATTAAAAACTCTATAAGCTTTACTTCTATTTGAATATCAAATAAAAATCCCTTTATCAGATTTAACATCAAATTTATCTAAATTATCTTTAGTATTTAAAATAAAACATTTTCTACCAAAAACTCTAAAATATGATACTTTAGGTTTCTTATTATAAATAGTTCATATGGAGTTTTCTTAGTTAACCCTCTTATTAAAATTCTATTTAGTATATAACATGCAGTACCAACTGCCTCAGCCGAAAATTTCTTAGGTAAATTACTATCATTTAGCATAGTTCTAGTGCACTCTTGAATCGTCCTATTTTTACGTTCTACTACTCCATTTTGTTGTGGTGTCCTTGGAAATGAAAAATTATGGGTTATACCTTTCTTGTTACAGAAATTCTAAAAAAATTCATTTTCAAATTCTCCACCATGATCACTTCGAATAGTTTTAATTTTTTTGGACATTTGATTTTGAATTCATTTAACAAAGATCTTAAACATTTCAAAAGCATCACTTTTAACATTTAACAAATGATTTTGACTATGATTTATAGATTGTACTTGAGAGGGACCAAAAAGATATGAGTGAAGAAGTTCAAGGGGATGAGAAGTAGAAATCATATATTTTGATTTAAATGAACTTTTTAAGTTTTCCTAATTGACATGCATTGCATAGATTAGTAACTTTGAAGTTCATTTTGGGAAGACCTCTAACTAAATCATTTTTAGCAATTTTAGAAATAAGTTTGAAATTCAAATGACCAAATCTTTTATGCCAAATCCAAGGATCACTTGTTTCAGCCAAAAGATATAAGTTATCATATGAGATTTTCATACTTAATATATAAATGTTTCGTTTCCTAATAACTTCAAAGATAATGTTTGACTCATTATCTTCAATCTGACATTTATCTTTTACGAATTTAATTTTAAAACCTTTATCACACAACTAACTAATACTTAATAGATTATGTTTTAAATTCATAACAAAACATTGAAAATAGTAGGAGTTTTAGAATTACTGACATTGCTGATGCCAATCACATAACCATTAGAATTATAACCAAAATTGACGGATCCTCCATCTTTGTAAACTATATCTATAACGGCCCAAAATTTTACCACCTTGATTTGTGAATATTTAATAAATTTTATATATTAAAATAATAGGTTTTATAATTAAAATATAACTCTTTTAAATAATAACAAATGATGGTAAAATAGATTTCTAACGACCCAGGATTTTGCCACTTTGAAATAGGCTATTTAAATATATTTTATATATTCAATAAATAGATTTTTATTAGCAAATAAACCAATTTTAATTATCTAATAATGATGATAAAATAGTTTTCAATTTTTTTACCAATATAGGTAGCTCAAATAAAAATAGAAAATGCGACCGAAGAACTTTTTTCGAAATTTTGACTTTTCGACACCCGAAAGTCATTGGGAACATTGTGCATACTTGGTGCAACATGCACAAATTTATATATTTTAGGATTAGTATTAATTAAGCATACTTATGTATATTAACATATATATTTATACCCAAGCATGGATGTGACAAATTATGTTATAAAAGGCATATATATACATATAAACACACTTATATATACACACAAAACATCTCTATATCTTTAGTACACACACATGGAAGCTCTAGCATGATTCAAGGCATGGGAGGGGGGGTAACAAGTACAAGAGGGAGAGGAAAGGTATGGAGTGTATGCATGTGTGTATTATTTTATTAAGATTACTTTATATATTTTAATAATTTTCTAAGCCTATAAATACCCCTTCCATTTCATGTTTTTCCCGTTGCAACTTCCATTCTTAATTTTTTCACACCTTCTTCTTAAGCTCCTCCATACTCTCATGGCCACCACACTAAATTCCTAAGAGAAAAATTTAGTAAAAAGATTTCAAAACATAGCTTAAATCACTTTATATCAATTCCTAAACTTTTCTCTTCACAAAGCAACCACACATCACCTCAAAACGACCATGGCCAAGCCCAAACTCCCATTTGACCATGCCTATTATTCACTAGGCCAAGCACGTTTAGCCTTCTAACGGTCCACATCTTCACTTTGTTGAGCTAGGAGCAAGTGTGCTAGGTCGAAAGCAAGTTAGTTTGATTTAGTGAAAGTTTGGTGAGTAAAGTTCATGTTTTTAAAATCTAAGTTACTAATTTTGAAAGTTGTAAAATTTATGAGTTAAAATGTTGCTTAAGTAAATGTTAATGTTATATGTTGTGTATGCATGCATATATGTTGATTTGGAGTTGATTGCTTATGCCGAAGTTTGAGTAGGCGATAAAGATTAAATCTTGAATATTGGGTAAGTTAGTTAGTATTATGAAGTAATACTTTGTTTATGATGGTGCTATAATATATGATGTGATATTATGTTTGAATTTTGTATTTTTTGTATGTGGGCTCATGATACAAATGTAGTGATTCGCTAACCAAAAGCGACGTAGAAATCTGCTATTTATCGAAAGTTTAATTTTGCTTCAAAGTGAAAAGTTTTCAAGTATAAAACTTTAATTTGGTTTTCAAAAGTTCATTTTCATGTTTCAAAGAGGATAAGAGTTCAAAAGGGAAGTTTTAAAAGTTAGAAAAAGTAAATTTCAAGTTTTTGAAATTACAGGTCCGTATAGCGATAGTCGCTATACGCGCTGTTCAGAAAATCTAACTATTTTTCTAATCTTAACTTGTTTTCACTTAGAAATCCTTTGAAAATGATTTCTAACTTTAATTTAGTAATAAGAGAAAAATTATGTAACGACGCCGAATTTTATATAAATTTAAATTTATAATTAAATTAGTTTTTGAATAAAATTTGTGAAAATAATCGATAAGTGATGCGAGTTTCCCCGATCTTCGAATAAATTTTGGATGAATCATTTAAATTAAAAAAATATTGTATGTATATTGAATTTGAGTTTAAATCTAAAATAAATGGTTTAAAAATACAAATTATATAAGATATAAAGTAAATATATATTTTAACCTCATGTTATTAAATCAATACAAATAGTACAAATAGAAATAAAACAAAATAAAATATATTCAATTAAGTATAAAGACAAGTATGCAACCTAAGTTAAACTAATACAAATAACTAAAACAACATTATATACATTCAAGTATAAACAAATGAAGCTTGTAAAAGAAGCTTGTACACTTGGGAATGAAACCAGTAGATAAACAAATGTATATATATTCTTGAACACTTGAATAATAAAGAAATACAAATACACAAGGTATAGAAGCCATCATGTTTTCTCAAACATGTAACAGCCGAAAGAAGCAAATAAAATAAGGTTAATGGTACAAGGTAATGAATGTTTTCATCTTTAGTACACAAGACAAATCATCTCAGCCGAAGTCAACAAGTATGAACAAATACAAAGTAAAATTATATAGCTTGTAAAATAAGCCAGGCATGTAGAAAAGAAAAATAGGATAAGTATGAAAATGGAAGTATCATGGTACAAAGCATTTAATGCTAGTCATGCAAACATCTCCTCTAGCTCACAATATGTATTCTCAGCCTCCAGATTTTACAAAAATCTCTGAACAAAGCTTGTACCACGCAAATAAACTATCCTGTAAACTGTTTCCATATATCCATCCTCATTCACATTCGATCAGTTCAAAGCTAAGAAAAATTTGAAGTGAGTATCATTTATAATTTAAACAAAAGAAATTCAACTTTAAAACATCAATAAACAAGGCAAACCAGAGATCAAACGCAAGTGATCAAGCTTTCGAACTGGAAAATCAAATTTGTAGTTTCAAATCAACAGAGTTCTCTGTTCTTCATGACTGAGGTGAGCAACTTTGTTTTTTCCAGACTTCCTTGTTTTTGACCAAGTGAGTAACATCAACCTTTTAAAATTTTAAACTTGACTTGGTTGCATTTATATCTGAAAAACAAGTATAGTTTATATATTTTTGAATGCTCTGTGAGTAACATTCTTTTCTAAAAGTTAAAGTATCTTTAAATCTGGTTGCATGTTAATCCTCTGGAAATAAAAATGTTCTGTGTGATTTAATCAGTGGATCATTTAGATGTTTGTATGAGTGCATTTCTGTTGTATCTGTGTATCTCTGTTCGCAGTTTCATATTCAAGTTTTATGATCAAAATTTTATATTCCTTTGAACCAATTGTTGTTAGGACTTAAGATCCAAACAGGATCTGTTTATTTGATCAAGAAGTAAAAGTTTAAATTTGATTTAAATAAATTTAAGCTGAAATCTGCTCTGGAAACTCAGTAGAACAGTGCACATTTGTTTTATGGTAAATTTCAAATCTATTAATTTATTGATCTAAGTATATAATCTGAAAGCTTATTCAAGATAATGATTTTTAAATCTAAATTCACAAATTTTAGTACTAGTTTGAAGGGGCAGTTCATAGTTGAACTTAAAATGGGATTTAACCAATTTCCGGCGACGCGTGGCACTGGAGGGTTCGGGGTTGCTGGTGAGGATGGAGGAGCCTGCTACGGTGGTGGGAAAAATAGTTGAAGGTGGCATCGTCCACGGTGGCGTCGACAGCAATCAATTTAAATTTTTAAACCTAATTTTAGTACGTCGAAGATTCTCGCTTCGTTCGTTGCCCTCGCACGATCGAGTGGCATGAGACTAAGGTAGATGATGGTATGGGGGCTGACGAGGATGTAGCCGGAGTTGTTCCGTCTCTAGTGGTCGGAGATAGGGAGGCGAGGAAGTTTCCAGGTTGGGTTGGAGGAGGTTCCAATGTTCCAGGTTTTGGACTTAACTCTCTAATTTGATTTCGAGTTTTGGATGATCATCTGATGGTTGGGTTTGAGGGTGAGGGTGATCGACGACTTGCGAGGGTCACCGTGGGTGGTCGGAAGGGAGTGGTTGGCCGGTGCATGTGCACGGTGTATTTCGTGAATCAGGGGAAGTTGGGCGAAGCAGTGAAGAGGTACTCGAGTTTTCTCGAGTGAATTTGGTGATTTGCTCGGAGTAATTAGGAGTGTGGCTCGAAGTCATTTAGGTGATGGTCCGGGTAAAGTCTGGGTTACAGAGTTTTACCCTGTTAGTTTTAAATTTAAAAACTGGATCTTTAAAATGGGAAGTAGGGATGTAAACTAAATTTAAACCAAAGTTAAAATCTGGGTTTAAGTTAATTTAAAATCTCAGTTTTAAATATATAAAGTTTTATAAAATTTAAAGGTTTTAACTACTTTGAATGATTAAAGTAAAATTTTAATGTTTGAATTCAAAGGAAATTAGTTTAAACACTTTTGACATTTCTTTATAAGTTATAAATATTCTTTAACATGAGATCTAAAAGGGTTTTTAAATTGTTTCTAAACTTTGTTAAATTTGAGTTGTATTCATTTTAAATCTTAAATTTAAAATGAAATTTGAAATAAATTTGAAAGTAAAATGTTTTCAAATGTTTATAATTTAATCATTAATGAGAGTAATGTTTTATTTAACATTCGATTTAAGAGAGTTATAAAATTGGTTTAACTTGAATGCTTAAGTTATTTTAAAACTTAATCTAGAAGTAAAATTAAGTGATGATTACTCGGGAGAATTAAAGGATTAATCAATGTAATTAATTTGTGAATTAAGGATTATTAATTAAATATTAATTAATGATTAAAGTTGATTACTCAAGTGATTAAACAAAAATTAATTAAGGGCTAATTAATTAATGAAAGCAATTAAGGGGTTAATTGATTATGTAATTTGTTCAAGGTTAATTAATTAAAATGGTTTATAATTAATTTATGATTTATTAACCAAGATTTGTAGTTAATTCATAAGAAATAAATTTGATTTAAATTAGTCAGATAATTAATTGACCTTACTTATGATGTTTGGATTTCATTGAATGCTGCATATTCGATTGATATCTCTGTTATGTGATTATGATGCTATGAATTGCTTTATGCTGAACTGTGATACCTGTGATGAATATATTGCTATGTGAATATGAAACCTTTGGCCCATAAAACGACACTTGAATTTCGATGCGACAGGGAGTCGGATTCCAGTTGGTTATCCGAAACCCACATCGAATTGTAATGATGAATCTTTGTGACTGATAAATTTACTTTATCTATGAATCTGTAAATGAAGATAAGCGTTATCGACTTTACCGCTTATCGATATATCTGTGATGATTGATGTTGCACTATTGTGTGTAAAACCCATGGACTACACTTATACACACACAAATATGGATTTCACGTGGAAATCGGTTGAGTCACAGATGATGTAAATTTAATGTTTTTGAAATTGAAATTTTAATTTCAATTGATTTTGAGATTGGAAATTCGGGTTTAAAGTGGAAAGCTTTTGAAATGGAATTTCAAAGATAAAAGTTATTTTGAATAACTTAATCGAGTTTTGAAAATTTAAATAATTTGATTTAAATTTGAATTCCAGTTTGAAATTGAATTCTATGATTTGGAACTAGGAATTAAAAATGTTGTACAAGTCATATATGGGTTAAACCATTTTAAAGGTATTGATTTGGGAATTTGAATTTAATTCAAGGGTTTTAACTCGTGTAAATATAACTGGATTTTTCCGAAACGAAACTATTTGTTTTCAAATAGTAAAAGCTTTCACATAGTAAAGGATTTCCAATTTGTGTTAAAAGATTTCAAGTTTGAAATGGAATTGAAATGTTTTGAAAACTATGAAATGAGTCTTTGATTTCAAAGACCGAATGAGTTAATACAACTTGAAATAGAATGGTTTTGAAAGGCTATGGATGAATCTTTGGAAACGAGTTTTGAAAGCTATAAGTTAAATCTTGATTTAAGGATTTAACGAGTTAATTCAATTGAAATGGAAATGGATTTGGGAAAATCTATGAATGAATCTTTGTGAATGGGGTTAGCTTTGTGAATTGAATCTTTTTGTTTAAAAGATTAAAAGTGTGGAAATTGTTTAAACCATTGAAGGTTTTTGAAATGAATCTTTTTGTTTAAAAAGATCGGAAATGGTAATTTGTTTTAACCATTCGAAAGAAAAGTTTTGGGCTTTAAGCTGTGATTTAACTAAGACCCCAGTATCCATATGATTTTTAATTGCGCTCGTTATTCGGTTTAGCCGGGAGAGGACCTTTGTGTCATATAACCCATTCCGAATAGTGATACGACGATATGGATAGCATTTGAAGACCGGTGGTGAAGACCGGGTATTTGCAAGAACGATAGGATGACCTATCGATTGTCTCTTCACTGAGTAGCTACGGTATAGAGATTTCCTAAGTGATGGGAAGTCCGATCATGATTGTGAATACCCGGATGGCAAGGGCTTCTTTGGAAGTGCCTTCGGTTCTGTTCGAACCCGGAACAGACTTGTATGGATGTGTGTCCGACGTTACACTTTGAGATGTAAAGCTGGTTTCTATCAAATACATTTCTGTTGGTGGCGGAGAATTTATTCTCTTAGCTTAACACCCTTCTCTGAGACGTACGAGCTCAGAGGTTATGTAGTTGATGGTTACTAGTGATACATTCCCAATTTGGTAATGTGGCATACGAAGTGCTGCTGATCATTGGTTGATCAAAGCGTGGCTTTGTGAAAAAGCGTGGCTTTGTGAAAAAGCGTTGCTTTGTGAAAAGCGTAGTTTTGTGAACGAGACTTCATCGAGCCTCACAACCCGGTAATGGTCGAAACAGGAATGTTGCGACAAAGGTTTGTAGGGGTAGCGCCCCTAGGGTATGTCATTTCCTTCTGGATAAAAGGTGATATCATGGTATGGAGCCCAGATATTTTACCTATGTGGATGCTGCACAGTTATTATACTTTGTGGTTGTTGCTTTGTGATCGAGGGCCCTCGGATAAAGGTCGGTAACGACCGGGGGATGACATGACTCGTGTGTTAGTTACCTAGTTACAGCTGTACAGCGTGAGGTAGCGTCGGCCTTTTGTTTGCAGAGATCCGGTTAGGATCCGGGGCGTCTTTCCAAAGGCGTTTCTATTTCGGTAAGGAAGTTCCTTAGCCTGATCATTTGTTGGAAATCCAAAGAAACAATACGAACCCTGTACGGATTTAGTTGTATTACCTGCTATGGAATGTGGCGGTAACCTGTTATTGAACATGGTAGCTATAGTAGGCATACAACAATGGTTGTATGCTGGCTAAGATTTATATTATATTTTCGAAATGGTTTTCGACACTATGCACTAATGATAATAATATCGAATGATTTTGCGTAGTAAGCATTTTTGACTATCATAAGAAGAAATCTCCTCCAATTCTGCGTTTGCATTGTGTGTGTGGTGGGAGGTCTTATGGTAGTTTCATTTTCGAAAAAGCATTGCGGATTTCAATGTTTAAAAGCCTTTCGTGTTTGTTTAAAGATAAACTGTTTTTGTTGCTCACACCAGTCCCATGACTGATCCGGAGTTTATTGTTCCCTTCCTAAACTCTGGGTGCCCACAATTTTCCACACGGGCAGTCTAGAGTTGGGTTTTCTCAGATATTCAGGTTTAGTAGATTATCTGGAGCTAGTTCAGTTCTTGGAGTTCATGGACTGACGTTGCTTATCTTGGAGCATTCTATTGGAGATATTCGATCCACTGCTGGTGTTATCTATTTTCTCTTCCGCTGTATCATTTTTGTTATCTCTGATATTGTTATATCATATTGATATCATTGTTGTATATCATACTGGATATTGTATTCATTGGAGTTGTATATGATATCATTTATTTCTCTTTATTCCGCTGTGTTGTTTACTTAACTGTGTTATAGCTCCGGCGAATCGGATTTGAACGGTCGAATCTACGGCATTCTAGTACAAATGTGAAGTACGGATGTTGATTTTCGAGCGCGAAAATTCCGAGTCGTTACAAATTATTTATTTATTTAATGATTATTTAATTGATTAATTAATTAATAAAGCTAATTAGTACTTAATCATTTGTTAATAATGAAATTTAAACTTAAGTGTTAATCAATTAAGTTAATCATGATTTGCTACTTAATTAAAGTTAATTACTATCTAATTATTAATTAAGGATTAATTAATTATCATTTAATTATTTATTTAAGATAATTATTAATTAATTATTATTTTAAAAAGGGTTTTAATTTAATTAATCATTGATTAAAGTTAGTTATGTTAATAAGATTTAATTAAGGTTTAATTACTTTGAATTAGAGTTTAATTAATATTTAACAAGGATTTGACTCTCATTTACAAGGGTTTTGATTTATTTTAAAACCCCTTTGAATTTAAGTAATCAGTTATGTTTTAAACTGTTTTCTTTTCAAGTTTGTTTTTAAACCAAGGGATTTCCGTGTCGCTTACCCTAAAGTAACCCCATATGATTAGGAAAACTAAATGACATTTATTAGCAGAACAAAATAACATTCTGCTGTTACAATTAACTTGGACATTTACTTAAGTTGATTGATTGTTATGTGTTGATCCCTTATATACCTGTTGTCATGTGGTACCATGTTAAACTGGATAAGTAAAATCAAATTAAAAGAACCATTGTGGTCGCTAATTAAGCCTCCGTTTGGTTTTGTAAAGGTAAATATTTAATTTTCTTTTTGAAATGGTTTTAAAGTTATTGCACTTTAAATAAGATACTTAAAGGAATTTGGAAATTTATAAAGTGTTTTGGGTAAATGGATTTGAGCTTTTAAGCAAAGAAGATTTCATAAATAAGGGAAATTTGTAAAATGGATTTGCTTGTTAAAGGAAGCTAATTTGATCTAAGGTTATTTAGGAAGTTGTTTAAATAGAAAGGGTTTATAAAGAAGTTTTATAAATGATTTTAGGGTATTTATAAAAGAAGTTTTAGAAAATGACTTGGATATTCATAATGGGAGTTTATAAAATGGTTTGGACATTTATAAGAAATTTATGTAAAAAGTTTGGATATTTATAAAAGTAATTATTAAAGATGATTTTGAATATTTATAAAAGGGTTTTATAAATGAATTTGGAAAGTATTTTGAAATAGATTTGGATTTCATGAAAAAGAGATTTCATGAATGAAATAGATTTGATTAAAAGGATTTATCAAAAGAAGTATAAAAAGAATATGAGATATAGGTTTCTCTAAACCGGCCTTTTAAAAATGGTGGTATGGAATATCCGTTCCACACTTAACACCTAGAGAATAGTGTTAGTGTTGGCCTTACCTCCAATTTAAACAATATTTGTTTAATACATATTAACAAGATTTGGATGTAAGAAGTTATTCGCAAATGCTATGTGAGTATACTTATGTCAGAGATATAAGTATATTAATGTTTTAGACATTGAAAAGAGATTTGTTATATAATGATGTGTTTTGAGGCTTAGTGGTTGCTATGGATAAATAAATCTCAAATGGAATTGGTTGTTGTTTGTTTATTTGATAGTTAAATAACCGGCTATCCAATATGGACCCAAAACGTAATTTTGGAAATATCTAGGAGAAACACGTGAGTTATTTGGCACAGTCATCTCCGATGATGCTACACTGTGCGTATAATCTCGTTTCGTTCTCCTAGGACAAATGATAAGGAAATATATCCACTAACAGTTAGGAGGTAATCTCCGCTCTTATCTTTGACTACTTATTTCCTAAGGAACCGGGGTTGAGTTTACCGGAAGCTATCGAATATTGTTTCGAAGAGACGTGGATCGAATATGTTATCCGAAAACCACTATGATCCAACTTAAGCGTTTCGAAGTGAAGACATCTTGAAGATGATGGAATTGAAGACAGAGCCCTTTAAAGTGCAAGGGCTACTTGCTACTAACCTTGAGGGTAATTCCAAAATGGATGTAGTAGAAGTAATGCTTTCGGTTTGTTCATATCCTGAACAATTTGTATGGATTAATGCTGGCATTGCTTTGGTACTTAGAGGGTAGTGTTAGCATTCCAAGTAGGAAGTGCTATATAAAAGGTAAAATGTAGCCTCAAGCCTCATCAACCGGAAATGACTAAAACATGGGAAATGCAGCAGGGCTAAGTGGGTCGCTCCCATTATGATATGTTCATCCCTATCTAGGGTCGATGTTATCTCTCATTTGTATGCTTCGGGACCCATTAACCAAGGGGTGATCATATTTGGTACTACTAGTCAAGTGGTAGGATGGTTCTGTGTTGGTAGGGGATCCTAGTGAGGTCCTTGGTGTTAATTTATCTAGAGATGCACCGTGATGGGTGGTACCTCAGTAGCCCAGTCATTGTATGAAATCCATCCCCTATTAAGTGCCTTTGGTCTTAGTTGTATACCTATTTTGCTGGAATTTAATTAATGTAACAATTTCAAAAATGTTAATTATTTACTTGAAAACCCTAGAAATTATTATAATATCACTGGATTTTATATTGAAATGGTTTGGTTATCGTAAGATAAAAACCCGTCCGTGTTTATGTGCAGCGTGGTCTTACGAGATGCCTTTGATTTAAAGGTTTTTATAAAATTAAAGACTTATGCTTTACTCGCACTAGACCTATGTTTGACCCAGAGTTTATTTTCTTTTCCTAAACTCATGGGTGCTCAAATTTGAATGGGAAGCCAAGTAGTTATGGATTTTCAGCAGATTCATTTTGGAGGATCTTGGAGTGGGTGGCTTCATTGATAGCGAGTTATTACCTTGTTTTCCGCTGTATTATATCTATGTTATATCTATTAGGTAAGGACAGGCTATTATAACTATCCTAGGGTAAAATTTGTATTAGTATGACTCTGATGTAATATTTTTGAAATGACTTTGTAATATATTATGTTGATTACTATATATTGTCCGTTGTGTTGTGAGATTCTGTGTTGTTTAGTTTTCTTCTATTCTTATCTTTCGTTTTCTTTTACCCTTAATTGCTCAACTTTTGGAGTAAGAAAGACAGGCTGTTACAATATATTTCAAAATCTTCGGATTTTCAGTCTTGTGTCTTGAACAACCACTATCCAAATTCGTTTATTCTTTTTAGTCTGTAGTGTCAGATTATTAGATGTTTGTTCATCAAAAGCCATGTAACACATCTGTTGCTGCAATTAATTCCTTTTCAATAGATCATGTGACTTTTCATAATGAATAGGTGCAAATCTATGAAACATTGTAATGATGATTTTATAAATTATCCTTTCGAACATAGTGTTAAAAATATTACTAAATAATGCCATAAATTTAAAAAAAAATCAGATTATGAATACCTTGAAAACCATCGCTCTGATACCAAATGTAAGATTGCGGAATAGGGATCTTAAGGCTAAATTAACACTGAAGTGAATAGTTTTTTCTAATTTATATGAATCTTTTTGCAATCTTTTGAAACTATACTTAGAATTATGCAATTATTAATCACAGAAACAATCATAGAATCAAACCACGGATGAAAGTAAATGCAATAAGAGTAAAAGGAAAGAGCACACCAGGATTTTATACTAGTTCAGAGTTACCCTACATCCAGTCCCGTACAATTCCTTGTACAGATTTCTTATTAACTAGCAAATGCAAATACAATCTCGATTTCAAGGCCACGAGGCACACCCTCTAGAATCTCGGCCTCTAGACAGGGTCACTTGATTTTTGGGCTACAAGCACACCCACTAGATTTATGGGCTACTAAGCACACTCAATTGATTTACGGGCTACAATCTCACCCAATTGATTTATGGACTACAATCTCACCCACCAGTATAGCTATTTGATTTGATAGAGTTTTACAAACTCAGATCTTCAATCTTGATTACAAATGATCCTATAACCCTTGAATAACACTTTGATCTTGATTGGAGTGAGAGAGATTACAGAAATCAGAGAGCAAATAATAGAGAATCAAACTAGGGGCGATTGAATTTGATTCTGGTTGAAATTTGGTAGAGTATAGTTATATTTTTGTTTAGAAAATGAAAGAGGATAATGGGGAGAGAAGAATAATGAAAAATGATGATAAAATTCGATTGGGAAGACAGGTATATAGTGGAATAACAGTCATGTCCGTTCATGAAGATATATGATGAATAGACACTTCTTTTGAAATTTGATTTTTAAAAATCACGGCTAATATGTCGACATATAGGAGTAGAGTATGTCGACATAGTCTTTGTAATTTTGAAAAACGTTTTAAAATATTATTTTGAAAATGTATTGCTTTGCAAAATAATTTGATACTTTATAAACATGCTTAAATAGAATTTATACAGTTTAAATCATAATAAAACTTGAGTAAAATTATATGATAAGATTTTTGAAAAATAAACCAATATAAATCAAAATTTAATAAAAACAATAACTTAGTAAAATATCAAAAAATTAAAATAATATTATTAAGTATAAGACATTGAAAACTATTTAAAAGATGTTTGGAAAAGAATATTTAAAAACTTATTTAAAAATAGAGAGAGAGAGAGAGAGAGAGATCAGGCGCTATCATAATTTTAACCTAAATCTACGACTTTATAACTTATTTGGAATATCTTGAAATATTGAATTCTTTAATACTCACGAGTCTTTATTCTCTAGCTCTTGAGTCTCTATATCAATAACTTGAATCTCTTCTGTACAGTCTTCTTAAATTATTACCTATCTAATATTCCGCACTTTATACTATACCTTGATAAAACATTAGTATTTATATTTTATATGATTTCCTAAAGTTGTTGTCATAAAAACCAATATCTTAGGTACTAACATCATCAACTATAATCTAGTTTATTTTTGTATGTAAAAATATTCTAAAACTTTTTTTTAACATTGATCTCTTTTGATTACATATTTTCAAGTGCCACAAAACCTGGATAGTTGTATCCTCCCCTTAAAGGAATTGTGCCCTCGCAATTTCCATTGCATATAAGAATGGGTACATATTACTCAAGAGCTTAGCAAGAATCAAAATGCATATATATATATATATATATAATGTAGAGTTAGGGGTATGCCTAAAGGGCAATTTTGTAATTTATTTTAAATTATTATATCTGTAATAAAATCTCGTTCGAAATAAAAGGTGTTTTTCAATCTATTATATACTTGTCATATTGCGATATGTTAATTAATTATTTAATTAAGTACGTTTAATATAAAATCCTTAAATGATATGATATATGATAGTAATTACAATGGTGAGAAATTTATCACATTAAAAATAACCTATTATTTTATATATTCATAATCAAGATGTTTTGAGACAGGACATCGATACATCCATTGAGACTAGAGCATGTAATGTTGTCCAAATCTCTAGCACCGTATTACTCATACCTTTCGGTGGCACCAAGAGGTTATGTACTGATAGTTATTGGATAACTATGGAATGACCCACTCAAGATTTTTCTAGTGGATAATATAACTTAGGTCAAAAAACAAATCTTGAAGTGACGATATTACACAGTTCTCTCATCTTGAGAATACTATTGAACTTCAATTTGGACACTCCACTTTGATTATAGTTAAATCATGGCACGGCGTCCATCGAAGACTATAGTTGGGTCTGAGTTAAAGCATTGGAAGTGAAACACTATATAACAGAGAGTTCTTCTCTTTAGTTATGTGAGGTTAGTATCACGGTCAATTATAATTAACTCAAAGTCAAATTCATTGACCAGAGTACTTCAGTTAATAATAAATTGTAATTACTAAACCAAGGACTTTATGTTTGGATTAAACTAGTTGAATGCGGATGATATTGGAATTTTGACCATAACAAAATTCCATAAGTCCAAAAGCGATATAGTTACTGGGTACCGCTTAAAATAGTAAAATTAGATTTCGAAATAGATGCATCAGCAATAAATTCAGCCAAACTATTACGCTTCTAGCTTGTAATGTGTGGATGTCAATATTCAAATTGTTTGATACCAATTGCTGAATGAATTTACACCCGTAAGTCGCATAACAATATTAAAGAATACTTTGAAATACCATGCAATTTAATTAATTTATAATTGTTATAAATTAATTAAAGTCTTTAATATTTTTGTGAAATATTAATTAATTATTTATTTGATATATCGGTCCCTTTAGTAATTTTCTGGGTGCTATTAGAAATTAATTGGGTGCATGTATAAAAGTTAAACACATACAAATCGATATAAGATATCGATATGCATTTAAATGTGATTAATTGCTAAATGAGAATGAAATATTTAAGGGCCATATTGCCCTATACATAGTCGGACAATAATAGAGTAAGGAGGGATTCAATTTTAGATATTGGATCTAGGATTTGGTAAAAGGTGGTTTAAAAACTAAGGAGAATAGTTCTCATTGACTTTCTCTATAAAGCCGCCTTAACTCCTCATTGTTTTGGATCTTCTTTTCTTCCATCTCTTGCCTTCATTTTGAGCCGAGCATACCTCCATCTAGGTCAAAAATCTCACCTGTCTAAATCAAATTAAATTAAGATGTGGTACTCCAAATATTCGTAACATCTAAAGGGTGATTCTAGATGAATATAGAAGTTGTTCAATTAAGAAGCACATACAAAGGCTACATCCTATTAGGTATAATTCATTTATATATGATTTATATTCCACTATGCTATTATAGATTTATAATGTTGCCAAATAAATTTATATGCATGTGTGTGTATTAACAATTTTAGTTTTATAAAATTATGCGCTTATTTTATTTCACACTAAATTTTAAAAAATTATTTTGCCACAAGGCAATTATATATATATATATATATATATATATATTCATTATATTTAATTTAATGATTATTTTACTCTAAAATTAAATACATAAAATATGTGTATAAAAAATTTATTTTTAAAAATTATATCTTATTTAAAATATTATAATATTTCATTTCAATATTAATATTATATGCATATACACATTTTATTTTAAATTTATAGATCTAAATCTTGTGTTTAAAATTGTTTTACTAAGTAAACAAATTACATATTCTGAAAATAATTTTGGATTTCAATATTATCGACTTTGTCAAAATGATTTATTTTATTAAAAAACAAATTTTGAAATATATATATATATATATATATATATATATATTAAATTAGGGAAAACAAATATGCATATAAATGGACAAATTTTTTTGTTGTAGTGTAAATCCTAGCATTTATATTTGAGCACATTAAACCGTGTACACTTCCTAAATGTTTCACATGCATTGTACACGTATATGTGTATTTGATACACATATATATTATATAAACAAAATTAAATCTTCTATATAAACTAATTAAATAAAATAAAGATTTTATTGAAAATTATTTAGATTGGATCTAAAATAATTTAGACTTCATAGGTCCATTAAATACTGAAATGGATTTTTTTTGAAATTCACTCATTTATCACGCTGTGTGGTAGCCCAGTTCCTTCGATGGTATCAGAACCCAATAGCCTATGCGGTCTGAACTAGCAGTATTAGGGTTAACTTATAAAGCCTACCCATTTAGTATATTGTCTAGAAAGTTAGTGTCGAAGGTCGGGTTATTTGATAATCAAATACACCGCTCTACCTGACTACTAGCCAGGACCAAAAGGAAAACTAAGCCCTAAGGTTATCCCTAATATAAAGGCTTAAATTGATTTTGGGCCCTAGGAAAATTTTCAAAAATTATTTTGAAAATTTAAATATTATTTCAAATTTAAATGGGTAACTTTAAAATATGTAAATAAAAATATGAACGTTATAAATTTTTTTCAAAAGTACTTCGAAAATTAATTAAATATTTTTGATAATTTCATAATAACTAATTGGATTAATTAAATAATTGTAATGACTCACAAATTTATCAATTTGATAAATTATATTTATTTTTAAACTGTTCAAATATAAGAATTTTTAACACAAACTATGATGTTTTGAACAATAAATACCAATTGTAATAAGTATGTGCAAAAATATATACTTTGGAAAAATGGCGATAAAATGACCGAAACCCATTTTATCGATAAACAGCTCTATAATCATCAAACGTCGTGCACGAAGAGCTGGATACACACACTTATTTTTATAATTAAACAAGAATATGAAATAAAATTATTTATTTTATTTTTGGAAATTTAATGTATTTATGACGTCATCAATAATACCGTTATATTTAATAATTGATTTATGATTTTAAAATTGAGATTTAATGATTTAATATTTATTATAATTATATAAATAATTGTTTTTAAGTAATTATAATTTATTTTAAATAGTTGTAAAGTGATAATAAATAATTTATAATACTTTTATAAAGATATATGTTGAATTGAAAAATGTAAGGAAATTGATATCGCTTTATCGGTATAATAGTAATTTTTATAAATAATTGTTAATATTAATTTATATGATTTTATAATTCAATTGAGATCATTTTATTAATTAAAAATTATTAGAAATTTATTTTCAATTTTTTTTACATATATATGTAATTTAAATTATAAGTGTGACAGGTAATCGGTTTTCCGATTTTCAACGATTTAACAAAGAAAAGTTGTTCGAAAGTTGTTGCAACCTTGTTTATATGTCATGCATACATATACAACATACATATGCACACATGAACACATATACCCATACAAATATACAAATACATTTATATATAAACATATATAAGAAAAAAAGATATTTCTTAAATACTTAACCTTTAAGCAACCTTAAATCAACTAAGGCATGAATGGATGGCTTGGAAGAGAGTGAAGTGATGGAGGCACATGGAAGGTGGTAGTAACATGGTGAAAATAATGAAAATGGAGGGGGTGGGAGCACATGGTGATGGTGATGGATAATGATGGTGTTTTAGATATTTTTTCACTTCCTTTTGCCTATAAATACAAGCATCCGTTCACTCCTTCATTCACTCATTTCTTCATCTCCTTCCTCTTCTTTCTTTATCTTTTTAATCGCTTCCACTTTTGGAAAATTATGAAGAAATTTTAGTAGAAAAGAAATTAAAATAAATTAGTGTATCTACATATCAAATCCATCTCAAAAACACTTCAAAACGCTCATCTTCCTTAACATAACCCACGGCCACCACCACTCCCCATGCTTGGTCGAGAGCATCACCATCCTTAACCTTGGCCGTGAGCTCCTTCATCCACCCTAAGTCTACGCCTAGACCTATAGGAAGAAATGAGCAAGTTCAAGAGGCTCCGAAGCAAGAAAAAGAGGAGGAAGTGCTACCGGAATCAAAAGAGAAGTCTACGGAAAAGATTAGTGGAGTAGAGCCATAAGTGAGTACTCAATGTTTACTAAATAATAAATCATCTCCATAACTATTTTTAAGTATGATAATATGACTATTTAATCTCTTAATGATTTGTATGAATGTATGGTAACCTGGTTGATTATATGGTTGATTATGGATATTGATATGGATGATAACGTGGTTTGATTAATGATAAGAGAAATGGTTAGTAATTAACTATAGTTAATTAAATGGAAATTTAATCCATAAATAATATGTGTATGGAATTTTTTATCCTCTTAATGGTTTTAAAATATTAAAAGGGCTGAATATGAATAATATAATAATATAATATTATGAAATGATTTAAAAGTGAAAAAGAGATTTAATATGAAAAATATTGGTTTAAATGTTTGAAAATAGTTTATAAATGTTTTATAAAGATTAGAATTCAATTTGGAGAAGTTTTGATGAATATTGAAAATTGAGTCAAAAATAGGCGCATCGCATAACGGTAGTTCGCGATTTCACGTCGTAAAAGTTAAACGAATATATAGAATGGCATATAGCTCGGAATTTTTTGAGATAAGAATTTTTCAAACTATTATTTCCATATCTTTCAGAAAAAGAAAGAAAATCAAGATTTTATTTTGTAGATTTTAAAATATGAGCAAATCAAGTTTTAAATAAAATCGCGCTTTGGCAGTTTGGAGGCCAAAGTAGTAAATGTTTTAAAATAGATTTTTTTAATTCTTTAAAATATGAAATAAATTATAAAAATATTTTAAAATGTTTTAAAAGTGATTTGAGTTATAAAAATAAATTTCCACATGATAGAAAAGTCGTTTTGATCAATACAGCTTAAAAAACACCATTCGCAACACTTTTTGCAACACTTTTCTATAACTTTTGAAATATAGTTCCAAACACAACAAATATTTTATAAATGTTTTCAAATGAATAATTAAGTGTTTTAATAATGATTTGGAAGTTCTATAATTTATTTAAAAATGTTTGAATAAATGATTTAAAGAAAAGCTGTCAAAAATCAAGTGATTTAATCTTGGCTTTAAAAGCCAATGAGTAGCCTGGATTTTTATATTTGTGAAATCTAAGTGAGGTGCTTAAACTAAAGAGATGTTCAGGAGCAAGCAGTGCCTTGGCTCACCCGGCCTCTCGCGAGGAATAGAAAATGTCGAAATGTCGAAAACGAGTTAAGTATAAAAGATTAAATTTTCCTAATTTAAATAACTTGGATTGCATGGACTTACACTTGATGTTAAATTCCAAGGAGGAAACTCGTATTATCCGTATGAATTTAAAAGGTGATTTCACCACTATTCGACATATAGTAAAGGTTGAATACGGAAATTGATATTGAGTAGAATTAGTATAATTTCCATGATCCTTTTTACTCAATAATGTTTTCCAATATGAGATTTAAATAAATGATTTAGAATTATTTTAATTCCTATACTTAAAATTAATTATTTTGGGCTTACAGTAAACTATGTCTTAAATAACATTGTTTTTGACCTGTTTTAAAAGTTATGATTTGGAAATCTTTGTAAAGATTTAAATAAAAGATTTGGAAATATTTTCCTAAGTAAAGGATGAAATAATTTGGAATCATTCCAAGATTCAAAAAAGGTTGAATTAACCAAAAGGATTTGATAAATGAGGCTTAATGATTCCATATACTATTAAGAAGATAAATGGAATAATTTAAAATAATATGTCTCTTTGAGTTATTTATGAATGAATAAAAAGATGAATTAAATTGAATGATGATTGATAATCACATATGAACTTAACATCTTTTTAATCGATGATTGGTTCGGATAAACCGGGATCGGAACTGGGTAACTCCTATCTGAAAATCACTTTGAACCAATGTATACGTTCGGAAGTGAAGACATGGTGAAGATGATGATTTTTTAAGATGGGGATCTTCATGATGAAGGGCTGCTTGCCACTAGTCCCTCAGGGTGAAATTTACCATATCATATATTTATGGTGGCAGTAGTGCTCTGTTATGAAAATCTTCGATTACAAGGACTAATCGCTACTAATCCTAGAGATAATTCCCAAGAGGATGTAGTAGGTGGAGAGTTTTCGGTTTCATTCAGTCCCAGAATGAATTTGTATGGATAAATGTTTGACATTACGTTTCTGAGATCACAACATTGACTTTTACAAACATATATCTGTTTGGTGGCGGAGAAGTCAACTTCATTAAGCTTAACACCCTTCTTTGAGACGTACGAGCTTATAGGTTGTTTGTTCATGGAAGTCAATAGTGGAAGGAATGGCAATGCGGCATTCGAAGTGAAACCTGTGATGATCAAAGCATGGCTTTGTGGAGTGTAGTTTCATGAGCCTCACATCTCAAGAATGGTACGAGATACTATGTGATCTGAAAGACATATTTTAGGCTATTATTGGGGGAAGATGTCCTTCTGGGCACTTGTTGCCTTATTATATGAATGCACAGATACTGGAGGCTAACGGAGATCATGTAAAGCCATGCAGAAACTATGTTATGTGTGGATTTTTAGGGTCTGAATGATCACTATTTCCCTATCATGTTGAAAACCCAATTCCAATATGTTGCTTTTACGGTTTTGATTGTAGAACCTACTTTTAGAAAGTAGCTAGCAAGCTGTCCAATTTCATCACTATAACAATTTTGGCTATCTTGATATATTATTTGAAAAGTGTTTTCAAAGGAATTCCATTAAAGATAATATCGAATTGTTTTTGTATAAAATTGTTTTGGTTATCATAAGGTAAAAACCCTTCCATATTTATTTGTGGGCATGGTCTTATGAGATACCCGTCTTTTTAAAGGTTTTGATTGACATTAGCATGATCTACACATTTAAAATTTTGAGTATCTCATGCTAGTTTATCAAGCTTGATCTGGAAATTTTTAATACTCGAGTCAGATCCAAGTAGTTTTAGGTTTAGTTGAAGACGCTTGGAGTTTTCAGAGGAGAGCCGGAGATCTTCATCTACGTCTGGACTATTCTATTATCCGCTGCATCTATTGCATTTTTTTTCCAGTATTTGTAAGGACAGAGGGTTTATAATAGTTTAGGCTAAACCTTGGTTAGACTCTGATATTATATTCAAATTTTTTCATTGTAAAGTTTATTATTGAAATAATATATGTTATTTCATTCGTGTGAGATTCTGTTCTATCTTTATTTTCTTTTCCCCCCTAACAATCGGGCTTTCCAACACTTGGATTCATGGTATGTAAATAACGAGGATGTATTAATGTCGATTTTCAAGGGCCGAAAATCCGGTTCGTTACAATAATTAATTAATTAAAAGTTAATTAATCACATTAAAAACGTGTATAATGATATATGTGTGTGTACATTATCTTAAAATGTTTAAAATAATTAATAAATAATTTTACATATTAAATAAACTGATAAAAATTATTTCAATTAAATAAATTAATTTAATATTAATTAATAAATAAAATAATATACATGTATTAGGATATATGTGACTATAAATGTTATAGTATGTGTATTCAATTTTAAAATAAATACAAATAAATTAAATAAATTGTTAATTAATTAATTAATTAAATAAGATTTAGTTAATAAAACTAATTTAAAATTATACATAAGAATATTATATAAGTTAAAATTATAAATTATTATACATGAATTAAACTTATATAACACGAATGTACAATAAAAGCTGGAATTGTAATAAATCCAAATTAGATTTAAGGAATAAATACATATATATAGTACGTATAGTGTGATTTCAGATATGTTTGACACTTGAATCACGAAGATATTTCATAAGAAATATATTATTCCATAAATTGATATCACTTTAATAAATATATTAAAGATTATGTGTCTTTAATATAAGTGTTGTCCTCTATCATTTATATATTAATAAATTACTTACATACTCTCTGGTTGGTAAGCAAACTCAAGCTAGAGATGTTATGTGTAGTATTATTAATATATTGATAGACGAGGTATAATAAATAAATGTATTTATTGAGCAAACTTAAGGTACATATACTATACTTACACTATCACAAAATGGTATGTATGAGTGAATAATCTCTTTAGATTTATTGAGCAAACTCAAGGTCAAAATGATACTAGGACAAAGACCATAGGTTAATTAGGAGTAGTATATGATACAATCGATAATGTGTTATCCATTGCTTATGGGTCTATGATTTGTTAAGCAAACTCAAGGACGGACTCCCAAGGCAAGTATTTGCAACCAAATTGGTCACAAGCACCCAGGAAAAGATTTCTGTAAAGAAATAAATGAAGAGAGTAAAATTAAACCGAGGAATAGGATAATTAATAGGTAGATCCAAGCAATAATTAAGAACACAGATATATAGTGGTTCGACATTGTATGCCTACGTCCACTTTGAAGATTTTCTTTATTGATTCATGAAGAGTTTGATTACAACAAAAACAATAAGGAAGAACTCGATTACAATGTAGACTCAAATAACTGGCGGTGTAAAGACCCTTAGAATGATCCACAGTGCCTATATTTATAGGGAGAGACGACAAGATATTTTGCTAAGACTTCGGCAGAAGGCTCTCTATGTCCATAAGGGCCCATAATATCGATCGGCCATGCTAACTTAAAGATTAGGATCGATCCGGCCTAATGTTGGCCTATCCTTTTTCTAGGATCTAATCGTTGTGCGATCATTCATGAAGGGTCCCACATACCCCTTGAGATTTCTCTTAAAAGATGGATTCACTCTAACTTGTAATCAAGAGATATAGATTGATTTTGGTTGAAGTTGAGTCATACACTGAATTACGTTGATCGTTATGATGGATCGATATGAACGATCAGACAATAACGATCGACCATCCTCAAACCATCACTTTGTGATATGCTATTGCTAAGATGGATCAGCAATAATGATCGATCAATAATGATCGGCCATCCTCAAGTCTCCATCTTGCAATACATGTGCGCTATGATGGGTCAGCAAGAATGATCGGTCATAACGGTCGGCCATCCTCAAACTTGCACTTTGTGACATGCGATCATTTTGTATGCTTCCCTTTTTATTTTATTGATGCTCTAAAAGTTTGAAATGGGTTGGTCTCGTAGATCTCAAGATATTGATCATTCTCTGATGATTTGAACTGTTTTATGGATCGTTTTAGATCGATTCATATAAACTCTTCATTTGTCCATAACTCAAGCATACGAACTTAACTTGACTTGAAATTTGAAATATAACTTCATGGGGCCATACCAGTTACTCCATGCTGACTGCACCTCGATTTGTAAAACTGGTCCAAATCTGATCGTTCATCGTTTGTAATACTATACGTGATTGACTCCCAAGGCTATCGATTACTTGTTCTTAACCAAGTCGATGATACCACACAGCCTTACCAAAAGACGGGATAACATTTACTTCCCAAAGTACGTTTTGTATTATACATGACATGCTTTGAATCATTGCAAACTTGAACCGTTTTTAAACAAAAACCATCTGGTTCATCAATAGTCGCTATCCTTCCGTCAGGTTGTCTTCTTGTCGATTGTCGTAGTTTCCTTATTCGTCGTGATGGATGCTCAATTTCCAGTAGCGTAGACACGGGATCACAGCTTGTTAACAATCATATTATTTATATATATAAATATGTATATACAACTCTGCTATGCTTAGAAAGAAAATATTAAATCATTCATGATTAGGGAAACGGTCGGCATATGGCTTGAAAATGGATCGGTCGGCAAAAAGCTTGGAGGTATAATCTATGGACGTGGGACGATCGGTTAAGTCCTTCAGACTGAAAATGATCGGCATAGAGTTTTGATCGAAAACGATCAGCATATATCTCTCCTATATAAGCTCCTTTATTTAGTCGTTCTATTTCATTCGATCTCATACCTCCTTTCTAAGGGAAAAGCAAAGTAATTTCTTCTGTTCCTTCCTACCGATCCTTCTCCTAACGCAACAGATTCACCATTCTTCTAATCGACTCGACATCCTCTTTTCTCAAATTCAAATTTAGGTAGCATGAATTTCACGTTCACTTCATAATTTTAAGGTTGAAACCTCAAAACCACGGCGACTCGATTCGTCTAAGGGATCGCCTTCTTCCTTTCTCTCTCCTCACGATCATGTGTAATGGAGATTGAGTGGTTAGAGATCAGCGAGTCGTGTCTTTAGCCGATCGTTCATTGTTAGGTTGGGCGCTTTGCATTGTGAAGCTGCTTTATGATAGATCGTCCATGGCCTTGTCCACGGCCTTTCTTGGATAATCGGTATAATGCTGGGACATTAAAGCTTGATAATAATGTACAAACGATCGGCCTCAGCTTGAGATTATAGTTCCATAAGAATAATCGACAGGAATGATTGATGGCGGATGATTGTCCTATGTTGTCTTAGGGAAACGATCGGCTATACCAAAATGTTGGAACGATCGGCATATGCCTGAACGATCGGTATGAACCACACATGAACAACCTCCGCTTCTTATAAAATGGAACAAAAATATGGAAACTTGAACTAAGTGACGAGCTCCAGTCTTTCACACTTGGTTAAACATTAAAACTTATGTACGACTTGTATATGACATGAACTTCATGATTGGTAGCAAATTGCCTTAAAACAAATGACATGAACTAGCGCCTTTAACTATTATGTCAAAACTCATCTATAACTTAGACACCAACAAACTTTTGCTGGTTAACGATCATCTGTGAAACTCAAGCTGTATCATTCCCTGGTAACACGCATGGAAAGTTGAGACGACCAGCAATGACGGTCTCCCTAGCCAAATCTCTAGGTTTTGTCATTTTTTTTCTATCTTCAGTCTTGCATAATTTATTGCTATATTGAATATCACTTTATCGCATTGCATTTGCACTCACTATGCACTGGGGGGTAAAGGTTATTTCTTCTAATTATGATTTTTACTAAGTTTAATAGCAATGGGATCTAGACGCTCCAGGCGCTCAGCGACTATGCCAGCCGGACCATCTTCCTAGAAAAACAACTCTGACGTAGCGTTTAGTTCGGCAATTGACTCCGATAATCTGCCGTCCAGTCATGATTCAGAATAGCCTGAAGGTTCGAGCCCTCAACTTGACCTTTCTGAAACCGTCCCAATCTTTCCCTTGGAGATTATTGATCCTGCACCCAATACTCTAAAGGATGTAGTTATCCTCGAGAATCCTCTTGATTCAGTGGCTTTAAAAATTAAGGAAGACGCTCTCCAGGGAATTTGCGTAAGGCCCGAAATTATTTTCGACAACATGTTGGTTCCGTCGTGAAATAATAGGGCTTACAGACCTCTTGAAGGGTATACAACATGTAACAAGTTTATGTGTTGGGCGGGATGCATCCCGCCTTTCAACTCATATATCTGGGAGATCCTACATTATCTAAGGATAGCTCCAATGCAACTCCATCCAAATGGTTACGCGCTCCTTAATTGTACTTATATGGTATTTATGGAGTTCCTATACCGTCCTCCCACTATAGAAGATATCCGATTTATTGTTATCTTTAAATGACGGACATGGAGTCTTTCATTCACATTTCTTGAGTCGGCAAAGAGATGCCAAATTCTAACCGGCATGTGGAACAAACTAAGTGCCTTCAAGAGCGAATGGTTCTTTGTTCGCTGCCAGCTTGGTTTCGCTCGACAATGGCTAGACAGATGTAAGTGCTACCTACCAATTTCATGGTAACATAGGGAAATAATATTCAAGTTGCCCTTTTGACGATGTTAATCATTTACAGGTGTCGTTACTCGGCCTAGCGGTGATATTTATGAAAATGCTCCATCAGAGGATAGGAATATCGAATATTTGCTCAGGGACGAGCACCTCAACACTTTTGGTTTCATAGAGGAGGGCCTAAGCGTGGGGATAACTAAATCTGCCTAAACGGTAAGGATAAGGTCATGGCACTACAACAAAAAGATCCTTTAATAGCGTTTAAAAAACACTATAAAAGGCTTTTATAGTGATTTTATAAATGTTGTAAATCAACAAGTTGTAATAAGTCAATGACCTATTATTGCAACATGAAAAATGCTACAAAAAACACATCTTTTATAGCCTTTTCAAATGCTGTAAAAGGCCTTATTATTAGCGTTCTTAAAACGCTATAAAAAAAATCTTTATTATAATGACATGTTGGTGTACAATGGTCAGAAAACGCTACTATTAACTGTAATAGCATTTCATAAACGCAATAATAGGCTTTAACCGTGTTTTAAAAACGCTATCAAATCCTTTAACAGCGTTTTAAAAATCATTTTTGCAGTACGTACATATCCATTATCACAATATAATCAACAAAATTTACATAAACACAATGTATTATTTCACACAATCATATAGATCACATTACACGAAGTATAACTAACTATTCAACATTCACATAGAATAATGCATAATGTTTCTTAATATTTAATGAACATTACATTAAAAGTGTAAATAATACAAGTGAAAAAAGATCGTACTACACATGACGATTAAATGTGCAAACCAAAAAAGTTATTACTTCAAAAGAACTTCAAATCGCTAATATACCACAACATGTTGCCATTTGTATGCAACATAGATGGGTAATTACCTATGAAAAAGAAATTCAACAATTAGCAATTATAACTATACATACATACATATATGTGTGTGTGAAACTTAATTATATAAATTTAATTAATTTATATGGAACTTAATTAATTTATATGAAACTTGATTAACTTAGTTAATTTTATAGAATTAAATTGATTTATATAAACTTTAGTTAATTTTATAAAATTTAGTAAATTTATATAATCATATGAAAACGATATAAATAACATATGGAATTTCCTGAAATGGATGTAAATTTTGTTTAAAATACTTTGTTCAACGATTGCATGTATATTGTTATAAATTTATTAATTTTTATAAAAGTTAATTAAATTTTATAAACTTATTTAACTTTAAAAAAACAGTTAGCTTATTTAATTATTATAAAACTTAATTAACTTAGTTACTTATTTTAAACTTAGTCAATTTGTTGTTGTTGTTGTTGTTATATTATTAATTTTAAACTTGGTCAATTTTTATAACAATTGAACAAAGATTTCAAAACGGAAAACATGATTTTTATAAAACTAATTTTTATAAAACTTAATTAAATTTTATAAACTTATTTAATTTTAAAAAACGGTTAGTTTATTTAATTATTATAAAACTTAATTAACTTAGTTACTTATTTTAAACTTAGTTAATTTATTATTATTATTATATTATTTTATTACTACTACTATTATTATATTATATTATATTGTTATTCTTCTTTTAAATTTAATTAATTTTTATAAACTTGACTAATTTTTATAAAACTTAGTTAATTTTTATAAAAACTAGATTAATTTTTAGAACTTAGTCGACTTTTATAACAATTTAACAAAGATTTCAAAATAAAGAACATGATTTTTATAAAACTTAGTTAAATTTTAGTTAATTTTTATATAACTTGGTTAAATTTTATAAGAATTGGTTAATTTTTATAAACTTTTAGTTAATCTAGTTAAATTTGTATAAAACTTGATAAGGTAGTTAACTTTTATAAAAATTAGTTAACTTTTATAAGTAAATTTTTTAAATTTTAATTATTTTTTATATAACTTAATTATCTTAGTTAAATTTTTATACTTAGTTAATTTTTAGAAATTTATTTAAATTTTATTAATATTTAGATATTAATTTAATTTTATAAAACTTAGTTAATTTTTAGAAAATTATTTAATTTTTATAAAACTTGGTTAACTTAGTTAATTCTTATAAACTTTGTGGATTTATATAAACTTATCGGATTTCATGAATTTTGGATAGCACCTCCTTTGCGCGTTTAGTGCTTTCCCACACACCCCAATACAATATACATTTACACGATCAAAACAAGATCGGATTTATATCATATATAACAGAATATACTTCATAACAACGTACACATTCAAATGCATAAAAACATACCTTTTATTAACATCTTTAGCTAGCAATCTTCCATGTAGCAAAGGAATGTTTTGTGTACCTATATAGCAAAGTTAAAGGAATAATTAGGGTGCAAATCTACAAAATAGTTAAGAACAGACCTAAGGCTCAGCAGCAGTACAAATCACCATGCCAACACTTGGATATGTAGCTTTGGAACTCACCAAGGATAAAGCTATATTCAAAAAGGAGCATATGGAGTTAACAAAAAAGTTCAAGATGTAAGTAGTGAAAATATATAAACTTAAACAATGAGCGATGCGCTCCACTGAATCATTGCTATTACCATGAATACCTAAATAGAGAAACATCTTGAACTCTAAGAAATTCAATTCAGATCAAAACAATTCAACCAACTTGACTTGGTGAGCCCAAATAGGTTTGATGTACCCAGGTAAGATTTACGTGGCTCCTAAGGTGACCAACTGATTCTCTCACTCATTCTATGTTAACAAACTAGGTAGTTCAAAAGGACATTAAGAAAAAAATTGTTAGATTTAAAGAAGGCAAAAAATTTCTTATGTGTTGTATCAATAACTGCAGCTACAAATATTGTGGTTGCAATGAAATACAAAAAGGGAACAGTTGTTAGTTAATTGAGTGATTGTATCTAGTTCCTGATAATGATGTAGAATTATCAAAATAAAAAATGCTTATATAATCACACTTATTTGTCAGACCTGTTCACTCCATCCTTATAATGAAGAGCAATTTACAGAGAGTGGATTGGATAACAGCAAGGCAATGGTTGCAAATCAACAATTACAGTCAAGAGTGATTTCACAAAAGGAGTCTTTTAATATCCTTTATAATATCATTCTTCAGAACTATCCCATTACTGATCATCAGAAAATACAACCTTCATCAATTCAGTCTACATCAGATGAGACTATTCTCAAACAATTAAATAATTCAAATCAGGACAACAAGATATGCAAGTGATGAACACGATGAGGTGGAAAAAATATTACTTGGATAATTTTACCTTTACACTTAATATTCGCTAACTTATTGTTGACCTAAACTATGATAATTTATTGTTACAGTTATTTGGAGCAAGTTGCCAAGCAAAATACTCACCAATGGTATAAACATTTTTATGATTATAGTTTTTTACTTTTTACTATTTTATTACCAATACAGTGACAACCTCGATAGATGACCTTTCAAAGATTAAGTATCACAAGTTTTGATACTTCCAATCATCCTCGTCTATCCAAGCTTAGGATGTCAGGCCTATGCTTTTCTTACTTGATCGTGGAACTCTAGCCAAAGTTCTACAGCCTATCAACATCTATCCACATCTTTTTCAATTAAAACAAATAACAATAAGTATTTGTTTAATTAAGGAGTTTTAACCTTTAAAAGTATCATGAGCATTTAATCCATTGAAGTATATAATATCATTAGTACATCTTTGATTTTGAACTGCATTGCACTCTCCTTTGTGAACAAATACCTACATTATCCATTTCTCTAACATAAGACTTATTATCAATATCCAATGCAAGAACTTTGAACTAATTATTACATTCAATACCGAAAACAGTAAACTTAGTTCCCTTAGTTTTATGATAAATATTAGTATTAAAACCCTTATCACCACTAACTAAATCTGTCGAATTATCCTTCAAGACAAGCTCTTCCTTCTTCAACTTAATTATATCATTTGAAATCCCATTTAAAATTAACTTTTTACAACTGATATTCTTTAGAGAATTCATATATTTTGAAATTTCAAAGGATAAAATCAACTTATTCATGGTATTAGCAAACTTTATATCTTTGGATAAAGACTCAGAAATTTCCATAGTACTGCCATTGTTCATTTATCTTGGAGTATAGCCTGATTACATGAGCCAATTTTGGACTAATATGCTGACATAGCAGTGAAATTGAAAGAGTCAGCTGAGCTACCTCCCGGAGAAAATATATGCCTTCCAACAGATAAAAAAGCAAAATATGATTGCTTTTAAATAAAGCAAAAAATACTTTTTAAAACAAGTTAATATTTACTTATCTAAGTTCACTACATTTTTTTCCTAATAAAATAAGCATATCTTAAGCTGTCATAGTACTCCTAATGGCTTCATAGGACACAAACTTTGATCACTTCTCATTTTCACACAAACTATATTAATATTAGTGTACATAGTGGCTTTAATTGCTATGCTATAACTTAATGAGCAATATTCTATTTCCTAATTGCAATAGATCAGCTTGAAAGAAAGAAGTGAAAGCAACATCCAATAAATAATTTTCTAGGCGGCACAGTGTAACTTTGTTTATTTCAGTCATCATATACACGTAAGAAATTAGTAGCTATGTGAAATATAATATTCATATGAATCTTAAGATCTCAAATTCATATAATAATAATTATTTTTTATGTAATTCAGGCAGTTGAATTTCTTGCATTTATCTAGACTATAACCTGAAGTGGGCTTTAAATAATGAGCAAATTTCGACTGCTATTTAGTACAAAAGAATAAGTTAAGCCACTTCATTTATTTGTCCACTAATTTATACATACATTAAAGTTTCCTGCAACATTAAAATGTTTAATTTAGCAAAATTTACATTAAAATATAATATCATTGACCGTTCTTTCTTAGATAGAACGTTCAAGGCAAAACGGTCAATAAATTTATTTTAGTTTTCAAATCTTCCATGGATCATGGCCATTACACTAATGGCCTTTATCCAATAAAGCATTATAACAGATTCAATATAATATCATACATTATTAGTTAAGCTCGTTAGACCTTTGATTTAATGGCTGGCGTTATACTACACTAGTTGAAAACCAAAAATGAAGATCCTACAGCTACTAACATAGAGAGGTAACAATGCTCTAACAAGTATAAAAAGGAAAGTTGAAATACAAAGCCAGGCTGACAAGCCTGAAAAAACAATGGATATTGTGTTGATACAAGATACACTTTCATAGAACATAAATTTAGATACTATGTAGATTCTACATTTTTTGCAACTATACAGATATCAAATAGGAAAGGTTGAAGCTATTAATCATTACATAACCGTACATAATAGATAAGTTTTATGATATCATTACCAACCAATATTCTATAAAAGATGGGCATTTTATCCTTTTACAATTGGTGATGAGGAATTGATGGCATGGCTTCTGGAGAACTAGTGTGTGTCAGTTTCTTTGTTGGTCAAACTTCATGTCAACCAATACCATGAAGTTACTAATTCTAATACTTATAGATAATAGAAACTAGTTTTAATTTTAAATGCAAAAACTGAGAATATATTCTGTGTCCTTAATTTTTAGCAGGCCATCTCCCTTATCTATCCGTAGATGACTGAGTAACATGTACTTCTACTCAAATAAAATGTAAAAACATAAGCACAAGAGCAAGAAAAAATGTAACTGTGAGTATATACCCGGGATAACAGAAGCCTTGTCATAAGTCTTTGGAGAAACATCATCTCGTAGAACAACCTTAATCTGTAATTTAGGTAAAGATTAAATTTGAATCAAATTGATCAAAATCATAAATAAAAATTGTACAAACAAATCACTTGTGGGAAGCCATCTGAATACTGCAAGGCAAAATATGTTTCACTAAGGGCCTCGATGAACTCAGTCACCACAGCTGCAAAAAATGTAGGACAAATGAAACTTGCTACTAGTGAACTTCTTAACAAACATGATAGTAAAGCTAAACAAATGAGGTGATCCAACCCAAGCTTCTATTATAAATGCTACATAAAGAGCATTTAAAATTGGAAATGACAATCAAGGAAGAAACTGAACCTATATATCACTAGGATTAATAATATTCAGTATTTCATTGTCTGTACATATCAGTGAGATTAATGACATTTAACCATGGAAGATTAAACTAAAACCAATTTAGACTTACCTGGCCAGTAATAACTTCATTGACCGTTCTATCTTGAACAAGCTTAAGCATAACTTCAATTTACTCCGATACACCATCAATATGGACCGTTCGCTCTAGTTCAACATTGACGCGGAAAGCCGTGGACTAGGGACATGCAACTGAGCTCGTCAAGGTGATCGGCAGAGTTGGAGCAGCTGTTATCGACGGTTGCGTTAGGGCAAGATTTGGTTTGGTCGAAGTTTGGTATCGAAGGAGCTGTTCATCGAAGCTGAGGAATTGGAGCTTCAACAAGTTAGGTAAGAGAAGAAAAGTGAGAAAAGTGCCATTAGATCTTAAGCAAAGTTTATGAACTTTTGAAGTGAAGACGAGCTCGTAATTTAGTGTTTTGAAAGTGAAAAGAGGGAAGCATGGCAGAATAGGAATTTTGAGAGAGAGGGAGAGGAAAAAATGTACCACCAGAATTTTCTTTTCGTTACTAACAGCGTGAATATGGAGTTATAATTTAACCTAAATGACCATACCCAATTGTTCATGTCATGTTCTGATGCAATCAACCCTTGCTATGAATAGTTCATTTTCTTGTAGTGTGGGTTGCAATCGGTCAAAGAGATAGTCAATCCGGCCCCGTGGTGCTCCCAGCCATGAGTTCCCAAGAATTTGCTGATATTTATACTGGAGGACATGGTGGCGAGGCACTTGGTCATAATGAGGATAAATCTGATCTTGAGGTCAACGTCGGATCTTCGCAAGTCTCATAATCCCCAGTCGCGGACAAGTCAAAAAAGAAAACATTCGTACATAAGCTTCCAAGAAGTCACCTCTCCGATCAATCCAAGTCCTGGATGGTCCAGAAGATTGCTCAAGATGAACCTTCCTCCCAACCGTCGGAACGTTTGAATATAAAACTAGATCCCTTATTGGGTTTACCAATTCCACCTAATCTCGATGCCTTCCATTTTATTGACGTGAGCATTAGAGGGTCACAGTCGTCCATAAGAATTGGCTCGGAGATCCCTACTTTCGGGAGAGAGGTTACACGGATGAGCAAAGCTCCCGGACCTAGTCTGTGAGGGGGTTACACTAGGACACATACATACACTTGCACTATTCAACGTGGCACTGTACTTGTCTTGTACTCTCTAATGCTCAAAGTTGATTGATATTTGTTTTCTTTTGCAAAAATGATGGTGAGGAAGAGGAACATGTTCGACTCTCTTCGGGACATACATCATCAATCGTCGGGTTCGCGTTCCAGCTCCTATCGCGGTAGTCAAGATTACTATGATTCTAGATATCGTCCCAGCCACGATCGGGGTTACCAAGAAAGCGACGACAGAGACAGGCCAGCTCAGGATAAACATAGGTCGAGATCGAGATCTCATCCTCCAAAAGGTCCTGAAAGATCAGTTGACTGTAGGGACCTGCCCATTGATCCCCCTCATGGTCCTTCTACCATTCCATAGCCTCCACAACCCTTGATTCCATCTCATTCTCAATGGCCGAGCGATCGCCGCCGCCATGGAGAATACAATATTGCCAACAAACCTGGAAAAGAAAGTACCGAAGTCGAAGCTGCTACTAAAGACCCTACAATCGATCATACTGCTCGTATGGCATAACTTCGTGAAGAATTTCCGAATTTATGCTTTGAAGGATATTATTTTCCTTCTAATTTTAAGAGGGTTCCGGATCATATTCTAAAGAGGACCATTGATTGCGTCACTAACATTCACATGAAATATCGGGAGTGGTTGAAGGCAGCAGAAAAAATGTTGAAAGTTTCCTTCAAGCGTGCAGCAGAGATCGAAAAGCTAAAACGCCAAGAGGCTCAGGACAAAATAATCATCGACACTTCGACAAACGAGCTGGAAACCACTAGAACCTCTATATCAGAAGCCAAGGAAAAAGCTAAAGCTGCTATGAAATCCATGGAAGAGATGAAATCTGGCCATCTTGATATGGTCCAAGTATTGCATCATCGAAATCGGAAGATTGCGCTTGAGCAAGATACAGGTCGAAATAATGAGTCTGCAGCCCTGAAGGAAATAGCTAATCTTAAGGCCAAACAAGATGCAAATAAAGAAAAAGATGATGCTTAGGACTCTTGCTATGAGCTGGTACACGTCAGACTTGAGAAGGACACGGCTGTTGAAAAGGCCAAAAATGTCACAAGGTGAAACGAAAGCTGCTAAGGACAAAGTCAGGGAAGAAATAATGAATGATAGCAAGTTGTGATGCCCCACCCTGAGACCAACATTAACAAATAGTATTTTTGGGTAATACTGTCTGCTAATGTGTATAATAGGGCTGGTTAGGAGCGACCATCTACAGCTTTGTCTTAAACATCTATTAAATACATCGATTAATGCCCTAATTTTTTTCTATCTCAAGTGGATCGACATATCTAATAAATGCTTGATACAAAACTATATGTGGCTAATAGATCTATGAGAACAAAATACAACAACTAAAATGTACATCACATCACAGAACAGCAAACAACAGATATATACATATATACAGATACATCCCCAATACAATACAAAATGATACATCATAAGTGGTTCGAAACCACACTATATACAACGAGTCAAAATAATATACGTATCAGCGTCAAGCAAAAAGACTACAACAACAAAAGGTGATAGATAGATATCCAAGTGGAAGCATTTAAGTAAAGCTAAGTCCAAAAGCAAGTACCTAACCTGAAATAACTCGGTCTGACCCGAGTATAAAATACACGGGTCAGTCTAGCTAAAACAATCAGTTTAATAGGATAAACGATAATATAATGCATGAGGATAAGGGTGATAATTCTTCTCAAATGAGAAGAAATAATTCTAAGTTCATGTGATTACTTCAAGCGATGAGGTGGTATCACTAAACAAATATATAATCTCAAAGAGATAAACTCCATAACAAAAGCACTAAACATAGCATGCCTTATATCATCGGCATATCCCAAAACAACAATAATGGTTTAGAGTAACCAAAACTCCTAAATAGGAGGAATCTCGAAACCCACCATAACGGCAATCTCAAATGCATTCCCAAAAGTGAAATCTCAATCTCAAAAATACGCCATAAAGGCAATTATATATATCTCCAAAATAGGAGAATATAAATCTCAAATAAACGCCAAGTGTTGGCAACTCAAATCCCAAATATAGAACTCAAAGGAGTTCAAATTTCCAAAGATGTAATCACCATATATATGATATCTCAAACGGCTCAAATGGCCAATAATGTAAAAAGGCGATACCCTTGGGAAACCATAGAATTAATCGAGCAATCTTATCTTAGTTTTCTATCATCTTGAGTTGAGAGTGAGAAATTTTTAAAAACTCGAGCCTGTTTATCTTTCTTTTGCTTGATGAAATAATCATGTTGAATACAATTCCTCCTTAGAAATTGCGAGACGCAATTTTTATAAGGGGGAGTTTGTAACAATCATGGTATTAGTGATTACTTGTAAATATTAAATTATAACAGTGGTTATAATTTAATATTGTGAATTAAAATAAATTGGAGATTTAAATTGTGTATTTTAATAAAAAAATGGATTTTGGAAATAAATGTGAAAATAAAGTTTGAAAACTTTATTTTGTTTATTTGTGAGAATAATGGGTGACATATGATTTTATTTCAGAAAAATGCAATAATTCTTGTAATTATTGCCAAACACTTCTTTTAATAATTTTTAAAGGAGTATTTGATTTTAAAATGTGTTTATTATAAATAAAAAGATGAAATGTGGTTTAAAAATAAGTTTTGGTTATAAAAATTGAGTTTAAAATGGTTTGGTGTATTTTATGTGACAAGAAAACAATTTTTGTATAAATTGTTATGTTAAAAATGGTGTTTCGAGGTAAAAGGTGTAAATTGTGATATTTATATAAAAATCAGATTTTATTATTAAAAATAGATTTTATAGATAAAATAAATTTTTTTATTGAGAAAACAATTTTGCTTACACACTTATGTTGTATAAGTTTTATTTGGTTTTTAAAATAAGAAAATATGTGTTTATATTGTTAAAATAGGTGAAAATGTTCATTACTTATGAATTTTCACTAAGTATAGGATTGGGCTAATGGGTATAGGGTTTTGATCCATTTACCTAATCTAGAATTATCAGGAAAGGAGAAAAAAGTTAGCTGTACGTTGTTTTCTCTCTACTCACTTTCTTCTTCTCAAACAATTTACAGTAAAAAGAAAATCCATGGCCACCTCTTTTCAAAATTAAATTTTTCTTCAAATCTTGCTGAAATAAAAGAGAAAATCATCAAAACAAAAATAAGAGAAGGTAATCAAATCCAATACTTAGCATATTTTATCAAAAATCTTGAGTTTGATCATGAAATTGTCTGTAACTTGTTTCTTCTTTACTACATGTTCAATTTTCAACATTTACAGGTTCTTGAAGGCCCTCTCAGTTCTTCCCCAAAAGCTTCAATCTTCATTAGCTAATTGGTGTTAATTTTTGCTATTTTCCAAGGTGAGTTACTGCTCATAAATGCTAGCTGAAGCAAAAGCTTCAAAATGCCAAAATCTAAGCAAAAGTAACTTTAGTATATTGATTTTCTGCTCATGTTTTGTTTCTGTGAAAACTGAGATTGGGTGTCACTTGGCATGTCATGTTCTCCTAATTCCAGCAACGAAATGTTGCCGGATTTTCTTCAGTTGATAGTCCATGTGTTGTTGTATAAGTGTGCAAAATTTCATAGCAAAACTCTTTCGTTTGATACCTGAAAACTTTGCTGCAAAATCAATATGAACCCAGATTTTTGGCTGTACACATTTATATTTTCTAAGTTGCTGCAAACATGACCCGAGTTCATGTTTGAGACAGTATATCCTTTTCATTTCCTATCGGAATTCATTGATTCTTTTTTTATTTGAAAGTGGAAGTTTTATAATATGCGCATACCAATTTTAAATTCAATCAGAGGTCGTTTGGTCCTCTATTTCATTTATGTAAGTTGAACCCGAGATGGTTTTCAGACCTGGACATATTTCTGTTTTTTGAGCTACTGCAAACATGGCCCGAGTCCATGTTTGAGACAGCGTATTTTTTCATTTCCTATCGGAATTCATTGATTCTTTTTTTATTTAAAAGTTCAAGTTTTCTACTATGCGCATACCAATTTTTAGTTCAATCAGAGGTCGTTTGGTCCTCTATTTCATGCCTGTAAGAACCCGAGATGGTTTTCAGACCTGGGCATATTTCCTTTTTCTGAGCTACTGCAAACATGGCCTGAGTCCATGTTTGAGACAGCGTATTATTTCATTTCCTGTCAGAATTCATTGATTCTTTTTTTATTTGAAAGTTGAAGTTTTCTACTATATGCAACTATTTTCAGTTCAATCAGAGGTCGTTTGGTCACCTGTCTCATGTCTGTAAGTTGAACCCGAGAGGGTTTTCAGACCTGGGCAGAATTCAACATGGCCTGAATCCATTTGAAATTTCATATCTTTAGCATTTCATATCGGAATTCAGTGAATCATTTTCCAGTTCATAGATAAATTTTTCTACTTTGTGTATATCAAATTTCAGACCATTCCGAGGTCATTACGCCATTCAAATTATGTCTGAAAGTTGAACCCGGAGATAATTTCAGACCTGGGTATTGTTTTTGCCTATGCATTTTTTGTGTGTTCCGCCTTCTTTGTCCGACTTTTGACTTCTACTTCATGTTTTTGTGATATTTCTGAACTGTTTTGAAGGCTACGATGCCTATCAATAGGCTAGCCAAGATTTTGGAGAATTTGAGATTCAAATTGAATCATTTTTTAAATGAATTCGAGTGTCGGTTTTGAGTATTTTTCGATGTTTTCTTTGATTTCGAGCACGGGTTATTCCAAACGAATTTGAAATAATTTTTAAAATAACTTGGCTTTTGAAATAATTATTATTTAATAGTTTCAATTATTTCCAAGTTATAAAAACTATATATTCTATATAATAAAGGAATTTTCAAAGGTCGTTTTCAAAAACGATTTCGAAAAATTGTTTTAAAAACTTGTTTTCTCAAATAAATTATTTTATATATAAAATATACGTTTTTGCATTATTCGAGCGAATGAGAAGAAGAATTAAATGGTTTGGTAAAACACGTGGTGTCACGACCCGCAAATCCGTACCCTTGATTAAACACTAATCTCCATTGATTAACTCAAGATGCACGGAAATACGAAGCATGAGGGTTTTAAAAGAAGAAAGAGGTAGAAGAAGAAGATAGAAGAAAAGAGAAGAGAAGAAAGAAGAACAACAGAACAACATCAGAAACAGAAACAATATCAGAATCTCACATTTCGCAGCGGAACAATATATAATAGATAATCACTAGCCTTTTAAAACAAAGAACTATATCAGTTTTTATACATACATCAATCAGAGTCAATATACAACAATGGACAGTAATATAAACTTGTCCTCATACAGAATACACAGCGGAATAAATAAAAAAGTACGTATGTACGTTTCGCCATCCAGCTTGCTTCCAAAGCTCCAGAATATCCTAATAACATAACTCTAGACTGCCCGTGTGGAAATTGGTGGGCACCCAGAGTTTAGAAGGGAAACAATAAACTCCGAGACAGTCATGGTGACTGGTGTGAGATCGTAAAACAGTTTTTTTTTAACAACAAAATAATTTTAAAATAGATTCGCAATGCTTTTGGAAAATGAAACTACCATAAGACCTCCCACCACACACACAATGCAAACGCAGAATTGGAGGAGATTTCTTCTTATGATAGTCAAAGATGCTTACTACGCAAAATCAAATCCTTTTTGATATTATTATTAGTGCATAGTGTAGAAAACATTTCGAAAGTAGAATATAAATCTTAGCCAGCATAGACATTTCGAACTATGCCTACTATAGCTACCATCCAAACAGTGGGGCGCCACCATAAGTGAATGATAGGTTCTACAACTAAAACCGTACAAGGCTCGTATTGTTTCTTTGGATTTCCAACAAATGGTCAGGCCAAGGAACTTCCCATTGCCACGAAGGAACGCCTCTGGAATGACGTCCCAAGAACCTAACCGGATCTCTGCCAAATAGGTAACTACTGACACGCGTATGCCATCCCCCAATCGTAACCGATCTTCCCGAGGATCTCTGCCAAATAGGTAACTACTGACATGCGTATGCCATCCCCCGATCGTAACCGATCTTCCCGAGGATCCCCGATTTCCAACAACCACATAATAATAATAATGCAGTAACCACATAGGTTAAGTATCTGGGCTCCATACCATGATACCACCTCTATCCAGAAGGAATGACATACACTAAGGGGCGCTACTCCCTAGAACCTTGCCGCATCCTTCCTGTTTTGACCATTTCCGGGGTGTGAGGCTCGACGAAGTCTCGTCCACAAAGCTACGCTTTTCAAAAGCCATGCTTCGGGTCAAACAAATGATCAACCTATGATCACAAAGATATAAGATCAAACAAATGATCATATCGCAAATGATCAAACACTGATCATTTCACAGCAACACTCAGTATGCCACGTTACCAAATTGGGAGTATATCGCTGATAAATTTCAACTACATAACCTCTGAGCTCGTACGTCTCAGAGAAGGGTGTTAAGCTAAGAGAATAAATTCTCCGCCACCAACAGAAATGTATTTGAAAGAAATCAGCTTTAAATCTCAATTTGTAACGTCAGACATACAATCCATACAAGTCTGTTCCGGGATCGAACAGAACCGAAGGCACTTCTCACGAAGCCCTTGCATTTCCAGATAATTTTCTAATCACGTCTGAACTTCCCGTCACTAAGGGTGATAAAACCTCTAAATCGGAGATCAGCCGATGTAGAGTAACTCGACGGTAATCCTTACGTTTTCAAAAATATCCGGTCTTCAACACCGGTCATCAAATGCGATCCATATACGACGTATCACATATTCGGAATGGGTTATACGACCCCATGGTCCTTTCCCGGCTAACCCGAATAGTGAGCGATTATTCAAAAATAAGTGTGGCATTCAAATTCATCCAATTCACAACAAATACCTATCTAAAGGTAATTATTGATAGTCGGTTATTTAACTATCAATAAAGATGCGCAACATCATCAGATTCCAAATAATTTTCCAAATTATTTAATTTCCAAAAATATCTTTACAAGATATAAAATTTCCACGCTTAAATAAAAATAAATCAACGTTTATTTTTTTCTAAACAATTTCCATTTCCTTTTATAAATTCCATAGTGAATTTATATTTTTCAAATATCTACTGATATACGATCTTCAAATCGATTTCAAGTATTCAATTTCAATTTATCTTTAAGAAGATAAATTCTTAAACGTTTCATTTCATATTGGAAAAGTATTTCCTTACTTACTTAATAATAAGTATTTCACAAATCTTTTATTTTCAACATTTGAAAATGTTCAATATACTTAAATCAAATTTAAGTATAAATTCATTCTTTAAGGAAATCATTTACTATAACAACATTTATTTGAGTTAAAACGAATGTTACGTAAAACATCGTTACGACGACTCAAAATCACTAGTATAGGGATTCGGAATTAAGATAGATATATAAATCCCAATACTAGATGAAAACATTTCCTTTCGGAAATCATTTACTATAACAACAGTGTTATAGTCCACCATTTCCTTATTGCTCGAAAACGTCTATTTCAACAATGAACGTTGAAATCTATGTATTCGATATTTAACATATTTTAAAACATCGTTAAATCAATTGACTTCATTTTTTTTATATCACTTCTCCAAAACATATCCATTTTACTTAACAATATATTCACTGTCCAAAATCGTGAATATACTTCACTAACCACATTTCAATATTTTCTACACATTTTATTTCAAGAATTATCCACTATCCAAAATCGTGAATAAAATTCCCTTAATAACCTTCTATATTAAATTCATCAAATTTGATTGATTTTCGGATTTATAAAACAACGTTTATAAATTCCATTTCTATTTCTATAACAACTTCGATTTAAATAAATCTCCTTTATTAACTTCTATAATTCACCTATCAAAACAAGTGATTTCGGATTTATAAACAACGTTTATAAATTTCAATTCTATTTTTAAAAACTTCAATTTATAAATCTCCTTTGTTAACTAATTCAATTCCTAACTCAATTTTTATACCAAAAATCCATATTATAAGTTAAATACTTATAATTCATTTATTTTACAAAATCGTTTCCATTCATAAGTTCACAATTTATAAATTTCATTCACTTATAAATTCTTAAAAATTCATTTTAATGCTTATAAAAACTCGTTTTATAATCCCAATGTTTTAAAGTTATAAATATCAATTTTGTACATCTTTTACATAAACCGTTTATAATATTTTAAAATTCTCAATTTAAACCATTTTATAAATTTCTTAACTTTTATTTCAAAAATCACCTTTCGGTTATATTTCACAAAAATTATAATTTTCATAACTTTAAATTTATAACATTTATTTATTTAAGATAAATAAATTAAAAATTAAATAAAATGTATCCTTTCCAAAAATCACTTTAAAAATCTCTTTTAAAATCATCATCGTTATTTTTAAACTTTCAAAATTGGATCCGATGATGCAACGCATCAATTAGTCCATCACAACATTCAATATCATATGTCAATGTGATAATCAACCAATATCACAATATCTGTAAATAAATAATTACTGGTGAGGAATCCAGTTGGATCCCTCCAACCTGTTTCCCTGCATCCACAGACGTTAGCACAATACCCATTCCACTTCGAGGTGGAATATCGCGGTATATAGGTTTTATAAAAATCATCCGCTTACTAACGGTGCAATAGGGTCTCATCCGCTATACGAGGCGGGAAATCAATCAATCCAATATATACATATGCCAATATGTATATATTGCTACATATATAGATATATCCTACTATATCTAATATCACATCCAAATAGCAATCATCAATCAATCAATAACTGTAAAATCAATTTTCATTTGAGTGAGAAAAATCTCACCTTAGCTTTTTAATTTGCAATCCATTTCCATTCCAGATTGTTTTCTCCATTTTTTTAACCTCACTGTCGATTTTGAAACCACGACCTGCTCGCCGCTGCCACCGCATCGCGATCCCTCAAATCGAACGATGACGACGAAACCCCCAAATCAAGTCGCGAATCCCAACAGCCCTTCACCCAAACCCTAGACTCCATCTCGAATCGCGATGCTCGAGTTCGAGCAACCACGATTGTCGCCATCACCGAAATTGAGCTCGAGCTCACCACTGCTCGAATCCACGAACCCATCGATCGCCGGCCTCTGCTTGAATGCGCCTCCTCCATGATTCCTGCTCGTCTCCACCTTTCCCTCGCACGTTGACCTGGCGTGAGCTTCGCAAACAACACTGCCTCGCGATCGAACTCGAGTTCGATACTTCCAAAACCCTAGCACCCTGCGATCTAGAACTCGCGATTTACATATACAGTTTTTTCTCTCTCACGAATTGATTTTTGAAACGAAGGGAGGGAGCTTGGTTTGTTTTCGAATGGAAGGAGAGTCACGCTTCTAAGTTTGAACGTGAATTTGAGAACGAAGCGGCCATTTTTTATTTGACTACGAGATTTAAACGAGGCTTCGGCCATTGATTGTTTTTCTCGTTTGTGAAAATTTGTTTAGAACAGACGAAGGAAGAGGGGATTTAAAATTGATTAAGGCATGCTCTGCACGATCTTCTCCCATGATTATTGGCATGCATTGAGGGAAGACTTCGTGCTGTCCTTTGACCCATTTTAAATTTAAATATAAATTGAATTCAATTTAAATTTCAATGCGTTTACCTATCGTGTGCTCACAGATCAACACCGAAAAATACGAAATTTGGAATCCGATAATAATTCGATATTACGGACCCAATGGAACTGGTTTCGTCGAATTCCGAGACTGTGCCTTGGACGGCTATTTTTAAATGTCGATTCAAACGATGTAATTTCAAAACTGAACAAACATTTCCAAATTCGATTCTGAAGTTTCAATTATCTTCAGTATTATCAATACGAATTTTAAAAGCTTTTGAAATATTTTTCTTCAATTTAAAATTGAAGATTCAATTTTTTATTCAACATTCAATAGATTAAATTTTATAATTTAATCGCCAAATTATTCTGATAATTTGAAATTCAAGTCAAAGCATCATTCAAATATTTAAAATAAATTAAATATTCTTATTTTAAATTGTTCAAAATTCTGCATCGTTACAAACTTCCCTCCTTAAAAGAATTTCGTCCCGAAATTACAAGTTAGGAAAAATGGTCCTTAACTCGTCTACTATTTTTCACAATCTAATAGTTTTATCAATTCTCAAAACAAATCTTTCTACTAAAGATTCGTTATCATTCAACTAACTTTTCAACTTCAATTACAGGTTTCAAAACAACATTGTTTTCTTAACAATTCAAATTTAAGTTTAAATTCAAATTTAAACTTTCAAAATTTTCTCAAAATTTTTCTAACACTCGAAATTTTCAAAACATTTCGCTAGCGTCTCCTTTGCGCGGCTAACACGGTACGACTACAAAACGTCCCTACGGACTCTCAGATTTCAAAAAAAAAAGAAAAGGCCAAGCGGCTAGACAAGAAATCAGCAAATCTCATATCGAAATTTAAATACTTACCTTTTGTCGAGCAATTCATATTATCTTTGAAAATCAAAATTCCAATTCCTTTATAACACCTGTATATCCTACTAGCCATAATATCTAGTTACAATATTCAAAACATTTTGCAAATTCTATTACAAAATTTTCAACACTTACTTCTTATACATTTTTACTTCACTATTGAAGTTATATCCATTATCATTCAATTTTACATTTCAAATTTCATTTGAATTTAATTCACAATTTCAATTCTATTTGGATTCAGTTTACTTTTGAATATTGAATTTATCAATTATCTTTCGTTCATAACTACATTATTTTAGATTAGTTTCAGTTACTAATTCATCACAAATCCAATTTTCTTTATTCAAATTCGGTTTCAACATTCAGTTCTAATTCCAGTTTTATCTTCATTCAATCATCACTTAGAATAATTTCAATATCACATTTACTTAAGAATTTCACTTTCATTAAATCACAATTGTAAATTTATTTATTCATTCACAATTTACTTCCATAATTCAATACTCAATTCCAATTTATTTGTTACTATTCCAAATTTATTTTCAACTTAGTAATATTTCATAATTATTTTTATATAGTATTCCATAGTCTTTTCAACTTTTTCAAAAACCATTTTGAAATCAATTCAATTTATCCTTTGAATTTCTAAAACCAAATCCAAATTTTTTCAAACAACTTCCATTTAAAACAATTTGGCAGCAATTCCTCTTTTGGAAACCCGAAAATGAATTCTAATGATGTGGCCATCATCATCGGGATTATTTTCCAGCGACCGAAAAGAGTTTAGAGCTTTCAACTTTCCAAATCTCCAAAATTTTCAAATTCTTTTCAAAACATTTCCAAATACTTCTCTGGAATTCCGTTTTAAATTTCAAATCACATTTATAATTTACATTCTCACATTTCATTTATATGTGAATTTATCTCTTAACTTTGGAGTTATGATTTCAATTTCTTTATTTAATTTTAATGATAATAATTTAATATTATTATTTCCTAACAACCAAACATCCAAAAACTATGATAATTCATAGAAAATTATTTCTTTTATATACAAAAATAGTTTTGGGTAAAATTATTTCATTTACCCTATTTAAAACAATATTGTGCCGAATTGTTCTATACAAGTGTTTAGAGATCCCTATCGATAGAGTTGTACGGACAATACCGACCAGAATCCATATACCACTCAACAAATCAATCATCACAATATAAAACAATTTTTTTATATTAACTAACAAATACGCGCTCATATTTATTATTACACTCAACTCATTCTAGAGTACTACTGACTCTATCTCTAATGAGTAACACCCAACAGAGCAGGGTTGTCGCTTAACCATATGCTCTGATACCAGCTGTCACGACCCGCAAATCCGTACCCTTGATTAAACACTAATCTCCATTGATTAACTCAAGATGCACGGAAATACGAAGCATGAGGGTTTTAAAAGAAGAAAGAGGTAGAAGAAGAAGATAGAAGAAAAGAGAAGAGAAGAAAGAAGAACAACAGAACAACATCAGAAACAGAAACAATATCAGAATCTCACATTTCGCAGCGGAACAATATATAATAGATAATCACTAGCCTTTTAAAACAAAGTATATCAGTTTTTATACATACATCAATCAGAGTCAATATACAACAATGGACAGTTATATAAACTTGTCCTCATACAGAATACACAGCGGAATAAATAAACAAGTACGTATGTACGTTTCGCCATCCAGCTTGCTTCCAAAGCTCCAGAATATCCTGATAACATAACTCTAGACTGCCCGTGTGGAAATTGGTGGGCACCCAGAGTTTAGAAGGGAAACAATAAACTCCGAGTCAATCATGGTGACTGGTGTGAGATCGTAAAACAGTTTTTTTTTTAACAACAAAATAATTTTAAAATAGATTCGCAATGCTTTTGGAAAATGAAACTACCATAAGACCTCCCACCACACACACAATGCAAACGCAGAATTGGAGGAGATTTCTTCTTATGATAGTCAAAGATGCTTACTACGCAAAATCAAATCCTTTTTGGTATTATTATTAGTGCATAGTGTAGAAAACATTTCGAAAGTAGAATATAAATCTTAGCCAGCATAGACATTTCGAACTATGCCTACTATAGCTACCATCCAAATAGTGGGGCGCCACCATAAGTGAATGATAGGTTCTACAACTAAAACCGTACAAGGCTCGTATTGTTTCTTTGGATTTCCAACAAATGGTCAGGCCAAGGAACTTCCCATTGCCACGAAGGAACGCCTCTGGAATGACGTCCCGAGAACCTAACCGGATCTCTGCCAACACAAGGCCGGGTTACCTCTGCAAAAATAGGTAACTACTGACACGCGTATGCCATCCCCCGATCGTAACCGATCTTCCCGAGGATCCCCGATTTCCAACAACCACATAATAATAATAATGCAGTAACCACATAGGTTAAGTATCTAGGCTCCATACCATGATACCACCTCTATCCAGAAGGAATGACATACACTAAGGGGCGCTACTCCCTAGAACCTTGCCGCATCCTTCCTGTTTTGACCATTTCCGGGGTGTGAGGCTCGACGAAGTCTCGTCCATAAAGCTACGCTTTTCAAAAGCCATGCTTCGGGTCAAACAAATGATCAACCTATGATCACAAAGATATAAGATCAAACAAATGATCATATCGCAAATGATCAAACACTGATCATTTCACAGCAACACTCAGTATGCCACGTTACCAAATTGGGAGTATATTGCTGATAAATTTCAACTACATAACCTCTGAGCTCGTACGTCTCAGAGAAGGGTGTTAAGCTAAGAGAATAAATTCTCCGCCACCAACAGAAATGTATTTGAAAGAAATCAGCTTTAAATCTCAATTTGTAACGTCAGACATACAATCCATACAAGTCTGTTCCGGGATCGAACAGAACCGAAGCCACTTCTCATGAAGCTCTTGCATTTCCAGATAATTTTCTAATCACGTCCGAACTTCCCGTCACTAAGGGTGATAAAACCTCTAAATCGGAGATCAGCCGCTGTAGAGTAACTCGACGGTAATCCTTCCGTTTTCAAAAATATCCGGTCTTCAACACCGGTCATCAAACGCGATCCATATACGACGTATCACATATTCGGAATGGGTTATACGACCCCATGGTCCTTTCCCGGCTAACCCGAATAGTGAGCGATTATTCAAAAATAAGTGTGGCATTCAAATTCATCCAATTCACAACAAATACCTATCTAAAGGTAATTATTGATAGTCGGTTATTTAACTATCAATAAAGATACGCAACATCACCAGATTCCAAATAATTTTCCAAATTATTTAATTTCCAAAAATATCTTTACAAGATATAAAATTTCCACACTTAAATAAAAATAAATCAACATTTATTTTTTTCTAAACAATTTCCATTTCCTTTTATAAATTCCATAGTGAATTTATATTTTTCAAATATCTACCGATATACAATTTTCAAATCGATTTCAAGTATTCAATTTCAATTTATCTTTAAGAAGATAAATTCTTAAACGTTTCATTTCATATTGGAAAAGTATTTCCTTACTTACTTAATAATAAGTATTTCACAAATCTTTTATTTTCAAAATTTGAAAATGTTCAATATACTTAAATCAAATTTAAGTATAAATTCATTCTTTAAGGAAATCATTTACTATAACAACATTTATTTGAGTCAAAACGAATGTTACGTAAAACATCGTTACGGCGACTCAAAATCACTAGTATAGGGATTCGGAATTAAGATAAATATATAAATCCCAATACTAGATGAAAACATTTCCTTTCGGAAATCATTTACTATAACAACAGTGTTATAGTCCACCATTTCCTTATTGCTCGAAAACGTCTATTTCAACAATGAACGTTGAAATCTATGTATTCGATATTTAACATATTTTAAAACATCGTTAAATCAATTGACTTCATTTTTTTTATATCACTTCTCCAAAACATATCCATTTTACTTAACAATATATTCACTGTCCAAAATCGTGAATATACTTCACTAACCACATTTCAATATTTTCTACACATTTTATTTCAAGAATTATCCACTATCCAAAATCGTGAATAAAATTCCCTTAATAACCTTCTATATTAAATTCATCAAATTTGATTGATTTTCGGATTTATAAAACAACGTTTATAAATTCCATTTCTATTTCTATAACAACTTCGATTTAAATAAATCCCCTTTATTAACTTCTATAATTCACCTATCAAAACAAGTGATTTCGGATTTATAAACAACGTTTATAAATTTCAATTCTATTTATAAAAACTTCAATTTATAAATCTCATTTGTTAACTAATTCAATTCCTAACTCAATTTTTATACCAACAATCCATATTATAAGTTAAATACTTATAATTCATTTATTTTACAAAATCGTTTCCATTCATAAGTTCACAATTTATAAATTTCATTCACTTATAAATTCTTAAAAATTCATTTTAACGCTTATAAAAACTCGTTTTATAATCCCAATGTTTTAAAGTTATAAATATCAATTTTGTACATCTTTTACATAAACCGTTTATAATATTTTAAAATTCTCAATTTAAACCATTTTATAAATTTCTTAACTTTTATTTCAAAAATCACCTTTTGGTTATATTTCACAAAAATTATAATTTTCATAACTTTAAATTTATAACATTTATTTATTTAAGATAAATAAATTAAAAATTAAATAAAATGTATCCTTTCCAAAAATCACTTTTAAAATCTCTTTTAAAATCATCATCGTTATTTTTAAACTTTCAAAATTGGATCCGATGATGCAACGCATCAATTAGTCCATCACAACATTCAATATCATATGTCAATGTGATAATCAACAAATATCACAATATCTGTAAATAAATAATTACTGGTGAGGAATCCAGTTGGATCCCTCCAACCTGTTTCCCTGCATCCACAGACGTTAGCACAATACCCATTCCACTTTGAGGTGGAATATCGCGGTATATAGGTTTTATAAAAATCATCCGCTTACTAACGGCGCAATAGGGTCTCATCCGCTATACGAGGTGGGAAATCAATCAATCCAATATATACATATGCCAATATGTATATATTGCTACATATATAGATATATCCTACTATATCGAATATCACATCCAAATAGCAATCATCAATCAATCAATAACTGTAAAATCAATTTTCATTTGAGTGAGAAAAATCTCACCTTAGCTTTTTAATTTGCAATCCATTTCCATTCCAGTTTGTTTTCTCCATTTTTTTAACCTCACTGTCGATTTTGAAACCACGACCTGCTCGCCGCTGCCGCCGCATCGCGATCCCTCAAATCGAACGATGACGACGAAACCCCCAAATCAAGTCGCAAACCCCAACAGCCCTTCACCCAAACCCTAGACTCCATCTCGAATCGCGATGCTCGAGTTCGAGCAACCACGATTGTCGCCATCACCGAAATTGAGCTCGAGCTCACCACTGCTCGAATCCACGAACCCATCGATCGCCGGCCTCTGCTTGAATGCGCCTCCTCCACGATTCCTTCTCGTCTCCACCTTTCCCTCGCACGTTGACCTGGCGCGAGCTTCGCAAACAACACTGCCTCGCGATCGAACTCGAGTTCGATACTTCCAAAACCCTAGCACCCTGCGATCTGGAACTCGCGATTTACATATACAGTTTTTTTTTCTCTCACGAATTGATTTTTGAAACGAAGGGAGGGAGCTTGGTTTGTTTTCGAACGGAAGGAGAGTCACGCTTCTAAGTTTGAACGTGAATTTGAGAACGAAGCGGCCATTTTTTATTTGACTACGAGATTTAAACGAGGCTTCGGCCATTGATTGTTTTTCTCGTTTGTGAAAATTTGTTTAAAACAGACGAAGAAAGAGGGGATTTAAAATTGATTAAGGCATGCTCTGCACGATCTTCTCCTGTGATTATAGGCGTGCATTGAGGGAAGACTACGTGCTGTCCTTTGACCCATTTTAAATTTAAATATAAATTGAATTCAATTTAAATTTCAATGCGTTTACCTATCGTGTGCTCACAGATCAACACCGAAAAATACGAAATTTGGAATCCGATAATAATTCGATATTACGGACCCAATGGAACTGGTTTCGTCGAATTTCGAGACTGTGCCTTGGACGGCTATTTTTAAATGTCGATTCAAACGATGTAATTTCAAAACTGAACAAACATTTCCAAATTCGATTCTGAAGTTTCAATTATCTTCAGTATTATCAATACGAATTTTAAAAGCTTTTGAAATATTTTTCTTCAGCTTAAAATTGAAGATTCAAATTTTTATTCAACATTCAATAGATTAAATTTTATAATTTAATCGCCAAATTATTCTGATAATTTGAAATTCAAGTCAAACCATCATTCAAATATTTAAAATAAATTAAATATTCTTATTTTAAATTGTTCAAAATTCTGGGTCGTTACACGTGGTATGAGACACGTGAGTTTATCTTATCGGTTATTCCTGACTTGTCCGTTTGATCGTTTTGACCTTTAGGTCATGTTTACCAATGAGATGAGGTAAACATTTTACTGCTTTTTACTATGGCATTTACTAGCGGTTAGTAAACCGTTGGGTGCGAACATGTGGTATGAGACGCACGTTAACACTTTTTGGGTTCCTACCTGAGAGTTTGTGACGCATTTGTCTTCGAGATGTATTTGCCAATACTGGACCTTCGGGTCATTTATTCTTCGGGATGTTTGTCATTGCGACGTATTTGTCATTCGGGACGTTTGTCTTCAAGACGTGGCGCCTTATTTTGAGAGAACAATACTTGGCAGGTTTCGGCCAAAAGCACGTGTTATATCTTTGAGATGATTTCATTGGTTATTTGTGATTTTCCAAGGGTATCGCCTTTTTACATTATTGGCCATTTGAGCCATTTGAGATATCATATATATGGCGATCACATCTTTGGAAATTTGAACTCCTTCGAGTTCTATTTTGGGATTTGAGTTGCCAACACTTGGCATTTATTTGAGAAGTTTCTTGTAATTTTGAGACTTTGGCTTAGCTAGATTTGTGAGTTAGCTTGACTCACTTCTCGTTTTCTACAACACCAATTTTCTGAAACACAGAAATTTGACGTGTCTTGGTAAAGACTACCCCTACCAGCTCAATCGTGCTTAAGAATTTCTCGTTGCAAAAGAGAAAAACTTCTTAACTCAGAGGACATCGATTTGCCTAAACTCGAAAGTGAGATGCTTTTAGGCGACGAACCCAAGGTATTACTTGACATTCAACTCACTCTCCAGAAAGAGTCTTCGGTTTCTCAATCGCATGAAGTAGGTGAGGGATTCGGGTCAGTGCAACCAGATATTACAACTGAATTGCCCCTGGCATCTCAGGTTATGTCTAGTTCTGCAACAAGCTCCTTAACTGTCCCTAGGCATGACCCAGACAAACCACATTTATCTCCAATCCTCAAGTGCAGTTCTGAGGATGCTTCGATTCAGCCTGGTAGTCGTGGGCGGCCCATTCACGCCCGAATCTCATTATACTCCAGTCTGCGCTCTAGGGACCAGAGTTAGTCGATGGGTGGTCAGTCACAGCCATTTGATGTTTATACTCCAGTCCGTGCTCTGGGGACCATAGTTAGTCGATATCAATCAATTTAGTTATGCACTTTGAATATAATGCAACAACAATCATTCGTGCAAAGGAAGTTTGAGACTTTATTCACCAAATGGAAAAGAATAAACTAATCTGTCTTATTACAGATTTGAAAAGTCAAATGCTAAAGAAAATACTGAAAGCAAATAGAACTGAAATGCAAAGGAAATGTTCTAAGTGAAATAGCATCGTAAATGCTTGCTATTCCACGCTCTTGGGAGTGTAACGCCATCAACAGTTGCTAGCTTGAAAGATCCTTCTCCAAGCCTCTATTCAATGACATACGGTCCTTCCCATGTCAAACTCATGTGTGACGGGGCCGGAAAAACTCGTTCAGGACGAGTGCCAACTTCGAAGGATCTTGACCGCACTTTAGTGTTGTAATATTGGGCGACTCGATATTGGTATGCTGCTCCTCTCAAATCGGCTTCTTCGTGCTTCTCATCTATAAAGTCCAATGATTCTAAGAGAAGATCTTTGTTCATTTGGGATCGTAGTAGGTCACTCGATGAAAGGGGACTTCGAGTTCTATCGGAATAATGGCTTCAGATACGTAAGCAAGAGCGAATGGGGTATGGCTAGTCGTGGACTTGTGGGTAGTTTTGTAGGCCCATAGTGTCGTAGGAAGCTCATCCACCCACTTGCCTCTAGCCCTCTCCAAATTCTTTTTAAGAATGGACTTAATAATTTTATTTACTGGTTCAACTTGTCCATTCGCTTAAGGGTGAGCGACTATGGCAAACCTCTTTTCAATACGATATCTCCGACAAAATTCTTTAAATTCAGCACTGTGGAACTGAGTCCCATTATCTGTTATAATAGCGACAGAAGGCTGAAATGACATATGATGTTCCGAACAACAAAATTGATTACTTTCTTGGTTGTAATCGTAGCAAACGGTTCCGTTTCGGCCCATTTCGTGATGTAATCTATCGCGACAATAGCATACTTCGCACCACCTTTAGAGATTGGTAAAGTGCCGATGATGTCAACACCCCACATAGCGAATCGCCATGGACTGACCATTTGTCCAATTTCTGTTGGCGAAGCATTTGGGACTTTTGCATATATCTGGCATTTGTCACATCGTCTCACATAGTCGGCAGCATCCCGATATATAGTTGGCCAATAATTTCCATAATATAGTATCTTCTTTGCTAGGGTTTTCCCCCCGGTGTGATCGCCACATTCTCCTTAATGAACTTCCTTCAGAACAAGTTTTATCTCGTCATGAGAGATACACCAGAGTAAAGGAACGGAAAAACCCTTTCTGTACATAGTTCCTTCTTGCATAATATACTGCACAGCTTTGCGAAGGACTTGTCACTTTTCCTTCCTCCTTTTAGGCAAAATTTCACACAATAAATAATCTTTAAATGGAATCATCCACGATTCCCTCTCGGGTTCCGTTTCCAATACTTGATCAATTTCATCATATTTGTACTTGGGGTGTGTAATATCTCGACTGGAACCATGCCCATCCATTGCGCATCGCCCATACTAGCGAACTTTTCCAATGAATTTGCTTCTCCATTTTGCTCACGTGGGATATGTGAAATGTCATAGTATTCTAATTCTGCCAACAACTCCTGAACTCGGGCAACATACAGGGCAAGTCGTTGTCCTTTAGCCTGATAGTCTCCTCTAACTTGATACACCACCAGCTGCAAATCACAAAAGATTTCAAGAGACTTCACCTCGAGTTCTATAACAAGTTTAAGTCCCGCAATCAATGCTTCATACTCAGCTTCATTGTTTATAGCAGGAAATTCAAGCTTCTAAGCATAACAAATCGACCGATTTTCAGGGGTTACAAGCACAATTCCAGCTACGGAACAATGATCGTTAGATGCTCCATCAACATACAATCTTCATCTGACAGTTAGGATTTTTCTACTTTCTGAAAGAACGTCTTGCATGGTAAATTCAGCCATATAGTCCGCTAATGCTTGACCTTGTATAGCTCTTCGAGGAAGTTATGTAATGTCGAACTGGCTAAGCTCGACGTTCCATTTAACCAACCTTCCAGACGTCTTAGGTCACTGTAGGATCTGTCGTAATGGCTGGTCGGTGTAAACATTAATCAGATGCGCCTGGAAGTATGATGAAGCTTCCGTGATGCAATTAACATGCAATACTCCAATTTCTCTATCTTTGGATGGTTCCTTTTTGCCCCATCGTTTACTAACGTAGTATACCGACCTCTGAATTTGGTTCTCCTCGTGAATCAAAGCGGCGCTTATAGCATGTGCAGATACATCCAAATAAATGTACAACTCCTCATGATCTACCGGCTTTGACAAGACAGGGGCCCTCTCCAAATTATTCAACAGAGCTCGAAACACGTCTTCCAATTCCTGTGTCCATTCTAAATTTCTTTTTCCCTTCCTAACCAAATCAAAGAAAGGAACGAATTTATCGGTTGCTCTAGAGATAAATCGATTCAAGGTAGCAACCTTCCCATTCAAGCTTTGCACTTGCTTAATAGTCCTTGACGCTTGGATATCTCGAATTGCCAGGATCTTTTCAGGATTGGCTTCTATTCCATGAGCATTGACAATAAAGCCCATGAAATTTCCAGATGCAACACCAAATGAGCATTTCAAAGGATTGATTTTCATTCTGTAATAGCGAAGGATATCGAATATCTTTGCCAAGTCTCGAATGTGGTCGTTTGATCGTCGTGACTTCATAAGCATATCATCCACATAGACTTCCATTGTCCTCCTAATCTGGTCTTTGAACATCCGATTAACTAAGCCTTGATAGGTTGCTTCAGTGTTCTTCAATCTAAATGGCATCACCGCGTAACAGTATAATCCAACATCCGTCACAAAGCTGGTGTGTTCTTGATCAGGGACAAGCATCGGGATTTGTTTATACCCCGAGTACGCATCCGTAAAAGACAGCAATTCATGCCCTATAGTCGAACCAACGAGCTGGTCAATTCTTGGAAGAAGTAGACTGTATTTAGGACATGCCTTGTTCAAGTCTGAATAGTCGATACACATTCTCCATTTTCCATTCACCTTCTTCACCAACACAGGATTAGATATCCATTCTAGATAGAGGGCTTTGTGAATAAACCAAATGACTTTTAGTTTATCACCTCTTCTTTGAGAGCAATGGATCTCTCCGGATCCATGCCTCGCCTTTTCTGTTTTACCGGAACATACTTTGGATCAACGTTTAATGCATGGCTTGCAATGGCAGGTGAGATCCCACACATATCAGAATGAGTCCAAGCAAATACATCCAAATTCGCTCGAAGAAAATCAGCAAGTTCTCTCATTGTTGAAGGGCTGAGCTGCGATCCAATCTTCAAGACCCGTGAGGGGTCGTCGTGGCTGACTATGATATTAATTGTCAGCTCAGCCGACGCAGCCTTGGTCTCCTTAGGCTCCTCTTCATTGTCCCTCGAATCTATATCCCTATAGAACCGATTGGGGCGCCCAAGCCAAGGCTCAGGTGCTATTTGTCAATCTTCGGTAACTTGGATGCGGGAAGATTTGTCCACACCCTTTCCCTACTCCTTACGCTAAGCTTCTCTCAACTCAGCCACATAACAGGCACGTCCAGTTTCCTGATCGCCATGCACCACTCCTACTCCAATATCGGTTGGAAATTTCAAAGTTAAACACCATGTGGCAAGAGCTGCTCGAAATTCAGCTAGGGCTGGTCGGCCCAGAAAAACATTGTACGGCGAGTCAACAACCAAAACAATGAACGGTAGGATCCACACCTTCCTACATTTACCTTCACCCAATTCAATTGGCAACTCTACATAACCAACAGCCTCAGTTGCTATACCATTGAAACCATGTATACGAGCTTTAGATGGTTTCAAATCTTTAGCCTCCATTTTCATTTGATTGTATGCCTTTTTGAAAATAATGTTTACCGAACTTCCATAGTCAATTAAAATCCTTCTCACAAAAGCAGGGCCAATCATGGTAGAAATGACCATCAGATCAATTGTAGGAGCCTCTACTCTATCTGCATCTCTGCTTCTGAACACGATATCATCAATCATCAAATGTTGTTGCTTGACCGGAGCTCCGTCCTTCGTATTTGAATAATATTCAAAATCCACATGCCTTATCGCGTAGCACTCCATTTCCTGCCAACTCCTATCTGCAAGATGCGGTCCTCCAACTATTGTGTTTATCACTAGTCTCCCTTCGGTCCGTGCAGGCTCCTCGGCCCTACGTGGAGCTTGTTCTCTATTAGGGTCAGATGTCCCGTATCTGCCATCTTGCGGAGTTTTCAGAAACTATTGTAACTTCTTTTCCCGAATCACCTTCTCGATAGCATCCTGGAGATGCCTGCATTCGTTCCTATTGTGCCTCTAACACTCGTGAAACCGACAATACTTTCCAGACTGTTATTGTGTCTCCGTCGATTCATTTGGACGCGGCTTCTTATATTGAAAGTATTGCAGGTAGATAGGTAAATATTCTCCAAGGATGCATTTAAGGGTGTATAGTTGTCATACGTAGGAATCTAAGGCCGAGTCCTACTAGACTCCCTCTTCTGGTCTCAATTCTCGTCTCTATTCTTCTTCTGTTGATTGGGCTTGTTTTGAACTTTCCCGGAGCTCTCATTAGATTGCTTTATTGCAATGTTGCTTTGTACTGCTTCTCCTCTCGGCCCTACGGCATTGCTTTTCTTAGAGGACCTAGCTTCCTCCTTCCTTAAATACTGACCAGCCTTTGGATAGAAGCACTCTAACATGGCCGACGATTTTCCAACTAGCCAATCTCCAAATTTGGATTTCGGATCAGTTCCTCTCATCGCGACCATAAGTATAGAATGATCATTTGGATTACTAACTTCTATTGTAGCGATATGAAATATTTCCAGATAGTCCTTCAATGATTCCCATGTGGCCTGGATTATGCTGGAAAGTGACATCACGTCTTTAGGACGAGTAGTGTGGATCCGAAATTGCTCCACAAACTTAGTTGCCAATTCATCAAATCTTGAAATCGATCTTGGTGGAAATCTTGTAAACCACATCATCGCGATCCCAGAGAGGGTTATAGGAAAGCATCTACATTTGGTTGAATCATTGGCTCTTTCTGAGTCCATCGCCATTCGTACCTCATGGTGTACTGCTTGGGATCGGTTTTTCCCTCATATGCATGCATTATAGGCATGTTGAACCTTCTTGGGTACTCTGCATGTAAAACATTGTTAGTGAACGGGGTATGGCTCCTAGAAATTCCCTAATGATCATTCGTCAAACCCTTGTTTTCCCTCACTGGCTGTCTGACCATCACCGATAAGTCCGGTGTCTGGATGGGTAGTGCCAAGTTGTGGGTGCGCTCCACCTCACATATATGGTCTGGTCGATGTCTACGGGCCATTTCACGCCTCCTTTATCTATCATCCTCTTGATGTGCACCCTAAGCATTCACCTCGTCATTATTTCGGAACGGTAATTGGTCAGCATTTAAACGGGCTCTTGCATCTAAGGCTCCAGAAATAGCCCTGGACTAATTCCCCAAGTGCAGCTGGGGAACCCCTCCTCTTGAGGAGGGATCGGTACCAGTCCCTATGGCCGATCCGTCTTAGCAGACCATGTTGGTATGCCAAGCGATGCTCCGACATCCCTACTTGCTCTCCTTCGACCCTGCAACGCCTACGCCTATGATGTTCATCTGATGAGGTTGAACTCTCCAACGCCGAGTAAGAAGCAAGATCCCTTCTGGCGCTCTGACGCTGCTGTTGACCAATATGGTTCATTATGTTAGCATTAGTCTGGATCTGCTCGTTCAGCTGCCTACGGCTTTCCATCAACTCCCTCATCAAGTTATTAAATTTAGCTCTAGTTATAGAATCTGTGGGGTTCTAGACTTCAGCAGGCCCCACATTCAAATTTGCAGGCTGGTTGTTTGGAGATCCTTGTTGAATGCTGGCAGTTTCATTTGCATCAACATTCTGCGAAGTTGATCTGGAATGCCTCACCATTCTGGATTTCTTTGCTTAGATTCTAGTAAATCTGAGTAGTATCTGCTAGCTTTTAAAGATGAATTTGGATCTCCTTCGGGGGATTTTCTCAATCCAGTAGGAGCAATGGGGATCCTAACGGGCTGAGAATCAGGTTCTCGGTAAAAGCACCAAAATGTTTGCAACCAAATTGATCATAAGCAGCCGGGAAAAGATTTGTGTAAAGAAATAAATGAAGAGAGTAAAATTAAACCGAGGAATAGGAAATTTAGCAGGCAGGTCCAAGCAATAATCAAGAACACACAGATTTAAAGTTGTTCGGTGTTGTATGCCTACGTCCACTTTGAAGATTCTCTTTATTGATTTACAAAGAGTTTGATTACAACAGCAAACAATAAGGAAGAACTCGATTACAATGTATACTCAAATAACTGGCGGCGTAAAGATCCTTAAAATGATCCACAGTGCCTATATTTATAGGGAGAGACGATAAGATATTTTGTTAAGACTTCGGTAGAAGGCTGTCTAGGTCCATAGGGGCTCATAATATCGATCGGCCACTCTAACTCGAAGATTAGGATCGATCGGCCTAATGTTGGTCGATCCTTTTTCTTGGCTCTAATCGTTGTGCGATTGTTCATGAAGGTTCCCACATACCTTTTGAGATTGCTCTTAAAAGATGGATTCACTCTAACTTGTAATCAAGAGATATAGATCAATTTTGGTTGAAGTTGAGTCATACACTAAATTGCGCTGATCGTTATGATGGATCGATATGAACGATCGGGCAATAACGATCGACCATCCTGAAATCATCACTCTGTGATATGCTATCGCTATGATAGATCGATAATAATGATCAGTCAATAACGATCGGCCATTGTCAAGTCTCCATCTCGCGATACCTGTGTTCTATGATGGGTCGGCAAGAACGATCAGTCAAAACGGTCAGCCATCCTCAAACTTGCACTTTATGACATGCGATCCTTTTTCTATGCTTCCCTCTTTATTTTATTGATGCCTAAAAGTTTGACATGAATTGGCCTCGTAGATATTAAGATATTGATCATTTTCCGATGATTTGAACTGTTTTATGGATTGTTTTGGATCGATCCATATAAACTCTTCACTTGTCCATAGCTCGAGCATACGAACTCAGCTTGACTTGAAATTTGAAATATAACTTCATGGGACCAAACTAGTTCCACCATGCTGACTGCACCTTGATTTGGAGAAATGGTCCAAATTTTCTCGGCCATCTTCTGTAATACTGTACGTGATTAATTCCCAAGGCTGTCGACTAATTGTTTTTAGCTAAGTCGATGATATCACGGCCTTGCCAAAAGGCGGGATAACAGCAAGCAAGTCCTAACACCCACTAGAGAAATCAAAAGATTTCTATGTTTCGCCTTAGGGTTTTGAGAAACATAAATTATACTGGGAACTTATTAGATAAATGAAATGCAACTTTAATATATCTAATAATACAAGAACATCTGCTATGTATAAACTAAACTAATCTATTATGCTATATTTATGCAATTAACATAATTGATTAATGTTTTTTAGTAAAAAGATACAAATGAACCGAATTAAAATTGACATAGAAGTTTAAAATATATTTGCTAATAAATCCCTTGGCATGCTATAACTTCATGATCCGTGCAAGCGCCTAATTACACGACTACTAAAACATTCGTACTTTAGTCGCTAAGATTTTTATTTTTCCAAGACTGTGTATTATCTCCAAAAAAATTTGAACTCTAAGAGCAATATAAGAATATGTATATTTGATCAATATTTGATCACATATAAATGTTATACGATGAATAGTCGCGATTCGTAGTGTACAAAACCTCGATGAAATTAGTTCAATCAAAATGAGAAAGTAAAACATGTTGCGAGATCATGCATTCAATAAGATTCATTGCAATAAGGATCTTGTTGTGTTAAATGTAGCACTAGACCAAATACTACAAGGTGTATCTAGGAATTCGATCAATGAAATTTCAGTTTGATTAGTATACGTGAAATGCGGCTTATTGGATATCCTTAAATGCTAAGGATGGCTGAATGCACTTTTGTAAAGAGTTTGTTATGGTCTTATAATAACAGTTTCCTTTTGAACGGTTTGACCCTCTAAAAAGAAAACGAATGTAGAGGAGTGGATGTAACTTAAGGTATAGTTAGAATGAAGAGAGTGAATTGTCACTTCTACTTCATGAAGAAACATTGGAAAGGAGAATCGTATAAAATACTTAAAGATACTAATGTGGAATGAGAAATATAATTTCTATTTCAAAATGTATTTTCAAACTGAAATTTTTTATGAGATTTATTTCTTTGGGTTTAAGGTATTTGATCTAAAATTTAGACTGTAAACTAGTTACGATGAATGAAATAAAATTCCGTATTGAATGGAGCTTCATATTTCATACATTATTATAGTAATGGCAGAAATAGTAGGAGCATACCATATATCACTTCTTAATGGATGCATCAAGTTACGAAAATTTGTTTTTATAAGAATATCAAATATTATTTGTCAAATAATAACTATTTTCAGTATTAACTAAAAATGGAGATAGTTTTATTTCAATATGAATATTATGAATATTCGTCATAAGATAAAATTATATTAAGGGTATTTGTTTTCATAACAAAAGCGATGCAATAGAAAATAATGAAATATTTGAAATTTGTACAATTATTTTGGAATTATGAACTAATCCACAATTTTGAGAAATAATTCTTTAATCATATGACTATGAATCATGTGTCAATTATATTTTAAATGGTTAAGGGGAAAGCACCCATTCAGTGTGAGCAAAGTAATAGTTAGTGAATTCTTCTGATTGATACATATAAATGAATACAGTCGTACAGCTTATGATACCAAAATGGTTCTACATACTTCATTTATTTCATCGATGAATTATCATAGACATAAACTTGTACATTTAATATACCTATATTATGTCTGTATAAGTTCATATAATATAAAACGGAAGTAAATAACATAACGTGCAAAAAACATTATTCGATTTGATCAAATAGATGAGTATATTGAAAAGAGTTCCAAATGTACCTAAAAATGAATATAGATTAAATCTCAAAATTCATTCCTATATATGATACATAATGATGTATTGATAAGGAGTAATCAGACTTTGTTGAACAAAGTACGGTTGATAATAAGTGAAGTTGAGTTAACTTCTTTCTGTTAGGCCATCTACTTAAGAGTAGCACATAAAGTAAAAATTAGTTTCATCTAAAAGCATAGTTTACGATATCATATAAGATAAAAGTTTATTGGAAACCCCTACATATCTATTTCAAGGAGTTTACAAGTTATGTGAGTCGAGAGACCGCACAAAATAATTGTTCGTGAGATATCTTGTATGGACCACTCCAAAGGAGTTTAGGACCGCTCAATATTGGTTGATTATGTTTTGAACATAAATTTTTTAAACTAAAACCAAATTAGTTATATATATATATACAAGGAAAATGCATAAAATGTTTATGAATACTATTCTACTGCAATGAGAAACAATTGTTGTCTCAAGAAATACCAACTTCATGGCGAAGAACTTTCCTTTAGAAATTATTGGTAGTAAAATGGATTTGTATACGATCTAAAGGTAAAACTGCTTACAAAGAATGAAATGAAATTAACTAAACCTAAATGGACAAAACACATTCGAATGTCTGATAAGTATTCTCGTAGAGTAAAGTGAAACTGAGTTTCTTATCAATGTCAAGAATATATTTTGCTCGGTTGTCGATAAAACAATTAAGAGTATTAAATCTTTCATATGGTATGATGCGCAAATCCTGAATAGATTCAAGTACAGTATCAAAATATGATTTTGATAGTTATACCCGAAAAAATATGATCCATTAGCAGTAAATGTGATTTCAAGAAGAAGACTAATGCAGTTGGAATATAGTGAGCAACGTTGATAAGAATAATATCATAAATTTCAATTATTGAAATTAGCTTAATAGATCCGTCATTCAACATGCTTAAATTAATTTGGATTTTACTCACAAACTATCTCTCGACATGACTTTGAATTTTGGTTCATATATGTTGAAATAAAAAATTATAAATAAGTATTTAGAATAAGCTATTTACATACGACAACCAATGTGTCTTGAAGTTAGTGCGAGCGATACTGAGTTTGTGAATTTCAGATATGATCCAAGAACTAATATAAAGTATTGTTCGATAAGCATTAGAGCTAAACAAGTATTTTGATAGAAATATTAAATAGTTTGATTTTCAACCAAAATGCAGAGTAAGTGTCTCTATAATAAAGAACATTAAAAGGAATATAGATATTTCAAAACTATAAGTAAACACCAAACTTATGATTATTGACCATGTACTCATGTTAGAATCATTTTATTTTGGTTGTTAAATTCTCGATATTGGAATTGAAAATGTCATCTTTATAATCAGTATAAAAGGATGTCGAGATAGTCTTATATGATATACATAGACACCATATTAAAATGTTTATTTTGAGCATATGAGATGGATTCCTTATGCATTGGCAATAGGAATTATCACATATGTTATGTAGTCTAATATATCACATTATGCTTATGTAATTAGTACATTGAGCGTATATCAAATCCAAAATTAAGATCACTATATGGTAGTTTAGAGTGTTCTCAAGTATTTGCGAAATACTAGAGAATTGTTTATAGAAAACAATGAACTCCTTATGAAGGAGTACTCAGACTCAAACTTCATAAGTGATATCGGGTATACTATATCGATATTAAATTCATATTCAGTCCTTATTTAAGGAGCTTTAAGTTAGAATGTTCTAAACAAAAAGGTTGTGACTGATTCAACAAAAGGCTAAGTACATCGCCTAGAATAGCGAGACAATAAAAGCAAGTAATATATAAATATAAATGCATAAATTTAGAACTACATTAAGAGTGATTCCAAGTATCGAGAACACTATGTCATTGTTACGTAATAACAATGTCCTGTTATAGATCACGAAAGAACCAAGAGCTCACTAGAAGTTGAGAAATATACTCTAAAAAGTTCCACATGATAACGACAGTTTATCGACATTAGATAGTTGATTGATTGAGTATGTATTGAAACAACATAGCAGATCCATTCATGAAAGGACTAACTTGATCGGTTCTAAGCAAATCGACTGAAGGGATGAGATTGAGATTCCATTATTGACCCCAAGTGCAAGTGGGAGAATAATAGAAATACGGGCATGACCTAGGGGCTGTTTTGTAATTTATTTTAGAATATTAACTTTGTAATAAAATCATGTTCGAAGTAAAAATGTTTTGGTTTCTATTATATACTTGTCATATTGTGATATGTTGATTAATTATTTGATTTAAGTGTATTAAATAGAAATCACTAAACGATATGTTATGTGATAATAATTACAATGTGTTGCAATCATGAGAAATTTATCAAATTAAAAATAATATATTATTTTAAATACTCCTAGTCAAGATGTTGAGATAGAATATCGATATATCCATTAAGACTAGAGTATATAACATCTCCAAATGTTGAGTAGTGTATGGATCATGGTTGCTAGTGGCCCAAGGGGTTACATACTGATAGTTATTGGATGAATGTGGAATAACCTACTCAAGGATTTTCTATTAGTTAATATAATCAAGGTCAAACAAAGAATCTTGAAGTGACAATATTACACAGTTCTCTCGACTTGAGAATACGGTTGAAATTCAGTGTGGACACTCTACTTTGATTATAGATAAATCGTATCACGACGTCTATCAAAACAACTATAGTTGGGTCTAAGTTGAAGCACTGTAAGTGAAACGCTATTTAATAGAGAATTTGTCTCCTTAATTATATGAGGTTAGTATCACCGTCAATTGTAATTAACTCAAAGCCAACGTTTTTGGTCAGAACGGTTCGGTTAATAATAAATCACTACACCATATCGATGATTCTGCAACATTTTATTTACCAATTTTAACACTTATAAATGTTACAAGCTACCAATAGTAAAAAAGTGGTAGGATGCTGAAAAGGTTATAAATAAAACACTTCTGTATGAATTTTGCAGTACACTAGTTATGATTTGCAACATAGATAAGCATTACAAACAATTGGTAGATACGTAAATAATGTATTGACAAGTGAGATCTTCTGTAGCTTATGCATATGCACTCTTTCCTCACGCTTACCAATTTTCGACCGCATAATTTCTAATTTAATTTCGGGTTTACTCTCTTGCTCACCAAATTGATGCCGATTTCGTCCACTTCAACATCAATGCTGATTTCATCCACTTTAACATCGATGCCGACTTCAACAACTTCGACGAATCGTGGCTCGACTTTATCGCAGCTCGACGGGATTGACATTTCATGACTACTGTTCTTGCGGCGATCCTCACGGCGGCTGCATCGATGACTCAGCTCGGTGCCAACGACGTTGTTTGCTCAAAATTACGGATGGCTCAGACGACTGGATCGTGGCGCATCATTCTTCAAGGTCAACGTCAAGAGTAAATTTCTTTTTTTTTTCTCTATACTATTTTACTTGCAAATTTTAGATTTTTTGTATTTAGAGAATTCAATTTAGGTTGATAAGTGTTTATACTGATTATAGTATGTGTTTCAAAGGTTGTAGGCTAGCTTGGCATAATCAACAAAAAAGGTAACTAGTTGTATTGTTAGAATCATTAACTTGCTAGCTTGGCTTAATCAAGGAACCTCATTGTAATAAGCTATATCCTTAGACTTGCCAGCTTGGCTTAATTAGTTGTATTGTCTGTGCATTCCCGGTTCGTTCCTGCAATTCAAACTGTAGTTGACTAGCAAACTGCAGATGTTTTCTGAAATAATTATTGGAATCTTCTCCTTTTTTCACTTCCAAGTTTGCATGTTTCATCTCCTTGTTTATTTAAAATTATGTTACTATTAGATGGACATACCCTTTTGCTACATCTTTCTGCTTACTCTTTTCCAAACATAAATTTGTAAATTACAATTTTTTTGAACTTATCTTTTTGCATATGCAAGTGTTTGCATATTCATCTATCCGAGTATATATCAAACTAACATCCTTGATAGACGACCTAACTATTCATTTAAAATACACACTTAAATATTTAAGGCAAAGTGTGTAAAAGCATATGCAACAAAAAATTACGGACATTTTTACATGATAACTATGTATGAAGTCGCCCTTACTACACAATTGTTGCTTTTGATATTAAGCTAGAAACATGTCTATGTTCATTGCACGACCACTCCCTATATATATGTGCATTCTTCTAAAGCTTATTCATGTATTAAGTTTAAGAAGAAATTCGATGGAGTGGAGAAAATCATACTTAGACCTCTTGCTAATCCCAGTATCTCTTATGTTACCTATCATATATCATGTTGGGTATGGCATATGGTGCAAACAAAGCCTCATCGTACGATCATGGGAATCAATGCTATTGGATGACATAGATGGGTTCTTGCCATCATAGAGGTATACCACACCTCTAACCTATTTGCTAGTTTTAGTTCTTACTCTTATTTTCTTATATTAAGACAAATCTAACTTACAAGTTAATGTAACTTATTTCAAACAACAGTTAAAGAAACTGCATATACCAAATTAGTATATAGTTTTTCACTACATTACACATGATATATGCTATTTTAATACATAGGACAATGAGAAGAAGAACATGTTGGCAGTTCAAACAACCCATATATTATTTGTATTCTAGCATATGCAAGTTTCTTATTTGCATGCGGGGCAATACTCTTAAACATTGGAAATTTTTATTTGACTCTTGAGGTAAGAATTAATTTATATAAATATCGTTAGTGCAAGATAGGTATTAACAAGGATGAATCTACTGGGAACCATGCATAGCTTTGGCAAGTAATGAATTTGCTTAGATAACAATGATCTTGTTTTTCTCACATTAGTTAATGTACTTAATATAATACATTAAGAATAAGCTCTTTGAAAATTCAAGTACTATTGCTTTTTAGTTCTTGTACTCGGATCCTGTCTTGGGCCTAGCTTTTATTTTTTGGGAAAAGCCCCAAACTTTGCGAATCCTGCAACCAATTTATCAATTTTCATGTATGATGAACGAAAAAATATACAGAAACATGTTAATATTATAAGAAATTCAGTGCTAATGAAATAAGGATTTTGTTAATTTACATGTAACATGACTAGTAGACATAGGTTAAAGTTCATTTATTTGGATATCATATGTATTTATTTGAGATCCTTTTACTGGTAAAATAATAGTTGATTGCCTAAATTTGTAAATTTGAGCATGGAAATTTTCAACCAATCCTACAAGGTAAATTCTTCCTATGTTTCTCTAATCTTTTTTAGATTGAGGCACTTAAACATTTTTCCTTACAAAATCCAATGTGAGGAACAGAGGGTTTGGTGCACAAACTGTATATACCGTAAAATATAAAGTTCCAATATGCTAAAGTTAACTGTAAATTGAGTTTAAGAACCAACTTATTCCCATGTCAAGAATACTATCTTATTCAAGAAATTTTCAAATAGTTACTGTCTTACAAGTCTTTTAGCAAAACTGGTACATATAATTTTAAATTGAGTTTCCTCCTTTGGAAAACTGTGAGTCTTGCATTATTCTCTGAATCATTTTGGATTTCTTACAATCAACATTCTGGATGTGATTAAAAAAACAATATATTGTTGCTAGATTATCCTGCAACTTAAAATTATTAGCTAGCTCCTTGAGGCTCACATTTAACCGATGAAAAGAAGTAGAACCAAGTAATCAACTACGCATTTTATACAACATTGAGGGCATACAAAAAATTACCAAATTATCACATGGCATTAACGTTAATCACAAATACTTTGTAGATTGATAATCAATCGCTAATCAAGTGTATCTTCTAAAGTATGGAATGAAAAGGGTTTTTGTACTTATAACATATGATCACTTAAAAATATTCACCCATTAAATATAAAAACAAGACATTAGATGTTTATGGCTTAGACTCATTTATTAATTCATTATATAATTTATATTATCATATACTTAAAACACTTGGAACTGCAACAACAGTCAATAACCGACATTTCAATCCATACACCATATGAATATCCAACCATCGTAATTACAAGATTAGGCAATTGTTCTTTGTTTGGTCCCTATCATATAATCATACTTTATACAGTGAACTTTGCCAAATCATACTTTAGGCAATTGAAATTTATATTATCTGCACATGGTATATTTTATAGCTGGAATGGTTACATCGATTGCATTCAACGGCATATTAGAGGTACAATCAAAACTGATAAGAAATGTTCGTATAATGGATTTTCCACGAAGATCTTTTCAGTCAAGCCGAAATCCAATCTCCATGCACAAGGATCGTAAAACATCTTTCGAGCATCATATATCTGTAGATAAATATATACCATAAGGTAAATACAATTGCAACCCATTGTTCGAAAATAAATATGAACAACGTGAACCAAATATCATCAACTCTTACCGGCCAACAATCGATAAGCGTCTCTAGATATGGAGTTGCAACACCCTGATGTGGGCCAGCTAAACCCTAGGTTGTGAATCCGACTCTGTCTTTAGCTATTTCCAATATCGATGTCAGGTTCGGCATCTTTCACATGATTCTTTATCGCTTGACAAAACAAAAATCCTCAATTGGGTTCCCACATATCAAACAGATCTCAAAACCACATGTGGATTCTCGTATCTCGAACATATCCGCTTCCAAGAGATAGAATATGTATCTCAGTTTTAAAGTAGTTTTCGATAAGTAAAACATTTACTGATCCCGATTTCTTCAAGATTGAATCGACGAATTTGGTCATTCAATAATAATGAGAACAATCACATATGGAAACCAAGCTTGTATACTTATCACATTTTCGATATTTTCATCTCAGACTATCCCTTAGTCAAGAGTCAAGTGGTAGGTTAGAGCTTTATTGCTCATATCCTACTCGAATATCAGTCTTAACTCCCACAAATAGTCAAGCCTACTTCGCCGGCTTTTAGTGTTAAGTATACGACTAAATGTTTTCCATAAACAAGTAAAGATACAAAGCGCGATCAAGTCATACAAAACACGATTAAGTCACATAAGTATGATCAAGGCATATGAGCGACTTCTAATCCCCTTTTTATTTAATTAACCCTTTATTAGTTAACCCTCTTTTATTAGTAAAACTTCTTTTATCTAATATAACATTGATTAATTGTCAATTTCTACTATTCATTTATATTCTTTCAATACTTCAAAAAGTATTCATATACTTACCTCAAACGATATAAGTATATTCACAAATCATTAACAAGATTTCTTACTTAAACCTTTGCTTTTTCTATCTTTATCCAAAAGATTCCTTACTTAAAATTACCTTCAAATTATCTATTTCAAGGACCTAAGTACTTGAACAAATCCATTCAAAAAGGTTTAAGACTAATGTTACTTAAATATTTTCACTGCAAACCTAAAATGATTTCACTTATACCTATCTTTAAAACATTTTTTTAAGATCTACTTACATTTATAAGTATAATAAAAGGGGTTAAAGACGAATGTTATTAACACATTATCACAACAAACCCAAAAACCATTTCATACTTATATTTATCTTTAAAACATTCTTTGAAATATTTTAGATTATATTTAGTTAAGTTCGGTAGTCCACTAAACGTTTATCCAATTAAAAACGATCGTTTATAGCAATCACGGTTCGTATACTTAACTTATTTTCGACATTCCAACTTAACTACTACTCATCAAAGAGTGAAGCCAAGTAAGTTAGAGCACTGGTTGCATATTAAAGCCTTGCCTAGACATTTTATTCTTGAATCTCACTAATAGATAAATCTACGTTGTCGGTTTTTAGTGTTAAGTATGCTATAAATGACTTCCGTAAACGAATATCTAACTACATGATTAACATGTATCCGACAATCCAGACTTAAATATTCCTTGATCAAGAGTAAAGCCGGTAGGTTAGAGCTCTATTGCTTATATCCCCACCCGACATCAATCTTAACTCTCATAAATAAATAAGCCTACTTCGTTGGCATTTAGGGTTAAGCACAGTTAATTCCTTTTCAAACAAATAAGTAAACAACGAGATTAACATGGTTCTGACATTCCTAACTTATATATTCCTTGATCAAGAGGGAAGTCGGTAGTTTAGAGTTCTATTGCTCATATCCCTACTCGACATCAATCTTAACTCTCACAAATAGAGAAGTCTACCTCATCGGCTTTTAGTGTTAAGCCTAGTCAATTATTATTTTCAAAACTTATATATACTTTATAAATAATTTTAAATAAGTTTTAAATATCTGTGTAAAATATTACTTGAAAATAACTATTTTTAATTTGATGAAAAACATGCTTATATTATAAAACCTCTTTACTTTGAAAATACATATATAATTATTAAAAATATATTTAAACTTCAAACCAACTTTAACATACTTCAAAATAGGGTACAAAACATCCCTAAAAATTTAAAGGAAAATAATAAAATATAATATAATTTTTTAACATGTAAAACCATAAACAACTTAATACAGTATTTACAAATGCCGTAAAAAGTCCTTATTAAGAACAATATTGAAAAGCATGATAAATGATCTAAGAATTGAAATTTTATAGTAAGTACTACCCTTAAGGTACTTAAAAACATTGAAATAAAACCCTAAAAATATCTTCCAATTTATATATAAAAATTCTCGAAAACATGCTATATTTACAAAGTGTATTTATAACCACATTTTTTCTTCAACTTTGATTCACAGTTTCAATAACTTTTAAAACTATTTATTTACTGTATAATACACTAAAATATGTATAGAGAACAACCAAATTAAATTATCCTAAGTTAAGGTCAGAAATCTCCAATTTACACAAGTTAAAGTTAAGGGATATCGAAGTGCAAATATAACGACTATTCTCGCTTCAAACACTTTCAAACGTATTTCCATTCAACACACAAATCAAACAACCATTTAGACATCAAGTCAAGGCCACGCCACATGTTTAAGATGGTAATATAAGTGATGTTATACATTACAAAGTTGTAGTTTTTGCTTTCAAAAGCAAGAGGGGTTCAAAGTTTATAACTTTACTTAGTTAATATCATTTTAACTTTATATTTCAAGCACACGACATATATACACAATATATACAAACAAAATAGGGAGATAACTCATTTAGATCTAAGCCAAACACATGCTCAAGCATAACCAAAATCAATAACAGTTCCCACCAACACCGAACTCCTAAAGGTCCAACCTTTAGTACTTCAAAACAAAGGCAACACCTCACCTCCTCTTCCATTGCTCATGGCCCATCCAAGATCCCCTTTCTCCTACACTTTTCTTACAGTTTGAGTTTAGATCTAAGCTTTCTAAGGTGTGCTAAAGTTATAGTGAAAGTTTGGTGGAGTTTGGAGAAGATTTGAGTTAATTAGAGAATGTTAGTGAAGAAGAAAGTGGATTAGCGCTAACCCACTTCCACAATTTTCATATTTTTATTACATTTGAAGCTTACGTAAATGATGAAACCCTTAAGGGTATGTTTATAGGTTTTTATAAGAGGTCGTTAACACCTTCTACCTCCATGAAAGGTCACAAAGGAGCCTCCCTCTCACATGCTGCGTTTACACCTCATTTTCATTTCTTAACACTTAAGACTTTCCTTAAAGGCTCATTTTCAAACTATCCTCTATGACATCATCAAAAACTTTATTTCCCTAAATGGTAAAATATTTTTATTTCATTTTAACGATTTCCTAATCAAATAAGTGTATGCAAAAAAGGTTTAAACAACTTCTCACGAGTAAAAAGTTGTTTACCAATAAAATGATTTTTGGTCACATTATCGATATTTCTTCAAAGTAACTATTTTTTAAACATTTTTTCAAAACAAGTTTACCATCCTTAGTTATGATTTAAAAGTGGGCTAAGAAGGTTATTAAATTACTTTCATAACATCCAAGATCCAAATATTCAAATAATTCAAATACGAAGTGTCCAAAACTCCGGGTCGTTGCATTCTCCCCCACTTAAAATATCTCGTTCTCAAAATTCCAATGCGAGCAAAAAAAAAACAATCACATAGTATATTATTCAAAATTACTAGCAAAGAGCTTATGATTTGCTTAAGTTCAAAAATCCTGTTATTGCACAAGGACGATAAACAATCTAATAAGTTTATCTTACGCTCAACAACCTCAGGATATTACTTAGTCGATCATTCAAGTTACCTCATAACAAATTGAAGAGACGTCACAAAAACTCTACATAAGCCAACAAAACATAGTTTGCAAATATACTAAAGCCCATATAATGTACACGGATCATCTTTATGTAATATCAAATCCCATCACTTTCTCATTTACATAATTTCACTTCCAAAATAGTATAGATCACTTGACCTACCTAGTGTGGACTTCGATCAGGTTCCTTGATTAGAAACTTCTTTTCTCCTTACGTAGTCATATACTATGATAAAAAACATTAGAATCATATCAAAAATCCATACCCAGCATTCGCCGTCAAGAATCGAGAGAAAAATCCTTGTTTGGACCGATGTAAACCACCTCGAAATCACATACCTGATTAGTGGATCAAGAAATTTCATGTTAATAAAATGATCTATGTACAACTTGCGTATTTTATCCTATTGGTTTCTTAACTATACCAGTACTTTTTTCACATTCTTTTATACAAATAGTATGTCTTTTTTTGGCAAAGCCAACGGGGTTAAATTGACCCCTACCTAGTAAGCAATTACTTATGATCATAAATAAGCTTACAAAGAAAATAAGAGAGAACAAGTGCAAAAATAAGAAAGGAAAAGGAACACGAAGGAGACTCAACTCTATATCAGCTAGTTGACATATCAATAGATAAGATGATAAGGATAAAGCACTTCAAATTTCATTACAGATTATATAAAAAGATTTCCATGCGAGTTCTTTTCTTCATATTGAAAATCCTATCATTTCTCTCTTTCCAAATTTCATTGACAAAAACTTTGAGAAGGATAAGGAGTTCAAAGGAAGACAAATGCTTCCATCTAGTTACCTTGTAAATATTCGACCACTCTATCTTGCTACCCCAAAAAGGATATCATATCCTCCCTTTAATTTTATTTTTCTCTAAAAAAATTCGTTAATGAGCAATTGAAGTAAGATGATGAATATCTTCAAGGCTAGAATTCCAGAATACATATGAAGTGGAAACAGTGATACTTTTATGTGCCACATTAGAAAGTGTATGTATGGAATTTTTGAAGACCTTCCAAAGCATAAAGTTGAGTTTTTCACTTGAAGTCTGATTCCATATATTCTTGTGCTATGGGAACTTGAATTGTTCAGAAGGAGAATTTAAGGCTCCATATATTTCATGTGTTGTATGCTCCTTCATGTCCTCAGTCCAATAGTAAATGTTAGAACTGACATGTAAATAGTGAGTGTGATTGTAGTAACTGGTTGACATTGGAGATGCTTGTTCTAGAAAGAGAGATGTAACCATTCCTTATAAACGAGACAACCTTGGCACTCATAGGAATTCCTTGCTGTCGATCCTCATAAGATAGGAAATTAAATAAAATGAGGCCTTGTCCGATCCAAGGCACATACCAGAAATTTGCATTGCTATATGGATTTAGGAAAAGTTTAGTATGGGGAAGAAGGGTATCTCTCATTTTTGTCATAGATGTCCAAACCCAGCTATTTTCCTTTTTTGAGTTCAAAAGCCAAATATCTTAAGTCTTCATATTATGTTTGAGACATCAGGCAACCCACAAAGATGTAGAATTGATTGTAAGGTTATCAAAGTGTTTGGATAAGGTAGCAATGTTCCTATTTTTCATATTTTTGATACCAAGCCCACCAATACATTTTGGCATTTCCAATTTATGAAAAGCCATTGGGGATAACTTCCTATTATAAATAGAACCAATCTAGAGAAAAATGATCATGGAAGCTCTAATCATACTTATTATCTTTGTTGGGAGAAAATAAGTCCTACACCAATACATAGACATAGAAAATATTACTAAATTTATGATTACCAATCTGCCTGGTTGAGAGAGGAATATATTTTGCCATTGGAGAGGACATTGGTGACCTTTTCATATAATGGAATACTTTGTGTGGTGGAGACTCTTTTAGTAGCCCATGGTATTCCTAGTAAATCATATTAAATTGAAGAGGAAGTATGTTGGTGATTTTCAAGCAGTGAAGTTTTCAAGGAGGAGGTAACCCAATAATAAAAATATGTGATTTTTGAGGATTTATCATTAAACTAGATTGAAAAATGAATTGAAGGTATCCATTATTGATATGAGAGATTCATTTCTTGGTTTGGTGAAAATTATCAAGTCATCAGCAAAATCTGGGGAAGCAATCATAGGAGATTTACAATTGGGATGAAGAATGAATTTTTTCCGATCAATTTGGTTCTGGAGAGCGAGGGTTAAAGTTTCCATTATAGTTATAAACATATATGATAATATTGGATCACCCTGCCTCAAACCATTGTTGCATTTGAAGATGCCAACAGCATGGGAATTGAAAACCAGTGTATATCTAACGGTGGAAATGTATCGGTAAATCCAGTTAGAAAATTTTGTTGGGAATTTCATTTTGCTAAGGATATACATTAAAGCAGACCAATTAACCGAATCAAATGTCATTTTGATGTCAATCTTGAGCATATTTTTTGGAGATATATAAGGAGAAGAGTATCCGTTTAAAAGCTCATGTGTGCGGAGGACATTGTCAAAGATATTTCTATTAGGGAGGTAGGCAGCCTATTTTGAGGATAGTATAGATTGAAGGACAATTTTCAATTTAGAAGCTAGAATTCTTGAATCATTTATAAATTATATTGCAACAAGCAATTAGCCCAAACCGAGTGAGATTAGAAGGACTTTCTAGTTCTGGGATGAGGGCAAGATTTGTAGTGTTAATTGAACTGAGCATTTACTTTTACTAAAAAAATTGTGGATTGCCTTAAGGACTTCAGTGCAAATTATAGGCCAACAATGTGCGTAAAAGGTGGCATTGAACCCATCAGGCCCACGACAAGCTGATATTTTTATAGTAAAGAAAGAATTCCTTATTTCTTCATCTATGATTGGAGATATAAGGAAAGTTTGCATTTTAGGAGAAAGGTTGGGAGTGTTAAATTGTTGGTGAATGAAGTGTCAGTTGTTATGGCAGGAGAATCACCAAGTAGAGATGTGAAATAGTTAAGGAAGGCATGATCTACAATAGTATATCCTACGAGTTTCTCTTGGATATCAGAGACCGGTGAATGAAGGATTTGATTTATTTGATTTTTAAGGGAGCATGATAAAACTTAGAATTTCTATCGCCTAACAAAACCAGTTCTCTCGATATTTTTGCATTGACATTTTAGCTTCAAAAGCAAGAGCAGCTTCAAGTTGAGAAATCAGATCCATTTCTAGTTGATTGAGGTAGGAAGCATTGCTGAAATTCATAATCTGATGCTGAACCTGCTGAAGTTTAAATTTAATTTCATTAGAAAGCTTCTTACCATCACCTTAAATGCTTTTAGACCATATTATTAGATCAGATTTGTATTTTTCAATTTTTGCTGAAGAATTAGCATGGGATTGCCATGAGCTTGAATCATCCAAGCATCTTTCATAACCTGTAAAAAATTGTTATTATAGATCCATTCATCAAAAAATTTGAATTTTGCTATTTTTATTAATGACTACATCTCAAAAGGAAAGAATTAGATGTAATGGCCCGTATTTTACGTATCGAAGGATCGTAAAATAATTCTATTTAATTCATTTGTGGTTGTATCATTCTAATATTTTGGGACATGGTTCTTAGGGACGTTATACACATCTATGGTTTTTTCTGAATTTCTATGTGACCATTGCCCTTGAGAATCTTATTTCAGCCATAACTTTTGATAGGAGCCGAATTAGATGTTCTAACCTGGTTCATTGCTTCGAAATGATGGTTTCCCATTTTATAGAGTGGTCATATAGGAAAATTGGATAAGTGATTAGGAAGTTGTAGCAATTTTAAGTTTTGTAAACTATTGGCCAAAATTATAAAGGGGATTAATGGGCCAATTAGCAAGCCCATCTAACATTACCGTATTTGGTCGCTGAAGATTAATAACCATAGATGATTGTAGCATCCATAGCCGTTAGTTTTAGGCCTCCAAGTGGGGGATGTTACACCAAGTAAAAGTCTGATTCTTCTTGGTCAAGTTAGTCAACAGTGGTACAATATTTAAGAACTCCTTTATGAAGATCCTATAACATCCTTCCAATCCAAGGAAACTTCTCACATCCGTAGCATTCTAGGGTTGATTCCAATCTTGGATTGCTGTCACCTTTGCGGGATCCACTGCAATTCCTTATCCTGACATGGCATGTCCCAAGAATCTCACTTCTTCTTTCCAGAAGTGACGCTTAGAGAACTTAGCTCTCATCTTATGCTTTCTCAAAATCTCAAGCACAATCCTCAAGTGCATCTTGTGCTCTTCCTCGGTTCTGGAATAAATCAGAATATCATCCACAAACACAAGCACAAACTTGTTCACCTGATCTCTGAAGACTCTATTCATAAGATCCACAAAGTATGCCGGAGCATTGGTCAATCCAAAATGCATCACCAACCACTCATAGAAACTAGACGGTGTTCTAAATGCAGCAAGAGGCACACTTTCTTTAGCCACTCTTAACTGGTGAAATCCCACTACCAAATCCATCTAAGAAAACACCTTTGCACCATGCAGCTGATCAAACAAGTCATCAATCCATGGAAGCGAATACTTATTCTTCTTTGTAACCTTGTTCAGCTCGCGATAATCCATACATAGCCTCACAGAACCATCTACCTTCGTTGCAAATACAACAGGTGTACCCCATCCGGATTACTTCTCCGAATTAATCCTTTCTTCAGTGGATCATCCACTTGCACCTCTAACTCTTTCTGCTCTCTGGGTGTCATATGCCTCAAAGGCATCAGTATGGGTCTGGCTCCATCCATAAGTCGATCCAAAACTCGATCTCTTTATGCGGCGGCAATCCTGTCACTTCCTCGAAGACATTAGGGTACTCTCTAACAATATGCATAGATGAAAATCCTTCTTATGGAATCTCAAGCGAATATAGAAATCTGACCAATACCCCATCCTCTGGTAAGAAGCTTATTACTACCTTTCACCCTTCCACATTCCCAATTCTCACCTCTAGGTTCTCGGAATCCACAACAGCCGCATACCTCTTAAGCCAGTCCATTGCCAAATAATCCTGAATCCAAAAAAATTAATAACAAAGCAATCAAAAACAAAAGAACATCCATGACTCGATAAAACTAAGCTTCGACAAATCATACAAAGACTAGTAGATCCTCCAACAGGGTTGGTCATCTTCAAGGGTCGGTCTACTATCTCGGGTTCCAAACCTAATCTACATACTAGCTCACCATAGATAAAAGAATGCAAAGCTCCAGTATAAAAAAGAACTCTAACAGATACACCTTGGATGGAAAGCATACCTTGCACCATGACTCCTTTCCCCTTATCCCTAGGAGTAGGAGCACAAGATAAAGTCGAGACAGCATCCAAAGCATATGCCTTCACAATCTGCTTATCCTTAGGCAGTTCTAGACAATTCCTCTTCATATGCCTAGGCTTATCACAGTTGAAGCACTTTTTCGCCGCCTTACATTCATTAGCATAACGACCTTTCTCACTACAATTGCGACAAATAACCTCACTCTTGCTCTTCTTCTGGATCCCTTTTCCTTACTGTTTTTTCTATTGTTGTTGCTTCCCCTTTCCATTCCATTTTTTCTTACCCCCACTTCCCTGTTGCGGTTTTGGTTCCTCGTTTTCAGCAACAGCCATAATAGCAGCCTTATTCTTTGGGTGCAAACTCTCATGTCTAAGCGCTTTCTCAACAAGCTTCTCAAAAGACACCTCAATGTGGTCCACTAGTTTCTCTCCCAAGTGGTCATCCAATCCAGTAATGAACTTCTCATTCTTCTTCAGCGGTGTATCAATAAAAGACATCTCATACTTCGACAAAGCATCAAACTCTGCCACATACTCAGAAATAGACATCTGTCCTTGCTTCAACTCAGCAAACTTCTTGAAAAGCACCGATTTCGGAGCTACTAGAATAAAATTCTCTTTTAATCTAGCTTTGAACTTACCCCAACAAATTTGATCTTCAGGAGTAGTAATGGTAATAGCATTCCACCAATTCATAGCTTGGCCTTGCAGTTGTCTTGAAGCAAGTTTCCTTTTCATCGCATCTTCCACTTTCATATCACTGAAGATATGCTCACAAGTATCCATCCAATCTTGCACTTAAATAGCTGATTCTGTTCCCAAGAATGGCTTCCCTTCTAGAGTAGAATAATCCTTGCAAATTTTGGCAAAGTCGACTCTAGGAATTTGCACAGGAGCACCACAATCTAAAGCCACATCAGGAGTAGTTTGGGCTCTCCTCATCAACAATGTCATCATTGCATTGAACATGGCTTGAAAATCGGGTGTAGCAGCTCCTGGTCCCACTCCCAATTCCACTCCTGAAGCAGAGTTATTTCTAACAGTGTTTCTTGTGTTCCGATTCATCCATTATTACTATAGATGATAGCCTACCCAAAAGCAGACATAGCAATCATAGCAACCAAAGAATCTAAAACCTAGCTATCATCTTCTAAAGCCTTAAACATATGATAACTTGTATGGCCTTGTCCTCGCTTTGCCAGAGACTAATGAAAATCCCGGTTCTCGATTTTGTTCACCATACTCACCGGTTAGAAACCCCGCACGGTTTTCTTTTGTGATACCTCTATATCACCTGACCTAGACCCTACCGGTCTAGTGTACACGACTGGCGCTACCAACCATCGGGTGCCCCCGCTTATAGTACCCTTGCTTTAAATATAACCAGAATACTCCGAGTCATCAATGGTTCCTTGGCTCTCCCAAATCTTCAGAGCTTTCCACAACTCCAATCCATCTCCCGGCACGAACCCACTACTCATCCCAGTCCATTATCTTATAGCCTTGTTCCATCCCGAGTTGTCAATCTACTCCTTCGATCCCACTCCTTATCTGAGTTTCCGACCGAAGTGCTAAAACTTCATTATGCCATAACTACCAAACCTAGAAGCAATCAGCGAGCCATAATTTACCGCATGATCCATAACCATCCCAGAATCTTCCTTTTGGATCTCATCAACTTTGGAGCCCACAATTTAGATTGGTACCGATCCAATTGAATCAGATCGGTATCGATCCAAACACTTAGCCAATTTTGGCTCCCTCTTACTTCCAGCCTCTAGCACACTTCCTCTAGATGCCATAGACCCCTAGCTTTCCCTCTTAGCCTCTTAGTCCTTCCATATATGCTTCATAGCCAATCCAACATAGATGATCCATCATACCTTCAACACTTGTCCTATCCTCTGATCCAACTTCATAGAGCATCACTGGAACCCATGCTCTACCATCCCCCTAGGTCTCACTTCGATTGGTGCAAAAAGTTTGGTTTGGTACCAATCTGATTGGATCAGATCGGTATCGATCCAAATACTTTGCTCTAATCATCATTAAATTTTCATGGTGTCTTCCTTGCGTCCTCCGGAGCCTATCCTCCAAATTTAATGCGAATCCGATGAACTTTGCTCCCGATATGCTTCGATCACAATCTAAGTCCTAAAACATACACAACATTAGCAAACAAATCAAGCATAGCAAGCAATTTCAAACAAAAAAATGAATCAAACATAGCAAATCATTCAATTACATCAAATCATAAACATTCAAGTCATCCAATTCAATCAATGATCATAAACAAGCGTAGGCCTAATCTAAATCATAGAATTACATAGCTATATATGCACAAATGACACTAGCCAATGATCTACTCAATATTACATGTTTAATTAGGTCGATCTAGGGTTTCTAAAACTGAAACTTACCTATGTCTAATCAATTTATAGTTTAATTTGACAATCCTAACTTATAATCACCTAATTACAACATATAATCCATCATAGACTAGTGGAGATCGTAACCACTAACTAAACCAATTAAACCTATGTAAATGAGAGGAGATCCAATCCGGACAGCAGCAAATCGAATGTAAATGTGATCCAATCAACGAGATCAAGCCCTGCGACGAAGATCTAACCTCTAATTTGAGATTAGAGACGATTTGAGATGAAATCTATGCAAAGAATGGAGAATTAGAGAGGAAGTAGGTTTTGGAGTTGATGTGAAATGAGAGGTAAAGGTTTCAAATGGTCTCTCTCACCTAATATTTATAGCCAAACCTGATTAGACTAATGTTGATATACCAGAAACACATGGATATGGAAAAATTTAAAATTTCAAATCAACTTTCACATTCCATTCCAAACTCATTTCAACATTCGTTACATAATCCCACAACGTTAACCACGTTCAGAAAAATATAATTATTACAATATACTCCAAGAGCGACATACGAAGATGCCCCCTTGGTGATCAAAGTGTATAACAGGAAATAAACAACCTTGCCTTAACAAAACAACACATCAGAATCACAAGAGAAAGAACTTAAATAACTACATGCCTTCAGCACGACTCCGAAAGCTTTTTCGTCTTAAGAGGTACCTGAAAACCTCAAATCTCAAACAACTCAAAATCAATTGAGTACCCAAGAGCTTAAGGTGAAAACATAAACTTCGAGTCAGACATAAAGCCTGGTATGAATAATAATATACCATCTCAAATCATTTAGATATCTAGTGAGACCACGTCGCTTAGTAGAACGAGTATCCCCTCACTAGTATCTTAAAACCTTTATAAACCATTTTCCGTGCCCCTGCATCCACAATGGTTAATTCAATTCGAACATCATTATGTGGTGATATGCAAAACAATTGAATCAATTCTGGATTACCCATCCTCAATTCATTTTGACTATTTGTCATAATTATAGTTTCTAGGATTACTATTAACCTAATAGTTTTCATGGGCTAACTAATAACCGGTCAAACTTTTAAGGACTGCCTATCCAATTATATAGTTTTCATGGGCTAACTAATAAGTATGTATTCAAATACCCTAAACATGCATAAAGATTTCTACATGAGTGTAAAGTAATAGTGAAAAGTGTAGCAAGCATCTTCTACCATCCAATCCAGCAACCACGATGCAACAAAAAGTCATAATTTTGGAGAGAAAAGCTTACTAGTGAAAAGCTCAGGATGAGAGATCTTCATCTTTTCTTCAATTTCCCATGTGCTTTCTGTCGCGTTGTCTCCCCATTGTATATGGATCGGCCTAATTTCTTTGTTGCGGAGCATCCTAGTTCTGTGCTCCACAATGCGTGTAACGACACATGATGTATTGGCTTCGTCTCAATATCCCCAACTGATTATGCTCTACCACAATGGCTGTGACATGAAAGAATTTCTACAAATGTAAGATTTGAAAAACATTATGGACTCCTGCCAATCTATCTGGTAGCTCCATGCGATAAGCAAGTCTTCCTATCCTTTTCAAAATTCGGAAAGATCTAACAAATCTTGGTGCCAGTTTCCTAAACTTACCAAACCTTACGACTTTTCTAAGTGGGGAGACTTTGATAAACACTGAGCCTCCAACCTCAAACTCTAACTCTTTCCTTCTCTTGTATGCATAGGATTTCTATCGATCTTGCACCACCTTCATACGTTGCCTGATCAACTCTACTTTTTTCGAAGTATAGCAAATTAGATCTGGCCCGAGCAAAAAATTTTCGGTAGTTTCATACCAACAATTTGACAATTTGCATGGCCTCACATAAAGTGCCTCAAAGGGGGTCATACCAATCATCCATTGGTAACTATTATTATACACAAACTTAACTAATGGTAGTTGCTACTCCCAATGCCCTCCAAATTCCATGATATAAGCCCTTAGTAAGTCCTCCAATATTCTATTCTCCCTTTCAATTTGACCATCGGTCTATGGGTGGTAAGCAGTGCTAAGATTCAGCGAAGTACCAAAAGTTTCCTGCAAACTCCTCCAAAACTCGCTAGTGAATAAGAGGTTCCTATCACTAATAATGCTTACCAGAACTCCAGGTAATCCAACCACCTCCTTAATATAAGTCTGTGCTAGAGATGTTGATGTCCTATTGTTCTTAACAAGAATAAAATGGGCACTCTTAGTGAGTCTATCTACCATGACCCAAATAGCCACATTACCCTCTGACTCCTTGGAAATACTTCTACAAAGTCCATCGAAATGTGTTTCCATTTCCAAGTCGGAATCTCCAATGCTAACAACAGTCCTCCAGGTTTCCCTTACTCAGCTTATATCCTTTGACATGTCAAACATCTAGCAACAAACTCATCACTCACTTCTTCATTCCTAGCTAAAAGAAAATTCTCTTCATTTTCCTATATATTTTATCTTCTCTGTGGTGAATGGTCACCTTAGAGTGGTGACATTCTACAAGCACTTCCTCCAATGCATTGTCAATCATTGGGACACAGAGGTGTCCATCCCTTCTTGTCAATTGTATATCTACTGACGTGGGAAAAACGCTCTCCTCTTCTCAACTTATCCAGAATCTCCACCATCTTGTCATCCTTCTTTTGCTCAAGCCCAATGTAGTCCATCAAAGCCGGTCTAACCTCTATCACTACCAAAAAGCTTTGGATGGGTTCTATTGGTAGTTGGAAGTTGAGATTTGAGAAACACCAACTGCCTTCATTCATATAAAGCACCTAAGATAGCGTGCCTTCGATTGAGGGCGTTGGCGACGACATTCCCTTTTCTGTGGGTATATTGTATACCAAAGTTAAATGATGTTATATACTCCATCCACCTCTACTACCCAAGGTTTAGATCTTTTGGAAAAAATAATTATTTGAGTGATTTATGGTCAGAAAATAACTTAAACATTTCTCCCCAAAGGTAGTGCATCCATATCTTCATGGAAAATACAATAGCTGCCAACACCAAGTCGTGAACTGGATATCTCTTCTCATGATCCTTCAGTTGCCCACTAGCATTAAGCTACTACCCTTCCTTCTTGCATGAGAACTGCTCCCAATCCTATCCCGCACGCATCCATAAAAACTGTAAAAGGCTTTGTCCCATCAGGAATGGTAAGTATAGGTGTGGTTGTTTCCTTAAGTTTCTTGAATGCTTCAGTGCATTTATCATCCCAAGTAAAGACTTGATTCTTCTTAGTCAAGCATGTTAAAGGGATTGCTATTTTTGCATAGTACCTTATGAACTTCCTATAATAGCCTGCTAACCTGAGAAAGCTCCTAACTTCCATTGCATTCTTTGGAGCTCTCCACTCTTGAATAGCTTCCACTTTTGTGGGGTCCATCGCTAATCTATACTCAAAACGATGTGTCCTAGAAATAATGCCTCCTTCTTCCGAAAATGGCGTTTTGCAAAATTGGCTCTAAGTTGGTGCCACCTCAAGGTCCCTAGTATCTCCCACAAGTGATTATCATGCTCTCCTTTACCCATGGAGAATACTAAGACATCATCAATAAACCCTATGACGAACTTATTAAGTTATCCTCTAAATACTCTACTCATCAAATCCACAAAATACGCGGGGGCATTCTTAAATTCGTAAGGAATTACCTCCCACTCATAGAGTCCATCGGGTGTGCGGAATTCTGTCTTTGATTTGTTGTCCTCTACGATCCTGAACTGATGATATCCAGTTTCCAAGTCTAATTGGGAGAAAACTTTGGCTCCCACATGTTGATCAAACAAGTCGTCTATCCTAGTAAATGATACCTATTCTTCCTTATTAACCTATTAAGTTTCCTATAGTTGATGTATACTCTCAATGAGCCATCCGTCTTAGTGCTGAAAACAACATGGGCTCCCTATTCTGAAGTGCTCCATCGGATAAATCCTTTTTGCAACAGTTCCGAGATTTGTTTGTCCAACTCTCATCTTTCTTTAGGAGCCACGTGTCTTAATGGTAGAGCGACTGGTCTAGCACCCTTCTCCAAATCAATTCTAAACTCAATCTCCTTTTGGGGTACGAGACTTGAGACTTCCTCAAAGACATTGTTAAATTCTCGGACTACGGGTATGGATGAAAGCTCAATATGAGATAGGCTCAACAAGTAGAAATAACTTGACTCGACTGAGACTTGGGGTGTATTGTGGACCTCTAAGTCTCGCCTTTTACAACTCTTTAATTGTACAACCCTTTTATCGCAATCTGAAATTTCCCTATAGTGTGATAACCAATCTATTCCCAAGGTAAGTCCATACCCAAAAAAATTTAGAACGTACACGTTACATATGAAATCTTTGTCACATATGTCCACAACTAGGTCTTTGCAAATTAAAGAGAGACATGTTGATCCCCAATAGGATTAGATAGAGAATACTATTGGGTCAATGACATATTGGGTTTGAAGATTAAAGGAGTTAACTACATTCCTAGCCCGAAAAATAAGAGTTATACCTTCTAATGCAGACTTCCTTTGGTCTCTAAAGGGTGGTCTACTCAAAATAAGGCAGCCTCAATGGTGTAGGCTTGTCCACTCGGCCCTTTCTTCGCCAGCTTCAGACATTGGTTCTTGAGATGCCCTTCCTTATGGCAGTGATAACACTTTCCCTTAAAAGCTTCCTTCATCAGACTCACCTTATAATCTTTGGTTGTATGACCCTTCTTTTGGCATCTTTTACATACCTTACTCTCTTTCTTAAACTTTCCTTTCGACTTCTTGTTCGCCTAAGAGTTCCCATTCTTGGTTTGATTTTGAGTAAGTCCCACCTTCTCCATTTCCACCTCCTTTTCTTCCTCACTAGCCATCTGCAGTAAGGTCATCTCAACCAACATCTCGTATGTGTCGCCAATGGGCACTTGAGTTAACAACAATTCTCTAAAGGGGGATTTCGGGCCCTTCACAAATTTCATGGCCTTTTTCATAGGTGTATCGATCAAGCTTATCCTGAACTTAGCCAACTTTGTAAACTTACCAATGTACTTCTTTAAAGTAGAGTCTTCATTGAGGTGCTTGTTTGCGCCAAAAATGGTCATAAACACCCAATTGCAGATGAAAGCACCAAATCACAGTCATAGATCACAGATAGATTGTATGTAATAGAATTAAATATGAAGAACACTCAAAAAATCAAAAGGAAAGAAGTAGAAAAAAAAGATTTATAGTGGTTCAGCGCCGTAGCCTACATCCACTTTGAAGAGTTACCGTTTTATTGATGATTCTCTATTGATTTACAAGATTCTAATTGATAGTATCCGAGTTATAATGGAGTTGCAGAGTAACGGCGTAGAAGAGCAAAAAGATCCCTTTTCTGAAGCTCTTGGACTGCTATTTATAGGTGTAGGCTACAAATATCTCGCCCAGATCTCGGAAGACTCCTTATCTCACGTGGGTGGGCCAATGTGATCGATCCCCTGTCATTTAAACTCGATCCATGATCGATACGAACCAAATTCGTATCGATCCAAAACTGCTTCTTTTGGGTTGGGATCAATCATGGACATTCTTGAGGTTGTACGCAAGCTTCTGTGAAAATTTGATGGCATTTGGACTTGTAGATTGTGAGATATGATCGATGCAAGCTTGGATCTTCAATGTGCAAGCGGATTCGTATCGCTTCCATTCGTGTCGCTTCACTTCGTATTGATAGCATGCATGTGTTGACTAGGTGACGTGGTGCTATCTTTTAGGATCGATCTACTTTGCATGCTGAGTTGACTGCTTCCTCATGCGTATCCATCAGCTGTTATGTTCTTCGTTTCAATCATGAATCCTTACTTTCGTATCTATCAATTTCCAAGCCTTTTGTATCGATCCACATCTCGTTCCTTCATATTGGTGTTTTTGGTTTTATTTCGTATCGATATTTGGAGCTGTTTCGTATTGATGCAGCCTGACTCTCTTCGTATCGATCATCGAGTAGTTGGTTTCGTACCGATGTTTTTAGGTGTTGTTACACATCAATCATTGGTGGCACATTTCGTATCGATCGTTGATTGATCGATATGAACTGTGTAAATGATAGACCGGTACAAATCGTGTATAAGTGGAGCGATACGAAACATCTTCAGGTGATAGATACGAGACAGAGCAGACATGATGGATGCGAAGTAGGACTGGTGCGGTGGATACGAAATGATGCAGACATGATCGATACGAAATGGTGCTTGTGGGATGGATACGAATGAAATGTGAATGGACACGAAGTGGTAGGCGCAGTTTGATGGATACGAACTAATGTAGCTCGAGGGATGGATACAAAATAAAGGCTTACGAGTTGATGGGTACGAAATCCCATGGATACGAATGAGGTTGGTCTCCTTGACTTTGATCAATCAATATCTTGAGCATACGAACTCCGATTAACTTGAGATTTGGAACGTTGACTTTTATAGCTTTGGTTGTTGTACCATATCAATTATAGCTCGATCCGAACTCGGGAAAAGTTTGTTAGTATCCATAGAGAACCTGTGTATAGCTCGATTCGGAACTGATTATCTTCTGTTTTTAGTCAATTCTTTGGTATCATGGCCTTGCCAAAAGGTAGGATAACACTTGCCTCCCAAAACATGCCTTGCGATAGGAAGGTGTGTTTTGTAGTTTGATAAGCTAGATGTTCGTATCCTGTTAATGACCTGTAAAGAGATTGATAATCTTACTTGACTGTGAATAGTGATCGTTCGTGATCGTATGCCGTTCGGGGCGGTATGTGATCGTTCGAGGTCGGATGTCGTTCGAAGCGAGTTGTGACCATTCGCGATCGGGGTGTCGTTCGTGGCGAATGGTGACCATTCGCGGTCAGGTGCCGTTCAAGGCGAATTGTGACCGTTCATGGTCGGGTGCCTTTCGTGGCGAGTTGTGTGTGCCCGGGTGGACTTAGTATCATTAATGTCGGATTTCACGTTCGAGTGAGTTTCCAAATCGTTTGTTATGGCGGTTTATCGCCATCTCAGAGCATGCCCGAGGACCGTTCAGGATCCCGTACATGTGTAAGTGACTTAGCTGTTATGGAATTACAAATACCAGATTTACCATCAAAATGAGTCTTACAAACAAAATGTTCTACCAAATAAAGTCCAGATGCAAAGAATAGAAAACAAAAGCGAAGCAGAGACGTCAAAGTGCAGACACCTACACTAATGCGGTTGATAGTCGTCTCAGAGCACGCCTAAGGACCGTTCGTGATCCTGTACATGTGTAAGCGACTTAACCGAACTAGTGTGGATTTTACGACTTATTCGTCATTATTTCAACCAGTTGATGAAAAGCTGATGCCTCGATCCTGAGCCATCCCCAGTTGATGCGGATGGTGGTCGTTCTTGCTCCACCATTGCTGCTCGCCTTCTCGCGTACTGTGATAGCATGCCATTCCGGATATGCCCTTCTATCTCATCCCTCAAGTGTCTGCAATCATTTGTACTATGGCCGCTTAGCTCGTGGAATAAACAGTACTTGTCTGATTTCCTCTCATTATTGGTCGGATCCCTCCTCATTGGCTTTCGATAGGGAACCTGCCACCTAGTGTCATGGTAGATCCGTTCTAAAGTTTCATTCAACTCCGTATAAGAGGTGAATCTCGGTTCCTTTCGCAGTCGCTTTTGTCCATCATTCTTATCGCCGGCTTTTCGTTTCCTTTATCCTTGCCTGAATCTTTTCCGAGAGGATTTCCGCCTTTGACTGCATAAACTTCAACTCCCTCTCCTTCCTCTCTCTCAGCATTTGCATCCACTTGTCGTAGAAACCTTTCTGCCTCATGGTAAAACACTCCTAAGTCCATAGGTGGATCCCTCGTCGGCGAATTCTTGAATTCTGAGCTATTGTCTATGCCAGATACAGCTGCCAATAGAACCATGGATGGATCTGGCTGATCCACTGATGTCGTCGCTGCATTGAATCGTGTTAAGAAGTTCCTCAAAGACTCTCCGGTCTTTTGCTTCAGTGTCGTCAGACTCATCACATTCTTGGGCCTCGAGATGTGAACTCTGAACTGCCTCATAAACTTTTTAGTCAACTCGGTCCACGTTCCAATCGAACTGCTCTCCAATTGTCTAAACCATAATGCTACTATGTCCGTCAAATACAGTGGGAAACATCGAGCCATGATCTACTCTGATGCCCCCCAGTACTTCCATATGCCACATATACCTCGTTAGATGAACAGCAGGGTCTGTCCTTCCATCATACATCTCCAATGTCGGTAGCTTGAATTCTGGTGGATTCCTGGCCTGCCTAATTGCAAGAGCGAAGGGGCTCCTGTTAACATCTTCCAGATCTCTATTCACTAATCTACCTCTCATGGCTCGTCGGACCATCTCCACCAATCTGTCACTATCGTCAAGCTATAGTCCTTGTCTATTGCCTCCGATCTGTCCCCCGAGTTTGCGAGGCAATCCTGGAATCTGCTCTCCTGAACGGGCATCCATTCCTCTATCAACGCCGTGTTGAATAGCTCCTCCTGGTATCCTGCCTGAGGTTGGATCAACATGCTCCTGGGGAGTTCCCTCCAACTCATGGGCTACTCCTAATGGTCCTGCTCTATTCTGAACCCTAGTTGTTCCATGCTCCTGATCCCTATCTCCAGCACCCCTTGCAGTGGCGTTCTCATGATTCAACACTCTAGCTTGTCCAGTTTGCTGGAGTAGGTTCCGCATCATCTCTTCTTGCCTTTTCAGCATTCCCTTCTGCATAGCTTTCATCATCATCTCCATCTCATCTCGGGTGATGAAGACTAAGGCCTAATTCGCTCCTGAGGAAGCCTCCTAACTTCCTTCATGCTAGCTCCTTTCTGCTCTTGGACTTCTGGTTGATTGCTTGGCCATGGTTCCTCCAAGATTTGATCCTTTAGCTTTCCAAATCTGAACTCCAAATCTGGTATAGCGGGTCCTGAGTTCAATTCTCAATGAAGGCACCAAAATGTTTGCGCCAAAATTGGTCACAAACACCCAATTGCCGATGAAAGCACCCGTTCACAATCACAAATCATAGATAGCAAGTATGCAGAGAATATAAATATGGAGAACACTCAGAAAATTAAAAGGAAAGCAGTAGGAACACACGATTTATAGTGGTTCGGTGTTGTAGCCTACGTCCACTTTGAAGGATTTGTTGTTTTATTGATAATAACTCGCCGATTACAAGTATGCAATTGATAATCTTTGAGTTACAGTCGAGTTTGGCAGAGTAACGGCGTAGAAGAACCAAGAAGAGATCCCTTTTCTAAAGACCCTGGGCTGCTATTTATAGGCGTAGGCTGAGAATATCTGTCTCAAACCTCGGAAGACTCCTTCCCTCACGTGGGTGGGCCCACGTTATCGATCCCTGATCGTTTGGACTCGATCCATGATCGATACGAATGAAATTCGTATCGATCAAAATTTAGGCCAATCGATTCGAGATCGATCATGAACATTCCTGAGGTTGTACACAAGCTCCTATGAAAATTTGGTAGCATTTGGACTTGTAGATTTTGAGATATGATCGATGCAAATTTGTGTTTGTAGCATGTTGCCGAATTCGTATCTCTTCCATTCGAATCGCTTTACTTCGTATCGATGAAATGCAGGTGCTAACCAGATGACGTGGCCCTATCTTCTAGGATCGATCCACTTTTCATGCCGAGCGACCGAGTCTTTCTCTTGGATGTGCCTCGTTCGTATCCACTAGTTTAGCCTCGTTCATATCCACCAGTTCAGCCTCGTTCGTATCCACCCATTACTCCCCATTTCGTATCGATCCATGCGTATTCTTTTCGCGTCGATGGTTTCAATTTTATTTCGTATCGACTTGAGACTACTTCGTATCGATAATTTCTTTTTTATCGATATGAACATAGGCTCTTCATATCGATTTCGACTTCGTATCGATGTTCTTAAGTGTTGTTTCGTATCGACCGTTTCCATTCCTCCTTCGTATCGATAGCTGTCACCCCAACTCGTATCGATACTTTCTAGGCAATGTTTTGTATCGATTGTTTGTAGTCGATACAAATTGGGTAAGCGATACGAAGGATTCTCATGCAATGGACGAAACAAGGTTTCTTCATGGATACGAACTGGCTGCATTTTACTTGAAACTTAGTGGATAAGAATGAGATTGTTATGCGGCTATGGTTACAAATTAGATGGATACGAATGCGATTCTTCTATCCATGGATACGAACTAGCCGCATTTTGTTTGAGACTTGATGGTTACGAACGAGATGGATACGGCAGTGGTTATTGTGATGGATACGACCGAGGCTTTCTAGATGGATTCGAATGAAGTGGATATGAAGGAGGTGGTTGTTGAATTGATGGATACGAATGAGATCATTGCTTGGCCATGGACACGAATGAGTTTTACTCCTTCCATGGATATGAACTGTAGCTGTCTTCCTAGATTTGCATCGATCATATCTTGAGCACACGAACTTCGATTGACTTGAAATTTGAAATGTTGACTGTTATAGCTTTGCTTGGCGTACCATATCAATTGTAGCTCGATCTGGACTCGGGAAAAATTTGTTAGTATCCATAGCGAACCAATGTATAACCGATCTTCGGGACAGATTATCTTCAGTTATCCAAAGTAGGACTGGTGAAGTGGATACAAAACGGCTCCAAATGTCGATATGAAATGAAACCAAAAACACCGATACGAAGGAACGAGATGTGGATCGATACAAAAGGCTTGGCAACTGATTGATACGAAAGTAAAGATTCACGATCGAAATGAAGAACATAACAGCCGATAGATACGCATGAGGAAGCAGTCAACTCAGCATGCAAAGTGGATCGATCCTAAAAGATAGCGCCACGTCACCTAGTCAACACATGCATGCTATCGATACGAAGTGAAGCGACACGAATGGAAGCGATACGAACCCGCTTGCACATTGAAGATCCAAGCTTGCATCGATCATATCTCACACTCTACAAATCCAAATGCCACCAAATTTTCATAGGAGCTTGCGTACAACCTCAAGAATGTCCATGATCGATCCAAACCCAAAAGGAGCAGTTTTGGATCGATACGAATTTGGTTCGTATCGATCATGGATCGAGTCAAAATGACAGGGGATTGATCACGTGGGCCCACCCATATGGGAGAAGGAGTCTTTTGAGATCTGGGCGAGATATTTGCAGCCTACACCTATAAATAGCGGTCCAAGAGCTTTAGAAAAGGGATATTGTTGATCTTCTACGCCGTTACTCTGCTGAACTCCATTGTAACTCGGGTACTATCAATTGGACTCTTGTAAATCAGTAGAGAATCATCAATAAAACGACAACTCTTCAAAGTGGATGTAGGCTACAACGCCGAACCACTATAAATCTTGTTTTTCTACTTCTTTCCTTTTGATTTTTTGAGTGTTCTTCATATTTAATTCTATTACATACAATCTATCTGTGATCTATGGCTGTGATTTGGTGCTTTCATCTACAATTGGGTGTTTGTGACCATTTTTGGTGCAAATAGTGCCAAGCTTCTATTCTACTCTTCAAATGATCCTTCCAATCAAGACCATGAAATATCCTCTCATAGTCATTTATCCAAGTCTTTGACTACACAAAACCCTCTGTTCCATAATATACTCTTCCTCCCATATTAAGAAAGTCCTTACACATCTTTGGAAAGTCAACGGGATAGGGTGTTGCGTCAGTAGGTAAGGCAACGGGTGCCGCCAGTGCAGCCTGAGGAATAGGGACTTCACCTACTTGCCTGAGATATTGTTTAAACCATTCGAACATCCCTTGAATGGTGGGCCTTCCTAGAGTAGGGTTATCAGCCTCAAAAAAGGAATAATTATAAGCCATTACAACTATCTATAGGTTGAGCTTTCAGTTATAACTTCCTAAGACAATATTATATGCTGAAAGAAAGATTTTCCTAGCGTGTGCACATATGTTCAAAAATAGTGTGTATATATAAAGAGGGGTTTTTGGAAAGTATTTTCAAAAATAAATAATACGACATTCATACGTATATTTTTCCCTATTGATCAGGTAGCCTAGGCTCTGATACCAAATGTAACAACCATCCCGAAATAGGCCTAAATCCCGACCCATAAAAGGCCCAAGGCATATATCAAATCCAAACTACACTATCCAATAACTAAAATGGAAAAATTAAGATTTCCACTCATAAAGGCCTTTAGCTTTTCCTTCTCTTGGATTTGACACGCTTTCAATGGGCCCTTTCAAATCTTTTCTTTTTGATATATACAGCAAGGGATTTTTATAAACATTAGATTCAGAAAAATAGAGGTTTGGAGTAGAAGAGATAGAGAAAATAAACAATAAAAAAAGTTAGATATATATGATTTCTCACTTAAAACCCTAAAGGAGTTTTCTGAATCCATGAAGAGACGAACTAACAGAGCTTTGCTAATGTTCCCAACATATTATGTGAATAAAAGTAAGGGGCTAGGCTGTGTTGTAGTGGTTGGAATGCACTAGAACCGTTGGATGAAGTTCAGTTAAAAATAAGAAAATCTAGTACGTTGAAATTGCCAAAACCCTAGCCGCCATCAACATGCAGCGATCGACCGTCAGCTTCCCATAGGTCGACTGTTGGTCGACCGGTCATGGGTAACTGGTTGACTACTCCCCCTATCTTGGGAATATTTTTATTGTCGTTGATATGTTTTTATTTAATTCCATAATTATAATTTAAAGTTAACGTTAATCTTAACGTTTACTTAACCCCCAATTATAATCACCGTTAACTTTTGAATTTCAAATTTGGGAATTAAATATTTATTTGGATTTTAATTTGAATTCTATTTAAATTATTTTTAACCCAAAAACTTGAAATGCCCATAACTTCTTTGTTTGAGCTCCATTTTCAACATATTATATATGGAAATTGATCAGAATTTCCCTACAAATGCAACGACATAACTTTCATGGTCAAATTCCAACTTTTACATAATTCCCATTTTTACTCTTATCTTGTTTAAATCAATTTATCCAATTTATTTAGTTGTGGTTGATTTTATGGAGTGTTACAAACTACTCATAAAAACCAGATGACGTTCGAAAGGCTATGATTAGCACCCTTTCTCTAGCCACTCCTAGTTGATGAAACCCCATCACATGGTCTAACTGAGAGAATACCCTTGCACTATGGAGCTTTTCGAACATATCACCAACATGCGGGAGTGGATACTTGTTCTTCTTCTACTGGAACTGTGCCAGCCTGCAGCGGAATTCATGGGTGAATTTTAATTTTTTTACCCTGTTAGATCTTTATTAAGCCTATTAAGTCTAATTCATTTAGAAATTTTCTAAATATTTTATAAATAAAATATTTTATTTTATTTAAATTCATAAGTTATATAGTTTTGTTTAACTTATATATTAATATAATTGATATATGTTGTGTATCATATGTGTATACATATGTGTGCATGTGTAACATATCAACCTGTGCAAGGTATAATATTCTCATGTATAGATATTGGGATATACATTGCAACAGACAGGTTAGCTCATCCGATATTCAACTATATGTCATCAAAATATATGTATGTATATAAACTATTACTTATATATATATATATATATATATATGTGTGTGTGTGTGTGTGTGTGTGTGTGTATGTATATGTGTAATGACCCACCTTTTAGACCCTCGAATGTCGACACTAATACATCGATGGTTTTCACTTCCGAACACCCAAGTGCCTGAAAGGTGGATTGTTAGGGTAAAAAAAAAAGAAGAAACAGAACTAGAAAGATGAAACACAATACTAGAATCTCACAGTGGAACAATAACATATAATATCAAAAGACCGTACAAACTATCACTCTAAGATACAACGCATTTAAGAGTTATAATCCTAAAAACTATCATCATCCTAGATAGTTTTAATAGTCTATCCTCGCAAATGCTAATATGTACAATATAGTAATGCAGCGGAAATAAGTATACTATGATAGGTGAAACATCTAGATCGTCTACTCAAGCTCCAATGAGCATCAACTAAAACCTGCCTTTCTCAGACTGCATGAAAGAGCACAGGAGGAATTTAAGGAAAACAAAAACCATGTGTTAGACATAAGTCGAAACTCAAGAAATATGCGGTCGTCATATAACGGTACTTTTGAGACCGCACGGAATACCGTAATGGTTATCCCCTCAAAAGGACCACTCATTTAATGAGTACATAAGGTGATATAATAAATAATGTCTAGGGTGAAGAATATAAATCAGAAAATAGCTGTGATGCTTACATTGATCACACCACAACATATTTAAGGTACAATCAAAACCAACAAGGTACGTTCGCATAATAGATTTTCCATGGAGATCCATTCGATAAAGCCGAAACCCAATCTTCTACAAAAAGGTCAAAAACTACTTCCAAGCATCATATATTTCTATATAGAATATACCTCTAAGTAGAGATAGCTGGCCAACGCCCGAACGAGCGAACCCGAACCATATGGAACCAAATACCATTTCCCCCATGCGTAACATCGATAAGCATACTCTAGATTTGGAGTGATAATATCCTGTTGTGGGTTAGCTAAACCCCAAGATATGCGCCTACTCTGTTTTTTGTCATTTTTGATGTCGAGATTACGTTCGATATCTCTCACACGAGTCTTCATCCCTCGAATAGAACACGAATCCTCAAATGGATTCCTACATCTCAAACAGATCTCAAACGCACATGGATTTCGGCATCTTGAAGAGATCCACTTCTAAGGGATTGAACACGTATCTTAGTCTTGAAGTGGTTTTAGATAAGTAAAACACTTATCGATCCTATCCTCTTCAAGGTTGAATCGATGAATTTGGTCATATTCAACAATAACGACAACGATCACATATGGAAACTAAGTCTCGTATACTCATCACGTTTCCGAACTTTTAGTGCTAATTACATGACTAAAGACTTTCTATAAATGAGTAAACACCCAAAGCATGATCAAGTCACATAAAGCATGATTAAGTCACATATGCGACTTCTAATCCCCCTATTTATTTAATTAATCTTCTACTAATTAAAACCTCTTTTATTAGTAAAATTTCTTTTATTTTATAAAACTTCATTTATTGATCCATACTATTCTTTTTACTTTTTCAATACTACAAAAAGTATTCATATACTTATCTCATATGGTATAAGTATATTTATAAATCATTAACAAGGTTTCTTACTTCAAACCTTTACTTTTCTATCTTTTTCCAAAAGATTCCATACTTAAAATTTCATTCAAAGTATCTATTTTAAGGATCTAAGTACTTGCACAGATCTATTCAAAATGTTTAAGACTAATGGTACTTAAACATTGTCATTACAAACCCAAAACCATTTCACTTATGCTTATCTTTAAAACATTCTTTTACAAATCTATTTATATTCATAAGTATAATGAAAAAAGATTAAAGACGAATGTTATTAACACATTGTTGTGACAATGTGTTAATAACATTCTTGTAATGGTCTAACTCTAGATTTAGAGTGATAATATCCTGTTGCAGGTTAGCTAAACCCCAAGCTATGCACATGCTCTGTTTGTATCATTTCCAACGTCAATGTTACGATTGACATCTCTGACATGATTCTTCGTCACTCGAATAGAACACGAATCCTCAAATGGATTCCTACATCTCGAACAGATCTCAAACACACATGGATTCTGGCATCTCGAAGGGATCCACTTCCAACGGATAAACACATTTCTTAGTCTTGAAGTGGTTATCGATAAGTAAAACACTTACTAATCCCGGTCTCTTCAAGATTGAATCGACGAATTTGGTCATATTCAACAATAATGATATCGATCACATATGGAAACTAAGTCGCGTATACTCATCACATTTCAGAACTTTTAGTGCTAAGTACATGACCAAAAATTCTTTCCATAAACGAGTAAACACATAAAGCACGATCAAGTCCCATAAAGCATGATTAAATCATATAAGCGATTCTAATCTCCTTTTTTAATTCATATTTTATTAATTAAAACCTCTTTTATTAGTAAAAATTCTTTTATTTAATAAAACTTCATTTATCAATCCCTGCTATTCATTTGTACTCTTTCATTACTTCAAAAAGTATTCATATACATCTCAAATGGTATAAGTATATTCATAAATCACTAAAAATATTTCTTGCTTTAAACCTTTAATTTTTCTATCTTTTTCCAAAAGATTCCTTTCTGAAAATTTCCTTTAAAATATCTGTTTTAAGGATCTATATACTTTCGTAAATCCATTCAAAAGGTTTAAGACTAATGTTACTTAAACATTGTCATTACAAACCCTTTCACTTATGCTTATCTTTAAAACATTCTTTTAAATATCTATTTATATTCATAAGTATAAGCAAAAAGGGTTAAAGACGAATGTTATTAACACATTGTCACAACAAACCCAAAACCATTTTCATACTTGTATTATCTTTAAAAATAATCCTTTAAAGATATAAGTTAATATTTGGTTAAGTTCGATAGTCAACTAATCGACTATCCAGTTAAAAACGATCGCTTATAGAAATCACGGTTCGTATACTTAAGTCGTTTTTGACATTCTAACTTATACTATCCCTCATTCAAGAGTGAAGTTAGGTAAGCAAGAGCACTGGTTGCATATCAAAGCCTTGCCTAGACACTTCATTCTTGACTCTCACAGATAGACTGGTCTAGTGTTAAGTATAGTATTAATGAATTTCATAAACGAGTAAGAAATCAAAACGATTAACACATTTCTAACATTCCTGACTTGGCTATTCCTCGATCAAGTGGGAAGCTGGTAGGTTAGAGCACTATTGCTTCTATCCCTACTCGAACATCAATCTTAACATTCACAATAGATAAGCCTACTTCATTGGCTTTTAGTGTTAAGCATGGTTTATTTCCTTTTTCACAACTTATATATTGTTACCCGGTTGTTTGACCCGGTAACGAGAGGCTCGGCATAAAGGCCTCGCTCGGCATAGATGCCTCGTTCGGCATAGAGGCCTCGCTCGGCATGAACGCCTCGTTCGGCATAGAGGCCTCACTCGGCATAAACGCCTCACTCGGCATACATGCCTCGCTCGGCATAGAGGCCTCGTTCGGCATAAACTCCTCGGCGTACAGGCCTCACTCGGCATAGATGTGTGGTTCGGCCTAGACATTTCGGTTCAGCCTGAACGTCGTTCAACTTTGAAGGAGGTTCAACACTTAACCTTTAGTTAAGGGGTCGTCGCTCGGCATCTCTCGACCGGCATTTCTCATTCGGAATGACTGGCTCGGTGCTCAGAAGTCATCTGCTATGGGTCGAAGTACCTTGTTCTTGGGCCCGCGCAGGAAGTCCAGCCTAACTTCGTCTATAAATAGAGTGGTTGGGGCGTACTAAAAGATAACCTTTTTTTGAGAACACGGGGGAGACTCTGCTACTTTCAAGACTTATTCTTTTCAGTTAGAACTTGTATTCAAGTCATTGGTGTACGGATTGTATATGTATTCAATTATTTGTGAGAGCAATAAAGATTAAAACTCAAAGTGGACGTAGGCAGTTACGCCAAACCACTATAAATCCGGTGTTCTTGTTTTTGCAGTTAATTTTGCTTACATTCCTCTATTTTAATTTACTTTCTTCATTAATCTCTCTACATAATCTTTCTCAAGGGTGTTAGTGACCAATCTTGGTGCTAACATTTTGGTGCTTTCACTAAGAACTCGTTCTCAGGTTACTAGGATCTACTTTGCAGCTACTGGATTAAAGAAATCCCCCGAAGGAGATCCAAGTCATTCATAGGAAGTCCGTTGATTCTACTCAGAGTTTCTATCAATAACTCTACAATGGGAAGACTACGTACTAGATCACCCTCCTACAACGTAGATGTCAACGAGACTGCTAGTGTCTAAAAAGTAGGACCCAACAATCAATAGGTTATCCTGGGCGTAGGGACTGTCACTGCCCAAAACCAAATGGAAGTTGTCACTAGGACAGAGTTCAACGAGCTAATGAGTGAACTCATGGAGAGCAGGAGACAACTAAGCGAACAGATCCAAGCTAACGCCAACCTTATGACTCAGCTTTCTCAACAACAGCATCAGAATGCTGGAAGAAGCCCCGCTCCTTACTCCTCATCCGACAGCTCTTCTTCGTCTGATGAACCTCCCAAACGTAGACGTCGTAGAATAGAAACAACGCAAGCAGGTGCTATTGATCAATCAACTAAGGATGGTCCGAGTTCACTACCTGGAGCAATGGCCCCTCCCCTACACCAAGAAAATCACACTCAAGCTGGAACGGGAAACTTAGGATCTGGAGTATAGGTGGAAGCTGGACAGCCGGCACACTAAGGTCCTAATGATGCTGGTCCCCAGTACACACACTTGGTAGATCGCCAACAGAGGAGACACCGACCAAAAAGGTCTCACAGGACAGACACCGGCCTGCCATCTTCCATACGAACCCCAGACCTATCAGCTATGGTTAGACAGCTGATGAGCAAGAACCAAGGCTTATAAATGATGATTGGGGGATATCCAGGAGTCGTACTCCATTCACAGATGTTATCTTATAGGCCGAGTGCCCCAGGAAGTTTAAAATGCCGACTATTCCGGCCTACGAAGGAAAGACTGATCCCCGACAGCATGTGATGAGATATGAATGGATGATGGACTCAGCTAGAGTGAACGATGCAACCAAGTGCAGATGTTTCCCAATAACTTTATTTGGAATTGCTACCATGTGATTCACCCAACTTCCTCCACGGACTATCTCCAACTTTGATGAGTTGGCGACGAAATTTGTGGAACAATTCAGGATTAATGCCACTCGTCCCAAGGACGTGATGTCCTTGTCCAGTGTGATTCAGGCTCCAGGGGAGTCATTGAAAGAGTACTTACAAAGATTCCATGTTGCCGCAACTGAAGTTAGCAACCCCAACGACCATGTTATTTTAATGGCCGTGATGCGAGGGGTAAATCCGGATTCAGAGTTTGGAGATTGGCTGGCGGGAAAGCCTCCGACAACACTGGAACGTTTTTACTTAAAGGAACACCAATTTATAAGAAGGGAGGAAGCTAGGTGGATGAGGCGAGACAATGCACCTGTACTTGGCAAGGAGACAGTGCATAGCAACATTGCTGTAAAACAATCCGGTGACAACTCTGGAAAAGTACAAGTCAATGTATAAAACAAGCATGAACAATCTAAAGGACCTGGTGGGGGAAATCCAGGGAAAAAAGGGAAGCCAGAAAGTGGAAACCAAGGATCCCAACTTACAACGAATACACTCCTCTAAACGCATCTCTGGAGAATATTTACTTGTCGACTTTTAATACTTTCCAATATCGAAATCCACGACCAAAAGAGTCCACCGAAGAGCAAAAGCGGACTGGGAAGTATTGCCGCTTCCATGAGACTTACGGGCACAATACCGAGGAGTGTAGGCACCTCCAGGATGCGACTGAAAAGCTGATTCGACATAAGAAGTTACAGGAGTTGGTTAAGAATCCACAGGAAGGCGGACAGGGGGCATCCGACCCTAATCGCGGGCAGGCTCCGCATCGAACTAAGGAACCGGCTCGGACCGTAGGAAGACTAAACATAAATACGATAGTCGAAGGGCCTCACCCGGCAGACAAGAGTTGGCAAGAGATGGAGCGTTATGCTAGTTCCCTAAAGCATGCAGATTTCGAGTGTTATTCAAACACGGAAGACGGTACCTCGGCTAAGCAACAGCGAATGATGACGGATGATATAGTGTTTAGAAGTAGAGATGCCGATGAAGTGGAAGCACCTACCATTGACCCAATGGTCATCTCAGCCACTATTGGACCAGCGTTTGTGAGAAGAATACTGATTGACTGTGGAAGTTCCGTTAATATCATCTTCAAAAAGGCATATGATCAGATGAAGATGGAGACAAAGGACTTAAAACCATCTAAAGCTCGTATTCATGGCTTTAATGGTGTGGCTACCGATGCGGTGGGTTATGTTGAATTGCCGGTTGAACTTGGGGAAGGTGAACGTAGGAGGGTGCGGATCCTACCGTTCGTAGTTTTGGATGTCGATTCCCCGTATAATGTGTTTTTGGGCCGACCAGCCCTAGTAGAGTTTAGGGCAGCTTTGGCCCCATGGTGTTTAACTCTGAAATTTCCAACAGAAAGTGGAGTTGGTGTAGTGCATGGCGATCAAGCGACTAGTCGTGCATGTTTTGTGACTGGGCTGAGAGAGGCTCAGCGGAGAGAGAAAGGAAAGGTTGTGGACAGCTCCGTTCGCATCCGAGTTGCAGAAGATTAACAAGTAGTGCCTGAGCCTTGGCTCGGGCAACATGATCGGATCTATAGGGACATAGATCCGAGAGATGACAATGAGGAACCCAAGGAGGCAAAAGCAGCACCGGCTGAACTGACGATCGACATTCCAGTCAGCCGTGATGATCCATCGAGAGTACTTAAGATCGGATCACAACTTGACCCCTCGATGATCGAGGATCTTACCGATTTCCTCTGGGCAAATCTAGATGTTTTCGCTTGGGCACATTCTAGTATGTGCGGAATTTCTCCCGCCATCGCGAGTCATATGTTGAACATAGACCCAAAATACGTGCCAATAAAGCAAAAAAGGAGAGGGATGGACCCGGAGAGGTCCGCCGCTCTCAGAGAGGAGGTGGACAAGCTCAAAGCCAATGGGTTCATCCGCGACGCCCTCTACCCTGAATGGGTATCTAACCCCGTGCTAGTGAGAAAAGCGAATGGGAAGTGGAGGACCTGTGTTGATTACTCAGACTTGAACAAAGCTTGCCCTAAGGATAGTTTCCCTTTACCCAGAATTGACCAGCTTGTCGATTCAACTGCCGAGCATGAGTTATTGTCATTTATGGATGCGTACTCGGGATACAATCAAATCCCAATGCACATTCCGGATCAAGAGCACACTAGCTTTGTCACGGATGTCGAACTGTATTGTTATGTGGTGATGCCTTTTGGGCTGAAGAACGCCGGAGCGACTTATCAATGCTTGGTGAATCGGATGTTTAAAGACAAATCGGTAGGACGATGGAAGTCTATGTAGATGACATGCTTGTGAAATCACGACAGTCGAACGACCACATTCGAGAATTGGCGGAAATGTTCAATATACGCAGGTATTATGGAATGAAAATTAACCCACTAAAGTGCTCCTTTGGTGTCGCATCGGGAAAGTTTTTGGGTTTTGTTGTCAATGCACGAGGAATTGAAGCTAACCCAGAAAAGATTCAGGCTATTCAAGACATTCAAGTACCTAAAACTATAAAGCAAGTACAAAGCCTGAACGGAAAAGTGGCCGCGCTGAGTCGATTCATATCTAGAGAGACTGACAAGTGCATTCCTTTCTTCGATGTAATAAATAAAGGGAAGAGAAATTTTTAATGGACGCCCAACTGCGAGGACGCATTCCGAGCTATGGTAAGACATCTGGAAAGTCTTCCGATGCTGTCGAAGCCTATAGACCATGAAGTATTATATCTATACTTGGCCATATCTCAACATGCCATCAGTACGGCTTTGGTTCGCGAGGAGGACTGAGTTCAAAAGCCGATGTACTATGTTAGTAAACGTTTAACGGGGGCAGAAAGAAATTATCCTAAACTTGAGAAGCTAGCCTACTACTTGGTGCTTGCATCACACAAGCTTTGTCCGTACTTTCAAGCACACCCAGTCAGTGTTTATACCGATCAAACTCTACGACAGGTGCTCCAGTGACCAGAAACCTCTGGAAGGTTGCTAAATTGGAACATTGAGTTAAGTCAATTCGATATTACCTACCTGCCGCAGAGTGCTATCCAAGGACAGGCGTTAGCATACTTTATTGCAGAATTCACAATACCCGTCGAGCAAAGTAATGAAGACATTACTCCCTCCCATTCGATGGAAGTTATACACCAATGGGGCATCAAATGACCATTGTTCCAGAGCCGGTGTTATTCTAGTGACCCCTGAAAACCGATCTATCTGTTATGCATTGAAGCTTGATTTTCCAGCCATGAATAACGAAGAAGAGTACGAAGCATTGCTCGCTGGCTTAAAACTTGTCAGGGAGCTTGTAATAAAAACGATTGAGATCTTTTATGACTCTCAATTTGTGGTGTACCAAGTGCGAGGAGATTATCAAGCAAATGGGCAAAGGCTTGATCCATACGCTCGGGTTCAAGAACTTTTGGCAGACCTTGAATATTATGATATTTCGCATGTCCCGCGTGAACAAAACAGGGAAGTCGATTCATTAGCAAAATTCGCAAGTACTGGCGATGTACAATAGATGGCTTGGTTCATGTTGGAGTTTTGCAATTTTCAAGTATAAACGAGATGGAAATAGACTTTCTGCTAGAAGCAGAGATTGAAAAGGAGTCATGGATAACCCCATTCAAGCAGTACCTGTTACACGGAGCTTTGCCTGAAAAGAGGAACGAAAGACGACAAGTCATTCGCAAAGCTTCAAGATATTTGATGCAGGACGAAATAATGTATCGAAAAGGGTTCTCGGTTCCATTACTTCGTTGCATCGCCCACGATGAGATAAAATGGGTCTTGAAAGAGGTTCATGAGGGCGAATGTAGCGACCATACTAGGGGGCAGACACTAACAAAAAAGATCCTCCGCTATGGATACTATTGGCCCATTGTAAATCGGGATGCTGCAGACTACATAAGAAAATGCAACAAATGTCAAAAGCTTGCGAAAATCCCGAGAGCTCCGCCAGTGGAACTCACACAAATGGTTAGTTCCTGGCCATTTGCGATTTGGGGGATCGATATAATCGGTTCCTTACCGATATCCAGGGGTGGTGCAAAGTATGCAATTGTTGCGGTTGATTACTTTACTAAGTGGGCAGAAGCAGAGCCTTTAGCTACGATCACCATCAAAAAATTAATTAATTTTGTTGTATGAAACATCATATGCCGTTTTGGCCTCCCACGAACTATCATCACAGACAATGAAACTCAATTTGAAAATAGAGAATTCAAAGAATTTTGCTAGAAATATCACATTGAGAAAAGGTTTTCGACGGTCGCTCACCCTAAAGCGAATGGACAAGTGGAAGCCATAAATAAAATAATCAAGTTAATATTAAAGAAACGACTGGAAAAGGCTAGAGGCAAGTAGGTGGATGAGCTTCCGACAGCGCTCTGGGCTTACAGAATCACCCACAAGTCCACGACTGGCCATACTCCATTCACCTTGGCATACGGCACTGAAGCTGTGATACCCGTGGAACTTGAAGTTCCTTCTCATCGAGTAACTTATTATGATCCCAAGACGAATCAGAATCTCCTATTGGAATCGCTAGACTTTGTTGACGAAAAACGTGAAGAAGCTGATTTAAGAGCGGCTGCACATAGGCACCGAGTTGCACGGTATTATAATGAAAAAGTCCGATTGAGAATTTTCAATGCGGGTGATCTCGTTTTGAAGCGATTTTTTCCGACCCCATCACATTTGAATCCCACATGGGAAGGTCCGCATGTCATCGAACGGAGGCTTGGATAAGGAACTTTCAAGCTAGCGACCGTAGATGGCGTGACACTTCCTCTCGCATGGAATAGCACGCATTTGCGTCGTTATTATACCTAGTCTATTTCCTTTTGCATTTTAGTTGCAATTATTTCCAGTGTATGTTCATTTCGTTGTTTTTAGTTTTTGGCATGTAATAAGACAATTCAGTTTGTTTCTATTTGATATGATCAATAAAGGCTTGAAGCCGTCTTTTCCATGAACTATTGATGTTTCCGTATAGTACAATTCTGTGACGAAAATTAAATTGCGTTATTCTGTCTGGCGTATGAATGCACACCCAGACTTGAAAAAATCTCTAAGTCCCCAGAGTGTGGACTAGAGTACTCTGAGTCCCCAGAGCGCGGACTAGAGTATAAGCGACTAAAAAATCTCCAAGTCCCCAGAGTGCGGACTAGAGTACTCTGAGTCCCTAGAACGCGGACTAGAGTATAAACGACTAAAAAATCTCTAAGTCCCCAGAGTGCGGGCTAGAGTATGAATGATTAAAAAATCTCTATGTCCCCAGAGTGTGGACTAGAGTATTCTGAGTCCCAAGAGCACGGACTAGAGTATAAACGACTTGAAAAATCTCTAGGTCCCCAGAGTGCGGACTAGAGTACTCTGAGTCCCCAAAGTGTAGACTAGAGTATAAAAAACTTGAAAAAATATATAAGTCCCCAGAGTGCGGACCAGAGTACTCTGAGTCCCCAGAGTGCGGACTAGAGTATAAACGACGAAAGAATCTCAAAATCCCCAGAGTACGGATTAAAATTGAAACAATTCAGAAAACTCCCAGTCACGTGGAAGTGAGCAAGTACTTGCCTGACCCACATGACTTTGGATTTCAAACACAAGACGGATGGTGAAGCTAATCAACGAACATCATCAAAAGAAAAAAAATATTCACTAATCCCAAAACAGAATTCCACTACAATTCCTCCTAAACTCGGAACTAAAAATCTATTAACATCGACTACGAAAATAAACAGAAATAATTACATGATTCGGGTAGCTACTTCTTCGATTTCTTCTCCTTCTTCAGTTTCTCTGAAGACTCCTTCCCCACGCGTTTTTTCTTGGACATTTTGCTCACCAGAGAAGGGGTGTCAGAGGAAGGAGGAGGAACTTCTAACTGCCTGGTCCCACTTGGAAGAATAACCTTCAGGGGTTTGTTCAATGGATCATCGAGTTCAACTACCTGAGGCTCAATCTTAATCTCAGCCTTCGTTTTCTTTCCTTCTATAATTTTCTCCACCATACTCGATTTTGAAGTATGTCCAGAGGCGCCAGTAATTTCAACTTCGTAATGTTCCTCGACGGGCGACAGATTGTCGGATTTGTCTTCGTTAAGCGCCTCAATCACTTGAGCATCAGGTTCGGGAATCTCTTCCGCTTGAGTTGTTTCTTCCGTCTTCTCCTCCTTCTCCGTGGCGGAATCGCTCCTAGGAGTAGGTATGGGATCAGGATGACCTACACGGAATCATAAGAAACAAATGTTAGAATACATTTTTCACTCGCTGAAAGAAAAAACCCTTTGGACTTTGAAGGAAAAGTTATGTACCAGTCTCTGGTTGACTCTCAATTGTTCGGGGAGTTTCGCCTTCTGGGATAGGTGATAGAACGTGAATATTAAGTCCAGGATCCTCTGGATCATAGCCAATATGTTGCTCGAAGGGGTCAAGTGGTGGACGACTGGACGGCAGAGTAGGGGGAGGAACCGGAGACTCGGCTCCGAACGGATGGGCAATGGCGTATTTTCCTTTTGATAAAGGGGAGTCTCTACTGTAAAGAGCCTTCGCCGCAGACAACTCCAACGGCTCATTCCCCCGAAGAAATTCCTTCACCAAAGCATCTTCGTCAATCTCTTCCGTTCCCAACTCAACCTTCTTGATTTCGATTAAAGTGTCTCATGCTTCGGCCAAAGATTCGAGGTAACCCTCGCCAAGAAATGTTAAGTCGCGATGCATGAGAACTCGAGCATTATATTCGGCTATGAGCGGATCAAACATGCACTTGATTTCCTCCCTACCAGCCTCGGTAGCCGCCTCAAGGCGAGAATCAACTCCTAAGAGTGCTATTCTTTTACCCTCCTCACGGGCTTCATCTTTCAGCGCTTCGACCTTGGAGAGTTCTTCATCGAGCTTTGTTTTCAGGAGTCGCGTGGCAACAATTTCGTCGCAATATCATTGCGACTCCTCTTGAGCAGCAACCTTTTCTTCCTTCTCTTTGAGAAGTAGCTCTTCCAACTCTTTGACTCATTGAGCGAACGCGTCTCTCTCCTTTTGAACGGAGTCTTTCTCTAAAGCTAAAGCGCCACAGCGTTGGACAGCTTCATCGATCTCCTTTTTGTGTGTGGCCTCCAGGTGACTGACTGCCTCTGCAGTTTCTTTAGCGTTCTTCTGGGCGGCCTCAAGTTGAGATTTATACGTGGAAAGCTCTTTATCTTAGGCTCTAATGATGTCTTTGTCATGGATGGCCTCGAGCTTCAAACGATCGATTTCATGTTGGCGTTCGATAGAAACTTCAGATACTTTTTCTACCACGTGAACAAATGCGTCGTGCTGGACATAAACATCATTGGTGCAAGCAAGGGCACTCTGTTTAACATTCCTCGGAATAGGATGGATGGCTGGAAGAAATTTTAGTCCGTCAAAACATATTTTTGGGAATGTCGCTTTAAGCTCGGCAAGTTTCTCCACTATCGACGGATCAAGTGCAGGAGTAGAGGAGGTTTGCTTTGTCGAAACTACGGACTTTTTATGAACCTCCTGAGACTGCCTAGTACTTGAGGAAACTGAGTGTTTGTTGCGAGGAGTTTCAGATTGTGGTCCCCTTTGACCTGATTTCTCCATGCCTTGTTCCGGTGGAGGTGGGGGATCGTTGGAGTACGATGAGTGACTGTGAATTTTCCTTCGAGAAGATGAATCTCGAGAGCGATAATCTATATCGCCGTCGCCACCCCTATCTCGGCATTTTCCATATCCAGAGTCTCAGCCAGAAGGATGGAAAATGGAAGAGCCGCGAAGGAGGTCGAATCCATGTGAGCGTACCATATCACCTGCGCAAAAGTTAAGTGATGACAAGTTAGCAAAAATGGCATGACGGCTGAAGTTTAAGTGCAAGGTGAAGTGTGAGTGTTCATGTGTGTCCTTGTGTTTCCCCCCAACGGACCAGTTTCTTTAGCTCTACTTATCGGAGTTTTTTCTCCTTGGTGATGGCCTTGAACGCCTTCAGTGCCTCTCGTCGGCGAATGAAGTTTTATGGTTTCTAGGTCGTCGAAACCATAGTGGAGCAAATCATCAGGAATTGTAAGGTCAGACAAGCCTTTCAATGAACTCTCTAAGTGTTAAGGAGAAGGCTCTCTCTCTACTGGAATGATTGTGACCTTTGAGGTTCTGCCCACTATCTTTTTCCTCAATTTATAAGCCAGTTTCTTCTTTTCCTTTGAAGGAGGAGGCGTTACTTCAATATCGTGTACCTCAACCACCGGTTTCAGAGTGAGACTAACATTCTCACCCGGTGCTTCGGACACCTAGTTTCTCTAATATTGCCCTCCTCAGGTGTGTCAGGGGCACCATGTGACAAAGGCCCAGCTTGTCTTTTGCCTTTATCCAAGGCAGGTCCAGTTGAAGTGGCACCATGAGGAAGACTTATTCGGCGAACTTCCGCCAACAGCCCAAATTTCGAGAGCGATTCATTGGAAATGATGGATTTGATGTCCCTATCTCCTACGGGGACAGCTCGAATAGCTTCGACTGCCTCAGAGTACCCGGAGCCTTCGGGACGTGGGCTGATGCTTGTAGAAAATCGAAAAAAGGTTTAGAAAGAATGCACTTCCTGACTCATACGACTATTGATCTAGAAAAGGAACATACTCCCTTCCAGCCATCTCCTCGCGAAACCAGAGGGCAGCGCATGTAATACCACTCTTGCTTATATTGGGCGAATTTGCTCCACACCCCTGTAAGGATTTGGCACTTGCTATATGGCTCGAGGAATACGAAGGATGGGCTGTCGGACCGCCTCTTGAAACGGTAAATGTAGTGGATATCGCCAGGAGTGGGGAGCCTTAATAGAATGTTCATGAAGAGAATGCACGTTCCATATAAAAACACGTGACTGTTGGGATGTAACTGCGCTGGGGCGATCTCCATATATTGCAGCACATCGCGGAGGAAGGAGTTGAATGGTGGCACGCTACCAACCCAGCACATAAATTTGCTGCAGGCAGTATATTCGGCTGGGGGCAGGTGGGGACAATCTTGCCCTGATGGGACCAGTACATCGTTAAAAGGAATTCCATGTATCGAGCATAGTCGACGAAGGGCGCTTTCATTAATTCTCGAAGCTTGAGAATTGACCGGATTTTCTAGAAAGATCGCTGCATCTAGGGCATCGGGAGCCAGGTCAACAGATGCGATTGTGGGACTTAGAATATCTTGTACAGGAGTTGTCAATGGATTTGAAGTTCCAACCACTTCATGTTGAGAAGTTGGCTCAGGTTTGTCTGAGACTGTGGCAGAACTTGACTTTCTAGACATCTCTAATAAGTGTTGAATTTGATTAAACACCTGTTCGAACTTTACTTGAAACACAATCAATATTAGACATAACGACAAAAATACTCCCCCCGTGTCGTGGCAGAACTAAAAGTCGTGAAGCTGATGAAATAAAGTTAAGTTTTGAACTGTCATCTTCGAAGACCGTCATCGTTGACCATCTCCGATAGCCTATCGTATGATGGTTTCAATTTTGAACTCGGCATTGACACTGTATGTTGAAGGCTATTATTTGTTTTAATCGAGTTAAACTCAGGATTATAGTTGTTGAAACTGGGAAGTTATCAGTCCGAATTAGTTTGATATGCTTGTTTCTTAAGTTCTTGTACTTGTTTGTTGTCATATGGTTAGGCATGGGGGTTTAGTCGTATCTTTTGAGTGTCGCTCAGCATTGAGCCTTGAAGTCGGCTACGATAATCAAAACCATTCCAATTTGAACACAACACATGCCGACCAACTCGCTCAACTCCGTCACACTTCTCTCCTACACTCCCTCTTCACCGTTCGGCATGCGGGAGTCATACCGAGCCGCATCCGCTCGGCACACCAAACCAGACTCACACTTCTATCCTACACTCTCCTTCATACAAGACGATACCGAGCCACAGCCAAACGTTCTCCTCCAACTCACTTCTTTGAGTAACCTAAACACCTTTCCAAGTGACTCGCCGAACGTTACTCCTACTCGTACACCACACTCAACCAACACCTCCTAATCTCGCTAATTCCTACCGAGCCAACCACACTTCCTCTTCCCTCACTCGGAAACCCAACAGGAACCTACATCCTAAAAACCTCTGGTATCCTCTTCCTTCCTCCTCTCCATCTAACCCTAAGACATGTTTAAACCTTAGATTCACCCTCCTCACCTAAACGACTTCTACCGTCCGTAGTTCGAAAGAAAGTCGTGAATTTAAATCTTGTACAAAACCCCTAATTAGGAGAGTCGATCAAGTGAAGGGTTCATACCTAAGAGAATGGGTTGAAGCTTAGGGAAATGCTTGATTTGGAATTGAAATCCGTTCAGGTTCGTTATTGGGAAAGGTTGTGGGGCAAACGAGCTGGACTCAGGAAGAAAGAGGAAAATTGAGGTGTTAGCGGGAGATTGGAAGAAGGCAAGTTAGAAAGCCCTATGGAATGGAAGTAGAAGTAAGGAGAAGAAAAGGAGAAGTACTGGCTTATATAGGAAAGAGGGGAGGTGAGCAGGCATCAATCAGTGGAACCGGTCAAGATGCCTCGATGGTCCGGTAAGCAGTCACGCCGAGCGGCACAAGACTTGCCGAACAAGTGGTTCGGCATCCATATGCTGAATGGCTCATTGTTTATGTGTAGAAGAAAGGAAAGGAAGGAATAGCCTCAGGGCTGCAGTGCTCCGACCTTCATTGAGCACATTCAACTCCTATTAGCAGGAATTGGATATTGGCTCAAAGCGTGTCATGTTGCCTCACACGACACACTTTAGGGGGCAAGTGTTACCCAGTTGTTTGACCCGGTAACGAGAGGCTCGACATAAAGGCCTCGCTCGGCATAGAGGCCTCGCTCGGCATAGAGGCCTCGCTCGGCATGAAAGCCTCGTTCGGCATAGAGGCCTCGCTCGGCATAAACGCCTCGCTCGGCATACAGTCCTCGCTCGGCATAGAGGCCTCGCTCGGCATAAACGCCTCGCTCGGCATACAAGCCTCGCTCGGCATAGATGTGTGGTTCGGCCTAGGCATTTCGGTTCAGCCTGAATGTCGTTCAACTTTGAAGGGAGGTTCAGCACTTAACCTTTAGTTAAGGGGTCGTCGCTCGGCATCTCTCGACCGGCATTTCTCGTTCTGCATGACTGGCTCGGTGCTCAGAAGTCATCTGCTATGGGCCGAAGTACCTTGTTCCTGGGCCTGCGCAGGAAGTCCAACCTAACTTCGTCTATAAATAGAGAGGCATGGGCGTACTGAAAGAGAATCTTTTTTCGAGAACATGGGGGAGACTCTGCTACTTTCAAGACTTATTCTTTTTAGTTAGAACTTGTATTCAAGTCATTGGTGTACGGATTGTATCTGTATTCAATTATTTATTAGAGCAATAAAGATTAAAACTCAAAGTGGACGTAGGCAGTTACGTCGAACCACTATAAATCCGGTGTTCTTGTTTTTGCAGTTAATTTTGCTTACATTCCTCTTTTTTAATTTACTTTCTCCATTAATCTCTCTACATAATCTTTCTCAAGGGTGTTAGTGACCAATCTTGGTGCTAACATATATATATATAAATATATATATATATATAAATACTTTAAAAATACTTAGAAAATCTTTTAAATATCTATGTAAAATATTACTTGAAAATAACTAATTTATAAATTTTAAGAAAACAAATAAAAACATGTCTTATTTTATAAAACCTTTTTACTTTAAAAATACATATATAATTATTAAAAATATATTTAAACTTCAAATCAACTTTAAAATACTAAAAAATATGTTAGAAAACATCCCTGAAACCATTAGAGAAAAATACCAAATTTAATATCATTTTCAAACATTTAAACCATAAACAACTTACTATAACATTTATAAATGCTTTTAAAAGTTCTTGTTAAAGAACAACATTAGAAAGCATGAAATTTGTGGCCATTTTTACCACTCAAACAAATGATTTAAGACTTGAAATTTTTACACTAAGTACTAGTCTTAGAGTATTAAAAAATCATGGAAAGAAAACCCTAAGGATATCTATCAAATTATTTATAAAAATTTCCGAAAACAATGTATATTTACAATGTGTATTTATAACCACCATTTTGCTCTAACTTTAGCCTCTTTGTTTAACCAGTTCTAAAATCTTTTAAACTTTAATTTTTTCCAATATTAAGTACATATATAATACTTATTAAAAATGCAAAGAAACCCCTAAGGATGTCTTTCAAATTAATTACGAAAATTCTCAAAAACAGGACATTTCTAAGTGCTCATATAGCAACCTTCTTCTCGTGATGACATTTTGCAACTTTGTTTCACAAGTTAACGAATGATTTAAACTTCCATATTTTTTTAGTAATAAGTACACTTATAGTAATGATCAAAAATGCAAAGAAGCCCCTAGGATGTCTCTCAAAATTGACTCTGAAAATTGCCGAACACAAGGCATTTTCAAAGTGCATCCACACCGACCTTTTTGCTTCTAACTTTTACAACTTTGATTCATAGTTTTTATAACTTTTCAAACCAATTCTTTACTTTCCATACACCAAAATATGTGTAGAGAACAACCAAAATAAATTACACCAATTTCGTTAAATCTTCCATTTTACACAAGTTAAATTTAAGAGATATTAAAGTGTAGTATAGCGACTATTCTCGATTCGAACACTTTCAAACATACTTCAATTAAACACACAAACCAAATTACCATTTAAAATTAAGTCAAAGGCATGCCATATGTTTAAGAGGGTAGTAGAAGTGATGTTATATAATATAAAGTTATCATTTTCTTTCAAAAGCAAGATGGGTCTAAAGTATATAGCTTTAATTAGTTAATGTCACTTTAACTTTATATTTCAAGCTCACAACATATATATATATACAATATATATATATATATACATACAAGACAGTGAGATAAATCACTTAGATCCAACACAAACTCAACCAAAAACCCTCAAAAAGCCAAGAAAACTTCCTACCATCAACAAACTCTTAAGATCCAACCTTAAGCTTCAAAACCATAACACCATGCTCTCCTCCTCCATCCATGCTCACGGCCTACACAAGAAACCCCATATTTTCTTCACTTCTTCCACTTTTGACATGATATTCATGCTTCCTATGATGATTTAGGCCTATAACCAAAGTTTGGTGAAATTTTGACTGGATTTGCTTTGATTAGAAAAGGATTAGTCGAGATAGAAGTGGATTGGTACTAATTATTTCTACAATTTTTGTAATTTGTAAAAAGTGATTAGCATTAACCTTAAGGGTGTATTTATAGGTTTGAAAAAGAGGTTATTACCACCTTTTATCCTTCATGAAAGGTCATAAAGGAGCCTCCTCTTCACATGCCACCTTTACACCTCATTTTCTAAGGAAAATATCTTTTCCATTCCTTAGCCAATTACCATTTTACCTTTCCCTTCTAGAAGCTTCTAGAAGTTTCCCAAAAGTGGCTTGGTGCTAAATATTTTTATTTCTTATTAATGATTTCCTAAGCAAATAGGTGTACGTAAAAAAAGTCTGAACAACTTCCGATGAGTAAAAATTGTTGTCGATAAAATGAATTTCGATCACATTATCGATATTTCTTCAGTGTATTTATTTTTGTAAACATTTTTATAAAACATGTTTACTATCATTATTTATGATTAGAAAGGAGGTCAACAAGTTCTTAAACATTTTAATAACATTTAATCCAAGATTTAAATATTTAAAAAATTTAGATTTTTAAACATAAAGTGTTTGAAATTTCAAGTCGTTACAATATGTATTCATGTACATGTTAAGTATGTTTAAATTTTTTTATTTAAATATATAATATATTTAAAATTATATGTATATATAAAGTCTTATAAAAAATATTAACAATACATATATATGTGCATGTTATTATAATATATTTATAAGTTATCTAAAAATTAAAATAAATAATTTTTTAAACCATAAATAATCATGTGCTAAAATATATAAAATAATAAAGTGATAATATTTTAGTTTTAATATATATATATATATACACATACATACATAAATATATATATGCAATATATCAATACATGTATTAATGAATAAATTTATAAAATATTTTTATTAATTTCCAGATCATGTGCACAGCTCAAAATAATTTATTATTAATTTTATTTTTTAAATATATTTTAATTGGATATTCATATGAAATTATATAAAACATTAATAAGATATTATTTTTGAAACTTTATTTCAAATGAATTTCCAGTAAATCATCAATGATATTTTGAAGTTTGAAAAAAAACATTCACATTTTTTTGGTTCAAATTAAGTTTTAGATTATTTATCAGTTTTCAGCTGAATTAAATAATAATTTTCAAAATAACAAAAATGTTTTTTTATTTTTAGTTTTCTGCCCGAGAGCTTATTTGATGTTAACATAATTTTACAAAATTTAAAAATAATTTTCATAGCATGTTTAAATTATGATAATTCATTTATGTAGTATATTAAATTAAATAATATAAAATAATTATGATAATTATTTTCTTACTATCAAAAATTAATATTACTATAAAATTATATATATAATTATATAACCTATTTGACAAAAACTATATCAAAGTTCCAAATCCTTGAAGTACACTTGAAAAGATAAACTCTCCCATAGAAATGTTTTTTGATTCAGTAGATTGCTAGTTCTTGAACCGTTGACTTACAGCTATCGAATAGTGATCGAATCTGACTTGATTTGAGTTTGTATTGATGGAGATGTTATGTTATAATTTCTGCTAACAAAGGATGGATGTAACATTCCTAATAAATATAAATAACATATATTCAAATATATGGATTATTTAAATATTTGACTTCTGAATTAAATATTAATTAAATGGATTTAATAGCCTTATTTAACTCCTTTTAATTAATAATTAATAATGGTGAAAAACTTTTATTTACTATAATAAATAGTTTGAATAAATAACAAGAAAATTAATTATTAATAAAACGACTTGATTTTTGATGATGTATTTTTAAATAAATTTATAGGATTTCTCCATAAGTTTTAATTTGGAGAATATGTAAATTTTCATTTGACGTATTTTTTGGAAAACGATGGTATTTTGAAATTTCACAGAATAAGATAACCAGTGTATTTTATTATTGTTTTGTGATTGTGTCGCATTGTTGTGCATGATCGTATTTTTGTTTTTATCGTTCGTGGTTAGAACGCGAACAAAATTCCATGTAGCGAAATGCTAGAAATTGTAAAATAAACAAAATTCAAAACTTAAATTATTTAGCACTCTTGACTTTTCATTTTTCTCTCTCCTCTTCTATTTCTTTTCCTGTAAACCAAAGTGAAAACGACCACCATCTTCTAAAAAATCAAGAGCTATAGACTGCTAAAAATCACAAAACTAGTTCCGTTGAATTCGTATTGGCTTTATCTTCTAATCCATATAAGATTAGGTTAATGCATCATCTATTTGGGGAGGTCGACTTTGTTGGCCAATATTTAGCAATAGGTGGGACTTGGGCAACGATCATGTAATTGGAGTGTACGGATGCATTTCTTGTGTATAAGAGATCGGGTGGTGGAATTTTGGTGTTACTTGATCCACCACAGCAAAATGCGTTTCTAAGGTTTGCATAAGACTGGTAGCAGATCGCATTGAGGTCTGGATGATCGAGTTTAGCATGGTGGTGATGGACGTGGAGAGGACGGAAGGTGGAGCATGTAGGAATAGATGGGAGTTGATTTTGTTAAGAGACGAGCGAATTATGGAGAAGAGAAGGTCAAGTTTTTGGGTGTTTATGTGCATTTGTGCATGGCCATGTACAACAAGTAATTAGTTAAAAGGGGAAGAAGAGATTAGGTGATTTAATTAAGTAATTAGTAATTTAATTATTTTAATTAATACAAAATCTTGTAAAATCGATATCTCACTCATACGAGGCCAAATTTGGACGTGGACTTTTACGTTGGACTCGTATCGATGTTATTTATCCATTAGAGTTAGATTCGTTGAATTTGGAGCTAGTAAAATTTTGAACTAAAATCGAAAGTCATTCGATTTGAGATCGAACTGGAACGCGAAAGTGTCAACTGGAATTTTCGCAAGTTAACCCACCTTTAAATAAACTATATGATATATGTGTTGCCATAGATTATTGTTGAATGCTTGGATGATAGTTTCTATATCGTTGTTTGATTGTTTGTTAGATTTGATTACCACATAGAAGTGGATGACATATATAACCATTATGTTGCAAGAAACAAAATCAAGAGGAAGTCAAAGTGTACGTAGTGAATAGGTCGCTATAGAACACTTCGAAATACACATACATGCGCGTGCATTATATGGGACTTTTGTAGAGAAATCCTAAGGGGTTTCTCGTCAATATTGATTTAATTATATTCTTATGTTGCTTATATTGATATTTGGTTGAAATATTTATGACATATTGCTTGATTTGTGTAAGTGTCGTTATAACAGTTATCGTTATACCGATGCTTATGAAATATCATCTCCTTAAACCTTTATGTGTTGAACCGTGCTTGTATTTTTACAAAATAAATGTTTTGTCGCATTTTTGCACTTTGATTCAAGTATTTTTGAGAATTTTAAAATAAAGGATAAGTGTTGTTTAAAATTTATAAAAGGAGTTATAAATTTGATTGATTATCTTTTGAGATAATTAATGTTGTCTTAAATTTATTAAAAGATTATTTTTCGACATAATAAATCAATTTAAAAGAATATTTTAAAATGCACAAGTGTGAGTCAAATGTTTTAAAGAGTGTTTTTAAATAGCATTTTTAAAGTTTTTACAAATATTTATGATATGACAATCCAGCACAAGTGTGATTCAAATGTTTTAAAAGTTTGATTCATTTATTAAAAATATTTAGTCTAACACTTAGCACTAAACATTGAAGGAACTCTTGCTATTTTTAAAGTTAAGCATTTTGTTATGACAAGATGGGAAGCAACGCTACCCTTACTTGTCCGGCTTCATTATTTTCCCTGGGGTAGTACTAGTTCGGGATCGATGAATTATGATAAGTGTAGGAGATTTAATTTTCATATACTATTATTTTATTATTCTTGATAGTTGACTTATTGACTATCGATCCTGCTATCCTCTTTGTATTCGTCGACTATTTTGTTGCTCATTTGGAGCATTTAAACACTTGCTATTCTGAAAGTTAAGAATGTTGTTGAGTCAAGATAGAAAACAACACTGCGCTAACTTGTCTGGCTTCATTGTTTTCCCAAGGTAGGACTAGTTTGTTTTCGATATTTAATTCATCGACTATCAATTTTGATATCTTTCTTTGTACTTCGTTAATCTAAGATGATTTGTATATCATTTTAAGCATTGGTATCCAACACCGTGGATAACTAAAACCAAAGAGCAGGTGGGAGCCAAGCTAGTTGGGTCGCACTCATTTGGGTATATTCACATTTATCTAGAGATTTGTTGGTAGCATGCATGCGGTAATGTGAGTATATTCGGATGCCTGCAATAGTGTAATAGGGTCTAGCTTGGAAGTTCCCGAGAGTGTTGGGTGTTTGGCGTGGGATTTTAAGTATATTTTATCTAGAGGTATACTATCGGTGTAGGGGGCGCACCCTCCTAGTCATGTTGGATAAATTTATTCTCCGTGTTTAATTCGAACCTTGGAGTTAATCCTTTCTTAGTTGCATTGAGAAATGCCTTATGCACTTCTCTATGTTTAATTTTTTTATCCGTTCTTTAAGTTTGGATTTTGATTTTGACTGTGTTCATCCTTTCTTGTTTGGATTTTTATTCTGATTTGTTTCCATTCTTTCATGTATGTATGGATGTTCTTTATGACGACCCGCCTTTCTAACCCTTAGGAATGACACTTAACACACCCTCGGTGTTCATATGCCATTGCTCAAACATCGAAAAGAAGAGTCATCATGGGGTGAAATAAAGAACTGAATAGAAAACCTCACAACAAAATTGCTAAATAAAACATAATAGTAAATAGTACATCAGGTTACTCCTTAACAGGGAGTTATCAAAGTTACACAAAAGTACTACAAATCAGCCTAGGCAGTTATAACATCCTGCCTTTGCAAATACTGAAACAAAATACACTTACATAATCAAGATAATACAGCGGAATAGATAACTAAGAAGATGAAAGCCTCCTGCCTGGATGACGTCTTCAAAAGAGCCCGACAAAGACCTGCTACTCTCGGACTTCTCAAATAAAATGAGTACTCGAGAGTTTAGAGAAAACAAACAACTTGGGTTAGACGATATGTCTGGTATGAGTAAAACTTTTCAAACATTGGGTGTGAAGTTAAACACAAACATGTGAAACCATGTCGCTGAGTACGGAACGGGTTTATTCCCACATAAATCAACATCCAAACGTAAAGAATGGATAAATAATTAAACACCATGAAGAGAGGTTGACTTTTCCCAATGCAAATAAGATTTGAAGACTCAAATCAAATCAGAAAAGAAAAATCTCCAGCAAATGACTAGTAAGGTGCACCACCCTTGAAGTATGCCTCTAGTAATATACTTCTAAGAAGCTCATTTACTCTATGACACTTCTCGGACAATTCCAAGCCGGAACCCACCGAACCTTACCGAGTATCCGAATATTTCACATCTAATAGCGCTACTAAATCCAATCTAGATGAGATATGAAAGTATCCTGATGGGAGCAACCCCACATAGCTTGGCTTCCTCTTGCGCTTTGGATTTAGTCATTTCCAACAAAGGATATCAACGCTCAACGGAGCAATAAATCATCTTAGAAAGACGATAATAAAGAAACTGAAGTAACTCATGGCAGAGATACTGACTATCGAGGATATCAAAAGATTGTATATGGAAATTAAGTCTTGTATACTTATCACCACTCATCGAATTCAAACTTGTACTATTTCTTGGTTAACAATAATACCGGACAAGTCAAGGTAGTGTTACCTTAAAGTCATGTCTCACGATTATTCTTAACTTTCGAAATAGCGACAAGTCTACTTCTTCGATGTTTAATGCTAATTATACAAATAAATTTTTTCCATCTAAGTGATTCGATTTATGGAAATTAATTCATTTCCATAAATGAATCAAACTTTTTCTTTTAAAAACCCGAATTCGTACTTGGCTTCGCATTATAAGTATTAGCTTTAAAACGCTTTGTTTAAAAGGTTTACTAACTTTGAAACATCATTATAAAAAGGATTTAACAACTTAAACATCCTTATTACATTGATTAATTAACTTTAAAACTTTATTAACTATGTTGATTAATTAACTTCAATAACATTTAATTTAAAAGGGTAAATCACCTTTAAAACATCATTGACTCAATTAATTAATAATATAATTAATTAAAATAGTTTAATAATAATTAAATATCATTATTTAAAAGTGATTAATTAATTTAAAACTTTATTTAAGAAAAGATTTATTAAGATTAAATAGATTTATTAACCTTTAAAAGTCATTACTTAAAATGTATTAATTAATTTAAAACATCATTAATTAATAATTTAATAAATGTTAAACCATCATTATCGAAAGATAGCCATAAACATCATTAAATAAAATGATTAATTAAATTTAAAACATCATTAACTAAGTAAGTAGTTAAATTTAAAACACATCATTAATAAGTTAATTAGTTAACTTTAACCCTTATTAATTACATTATTAGTTAATTAAATCAAATCATCATTATAAAAATGATTAATTATTTTTGAAAACATCGTAAATAAAAAAACTTGCTTGACTTGTAAAATAATTCCAAGCACGATAATGAAACCGAACGGTTTCGATAAAAATTGATTTTTCCAAAGTGCCGATATAGCGACTATAGCTATACGGGCAATTCAGAATTTAAGCATATGACTTTTGTAACACAACCATACATCACATAACAAAGGTATGAGCATAAATACATGGTGATTTACAATAATTACAACATATATCAAGCATTAAATAACAACGGGATTAGTTTAACTATAGATTTTTGTATATTCAACAATTCACTTATTAACTTTCCAAAGCGACTATCTTTCAAGAAACTCACTAATCAAACAACCAAATCATTATTACAACTATACAATAAGCATTAAATAGCTACAAATATGGGCACGAATGTAGTTTAAACTTTATGCTTCAAAAGTGGAAGCTTTACTCACCAAAACGATTAATAATTTTTTACCAGACTTGCTTAAGCTCTTAGCAACTTGCCTTAACTTCAAGAAAGGACTTAGTGTGAGCTAGTAGGGTGCAACATAGCTTTGCCAAGGGAAATGTTGGGCTCATCCTGGGCTATATTAGGCTCGGCCTTGGGGTTATGAGGTGGAGATGGCATTTGTTTTGGTAGAAGAGGAGTTGTAGATGAATATGTGGAGTTTTGTAGTGAACAAAACTATATTTTGCCAACTTTAAACATGGAATTTGAAGCCATGGATGTTAATGTATATGAAGAGAAGAGAAATGAAGATGGGAATGAATATGTAAAGTGAGAACAAAGTATGTGTAGTGGTATTTATAGGCAAAGAATGTAGTATTAATTCAATTTAATTTTAAACATTAAAATATACTAAATGTTGTCATGTTCAAGCTTGCCATACCCCTCCACTCCACCAAGTAAACACGCCCACATCTCTCTCCCCTCCTTCACCATTCTTTATGTACTAACCTTGGCAGCTTAGGTTATGGTTAAGTACTTTCTTATGTCACTTAAGTTTTATTTTATATTTTTAAGTCAAATCTTGTTTTATTTTAAACTAAGCATGAATTATTAACTTTAATATTATAATTAAGTTATCACATGAGATATGTGCATGTGTGTTTATGTGTATATGAGTGATGCAAAATGTGCACAATGTTTTCGATGACTTTTCCGGTGCCGAAAGTCGAATTTCTAGAAAACGTTCTTCAGTCGCATTTTCTATTTTTATTTGAATTATTTATTTTGGAAAACAAAATTTGAAAATGATTTTAATATCATTAATTAATATTTAAAACATGTTTATTTAATTATTAAAATCCATTCTTTAAATATTTAAAAATAATTTAAATATTCAAATACAAAGCGATTGATTTACGGGTCCTTACACTCCACCTAGGAGGATTTCAACCACGAAATTAATACACGAAAGGCAATCCAAAAGGTATATATTATACTAACAAATTCATATAACAATGCAAAGCAACTATGCCATACAAGAACATTCAAACAACAAAAAACTAACCTGACATTACATCATGGTAAGTTTCTCTAATATGATCCTTAGTCTCCCAAGTACAATCGCGAGGATCATCACTCCATTGAACCTTCACAAGCTTAACCATCTTGTTTATCAATCTCCTTTTATCCTGATCTACAATATGAACTGGATGTCGAACTACAGTCAAATTTGGTTCTATTTCCAAATCTTCTTGCACAGTAGTCTCTACAATCAGTGACGGATCATGAACATGCTTTCTCAGATGAGATATATGAAAAACATTATGAACTTCTGGCAATCTTTCTGGCAATTCTATTATATAGGCCAACGATCCAATTCTTTGAAGGATTCTAAATGGTCTAATGAATCTGGGTGCTAGCTTTCCCCCTCTTTTGAATCTTACAACTCCTTTCATCAGGATAACTTTCACAAATATCAATTCCCCGACCGCAAACTCTAAGTCCCTTCTCCGTTGATCGACATAACTTTTCTGTCGATCCTAGGCTTTTTTCATCCTTTCCTTGATCATAGCCAGTTTCTTTGATGCTTCTCGAATTATCTCTGGTCCAAGAACTAAATGGTCTCCAACCTCTACCAAACATGAAAGTGATTTACATGGCCGTCCATACAAAGCCTCGTAGGATGCAATGCCGATGCTTGATTGGTAACTATTGTTATAAGAGAACTCCATCAAATGTAGATGATCTTCCTAAGAACCTCAAAAATCCAAAATACATGCTCTCAAGAGATCCTCCAAAATCCAATTCACCCTTTCGGTTTGTCCGTCTGTCTACGGGTGATAGGCCGTGCTCAAATTCGGCTTTGTTCCTAAAGTGGCTTACAAAGCTTCCCAAAATCGACTAGTGAAGATGGGATCTCGATCACTAACTATACTTATTGGAATTCTTTGTAGTCGAACGATCTCCCTCAAATAAATCCCGGCTAAAGAAGTTGCAGTTCTTGTTAACTTCATCGAAATAAAGTAGGCACTCTTCGTTAATCGATCTACAATTACCCAAATGCCATCATTACCTCTTCTTGTTCTGGGCAACCCATTAATAAAGTCCATGGATACTTGCTCTCACTACCAATTCGGTATCTCTAATGGTTGGAGTAACCCAGCAGTCTTCAACTGGTCACTCTTGACTTATTGACAATTAGCACACCGGCTTACGAAGATCGAAATTTCTCTCTTAATCCCTTTCCACCAAAAGGTTTTCTTCATATTCTGAAACATTTTAGTTACTCCTGGGTGGATAGATAACTTTGACCGATGGCACTCTCTCAGCACATCCTATATAATTCCATTAATATTGGCACACAAATTCAACCATTCATTCTTAAAATGCCCCGGGAGTCAATCTGAAAACGAGAAATAATTCCATTTTCAAAATCCTTCTTAAGCAGAGCTAGAATAGGGTCTTCTTTTTGGAAATATGCAATTCTCTCCATTAGTGATGGCTTCACTTACAAATTTGCAATCGTCGCCGCAATCCAACTCAACGCATCTACAATGGCGTTTGTTTTCCCTTGGGTATAAAGAATCTCTAGGTCATAAGACGTAAGAAATTCCAGCCATCTTTGTTGCCTCAAGCTTAAGTCTTATTGGGTAAAAAGATAATTTAATGACTTGTGATCCGTATATAAGTCAAACTTTGCACCTAAAAGATAGTGCCTCCACACTTTTAATGCGAAGACAACTGCCAAAAGCTTCAGATCGTGCGTAGCATAATTTTTCTCATGAGGGTTGAACTGTCGACTCGCATACGCTATTACTTTACCATTCTGCATCAAAACTGCTCCCAATCTAGTCCTACAAGCATCAATATAAACTGTTAATCCTCCACTCCCATCTAAAATAGTCAAGACTGGAGTGCTAGTCAATTTCTCCTTTAACGTATTAAATGCTTTATCGCACTTGGGTGTCCAAACAAACTTAGCATCTTTCTTCGTTAGCTTTGTTAGATGAGAAGCAATCTTCGAGAAATCTTTAATGGACCTTTTATAGAAACCTACCAATCCCAAGAAACTCCTAACCTCCATTGCATTTTCGAATTTCTTCCAATCTTGAACCGTAACTACTTTAGCTGGGTCCATTGATATGCCTTCTCTCAAAAATACATGCCCTAGAAATCTAACTTCGGATTTCCAGAAATGTCACTTAGAAAACTTATCTTTAAAACATGACTTCTTAAAGTACTAAGAACAACATGAAGATGGTACTTATGCTCTTCCTCCGTTTTAGAATAAATGAGAATGACATCAATGAAGACTATGGCAAACTTGTTAAGAAAATCCTGAAACACTCTATTCATCAAATCTACAAAATAAGTGGGTGAGTTAGTCAATTCGAACGACATGATTAATCACTCATAAAAACTATCAGGGGTACGGAAAGCTGTTAAGGGTACACTCTCCTCTACTACCCTTAATTGGTGAAAACTAGTGGCAAAGTCCAACTGAGAAAATATCCGAGCTTCATGGAGCTGGTCAAACATGTCATCAATCTTAGGTAAATGATACTTATTCTTGATAGTCCTCTTATTCAACTCTCGGCAAGCCACACATAATCTAAGAGAACCATCATCCTTGGTACCAAAAACTAATGGCGATCCCTAACTCGATGTGCTACATCTAATCAAACCTTTTTGCAACAAATCAAATACCTGCTTCTCTAATTCTCTTCTTCCTTTGGAGCCAACCATCTAGGAGGTTGAACAATTGGTGTGGTTCCTAGAATCAAATAAATGTGGAACTCCACTTCCCGGTGAGGAGGAAAACCTTGCACTTCTTAAAAAATATCCTTGAAGTCCTGAACAATCAGTAAATCTCTTATCTCCTCTTTGGGTACTTCGAGCGAATAGAGAAAATTAGTCATCAACTCCCTAGGCTCTCCACAATATATACCAATGCTTCTACCTATTACATCTTTTACTATGATCACCCTTTTAACACAGTCTAAGACGGCTTTAAACTTAGATAACCAGTACATTCCCAATAATACTCCAAAACCCATGAACCCGAGAACAAACAAATTAGAAAAGAATGGCCGATCTCGATAAGAAATAGGCACATTCAAACATATGGTGTCAACATTGGTCGGACCTCCAATTGGGTTCGACACACAAAGAGAATTATGGAGAATAACATATTTAAGATTCAACTGGTTCATTAGGTCATATGAGATAAAACTATGGGATGCACCAGTATCGAATAACACTCTAACGGGAATATTAGAAATGGATAATGTACCTTGCAACACCTGCTTTCCTTTTAGGTCCGTAGAAGTAGATGGTATTTCCTTAATAGTAAAAGCTTGTCCCTATGATCCTTTCTTTGGAAAATGGCACCGGTTCTTCATACGTCGATGCTTGTTGCAATTGTAGCATACCGGTAGGTTAGTCTTTGGGAAATTATTTACAAAATGGCCCATTTTGTTGCACTTAAAACAAAGAATCTTGGTCAAGTCTAACTACTTATTCTGATTTGGAGCTCCACCTCCAGGCTTCTTTCCTAACCACTTCTTTCCCTTTGCGCTTGCAAAACGTCTTACTAGCAACTGGTATAACTGGTAAAGGTTGGGCATTAACTGCTGGCAATATTCCCTTCTGAACTCCTTGCTCAATATCAAGAGCTTCAAATCTCAATGTTGTACTGATCAGATTGGTAAAGTTACCATTGGAATGATTGGTCATTTCCCAATGGAACTCTGGTCGCATTCGTTTCATGAACATTTCATTCTTTTTGAGTGGCGTGCCAATCAATCCTGGTCTAAAGCGGGACAATGCATTGAACCTATGCTCATATTGTGCCACTATCATATCACCCTATTTCAAATCCATAAAATTCTAAACAACTAAGTCCTTCCCACCTCTAGGATAAAGTGAGCTTCAAAGACTTCCTTAAAATTCACCCAAGAGAAATCTTCTTCTAGTGTATTCATGGTGACTGAATCCCACCAATCCATTGTTGCTTTCTGAAGCTGCCACGATGCTAACAATCTCTTTTAGGCATTTCCCAACTGAAGGTCCCCAAATATCGTTTCACAAGAGTGGAGCCATGTTTGAACTCCCAAAATATCTTCAGTTCCATAAAAAGAGTTACCACCGAAAGTAATGTAATTCTTGCACAAGGTCGCAAAGTTCTGAGGCGGTTGAACTTGCATCACTGCTTTCACTACGGGCTCTACAACTGGCTAATTTCTAAGAGCTTTGCCATTTGTAGCTGTGCTGGTTCCAGATCTCCTCTCTCTTCTTCCTCTTATACTCAATTTTAATAACCTAGATAAGTCATAGATATCATTCGAATACAAAGATAGGGTCAAATATGATAAAAGGGAAACTTGCAAGAAAGGATAAAAAACCGAACTTCTAGGAAAGAAAAGAAAACGCTCTCTCAAGATTAACTCATTCTAGGGCTCTTCTCACCCTATCTATAATGAGTTGTACCCCCAATCAAGCTAAGGTGTTTGTTCAAACTGAAGCTCTGATACCAACTGTGATGACCCACCTTTCTAACCCCAAGGAACAACACTTAACACATCCATGGTGTTTGTGTGCCATTGCCCAAACATCGAAAAGATGAATCATCGTGGGGTGAAATAAAGAACTGGATAGAAAACCTCACAATGAAACTACTAAATAAAATATAACAATAAATAGTACATCATAGGCCTATCAACGATTCTTTCGGATGCGGATAGTGCCATATCCGCAGCTGCATCCGAAATCATTTTCGGATATCGGATATCCGCATCCGCGGATACAGATGGATATCAGATAATTATCCTATCCGCTAACAATCGATAAATCAAGAATTATGAAAATAAAATTTTAGTTTAACATAAATGTTTTTCAATCTCATTGATTATAAAAGTCTGAAAAATTAACAAATATGATGATAATAAATAGTTTTGAGCAGTTAATAAGCATTAACTGCATATAATATAAACTAATAGCTTAATAAAATAATAAATGTATATCATTTACGGCATTAAAATACGCATAATTTATACTATAATCTTGACATAAACCGGATGGATAATTTTCGGATGCGGATGTCTTCGTATTTGTATCCGCATCCGTTTTTCCAAATATTGGATATATATCCGCTTTTCGGATGTGGATGCAGACGGATTTCGAATTTTTTGGGTATCCATTGACAGTCCTAATACATCAGGTTACTCCTTAATGGGGAGTTATTAGAGTTACACAAAAGTACTACAAATCAGCCTAGGCAGTTATAACATCCTGCTTTTACAAATGCTGAAACAAAATACATTTACACAATCTAGATAATACAGTTGAATAGATAACTAAGAAGATGAAAACCTCCTGCTCGGACGCCATCTTCAAAAGAGCCTGACAAAGACCTGCTACTCTCAGACTACTCAAATAAAATGAGTACCCGAGAGTTAAGGGAAAACAAATAACTCGGGTCAGTCGATGTTTCTGGTATGAGTAAATTTTTTAAAACAATGGGTGTGAAGTTAAACACAAACATGTGAGACCACGCCGCTGAGTATGAAACAAGTTTACTCCCACATAAATCAACATCTAAACAAAAATAATGGATAAATAATTAAACACCATGAAGAGTGGTTGACTCTTCCTAATGCAAATAAAATTTGGACGCTTGAATCAAATCAGAAGAGGAAAATCTCCAACAAATGAGTAGGAAGGTGCACCACCCTTGAAGTATACCTCTAGTAATATACTTCTGAGAAGCTCATTTACTCTATGACACTTCTCAAACAATTCCAACCCAGAACCCGCCAAACCTAACTAAGTATCCAAATATTTCACATCAAATAGTGCCACCGAATCCAATCTAGATGAGGTATGAAACTATCCTGATGGGAGCAACCTCACATAGCTTGGCTTCCTCTCATGCTTTGGATTTATCCATTTCCGATAGAGGATATCAACGCTCAACGGAGCAATAAATCATCGTAGAACAACGATAATAAAGAAGCTGAAGTAATCGATAGCTAAGAAACTAACTATCGGGGATATAAAACGATCATATATGGAAATTAAGTCTTGTATACTTATCACCACTCATCGAATTCAAACTTGTACTATTTCTTGGTTAACAAAAATACCGAACAAGTCAAGGTAGTGTTACCTCAAAGTCGTATCTCACAATTTTTCTTAACTTTCAAAATAGCGACAAGTCTACTTCTTCGATGTTTAGTGTTAATTATACAAATAAATCATTTCCATATAAGTGATTCGCTTTACGGAAATTAATCCATTTCCATATACGAATCAAACCTTTTCTTTTAAAAATCCAAATTCGTACTTGGCTTCAAATTACAAGTATTAGCTTTAAAACACATTATTAAAAGGGTTTACTAACTTTGAAACATTATTATAAAAAGGATTTTAACAACTTAAACATTCTTATTACATTGATTAAATAACATTAAAACTTTGTTAACTAAGTAGATTAATTAACTTTAATAACCTTTAATTTAAAAGAGTAAATCACCTTTAAAACATCATTGATTTAATTAATTAATAATATAATTAATTAAAATAGTTTAATAATAATTTAATATCATTATTTAAAAGTGATTAATTAATTTCAAACTTTATTTAAGGAAATATTTATTAAGGTTAAACAGATTTATCAACCTTTAAAAGTCATTACTTAAAAAGTAGTCATTAATTAATAATTTTATAAATCTTAATCCATCATTATTCGAATATTAATTAGCCTTAAACATCATTAAATAAAATGATCAATTAAATTTAGAATATCACTAACTAAGTAATTAGTTAAATTTAAAACACGTCATTAATAAGTTAATTAGTTAACTTTAACCCTTATTAATTACATAATTAATTACTAAATTATATAATCATTATTAAAATAACTAATTATTTTTGAAAACATCATAAATCAAAAACTTGCTTAACTTGTAAAATAATTCCAAGCGCGATAATGAAACCAAACAGTTTCGATAAAAGATGATTTTTCGAAAGTGCCGATATAGCGACTATAGCTATGCTACAAATATGGCCATAAATATAGTTTAAACTTTATGGTTCAAAAGTGGAAGCTTTACTCACCAAAACAATTACTAACTTTTTACCGAACTTGCCTAAGCTCTTAGCAGCTTGCCTTAACTTTAAAATAGGACCTAGTGTGGGCTAGTAGGTTGCAACATGGCTCGGCCAAAGGCAAAGTTGGGCTTTGTTTTGGTAGAAGTGGAGTTGTAGATGAATATGTGGAGTTTTGTAGTGAAAAAAACTATATTTTGCCATCTTTAAACATGGACTTGGAAGCCATGGATGTTCATGTATTTGAAGAGAAGAGAAATGTATATGGGAATGAAAATGTAAAGTGAGAACAAAGTATGTGTAGTGGTATTTATAGTCAAAGAATGAAGTATTAATTCAATTTAGTTTTAAACATTAAAATATAATAAATGTTGTCATGTTCAAGCTTGCCATACCCCTCCACCCCACCAAGTACACACATCCACATCCCTCTTTCCTCCTTCACCATGCTTTGTATACTAACCTAGCTAGCTTAGGTTATGGTTAAGTACTTTCTTAGGTCACTTAAGTTTTTTTTTATATTTTTAAGTCAAATCTTGTTTTAGTTTAAACTAAGCATGAATTATTAACTTTAATACTATAATTAAGTTATCACATGACATATGTGCATGTGTGTGTATGAGTGATACAAAATGTGCACAACGTTTTCAACGACTTTTCCAGTGCCAAAAAGTCGAATTTCTGGAAAACGTTCTTCGGTCACATTTTCTATTTTTATTTGAACAATTTATTTTAGTAAACAAAATTTGAAAATTATTTTAATATCATTAATTAATATTTAAAATATGTTTATTTGATTATTAAAATCCATTATTTAAATAGTTAAAAATGATTTAAATATTCAAATACAAAGCAATTAATTTACGGGTCGTACATTGTGTTGGTGAGGTAAAAACCTGTTCCGTGTTTAGCGGCGTGATCTCACAGAATTATTATATGTTCCCCATATTTCTTGAGTTCTCTCAAGCTGGTTTTCCAGACTGACCTCTATGTTATTTTATTATAATGCTCGGGTCAGATCGATTTTTTTCTAGGTTGTCGTTGGTGGGACTTGGAGCTCATGGAGTAGAGCTAGATGTTCACCTAAAATAGCATTATTATTTTCCTATATATTATTATATAAACCCATCAACAATTTTAAGATCAGGAAGTCATTACTATCTAGGCTGATGAGGTTTGTTTTTAACTCCAATAACCTTGTTTCTTAGAGTGAGCTTTTGTTGTTTTTGTTATATATTGTCGTTCCGCTATGAGATTATGTTTTCCTTATTCCTTTTCTTTTACCATAAAAATCCTCATTTCTAGCACTTTGATGCTCGACATTTAAATACCGTGGATGTATTAAGTGCCGACTTTCGAGGGTCGAAAAGGAGGGTCATTAAAGGTTAAGCGAGAACCTTGGCTTTGGTAGGGTATGGCTCATTAGAAATTGGGTAACTGACACCCTAGAATGAGTTGAGAGCATTGTTAATACAAGAGTATATCTATTATTGCTATAAAACATATCTTTTAATTGGTCTATTAAGTTTGAATTTTAAATTCTGGTCGAGACGTGGGATGCCACGGTATCGATAGAGATTTCAAAACACTTGAAGAAGGCAAACATACACGATATTGATTTTTTTAAATTAGTAAATGAAATATTTTACCTAGGATTATATATTTTATATATATAAGAAATAATTTTCAAATTTATATAGTTATTTATTGTGTGTTTGTTTGTTAATGATAATGTAACAACCCAGAATTTTTGGTTGGTTAAATAAAATAATTAATTATTTAAATTTAATAACTTAAATCGTTAATCTGGAATTTGTATTCTTTTTATAAAAGATGATTTATTTTAAAATGACCAATTCTAAATATTGTGAAATTAGAAAATGAAGGAATTTTTAAAGTGTCAGAAATCACTTTAAAACATTATTGAGATTTTATTTAATTATGGAAATGTAAAAATATAATAAATGATCATTGTTAGATTTTACTTAAGGAAGCCTCTATATAAATGTTTGGTATAGTGTTTTGCTCTTGAGCATTTTGTTTTAGGAGTCTATTATTGGTAATTAAAATAAAAAGTTAATTAGTATGTAAATTATAAAGAATGAAATGATTTAAGAAAATAAGAGGAAGCATGAAAGGCCATTGTTAATTAAATAAATTCTTTTATTTCCTAATAGGCTGGTTTCTAATCCAAGCCCACTAACTAAGAGAAGCCAAACATAATTTCTCCTTCTCATTCTTTTGCCCTATACATTCATTCCACCCCAAGTAAACATAAAACCATAAGTTAGAAAACCAAAATATCCCTCTTCAACCCTAAGTGAAAATCAACAAATTAAAATAGAAGTAAATTGCAAGAAATTCAAGGAAAAATCTAGGTAATGTCCGTTTTACCTCTTAGATGGTTTTATTTTAGTTTTTACAGCGGTTAATATGGTTATTGTTTATTTTGGGCTAAGATGCTTTCTTGGGTTGGCTGATTCTTAATTGTGGTTGTTGTAGTTGTAATTAGCTGCTGAATTGAAAGGAAAAGGTGAGTTAATTACTCACACAACCTATCTCTAATTCTCCTGTTGTATTCTGTTATAATTCTATCTTGAATGGTTGAGAATTGAATTGATTTATGTAGTTTACTGTAAATGGGTTTACTGTCAGTTTGTTGATTTCTGCCAGTTCACAGTAAAATGGTTTCTAACTCTTTTAAGCATTTTGATTTCCATACCAAGTCATTGATTGAATGCATGCTTGTTTTTGAATCTAGATTGCAACTGTACGTTGCCGGAATGTGAAGTAGTCGCTCCAGAATTGGAATAGTCATCGGTTGGAGGCTGCGACCTAAAGTATGCAGCTCCAGGTCGCGACCCACTGGTCGAGACTGGCCAGTCGACCGGTCGCAACTTAAAACTCGCATACTTCAGGTTGCACAGTCCCCTCTTTTGTCCCCTTTGCCTTGTGTTGTTTGCTCACTTTTTGATGCTTTATTGATTCAAATTGTCTCCTAGTTTTGCTGAGTATGATTCCTTGACTTAGTGCTTTAATTGGATTTAAAGAGTTGGAGTTTATAAATAATATACATATGGTTTTAATGCAATTAGTTTACAAATACAAAGGTTTATTACAACTTAGTAATTTCAAACTAGTTTGTAAATCAATTTGATTCCTTTATGAATGGTTTTATTAAGTAATTATGTATTAAATACAAATAATAAAAAAATTGTTTTATGGATTTAAAAGTATGGATTTGAAATATAAATTTATACTATTTTAAATAAATAGTTGTATATTTATATATGTCTATTGAAGTATAGTTTGATGAACTATATGATTTTTTATGGAATTTCTAAACAACAATATATGTATGTATATATGTATTGATATTTCTTTAGAGTTATGCATATATATATTTTTATCAAGTGGCAAAATGAATATATATCGTAGAATAACAAATGAGTTATGGATTTGTAATGAAAAGCTTTATAGTAAGTATATAAATGAAATGTTTTAGAAATCATTTTCTATATAGTCAATTATATTATTTGCTTTCTAAACCATAAACTCTTATGGAATTTATTGTGTTTAGCCTTTGGCTATTTCTATGTCGTTTGGGCATTTTCGTGTGACTTTTGGGCTTATTACTTTCTTGCAATTTCTATCTTCATTTGAATGAGAAAATTAATTAAACGATTTGGCAATACAAGTGGTATGGAACCTTTGTATTACTTTATTGGTCAATTATTGAACTTATTCGATTGAATATTTTAGTCGAGTAGGATTTACAATCATTTAGTAAATATTTAAGTATCGCAAAGTGGTTATGGGACATTGGGCAAAACTCATTTACTTACAAAGCGAAAGTATATTACACTTATCGAGTGGAGTTTACTAAATTATAGTAAATATTTGAGTAAAACCGAGTGGTTATGGACATGCCATCGTTACTCGAATGATTACTATTCGAAAGTATATAACACTTATTTTGTCAAGTTTTCATACTCGTCCGTTGGTGATCTGTTTTATGTGGATTATATAGGTTTTCAGGCCCATCTGGGATACTCATTACAAACGAATTTTGACTTGCAAAATGCTCGTTTCTTGGGTTGGCTCACGAAGTGTGTCTCTTTTGTGATGACTTGCAAAGTGCTTGCCTATATTGCTAAATTATGAATTTGACTTGCATGTGCTTACCTTATTCGACCTGTGAAGTGCATGTCAATCTGTGTTAGCATGCAAAGTGCATGTTTATTATTATAGCTTGCAAAGTGCTTGCTATTGTTTAACTTGCGATGTGCTTGTCTTTGTGGCTTATGATTTGTGACTTACTTTTATGCTAAGTCATTTGGGTTTTCACTTGCTTTCAAGCGGTCTTATATTTTTTAGAGTTGACTTGCTTTACGTAGTCTTTTGTGTACTTGAGTTTTCGAAGTTAGTTTTCCTTATCACCATATTTGAGATGATTGCCACTGGTGGGCATGAAAGTATTTGATAATATGGTGATTTGGTATTGATTTTTATTCGCGTATGGCATATATTAGATAATTATTATCATGCCTTGTGTTTAATGCAAATTTATTATTGAATGATTTCATAGTGAGACTTTTTGATGTTTAGTGTGATGCACTATGGGCTTATATATTTCTGATGTTATGCATGCTTATCATTATATGTCCTCACCTTTGGGATATTTATTGTGATGCACTATGGACTTATTTGTATACTTGTGTATATTTGGTTGTGGTGTAGACTTGTGATGACTTGTATATTCTTTTAGACCTGTCATAGTTTATGTAAGTATATATTTGTATATATAAGTCTAGTATTTCATTTTGTAGACTTACACTTTAAAGAGTTATGTGATGTATTTTATTTCCGTTGCGAAGTTTGATTTTGTGTTGTATATTATATTATATATTGCTCTGAATTAAATTAAGCCATTGTATTACTGTTTTGTGTCTATATCAGATATGCCAAATTACCTCTTATAGGAAAAGAAAGAAAAATACAGTCACATAATTCGACGTATCAATACTTGTCCAAAGCAATTTTATGGATGGTCACTTCGAACTAGCCTTATTCTCCATAGTATTCGACAATATTACTTGTAATATTCTTCAGTATTATGGGTGTAAAGGTGGGGTGTTACATTTTGTATCAGAGCGGAGATTCAGAATAATATAAAATATAAGAAACACTAATCTCAGCCTAAACAGACTTAGAGTCCCGTCGCTTGGGTGTGTTGGGTAGAATTTCAGATTTATTTCCTATTTAGAATAGAAGCATAAATGATTATTAGGAATAATCATCAGGTCATATTTGTGTAAATTTTGAATTACCTTACAAATTATTTTTACAAATTATTATAAAAGTTTAGCGTTGTATACGGGCATACTAATCTGTTAGTTATCGGAGTTGCGTAGCGGAAGCTGATATACTATTTCTGTTGAGCACAGTAATTAGTTGTTTATTTATGTTTGATTTAATATTGTATACATCGATGAATGGTTGCATTATTGAATTGATATTAGTAGATTTTGATTTGTATGAGAATATAGAGGTTTATAAAATTTTAGGAAATTAATTTTGTGTTAAATTGCCCGTTGAGTTTTTTACGAATTTTGCTTGAGACGTGGGACGCCACGGTATCGATAAGGATTCCTATACACTTTGATGAGATAGTCAGACACAGAAATTTTGAGTTATAATATTTGAAGTAATATAAATTATTGTGAATGAGTTGTAAATAATATTTAAGAAGGAAATAAAGTTTTAAAAGAGTTAAATATTACTTTAAAATGGGATAAATGTTTTGGTAAATATATTTATATACATATGTAATAAATTTTGGAAGTGAAAAGATATTTTGTGAAAAAGTATGTATACATGTTTATACCAATGTGATAATATTAAAAACTAGCATCTCGAAGAATAATACTACTTTAAAAGAAAATATTATGAATTATATGATTATTTGGAAAGGAAGTATTATTGAAGTTTTGACAATAATATTTAGTAAATGATTTGAAATTGAATATTATCATTATGAAAATAAAATATTTTATGGAAAGATATTTTGCAAAATAAATTTAGAAGGAAAATTTATTTATATATGTATATGCATTTAAAAATTTTGGTAGCTTAGAAAGTTATACTGAAAATTATAAAGGTGCATTTGCATATATAAATTTAGATGATGTGTGCAACCACTGAGCCTTAGCAATAGCGGAGATCAACGACGAGGCCATATTGATTTCACGGTCAACATCGCAGCCATTTGACAAAGCGATTCGCTATAAATAGACGACAAGACAACGACAATAAATCATTTGATATTTGTTAAGTGTGAATGTTTATTTTAAGATATATGCTAAGAAGAAAAGCGTGTAATATTTTTGATATGTTGTGAAAATCATTTTATGATTTACATATAGGTTTAATTTTGTATTTAAGCCTTAGTCTATAAGAAGTTAAAGCAAAACGATGTAAGTAATGGTATAAATAAATTTTGGAAGTTCAAAATCAGAAGTTAATTGGATTCTTATATTTTTATGATTTAAAATCTACGAGATGGATTATATAAATATGATTTGTATAAATAGTTACTATAAGAAGCTATTTATATCCATTGGAAAAGATGAAACTTTTTTGAAAAGAATTACTGGAAGTAATAATTGAAATTTTAAAATGGAGTTAAAATATTTAGTATAAAGGGAAAATTTTAAATTATTTCCCATTCTTATTTCTAAGAGATTAATTAAATTGATGTCTTTTGTTGACAAGCGAAGAGCCTGCCTTAGTAAGACTTGCGAGAGCATTCATTTGTATAGACAAGTGAAGTGCTTACCTTTAGTAGGTGACATGCGAATTGTAGTCTATGAACCTTTTGTATGTTTAATGGTTGTTATGCTTTGAGTTGATTTTCATTTTGATTGTGATAATTGGTGAATTTGGCATAAGAAATTAATGAAGATGTCTCAAATTTAAATAGCTTTGTAAAATAATAATGAAATTATAAAAGTCCTTTTGTAAAGCAAAAGGGGATATTTTATAAATGAGTTTGAATTTTAGTATAAGGAAATGACTTATACTAAATTAATATTTTTTTTTAATTGTAGGCAGTCTACGAAGATTGTTGAGTTAAATATTTTGTGAAGGAAAGAATTTTTTTTTGGTTTGATCATATATATAACTCTTTACTAGGAATTAGTTTTCCTAGTTTGTGAATTTCAAATATAAAAATTTGAATTGAAAAAGAATCAAAGTTGAGTATTGATTGAAAATTTGTAATTTTTCATATTATGGAAAATTAATTCTTAGAGGAATGATTTCTTTTAAATAAAATGAAATTAAATAGTGGGATTGTAAGATGAAAATAAAGGAAGTCTTTGTGTTGTTTTCACATATTCTAAGACATTTAAATAAGATGAATATCTTTTGTTTTACATCTTAAATATTTAGTATTTTTAAAACTATACACAGGTGTTATATTTTAAAAGAATGTGAAATATTGGTGTAAACTTATTTTTAATCTAGAAAATAAGGATGAATGATATGTTGACTTTTGTAAACTAATATGTCGAGTTAAATTATTGTTTTGTAAACTAATCTTGAGATGTTTGGTTAAAAATTAGATATTAAAGAAGAATTAGAAGGAAAAAAATTAAGAATATATATTAGACTTTTCTATGAATTAGAAATTGTGAGGACGCAATTTCTTTAAGGGGGGAAGTCTGTAACAACCCAAATTTTTTGGGTTGGTTAAATAAAATAATTAATGATTCAAATTGGAGAACTTAAATCATTAATCTGGAATTTGTATTCTTTTTATAAAGATGATTTATTTTAGAATGATTAATTCTAAATATTGTGAATTAGAAAATGAAGGAATTTTTAAAGTGTTAGAAATCACTTCAAAATCATTATTGAGATTTTATTTAATTATGGAAATATAAAAATATAATAAGTGATCATTATTAGATTTTACTTAAGGAAGTCCCTATATGAATGTTCGGTATTGTGTTTTGCTCTTGAGCATTTTGTTTTAGGAGCCTATTATTAGTAAATTAAAATAAAAATATAATTATTATGTAAATTATAAAAAATGAAATGATTTAAGAAAATAAAAGTAAGAATGAAAAGCTATTGTTAATTAAATAAATTCATTTATTTCTTAAAGGGTTGGTTTCTAATCCAGCCCATTAACTAAGAGAAGCCAAACATAATTTCTCCTCATTCTTTTTCCTTGTACGTTCATTCCATCCTCAATAAACAGAAAACAAAAAGTTAGAAAACCAAATATCCTTCTTCAACCTAAAGTGAAAATCAACAAATTAAAATAGAAGTAAATTGCTAAAAATTCCAGGAAATATCAGGGTAATGTTTTATAACCTATTTTACCTCTTAGAAGGTTTGATTTCAGTTTTTATAGCGGTTGATTTCTTAATTGTGGCTATTGTAGTTGTAGTTAGCTACTGAATTGAAGGGAAACGGTGAGTTAATTACTCACACAACCTATCTCTAATTCTCTTGTTGTATGCTATTGTAATTCTATCTTGAATGGTTGAGAATTGAATTGATTTCTGTAGTTTACTGTATATAGGTTCACTATTAGTTTGTTGATTTCTATTAGTTTACAGTAAAATGGTTTTCTAACTCTTTTGAGCACTTTGATTTCTATACTAAGTCATTGATTGAATGTATGCTTGTTTCTGAACCTAGATTGCAATTTTACATTGTTGGAATGTGAAGTAGTCGTGCCTGAATGGGAATAGTCATTGGTGGGAGGCTGCGACCTGAAGTATGAAACTCCCGATTGCGACCCACCGGTCGATCGGTTGAGACTGACCGGTCGACCAGTCACAACCTGAAGCTGGCATACTTCAGTTACACACTCCCTTCTTTTGTCACCCTTTTCCTTGTGTTGTTTGCTCACTTTTTTATGCTTTGTTGCTATTAAAAATTGTCGCCTAGTTTTGCTGAATTTGATTCCTTGATTTAGTGCTTCCATTGGATTCAAAGAGTTGGAATTTATAAATAATATACATGTGGTTTGAATGCAATTAGTTTATAAATACAAAGGTTTATCACAACTTACTAATTTAAAACTCAATTTATTCCTTTTATAAATGGTTTTATTAAGTAATTATATATTAAATACAATTAGTAAAAATGGTTTTGTGGATTTAAAAGTATGGATTTGAAATATTATATTGTTCTAAATAAATAGTTGTGTATCTATATATGGCTTTTGAAGTATAGTAAGATGAACTATATGGTTTTTTATGGAATTTCTAAACAACTATATATATATATGCTTGTATGTATGTATGTATGTATGTATGTATGTTTTGATATTTATTTGGGGTTATGGCATATATATATATTTTATCAAGTGGTAAAAAAAATCATAGAATAACAAATGAGTTATGGATTTTAATGAGACGTTTTAAGGTAAGTATATTAATGAAATGTTATAGAAATCATTTCTATATATAAATTATATTATTTTCTTTCTAAACCATAAACTCTTATGGAATTTATTGTGTTTAGACTTTGGCTATTTCTATGCCATTTAGGCATTTTCGTATGACTTTTGGGTTTATTGCTTTCTTGCAATTTCTATCTTCATTTGAATGAGAAATTTAATTAAACGATTTAGCAATACAAGTGGTATGGAACATTTGTATTACTTTATTGGTTAATTATTGGACTTGTTCGATTGAATATTTTAGTTGAATGGAATTTACAATCATTTAGTAAATATTTAAGTATCGCAAAGTAGTTATGGGACATTGGGCGAAACTCATTTACTTACTAAGCGAAAGTATATTACACTTATCGAGTTGATTCTACTAACTTATAGTAACTATTTGAGTAATCCCAAGCGGTTATGGGGCATGCGGTCATTACTTGAATGATTACTATTTGGAAGTATATGACAATTATTTTGTCGAGTTTTCATAATCGTCTTTGGATGATCTGTTTTAGGCGGATTATATGAGTTTTCAGGCCCATCTTAGGATACTCGTTAAAAACGAGTTTAGACTTGCGAAGTCTCTTGGGTTAGCACATGAAGTGTGTGTCTTTTGTGATGACTTGTGAAGTGCTTACTATTTTGCTAGCTTATGAAATTGACTTGCGATGTGCTTGTCTTATTCGGCGTGTGAACTGTATGTTAATCTATGTTAGCATGCAAAGTGCGTGTTTATTATTATAGCTTGCGAAGTGCCTGCTTTTGTTTGACTAGAAATGCGCTTGTCTTCGTGGCTCATGATTTGTGACCTACTTTTATGCTAAGAAATTTGGGTTTTGACTCGCTTTCAAGTGATCTTGTATTTTCTACAGTTGACTAGCTTTATGCAGTCTTTTGTGTACTTGAGTTTTCAAAGTTAGCTTTTCTAATCACCATATTTGAGATTACTGCTGCTGATGGGCATAAAAGTATTTGATGACATGGTGATTTGGTATTGATTTTTATTCGCATATGGCAAATATTATATAATTATTATCATGCCTTGTGTTTTATGTAAATTTATTAGCGAATGATTTCATGGTGAGACTTTCTGATGTTTATTGTGATATACTATTTGGGTTTATATATCTTTGATGTTATGCATGCTTATCATTATATGTTCTCACCTTTTGTATATTTAGAGGTAGTCTGACCCATTTATTTTATAATACATGGCACAGACCAAGACTTGACAAGTATAGTGACTTAGTGACTTTAGATTTGGGCTAGCTAGAGTAGCTATATGAAGTATTAGCTTTGTGATTGAGTTTCCTTTGGAGATGTTGGGCTTATTTGTATACTTATGTATACTTTATTATGGAGTAGACTTGTGATGACTTGTATATTCTTTTAGACCTATCATAGTTTATGCAAGTATATATTTGTATATGTAAGTCTAGTATTTCATTTTGTAGACTTACACTTTAAAGAGTTATGCAATGTATTTTATTTCAGTTACAACGTTTGATTCTGTGTTGTATAATATATTATATATTGTTTTGAATTAAATTAAGCCATTGTATTATTTTTATTCGCCTAGATCGGATATGTCGAATTACCTCTTGCAAGAAAAGAAAGAAAAATATAGTCACATAAGTCGACGTATCGATACCCGTCCAAAGCAATTTTACGGATAGTCGCTCCTAACCGGCCATATTCTCCACAGTACTCGACAATATTACATGTAATATTCTTGGGTATTATGAGCATAAAGGTGGGGCGTTATAGATAAATTTATTACCATTATTATTTGATTTGTCATGCTCAGATAGTTTAGGAGTATTGACTATTGTTTGTTGATTGTTGATTTGACCATCTTATAGGGCATGTTATCCAGCCTTTTAACTAGGCAATATTCAGATAGATTGGACGGATCGAACTTAGAAACCATTAAGGCAGGAAGCTCGAAGATATAGCACAAAAGTCCAACAACTAAGTACAAACAAAGTCACAAGACGAAGGTCCAACTATTCAAAGAAGAAAAGGGCAAAAATCCAAAAAGGAATTAGATCAGTACCGATCCAACCAATGGATTGGTACCGATCCATGAATCTTTATCAAAGTTTTCCCCAATCCTTGTACATGCTAATGATGATCTCAGAATCCTATTTCAAATATTATTTTTTTGTTTCCATGCAGTTCTCTATCGATCTCCACGAGTATACAAAATCAGCAACTCCATTCTTTCATAAATCCATCATTTGGACGTAGAAAGAAAAAAATAATGGCGCGAACAAGTATGGAATCATGAAGTTAACCATAAATCAAGCCAACACAAAGAGTTTAAGGCAACCATTTTGGCCATCTTACGGATCGGTACCGATCCACGTATTTTGCGGAGGTGGACATCATTTTCTCTAGGGTACTTGGTCTTGGCATGGAAAAGGAGGTCAGACTATAGAGGTGAGTTTCTAAGTTTCTTACATCTATAAATAAAGGAGAATGGCTCATTTTTATGGATCTTTTTGGCTTTTGCTTTTTCTAATCTAACTTCTTGTAATCACCCTCGGATTTATACCGATCCTAAGAACAACTGCTTGTAATCCAGTGATCTAAGCAATAAAATCACTAAGTGGACGTAGACTAAGATTAGCTGAACCACTATAAACGTTGTGTGTTGTTTCCTTGCTCATTTTTCATTTATTTTCTTCACCTTTTGTTCTATACATAATCTTCTGAGTGTTTTTGTCATTTTTGGTTCAAACATTTTGGTGCTTTCGTTGAGAGTCATATTCTCAGGCTACTTGGATCCATCATCTGCTTCTCGATTTTTAGATCCGAGAGATAGATCCAGTCTTCTAACCTTATAGTTCTACTATTCTGATTTTCAACAATTTTAAGAGAAGTTATTCGTCGTGGTCCCATCAAGGAGAGAATGTGCTACAACTTCCAAAGCTACTAATGATGCTAAGAACCAAGACACTCGTCGTGTAGATGAAGTTGCCCAACAAGAATAAGTTGAGATCCAAAATCCAACTAAAGTCGTGACCAAAATGGAGATGGACCATATGATGAAGTAGATAGAGGATAGATTCTAGGAGACTCGTAATAGATGAACCAACAGATGCAGCAAATCTTAAGGATGTTGAATGAACTAACTCAGAATAACGGTAGGAGGAGTAGGAGGGACTTAAACCATTCATGTTCAAAATCTAAAAGTTCCTCATCATCCCAGCAAAGACAGAGAGATAGAAAGTGGAAGAAGACTGAAAACACAAGACCTTAAATCAAGGGACGAGACAAACCCATGTCTCGCGTTGTGGATCTATACTGGTCCAAGAGAACGAATTGGTATCGATTTAGCTAATGTTGGCTCCAGGGGTCAGCCTTTGGAGGGTGGCGTGGACTTAACCTTTGGATATGCTGTTGATGATCATAATCTAGAATATCGAGCTACTACTAATAATACAACACATGAGAATCACACAATGGGGACTACTAGATGAATGGATCTCCCAAAGTCTGGAGAGCCTAGGTATTGAGAGCCTACCCGAGAGCGTTCGTTGGGCCGGACACTCATTGCAGACCCAATTACCACCATTTAGTTGAACCTGTAGTCCCGAAGTACTTGGAAGATATAGTCAAGAGAATCATAAGTGAAAACCGATTTAGAAGCAATGATGAACGGGGTACGTCTCTTTGTCGTAATCCATTTACTGAGGACATTCTATGTGTGAAGTATCCATGGAGGTTTTTAATGCTGACAATGCTGCTGTACGGCGGAAAGACAGACCCAAGGTAGCACTTGCTGAAGTACGAATGGCATATGGAGTCTACCAGAGCGTTTGATGGCGGGAGATGTCGTTGTTTTCCAATTTTTCTAGAAGGGGTAGCGAGGATGTGGTTCACTCTAAACCCACCGAGATTCATATCGTTTTTCGCTGAGTTATCATGAAAATTTATGGAGCAATTCCATTTACACACTGCACATTCGAAAGATATGATGTCAATATCAAACCTCTTTCAAGGAGCGGGAGAGTCATTAAAGAATTTCTTGAACCGGTTCCATACAGTTATGACAGAAGTAACAAATCCCAATGATGACATAGTGTTGATGGCATTGATCAGGGGGATTCATCCCGAAATCGACTTCGGGAGATGGTTGGAAATGAAACCGCCATCAACGATGGATATTTTCTACAGGAAGGCAAATCAGTTCCTGCGTTTGGAGAAGGCACACAATCGTCCTAGAAGAGGTGAGGCTGGGACTTCAGTTGAAGTGATATAGAGCAACTAGTTGTTAAACAGTCCGGAGGGAGTTCTGGGAATATGGATGCGAACTTTGGCATTAAGAGCAGTGGACAGAAACAGAATGACAATGGGGCCAGAAAGCGAAAGCTGACAATAGGAATCGTCCCAAGATTCCTAAGTACGACAATTATACTTAATTGAATAACTCAATCGAGAATATATATCTGGCAACTCAAGGTACAGAGTAGTATAGGAAGCCAGCTCCGAGGGAGTCGACTGAGAAGGAGAAGAGATCTGGAAAGTTTTTCAGGTTTCATGAGATGCACGGTCTAATACCAATGAATACAAGCACTTTCTTGATATGATCAAGGAGCTAATTCAAAAGAAGAAATTGCAATAATTTGTGAAAGCCCCATAGGATGGTGAACAAGGAAACTCTAACCCTCTTGGGTTGACATCCCAGCAGGGCCAAGCTGGTCCTAGTGGTGGGTAGCCTAGGCGGCTTGAAAAATGTTTGGTGATAAATACAATCATCGGTGAACCACATCCAACCGGTAAAAGTTTGAATGAGATGGATAAGTATGTTGATGCTTTGAAGGATACCGAGAATGAGAGCTGTTTGGCAATAGAGGATGGAACTCCGGCAAAGCAATTCTGAACCATGACAGATGACATTATTTTTTGGAACAGAGATACTGATAGGATGGAAGCCTGGATGATTGACTCGTTGGTTATAACGACCACGATTTGCCCTGATATTGTACAACAGGTATTGGTTGATTGTGGAAGTTCGATCAACATTCTATTCAAAAAGCCTATGACCAGATGCTTATGGCGGGAAAAGACTTGAAACCTTGTAAATCTGAATTTAGGGATTTAACGGGACAACTACAAAGCTAGTTGGATATATGGAACTACCGATGGTGCTTGGAAACGGCGACCGCAGATGAGTGCGGGTCATGCCTTTTGTGGTGTTAGATATTTACTCTGCTTATAATGCATTTTTGGGACGACTGACCCTAGCTGAATTCAGAGCAGCTATAGCTCCTTGGTGTTTGACGCTTAAATTTTCTATGGAGTATGGTGTGGGAATAGTGCACGGAGATCAAGGGCTTGCCGTGAATGTTATATCGCTAAGCTAAGGGAGGTGAGTCAAAGAGAAAAAGGAAAAGGTATAGAGCGGACTCTCTACATCAAGGATTTGGATGCATAGCAACCAATGTTTGAGCCCTGGCTTGAGCAGCACAGTCGGTTCCATAAGGATGTGGATCCATGAAAAGAGCCACTGGATGGAAGAGCATCTCCCGCTGAATTAACCCAATGTTCTTGTCAGCCAGGATGATCCGACATGGATCCTGAAGGTCGGTTCATAGCTTGGCATGAGAATAATAAAGGAGTTGGTTGGTTTTCTCCAAGAAAACCTAGATGTATTCACCTGGACCACTCTGATATGTGCGAAATCTCACTGGAGATAGTGAGCCATGCATTGAACATAAATCCCAAATGCATTCATGTTAAACTAAAGCACTACAGCCTCAATCCGAAGAGATCTGATGCACTCAAGGAAGAGGTGGATAAGCTGAAGGATAAAGGCTTCATCTGCTATGCCTTATACTCGGAATGGGTGTTAATCCGATATTGGGGAAAAAGTCAACGAAAAGTGGAGGAAATGCATTGACTATTCTGATCTGAATAAGGCATGCTTGAATGACAACTTCCTGCTCCCAAGGATTGATTAGTTGGTGGATTCGACCATCGGCCATGAATTGCTTTCATTCATAGATGCGTACTTTGGATACAATCAGATTCCAATCCACATCACGAACCAGGAGCATACCAGCTTTAGTATCGACTTGGGACTGTATTGATATCTAGTCATACCATATGGGTTGAAGAACGTTACAGCAACTTACCAAAGACTAGTAAACAAGATGTTCAAAGATCAGATTTGATGCTCGATGGAACTCTATGTGGACGACATGCTCGTGACGTCACGACATTCTGGAAACCACATTGAAGATTTGGTAGAGATGTTTGGCATTCTTCGAAAATACGAAACGAAGCTCAATCCTTTGTAATGCTCTTTTGCCATTGCGTCAGGGAAATTCTTAGGCTTCATTGTGAACTCCCATGAGATTGAAGCTAATCTGAAAAGGACCCAGGCCTTCAGAGACGTCAAGGCCTTGAAGATGATTAAGGAGATCTAGAGCTTGAATAGGAAGGTCGCCGCCCTGAGTCGATTCATTTCCAGAGCCACCTACAAATGCATCCCTTTCTTTGACGCAATTAAGAAGGGGAAAAGTCAAAAGGGAAAAAGGAACATCGCTTGGAATCAGGAGTATAAAGATGTATTCTAGGATCTGGTAGATCACTTGGAGAGACCCCCCCGTTCTCTCGAAGCCAGTGGATAACAAGGACTTGTTTATATATCTGGCAGTGTCATTGAATGCATTGAGCATTGCACTCATTCGAGAGTAATCCTGCATCAACGACCGGTCTATATATCAGTAAACGATTGAAAGGAGGAGAAAGAAATTACCCGAAGCTGGAAAAGCTCACTTACTGTCTGTTGATCACTTCAAGGAAGCTTCGCCTCTACTTTCAAGCTCATTCGATTAAAATTCTTACTGACCAGCCTTAGCGACAAGTCTTGCAATGACCTAAGTCTTCTGGAAGGCTGTTGAAATGGAATATTGAATTGCGCCAATATGATGTAACCTATCACCCTTGGAGAGCTATTCAGGGTCAAGCTTTGGCGGATTTCATAGCTAAATTCATTACGTGAGATGATACTCCGGAGAGCAGTGGTAAGCAAAATGCTAAATGGAAAATGTACATGGATGGTGCATCAAACGAATGCTGTTTTGGCGATGGAGTCGTAGTTGTCACTCCCGAGGAACACTTAATTTGTTATGCCCCGAGACTTGACTTTCCTACGACAAACAACAAAGCGAAGTACGAATCCATAATTGCGGGACTCAGAATTGTCAAGGAACTAGGAGTTAAAACCTTACACATCTTTTGTGATTCCTAGCTGGTGGTGTGTCAAGTCATGAAAGAGTTTCAGGCAAAAGGAGCGAGGTTGTCTCCTTATCTAACTTGTAACGACCCAGAAATTTTATCGTCTTGAGTTTTGAATATTAATTTTTAATATTCAATAATGTGGTATTTTAATCAAATAAAAATCCCTGTTAAATAACAATTGGTAAAAATAGATAGTTTTAAACCAAGATAATATTTTGAATTTACCAGATTTTATTTATAAAATAGAAAATTGATTTAATTTGAATTTCTTATATATGTATGTATAACAACAGAATTTATATATATATATATATATATATATATATAAAAATTAAAAACAAATTCAAATAAATGTAGATGAAATGAATAAGAATATATTATAAATAGAAATGATTTTGACTTATGGAAAATATAATGTATTATAGATAGAGAGAGTATAAAATTGGATTTTTCTTATACACACACACATTAGTTAGGAAGAATGTAAAATATATATAATATTTATAAACAAATAAAAATGGTATGTTAAAGATAATATATATATGGTAAGCGTAAAAGAAGAAAATATATATGAAATTTTTATATGGTAGAAATGAGAAAAAGTTTTAACATCATTTAAAAACATTTTTAATTAGAAATTTTCCTTTATAGAAGTGTAGAACAAAAATGTTATTTTATTAAAAATGGAATAGCAAAAAAAAACTTTTAATGCCTTAAGTTATATATTTTAAATAGAATATATATATATATATATGAAGACTTAAATTGTTTATTTAAAACCAATTTACATGTTGTTTTATATATGGAAGCATGTTATGAATCAAAAGAAAATTTAACTAAGTAAATAAAAGAGAAAATAACCAAAAGAAACCAAGTAAAAAGTAAAAACACATTGCCTGGTCAAATAACAAGTAAAAATGGGTAAAACATATATATATATATACATATACACATATATATACATACATATATATATATATGTAAACATATGCATGTCTAGTTCAAAATAGGAAAGGCTAAAACATTCAATTTAACTTCTCTTCATCTCAACATCATATCAACTCAAGTCACCAACATTCTTTTCCATCACAACATTGTACAATTCCTTATACAGGCCTGCAGATCTCTTGAGCCAAAATACTGAACAAATGCACATCATTTTGTCTTGAAAACGTGTAAAAGTATAGGCTTGTATGTATGCTTCAGTGTTCAAACACTCTGTAAAACAAAGCCTGTAAACAAGAAAATAAAAAAAAGTAAGAATAAAACACCTATTCTTTCAAGAATTGAAAAGGGAAGATAAGATTTTCAAGTTTTTAAATCATTAACTAAGATTCAAGTGGAAGTTTTTGGAAGGCCTAAGCATGTTTAAGTTGAGCATTTAAATCTGGAAGTGTTTTACTTTACTCTGTAAATGTCAACAAAGTTTAACAATCATGTGTACCATACTTTTAAAAATCAATATCTCTCACCTCGGTTCAAATAGGCTATTGATGTAAACTGATGAAGTGCTTGTTTTTGAGTCTTGATTCCACTAAAAATAGTTTGAAGTTTTTTTATTGTGTATATGGTGGAAATTTGCTAAAATACAGTAAGTAACCCAAGTTTGGTCGATATTCAACATGCTCAAATCATTGATTTATGTATATAATCAGGATTGTTAAGTGAAAATAAGATTTTTTTAGTGAAGATCTAATGATTTTTAATAGCTTGTTTTAAGAGAAATGTCGAGTTGATCAAAATCCATGAATTAATTTTTGGCGATCTAGGCTACGAGGGGAGGCGTGGTTGGTTCGAGGAGGAGCGTTGTGACGAGGCCGAAGGGTTCACCATGGTGCATTTTCGAATTTGGCTTTGGTTTGGTGTAGCGATGGGTTTTTAGGGTTTTAGGTGGTCGATTGTTGGCTCTAGGTCGCGAGTGAACTGGAGGTGGATGGCATGACTGGAGGATGCGAGATTTGGCATGGAGGTGGTGATGGTAACTGGGCTTCGAATGTTGGTGGTAGCGAGTGGATTAGTAGGGTGTGGTGCGAGAAGTTTGAAGATTTGTGGGCCTGGGTTTCTCGATTAGGTTTGGATGGAAGGCTCGATCATGGATTGTGATCAATGGAGCTTCGGCGAGGTGATGAGGGAGTTCATGGCTTGGAGTAGAGTGGATTCGTGGAGTCGCAGTGATGATGCAGGCCCCTGAACATGTGTGCATGTGCACACCATGCACGCGAAGTTCGTCTATGGCGAACTGGAGCAGGGGGTGTGGAAGCGGCTTCGAGGCAGTCGCGTATGAATGTTGGGTTCAATTTTGGGTTGATGGGTCATACGCTGTTTGGTTCGAAGTTCAGGATTGATCGAAGTTGTTGATATCGGTTTGGATTTTGGTTGGAAATTGAGTACTGGTAATCAGAGAGGAGAAGGAAAGGGAAAGGAGGAGAGGGGACCGGGTCTTGGTTTTGTGGATTTGGGCTTCGGCCCAAACAAAATGATGAAGAAAGTTTTTAAAATTAAAAGTGTTTTAATTATATATACATATATAGGAAATTTTAAAATGATATAACTGATGCATACGAAATCGACTGACGCGAAACTTATTGCGTTGGGTTCATATCGACGGACACTATGCCGTCATTCGATTTATTGTCAAGTTTAAGCAAGTGGAAATTTTAAGCAATTTAAAATGGATAGGATTTAATACCGATTTAAAACAAAAATCATCTTTTAAATTTATGTGACCTGCTATTGAAGGTATTTCCCCAGACAAAATAGTGATGAGTTAATTTAAGTAATTTGTGATGATCAGACATTTGTTTAGTGGAATAAAACACCATTCCGCTAATTGTATTTAATTGGACCACTGTTGGTAGAATAATTCACCGTTCTGCCATTATTACTGAATATATGTGTTTTTGGACATTGACTGGCAGAAATAAAACCCTGTTCTGCTATCATATTTGTATGGACATCTATTTATTATCCTGATAATTATATCGAGTAATATGATGTTGAATTAATTGTTAAAAATGGATTGATGTGAATATCTGAATCTGCTATTCTGGATTGTTATGAAATTGAATGGTAACTTGATTAAGTACCATCGGAATTAATTAGCCTTCTTTTCCAATTTGGAAGTTGACTTTTGAACCAAAATTGTTTTAAGGACGATATTTTTTTGTTAATGATATTTTGAAGATAATTAATAATTAATTAATAATGATTTATAGTTAATTATTTTATGATTCTTGAAAAGTTATTTAATTATTGTTCAAATTTATATAACTATTTAAAATGTTTAAATTTTATTTAATTATTTATTTAAGATTATTTTGTAGTAATTGGATTTAAAATATAATATTTATTTAAGAGTTAATTAGTATTAATATATTATTATTATTTCAAAGATAATTTGTACAAATATTAAATAAAGTTTTCGAGAAGTGATGGTATACTTTAATGGTGGAAATCGGAGGCGGGGATTGCCTACAGTTAAGTTTGGATTTCTCTGGGATAGAGACATAATCATTGAGCTACGAATCCTTGGTTGATACCGCATGGTGCTTTCCATTTTTATTTTAAAAAGTTTTTAAGTATTTTGAAAGGAATGATTTGTGAATATACTTTTCCGGTGAGATAAGTATATACCTTTTTTGATAAAAAGAGATTTAATTTATTGAAATTAAATAAGGCTTAGTGATTTCTAGTGGGAAAGTGTTGTATTGTGAATGGTTGTTTATTGATGGTTAAATAACCGACTATCAATCTGGACCATAACGTAACTTTGGAAATATCTAGAAGAAACACGGGGATTATATGGTACAGTTACCGTTCGAGGTTCTATACTGTACGTATAAACTCATTTCATTCTTCTAGGATGATTATAAGGAAATCCATCCACTAACGGTTTGGAGATGATCTCCGATCTTCTTTTCGTCTGTTTATTTCCTAGAGAACCGGGGTTGAGTTTACTGGAAATATCGAAAAGTTATTTCAAAGAGACCGGGATCGGATAAGTTATCTGAAAACCAATTCAATCCAACGAATGCATTTCGAAGTGAAGACAAGAGCATGGAATCAAAGACAGAGCATTGAAGTGCAAGGGCTAGTCGCTACTAATCCTGAGGATGATTCCAAAATGGATGTAGTAGGAATAGTGCCTTCGGTTTCGTTCAGACCCAAAACGGACTTATATGGATGAATGCTTTCAGCACATTGTCATTAGAGGACAATGAGCATTCTAAGTGTAAATTCCTTAAAAGGTATCATAGCCTTAAGCCTCATCAACCGGAATGACTGAAAATCAAGGGATATACAGCAAGGCTAAGTGGGTCGCACTCAATTAGGTATGTTTATCACCTTTCTAGATACCCTCGGATATTTTAAATACGGTGCATGGGAAGGAGCTCGATAAGGGTGGGAATACCCAGGGTGATAACATATTCGATACTATCCAGGTTAGGGGTAGGCCGTTCTTGTGTTATGGGATCCCGGCGAGGTCCTCGATACATTTTTCTAGAGGTGTACTATGATAGGTGGTACCCCAATGCTTAGTCATTGTATGGAATCCATTTTCCAATAAGCGCCGTATGGTTTTGATTGTGCCCAACTATGTTGAAATGTGAGATGCAAGCATTTTAGCTATTTCTATATTTTACTTTGACCTCCAGACACTATTATAATATCCCTGGATTTTCTATAAAAAGGGTTTTGGTTACCGTAAGGGAAAAACCCGTCGTGTTTATGTGTGACGTGGTCTTACGAGATACCTTTGATTTTAAAAGGATTTTGGAAGTTATAATAAATAAAATTCCTTGTGATTTAAATCTCACTCTGGTTTTACCAGACTGACCCGGGCATGGTTTTTCCTGTATGTTCGGGTTAGACCGAGCATATTTCCAGGTTTAGCTAGATGATTGGAACTTCAGGAAAGGAGCTGGAGGCCCCAGAGACTTATTCACGTAGATGATTATATTTTTCGTTGCATTTTAGTTGTGTTTATCAGCAGTTGTGAGGACAGGTTGTTATAACTGTCCGTGCTGAATAGGTTGGTATACTTTGATTGATATCTGTACTATAAACATTACAGTTTTGTTTTATGTAAATATTTGTTCTATATTATAGATTATTCGTTTGCGTTGTGAGATTCTGTGTTGTTTGGTTTTCTTTCTATCTTCTTTCTACTTTCTTTTTCTTACTATCCGCCTTTCTGTTCAATTTGGACTGGACATGTGTGGTAATTTGTCAGTTTGAACTATATGGAAAAGTGGGCCGTCACAAAACTGGACCCTTGAGCTGCTCGGTGACATTGAATATTACACAATAAAGCATATTTTAAGAGAGGAAAATGCGAAGGCCGACTCACTAGCCAAGCTGGCTAGTTTAAAAGAAGTGTGGCTTATGGGCCTACTTCCGGTGGAAGTACTATTGACTTCGAGCATCGACTATATGGAGGTCAATTGGATCTTGATGGTCGAGGATGAGAAGGAGTTATGGATGACTCCCATAAAGAATTATTTGCAGAGTGGAATCCTTCCGGATCGAAAGAGCAAGCGATAGAAGCTCCTTTGCCAAGTTTCAAGATACATCTTTCAGTAGGAAGCACTTTACATGAAAGGATTCTTAGTCCCACTGCTACGATGTGTCGCCAACGACGATGCCAAATAAGTCCTGAGGGAAGTGCATGAAGGGGCCTATGGCGATCATACTGAGGGCAAACCCTGGTGAAGAAGATTCTTTGATATGGATACTTCTGGCCAATTTTCAGTTGAGACGCAGCTGATTACACTAGAATGTGTGACAAGCGCCGGAGTTTGCTAAAATTATGAGAGCCCCATCGACGGAGATTAAACGAATGGTCAATCCCTAGCCATTTGCAGTCTGGGGAATTGATATTATTGGTGTATTGCCGATATCCAATGGTAGTGCAAAGTATGCCATCGTTGCAGTTGACTACTTCACCAAATGGGCTGAAGCAGAGCCTTTTGCTACATTTATAACAAAGAAAGCAATCAACTTCGTGGTCTGGAATATAATCTATCATTATTGAGTTCCACAAGCAATCATTACTGATAACAAAACCCAATTAGACAGCACCAAGTTTTAGGATTTCTACCGCCGACATCACATAGAGAAGAGATGTTGCGACGGCACACCCCTAGGCGAATGGGCACGTTAAAGTTGTAAACAAGATTATCAAATCCATTCTAATGAAGTGATTGGAAAAGGCTAAGGGAAAGTCGGTCGATGAACTTCCATTAGCACTTTGGGCTTATCGGACGACCTACAAGTCAGCAATTGGCCATTCTCCATTCGCTTTAGCCTACGGGTTAGAGGCTATGATTCCAGTTGAACTAGAAGTACCTTCTCATCGAATGATTCACTACATTCCTTGGACGAATGAATAACTCCTTCTAGAATCTCTTGATATGATTGATGAGAAGCAATACGAAGTTGACTTGAGAGCAATTGTGCATCGAAATCGAGTCGCCCGATATTAAAATGCCAAGGTCTGGAATCAGACCTTTGAGGTCGATAATTTGTTTCTCAAACGAATCATCCCAGGTTCTGGGAACTTGGGCCCAACATGGAAAGCATAATAGAGCAAAATTTTAGAGATGACGCTTTTAGACTAGCTACGGTTGATGGGATCTCACTTCTGAGGGCATGGAATAACGAGCACTTATGATGCTATTTCACAAAGAAATAAATTTATAAAGCCATGTAAAAAGACATAACATGTCATTTCCCACCTTCAATAAATAAATGGCTTTCCAAATCTATGTCTTTGTCTTTACATAGCTTAAGATTTATGAAATAAACTAACTCGCATAAGAACAATGCAGGTATGCAGGTACCCAGAGTTAGGTACCAACCAAACTTCTAAGGTCCATGATCAGACCCTTAGAGTTCAACCGTTCTTGGCGCCTAGAGATGGATGCCAAACTAACTCTTGCCCTTGATGTGGGGACAAGATTATAAACCTAAAAGGATGTGATTTGACCATCCACAGATTAACTCTTGTACTTGATGTGAGGGTAGGAGTATAAACCAAATAGGACATGATTTGATCGTCCGCCAACTAACTCTTGTTCTTGATATGGAGGCAAGAGAAAAACCTAAATAGGATGTGATTTGACTGTTCATAAGTTAACTCTTACCCTTGATGTGAGGAGAAGGTATAAATGGATGTAACATGACCGTCCAATCACTAATACCTTGCCCGGAATAGGCAAGATGAAAGATCCATGCTTGGTGTAAGGTGGGATCTTACCTATAAACTTTGATCAACACCCAGAGCTAGGCATGATTGATGGTACATATCCAGGATTAGGATGTGCAAATTATGATCTTAAGCAGTTAGCTCAAACCAGCGCCCGAAGCTTGGTGCAATCAGATGTTAATATCCTGGAAAAAGATACCTGAACCGTTATGCTAAATGGTTTACCCCGATCGATGCCCGGATCTTGGCACTTTGACGATTACTTTGCATTCACTAGAACGATACAAGGCTGGCAAATCATGGAATAGACTAATGATTTAGTACGATAGTGACCATAAAAAGAAATGGATCGCAAGTGTATTTAATGGAAAGCACATTCTTTAAATACTTGAACGAATTCCAACAAAGATTGAACAAAACAAAAGTCTTGATTATTTACATTTGCAATGGACGTTGAAAGGAGAAGTACAAATTTTATTTACATCTAAATTAAAGAGCAAAAGCGGAGGCCGAATCTGTACAACACCGGCCGGAAAAACAAAATAGGAAGCTAAAGTGCCCAATTGTACAACCAAAGCAAAACAAACTAACAATCACTTCTTATGATTTGGCTTCTTGGACCTTTTCTTCTCCTCCCCAGAAGGAGGTGTAACTTGATCAGTTTTCCTCTTGCCTCTTCCTGTACCCTTAGACGAAGTGCTTTATGATGATTCGAGAGGCACATAATGGGTGCTCTCAAGTGAAGGAAGAGTGATATGAACAAAGATAATCTGACTGGACAGAGTTATTGACAAAAGAGAAGGAACTTTAAAAACCTAAGGATGAGAGGACATTTCTTCCTTTGGGAATTTCGGGGATGAAATTCTTTTAAGTGGGGAGGATGTAACATCCCAAAGAAATATAAATAAATTATATTCAAATATATGGATTGCTTAAATATTTGAATTTTGAATTAAATATTAATTAAATGGATTTAATAGCCTTATTTAACTTCTTTTAATTATTAAATAGTAACGGTGGACTCATTATGTAAATTTATTTATAATAATAAATAGTTCGAATAAATAACAATAAAAACAATTGTTAATAAAACGACTTGATTTTTAATGACATATTTTTTAAAAAAATATAGGATTTTTCATAATTTTTAATTTGGAACATATTTAAATTTTCATTTTGTGTATTTTTGGACAAATGATGGTGTTTTTGAAATTTCACAGAATAAGATAACTAGTGTATTTTATTGTTGTTTTGTGATCGTGTCACATTGTTATGCGTGATCGTATTTTTATTTCTATCATTCGCGGTTCGAACATGAACGAAATTCTATGTAGCGAAGTGTTGGAAATTGTAAAATAAACAATCTTCAAAACTTAGATTATTCAACACTCTTGACTTTTCATTTTTACTTCTCCTCTTTTTTTCCTGTAAACCAAAGTGAAAATGGTCACCATCTTCAAAAAATAAGATCAAGTATTATAGATCATTAAAAATCACAAAACTAGTTCCGTTGAACTCGTATTGATGAGTCTTTCTAAACCATATAGGTTTAGGTGCATGCATCATCGATTTGGGGTGGTCATCTTTGTTGGCCGATGATAGAGTTAGGGGTAAGCCCTAGGGGTAGTTATGTAATTTGTTACATATATCTAACTCGTTGACCAATCTTGTTCGAAATAAAAGGTGTTTTCTTTCTATTATATACTTCATATAATGTGTTGTATTAATTAAATTAAATTAATTAAAAGTACATTTAATAGAAAATCCATAAATGGTATATTTTGTGATAGTAGTTACAAAGTGTAGTAACTGTGAGTATTTATCACAATGAAAACAAATATACCATTTTAAATGTTTCTATTCAAGAAACATTGAGACTAGATATCAATGTATCCGTTGAGACTAGAGTACATAATCTTCTCCAAATGTTGGGCAGTGTATTACTCATGACTACTAGGGGCACTAGGGGTTGCATACTGATAGTTATTGGATAAACGTGGAACGACTCACTCGATGGTTTTCTATTGGTTAATATAACTGAGGTCAGACAGAAAATATCGATGTAACCGATTTACACAGTTCTCATGAATTGAGAATACCGTGGATCCTTAATATGATAGCCCTGCTTTGATTATAGTAAAATCATGGCATGGCATTCCATCAAGTGACTATAGTTGGGTCGAGTAGAAGTATTAGAAGTGAAGCACTATTTAAGAGAGGATACGTCTCCTTAATTATATGGGGTTAGTATCACGATCAATCAAGCTAACATAAAGTCAAAGTCTCTGGTCAGAGCATTTCGATTAATAATAATTGTTATGATTGCACCAAGGAATTTGTGTTTGGATTATAGAGTTGAATGTGGATGATATTGGAATTTTGACCATTACCAAATTCTATATGTCCAAAGTGATATTGTTTTGACGAAGAGAATAGGTGTAAATAAATGTTGCAACCGGGTAACGCTTACTAAACTAAAATTGGATTTTACGGAAATTGAGTAAGCGATAAATTTAGTCATAACGTCACACCACTTGCTACGTGACGTGTGAAAGTTAACATTCGAATAATTCGATGTTAATCATGGATCGAATTTACACCCAAGTGTCACACAACCGAAATGATGAATAGACCGAACGATTTAATTAGTTTATAATTTTTATAAATTAATTAATATTTATAAAATATTAATTATGAAATTTGAATATGATTTGAGAAATAAAATTGTTGCATATATTCATGATAGTTATAAATATGTTGATCCATATGAGATATCGATAACAAAATAAATATAATTATATATATCTAAATTGGGTTAAATGGGCTCACAACCGATGATGATTAGAGAAAAATGCAGCTGGTTTGCTAGGGTTAGAGGCGGCTACAACATAGAATTAGGGATTGAGATATGTGGCTAAGATCTAGTGAGAAATTTACATAATTTTCTCTCTCATCCTACCATTATAAATACTAATCACAAAACCCTAATCACATTCTTATTCATTCATTAGAGCTGCCATCTCCTTCTTCTTTCATGGTTGCAACTTTTCTCTAAGTTAGTCCCAAAATCTCAAATCCAATTCAAGTTAAAAAAGAAGAAACAATTTGAAAGGTTGTTGATTCTAAACTAGCAATCTAACAAATCAAGGAATTTTAGAGAAAAATAATTCATTATTTCAATGTGGAATTTAGGGTATCTGTTTTGGGCAATGTTTATGTAATGATCTGCCTTTCTGACCCTTAGAAATCGACACTAATACATCCATAGTATTCACATGCCAAATATCCAAGTGCCAAAAAGACAGATTGTTGAGGTGAAAGAAATAAAAGACATAACATAATCTCACATCATGGCGAGAAGATATATGATATATACAAGATCTTTACAAAAAGAAATCATCTTTATTATACACAACATCAGAGTACCCTAACCTATTTTTAGCCCGGACAGTTATAACAACCTGTCCTTACAGTTGCTGATAAATACAGATAGAAATCAAGAACAACAAAAACAGCGGAAAAATATATGATACATGAATACATCTTGGAGAATCCAGCTCGTCTCCTGAAAGCTCCAAAATATCCAGCTAAATCTGGAAAGTAAGCTCGGGCTGACCCGAGCATTATAGAAAACAACATCCAGGTCAATCTGGTAAAACTAGCGTGAGAAAAATTGAATCAATCGTTTTGATTACTATATTTGAAACCCTTTAAAAATAAAAGGTATCTCATAAGACCACGCCGCACATAAACATGGATGGGTTTCTACCTTACAATAACCTAACCAATTTTGTTATAAAATCCAGTGATATTAAAATAATGTCTAGGGTTTTAAAATAAATATTAAATCACACCTGAAATGGTTACATTAAAACATTCCAGCATACTAGGTTCTACAATCAAAACCGTAAGGCTTGTATAAGGAAATGGATTCCAACATGGCAAGGTAAGGGACTACCTTTCGAAAGTATACCACTAGAAAAATGTATTTGAGGCTGCAACCCGTTGCACCTCTACTACTTAGAGCCGGCTGCCCCGTTAACATGATAGATGGGATTATGTCATCCCTCAACAGTGAAGCTGCCTTAATCTTCCCCTCAGTGCCTACGCACATACCAACTCGAGGAAACCGATCTAGATAGAGGAATGATGTCCTAACGGAAATAAGAGTTGTGATAATAGTGATTGATACTTAGCATTGGAATAAGAAGTATGATTTTTATTCCAAAATGTATTTTCATATAGAAAATTGTTTTCTATGAGATTGTTTCGTTTAGTTCAAGATATTTGATCAATGAACTCTCCACGGTAAACAGTTATAGTGTATGAAATAAAAAAAATCTATATTAAGTGAATAATGGACCTCCAACTTTAGTACGCTATTATAGTATTGGCGCAAATAGTGGGAGCATGCCATATAACACTTATTTTTGCATCAAATTATGAAAATAAATTTCGTAAAACGCACTAAACATTATTTATGAAATAATGACTATTTTTCATTATCGATTGAAAAATAGACATAGGTGTATTTCAATATGGATATTATGAATATTCGTTATGAAATAAAACTATAATGTGGTATTTTTTTCATAATAAAAGTGATGCATTAGAAAATATAGAAGTATCTAAAATTATTTCCAATTATTTGGAACTATAGATTAAGTCATAGTTTTGAAAAATAATTTTTATTATATGATTATGAATCATATGACACTACTTAATTATATCTCAAGAAATTGAAGAGTTATGCACCCAATTAGTGGGATCATCATAAGAATTGATGAACTGTTCGGATTGATACATATAGATGCATGCAATCGTAAGTCTATTGATACTAAAACGGTTCTACGTACTTCGTCATATTCACCGCTGAGTTATCATCGACATGGACGATACACATGTAGTATGCCGATGGTAAACTCATTGAGTATAAAACAAAAGTAAATAAAATAAGATGCGACGTAAATGATTCGATTTGATCGAATGAGTGAGTATATTAAAATTTCCGAACGTACTAGAAATGAATAAAGATTAAAGCACAAAAGTCGCTCCTTCATGTGATACATAATGATGATCGATAAGGAGTAACCGAACTTTGTTGGACAATGTACGATTAGTTGTGAATGAAGTTGAGTTAGTTTCTTTCTATAAGGTCATGTATTTAAGAGTAGTACACAAGGTCAATATTATTTCATCTAAATAACAGTTTACAAAATCATACAAGATAAGGGTTTATAAGAAACTCTAACATATCCTAGGCCAAGGAGTAGGCAGGTTGTGCAAGTCGAAAGATTGCACGTAATAATTGTTCATAAGGGATCTTATATGAATCTCCCCAAAAGGATTTCAAGAAAGACTGTCTTTCGATGAAGTATTTATATAATGAACATAAGTTTTGTAAACTAAAACCAAATTAGTTTTATAAATAAAGAAATTCATAAAACGTTATGAATACCTATTCTGTTGCACTAAGAAACAATTGTTGTTTCAAGAAATACCAACTTTATCGTGAAGGAATTTCTTTGAGGAATTATTGGTAGTAAAATGGAATTGGATATGATCCATTAATAGAATTGATTAGATGAGACGAAATGAAATTAACTACCCTAAATGAACACATCGCATTAGAGTGTCATAAAGTATTCTAGCACACTGAAGAGAAACTATGAATTTCTTATCAATGTCGAGAAAAGATGTTGGTGTCAAAACTGGCCACCAACACTCAATTATGTAAAAGTATCAATATCCAATCCAATCATAGAAATATGAAGAAAAATAAATGAAGAACAAAATTAAAACAGTTAGAAAGCAAGTAAAAAGAGACAAGATTTATAGTGGTTCGGCTAACTCTGGTCCACGTTCACTCCTAAATAATCCTTTTTATTATACTGAAGTTTGTTTACATTTACAATCCAAAATCCAAGAATAAAATTGGCAGAGTGTAGCCTAGGTTGAAGATATAGAGAAGCGGAAAGAAGACTCCTTTTCTTTCCCCATGCCTGATGTATTTATAGGGGAAGACGTTCACGGATCAAGCAGAAATTTTGACAGAAGGTTCAAGCGACCAAGACGAGGCCACCCAAAAATTTCCAAGTCCATTGGGGCCCACAATAGGGATTGGTAACGATCCCTATTTTTGTGTCCAAATGGGGTGCGATCCCATTGGGGGGTTCCCCATGATGTTAGCTACTTGCCTATCAAATTTCGTGCCATTTCGACTTACAATTTGTGAGATATCGCGTTTTTTGTGAAGTGTTTTTAAATCCTGATTTCTACCGATCCCTATGGAGGGATAGGTACCGATCCATCCAACTTCTTCCAAATGCCATGAGATCCCTAGGGGAGCTTCTCTATCTTGTATTATGCTTAGCCTCCAAGTTTCATGCCAATTGGATAAGTAGAACTTGAGTTATTGATCAATCTTTGTTGCAAATCCATTTAAACTAATTCTGAATAGGGATAGGTGCCGATCCCTCCAAACTCCTCCAAATGACATGCGATCCCTATGGGGTGTTCCATATGTTGTCATTAGCTTGTGCTCCAAGTTTCACATCAATTGGATTAGAAGAACTTGAGTTGTCGCTTGATCTTTGAGTCAACATGACCTAGATGCTGCCTTCTGCCGATCCCTCTCGAGAGGCGTATACCGATCCCTCTTACTTCGTTCATTTGATATGCGATCCATAGGGTAGGTTCCCTAGAGTCCATATACCTTGCTCTCCAAATTTTGTTTGCTTTGGACTTGTAAATCTCGAGATCTTGATTGTTTTCTGCAAGAATGCTCTTGTATTTCGACGTATGTCGATCCCTCCTTCATGAAGTAGGCTGATCCCTCTCAATGAGCCAATCCATGTCAATCCCTTCCATCCATTGATCCATATTCCATACTTTGAGCATCCTACATTGTACATCCATCAAGTCCATTCAATCCTAACTTTATATTATTTTCTGTACTTGATTTATGGGTCCCACAATCATCACTCTGGACTCATCGGCCTTGATAATCGAAAAATCGGATAGGTTAAATCTACCTGTATACTGCCTTGGAAAAAGGTGGGTTAACACTAGATATCAGTTATCAATTAAGCCATTAAGAGTATTGACTCTATGATATGGTATGATGTGCAAATCCGAAGGGATTCCAAGTGCTTATAAAAATATAATTTTGGTAGTCGTATCCGAAGGGATGTGATCCATTGGCCACGATTGTGTCTTTAAGTGACTAATGCAGTTGAAATTTAATGAGCAACATTGATACGAATAACCTCGTAATTTCCAATTGTTGAAATTCATGTAATAGATTTGTTATTCAACATACTCAAGTTATTTCGGATTTACTCATAAAATAATCGCTTGATAAGACTTAGTGTTTTGGTACATATGTGCTAAAATAGAAAATTCTAAATAATGATTTATAGTAAACTATTTGCACATAATAACCAAAGTATCTCGAAGTCAGTGGGAGCGATATAGAGGTTGTGAGTTTTTGGGTATGATCCAAAAATGATACGAAAGTATTATAAGCATCAAGATTGCATAAGTATTTTAACAAAAATATCAAATAGTTTGATTTTCAATCAAAATGCAGAGGAAGTGTGTGTTCATAAGAAAGAACATTAATTGGTACATTGATATTTCTAAACTACAAGTAAACAACACATTGTTGATTTTAACAATATACTTGTTTTAAATCATCCTTAGTTGTTTTAATACTCAACTTTGGATTGTAAATGATGTTTTTTATAGTGAGTATAAAAGATATTGGGAATGTTCCAAATTGATATGCAAAGATACCTTATTAAATTGTTTAATACAGAACATGGAGATAAGTTCCTTATGCATTGGCAATAGGAATTACCCTACATGTTATGTTTTCTACGATATCGTGATTTGTTTATGTATTTGATATGTGAAGCAATTGTCAAATCCGAATTGATAACACCAATGGTAGTTTGGAGTTTTCTCGTGTATTTGTGAAATATTAGAGAATCGTTTATAGAAACAACGAACTCCTTATGGAGTGTTTAGACTCAAACTTCATAAATGATATTAAGTATAATATGTCAATAATAATTTCAAGTTAAGAATATTTAAGTTGGAAATATTCCAAATAGAAGAGATTGTGGTTGATTCGTTGACTTGAATAGTGCCACAATAAAAACAATGTATATATATAATAAATGCACAAATTTGTAACTGAGTCAATGCTGATTCCAAATGTTTAGAATCCGAGAACATTGTTATATGATGACAATGTCACTATATAGTTCATAACCGAATTAAGTGCTCACTGGAAGTCGAGAGACATACTCTGAATTGTTCCACATGATAAAGATAGTTTATTAGAGTCGGGAAGAGTTAAACGACAGAGTAGATGATTAAAACATAATAGTATACCCATTCACTTAGGGACTGACCCAATTGGTTTTAAGAAAACTAATTGGAGAAGTTGGAATGAAATTTCATAATTGACACCAAGTGCAAGTGGGAGATTCATAGAGTTAGGGGTATGCCCTAGGGGCAATTATGTAATTTGTTACATAAATCTAACTCATTGACTAATCTTCTTCGAAATAAAAGGTGTTTTCTTTCTATTATATACTTGATAAAATGTGTTATATTAAAATTAAAAGTATATTTAACAGAAAATCCATAAATGGTACACTTTGTGATAGTAGTTACAAAGTGAGTAACCTATCCAATGAAAAAAAATATACCATTTTAAATGTTCCTAGTCAAGATGCATCGAAACTCGATATTGATGTATCCGTTGAGACTAGAGTACGTAATGCGCTCCAAATGGTGGGTAGTGTATTACTAATGACGGCTGGGGGGCACCTAGGGGTTACGTACTGATAGTTATTGGGTAACTATGTAACGACTCTCTCGATAGTCTTCTGTTGGTAAATATAATTAAGGTCAAACAGAAAATATCGATGTGACTGATTTACACAGTTCTCTCTACTTGTGAATACTGTGGATCTTCAATAATTAAAGCTTCGCTTTGATTATAATCAAACCATGGCATGACATTCCATCAAGTGACTATAGTTGGGTCGAGTGGAAGTATTGGAAGTGAAGCACTATTGAAGAGAGGATTCGTCTCCTCAGTTATATGGGGTTAGTATCATGGTCAACTCAAGTCAACTCAAAGTTAAAGTCTCTGGCTAGAGCATTTCGGTTAATAATAATTGTTATTATTGAACCAAGGACTTTGTGTTTAGATTATAGAGTTGAATGTGGACGATATTGGAATTTAGACCATTACCAAATTACATAAGTCCAAAGTGATATAGTTTTGACGAAGTGAATTGGTGTAAATAAATATCACAACTGGATAATGCTTATTAAACTAAAATTGGATTTTACTGAAACTGGGTAAGCGATAATTTGGCCATAATGGCACACCACGTGCTAAATGTTGTTCTAACGTTAACATTCGAATAGTTCGATGTTAACCGCTGACCGAATTTACACCGAAGAGTCACACAACCGAAATAATGAGTTCTCTTTAGACCGAATGATTTAATTAATTTATAATTCTTATAAATTAATTAAATTAATTAATATTCATGAAATATTAATTATGAAATTTGAATATGATTTGAGAAATACAATTGTTGCATATATTCATAATAGTTATAAATATATTGATCGATATGAGATATCGATAACAAAATAAGTTAAATATAATTGTATATATTTAGATTGGGTTAAATGAGCTCACAACCCATGATGATTAGAGAAAAATGCAGCTGGTTTGGCTAGGGTAAGAGGTCGCTACAACATAGGATTAGCGATTGGAGATGTGTGGCTAAGGTATAGTGAGAAGCTAACATAGTTTCCTCTCTTATTCTACCATTATAAATACTAATCTCAAAATCCTAATCACATTTAATTCATTCTTTTGAGCCGCCATCTCTTCTTCTTTCATGGCTACAACTTTTCTCTAAATTGATCCCAAAATCTCAAATTCGACCCAAATTAAAACAAGAAGCTATTCGATAGTGAAAGGTCATTGATTCTAGACTATCAATCTAACGGATCAAGGAATTTTAGAGCACGAGAATTCATTATTTCAACGTGGAATTAGGGCATCTGTTTCAGGTAATGTTTATTTATATGTTGATCATATTATTATGTTCTTAGATTTGTTAATCATGCAAACTTATGTATATAATCAGACTATTGTTATTTCATTAGTTAGGTGAGAGTTTTGTATGTATTGTTGTTGTCACAATGGAGATTGGCTATGTGTATAAAATTTAAAGATCTAGTTTATGATTTATGTTTGTAATCTAACATTAAATATTAAAATTAATTTTAGTTTAAAATTATATATGTTTATACATATATGCATATATATGTGTGTGTTTGTATGTATTAATTTATGATTTAATATTCGCATACAATTTGAATTAAAACTTACATTTCCAATGTATAATATTGACCTGAAATTTTTCAAACATTTTTTTATGTTTATTATGAACTACGAGTGCTGAATATAATTTTTTATCGTTTAATATATATATATATATATGTGTGTGTGTGTGTGTGTGTTATTAATATTTAATGATTATCTGATTCAATAAATACATATTAAATGATCCATTTTCTAAAATTCAATTTTAAATTAATTCATCATGTCAGGTTCCTTTTAAAAAAGTTTTAAAATTTTCAATTTAGTTTTATATTTTTAGAAATTAATTTAATTTCGGCCCGTTATCAATTATTTAATGAAAAATATTATTTTAATTGAGAAAATTTCAAAAAAAAATTCCTAAGACCTAGAATGTGTTTCCAGATTTTCTTAAATTAAACTTGATTTTTTTTTACCATAAAATTATTTTATATTAATTTATTATGGCCTAAACTATTTAATTCATTATAATATATATATATATATATATATTAAATACTAAAATCATTCTAACTTCAGATCTGATATGTTTTCTAACTAGTAAGTTATATATTAAAAAATATTTAATTATTTTATTATATATATCTATATACATATATCTTTATTGTTATTTATGGTACGATATATAGTTATACAAATAAATAAACACTTTCAGTATTATTTTAATGATAAAAAATATTTTATACTTATGCAAATATACATATACATATACATATATATATATATATACAAATAATTATTTGTAATAACAACTATATGTTCATGCACATATTTGACAACATACAATACATACAAAATGAGCTAATGTGTTTGTTGCGATATAAAACCCAACATCTATATACGGGTATGTTATACACTGCACAAATTGTTATGTTACACATGCACACAAACATCTATGTATATATGTATATTAAAGATATACATATACGTATATATGTATATATGTATGTATATATGTATGTATATTTATATTAAGTAAAACCAAAATTAAATAAATCTCAAACTACAATTTATAAATTTAAATAAAATACATGATTTTATTTAAACTAAATTTATAAACGTTCAAAATGAACTAGACTTCATAGGCTCAATAAAGATCCAATAGGGTTAAAAAATTTGAAATTCACCCATAGATTCCACTCTAGTCTAGCCCAGTTCCAACAGCCAATACTTGGGTTAGCAAACAACCACTTAATACCTTCAATCCCCAAAGTAGGTTTTCCCATAATCAATAACCAATAATTATCGTTAGTAATGTCTACCAATGTAAGAGATAGAACCCAAGCCACTTAATACCTTTTAACGGAAAATAGGCAGACTCTGACCATTTAAGACCTCAATTGAGCGAGGCCCCTATCATTTAATACTCATTCCCAAGGCATATTCCACACAGGTCTATATCTAGCTGACATTACATGGAAATCTCTTCGGACGCTTAATACTTCCTATTGAAGTGGTCTTTTCCGAGATATCCTCTACAGTTCCTAAATCCAATCCGAGCCATTTAATACTTCATATAAGGGAAAGAGGTGGGCCCTTAAATAACCTATAACAACAATGTTTTATATGTCATATAAATAAATAAATTTAATTAAAATAGAAGTGTTTGAATTCAATTTATGATAACTAATATTTTGAAAATAAATTTTATTTAACTAAATAAAAGGTATTATGATAATAAATCGAATTAACCTAATAAATTCTTTTCAGATAATATATTGAAAGTAAAAAAATTATTTTAATTGGATATGAAATACTTTTTAAATTGTAAATAATTGTCATGTGATTAAAATAGCGAAAAAATAAAAAATAAAAACAAAAATAAGCGGACATCGAATTGAACAAAATTGTCCAATTATCGAAATATAGATTGTGGAATGAAGTGCAACTTAAATTGCATTAGATTTGAATAAATTGGTAAACAAATTAACAGCGTTCTTTCAAAGGAAATATACATACATACATACATACATACATACATATATATATATATACATATATATATATATATTAAAATAAGGCCCAAGCCCATCTTTAATTCGTACTCTCTCTCTCTATTTTCTGGAAATTTCATTTGCCTCTACATTTGGCAAACCCGAACGCTATTGAAGGAGCCGAGCCCTAATTTTCCCTAAGACAATCAAAAATCGCACGAGGCGATGTGAGGCGGGCGGCATCGATGACAACAGACGAAGAGATTGTGAAGGAGGCATTGTGACTTGGAGTGTATGCACATTTGCAGCGAGGTGACCCTAGGAGGTGCGATCGTGAGTGGTGATTGGAGGAAGGCTACACTGACGTCCGAGAGAGCTGTAACACCCCTAAATTTAAATAACATTATTCAAGAGATTTAATTAGATAAATTAAACAGAATAATGTAAACATTAAAGTGATAAGGGGATTGAGGTTTGAATAAATAATTAAAGTTGTGCTTAATTATTTAAATAGGCTTAAGAATGGCTTATAAGCTAATTAATTTACACATGGGTATATTGGGAAATAGCCGCACCTTATTACCATAACCCTTATATATTCTCGTCCCTTATACAATTCACGTTCATTTCTCATTTTCACAAAACTTAAAAGTGTAAGAAAAGAAGAGCTTAGAGCCGACCATTACTACGAGAAAAGAGGAGAAATTAAATCTAAAGCTAAGGAATTAAAGCAAGGGAAACAAATCTTAATCCAATCTCCTTATCCTAATGAAGGTGAATAATAATCAATATCATCTCTATTTTGTTCTTATGATCATTTGTTTTCGGACTTAAGATTAAATCCATTTTTATGATGATTTGGATAATGATATTCTTGGATTATAACATGTTTGATTTAAACAAGAATTGTTTAAATATGATTTTATATGGTTTTAAGGGTAAAACCGATTATAATTGATTTCGAATGCCAAGAGGAATTTATATGTTATGTAAAGCATGGTTTTGGAGTTGGGTTTTAATTTTCATAATTTTCCAAGTTATGGAGAATTTATTATGAATTTTCAAAGGAAATATGGTTAATTGGGTTTAGAAATTTATTTCAAAAATTTATTGAGAATACAGGTCTGAAATTTAGATATGTTACATAACATATTAAAAGTGAAATTCTGTGATATTTGGGGATTTTTCGTAAGTTATTTGCTATGAGAATTAAATTATTTTGAAAGGAGGACTTAAATGATTTAATTATTTTGCTTAATGGAAGGACTTAATTGTTAAATTAATCTTGATTTAGATCTAAAATTAATTATGCGGCAGTTATTTTTGTAAAGAATTTGAAAAGTTAAGGCAACCAATCACATGTTTACAAGTAGGCAGGTTAGTTAAAATGTATTTGCTTTAATTGGCATTAATCGGTTTTTACCCAGAAAATTGGGCTTTGCCTCTATTAAAAGCACCTTTCGACTCATAGCTTTCGCCTTCAATCAAGTTGAAACCCCATGAAGCCGAAACCAATACACAGTGTATCAGCATTGGTACGTAGTGGATTGGGGAAAGGTGGAAGGAATGGTGTCGAAAGCATTGCTTCTGATGGGGTAAAAACCTTTGCTTTGTTTTCAAATGTAAAGCACTTGCCTTTTTTTTACTAAAGCTTTCAAAGGATATGCTATCGAAAGGGGTTTTCTAAATAGATTTCGAAGAAGGTTGCCAACTTTCATTTTTAAGTACGAGCTTTCGAATGAGTCCCTTATTTATAAAAACAATGCTTTCGAAAATGGTGGTTCCAACCTAGTCGAAACCCTGCTGCCATTCTTTTGGCCTTTCGAATGTATTGAAGTCATCAATACTTTTGAAGGTTAGTTAGTGTTTTAAACTTATACTAATTAAGCCACTTCCTAAACGCTTTCGAAAGGGTTCAAGAGTTTTGAGGGAAATGGTTTTGAAAAGGATTTCGATGCTAACCTTCAATGTTTTACTTACATATTTTAAAGCTTAAAATTGGATGGTCCCGACTCCATCAAACTTTCCCCAAACAATTTTCTATGAAGATTAAGGATTTCGAAAGAGATACTTTCGTACATATTCACTTTGACCCAAAAAATCTTTTTAAAGCAAAACCCAATGGTTTCGAAAGAGTTACTTTCATTGGTTTCGAAGCTAGGTTTCTAAGGATTATTAAGTAATGCTTTGGTACTTTCGAAAGGTACATTTTGGTTTCGAAAGAGATGATTTAAAGAGCTTCAAAAGGTATATATTTTGTGTTTTGAAAAAACGTTTTCTATGCTTTCGAAGGAGGTTATCCAGGGTTTCGAAAGTAATGTTTTAAGGTTTCGAAAGCCTTAGTATTCAAAACAAATAACCCAATCTCATTTTAAAGGAAAACCATGACATAAATAAAGAGTTTTGAATGATTTTAAGTATGGAGTTTATGAAGAAGTTTTCCTTGTTTAATAGGTTAAAGGGATTAACCAAGTTATTATGTTTGCTTCTTCATATATGTATATATTTACATTGTAATGGACCCATAATTGCATTTGGGGAAGGGCGAAATAATCGGCTAGGTTGAACCAGTAGTGAATATTAGTTAAGTTAACTCCTGAATGAGTGGAATTGCATCCAGGAGGTTAGATAGACCAGAATATAGGATGCCTAAATATTGAAGCTGTCAGATAGACATGTTCATAATAAACCCATGAAAACAATGTTTAGGAAGAAGCTTAAAAAACTTTTAAAAACAAACACTACCTTTCGAAAGCATTGATGACTTCAACACCATCGAAAGGCTAAAGAATGGCAGCAGGGCTTCGATTAGATCGGAACCCCTTCTTTCAAAAGCATTCTTTCATAAGTAAAGAAACCCATTCGAAAGAAAATTTATGTTAATGGCAACCCTTTCGAAACCTTTTAAAAGCTCTTTCAAACCATATGCTTTGACTCCTTCGAAGGCATAAACAAAAAAAAGGCAGGTGCTTCTCTTTCAAAAATAAACCAAGGTAGTGACTCCTTCGGAAGCCATGCTTTCAACACCTTACATTTCGCCTTTCTCCGATCCACTACATACCATCTTTGTGATACCTTGTGTATTGGTTTCGGTTTAGTACGTTTCGACTAGCTTGAAGGCGGAAGCTCTGTGTCGAAAGGTACTTTCAAAGTAGGCAAAACCATCTTTTCTGAGTAAACCTGGTTTAGTACTACTTAAAGCAAACCTTTTTCTAACAAACCTACCACGTGTCAACACCTTGATTGGTTGCCTTCACTTTTTCAAATTCTTTACTATGATAACTACCATTAATTTCAGATCTAAACCATGGTTCAGTTAATCAAATAAGCCCTTCCATTAACCAAAACTATTGTTGCAAAGAAGCCCCTCTTCTAAAATAATTTAATTTGCATAGCAAATCACTTTGTAAAAATCCCCAAAAATTATAGAAATTCACTTTAATCATGTTATCTAACATATCAAAATTCCAGACCCAAATTCTTAATATATTTTCCAATATAAATTTATAAACCGAAATAACCATATTTTCTTTGAAAATTCATAACAATCTGTTTGTACCAAAATTGGGCACAACACTCTTCGGAAGGGTTTGAAGAGATAAAATGAAGAAATTAAATGGAAAAGGAGAATTATCTAACAAACACTTCAAAAACAAATAAGAAAGTACGTAGAAACACATAAATTTAGAGTGGTTCGGCGTGTTGCCTACGTCCACTATGAAATGATTGATCTTTATTAACCTTTGGTTGCTGGTTACAGCGAATTACAACAGTATATCTTGAGTACAACAGTGGAATTTGAATGCAATGGTGAATTCGGCAGAATCTGGACGTCAAAGAGCTAAAAGATCCCTTTTCTGTAGGCTCTGGGCTGCTATTTATAGGCGTAGGCTGCAAATATCTCGCTCAGATCTCGGGAGACCTCTTCTAGTACATGTGTGGGCCCACGCGATAGATCCCACGTGATTTGCACTCGGTCCGTGATGGATACGAACCAATTTCGTATCGATCAAGATTTGGCCCAATTGAGTCGAAACTTGGCATGAACATTCCTTAGGTCTTACGTAATCTCTTGTGAAAATTTCATAGCGTTTGGACTTGTGGATTGCAAGTTATGATCGATGCAAATTAAAGTTTTTCGGTCTCTGTTTCCTTCGTATCGATACAGTTCATATCGATCATTTCGACTCGATGTTCAGCACATGCCTGCGAGTTGACGTGGCGCTTGATTTTTGGATCGCTCCACTTTCGATGCCGAGTTGACCAAGTCATCCCAAAGTTTTTTCCTTGTTCGTATCGAAGACCGTTGCGTTGTTCATATCGATGGAAGCAGCTCAATTCGTATCGATGGAAGTGACTCAGTCCGTATCGAGCAGGTGGCTCTGTTCATATTGATCCAAATTGCATGGCTCGTATCGATTGTGTGGTCTTGTTCGTATCGATCGAAGTTGTTCCAACTTGATGGATACGAACAACTGATAATGTGATGGATACGAAGAGTCGATGCTGTATGGATACGAAGAAAGCCTTTCGGTTGATGGATACGAAAAGTGCAGTTCTCCTGATCAATACGAAATCGTGCGCCTCTGATCGATTCGAATAAGATCAATACGAAGTCAGCTGTTCCCTGGTTGCTTTATGGATACGAACAAGGTGGCTATCGATGGATTCGAACAGTTTGCTTTCCTGAATTGTATCGATCATATCTCGAGCATACGCACTCCGATTGACTTGAAACTTGGAATGTTGGATTTCACAGCTTTGCTTGTCATGTCTTGTCAATTGTAGCTTGATCCGAACTCGGACAAAATTTATCGATATCCATAGCAAACCTGCGTATAACTGATCTTCGGGACGGACCGTCCTTGGTTTCCAGTTGAGTTCCTGGTATCGCGGCCTTGCCAAAAGGCGGGATAATATTTGCCCCCCAAAGTACGTCTTGTGAGAACACGACGTGCTTTGAAAAGCTACAATCTTCATTCAGAATAGTTCCATCTGACTTGTCAAACGGTTGTCGTTCTCTCGTTGAAAGTTGTAATCCTTGACTGATTTTTCAATAATATGAATTGTTGACTGCCAACTGTTGTACCGTGTACTGTTGTAACTAATTGATGTATGATAGCGATTATTTGTTTGTTGTTGTAACCGGCATTAAGCGAATATCCAATCCTTGTGAATTTTGAAAATTGAATATTAGTCCGGCATACATGCATATAGGTTAACCTGACTCTCGTTAACGTCGCACGTTCACGAGTCGTTGTCAGTTCTCTTGTATCGAATTCCACATCGATCCTCTCCTAAATCGATGTGAAATTCAAGTTGTAACAATGCTTAATGGTTGTTTTTGGAATGTCCCTTCATATCGATCCTCTCTTGGATCGATGTGAAAGGTCGTAAGATTATTCTCTGGGTACTATTTGTATCGATGAATACGAGTCTTCATGGGTCGTGCATCGATGGATATGAACAGTGCAATTCGTATCGATGCATCTCGAATGGAGTCGAAAACAGTGGATACGAAGAAGTGCTTTGCATCGATGGAATCCAATGTTTCAGAAAAATCTTCGTTGCATATTTCATATCGATGAAGCTCGAGCTGTTGGATACGAATAGCAAATTCGTATCGATCATGGGTGAAACCGAGTGGAATCGGTCGTGATGACTGGGAGACGAATCGTTTTCCACTTTCCCTGGGTCCATATAAATTCTGCTTTCATACTTAGAAAATTTTCACTTGCTTTTTGCTTTCACGAACTGTTTTCGCATCGATCAGGGAAAAAGAGAAACTGCCTTCTTCTTCAAGCCATTTAACCTGTTAATTTCTTGAACCAACTACACTAATTAGGTATTTAACCCATAAACCCACATCACAATAATGAGATTCGAGTTTTGAACCACGTCATCTAAGTTCGTGGCCGATTCTAGTGACACTGTTGCCGAAGTTGGGTCGGAGTGAGGTCAATGGAGTGATAATGGTGTTCAGGCTGTTTGGGGAAGAAGAAACATGGAGCGATACGAGGAAGAAACACTCGTATCGATCTGTGATGAAAGGAGGAATCATATCAATTCAAGAAGGATTGACGCGAAGTCCCTTGCCTTCGACTGCTATGAAGTGGAGCGGCCCGAGGTGATCGATACAAAGCCGAGGCTTCGGGATCGATGCGAACCAAGTCTTTGAGATCGGCTCGAATGCGGGCTTCGGGATCGATTCGAACGAAGGCTTCCAGATCGATTCGAACAAAGGCTCCCGGATCGATTCGAATGAATGCTCCCGGATCGATTCGAACGAAGGCTCCCGGATCGATTCGAATGAATGCTCCCGGATCGATTCGAACGAAGGCTGCCGGATCGATTCGAATGAAGGCTTCCAGACCGATACGAAATCCATTGCTCTAGACTGATACAAACGCAAGATTTGGCAGGATGATTCAAGTTGAAAGTTGATGGATATGAACTAGTGGCCATTTGCATACTTAAACCTTTCACTCCGACGAGCTTTTAGCCTTGCATAACTGGATTTAACTGTTAAACTGTACATTTGACTACCCTTTGGAGCTCCTTGATGGAACTGTAACTTAACCGAACTCAGTAAACCTTAACTTGGATCGACCGCTAAAGTCTGGATGGCGCGGCTGTGACGGTCAGCGATGACGGTCACCCCGCTTAAATTCTGAAGTCTCATCATTTGAATGTTTTCTTTATCTCTGTAGAATTCTTCAAATAACATGTAGCACCGCACTGCACCACATTCACACACTTCACACTGGGGAACACATGGGCTTACTATCGTCTAATAATGGGTTTTAATAAGTTGATTAGTTATGGAGTCCACAAGTTTGCAGCAACAGGAAAGTCAGAGTCTATCTCTTCCAATAATAGGATCGCCAGCCATCGCAGCCGAAGTCATAGACCCTGCTCCGGATGAATTACCTGATGCTACGTTCATCTGTAATCCCCAAGATTCTGTACCATCCAACGTCTCTGAAGGCATGTTGGGACGAATATGCCTAAGGCATGTCATTGGACGATGTACTATTGCCGGGACCTAACGATAAACTGCATGCTCCCCCGGAGGGGTTTACTACCTTCAACCGTCATGCATGCACAGTGGGAACACTTCTCCCATTTAACCAATACATTAGGGAAGTACTATCTTTCTTTGGAATAGCTCCATCTCAGTTACACCCCAATGGATATGCTCTGCTAAATAGCCTATTTATTGTATTTATGGAGCATCTCTTCCGACCACCGATGAGATCATATATATTTTTAATATCAAGAGTAGGGGAGATAGTCCATCTTTTACATTCCTGGAGGTGGTCAGGAATTGTCAAGTAGTAACTGGATCTTGGACAAGGCTAAGTTATTTCAAAACAGAATGGTTCTACGTCTGATGCCCCCCAGGATTTGCTAGACGATGGTTAGTTAGACGTAAGTGTTGCAGTCTTTTCCAAGAGTTATCAAGATAATAGTAGTTGATGTTAAGACTAATATCTTATTTTTTTATAGCCGCAATTTCATGACCTGAAGGAGGATACTTCAAAGAAATAGTGCAGGTCCTTTAAGAAGTTCCAAGTGAAATGAGGGACATCGATTCGATTCTAACCGATAGAAATTTGAGAATCGTTAGACTGATTGAGCGGAATCAAAGCATAAGGCTTGAAGGAACACTGAGGGCAGACCCGAAGAAGCCGTTGAAACGCAAAACACTTGGGGTCGTAATAACCGAAGGAGGTGATGAAGAGAGAATGCCCACAGACGATGAACTTGTTGCTGGGTCTTCGGCCGGATTTCAAGCGACAAAAGGAAGAAGAAAAGGCAAGGTCGCTGCTTACAAACGTCCTAAGTCTTCGAGGTGGAAATCAGTTGTGGTTTCTTTGCCGGTTCCCGGTAGAATCTCAGAGGCTCCTTCCTCATCAACAGAGAGTCCTTTTGAAGGGCTTGCCGATATTCCGATTTCGGATTACATGTCACTTCAACATGACACAGGGTTAAAGGAGCTTGATAGTGCTCTTGATCTAAGCGGGTCGCTTCCTATAAGTGCGGCCAACATTTCCGGTTGGTCGGGGGGTTGCACATACATACACACTTCACGACACTACACGATTTCCAATCTAAAGTTGCTTAATTCAAGAAACCACTAACTCTGCTTCTCTTTCTTTTTTACAGATACGATGTCCGGACGAGGGTCGATGTTAGGGAATCTTCGCTCAGTTCGCCGATCTTCTTCATATTATGAGTCACGTAGGAGAGAGGAAGATAGAGACTGCGATCGCGGGTACTCTAGCCAGGAACGTCATGAGAGAGATAGGGATAGGGACTACATACATCGATCTGATCCCACTCTCCTCCTCCTTGAATCCCTACACAACCTTCGGGCCAAGGAAAACAGCCGATAGAGCCCCCTCGTCACAAACCATCTTCGCATGCTTCTCGGCCTGAGTCGCAATGCCATAGAACTAAGGTTGAGCATCCCGTCGTCGCTGAGCAAGCTAATACTGAGCCCACCGGGGAAGGGGCTATTAGAATCGCTCAGCTAAAGAAAGATTTCCCAAACATATGCTTTGACGGCTACATTTTCCCCCCTCACTTAAAGATAATTCCATCGGAGGCGGAGAATATAATGCATGATTACATTCATGACATCTATTCCCAGTACAAAGAGTGGGCAAGGCTGCAGAGAAAGCGTCGAAGGTGGCCTTCGAATGGGCTAAAATAATCGAAAAGTTAGAATCTAATCTCGCCCAGAAGGACCGCATCGTCCAAGTTCTTAATGATGAAGCCGAGTCCTCTCAGAAATCAGAGATAGAGGCCACCAAAATGGCCGATGAGGCGAACTTGGCCATGGAGAGGATGAGGCAGACACACTTTGCCTTGGTGGAGCAGATGGGCCACCAAAACACCACTGTCACGGCTGAACGGGATGCTGCTCTGAAAGAACTCAACGAGCTCAAACCCAAATTTTCTGAAATCATCAAGGAAATATATGATGCAAATAGAGCGGCCCAAGAGGCTTGTGAATAGGCCATTGTGCTTCGGGGCGAACGGGATGCGGCCACGGCTAAGGTCCGAGTGGTGGAGACTGAGGTCGAGGAGAAAATTAAATCGGCTGAGTCCAGGCTAGAGACGGATATAGAAGTTCTCTTGATAACTTACAATGCTAATGTACCGAGGCATAGAAATCTAGCCTGGCTTGACAACTACCCGACACATTTGTACAATGCTTGGGGCCGATTGGTTGAGGAAAAGAAGGCGGTGCATCTGGGTGAATCAATCGACGAGTTTGAGCTTGAGAATCGTATGCTAAATGAAGATGAACAAAAGATTCTCCATGAGTCAATGATTTCGCATGAGAAAGAAAGGCTCGACACCCACACTCGGAGGCCTGAGAAGGTTCAGGTGTTCAAGGTGTTCAGCACCACGATGCAAGTGCTGAAGTTCCTGTACCAACCCAGCCTGAATCTGCACCTGTGGTTGATTCCCAATCAGTTCCTGCTTACAATCCGGATCAGCCGCAGTTATCTCTGGTTAGAGAACAAGTTTCTGAAGCCGTTCAGCCGTCCATTAGTCAAACTGAGGAAGGTACTCTGAACATTCTCTATGCTTATCCTAAATCGGAATTGTCATCCGAAGTAGTTACTAACAGTTATCCTTTTTTCTCTATCTAGTGACTGGAGTTACACCGATCGCGCCTCCTGCAACTCAAGAATCACATCAAGCGCAGGAGGCCATCATCACTGAAGTGACCACCATAACTACAACTGCATCGATTGATGGAACGCAGGAGAGCATGCTTATTTTCGATGAGCAGATGATGGAGGAACTCCTCGGTCATCACAACGACCCCTTTACGGACCTACCATTTGTTATGGGTGGAAGTGCACCTACTACTGGCTCTTCAATGCCAACCACTGATGCTCCCAGCGAGGCCCAAGTAATTCATGAAGAAGAAATATTGGCCGAAATAAACGCTGAAATGGAGGCAGCGGGTCGTGGTGGTAGTTTTGGAGGTGGGATGGCGGCACCTGGTCCAGCCCCGTTAAGGATGATATCACCTGGTGGTACAGTTATTGATACCAGTGTGCCTATCCCGCCTCCTATAGTCGATCCAGTTCCTCCGACTCCACCTTCAGGGAGCATTCCCGTATACTTGAGCTCGGATGAGGAAGTTGATATCATGCCCCTTACTGGAGATCAGCCACCAAAAGGAAAAGGCTTGAAAAGAAAAATAAGTGGCAGCTCCAGTGGGTCCACACCGAAGGGAAAGCCGAAAAAGAAGAGAGAGTAGACGTTCTTCTTCGGTTTATTTTTGGTAGATAGATAGGAATCTACTTTCGTTTTTCTTTCGTAGGCCGTGTATAGATGTGGGTTCGGCCCCTGTTATCCCGCCTTTTGGCAAGGCCGCGACACCAAGGACTTGACTAGAGACCGGTGACAGATCGTCTCGGAAATCGATTACACGCAAGGATCGCTATGGATATCGACGAAATTTGTTCGATTCCGGATCGGGCTACAATTGACAAGGCATGTCAAACAAAGTCGTAGGAACCAACGTTCCGGATTTCAAGTCAATCCGAGTTCGTACGCCCGAGATATCATCAACGCAATTGAAGGGCATAGCCGTAGGATCGCCTCCTCTTTGTTCGAATCGACTAAGGGTCGGATCCATCAAAGATCAACTCCAACAAGTTCGACTCGGTCTGCTTCGAGTCCATTTGGACACACGTTGGTACCAGAGCCATCTTATTCGAAACCATCAGACGGCTAAGCTTCGTATCCACCACCCAAGGCAGCATGTTCGAATCGATAGAAGTTTCCTTTGATTGCTTCGAATCCACTAGGAGGACTTTGGCTTCGACTCCATCGAACGAGGCCTAGTTCGAATCCATTAGGCCATCACTTCCTTCGAATCCACAGAGCTATAGATACTTCGAATCCACACAGTTTGAGGCGACTTCGAATCGATCGACTTTAACACACCTAGATCGATTCGAAGAGGCCTTTGTTCGTTCGATTCGAAGAGGGATATCTTCGAATCCACTACCACGAATCCACCTGGTCAAAGCGGCGAAAAGCATGGAGTCGACCCAGTCAAACCGGAGTACAAAACGGATCGAAGCGAGAGACACGCGCCACGTCACAGCAAGCATCGAGTCGACCGAATCGATTCGAACTAAGATCGATTCGAAGTACCCCTGTTCTCCAGAAATGCAACATTGAATCGATCATATCTCGAGTTCTACAAGTCCAAATGCCATGAAATTTTCACAGAAGCTTAAACACATGATGAAGAATGTCCACACCAAATTTCAGCTCGATTGGATAATTTCATGATCGATTCGAACCAAGGGTCGAATCGATCCCAAAGTGGGCCCGGATCTCCAGATTTCGGCCATATGGGCCCCCTGACGTACCAGAACTGGTCTCCCCTCATTTTAGGCGAAATATCAGCCTCCTACACCTATAAATAGAGCCCCTGGTCATTCAGAAAAGGGGTCGGAGAATTCTAAGTACTGAAGAGCGCCCAGATTCTGCCAGATCTACTCCAGAACACCGCCGCTGCTTTAGATTAACACTTAGCATTTAAATTCAGTTGTATTACATTATTAACTACTATAACCTTCAAGTAATCGAGTAATAAAATCATCAAACTTCATAGTGGACGTAGGCAAAACGCCGAACCACTCTAAATCGCTTGTCTTTGCAATTTACTTTCTGTTATTTGGAGTTTTTTGTTAGATAATCCACGGTTTTAATTTTCATTCTTCACTTTTATCTCTTCAAAAACTTCCGAAGAGTGTTGTGCCCATTTTTGGTACAAACACTTTGGTGCTTTCACCGAGAAAAAACCAGCTTTTTTCTCCTGCTCCTTGGATCTACCATCAATACCGGATTGCACAAATCCAAGAGGAAGATCCAGATCTTTGATTCACAGTCCTTCCATTCTACTCAGATTTGCATAAAATCTAGGAAAAGGATTCATCATTCAAAATGGTTAGCACGAGAACCACTTCTACAGCTGCTGGACAAGAAGGTAGGGATGGACAGAATCCTGCTCAACAGCAGCCATCCAACCAAGACAACACTGCCCACTCGGATCCGTCTGGGGCGGTCACTAGACAAGAATTTCAGGTGTTGCTTCAAGAGTTGACTCAAAGTCGGCAGCAGTTAGTCGAACAGTTGCATGCCAATATCGAATTAACAAACCAACTGAACCGCCAGGGCCGTAGGAGGTCCAGAAGGGATGATGTTTCCCGCTCATCCACTAAAAGTTCTGCCTCATCTGACTATCATCATAGATCTACCCGTCCCCGATTAGACGGAGATCATGCTCAAACTGCTGGATATCAACCCGCCCTGACTGTCGGGCAATTGAGGGTAGGACCGTCAACCAGCTTCCAGGCTGTGCCATCGGCGCGAGGTGGTCGTACTCCACAATATACTACGGACAATCATGTCACAGCTGCCACAGTAGAAACAAGGGTTGATACCCGACATCTTCCGGATTCGAGTAATCAACAATAGGGACGCACTTCGGAACCATACGTCCCGGAAGACGCTGAGCCAAGGAGGCGAAACTTGGACCGTCGACAGCGCCCGGTCCAAACTCGCACTGTGGAACCCGACCACACCTTAGCTCAGCATGCTCAAAATGTAGCAATGCCAGACATCTCGACTATGATACGTCAGATGATCCGCGAAAGCCAAGGTCTTACCAATGACGATTGGGGGATTTCTCGAAGCCATACTCCTTTCACGGACGAGATACTATACGCTGAACCTCCTCGGCGATTCAGAATGCCAACTCTCCCTATGTACGAAGGAAGTTCTGATCCCAATCAGCACATATTGAAATACGAATGGTCAATGAGCGCCGCAAGGGCCGACGATGCAGTAAAATGCCGAAGCTTCCCCATCTCACTGGGAGGGATTGCAACAATGTGGTTTACAAGATTTCCTCCAAGATCTATCTCTTCATTTGACCAATTGGCTAAGAAATTTGTTGAACAATTCCGTATGCATGTCGCTAAACCCAAAGATGTTAACACCCTGTCCAATGTTACCCAAGCCCGTGGGGAAACATTAAGGCGTTACTTGGAAAGATTCCATGCGGCATGTGTGGAAATTAGTAATCCCAACGACAACTCAATTTTAATGGCATTAACAAAGGGAATTGATCCCGATTCTGAATTTGGAAATTGGTTAGCCGGAAAACCACCCGCATCGTTGGACCGTTTCTACTCCAAAGCCGCTCAATTCTTACGGCAAGAGGACGCGAAACAGTCTAGGAAGCAGGACGATGCAAAACCTGGAAATGAGGGAATACAAAGCAATGTAGCAGTTAAACAGTCCGGTGACAGTTCCGGAAAAGTTCAGTTAAACATACAGAACAAACAAACTCAGCCAAGAGGTAGTAATGGTCAAAATAAGAAGAGAGATCCGAATCCAGGCCCACGGCGTAGGGCTCCGATGTTCGAAAGTTATACACCATTGAACACTTCGCTGGAAAATGTGTACCTGCAAACTTGCAACACTGAACAGTATAAGAAACCCGCTCCGAAGCGGTCATCGGAGAGGCAGATTCAGACAGGAAAGTTTTGTAGGTTTCATGAAAGTTATGGCCACAATACTAATGACTGTCGCCATTTTCAGGATCTTATAGAAAAGTTGATCAGGGAGAGAAAGTTAGATCAATTCGTGCGGGCGCCGCAGTCTGGTGGTGCGGGCCCCTCGAACCCGAACCGTGCGCAAGACCAAGAAAGACAAGAGGAACCCGCTCGTACAGGCGGGAGGCTAGTTATCAATACCATAAGTGGTGGTCCTCATCCAGCGGATAGGAGCTGGAGGGAAATGGAGTCGTATGCTAGCTCTATCAGGCATGCGAGCTTCGAATGCTGCAGTAATTGTGAGGATGGAACCCCGGCTAAGCAACAAAAAACGATGTTTGACAATATCATATTTAGAAGCAGAGATGCTGACAAAATCGAAGCTCCAACAATTGACCCACTGGTCATATCTGCCCAGGTTGGTCCTGCTTGGATGAAGAGGATCCTGGTTGACAGTGGGAGTTCTGTAAACATTCTATTCAAACGAGCTTACGATTTAATAAAGATGGAAGCAAAAGACTTGAAACCCTGCCAATCCCGAGTTCATGGCTTCAATGGCAGTGCAACAATACCTACTGGAATAGTGGAACTACCAGTGGAACTGGGGATTGGAGAACGCAGGAGAGTTCGACTGCTGCAATTCGTTGTTCTTGACATCGCTTCACCGTACAATGCGTTCCTGGGTCGACCAGCCCTTGCTGAATTCAGGGCAGCCATTGCCCCGTGGTGTTTGACTTTAAAATTCCCGACTGACCATGGTATAGGAATCGTTCAAGGAGATCAGGCAGCAGGAAGAGCCTGTTATGTTGCTGAGTTGCGTGAAGCACAGAAGAAGGAGAAAGGAAAGGGCGTAGAGGAATCTCTCTGCATCCGTTTTACTGATAATTGACAACTAGCGCCCGGGCCCCGGCCCGGGCACCACTACCAATTCCTTAAAGATCTTGACCCTAGAGATAACGAAGATAAAGATGAAGTAGAAGAGAATCAAGCGTCTCCAGCCGAACTGACTGTGGACGTCCCAGTTAGTGAGGATGACGACTCGAAAGTACTAAAAGTTGGATCTCAACTGGGAAAACAGATACAACAGGAATTGGTTGAATTTCTTCAAGCGAATCTCGATGTCTTTGCCTGGACACACTCTGACATGTGCGGAATCTCACCGAACATTGCAAGTCACTCTTTGAATATTGATCCGCGACATGTTCCGGTCAAGCAAAAGAGGCGTGGTATGGATCCAGAGAGATCTGCCGCCCTTAAAGAAGAAATTGACAAGTTGCAATCAAATGGTTTCATCCGAGATGCTCTATACCCAGAGTGGGTGTCAAATCCGGTAATGGTTCGAAAACCGAATGGGAAATGGAGAACATGTGTCGACTACTCCGACTTAAACAAAGCTTGTCCAAAAGATAGTTTTCCACTTCCCCGAATTGACCAACTCGTAGACTCAACTGCAGGCCACGAATTGTTATCCTTTATGGATGCTTATTCCGGTTATAATCAGATACCCATGCATCTACCCGATCAAGAACATACTAGTTTCGTGACCGATCTGGGACTCTACTGTTACAGAGTCATGCCTTTTGGTTTAAAGAATGCCGGAGCGACTTACCAACGCTTGGTTAATCGAATGTTCGCTGATCAGATCGGGAAGACCATGGAAGTCTATGTGGATGACATGTTAGTTAAGACCCGATTTTCCACAGATCACGTCAGGGATTTAGATTCAATGTTCCGCATCTTACGTGAATATGGAATGAAGCTTAACCCGTTAAAGTGTCACTTTGGCGTCGCATCCGGAAAGTTTCTAGGTTTCATCGTCAACGCTCGTGGGATAGAGGCAAACCCCGAAAAGATCTGGGCAATAAGGAATTTGCAAACTCCAAAGACCATAAAGCAAGTCCAGAGTCTCAACGGGAAGGTAGCAGCGCTAAGCAGGTTCATCTCAAAATCCACTGATAAATGCATTCCTTTCTTTAATCTGATCCGGAAGGGAAAACGAAACTTTGAATGGACCATGGAATGTGAAGGCGCATTCCGATCGCTGGTTCAGCATCTCTCTACGCCCCTAATTTTGTCGAAACCAATTGATCACGAACAATTATACCTTTATCTGGCGGTATCAGAGCATGCGATCAGTGCTGCTCTGGTCCGGGAAGAGGATCGGGTACAGAAACCGGTCTATTATGTTAGTAAACGATTGACCGGAGCTGAAAGAAATTACCCCAGGTTGGAGAAACTGGCTTACTGCTTAGTCATTTCCTCGAGAAAGCTTCGTCCTTATTTCCAAGCTCATCCGCTTACTGTGTATTCCGATCAGCCGTTACGACAGGTCCTCACGCGGCCTGAGACGTCTGGAAGGTTACTCAAGTGGAATATCGAACTGAGTTAGTTTGACATTACTTATGCTCCGCGGAGAGCCATTCAAGGGCAAGTCCTAGCTGACTTCATAGCTGAATTTACTGTTCCAGACGACTTACCCGAAACCAGCGAGTCTCCTGAATATGTCTGGAAACTTTATACAGACGGTGCATCAAACGATCGGTGTTCGGGCGCTGGAGTTGTACTAGAAACCCCCGAAGGTCGATCCATATGCTATGCTTTGAAGTTTGATTTTCACGCAACCAACAATGAAGCCGAATATGAAGCCCTGTTGACTGGGTTAAAGCTTGCTAGAGATCTGAGAATTATCGCTATAGAAGTTTATTGTGATTCACAGTTGGTTGTGTGTCAGGTACGGGGAGAATATCAAGCAAGAGATCGAAGGTTAGCTGCTTATCTAGCCCGAGTTCAGGAAGCACTGGATCAGTTTGATTATTATGCTATTTACTACATACCACGAGATCGCAATCAAAAGGCCGATTCATTGGCAAAGTTGGCCAGCACAGGCGAAGCACAGCAAATGGGACATGTCCCGGTCGAAACTTTGTCCTTCCCAAGCATCGATCAAATCAAAACGAATGATGTGTTGGAAACCTTTCCCAGCAGAGAATCATGGATGACTCCGTATCGAAATTATATTGAGAATGGGATATTGCCTGAACACCGAAATGAGAAAAGGCAAGTTCTACGAAAAGCTTCGCGGTTCATCATTCAGGACGGGATCATGTATAGAAAAGGTTATTCTGTTCCACTCCTCCGGTGTATCGCTCACGACGAAGTCAAACGAGTGTTACATGATGTGCACGAGGGAGAATGTGGCGATCACACCGGTGGACAAGCGCTTGCTAAGAAGATACTCCGATATGGATATTACTGGCCGACAGTGAACCGAGATGCAGCCAATTATGCCAGAAAGTGCGACAAGTGCCAGAAACACGCTCGAATTCCAAGAGCCCCGCCTACCGAGATAACTCAAATGGTCAGTCCCTGGCCGTTCGCTATGTGGGGTATCGATATCATTGGCGCTTTACCTTTGGCAAGAGGTGGTGCGAAGTATGCCATCGTCGCAGTTGACTACTTCACGAAATGGGCCGAGGCCGAAGCTCTCTGTAATACCCCAAAATTTTGTGAAAAATCATTTTTGTAAAATGATTTAATTTTGAAATATTTAGATTTAAATATGGTGAAATTTCTGGAATAAATAGTGTGCAAGTATATGTGTGCACGTGCACACTGAAATGGCACAAGAAAGAACTCCAGATTTCTTGGATTTAAAACAAGAATTAAAGAGCAATACAAACATGATTTTGCAACATGGTTATTTGATTTCTGAGATTTTATGGGTCATCTTAGAAAATAAGAAAAGTAAGTTTTACTTTAGATCAGTAAACAAATTTATTTAAAACCCAGAAAAGAAAATAATATATATATATATATATATATTTGTAAACTTGTATACATATAGGTGCATATGTTTCTGAATTTAAAAGAGGAATTAAAATAAGCCTAGATAAGATATGTATACAAATATACATTTTTAAATACTGAAAAGTACATATATATATATTAGCAAGTGAAACCATAACATTAAAATGACATGAAATGTGATACAAGTCAATATGCTTGTGTAGGCAAAAATAGCAAAGGGGATTTTCAGAAATAATTAAAATAAATAGAATAGTCACACTTTTGACATGACTAAGTGAGTGGCCATTTTCTGAAAAAGTAAAAGAAAGAAAATGCAGCCTTTAAAATTGGTTAATATGGCCGGGGTAATATGAATGAAAAATGCATGATGCTAAGCCAGGACAGAAATGGAATTCTGTTTCAATAAAACCCTAGAGGAAAAATGCTTATAAAAAGGCAGTTTAGCCAGTAGAATTATTTTACCCCGAGCTGCATAAAAATAAGAAAAGAAGAAGAAAATATTGAAAGGAAGGAGAAAACACTCAAACAAGAATTTTCTGGATTAATAAGAAGAAACATTTAGGTGAGTAATCTCACTGAGTTCATGGCATTAAGACCTGAGTTGAGGCAGCCACTTTTTATATTGCCATTTATGTATTTCTGGTTTGATGTATATGATTTCATCAATGCTTTTTGGATGTTTTATTTTAAATCTGATATGATTTAATATGGATGATTTTGATGATCTTTGATTGGTTGAGACATTTGTCTTTGGATGAGTATCATACTGTTTTATTTATACTCATAAATGTTAAAGTTTAGGATCTTAAAAATTATATAGAGAATACTCTCAACTGTTATAGATCTATGGCATGGAAACCTTATAAAAATGATTGGAGCTGCATTATACTTGGTATAAGTGCTGAGGCTTGAAAAGAAAAATGTTAAGGGTGCAATAGAAATTTTCTAAGTGCTGAGCCCTTAATCAAAAAAAAACCCACAAGCTAAAATTATGATTGAACCAGATCTTGATTCTGAATCAATCATAAAGGCTTGCAGATCAGTATAACATGCCATGCCTCTTTTACAGTTGAAAATGTTCTTATATTTGCTAAGATCAAGACATATTGACCCCATTTAGGAAATGACTGTCTGATTATTTCTGAGGGGAAATTATGCTAGAAGAAATTATGGATGTTTCCATGTTTGCAGTGACATGTTCACTTAGCATATTTGATGTTAGGATTTAAGACAATACACTAGTAAATAAACTAGGGAAGGGAAGGCCAAGATGACTGCTGGAATGCTTGTCATATTTGAAGTATGCAAGTTGGCACATGGTTTGTTTAAGCCCTGAGATCTTTGTGCAATGATGTGAATTAGTTCATTGCAATGTGTCCCAGTGATTCCTTAATAGCAGATGAGGCAGGGATTTAAATTGAATATTACAACCTGTAAATGAAGAAATAGGAATATGGATATTTCTTAGGTTGAATGGTATGGAACCAAGATGATTCCAGTGAATGAAATTGTTGCCAGTAGATAATTATGTTTGTATGATTATGTATGCAAGTGAAGGAATGATAGATGAATATATCATACCTGAATCAACTTAATTATACTATGTTAGAGTAATTGATAGCAGAAACTTGCTTAAATAACAAGTCAGTACCCTTACATTCTCTATTGCTTTATATCATGAATGAATTGATGTTACTCATACCAGATCATAGATCTGACCCTTGTTTGCTCATGGCATCTGGGGTGTCTCATTTTAAAATGAGGCAGCCACTCATGCTCTTTCAGGTATCCCAGGCACTAAGTAAAAATGAAGTAATGGCTATTATGGAGGAGTGAATGAACATGCTAGCTAGTTTCAATAAGAGCTTAAATTGATTATATCTGCATGTATTCAGGAAAAATATTATGTTTCTAAGATTTCCAGTCATGTATTGAATATTTTATGGTTAGTGATCAAGTTGCCCTTATGATCTGTAAAGTGTCAGATTAAAATTTGTTGTTCTGTTGAAATGGTTGTGTGTTAAGGTTTGATTTGTTTTTGAGGTGGTGTCTGAAATATAAACAAGAGAAATATGCTCAAGTAGGTTCATATAAATAAAAATCTGGAAGAAATATACAATTATGTGATAGCATAATTCATATATGTATTAGCTAATCTTGTGACATAACAGAGCACTGAGTTTTTGAACAAAATCTGGATTTAGCAAGAAGAAAACTTAAAGGATTTTATTTTCTTTTTACTGAAATGCTTTGTAAATAAGTTTGAATTCATTTCTGAGTTGTATTGAGAAAAGTAAAATGTTTTTCTAAAAGCTTCAGACAGAATGTAAAGAAAGGTATCTCCATTGCTTTGAACTAATGTGGTAGATACAGGATCCATGAGTTAACCAGCTCCAAATGAATGAAGTATTGGTTGATCATGATAGATTGTATTCTGAGAATAAAAGTGCATTTCAAAGCTTAGTACCTTTAGTAATTGTTTCACCCAGTTTTCTGGAAAATAAGCAGAGATATTGACATGTACATGTATATCTGTGTACATGTTGATATTTGAGCAAAAATATAATTATAATTCCTAGAACAGCTATAGGAATGGGATTCAAAAATAGTAAAGTAAGAAGAATTGTTTTGTATGTTAGGTTATAGGCAAACATTAAAAATATATGTACAAAGATAGGTAGATATCAGATTACAAACCATACAAAAAAAAAGAAGAAAAACAAAATTGTGTTTGAACCGACCTGCATAGTACTCGAACCAGTGACCTCTTGTGTATAAGTTAGGCGCGTTTCCATTACGCCTAGATGTTGCTTGTGTTCACTTAGGATCCACTTTCTTTTATACTGAATTTGATACTATCCAGACTTTAACACAATCATCTATATTGAAAGCTTGTTTACCACTGATTATTACTTGATCATTTCTAAATTATAATGACAGTCTAAAATACATGTTTCCAGTGGATTTTAGGTCCAAAAATCAGGGTGCAATAATTAATCTGAAGTGCTAAAAATCTAAATCAAACAGGATGTTCTTGTACAAAAAAAAAGATAAAGTATATACTCTGAATTTAAACAAGAAGAACACATACATCTTCATATGTATGTGTATGTTATTAGATATACACTGATATATTTATATTGGTAAGTTATTTTGATCCTGGATATATTTTGTTTATTAGAAAAAGAAAATGACCCTGGGAAATATATTTGTAAAGAATGATATATCTGTATATCATCTCTTAGCAAAAAAAAAAAATCCTTATGAAATTAGGGTGGAAATTAGGAGGGTCATTTCACTCTCGCAACGATTACATCGAAGAAAGTAATAAACTTTGTAGTCCGCAATATCATTTGTCGATTTGGACTCCCACATACCATCATCACCGATAATGGGACCCAATTCGAGAGTTCAGAGTTCAAGAATTTCTGCCAACGATTTCATATTCATAAAAAGTTCTCTGCAGTCGCACATCCACAAGCCAACGGTTAGGTCGAAGCTGTTAACAAAGTTATCAAATCCATCTTAAAGAAACGACTGGAAAAGGCTGGGGGCAAATGTGTCGATGAACTTCCTATGGCATTATGGGCTTATCGAACAACTCACAAGACCGCAACTGGACACACCCCATTTTCCTTATCCTATGGCTCGGAGGCCGTTATTCCAGTTGAGACAGAAGTATTTTCTCACCGCGTAACTTACTACGATCCAAAAACAAATGCTATATTACTCGCTGAATCTTTGGATCTGTTGGACGAGAAATGAGAAGAAGCTGATTTAAGAGCGGCCGCCTACCGAAGTCGGGTCGCCCGGTTATATAACACCAAAGTTTGCCCCCGAACCTTTGAACTCGGTGACCTTGTCCTCAAGAGAATTTACCCAGTTCCTTCACACATGAAACCAAATTGGGAAGGACCGTACGTGATTACACAAAGACTTGGGGATGGCACATTCAAACTATCAACCGTGGACGGTCTAGTTCTACCAAGAGCCTGGAACAGCGAGAGTCTCCGTCGCTACTACATATGACAGGCTCTATTTATTTCATTATGTTTTTTATTTAGCAATTTACTTTTGCATTTCGAAATTAGAAGTTGTAATAAGGCAACTGATTTGCCATATTTTCTTATTTCAGCAATAAAATGTCATCTCTTCGAGCCAGAGCTGTGATTCATTAAATACAATGTACAACATCACGATGCACGAAGAGCTAAGTTCCATCACACAGTGGAATTTATTCAAGTAGGGAGTGGCTGTGAAGCAATCAACCACTCGCTAAATGAAACCCGAGCTCGGGGGCAAGCCATCACATCAGGCCAAGAAATGGGTTGATACATGACAACCCTTCACTTAACTAAACTCCGCACTCCCAGAGTGCGAGGCGGAGTATAAACATTTTACTAAACTTTGTACTCCCAGAGTGCGAGGCAGAGTATAAACATTCCTTAACTCCGTACTCCCAGAGTGCGAGGCGGAGTAGAAACATTCCTTAACTCCGTACTCCCAGAGTGCGAGGCGGAGTATAAACATTCCTAAACTCCGTACTCCCAGTGCGCGAGGCGGAGTATAAACATTTTTCTAACTCCGTACTCCCAGAGTGCGAGGCGGAGTATAAACATTTTACTAAACTCCGTGCTCCCAGAGCACGAGGCGGAGTATAAACATTTTTCTAACTCCGTATTCCTAGAGTGCGAGGCGGAGTATAAACATTTTACCAAACTCCGTGCTCCCAGAGCGCGAGGCGGAGTATAAACATTTATCTAACTCCGTACTCCCATAGTGCGAGGCGGGGTATAAACATTCATTCAACTCCGTACTCCCAGAGTGCGAGACGGAGTATAAACATTCATTCAACTCCGTACTCCAAAGCGCGAGATGGGGTATAAACATACGTCAACTCCACACTTATCCCCAATACTGGGGGCAGAACCATAACACATAACAAGTTGAAGACAGAAAGGGAACAAATTTTCATTTCCACTATCAACAAAAAGAATCTGATTACAAAGTGTTTAAGAAAAATTCTGCTAGTGGGAGCCGAATCCACATCTATACACGGCAATAGAGAAATCAACAAAATGCTACCCTACGCAACAAAGATTTAAAGAAAGAGTTCAATCTTTCTTCTTCCTTATCTTCTTCTTCGGGGTAGCCCCACCAGATCCACTGCCTGATTTTTTCCTCAATCGCTTACTCTTTTCAGGCTTGCCCTCCGGCAGCGATATAATGTCGACGTCTTCCTCAGAGCTGGAGGCGACGGAAATTCTTCTAGGAGGACGAGCTGGAGGCATAGGAGTAGTAGCAGGAGGAGGGACAGGAGCAGTTTCAATCACTACAGTACCGCCCGGTGAAATCACCATTAACGGGGCAGGCCCGGGCGGATTCGTACCAACATTCCCTGCTGCCATCTCGACGGCAATCTCAGCAATAACGTCGTCCTCACAAGATACTTGGGCCGCATCGGTTGTGCCAATAGCTGGCATAGATGAACTAACGGCCGGAGCAGCCCCACTCACAGCATCAGACGGGTTGACAGAGGGATCGATGGGTTCATTGAGAAGCTCCTCAATCATTTGAGCGCTAAAAGAAAACATATTTGCATCTCCCTCCTCGCCAATCAAAGTAGAAGTCGTGATGGCTTCAGAAAAAACAACCCCTTGTGTTTGATGAGGAACTGATAGAGCAAGGGGCGCAGAAACAATAACTTCAGTCACTGAAATGCGACAAAACGAAGATTGTTAGCCAAGTGTGTTGCTTAAGGTTCTTTACAACTAAACTACGAAAAGCGTTCAAATACCTTCCTTGGTCTGGACCGAAACGTGGGCAGAGTCCTCGGTAGAAGATAATAATGGTTGGTCAGGATTATAGGCAGGAACAGACTGGGGATCTACCGCACCAGTGGTTTCGAGCAATGTGGGAATTACAGCTCCAACACTAGTCCCGTGATGCGCGATCCCCGAGCCTTCGCCTGTCTCTAGAGATTGAACGCCAAGCTTTTCTTTCGCCATAGAGATCACCACCTCATGAAGGGTCTTCCTCTCATCCTCGGTAAGCAAACGCATCTCCAGTTCAAAGTCGTCAAGTGTTCCATCTGGATGCGCTGCTCTTTTCTCACTCACCAGCCGGGTCCAGGCATTGTACAAGATCATGGAGTCATCTCCCAGCCACGCTAAATTTCTGTGTTCCAGCACATTAGCGTTATACGTGACTAAGAGATCGTCAAACTCGGCATCTAGCCTAGACCTCTCCTCCAAGATCTTTTCCTGAATTTCTGCTTCCGCAGACTTAGCCTTGACCGCCGCCGCAGCAAGTTCGGTCCTGAGAGATACTGCTTGGTCGCAAGCCTCTTGAGCAGTGGCGTTCGCATCATCCTTCTCCTTCACCATTTCAGCGAATTTGGCCTTGAGCTCATTCAGCTCTTTAACGGCTAAGTCTCGCTCAGCTGCAATGGTGGTGTTGCGGTGGCCCATCTCTTCCACCGTGGCGCAGTGTTCTTGCTGCATCCTCGCCAGTTTGGCCATGACACCTTCATGTTTCTGAAGTGTTTCAAGCTCTGACTTCCGGGACGTCTCCACTTCGGATTGAAGAACCTGAATGATGCGTTTCTGCTTGGCAATGTCAGCATCACGTTCAGCAATAATCTTCGCCCTGTCAAAAGCTATTCTAGAAGCCTTCACGGCTGCCTTGTACCACTCCTTATACTGAGCGTAGAAGTCGTGGATATAACTATGAGCAGTGGTCTCAGCTTCCGGAGGGATTCTTTTAAAGTTAGGAGGGAAGATATAGCCATCCATGCAAATTTTCGGGTAGTCATTTTTCATTTGGGCGAGTTTAGCAGCTCCCTCGCTTGTCAACTCAGCCGGAGCTTGTTCAATTATAGCGGCTGCTGTCGGTTCCATTCTTGGCCGCTGAGCATCAGGCCGAGAGGATTGAGAAGGCAACTGTTGCTGCTGAGATGGCCCTGGGAGGTCTACTGGAGCCCTGGGAGGCGGAGGCGAGTGAGAACGAGGTCGGTACTGGTATCCCCGGTCTCTGTCAGAGTAATCATAGCCAGAACGGCTACGCGAGTAATCTCTGTCTCTATCATAACGTTCTTGACTTGAATAGCTTCGCCCATGATCCCTATCTGTTTCTCTCCTGCGGGAATCTTAAAATGGAGAAGATTGGCGCACATTCCGAAGCCTATCCAGAGTAGAGCCACGTCTTGACATCTCACCTGCGATAAGAAAGAATTGCGGATTAGGATCCCATAAAGCAATGTTTACTATGCTAAAGTCATGAAGTGCTGTGGAAGTGTGTGTAAATGTGTAAACCCCCAAACCGACCGGAAGTGTTGACCGCACTTAAAGGAAAGGGCTCGTTCATGTTTAGGACATCTTGAAATTCCTCCAACCCAGGATTATGAGAAATCGATATATAATCTGGGATAGGAATGTCGTCAAGCCCTTTGAGAGAATCTCTCGAATGAGAAGGGGCGGCCTCAGAAATCGTAACTCCGAAAGCGGGAAGAAACACATCTACAGATTTTCCCCCCTTGGACTTAAGTTTTTTGGAAACGGCGGCCTTGCCTTTCCGTTTTTCTCCCGATTCCTCCAAGTTTCCCGAAAGGTCAGCCATTGGCTCTGAATCCGTATGGGTTCTTTCTTCGTCACTCGCCTCGATTATTTTGATTCCGAGTGACTTCTTCGCTTTTCTCTTCTTGGGTTTCTTCTTATCTTCCTTCTTGGAGGCGGACTTTGAAAATCCCTCAACGACTATGCTTTGATTGATGTCGATCAAACCAAGAACTCTTAAGTTATAATCGTGCAGCACCGAATCAATATGCCTCAACTTGCTTGGGACTTCTTGAAGACTCCGGACGATACCCTTGAAACGCCCTCCATCGGGCCTGGAGATAATAGCTGTAAAGGGAATGAAATGTCAATTTTAACACCGAAGAGCTATTGGTCAAGGAAACAGGTTAAGGCGCTTACGTCTAGACAACCAACGCCTAGCGAAACCCGGAGGGCACCGAACGTAGAACCACTCGTTCTTGAAATAGCTCAGTCGAGTCCAAGCTCCAACTACAACTTGGCAATTCCTAACTGCCTCCAAAAATGTAAAAGACGGGCTATCACCCCTACTCTTGAAGTTAAATATGTGTCTGATCTCGGAGGGCCTCGGCGGGCGAAAGAGACAGTCCATAAATATGACAAAGGCACTGTTCAGCAACGCGTGCCCGTTGGGATGAAGTTGTGAAGGAGCGATTCCTAAATATGATAGCATCCCTCTAATATATTGATTGAAAGGAGGGAGAGTTCCGGCCGCGCAAGCATGGCGGTAAAAAGCTGTATATCCATTGGGAGGATTGTGCGGTCTATCAATGGCACTAGGCAATAATACGTCACCTAGAGATATGTTATGCTTCAAGCAAATTCGGCCTAGTAAGGATTCGGAGATGTTGGATTGGACAGAGTCAATGGGATCCTCAATAAATATAGCCTCCGGCAATTCATCTGGAGCCGGGTCGATTACGTCGGCAGGAATATCGGGAATCTCAAGCACTGGGGGAGTCAAGCTCTGTACCTCTTGTTGTTGGGAGCCCGAAGATTCCATAATTAACTAACTCATCAGAAAGCAACGTTAAGTACATAAAAAGCCCGTGCATTCCCCAGTGTGAAGTGTATGAATGTGTCATGCAGTGCAAGTGCTGTGCATTACTTAAGCAGATTCTACAGATTAAAGCAAGATGTCCGTACGACAAAAAAAAAACTTGAGGATTTGAGAACGAAGATGACCGTCATCGCTGACCGTCACTTCCACACCACCCAGAGGTTACTGCCCACTTCAAGTATAAATCCTTCAGTTGTAGTATTGGTTAAGTCATAGTTCCATCGACGAGCCTCAAAGGAAATTCAAGTTAAATCTTTTAGTCAAAATCGATTATGCAAGGCCGAAGCTCGTCGGAGTCAAATATGCTAAAATACATCAAGATCGTCGAAGTCCAACTTGAGATTAGTCGTAGTTCAGAAGTCAGAACAAGTCATAAAAGTTGGGTTCTCTAAACTGAAAGCGTTCGAATCCATATGGATCGACTCGATGTGCTTCGAATCCATATAGATCGACTCGATGTACTTCGGGATGGAGAAGCGCCTCGAATCCATAGGCACTGAGTGACTTCGAATCGGTCGACCTTCGATACCTTCGAATCGATCAAAGAATAGTTACATCGAATCGATCGACACGAGGCTTTTTCTTCCTTTGCAAGAATCGATTCGAAGCTATGCATCAGAAAACGATTCGAATCACTTGTTCCTGGATCGATGTGAAGCAGAGAAAGACAACACTCTCAGTCGATACGACTCAAGTAATTTCGTTCCTCGGCCCCACCGAGTCGACCCACTCCATTCATATCTCGTCACTCAGAATTTTTGAAGACGAAGATAGTTCTAACATTTTCATCTCGAATCAATCCTTTAGTTACCTGATTCGATTGCAAGTAGAAGCGGGGACGAAGTCGATCGTTTCGTGGAAAGCCCGTTAGTTTTAGCTCAGAGAGATCGATTCGAAAAAACGGCTGAAGCAATGGTAAAAGTAAAAAGTGAGAAATGAATAGGACCCCGGTATATATAGGGGAGAAATGACGATTCACATCCCGGTAAAAGTAGACCGGCCATCCCAGGGTTACAGTCACTTCGATTCGAATGATGCCCTCGAATCGATCACTGAAGAGTTTCTATCGAATCAAGGGAAACAGTGGCAATCACCAATCCAAGACCGTCCTTCGTATCCTTCTATCCAATATACAATAGGTTCATCGATACGAAGTACAGAGCAAGAGTGTCCCTAAAAAACGTTCGACTCCAACAACTCAGACAACCACACCGAATCCACACAATATCGATTCGAAGCATTATCGATTCGAAGCCGTAACCGAACAGAGGCTGGATTGAAAGTCATATCGATTCGAAGCACAAGGTCCCTCAAACCCACGATTCGAAGGCCATCAATTCGAAGAGGCATGGCTTCGAATCCATCAGATACCACCGATCAGATGGACGAATCATTTCAATATGAAAAATTTCTTGTCCACTCTTTGTACCGATTCAGGAGAGGATCAATACAAGAGGAGGATCATAGGCAATCATAAAAGCGATGTTTTAAATCGAGTCTCAAACCGGTTCAGGAGAGGACCGATGTAGATTTCGATAGCAAACCGAACTGACAACGACTTGCGATCACGCGACGTTAACCAAAGTCAAAATAATACACGTATGCACGTATTCCTGACTAATGTTTGGTCTTTATCATTTATAGGGGTCAAATGATTCATCTCATCATGACTAAAAAACCTAACAGCCAGTCACAATTATACGACGGTCGATTACTGCAATACAGAATGCAACTTTCGGTAAAACATGTCATAGCCGTCCAGTAAGAAATTACAACTTTTCAAAGCACATCATGTTTACACAAGACGTACTTTGGGGAGCAAATGTTATCCCGCCTTTTGGCAAGGCCGCGACACCAAGGACTTGACTAGAGACCGGTGACAGATCGTCTCGGAAATCGATTACACGCAAGGATCGCTATGGATATCGATGAAATTTGTTCGAGTCCGGATCGGGCTACAATTGATAAGGCATGTCAAACAAAGTCGTAGGAACCAACGTTCCGGATTTCAAGTCAATCCGAGTTCGTACGCCCGAGATATCATCAACGCAATTGAAGGGCATAGCCGTAGGATCGCCTCCTCTTTGTTCGAATCGACTAAGGGTCGGATCCATCAAAGATCAACTCCAACAAGTTCGACTTGGTCTGCTTCGAGTCCATTTGGACACACATTGGTACCAGAGCCATCTTATTCGAAACCATCAGACGGCTAAGCTTCGTATCCACCACCCAAGGCAGCATGTTCGAATCGATAGAAGTTTCCTTTGATTGCTTCGAATCCACTAGGAGGACTTTGGCTTCGACTCCATCGAACGGGGCCTAGTTCGAATCCATTAGGCCATCACTTCCTTCGAATCCACAAAGCTACAGATACTTCGAATCCACACAGTTTGAGGCGACTTCGAATCGATCGACTTTAACACACCTAGATCGATTCGAAGAGGCTTTTGTTCGTTCGATTCAAAGAGGGATATCTTCGAATCCACTACCACGAATCCACCTGGTCAAAGCGGCGAAAAGCATGGAGTCGACCCAGTCAAACCGGAGTACAAAACGGATCGAAGCGAGAGACACGCGCCACGTCGCAGCAAGCATCGAGTCGACCGAATCGATTCGAACTAAGATCGATTTGAAGTACCCCTGTTCTCCAGAAATGCAACATTGAATCGATCATATCTCGAGTTCTACAAGTCCAAATGCCATGAAATTTTCACAGAAGCTTAAACACATGATGAAGAATGTCCACACCAAATTTCAGCTCGATTGGATAATTTCATGATCGATTCGAGCCAAGGGTCGAATCGATCCCAAAGTGGGCCCGGATCTCCAGATTTCGGCCATGTGGGCCCCCTGACGTACCAGAACTGGTCTCCCCTCATTTTAGGCGAAATATCAGCCTCCTACACCTATAAATAGAGCCCCTGGTCATTCAGAAAAGGGGTCGGAGAATTCTAAGTACTGAAGAGCGCCCAGATTCTGCCAGATCTACTCCAGAACACCGCCGCTGCTTTAGATTGACACTTAGCATTTAAATTCAGTTGTATTACATTATTAACTACTGTAACCTTCAAGTAATCGAGTAATAAAATCATCAAACTTCATAGTGGACGTAGGCAAAACGCCGAACCACTCTAAATCGCTTGTCTTTGCAATTTACTTTCTGTTATTTGGAGTTTTTTGTTAGATAATCCACGGTTTTAAGTTTCATTCTTCACTTTTATCTCTTCAAAAACTTCCGAAGAGTGTTGTGCCCATTTTTGGTACAAACAGCCCCCGCTAGTAGGAATTTTGGAATCAACTTGTACATAATTTCTTTTCACAGATAGTTGAAATGAAACTTTATTTTGTTTTGAACTTGATGTGTGTTTATTTGCTTAAGTGTTCCAGCATTTGAATTCCTTGTTCAGTACACTTGTGAAGTTTCAACTTTGAATCTCGTTTAAGTTTATCGGCCAGGCTCTGAAATCACGGCCGCAATTCATGACTGGATATTAAGTTAAACTCCGATGTTGTACTGCTTCAGTCAGTGATTGACACTTAAGTTCTGCCCCTAGTTTTAGGGATGAGTTGAAAGATCGAATAGAAGTATTTCGCCTTTAATGCACATTCTTAGCATCGTTGAATTGATGCTGAAACAAGGAGAACTCGAGTGGTCGAACCACACTCGCTCTTTTATCGATGATTGTATCCACGCTCCGGGGATCGCACTCGTGCGTCGGTGGTCGATCACGCTTGCTTGGGTTTCAAGGATGCGTCCACGCTTCGGGGACTTAAGTTATTTTCATGGGCGGTTAGTCACACCCGTTTTGCATTTACACTCTAACCACGCTCCGGGGATTTAGAGTTGTTTTACGGACGGTTGATCTTAATCCGGCTCATGTCGAAACTTCAATCCACTCTCCGGGGATTTTGAGTTAACGCCTATACTCCAATTCGCATTTTGGGAATTTGGAGTTGGTGTTTATGTTGACACTTCGGTTCTCACTCTGGGAATCTGGAGTTAAGTGATGTTTATACTCCAGCTCGCACTCTGTGAACTTAGAGTTAGTTGATGTTTATACTCCCGTTCGCACTCTAGGAATCCGGAGTTGGTAAACAGGCGGTCAATCACATCTTTTCGGGATTTAGGATTTCGTTCGCACTCCGGGAACGAAAGATGTATCAGGATCGTGAATGCTCGGATCACATCCACCCTGAGTTAACAAGTGAGGTCGTTAGATGGATGGGTCCATCCACCTCAAACTTGGTTCGAATACGGGCGAAGTCGTTAGGTGGACGGATCTACCCTCTTCGAAACCATATTTGTAAGTTTATACTCCAGTTCGCACTCTGGGAATCTGGAGTTATGTAAAGGATTGTCGTGTATCGATCCTTTTTTTATTTTAGTGTGATGGCCTGTCCCCGAGCTCGGGTTTCACTTAGTGAGTGACCGGTCGTATCATAGTCACTCCCTATTTGAATAAATTCCACCGTATGATGGAACTTAGCTCTCCATGCATAGTGATGGTCATATGAAGTATTTCAAGTAAATCACAGCTCTGGCTCAAAGAGATCGCATTTTATTGCTGAAATAAGAAAATACGGCAAAGTCAGTTGCATTATTACAAATTCAAATTTCGAAATGCAGAAACAAATTGCAAATGAAAAATAGACTGAATAAATAAATAGAGCCTATTATGTGTAGTAGCGACGAAGACCCTCGCTGTTCCAGGCTCTCAGAAGAGTGAGACCGCCAACGGTCGATAATTTGAATGTACCATCTTCGAGATTTCGTCCAATAACATATGGTCCTTCCCAAGTTGGCTTCATATGCGAAGGGACCAGATAAATTCTTTTTAGTACGAGATCACCAAGTTCAAAGGTTCAGGGTCGGACCTTGGCATTGTATAATCGGGCGACTCGACTTCGGTATGCGGCTGCCCTCAAATCAGCCTCTTCACACTTCTCATCTAATAAATCGAGAGATTCAGCAAGTAATATAGCATTTGTCTTTGGATCGTAGTATGTCACACGATGAGAAGGTACTTCTAATTCAACTGGAATAACGGCTTTTGAACCATAAGAGAGAGAGAATGGAGTGTGACCGGTTGCGGACTTGTGGGTTGTACGGTAGGCCCATAAGGCCATAGGAAGTTCATCGAACCATTTGCCCCCGGCTTTTTCCAATCGTTTCTTCAGAATGGATTTTATAACTTTATTAACAGCTTCAACCTTTCCATTCGCTTTAGGGTGTGCAACTGTGGAGAATTTCTTCTGAATGTGGAATCGTTGACAGAAATCCTTAAATTCGGCGATGTCGAATTGGGTCCCGTTGTCAGTGATGATAGTACGTAGGAGACTAAATCGGCAGATGATGTTGCGCACTACAAAGTTGATCACCTACTTTGTTGTGATCGTAGCAAGGGGCTCAGCTTCCGCCCACTTGGTAAATTAATCAACTACTATGATGGCGTACTTCGCACCACCTTTGGCTAGAGGTAAAGAGCCAATAATATTGATGCCCCATACCGCGAATGGCCAAGGGCCGACCATTTGTGTTATCTTGATAGGTGGGGCTCTAGGATTTTGAGCATGCTTCTGACACTTATCACATTTCTTGGCATAATCCGATGCATCATGATTTACAGTCGGCCAATAATATCCATATCGAAGTACTTTTTTGGCAAGAGCTTCCCCCCCGGTGTGATCGCCACATTCTCCTTCGTGCGCATCATGCAATACTCGTTTGTTTTCATCATGAGCGATACACCGGAGTAAAGGAACAGAGTATCCTCTTCTATACATGACTCCATTATGAATAGTGAACCGCAAAGCTTTTCTAAGAATCTGTCTCTTTTCACTCCTACGCTCTGGCAAGGTTCCGTGCTCGAGATAATTTCTGAACGAAGTCATCCATGCTCCCTCTCGGAAACGACGATCAAATATCCAATCGGTTTCCATCTGATCAATGCTTGGCGAAGATAATGTCTCTACGGGAACAAGTCCCATTTGCTGTGCTTCACTTGTACTGGCTAACTTTGCCAACGAATCAGCTTTCTGATTCTGTTCTCGTGGTATGTAATAAATAGCATAATAGTCAAACTGATTCAATGTTTCCTAAACCTGAGCAAGGTAAGCGGCCAGTCTTCGATCCTTGGCTTGGTACTCCCCTCGAACTTGACACACGACCAATTGCGAATCACAAGAAATTTCCACCGCAATGATTCTTAAATCTCTGGTGAGTTTCAATCCAACCAGTAGGGCTTCATACTCCGCTTCGTTATTAGTTGCATGGAAGTTGAACTTTAGAGCATAACATATAGATCGACCTTTAGGAGTTTCAAGTACAACACCTGCACCTGAGCAACAGTCATTTGATGCACCATCTGTATGCAGCTTCCAGATATACTTGAGAGATTCACTTGTTTCGGACAAGTCCTCTAGGATGGTAAATTCAGCAATGAAATCCGCTAGAACTTGTCCTTGAATGGCTCGCCTTGTAGTGTAAGTAAGGTCAAACTAACTTAACTCGATATTCCATTTGAGTAACCTATAAGATCTTAGGGCGCGTAAGGACTTGTCGTAACGGCTGATCGGTGTAAACGATGATCGGATGAGCTTGGAAATACGGACGGAGCTTCCTCGAGGCAATAACAAGACAATAGCCAATTTATCTAGCTTCGGATAATTTCTCTCAGCTCTGGTTAGCCGCTTGCTTATGTGGTAGACTGGCTTTTGTATTCGGTCTTCCTCCCGAACTAGGGCAGCACTGATTGCGTTTTCTGATATCGTCAAGTAATGTACACTTTCTCGTGATTGATAGGCTTTGACAAAATCAGCGGTGTGGAGAGATGTTGAATTAGTGCTCAGAATGCGCACTCACATTCCGTAGTCTATTCAAAGTTTCATTTTCCTTTTCGAATCAGATCGAAGAAGGGAATGCATTTGTCAGTGGACTTTGAAATGAACCTGCTCAGTGCTGCTACTTTCCCGTTGAGACTCTGGACTTGCTTTCTAGTTTTTGGAGTTTCAAGATTTCTGATTGGCCAGATCTTTTCGGGATTGGCTACGATTCCTCGAGCGTTGACGATAAACCCAAGGAATTTTCCGGATGCTACTCCAAAATGACATTTCAATGGGTTGAGCTTCATTCTGTATTCTCGGAGGATATTAAACATTGACTCCAGGTCTCTAATGTGATCGGTGGAAAATCGCGACTTGACTAGCATGTCGTCCACATACACCTCCATGGTTTTTCCAATCTGTTTAGCGAATATTCGATTAACTAACCGTTGATAAGTTGCCCCAGCATTCTTGAGTCCAAAAGGCATAACTTTGTAGCAATAGAGTCCTATATTGGTTACGAAGCTAGTATGCTCCTGGTCGGGCAGGTGCATGGGTATTTGATTATAGCTAGAGTATGCATCCATGAAGGATAAGAGTTCATGTCCAGCCGTTGAGTCTACAAGTTGATCAATTCGTAGAAGTGGAAAACTGTCTTTGGGGGCAAGTTTTATTCAAGTCTGAGTAGTCAACACATGTTCTCCATTTCCCATTTGGCTTTCGGACAAGTACAGGATTGGACACATATTCAGTGTGTGGCTCGCGATGTCTGGCGAGATCCTACATATATTAGAGTGCGTCCAGGCAAACACATCAAGGTTTACCCGGAGAAATCCAACCAATTCCTCTTGCATTTGTTGGCTTAGCTGAGATCCAATCTTTATAATTTTTGAGTCATCATTATCGTCGATTGGAACATCGATCGTCAGTTCGACCGGAGAAGCTTGACTGTCTTTACCTTCATCTTCACTTTCGGTATCTCTTGGGTCAAGATCTCTTTGGAATTAGTTGGGGTGCCCGGGCCCGGGCCCAGGCGCTAATTGTCAATTATCAGCAAAGCGGACGCAGAGAGATTCCTCTATGCCATTTCCTTTTTCTTTCCGCTGTGCTTCGCGCAGCTCAGCAACGTAACAGGCTCGCCCTGCGGCCTGATCCCCTTGAACAACTCTGACACCATTGTCAGTTGGGAATTTCAAAGTCAAACACCATGGGGCGATGGCAACCCTGAATTCAGCTAGGGCTGGTCGGCCCAAGAAAGCATTATATAGGGAGTTTATATCCAAAACAACAAACTGCAGTATCCGGACTCTCCGGCGTTCACCAATTCCTAACTCCACTGGCAATTCCACGACTCCAGTGGGTATAGTTGCACTCCCGTTGAAGCCATGAATACGAGGCTGACACGGCTTCAAGTCTTTAGTTTCCGTTCTCATCTGGTCATAAGCTCGTTTAAACAAAATATTCACAGAGCTTCCGATGTCTACCAAGATCCTCTTCATCCAAGCAGGACCTACTTGAGCTGATATGACAAGCGGATCAATAGTGGGGGCTTTGACCTTGTCGGCATCCCGACCTTGAAATATGATGTCATATGTCATCGTTCTTTGTTGCTTGGTCGGAGCCCCATCTTTGGAATTACTACAACATTCAAAGTCTGTATGCCTGATAGAGCTGGCATATGACTCCATTTCCTTCCAGATTCGGTCTAGTGGATGAGGACCACCACTAACAGTGTTTATCACCAATCTCCCGCCAGTACGAGTGGGTTCCTCCTGTTTAGCCGGATTTGGTACATAATTTTGATTCGATGGGCCCGCACCTCCAGACCGCGGCACCCGCACAAACTGTTCTAACTTCCTCTCTCTTATCAACTTTTCGATGAGATCCTGCAAGTGACGACATTCATTTGTGTTATGGCCGTAGCTTTCGTGGAATCTACAAAATTTCCCCGTCTGAATTTGCTTCTCCGATGACTGTTCCGGAGCAGGCTTCTTGTACTGAATGGTATTGCAGGTTTGAAGATATACGTTCTCCAGCAACGTATTCAGAGGAGTATAATTATCAAACATAGGAGCTCTACGTCGTGGACCACGGTTCTGATCCCATTTTCTATTTTGGTTACCATTGCCTTTTTATCGATCTTGCTTATTCTGAATGTTCAATAGCACTTTTTCGGAACTCTCCCCTGATTTTTTAACAGAAATATTACTCTGAATTCCTTCCGCACTAGGCCCTGCATCATCCTTCTTCCTAGACTATTTCGCATCCTCCCTTCTCAAGAATTGGGCTGCCTTGGAATAGAAATGGTCCAATGATGTAGGGGGTTTTCCTACCAACCAGTTGCCGAATTCAGAATCGGGCTCAATCCCCTTCGTCAGTGCCATAAGAATAGAGTTATCATTTAGGTTGCTGATCTCAGCACATGCAGCATGAAATCTCTCTAAATAACGCCTAAGTGTCTCTCCAGGAGCTTGAGTGACACTAGATAAAGTATTAACATCCTTTGGTCTCGCGACATGCATACGAAATTGCTCGATAAACTTTGTTGCCAACTGATTGAAGCATGAGATAGATCGAGGTGGCGGTCGGGTAAACCACATAGTCGCTATGCCCCCCAGTGAGATCGGGAAGCTTCGGCACTTGACTGTATCATCAGCTCGTGCAGCATTCATCAACCATTAATACTTCAGGATATGCTGATTAGGATAAGAGTTTCCTTCATAAATGGGTAAAGTCGGCATCCTGAATCGCCGAGGTGGTTCAGCATAGAGTATCTCATCAGCAAAAGGGGTATGACTCTGGAAGATTCCCCAGTCATCATTGCTAAGACCCAGACTTTCACGGATCATTGCTGGCAGGTCGGGCATCTGGACATTTTGAGTAGGTTGGGCCAAGGTGTGGTCGGGTTCCACAATGCGAGGAGGGGCCGGTCGTTGTCGACGGTCCATGTCTCGCCTCCTTGGTTCTATGTCTTCGGGGACGTAAGGCTCAGGATGGTATTCATGCTGGTGATGGTTTGGATCTATCCGATTTCAGGTCTCAGCGCCCAAATCAATAGCTGTCGCAGTACGGTTATCAGTAAAATGATGCGGGGTAGCGCTTCCTTGGGAGGAGGGTCCAGTCTGATTGCTGGTTGACTGGCCAACTCTCAGTTGCCCAACATTCAATGTGTGTTGATGTCCAGTGGCCTCTGTGTAGCTTCTGTCTAGCCGTGGGCGTGCAGATCTGTGATGATAATCAGAAGAGGCTGAACTCTCGTTGGAAGAATAGGAAGCCTGATCCCTCCTGGATCTACTTCGTCGTTGACGGTTCAATTGGTTGGTTAGGTCTGTATTAGCACGGAGCAGTTGAGTGAGCTGTTGGCGGCTTTGAGTCAATTCCTGCATCAACATCTGAAATTCTTCCCTGGTGACAGGGCTTTGCGGATCTGATGGTCCGGTAGCATTCTAATCAGTGGGCGGCAGTTGCACGGGATTCTGTTTGTCCCATCCTTCAAGATCTGCAGCTGTGGAAGTAGTCCTTGTGTTAACCATGATGAATGATTAAGCTCTCTCCTAGACTTGTAGCAAATCTGAATAGGATGGAAGAACTTCTGAAATTGAGATCTGGATCTTCCCCTTGGATGTTTGCATCCGGTATCGGCAGTAGATCCAATGAGCAGAAGGAAAAAACTGGGTTTTTTTATCAGTGAAAGCACCAAAGTGTTTGTACCAAAATTGGGCATAACACTCTTCGGAAGGGTTTGAAGAGATAAAATGAAGAAATTAAATGGAAAAAGAGAATTATCTAGCAAACACTTCAAAAACAAATAAGAAAGTACGCAGAAACACAGAAATTTAGAGTGGTTCGGCGTGTTGCCTACGTCCACTATGAAATGATTGATCTTTATTAATCTTTGGTTGCTGGTTACAGCGAATTACAGTAGTAAATCTCGAGTACAATAGTGGAATTTGAATGCAATGGTGAATTCGGCAGAATCTGGACGTCAAAGAGCCAAAAGATCTCTTTTCTATAGGCACTGGGCCGCTATTTATAGGCGTAGACTGCAAATATCTCGCTCAGATCTCGAGAGACCTCTTTTGGAACATGTGTGGACCCACGCGATCGATCCTACATGATTTGCACTCGGTCCGTGATCGATACGAACCAATTTCGTATCGATCAAGATTTGGCCCAATCGAGTCTAAACTTGGCATGAACATTCCTTAGGTCGTACATAAGCTCCTGTGAAAATTTCATAGCGTTTGGACTTGTGGATTGCAAGTTATGATCGATGCAAATTAGAGTTTTTCGGTCTCTGTTCCCTTCGTATCGATACAGTTCGTATCGATCATTTCGACTCGATGTTGAGTACGTGCCTACGAGTTGACATGGCGCTTGATTTTTGGATCGCTCCACTTTCGATGCCGAGTTGACCGAGTCATCCCAAGGTTTTCGCCTTGTTCGTATCGAAGACCGTTGCCTCGTTCGTATCGATGGAAGCGGCTCAATTTGTATCGATGGAAGTGACTCAGTCCGTATCGAGCACGGTGGCTCTGTTCGTAACGATCCAAATTGCATGGCTCGTATCGATTGTGTGGTCTTGTTCGTATCGATCGAAGTTGTTCCAACTTGATGGATACAAACAGCTGATAATGTGATGGATACGAACAGATGGATGTGAGATGATATCGATGAATGGATACGAAGAGTCGATATTGTATGGATACGAATAAAGCATTTCGGTTGATGGATACGAAAAGTGCAGTTCTCCTGATCGATACGAAATCATGCGCCTCTTATCGATTTGAATAAGATCGATACGAAGTCAGCTGTTCCCTGGTTGCTTTATGGATACGAACAAGGTGGCTATTGATGGATTCGAACAGTTTGCTTTCCTGAATTGTATCGATCATATCTCGAGCATACGCACTCCGATTGACTTGAAACTTCGAACATTGGCTTTCACAGCTTTTCTTGTCATGTCTTGTCAATTGTAGCTTGATCCGGACTCGGAAATTTTTTATCGATATCCATAGCAAACCTGCGTATTACCGATCTTCGGGACGGACCGTCCTTGTTTTCCAGTTGAGTTCCTGGTATCGCGGCCTTGCCAAAAGGTGGGATAACATAATCTTTCCATAGCTTGGAAAATTATCAAAATTGAAACCCAACTCCCAAATCATGTTTTATATAACATAAATTTTTTCCATGGCATTTAATCATCAACGCATATCGGTTTTACCCAAAAACCTTGTATAATCCCATTTAAACCATCTTGTTTAAGTTAAACCAATCAATACTCAAGCATATCATCATCCAATTCATCATAAAATGAATTTACCCTTAAATCTGAAAACATATGATTCAAACCAAAAATAGAGATGGAATTATTATTCACCTTGATTTAGATAAGTAGATTGGATTGAGATTAATTTCCCCTAAGCTTAATTCTATAGCTTTTATTTGTACTCCTCTTGTTAGTGGCCAGCCTCTCCTTCTTACGTTTTGTTTTCAAAATGACGTGAATGAGGAATTAAATGGTAGGAACGAAAATATATAATGCTAAGTGTTATGGGCGGCAAATTGCTAATATAGCCTTATGTAATTTGATTAACCCAAAAACCGTTCTTAAACCCATTAATTTATTTTATTAGGCACGGCCTCAATTAAATTAATTCAAATCTCAATCCCCTCATCACTTAACATTTACATTATTCTATTTAATTTATCTAATTAAATCTTCTTGAATAATGTTATCAATAATTAGGGGTGTTATAGTAAACCTATAAAAACTATGTATAAAAGAAGTTGTCAGGGAGACGGGTTCATAGTAAACCCATGAATACTACGATTGGGAAGAGTTATTGGTAGGGGCCAATAGGTTTGTAGTGAACCCATGAAAACTATATCCGGATTAAGTTTTTGACAAATGTCAATAGGTTCCTAGTCAACCCATGAAAACTAGGATAAGAGGGAAGTTATTGGAGTTACTAATAGGTTCATGGAGAACCCATAAAGCAATTTGTTATTGGAAGGGGCTAATAGGTTCTTAGTGATCCCATGAAAACTATGAAATAGAACAGGGAGTCCATAAATTTAAACAGGTTAATAGTAAGTGCATGAAAACTATAAAATTAGACAAGGAGTCCATAAACATTAAACAGGTTATTAGTCAGCCCACAAAAACTAATAAGTTAATAGTAACCTAGAAACTATAACTGAGACAGATAGTCAAAATGAATGGGGATGGGTAATTCAGAATTGATTTACTTGTTTTGCATATCTTCATATTATTTTGAGATGTTTTAACCATTGTGGATGTAGAGCACAGTATATGGTTTTATAAAGGTTTTAGGATACTAGTGAGGGGAAAACCCATTTCGCTATGCGGCATGGTCTTAATAGGTTTCTAAATGGTTTGAGGTGGTAGATTATTATTCATACTAGGCTTTATGTCTGACTCGAAGTTTATGTTTTCCCCTTAAACTCTCAAGTACTCAATTGATTTTGAGTAGTTTGAAAGTTGAGGCTTTCGGGTACCTCTTTAGACGAATAGGATTCTGGAGACGTGTAGGAGGCATGATAACTATCTAGAGTTTTTTCTGTTTTGATTCCGCTGTGTAGTTTTGATGTAAAGGAAAAGTTATTTAATTGCCTATATACACTCTGATCATCCAAGAGGGCATCTTCATATGTCGCTCTTAGCGTATGTTGTAATAAATATATTTTCTTTGAACGTGGTTCTCGTATTGGAATTATGTAATAAATTTGAAATGGAATGAGAAAGTTGTTTATTGATTTTTGTACTCCTCTTGTTAGTGGCCAGCCTCTCCTTCTTACGTTTTGTTTTCAAAATGACGTGAATGAGGAATCAAATGGTAGGAACGAAAATATATAATGCTAAGTGTTATGGGTAGCAAATTGCTAATATAGCCTTATGTAATTTGATTAACCCAAAAACCGTTCTTAAACCCATTAATTTATTTTATTAGGCACAGCCTCAATTAAATTAATTCAAATCTCAATCCCCTCATCACTTAACATTTACATTATTCTATTTAATTTATCTAATTAAATCTTCTTGAATAATGTTATCAATAATTAGGGGTGTTATAGTAAACCTATAAAAACTATGTATAAAAGAAGTTGTCAGGGAGACGGGTTCATAGTAAACCCATGAATACTACGATTGGGAAGAGTTATTGGTAGGGGCCAATAGGTTTGTAGTGAACCCATGAAAACTATATCCGGATTAAGTTTTTGACAAATGTCAATAGGTTCCTAGTCAACCCATGAAAACTAGGATAAGAGGGAAGTTATTGGAGTTACTAATAGGTTCATGGAGAACCCATAAAGCAATTTGTTATTGGAAGGGGCTAATAGGTTCTTAGTGATCCCATGAAAACTATGAAATAGAACAGGGAGTCCATAAATTTAAACAGGTTAATAGTAAGTGCATGAAAACTATAAAATTAGACAAGGAGTCCATAAACATTAAACAGGTTATTAGTCAGCCCACAAAAACTAATAAGTTAATAATAACCTAGAAACTATAACTGAGACAGATAGTCAAAATGAATGGGGATGGGTAATTCAGAATTGATTTACTTGTTTTGCATATCTTCATATTATTTTGAGATGTTTTAACCATTGTGGATGTAGAGCACAGTATATGGTTTTATAAAGGTTTTAGGATACTAGTGAGGGGAAAACCCATTTCGCTATGCGGCATGGTCTTAATAGGTTTCTAAATGGTTTGAGGTGGTAGATTATTATTCATACTAGGCTTTATGTCTGACTCGAAGTTTATGTTTTCCCCTTAAACTCTCAAGTACTCAATTGATTTTGAGTAGTTTGAAAGTTGAGGCTTTCGGGTACCTCTTTAGACGAATAGGATTCTGGAGACGTGCAGGAGGCATGATAACTATCTAGAGTTTTTTCTGTTTTGATTCCGCTGTGTAGTTTTGATGTAAAGGAAAAGTTATTTAATTGCCTATATATACTCTGATCATCCAAGAGGGCATCTTCATATGTCGCTCTTAGCTTATGTTGTAATAAATATATTTTCTTTGAACGTGGTTCTCGTATTGGGATTATGTAATAAATTTGAAATGGAATGAGAAAGTTGTTTATTGATTTTTAAAATTTTCCCTATCCTTGTGTTTCTGTTATATCAATGTATCTAACATTACCGTATTTGGTCGTCGAGGATTAATAGCTATGGATGACTGCAGCAACCGTAACCGTTAGTTTTGGGCCTCCAAGTAGGGGATGTCACAAGAGTGGTGCATGCATTCGTGTTGAGGGTGGTTGGTGCGTGGATGAGGCTAGTTTCACCAAGTAGCAGAAACTTCTTTCTCTCCATCTCAACAGTGAAGGGACTGTCGTGCTCTTATCTCAACTTTGATCCGGTAACCTGAGCATCGTATTGGTGAGTTGAACCTCATAACTATGTCTATATTCTTCGCAAGTTATATATATTTATGCAGTTGGGAGAGTATGCATATGTATTTGTGTGTGTGTGTGTTTATGAGCGTATACACCTATTATTTATTTTCCTTATGGCTCTTGCGACTGAACTAGTTTTTGAATTGCCTCCTTTATGTATTTTTATTATTTGCTTCATCTAGTTACATCTCCGATTTAATTTGCTGGTTGGTATATCTGACATGAGATCGATTACAAAATATGGATTTGTTTGTGTATATATAAATGTTTAAATAAAAATATAAATGTTGTTTAATCTACACTATTTTGTTTTTCTACTTCTCTTGTTATACGTAGGAACCTAAATCGTCCGTATATAATAGAAACTTGATAAATTAATAATGCAAATTTAGTTGTTTTACTCAAGTAGTTTTAGTTATGTTATTGAAACACCCCACACCCCTTAGTATACCCAAAAAGGGCACACTAAAAGATATAGTGCGTTATAGGTATAGAGCTAAAGCATCATAGAGACTAAGATTCACAAAACAAATAAATATAAATAGCGGAAACATTTAAATGGTAACTCATTATTCAAAATAAAACTTCATAAATAAGTTTGAAAAACATCACATGTCTCAAATACCAAATACACATGCCTTATGAAAAATACATCTCAGTCTCATAAAATCATAGTACAATAAAATAATCATCCCTCTCATAAGTACCATTATCGAAAGTCAAATGAAAAGAAAACTGAAAGAAGAAGAATACATGAAGAACTCTGGGAATGTATCTCCAAGAAATTCGAATCAACTATCCTTGCTTCTGCTGGCTTATGGGGGGAAAAAGGGAAATAGAGGAGTGGGTCTGACTTAGAGTCTGGTGAGTGAAAGTAATTACTAGCATTTCTAAGCAAGATAAAGATAATAGACTAAGCAACAGTTCTAGTTTGAAAGGAAATAAAGTAAAGATAAAACTTGGATAAATACTGTTTAACCGTTTGCTTTGATTGTGATTGTTTGCACTTGTCTTAGGTAGCTGCTCCGATTAGGCTGAAATTCTAATCCTATTTTAATTAGGCTGAAGCCCTAATTCTACCCATTGATCGGCCTTCTATCTCTGTTGTGCCACTGTGAGCTAGTCTCATCCTATGAGTCCCACAGCAAAAGACACTTGTTTAGCGCTTGGAATGCAGTAGCGACTTATCAACCCTAATAAATGTCGCACGCTCGGTTATCGTCAGTACTTGCTAACTGTCCCCCCCCTCTTGTGACCTGTTATTTACCATAATCAGCATAAGCATGCCCAGCCTTACCTAATCTGTTGTGAGACCATCAGTCCTAGTCTGAAAGGGTCCTGTCTAGCCTCACCTAAGTGTTTTGTGAGACCATCGGTCCTAATCTGAAAATGGAATGCTGTCGGTAATGGTCCTAACAAACAAAATCTAGTTGTGCCCCTTGCCAAAATCCCCCGATTTGGGCTTCTATCAATTGGCCCCTTATTTACCCTAGTTAGCATAAGCATGTCCCAGCCTCACCTAACTATTGTGAGACCATTGGTCCTAGTCTAAAAGGGTCTTGCCCAGCCTCACCTAATCTATTGTGAGACAATCAGTCCTAGTCTGAAAGGGAATGTTGTTGGTACGGGCCCTATTTCTGTTCTTGCTTATTAACTTAGTGTAAGTTCTTAAAATAAGCCTCTTCTGTTATTTTTGCTCTGTTTGCTTATTAACTTAATCTAAGTCTTTAAAATAAGCCTTTTCTGTTATCTCTGCTATATTTGCTTATTAACTTAATTATAAGTCTTAAAATAAGCCTTTTCTATTATTTATCATTATAACTTATGTTATAATTTGCTTATTAACTTAGTCAAAGTTTTAAAATAAGCCTTTCCGTTCTTCCTGCTTAATTATAACCTACGTTATAATTGTTACTCTTCTGTTTTATCTTTTTAGTTATAACCACTAGAAATAAACATGCTTGCAAATATCTCAAATTTGCCTATTTCAGTCTATCTTCTTTTTATTACATTTTTTCTTAGTTTACATCTAATTTTTGTTAATTTAATGTTTTCCATTTTAATCCATATTTGCAAATTATTCTCTTTTTAATGTTCTATTCGCGTAAAAAGGAATAAAAAGAAACAAACATTGACAGGCTAAATTCTAATTTAAAACAGATGCAAATAAAATACAAATAACTGTAAATAACTATAAATAACTGAATAAAATAGGCGAATAAAAGTAACTGAATAAAATAGACTGAAAAGAACTTTAAAAACTAGGTGTAAATAACTTATATAGAAACTATCTCAACATTGCAGAAAAACTACAACTATTGAGAACCCTATTATTTTAAATTACTTTAAAATCTAAAATAATTACTAAACACTCACCTGTGGTCCTTAGCTTTTTTCCTTGGTCTTCCTTGATTCACTTCTAGAGCGTAGAATATTTTTATCAAAAAGATCTTCTCCTTAGAAAAATATTCTATTTAGGGTCCACCCTCAGGCAATGAACCCAAATAGTAGAAAATCTAAATGAGAAAAATGGCTAGGCCAAGGGTCTTATTTATAGTGTAGTTTATGGATTTTAGACCATTGGATTTGAAGATTAAATCTTGTGCAACCACGTCATAGGCTCGCTGGGAACCGTTGGATGGAAGCACGAATGCACATGATTCAAAGAAAATTGGAAAACACATCATCGTTCGAAGATGGACGTTTTGACGGCCATATACATAGGCGGTTCGACCTGCATGTCGACCCACAGGTCGACCTAGCTTTTGGGGGTCGACCTGGCCTGGGTCTGGGTCGACCTGATCCATATTTTTTTCGTTTTCTTTTTAATTCTTGTTTCCTTCGTAACTTCTTCATATTAACTCTGATTTTTACAAATTATATATGGAAATTGGCCAGAAAATTACCACGGACACAATGGTGCAACTCCCGTGGCTCAATTCTGACAATTTCACAAACTTATTTTATTATTTAATTAATTCGTTAATTAATTATTATAGCTTAAATTTTGGGTTGTTACATTCTCCCCTCCTTAAAGGATTTCATCCCCGAAATCTCCAAGGACAGAAGAATGAAATAAATATTTTCGTCCAAATTCTACAACCATATACTCAACCACCATCCATTACATCCATTGTCCTTAATTTTCTAATGCAATTTATGATATATATATATATATATATGCAAATAGTGTACTGTTAATGTCCCTAACTAATGCAAAAGATTAGGTGGTCTACTGATTCAGTCGATGTAACAACCCGGAAGTTCGTAAATTTTAATTATCGACAAAATGACGATTTAATCTAGTTGACAATTGATATTGAGTTTTAAATCGTATTTAAAATTCTTTAATAAAATGGTTAATCGTTGTTTGGAATTTTAAATCAAATTTGAAATTCTTTTTAGTATTGGCAAAATTCTCTATTATATAAATTGATTAAGTAAAATGGGTAAAATGTTATTGGGCTTTTGTAGGTGAATTTTGTTCATATTTTATTTTGTTATTTATAGAGATAAAGTTACTAAGGCTTATAACCCGACCCCTTTATCATTTTCTCATTTTTCTAACCCTAATAACAAATCGAACAAGAAAACGAAATAATGGCGGCCGCTTCTTTACTCGTTCCTTCGATCTGAAAATTAGGGCTTTGACTCTTCGATCGATTGCTGGTCGTTCTTTGATTGTTACTTGCGGATGCTTCCAGTTAGCCCGTTCCTCTGTGATTTGGACTTCGCCTTCGTCGATTGTTGTAGCTCTGGCTTGACGTCTTTGTTTAGTCTGGAATTGAAGCTACAGCTTTGTCGATCTTTGTAGCTCCTTTGTGGTGACTCTGGCTTCGGTTTCGCTGCTGCTTATTTGCTTGCGATCTCGACTGTTTGCTTTGGCACGATTCTGGAATTAGGGCTTCGCGATCTCGTTTTCAAATCATCGTCACGCGAGATGATTTCAGCTGGATTGAAGCTTCAAAAAACTTCAACTCTCGACCGAACTGAGGTGAGTAATTTCTCACATCTAATTCGCCTTAGTGATATGCTTTGCGTATGATTTGGTTTCGTTGTTGATTCTCTCTCTGATTTTAATCATATTCGTATAATCTTGAGATTTTTGGTTGGCTTCGACATTTGAATTATTTGGATTTGGCACTGTCTCATTTTGAACCTGCTGCTTCGATTTTTCTCTGTAGCATATTGTGGTCTTGCATTTGGTTTAGTGATGCATTCATGTCTGCTTTGTATCATCCTTGAAGCCTTCGTTTTACTGTATGCATCACTAGTCTTTCATTTGATCTGCTGTCATGGTTGCTGTGATGTTGGTTCTGGTTCTCGTTTCACTTGCATATTGTTGGTCGAAACTGGTCCTTGTATCAATGCTCTTCATTGCTGTTGTGTTGTTCCAGTTGAGTCTGCACATGTTTGGATTGCATTTATGTACTGCCCTTGTACATGCTTCACTGCATCTTCTTCTACCTGTTGCACTTGCAATAATGTTCTCCATTTCATGTTTGAATTCCTACTTGTCTGCACTGATGTTCATCTGTTCATGTGGCATATATCACTGAGTTGCCATTTCATATGCTTACACTACTTCATTTTGGATTCGTTTGATCCACTTTGTCACTGCATACCTATATATGCTTGACCTGTTTCATTTAGTTGTACTGCCCCATGTTGTGCACTTTTGATTTCACTTGCCTGAGTTGCACTTGACACTTGAGTTTATCATGTTGTATTTCTTGAAGCTGCCTGAACTTGTAGCCTTTTCTGAGCTGTTGAAATTCATGGCCTTGAGCACCTGAACTTGGTTCATGTGCACTTGGACACCTGATACACATCTGCCTTATCCTGGTCTTGATGTAACCTTGCTTGTGCTATTCAATGTGCTTGTGCATGCTGAGTTTGCAAACTGTGTTGCACCTGGTCTTGTTTTACCCTGTATGTACCTGTGAGCTTTGTTGTTTCCTTTTTGCCCAGTATTTGAGCACTTGTACCATTTGACTTTGATGCTTCTTGGCTGTACATTTACATTCCTGAAAATGCTTTGTGTTCTTGTCTTTGAAACCTGTTGCTCTTGAACACTTTGTCTTTGTTCATGTATGCACCTTTCCTGGCTTTGTCATTTCCTAGTGACATTGTTGTGTTGAGGTGTCTTGTGTTCATTTGCCTTACTGCTATGCTCTCTTGTGCATGTTGTTTCAACCTGCCTGATGCTTTTAACTTACAACCTGAAGCTTGAACACTGTTGCAACTCCTACTTGAACCAGCAGCTCCCTTTGTTAATTATTTTCTTGAATGCACCTTGACTCGCTGGGTGCTTCATGAACCTGCCCTGTTGATCTTTGAATATTGGTGGGTTGTCTTTGTTTGGACTCTAGCCTGAACTATTTTGTTTGCACTGATTTGAAATGCTCGACCACTTTTGCTTCTGTCATGTTTCAACTTCTATTTTCAACTCTTATTTACCACCCAGATTCAGACGTCTGAATCATTATTTTCAGACGTCTGTTTTTGGGTGATTTTGCACTAGAAACATGCGGGAAGAGTTTCAGACATCTGTTTCTGGCATTTCAGACGTCTGAATCTGGCATCTTTGCACAGTGCACTCCTGTGCCTGTGCACACTTCTCCGGCATCGTCCGTGTTGATTTTCTCCATCTTATTCTGCAGTGGCGAGGCAGTGCACATTTGTGCGTTCTGCAGCTACTCAGAATCGTTGTTTTTAAATTGATGATTTCAATTATTTGAATCATTTTGTGTCTCTAATTATTTATTAAATAATTAGAGAATTGTATTCTGATGTTTTATAATTATCTTTATAGATAATCATTTCATCTATCTTTGTTGGTATTTCGAATCTACTGATTTGCTGTTTAACACTGATATCTGTTATATTTATCGATATCCAATTCTCTTATTGAAGAGTTGGATATACGAGACTTCTGTGACTGTCGTCTATTTGATATTTGATTATTATTGCTTCTGCGCATTAATAACTGAGTTTGAATTAGACTGACCCGGGTATTATTTTCTTTTGAATTTAATGCTCGGGTCAGACCGAGTATTTACAGGTTGTAGATTTTTAGCTTTGGGATGCTGCTAGAGCTATGAAGACTTTTCACATCTTCTGATGTTGTCTTTGTCTTTTTGTAGTAATCAGTGTATTGATTAGGATGACATGTATTCATGTACATTAGTTGATAATGTATTTGTGTATATAACTTCCAGAGTCGACAGTTATAGTTGTATCATATGTATTGTGTCAAATGTATTATAACTGACATCAGTTATTATATATATGAGACTTTTTGTTCCATCTGTATTCCGCTTTTATGTTATCTGTGTTATTTTTATATTTATTGTCCTAAACTATTATAGCCACTGTGTAGTAGCTTTGTGTTTATATCGGTACGTCGGATTTCTCCCTGAGATAAGAAGGCATGTTATACTATCTAACATATCGGTGTTCGCACAAAGTAATTACACGGATGGTCGCTCCTCAACAGCCTTATTCTCCGTGCTAGTTGACAGCACTACACCGTAGTGTTCTTGACTAGCGCGGGTATAGAGGTGGGGCGTCACAGCTTGGTATCAGAGCCTGGGTTTTAGGACAATTATAAAACATAACTTAGATGGAGCATGTGTTACAACTATTTGTCGATGTTTTATCTCTCATCTTTACATATGATTATTTTTGACTGTTAGGTATGAATTCCTAACGCTTATTCATGTGCATTTGATTTTGATTTCGTAAAAGCATTTTGGCTTCTGCCTCCGTTTGCTTTGCGAACTCAAGTTGGATTTTTGATGATGAGTATTTTGTTCTTGTGTTTTCGGCTTTGTATTGATTTAGCCGATGTTCATTTTGTTCGAATTTGGCCAATTAAAGCTATTTTGACTTTTGGACTTTGTTCCACTTTTGTGCTATGTTATGAGTGTCATTGTGTACCTGTTACACTGTGATGAAAAATAGCTTGACCAGTTGCAAATTGAGTGATTTTGATTTTTCATTCATATCTAGTTTGAATCTCAGCGATTTTGAACTTGATATTTTGTGTTTTCCTCATCTTGAATTCCATTCGACTTCGGTCACTTTGTTTTTGAGAAATTGCTAATTTCTTGATTTTTAAGACTGATATTGTTTGCCGTTGGATTCTTTGATGATATTGATTCATTTTGTACTTGACACTGACCATTAATTGTTGACTTCGACATTGACTTGACTCTTATTTTTGTTGAAGTCATTTATGCATTTATGCTCATTTTTCTTTGATTTTCCAATTGATAATCGATTCTTCTTTTCCAATTAGTTGTTATCACCTTTGTCGACTTTGATAACTTCTATTTTTGAAATTTTTGGGTATTTCCACTTTGATAAATTTGAAATCGAATTCTTTGGATTCTATTCACATCTTTGTATGTGAATTCTTTTGATTGATTGTTTCTACAATCAATTTTTGTGATTTGTCACTTTAAAAATATAAAGGTTTTCTATACTAGTAGTAAATATTAAAATCCTTTTTCTCCAAACAATTTCAAAACTATTTTACTACAAAGCTCTTTTTCTTAAACCGTTTTCCAATCTATTAGTATATACAAGCCTTTATTTCATTCGTATGAGAAATTGAATTAAACGGCTTAGCAAAACAAGTGGTATGAAACGCTTGCGTTTACTTCGTCGGTTAACTCCTAGACTTGTTCGATTGAACCTTTTGTGACAATTTTCTAGTGAAGATCCGCAGATTGTTCGTAAATATTTGAGTTAAACAAGTGGTTATGGGACATGAAGCTTAACTCTTATATTCACTAACTTAGTGTAATTGACACTTCTTAATGATCATGACGATCATTTTTGTGATTTAGACTAGCAAATGTGCGATGTCTCTTTCTCTGCACGGTTAGGCTAGGCCTCATCGGTGTGATTTCGTCTCACACATATCTCTTGGGCTTTGAGGATTGTCTAGACACCATTGTGTGATTTCGTCTCACACATATTGCACGGTTAGACTAGGCCTCATCGGTGTGATTTCGTCTCACACATATCTCTTGGGCTTTGAGGATTGTCTGGACACCATTTGTGTGATTTCGTCTCACACATTTTGTGTGATGTTTCGCCATCACATATGTGGGGTAGCGACCCACGGTCTTTGGACCATTCCTGTGTGAAAATTTAATGGATGGCTTCCATGAGATAGCTTCTCGTCATGTGATACCGGTCGGTGAGTTTTCATGCTCCCATTTTGTGATAGGCCTTCCCCTTTTCCTTTTTATGATTTAGACTAGCGATGGTGCGATGTCTTTTTGTCTGCGAGGGAGACTAAACCCCGCTTTGTGTGATGTTTCGCCATCACATATGTGGGGTAGCGCCCCACGGTCTTCGGACCATTCCTGTGTGAAACTTTAATGGTTAGCCACCATGAGATAGCGTCTCGTTCATGTGATACCGGTGTTTTGAGTTTTCATACTCCCGTTTTCTAAATAGGCCTCCCCCTCTTTGTGATTTCTGGATTTCTTGTGATGATTTCTAGATTTTTGTGCTTCACCAACTTTCGTGATTTTTATTGATAAGTTTTATCAATTTTTGTGCGTTGGTGAATTCATGTGTCATTGACTTGTTATGAATACAAGTTAGGGTATGGAAACCCTTTCTATCTTTGAGAAGATTCTTGTGACATTTTTGATGAATGAAAATTCATTGGTATCATATTTTGATGCCAGTCGTTTTGATGAGATTTTGACGTGTTAACTTCAGTAACCGTCAATTTTAAAATGGACTTACAAGCGGTCCTCCAGCAATGCTGATTTTGTTATCTGTTTTTACGGTATTTTGAGGAGTGCAACTTCCTTATCAAAATTGCTACTCATATTGCTAATTTAATCACGTGTTTTCAAAATTTGTTATTTTTAAAAGTTGTTTCAAAATATAAATTAAAATTGTTTTCAAAATTTTTACAGTTTACATTTTCAAAAGAACGAGGAAGCGATTTAAACGTTTCAGAAAAATCGAGGACTATGACCCCTTTCTTTTACTGATTCGCTTAATTCCGGACTTGTCCGTTTGAGAATGTGAAACGTTATTTTTAAAAACACATAATTTTGCACTTTCAAGGAAACGATGAAGAGATTTAGACGATTTAGCAAAAGTAAGGAGTATGGAACCATACTTTTACTACTTCGGTTAATTCCGGACTCGTTAATTGAATATTTATGACTTCTGATTATCGTTTTAGATAATCGGATGTTTTTGTTTCTGATTATCATTTTTGATAATCAGATATTTGTGAAATTTGATTATCATTTGTGATAATTAAATATTTTTCGATTTAATTATCGTTTGAGATAATTAAATATTTTTCGATTTGATTAATCGGATATTTGTGATTTCTGATTATCGTCTTTGATAATCAGATATTTGTGAAATTTGATTATCATTTGTGATAATTAAATATTTTTCGATTTAATTATCGTTTGAGATAATTAAATATTTTTCGATTTGATTAATCGGATATTTATGATTTCTGATTATCATTTTTGATAATCGTGTTGTTTCTGGTTATCGCTTGTGATAATTAGATATTTGAGATTCTAATTGTCGTTTTGATAATTAAATATTTGTTGATTTGATTACCGTTTGAGATAACTAGATATTGCGATTTGAAAATTCGATTATCGTTTCTGATGATTGAATATTTGCGATTTTGAGATTTGAGCTTCGTCTTTTTCTCTGGCAATTCAGTTGAGTAATTTGGTTTACTCACATTCAATTCGTGCTCAGTATGTGATTTCTGCTCTGATACCTTTTCTTTTAAATTGCTGGAACTCGATTGTTCTTGCTTTTGTTAGTCGATGATGATGTTTGGGGTTGTTTATAGAGTCGTCTGATTTTGATTCCTTGATCCCCACGATGTTGATTCTCTTGATTTGAAGCAGTCGAACCTTTTGATTTCATATCTGATACTTCCATAATTCCAATACTTCCCTGTTGACATTTGCTTTGCTTATGCATTCGACATTGCCATGCTCTTATGGTTGTTACCTTTTATCCATTTATTCCTTATGATTGGGAGGACGCAATTTCTTTAAGGAGGGGAGTCTGTAACAACCCGGAAGTTCGTAAATTTTAATTATCGACAAAATGACGATTTAATCTAGTTGACAATTGATATTGAGTTTTAAATCGTATTTAAAATTCTTTAATAAAATGGTTAATCGTTGTTTGGGATTTTAAATCAAATTTGAAATTCTTTTTAGTATTGGCAAAATTCTCTATTATATAAATTGATTAAGTAAAATGGGTAAAATGTTATTGGGCTTTTGTAGGTGAATTTTGTTCATATTTTATTTTGTTATTTGTAGAGATAAAGTTACTAAGGCTTATAACCCGACCCCTTTATCATTTTCTCATTTTTCTAACCCTAATAACAAATCGAACAAGAAAACGAAATAATGGCGGCCGCTTCTTTACTCGTTCCTTCGATCTGAAAATTAGGGCTTTGACTCTTCGATCGATTGCTGGTCGTTCTTTGATTGTTACTTGCGGATGCTTCCAGTTAGCCCGTTCCTCTGTGATTTGGACTTCGCCTTCGTCGATTGTTGTAGCTCTGGCTTGACTTCTTCGTTTAGTCTGGAATTGAAGCTACAGCTTTGTCGATCTTTGTAGCTCCTTTGTGGTGACTCTGGCTTCGGTTTCGCTGCTGCTTATTTGCTTGCGATCTCGACTGTTTGCTTTGGCACGATTCTGGAATTAGGGCTTCGCGATCTCGTTTTCAAATCATCGTCACGCGAGATGATTTCAACTGGATTGAAGCTTCAAAAAACTTCAACTCTCGACCGAACTGAGGTGAGTAATTTCTCACATCTAATTAGCCTTAGTGATATGCTTTGCGTATGATTTGGTTTCGTTGTTGATTCTCTCTCTGATTTTAATCATATTCGTATAATCTTGAGATTTTTGGTTGGCTTCGACATTTGAACTATTTGGATTTGGCACTGTCTCGTTTTGAACCTGCTGCTTTGATTTTTCTCTGTAGCATATTGTGGTCTTGCATTTGGTTTAGTGATGCATTCATGTCTGCTTTGTATCATCCTTGAAGCCTTCGTTTTACTGTATGCATCACTAGTCTTTCATTTGATCTGCTGTCATGGTTGCTGTGATGTTGGTTCTGGTTCTCGTTTCACTTGCATATTGTTGGTCGAAACTGGTCCTTGTATCAATGCTCTTCATTGCTGTTGTGTTGTTCCAGTTGAGTCTGCACATGTTTGGATTGCATTTATGTACTGCCCTTGTACATGCTTCGCTGCATCTTCTTCTACCTGTTGCACTTGCAATAATGTTCTCCATTTCATGTTTGAATTCCTACTTGTCTACACTGATGTTCATCTGTTCATGTGGCATATATCACTGAGTTGCCATTTCATATGCTTACACTACTTCATTTTGGATTCGTTTGATCCACTTTGTCACTGCATACCTATATATGCTTGACCTGTTTCATTTAGTTGTACTGCCCCATGTTGTGCACTTTTGATTTCACTTGCCTGAGTTGCACTTGACACTTGAGTTTATCATGTTGTATTTCTTGAAGCTGCCTGAACTTGTAGCCTTTTCTGAGCTGTTGAAATTCATGGCCTTGAGCACCTGAACTTGGTTCATGTGAACTTGGACACCTGATACACATCTGCCTTATCCTGGTCTTGATGTAACCTTGCTTGTGCTATTCAATGTGCTTGTGCATGCTGAGTTTGCAAACTGTGTTGCACCTGGTCTTGTTTTACCCTGTATGTACCTGTGAGCTTTGTTGTTTCCTTTTTGCCCAGTATTTGAGCACTTGTACCATTTGACTTTGATGCTTCTTGGCTGTACATTTACATTCCTGAAAATGCTTTGTGTTCTTGTCTTTGAAACCTGTTGCTCTTGAACACTTTGTCTTTGTTCATGTATGCACCTTTCCTGACTTTGTCATTTCCTAGTGACATTGTTGTGTTGAGGTGTCTTGTGTTCATTTGCCTTACTGCTATGCTCTCTTGTGCATGTTGTTTCAACCTGCTTGATGCTTTTAACTTACAACCTGAAGCTTGAACACTGTTGCAACTCCTACTTGAACCAGCAGCTCCCTTTGTTAATTATTTTCCTGAATGCACCTTGACTCGCTGGGTGCTTCATGAACCTGCCCTGTTGATCTTTGAATATTGGTGGGTTGTCTTTGTTTGGACTCTAGCCTGAACTATTTTGTTTGCACTGATTTGAAATGCTCGACCACTTTTGCTTCTATCATGTTTCAACTTCTATTTTCAACTCTTATTTACCACCCAGATTCAGACGTCTGAATCATTATTTTCAGACGTCTATTTTTGGGTGATTTTGCACTAGAAACATGCGGGAAGAGTTTCAAACGTCTGTTTCTAGCATTTCAGACGTCTGAATCTGGCATCTTTGCACAGTGCACTCCTGTGCCTGTGCACACTTCTCCGGCATCGTCCTTGTTGATTTTCTCCATCTTATTCTGCAGTGGCGAGGCAGTGCACATTTGTGCATTCTGCAGCTACTCGGAATCGTTGTTTTTAAATTGATGATTTCAATTATTTGAATCATTTTGTGTCTCTAATTATTTATTAAATAATTAGAGAATTGTATTCTGATGTTTTATAATTATCTTTATAGATAATCATTTCATCTATCTTTGTTGGTATTTCGAATCTACTGATTTGCTGTTTAACACTGATATCTGTTATATTTATCGATATCCAATTCTCTTATTGAAGAGTTGGATATACGAGACTTCTGTGACTGTCGTCTATTTGATATTTGATTATTATTGCTTCTGCGCATTAATAACTGAGTTTGAATTAGACTGACCCGGGTATTATTTTCTTTTGAATTTAATGCTCGGGTCAGACCAAGTATTTACAGGTTGTAGATTTTTAGCTTTGGGTTGCTGCTAGAGTTATGAAGACTTTTCACATCTTCTGATGTTGTCTTTGTCTTTTTGTAGTAATCAGTGTATTGATTAGGATGACATGTATTTATGTACATTAGTTGATAATGTATTTGTGTATATAACTTCCAGAGTCGACAGTTATAGTTGTATCATATGTATTGTGTCAAATGTATTGTAATTGACATCAGTTATTATATATATATGAGACTTTTTGTTCCATCTGTATTCCGCTTTTATGTTATCTGTGTTATTTTTATATTTATTGTCCTAAACTATTATAGCCACTGTGTAGTAGCTTTGTGTTTATATCGGTACGTCGGATTTCTCCCTGAGATAAGAAGGTATGTTATACTATTTGACATATCGGTGTTCGCACAAAGTAATTACATGGATGGTCGCTCCTCAACAGCTTTATTCTCCGTGCTAGTTGACAGCACTACACCGTAGTGTTCTTGGCTAGCGCGGGTATAGAGGTGGGGCGTCATAGTCGACCTCCTTTTTATGCAATCATGTTTGTGCCATGTATCAAAATGAATGCAAATTCCCTAATGGCAACTGATATTTCTATATGCATGCTACAATTATCATCCAAATGCAACAATCATATGCTAATCATCCATTTATAGCAACCATGGAAATAAAATAAAAATGCAAATGCGAACACATCCATATGCATTTGCTTTAGTGACCTAGTTAGGCCAATCCCTAAGAGATAATAGTGCCTAGTGTGTATATATGCGTCCATTAGCATCCACTAGCAAACACTTGCAACCACTAGCGTCCATCATACATAACATGTTCTAGTAACATGTTTACATTCGGTCCTACCATCCATAGGTTAAATCCTAAGATCTACCCTCCAAGGGATACTAAAGGAAAGAGCTTATTCAAAACTAAAGATGGAAATAAGAAATTCAAAACATACCATCGAAGAGATACGGATAAGAGATACATATTTTCTTTTCAGCCTCCCACGTAGTGTCTTCAATGTTGTCTCCCCACTGCACCTTAACCAAAGGTACTTCCTTATTTCTAAGCTTCTTGATATAACATCCAACGATCTTGGTAGGAATGCGATGAACCGCTGCTTCTCTCTCCACTTCAACTTCCTCAAGTTGACTAGGTTCCACTACCTCTGTTGAATCATGTAAGCACTTTCACAAGTGCAAAACATGAAAAACATCATGAACTCCCGCGAGCCTCTCCGGTAGCTTTATCCGATACGTCGTCTTCCCTACCCTTTCTACAATGGGGAGCGGTCCTACGAATCTGGGAGCAAGTTTCCCACTTGATCCAAATCTTACTACCTTTCTTAGCGGAGATACCTCAATGAAACCAAATCTCCTACCTCAAACTTAATATCCCTTCTCCGCTTATCTGCGTAAGATTTTTGCCTATCTTGGGCCATCTTCATTCTTCTTCGAATCAAATCAATCTTTTCCGAAGTCTCCCTAATTATGTCGGGACCAAGTAGCAATCTCTCTGTAGACTCCAACCAACATGAAGGCGACTTGCAAGGTCTTCCATAAAGAGCTTCAAAAGGTACCATCCCAATGCTAGCCTGAAAACTGTTATTATATGCAAACTCCACTAAAGGAAGATGCTCCTCCCAAGTTCCTCCAAAATCAAAAATTAACATCCTCAACAAATCCATAAGAATTCTATTAACTCTCTCCGTTTGGCCATTCGTATGAGGGTGATAGGCCGTACTCAATCTAAGCTACGTCCCTAAAGCCTCTTGCAAGCTTCTCCAAAACTCACTAGTAAAGATAGGGTCTCTATCGCTCTCTATGCTGGAGGGAACTCCATGAAGTCGGACTATCTCACGAACATGTAAGAATGCTAAATAAGGTATTGTCCTCTTACTCTTGACCGGAATGATGTGGGCGCTCTTAGTCAAACGATCTACAATCACCCAAATACTAGTATTCCCCATCCTAGATTGGGGTAAACCATCTATGAAGTCCATCGAAACACTATCCTACTTCCATTCGGGAACATCCAATGGTTGAAGCAATCCACCGGGGATTCTACTGCTCCGCCTTAACTCTTTGGCACACAAGACACTTAGCCACAAACTCTGCCACATCCTTCTTTATGCCACTCCAATAAAACACTCTCTTCCCGTCCATATACATCTTATCACCTCCCGAATGAATAGTCATTCAAGAATGGTATGCTTCTTCTAGAACATCTCCCATCAAATCACTAGTGCGGAGGGCACAAAGTCTTCCATCTCTCCTTAGCCACCCTTTACTATCAATGGAATAGCGTTGGAGATGTCTAGAGACCCCTCCTCTGCTAATCCTCTCCAAAATATCCATAATCTCATAATCCTCTCGCTGCCTTGAGCCAATCTACTCTGTGAGGGTAGGCTTAACCTCAAGTGCTGCTAATAATCCAGAGGTAATGTCCGTAGAGGGCTTAAAATCAAAGGTGGAAATAAACGCTAGGCTTTTCCACTCCACGAACATTGGACTAAGGGTTACTTTATTCCTACTTAACGCATCCGCAACCACGTTTCCTTTACCAGGGGTGTAAGCTATCTCAAAGTCATATGATGCTAGAAACTCCATCCAACGCTGCTGCCTCAAGTTTAAATCCTTTTGTGAGAAAAGGTACTTCAATGCTTTATGGTCAGTGAAAAGCTCGAACCTCTCTCCTAGCAAGTAATGTCTCCAAGACTTGAGCGAAAAAACAATAACAGATAACTCCAAATCATGGGTGGGGTAGTTCTTCTCATTAGTTCTCAACTGTCTACTTCCATAACATACTATCCTCCCTTCTTGCATCAATACTGCTCCAAGACCCGTCCCACATGCATCAGTGTATACTGTGAAAGGCTTAGCTCCATCGAGTAAAACTAACACTGGTGCACTAGTAAGGGATCTCTTTAGCATCGTGAAGGAATCCTCACAATCTACGTCCCATACGAATGTCGCATTCTTCTTACTGAGGCAAGTAAGCGGTGCTGAAATCTTTGCGAAATCTCTGATAAACTTCCTATAATAGCCAGCCAAACCTAGGAAGCTTCTAACTTCGATAGCGTTCTTAGGGGCCTTCCAATCTTGTACTGCTACTACTACTACCTTAGCGGGATCAATAGCTAAACCCTCTCTTGAGACTACATGCCTCAAGAAACGCACTTCCTTACGCCAAAAGTGACACTTCGAGAATTTTTCCTTCAACTGATGAACACGAAGTGTATGAAGAACCTCCTCAAGATGAATAGCATGCTCTTCCATACACTTGGAAAACACCAAAATGTCGTCCACAAATACTACTACGGACTTATTTAGGACATCTCGAAAAACACGGCTCATCAAATCTACAAAATAGACTTGGGCATTGGTCATCCCAAATGGCATAACTAACCACTCAAAGAATCCATCGGGTGTCCTAAATGTTGTCTTGTCTATGCTATCATCAGCGACACTAAGCTGATGAAATCCAGTGGCTAAATCAAGTTGAGAAAATACCGAAGAGCCAACCAACTGATCGAAAAGATCGTTTATCCTAGGAAGTGGGTAATGGTTCTTCTTTGTGAGCTTATTCAATTCTCTTTGTCTATGCAAAGTCGAAGGGAACCATCCGCCTTTGTAGCGAAGATGACTGGCGCTCCCCACTCAGATATGCTCCGTTTGATGAAGCCTTTCTCTAATGCTCACCAATCTGCTTACTTAACTCTTTCCTTTCCCTAGGAGCCATATGTCTCACTGGCAATGCCACTGGCTTAGCATTGTCATTCAGATAGATCCTAAAGTCAATCTCTCTCTTAGGGGGTAGTCCCTTAACCTCCTCAAAAACGTCTGGGAAATCTCTAACGACTGGAACAAAATCTGACTCTCCTAGTGATGAATCAAGGGAATAAAGGAAGCTCAACATGACTAACCCCTGTGGGTCTCAAGAAACCTCGAGAGTCCTACTGCTGCATGTCTCTAATATGACGACTCTCCTCTTGCAGTCCAATATGGCTCCATAAGTGGATAGCCAATCCATACCCAAAATCATCCCATACCTAGAAAATCCCAGTAGATAAGCGTTATAGTCAAATTCTACGCCTCGTATAAAAAATTTCAAACCCCTACAAATCATGGATAAATGTGCCGATCCTCCTATGGGATTTGAAACTACTATAGGGTCTACTACTAGAGAAATATCTAAGTGCAAACAATCAACCAAGGAACTAGAATTGAGAATGCGATGCTCCGGAGTCAAAAAGAGTCCGAATAGGAAAATCTGAAATAGAGATCAAACCTTCTACATAGACTTTCCTACCTCGATCTGGTCCACTAGAAGGTGCTACATCCAAAGCCTGTACCTACGTTGTGGGTGCGCTTGCTCTCTACCCCGTCCTCTAAGGACAAGCTCTACTAAGGTCACCAGGCTGCCCATAGTTGTAACACATCCCCTTCATCGTGTTCTTCTTACAGTCCTTTATGAAATGCCCAACCAATCCACAATTATGACATCTCCCACTTTTCTTGATCTGCTTTTGAGGTCCTCCTCCTTTCTTCTTATCCTTCTTATTCTTCCACCACTGCTTCTTAGAGTTTTCTGACTTAGGAACCTCCTTAAGCTCTCCTTCCTTAATAACATTTGTCATGAGCACCATCTCCACAAGTGACTCATACGTCGCTCCCATAGGTACATGCGTCAATAACAACCCTTGGAGTGGCTTATTCAAACCCTTAGCAAACTTCATGGCCTTCTTATGCGGTGTATTAATAAGCTCTATCCCGAACCGCGATAACTCATAAACTAATTTATATACTCCTTTACCGAAAGACTCCCTTGCTTCAGATTAATAAACTTCTCCAATTGCATTCTTTCCTCAGCTTGTGACAAGAACTTTCTTTCAAAACTTTCCATAAATCCAAACCAACCAATGTGTCTTCCTTCCATCTCTATGATCTCCCACCAATAAGAAGCTTCTCCTTTCAGCTACCAAAATGCAAACTGAACTCTCTAGTGGTCCTCCAATCATAACAACCCAAATATCTGCTCTGTATTCCTTAACCAAGCCCATGCCTCCACGAAATCCTCTATGCCGGAAAACTTCTTTCCTCCAAGATTAGCAAAGTCCTTGCATAGCTTATAAAAATAGGCTGTTGCAGGTGGATTAATGGGATCTTCACTCGCAGGTGCTGGATTGGGCGCTTGCCCTTACACCTCTGGTGTCATAGCTTGGAGGTATCTACGAAACTAGCCAGGGACTTGGACACCCTCTAGAAGGGTTGGGGGCATCCACCATTCTATGCAAAGAAAAGAAAATTTAGGCTCGAAAGAAGGTTGAACTGGACTTTGAGGGAATTTTTATAAAAACTCTTTTATACTTGGAAACCATTTCTATAATAAGAGTTTCTTTCTAAAAAGTAATTTTAGTTTGAAGATAAGTTATTTTTGAAAAATACTTTACTTTTAATACAAGTTTTTAGGAATCTTGTAAACTTAGGCTCTAATACCATGTGAAACACCCCTACACCCCTTAGTATACCCAAAATGGGCATACTAAAAGATATGGTGCGTTATAGGTATAGCTAAATCATCACAGAGACTAAGATTCACAAGACAAATAAATATAAACAGCGGAAAGATTTAAATGGTAACTCATTATTCAAAATAAAACTTCATAAATAAGTATGAAAAACATCACATGTCTCAAATACCAAATACACATGTCTTATGAAAAATACATCTCAGTCTCATAAAATCAGAGTATAATAAAACAATCATCCCTCTCATAAGTACTAGTATCCGAAGTCAAATGAAAAGAAAACTGAAAGAAGAAGAATACATGAAGAACTCCGGGAATGTGTCTCCAAGAAATCTGAATCTACAATCCTAGCCTCTGCTGGCCTATGGGGGAAAAGGGGAAATAGAGGAGTGGGTCGGACTAAAAGTATGGTGAATGAAAATAATTACTAGTATTTCTAAGCAAGATAAAGATAATCGACTAAGCAACAATTCTAGTTTAAAAGGAAATAAAGGAAAGATAAAACTTGGATAAAATATTATTTAATTTTTTGCTTTGATTGTGATTGTTTGCACTTTTTTTAGATAGCTGCTCTGATTAGGCTGAAATTCTAATCCTATTTTAATTAGGCTAAAGTCCTAATTCTACCCATTGATCGGCCTTCTATCTCTGTTGTGCCACTGTGAGCTAGTCCTATCCTGTGGCTCCCAAAGCAAAAATCACCTATTTAGTGCTTGGAACGGAGTAGAGACTTATCTACTCTAATCAATGTCGTAGGCTCGGTCATCGCCGGTACTCGCTAACTGTCGCCCCCCACTTGTGACCTCTTATTTACCATAATCAGCATAAGCGTGCCCAGCCTTACCTAATCTGTTGTGAGACCATCAGTCCTAGTCTAAAAGGGTCATGCCTAGCCTCACCTAAGTGTTTTGTGAGACTATCGGTCCTACTCTGAAAAGGAAATGCTGCTAGTACTGGTCCTAATAAACAAAATCTAGTTGCGCCCCTTGCCCAAATCCCTCGATTTGGGCTTCTATCTATTGGCCCCTTATTTACCCTATTTAGCATAAGCGTGTCCCAGCCTCACTTAATTATTGTGAGACCATCGGTCCTAGTCTGAAAGGGTCCTGCCCAGCCTCACCTAATCTGTTGTGAGACCATCAGTCCTAGTCTGAAAGAGAATGCTGTTGGTACAAGCCCTATTTCTGTTCTTGGTTATTAACTTAGTGTAAGTTCTTAAAATAAGCCTCTTCTGTTATTTCTGCTCTATTTGCTTATTAAATTAATCTAAGTCTTTAAAATAAGCCTTTACTGTTATCTCTGCTATATTTGCTTACTAACTTAATTATAATTCTTTAAAAAAGCATTTTCTGTTATCTCTCCTATATTTGCTTATTAACTTAATTATAAGTCTTAAAATAAGTCTTTTCTATTATTTCTAATTATAAGCTATGTTATAATTTTCTTATTAACTTAGTCAAAGTTTTAAAATAAGCCTTTCTGTTCTTTCTTGCTTAATTATAACCTACGTTATAATTGTTACTCTTCTGTTTTACCTTTTTAGTTATAACCAATAGTTATAAACATGCTTGCAAATGTCTCAAATTTGCCTATTTCAGTCTATCTTCTTTTTATTACAGTTATTCTTATTTTATATCTAATTTCTGTAAATTTAATGTTTTCCATTTTAATCCATATTTGTGAATTATTATCTTTTTAATGTTCTATTCGCGTAAAAAGGAATAAAAAGAAACTAACATTTACAGGCTAAATTCTAGTTTAAAAAAATGCAAATAAAATACAAATAACTATAAATAATTGAATAAAATAGCTAAATAAAATAACTGAATAAAATAAACTGAAAAGAATTTTAAAAACTAGCTGTAAATAATTTATATAGAAACTGTCTTAAAATTGCAGAAAAACTACAACTATTGAGAACCGTATTATTTTAAATTGCTTAAAAATCTAAAATAATTACTAAACACTCACTTATGGTCCTTATCTCTATTCCTTGGTCTTCCTTGATCCACTTTCAGAGCGTAGAATATTTTTATCAAAAAGATCTTCTCCTTAGAAAAATATTTCTATTTAGGGTCCAGCCTTAGTTAAATGAACCCAAATAGGAGAAAAACTGAATGAGAAAAATAGCTAGGCCTAGGATCTTATCTATAGTGTAGTTTAAGGATCTCAAACAGTTGGATTTGAAGACTAAATCTGGTGCAACCACGTCATAGGCTGGCTAGGAACCGTCGAATGGAAGCACAAACGCACAGGATTCAAAGAAAATTGAAAAACACGTCATCATTCGAAGTTGGACGTTTTCACGCCCATATACATAGGCGGGTCGACCTGCATGTCGACCTATAGGTCGACCTAGGCCTTTGTGGTTCGACCCTAGGGTCGACTTGGCCTTGGTCTGGGTCGACCTGACCCATATATATATATATATATATATATATATTTCATTTTCTTTTTAATCCTTGTTTCCATCGTAACTTCTTCATATTAACTCGAATTTTGACAAACTATATATGGAAATTGACCAGAAAATTACAACGGACACAATGGTGCAACTCCCGCGGCTCAATTATGACAATTTCGCAAAATTATTTTATTATTTAATTATTCGTTAATTAATTATTATAGCTTAAATTTTGGGTTGTTACAGTTATTTAAATGGTTTTATAAAGGAATGAGATTTTAAGATATACATATATAGTTCAAGTTTTGGAAATGTTTAATCTAAATGTGAATAAGTTATATTAACTAGGATATTTTATAATTATTCAAAAATAGTATTTGATTATAGTAAATTATTAAATAATCTTTATATGTAACATTTAGTTTTGCCAACTATTTTGAAGTTTTAAAATGAAAGAATTGAGTTTCCTAATGTTATTTGTATATATTTAATAATCGACTAATTTTACATAAGACTGGGAAATTAGTTATTTATTGTGAATATTAAACCATGACTGGGCTTAGATAATTATGTACTTAATTTTGGAATATATATTTCTCATTCATTTCTTAGTATTTATTTTGTTATATAAAATTATATATTCTGAATGTTTCATTACTAAGCATTGGCTTATTTATTTATTTAATTCGAGTAATCTATTTTTATATTAGTTTCCGACTTCTTATTTCTTTTCTTCTTTGTATATTGGGTTGATGACATGAATAATTCACCATTGACATTGGGTTTTGATTAAAGATTTTTATATAATATGGTGATGCCATCCTTTGTTATGATTTTGCATTTATTTTGTGAGACAAGAAATCTGAATAAATGGATTAGTGATACTGTCTGGTATGGGACTTTCGGTAACACTTTTTCGATCATTCTTTGGACTCGTTATATAGAATAAGAAAGGGCAAGTGTGATGTATGAGCACCGAATAAATAGACAAGTAACACACGGTGGTATGGAACACTGTTGTGTTATTTATTCAGTTATTCTTTGCTCGTGGATGACACTCATATAAGGGCATGTTGTGTGTGTGACTTGCTCCGGTAAGCATATATGAAGGCTAGTTGTTAGTTACATAGTTTGTATGCATTATGTGTCGTCTACCATTGTCCAACTCCCTTTATGTTTCGGGAGAGAACCAGATCAGTCAGTATCTACCTTGGCGGCCTGATCGTGGGGTCGCGGCCTAGATCCACGACACCAGTGTTGTCTATGACATTTGATGTGCATCATGAGATTGGTAGTTGGCTGCCCCTTGTGTCACATAGGACAGCAGTCAGTTACCATAGGGGCACATGTCGATAGTTGTGGTGGAAGAGGCTATGCGTTGTCGAGCATATGGTGGACCATTGTCACGATAGCGACAGATGAGAGGTAATGGTAACCGATGACTGTAAGAGTCATGTCATATGGACCACATGTGGCTTCTAGAGCAAGCAGATGTGATGTCAGTCTCCTGTCTGGTTTTAGTGTATGTGTATGTATGTGTGGGTGGTAGATAGATATATATTATGTATAGATGAGATTATACCTAAGACTGTGTCCAATATATAGTCAACCACGTATCCTTCTTAGGCATATAGCCTATTCTCTATATGTAGACAACCCACTTATTATTGATTATATTTGGGTATTATTCTAAGCTGGCTCGAATCTTTCTTATTGATTTTATTGATGTGATAATGGTATTTTATAATACGAGATTGTGAAAGATTGTGGGCATTATTTCGCTATTGCCCGACTTCACTTGAGAATATCTCCATATTGATTATTGCTGGACTTTGATGTTGATTTTAAAATGGATGATTCACCCATTTGTTATTGTTTCGATGAGATAATATTTGATGTGATTTATAGGGTGATGACATCTTTATATTAGGACTAGTGAGTGTTGCTATTTTATTATACTATTGTTTGTATGTCATTGCCATTATACTATGCATATTATACACACACACTCACACACACACACACAACCCTTGATTTTGATTTAGTCTAACCTATTTATTATTTATATAATACTCGGGTCAGTCCGAAACATTTCAGGTATGGTGACGACTTGACCAGCTTGTTTTAGTGGGTTAAGAGGAGACATATATTAGGATGATTATATAATATTTAGATGACATTGGTCCATTGTACTCTGTTTTTTTAAGACCGACATAACATATTATCTTCTTTTATATATCATTTCCCTTTTCCTCTTTATAAATGAAATTATTACCTTGTTTAGATCAGGTTATTTGAGTTAGGACATATATTTAACTATATAATAGTTTTGTACTAATTGCAACTTGTGTATATCTGTTATGGGCTGCCACAAAGATTTTGGAAAAATTGAGGATGTGATTTATAACTACAAACGCAACTAGCTCTTTCATAACGGCTGCCTTTGTGTTATTGTAAACAAATTTATGTTAACAGCAGCCACATATTTAGAAAAAAGGCACCGGCTGCATTTATATGAACTTTAACCTTTATGTAAATACATTTTCCTATGCCCACTACATTTTATATAGTAATTTGATTTCTTGTATTCTTGAATTCTAAAAAATGTTTCTTGCATACATCATTTAGCATGATCCATTTTTCATCCTCTTTATTATGTATTAGCTAATATTTTGAACTTTCTTGCATACACATTTGACCACTATGATAGTTGGCATTTCATATTTCGTTTAGATACTAGAATTAAATGGAAATTGCAATGCACAGTCAAAGTGAAGTAGGCGAGATACTAGTATCTCCAAACACAATTCAATTGGAAAGTAGTCACTTTTTGTAGAAAACAGTGAAGGATCAGGTTGAGTCGGGTTTTGAGGCGCATGGACACTTTCCTTAAAGCAATATTTACCCCACTCGCTTAGAGTTTGCTAACAAGTTGATGGCAAACTGCTGTCTTGGATACAACAAAACCCAAATCCAGAGAGTAGCAATGTTTATGGATTCACGGGAAATTTATTGTTTAAGAATTGAGAAGAGGAGAAGTTAAAAAATAAAATCAATGTTGGAGGCATATATATACTGTACAGACGGATGTTATGCGAATGTGTGGGACCACTAGAAGATAGTTATAACTGTTTGCAATTAACAGTTCAAAATTGAAGTGGAAAAAATAGGTTAAAAAAATATGACAGTTGGTACCCAGCAGTCATACCATTTCCTATGTGTTTGGAAGTGCCCCTTTCCCTTCTCCTTTAGTTATTCTAATGGATAAAACATGTGAGGTTTCATATATATGCACAAATATTAAAATAATTTTCCTGATGTGGGACTAATATATTTATTCCCATCTTTAATAATAATCTACCTCAACATTTTTGTCATGTATTCAGATATTCACCCATTTATTTAGATAGATTATACTATTATAATTCCTCTATCGTATGTCTTATTAGACATTTCCGCTTTATTTTCTTGAATATTTTGGTGTCTGCCTATGTTATACACATGGGTTGTTGTTTTGACTATAGTTTTACTCTTATTTTGGAAAGATGCCATTATATCCTATTATGTAGCTAAAACTTTAAACTTTACAGAAGACATTTCTAAGTATAAATTTGTTTTCACCATTCATAAACACCTATGTTAAGTAAGTCCAATGGAATGTCTTAAAGTTGAAATGGAAAATTGCATAAAAACAAAGCTAAACTTATTTGCTCGCAGCATTTGAATGGTTCGTCCGATTTCGATGATTTTGCCCATTTCGAAAAGCTTAAAACATAAGTAACAACTTTATTTTAAGTGTTTTGCAAAATTATATTGGTTAATGGGCTAAAATCATAGTTTTATAAGTGGGCTTGATACATTGAAAATCTTCTATAATTCTTTTATCAAATCCTCCATAATTCGAGTTTCGATCCATATTTTTGCGATATGAAAGTTGTTTTGGAAGCTAAGAAACTATTTAACAATTCACTCTTTGAAACTATTATTTAATTTAGTCGTTTTGACCATTAAAATTTGGGTAGAAAGAGTAAGTTAAATAAGAAAGTGACGTCGCTTTTACTTCTAGTGAATGCATATTTTTTTATGACTCCATGTTACTAATATTTGAATTTGGGATTAAGTACAGGTAGGTGAAGGCTATTTGGATTAATTTGGCGCATATTTACATATAAATTAAGCGAACATCCTTAATAACACAAAATAAGGTACGTTTACTTAAAAGAGTGATATATATATATATATTGTGAAATATATGTCATGTGGCAAGATTTGATTATATATATTGTTTTTAACCATGTTTTGGTCGATGTATATCTATTTTATCATATTGTGAATTTTCAAAACGCTCTCCATACAAAGGAGAATTTGCGAAAATTTTCCTAAAGTTCTACATTTGGAAAAATTTCATGAAATTTTTATCGTATGTGAAAAATAGAAAGTCATGAATTGAATCTATTTAAATTGTAGCATATGATAAGTGATATAGAATAGGAGCCATATAGAAGATTGAATAATTGAATTTGTTAGGAGTTAGTAGATATGAAGAAAGTCAGGGTGTGAGTTGTTTGACGTCTCCCTATAAGAAATTGTGAGGATGCAATTTCTATAAGGGGTAGTCTGTAACAACCCTATTTTCTACATCGTATAAATAAATAAAATTTAATTAAACTAGAAGCATTCGAATTCAATTTATAATAATTAATAATTTTGAAAATAAGATTTATTTAATTAAATTCCATTTAATCAAAAAAAGTTGTGGTAATAAATCGAATTAACCTAATAAATACTTTTCAAATAATATATTAAAAGTGAATAAACTATTTTAATTGGATATAAAATACATTTAAATTGTAAATAATTGTCACATGATTAAAATAGTGAAAAAATAAAAAATAAAAATAAAAATAAGCGGATCGAATTGAATAAAATTGTCAAATTATCGAAATATAGATTGTAGAATGAAGTGCAACTTAAATTGTATTAGATTGGAATAAATTGGTAAGCAAATTAAAAGGATTCTTTCAAAGGGAATACACATGCATATATATATATATATATTAAAGTGCCTAAGTTCATGTCTAATTCTTCCTTTCTCTACATTTGGCAAACCTGAACCCTATTCTAGGAGCTGAACCCTAATTTTCCCTGAGACAACCAAAAATCGTGACCTCATTACAAAGAAAAATAATCAAACGAGGTGATGTGAGCTGGGGCAGCATCGACGACAACAGAGGGAGAAACCATAAAGAAGGTATTGCGACTTGGATCGTGTGCACGTTTGCAGCATGGGGGCATCGCAAGGTGCGATCGTGAGTGGCAATTGGAGGAAGGTTGTCGTGACTTCAGAAGGATTGGTGCATGCATTCGTGCTGAGGGTGGTTGTTGTGTGGATGAGGCAGGTTTCACTGAGCAGCGGAAACTTCTTTCTCTCCATCTCTACAGCGAAGGGGCCGTCATGCTCTTATCTCAACTTTGATCTGGTAACTCGAGCATCATATTAGTGAGTTGAACCTTACAACTATGTTTATTTTCTTTGCAAGTTATATATATTTATCCGATTATGAGAGTATGCATATGTATTAATGTGTGTGTGTGTGTGTGTTTATGACCATATACACCTACTATTTATTTTCTTTATGCCTCTTTCGATCGAACTTGTTTTTGAATTGCCTTCTTTTTGTATTTTTATGATTTGCTTCACCTAGTCACATCTCTAATTTAATTTGTTGGTTGATATATCTGACATGAGATTGATTACAAAATATGGATTTGTCTGTATATATATGTATATATTTATATAAAAATATAAAAGTTGTTTAATCTGCTATATTTTGCTATTTTTCTTCTCTTGTTATACACAGGAACCTAAATCGTATGTGTATAAATTAATAACAAATATAATTATATTACTCAAGTAGTTTAATTATGTTATTTAAATGGTTTTATAAAAGTATTGGATTTTAAGATATAAATTGAAAATTGGTTCCTTTTATTGCGTTAAGATAAACTAAAAGTTACAATGTACAACAAACCATAGCCCAAGCAAACAAGTCTACAAATCTATTGTTCGTGCCAAAAATGGTCACAAACACCCAACAAAGTTTGCGTAAAGAAATAAATGAAGAATATTAAATGTAAATAGAGTGAATATAGCAATAAAGCAATAAGAAATAAGCAAACAATAGAGACACAACGAGTCATAGTGGTTCGGCGTTTATTTCCCACATCCACTTTAAAGAGATAGCTTTATTAATCACTTTGTAAACTGAGTACAATAGGGATCGGATGAAAATTCATAGTTATAATAGAGTACAAAGTAACAAGCAGCATAAAAAATTCCGAAAATGAACAATCAAGCCTATATTTATAGAGGAAGATAGTGAAATATATCCCTGAAGATTCGGCGGATGGATCTCCAAAACTGCCCATAGGAGGGATCGCATGGATTAAATCCCAAAAATTAGGGATTGGGGCCGATCCCTATTTTAGAGGAGTTTGGGGGTGCGATCCCTATAGGTGCTTCTCTGTGTTGTATTATGCTTAGCCGCCAAGTTTCATGTAAATTGGATTAATAGAACTTGAGTGATTGGTCAATCTTTATTGCAACATGTGATGTTGGATGATTTAGACCGATCCCTCTAGAGGGAAGAGGGCCAATCCCTCTTACTGCTTCATCTTGGGGTGAGATCATTAGAGTTGACTCCCTAGAGTCCCCTCTTCTTGTTCCCAAACTTTCAACTGTATTGGACTTCTAGATATTAAGATATCGATCGTTTTTCGTTGAGTTGCATTTGCTTAGCTGAAGTAATATGATCCATGTGGTATGATCCCTTCTATACGATCCCTTCTATACGATCCCTTTTGTACGATCCCTTTCTTAGGTGAAGTAATTTGCCCATAACTTGAGCATAAAAACTCCAAATGACTGGAGATTTGAAATGTAGCCTCGTGGGGCCTTTCTTGTCACTCTATATCGATCTCACCCAAATTGGGACCAATATTGAGGATATGTATCGATCCCCTAGGGGAAGGGATATGCACCGATCCCCTGTCCAAAGGTGGTACTAATTCATACTTAAAATATTACGGAGTCTATCTTTTGGTCTCGGTTGATCATCACTTCAAATCATTGCCTGCACTTGATTTCAGGACCTCACAGTCACCGCTTTGGGCTACTGGCCTTAATGACAGTCGAGTCTAACTTGTCCAATCAGTTCGTATATAGCCGGGTTAAAATTCCGGATAACACTTGCCCCCCAAAGTACGTTTTGTGTCGAACATAACGTGCTTTGAATTCAAAGCAAGTTAGAGTCGCCAAAAAGAAATCCAACCAGCTTTCTGAATAGTCGCTATCCTTCTGTTGAATTATTTTCCCAAAGTGTCGTATCTCTCTTTGATCGTCATGATGCTTGGTCTATTTCCAAATCAGTTGCTTTCTATGTCCAATTCTACGGGGCTAATAAGCTTTGGCTATCTGTTTCAGTTTCGTTTTTGAAAGCTTCTGATCGTAATTCAATTTCTGTCGATTTCAAATATTGAATTTTTAGAGTATACACGTGCATGTTCAGGTACATTTCCTTGCTGTTGGCTCCCGGATGTGTTTGTACACTCGTGGGTCGTTGCTAATTCCTAATAGTTTAATTGCAATTGGATTGCAATTCCTTGTTTATTTTTTTTAAAATGAAATAAGGGTCATAATAAGTCACTCGATGAGAAGGGACTTCAAGTTCTATAGGAATAACAGCCTTAGAGCCATAAGCAAGTGCGAATGGAGTATGGCTAGTCACGGACTTGTGGGTGGTTTTGTATTCCCACAATGCCGATGGGAGTTCGTCTACCCACTTGCCTCTAGCCTTTTCCAAATGCATTTTTAGAATGGACTTTATGATTTTGTTAACAGCTTTGACTTGTCCATTAGCTTGAAGATGAGCAAATGCCATGAATCTTTTCTCAATATGATGCCGGCGGTAGAAGTCTTTCTATTCAGCACTGTCGAATTGGGTACCGCTATCAGTTACGATTGTTTGGTGAAGACCATAATGATATGTTATGTTTCAGACAATAAGGTTTATTACTTTTTTCGTTGTGATCGCAACTAAAGGTTCGGCTTCAGCCCATTTGGTGAAGTAATCTACTGTTACGATGGCGTATTTCGCACCACCTTTAGAAATCAACAAGCAGCTGATGATGACAGTACCCCAAGTGGCAAATGGCTATGGACTGACTATTTGATTAATTTCCCCCAGCGGGGGTTTTGGAATTTTTGCAAACATCTAGCACTTATCGCATCATTCTAACGTAATCAGTTGCACCTCGATTGATAGTTAGCCAGTAATACCCATAGCGGAGTATTTTCTTTGTTAGGGTTCCCCCCCATGTGATCGCCACATTTTCCTTCACTGACTTCTCTCAATACTTGTTTAATTTTATCATGAGCGATACACCAAAGCAGGGGAACGGAGAAACCCTTTTTATACATGAATCTTTCTTGGATGATGAAGCATGAAGCTTTGAGGAGGATCTGTTATTTTTCATTCCTCCATCCGGGTAGGATCCCTTGTTGCAGATAACCTTTGATAGGAGTCATCCACGACTCCCTTTCTGGCTCCGTCTATAGAACCCAATCAATTTCCATTTGGTCGATGGTCGGAGCATTAATTACTTCAACAGGGACCAAGCCAATTTTCTACGCATCTCCAGAACTGGCCAGCTTGGCCAGTGGCTTGGCCTTTTCATTTTGTTCTCTGAGGATGTGTGCAATGGTGTAATGCTCGAAGTCGGCTAGTAGCTCTTGGACCCGGCTGAGATAAGGAGTAAGTTGCTGCCCCCTAGCTTGGTAATTTTCCATGACTTGGCATACTACTAACTAGGAATCACAAAAGATTTTTAAAGTTTTCACTCCTAATTCTTTGGCAAGCTTGAGCCCGACGATCAAGGCTTCATACTCAACTTTGTTATTTGTTGCAAGGAAGTTGAATTTCAAGGCATAACAGTTTGATCGTTCCTTGGGAGTCATTAACATACCTCTAGCACCAGAACAACGATCATTGGATGCTCCATCCATGTACGTTTTTCATTGGTTGGTTGGTTCTCCACTGCTCTCTGAAGAGTCCTCTGGTGCAGTGAATTCAGCTATGAAATCTTCCAATGTCTGTCCCTAGATAGCTCTCCGAGGGAGATAAGTGATATCAAATTAGCTTACCTTGATATTCCATATGAGCAACCTTCCAGACGTCTTAGGTTGTTGTAGGACCTATTGTAATGGCTAGTCGGTGTAGAAGTTGATGGGGTGAGCCTAGAAGTAAGGGCGAACCTTTCATGATGCAATCAACTGGCAGTACGCGAGCTTATCCAGCTTCGAGTAGTCTCTCTCAGCACTTGTCGATCGCTTACTAACATAATATACTAACCTTTGGATTCGATTCTCTTCGCATAACAGTGCGACACTTATGGCGTGTACCGACACCGCTAAATAGATGTATAAGTCTTCAGTGGCTTGGATAGGATGGGAGGTCTCTTAAAGTGTTCTACCAGAGCTTGAAATGCATCTATGTAATCCTGCATCCATCCAAAGTTCCTCTTCCCTTTCATGATCGAGTCAAAGAAAGGAATACACTTGTCGGTGGCCTTGGAGAAAAATCCGGTTACTGTGGCAACCTTCCCATTTAGCCTTTGTACCCGCTGAATTGTTTTCGATGCTCGGATGTTCTGAATTGCTTGAATCATCTCGGGATTGGCTTCGATTTCACGAGAGTTGACAATGAAAGCTCGAAATTTCCTTGATGTAATGCTGAAAGAACATTTCAAGGGATTGAGTTTCATTCCATATTTCCGAAAAACACTAAACATCTCCATTAAGACATCGATGTGGTCGTTTGATCGTCATGACTTCATCATCATATCATCCACATATACTTCCACCGATCACCCAATCTGGTCTTTAAACATCCAGTGACCAGTCTCTGATAAGTAGCTCCAGCGTTCTTTTGTCCAAACAGCATCATAACATAGCAATATAGCCCTAGATCGGTAATGAAGCTGGTATGCTCCTAGTCGGGGACGTGCATCGGGATTTGGTTATATCCAGAATACGCGTCCATGAATGAAAGAATGTCCAGCGGTTGAGTCTACCAGCTGGTCAATCTTTGGAAGTGGAAAGTAGTCCTTTGGGTTCTCCTTGTTTAGTCTTACAATCAACACATGTTACCACTTTCCATTTGCTTTTCTCACAAGTATAGGATTGAATACCCATTTCAGGTAGAGGGCGTCGTGGATAAGCCCATTGCTTTTGAGTTTATCCACCTCCTCTTTTAGTGTAGTAGATCTCTCCTGATCCATGATATGTCATTTTTGTTTGTCCGAGACATGCCGTATATGGCTGCGTACTTGAACTAGCATATGGCCTCAAATCGGTTGTCTACCACTTCAGACTTTAGTAAATTAGCATATCTGTACTCATTCAGATTGTAACACGTGTCCTGAACAAACTTGAATATGAACATTGGATTCCTATATGCTGATAGCCGATCCTTGAGTTCAAACGTAACTGTTTCATGTAATAATCAACGTGAAATCCGGTTAGGATGGTCAATGATGATGGTCAGTCCGGTCGAATTTTAGAGTCTTGTCATAAGCTATTGAGTCTGATAGTGATGGGTTCTAGACGTTTTTAGTGATTATCTACAATGGTTGAAGATCGGGCTTAAAGGAGTGTTGAATCAAACACCAAGTAGAGTTTAATCTTGTGTTGCATGTGGACACATAGCTAGCTTTTGCTTTCAGTTTGAATTTGCTTGTATATTCGAGTAATGTGCTTTCCATTCAATGTACTCATGATCCGTTACTCGTCATTTGGATTGGAGTGATGGTCAGTTGCCCATGAGCTTGGGCATCGATTCGATGATTGTATTTCTAGGCATCCTTTCGATCGTAGTCTTGAGTCGTTGTAAACACTAGGTATGAGTCATAGTATTGAGCTATCGCAGTCAGTTTTTTGGATGATAACACTTCTACTCCCGGTCTTGGGTTGATAAATGTACTACATGGATGGTTTAGTCTTGTCCTACTCATGTTTATACTCCTACCTAAGCTCTAGAGACTTAGAGTTGATCGATGAATGGTCGGTTAAGATTCATCTTGATTCTCGCTCGTACCCCCCAAGTCAGGGGAAAATGTCGATAAGTGGACGGGCATGTCACATCTGTTTTGGTTTTACACTCTTTCCCATCAAATCGTGGGATCAAATTAGTTGATGAAAGGATGAGTCGCACCTATTCTGAATTGTATTCTGGCTTTTCCTTTCGGGGGGAAGATTTCAATGCCCCATCGGATTTCGGGCATGAGTTGGGTACTGGACGGTCAATCACATCCACTTTTTTCACAAATGTCGCCATTCTCTAGGCAAGGACCAAAGAATGGATAGTTAAGTCACATCCAATATGTGATTGTTTCTCCCCTTGTCAAACCAAGGGCAAGGATCAGTGTGATAGACGGTTAAGTCACATCCATTTCGAAGTGCTCTTCTAGTCAAATCATGGTCAGAGCTAGCGAATGAACGGTCTTGTCGCATTTATTCAAAGCTGGACGGTCAATTGCATTTATTTTGATTTATTTTCTCCTATCAGACCAAGGAATAGAATTAGCTCCAGAGCGAGCGATCGGGTTATGCTCATCTGGAATTATACTCCTCCTAACGGATCAAAGGAGGGTGATGGAGCACAAATGGTCAAGTTACACTCATTTGTGGTTTATTCACCAATCCATGCTCTGGTGACCAGATTTATGCGATGGACATTTGGGTCACGTCCATTTGTGGCTGGTGTAGATCGATATTGACCCCCGATCCGAAGGTATGATATAGTTGGTCACCCGTAACTTTAGATTTCATTCTGATTGGTTTTGTATTAAGGCCTCCCTACAGTCATTTCCTTGAGTCGTAAAGAATAAACATGCTGGAGCGATAGTGAGCTATCGTATTCGGCTTACAGTAGCTTGTACTCCTGCCTCCAGTCTTGGGTTAGCGGTGTTAGTTTGTGGATGGTCGAATTCCATCCGTAGTGAGTTTATACTCCTCCCGTCGAGTTCAGGTCAAAGTTTATTGAATAGTGAGTGATCGAATAGCACTCATCTATTTGTTCGTACTCATATCCGCACTCTGGGGATAAGGGTTTGTTGGTGGGTGGTCGAATTGCAACCAATTTGTGTTTATACTTCAGTCCGCACTTTGGAGACATAGAGTTATTCCGAAAAATGGTAAAACCACATTTTCCTTAGTCATTTATTCTACAGTTAGGGGCAGAATTCGAAGAGTGGTCGATCATATCACATTCACTCTTACTTGGAGTTCTTCACGTCGAATTGTGGAAAGGAGCTTATTAACGGATGGTCAAGTCATATATGTTCTATGTTTTATATTCAGCCTGTCGCTTTATAGGGGAGAGTTAACGGATGAAAGGTAGAACCATGTCCATTTTCTACCTATACTCTTATCCATGCTTTGGAGACTAGAGTTTGCTGATGGGCGGTCAGTCGCAACCATTTGGTTTTTATACTCCAATTTGCACTGGGGGACCAGAGTTATTTGTTGGATGGTCAAACCACATCCATGTCTTGGTTTGGATTTGGGCTTGTTGATGTCCGACCAAGGCTTGAATAGTTCACCCTACTTCAAGCACGAGAAAGGTCGTGGATGGACGTATCACATCCTACTTGGGTTGGACGGTCGAACCATGTCCAATTTAGGGTTGGGCTCTCAAACTGCCCCTACATCCGGGGATGGAGTCGATGCGTGGACGGTCGTACCATGTCCACTTCTACTTGGATCCTATTTCTGTCGAGCCTTGGGAGTAATATGGGTGTTCTGGAGAACTTTGAGCTCAAGTAGGGGAGCGGATGGTCAGACTGGAACCACTTTGAGTTGTGTCTTTGCCCCAAGTCAAGTGCAAGAGTTGGAGAGCAGACGGTCGAACTGCGTCTAATTTTTTTCTATGTTTATACTCCGGTTCGTGTTGGGAGATCAGAGTTATTCGGTAGATGGTCAGTCACGCCCGTTTGATGTTTATTCTCTAATCCACGCTCTAGGGACCAAAGTTGGTCGATGAACGGTCGAACCACATCCATCTTTTTGGGTTTATACTCTGGTCCACGCTCCGGGGACCATATTTTTTATGATGGGTGGTCAGTCACACCCGTTTTTGATTTGTACTCCACCTGTTAGGTCAAGGTAAGAGTTTTCAAATGAACAGTAGAGTCATGTTCATTTTTGGGAAGGAATTTTGCACCCAGTGTCCAGGACAAAAGTTGGTGATTGGACGGTTGATTCACGTCCAGTTTGTATTTGATTATGACCTTGTCTGGCTCTGAGTAAGGCATAGATGTTCTATTAGAATTGAAGCACAGAGTAGGAAGAGGATGGTCGAGTCACACCCACTTTCTATTTTGAGTCCTTGCCCCCAAGTCAGGGGCATGTGGTAGCTAGTGAACGGTTGAATCACGCTTATCTTAATGATCCTCCAAAGGTCTGATCATGGTACGTTGAGGTTAGTTGGCGCCCAACTCTAAGTACTTGGTCACCTAAGTTGTTTGGAAGTAGTTTAGTTCAAGATGGTCGTAGTTCACAACATAATTGAAATTGAAATAAATCTTATTGATATGTGAAGCAGCGTCGTATGCTCACTATTCCACTTCTCCCTAGCCCTTCTCAACTGTAAGTCGACCGTAGGTGGTCCAATTGATAATCGGATTCTTTATTGATATGGGTCGGATGTTCCCTACCAGCCATTCTACGAGGCTTGCACATATTGTTGAAACTTTCCTTTCCGGATCAGCTTTCTGATCACATCTCAGAGGTGTCTGCAATCTTTGATGTTATGACCATATGTATCCTGAAATATATAATATTTCTTTGATTTCCTCTAGGTTTTGGTGGACTCTCTCGAGGATATTTTGCAGTACTGCTTCAATTCATGATTCTCCAAGTAGGTGTTTTTGATTGAATCGTTCAAAGGAGTATATGAGTCGAATTTTGGGATTCTGGGTCATCTCCTGGAATCTAAGTCCTCATCTAAGGCCTCAATGTTGCCCTCGCTTTGAATTCCTTCAACCAACGGGCCTGCATTGTTTTTTCTCCTAGTCTACTCCACCTCCTACTTGCTTAGGTTATGGTTCTTTGTAATAGAAATGATGCAAGGTCGTAGGAAGCTCTCCATCTTACCAGTCGCCAAAGTCTGTCTCAGGGTCGATTCCCCTTATCAACGCCATCAGTATGATATTCTCGTTGGAACTGCTCACTTTAGTGATAACGACATTGAATCTCAATAGGAAGTCTTTTTAGCGGCTCGTCTGGCGCTTGGAACAAATTGGATAATGACGCACATCCTTGGTGTGAGTCGCATGCATCCTGAATTGTTCGACAAACTTTTGATTCGGTTGATCGGATGAGGAGATGGACCTGGGTGGTAACTGTGTAAACCGCATGATCGTTATTCCTTCGAGGAATATGGAAAAACATCCGCATTTGATGGAATCCGTTGGTCTCGTGTGATCCATATGCCACTCGTACTTCACGAGATGTTGTCATGGGTCTATATTCATAGAATACATTGGTATGGTTGGCACATTGAATCTCCTTGGACATTCTACATGTTAAACGGCTTCGATGAATAGATTTCGACTGGGGGAGATGCTACAATCGTTGTCAGTCTGGTCTGTTTTCAAGTTACAGCTGCTTGTGAATATTGTATGCATGATTGTCCAACGTTCGATGGTTGAGAACGCCGATCTAATGCCGAATTTGTTAGGATGAGCTTGTGTATCGGTGATGATTCGCAAACTTCATCCAAATGGGGTGTGATCCATATAAGGCGGTAAGAAAGGCCTCTTGAGGTTGCACACAAAGTTTCAAGTCATTTGGAGTCCGTATGCCCGAGTTATGACCAAAACAAAATGGACCGGTATTGATGGATTGGTGATAATTTACTTTGATTCCGACCCGAGAAAATTTGCTATTTGTTTAGAGTCGGACCCTAGTTTGTTTGGAGAAAATCTTGGTTTTACCCGAGTTTGACCTTGGGCCAAAACCTGGTAACCGATCCCAATTCGTGTCAATCAACTAGGTTCTCCAGCCTTTGAGAGTGTCGTTTGGGTAGAAGTTCCTTATCCATTCTTTGGCTGCAATTCAGCAGTTGCTGCTTGATCCCCTATGCCCCAATTAATCATAGTACGTAAGGGAAATGGATAGAATGCACTGTCTTTAAGTTGAGTTCCTAATCTAGAATACAGGGGCACTGCATTGCAACAAGGTTTCGGGTGCATGGATCCAAAAAGAAATTTAGTGCTTTTTTGATATTTTGTTTGAATGAAACGATCCCTTTCTTCTTCACATTTTATTTGGCCGCCATTCCCTTGTGACCGATTGGTATCGGCTTAGGGATCGGCCATTGAACGGGTATAGGGATCGGTTGTGTAAGCGGAGGTTTCTGAGTGAACATGGAATAGATGGATCGGTCATTCATGGGATCAGTGTTGATAGGTGTAGAGGGAAAGGTCATTTTGGTTTTTCAGTCATTTTGGCTTCGAGAGAGGGATCGGCCATTTTGGCTTCGAGAGAGGGATTTTCCATTTTTGCAATGAGAGAGGGATCGGCCATTTTGGCTTTGAGAGAGGGATCGGCCATTTTGGCTTTGATAGAGGGATCGGCCATTTTGGCTTCGCTAATTTGAGTGCAAACTTCAGCATCCGATCCCAAGAACTTGCATAGATAAATGAATCCAATTCCTTTCAAATAGACATGAACACATTAACAACTCTAAACAAGAACACTAGCGTCATAATTTTCTTTAACTCCATGTGAAATTGATTTTATTCTTCTAACCATGGCTATCAGCTTCCTTTAGATTTCCTACAAATATGAGTAGAATAGGAAATTTTTCGGTAGAAAACTTGATCTATCTCGCGAATATGGGAATCCACGAGTAGAGGATGAGATCCAATCAAGCTAAGAATTCAATTCTCAGTGAACGCACCAAAATGTTTTCGCCAAAAATGGTCAAAAACACCTAATATAGTTTTTGTAGAGAAATAAATAAAGAATATTAAATGTAAACAGAGTGAATGTAGCAATAAAGCAATAAGACATAAGAGAATAACAGAGACACAATGATTTATAGTGGTTCGGCGTTGATTGACTACGTCCACTTTGAATAGATAGCTTTATTAATCACCTTGTAAACTAAGTCCAATAGGGATCATATGAAAATCCTTAGCTACAATAGAGTACAAAGTAACAAGCAGCGTACAAAATCCTGAAAATGAACGATCAAGCCTGTATTTATAGAGGAAGATGACGAAATATCTCCCTAAAAATTTGGCGGAAGGATCTCCAAAACCATATGAGCCCACAGAAGGGATCGCATGGCCCAAATCCCAAGAAATAGGGATCAGGGACGAACCCTATTTTGGAGGAGTTTGGAGGTGCAATCCCTATGGGAGCTTCCCCATGATGTATTATGCTTAGCCTCCAAGTTTCATGTCGATTGGATTAGTAGAACTTGAGTTTTGGGGGGTTGATCAATCTTTGTTGCAACATGTTATGTTGGCTGATTTAGGCCGTTCTCTCTAGATGGAAGAGGGTCAATACTTCTTACTTCTTCATCTTGGGGTAAGATCCTTAGGGTGGACTCCCTAAGGTCCCCTTTTCTTGTTCTCAAAGCTTCAAGTGTATTGGACTTATGGATTTTGGGATATCGATCGTTTTCCATTGAGTTGCACGTGCTTAGCAGAAGTAATCTGATCCCTTTTGTATGATCTCTTTTATATGATCCCTTCTATATGATCCCTTTTGTATGATCTCTTTTATACGATCCCTTCTATACGATCCCTTTTGTACGATCTCTTTTATATGATCCTTTCTATATAATCCCTTTTGTACGATCCCTTTCTTAGGTGAAGTAATTTGCCCATAACTTGAGCATACAAACTCTAAATGACTTGAGATTTGAAATGTAGCCTCATGGGCCTTCGTTGTCACTCCATATTGACATCATCTAGTTTGAGACAAAAATTGATGATATGTATTGATCCCATAGGGGAAGGGATAGGCATCGATCCCCTGCCTAGAGGAGGTACTAATCCGTACTTAGAATATTCTAGAGAGTCTATCTCTTGGTCTTGGTTGATTATCACTTCATATCATTTTCTGCACTTGATTTCTGGACCTCACAATCATCGCTCTAGGCTACTAGACTTGATGATAGTCGAGTCTAACTTGTCTGGTCAGTTCGGATATAGCCGGGTCAAAATGCCTCATAACATTTACTTAAACAAATAAATAAATACGACTGAAGACATAAAATTTAAAGTCTTCGATTTGCTGCACAAGATATCCAGCACTTCTATACTTGAAAACCTTTGGCCCAGGTTTAATGAACAATATTATACAGATCGCCAACCCACTCAACTTTAGCCCACTAAATAATATAAACGTTTTTGGGCCATATGTTCTTCTTACATATTAACGTCGGAACGGGGTTGTATGCATGAACGCCTAACGTGATTCCTGGAATATGGAAGACAGTTATGATAACCGAAATCCTCCAATTCTATCCCTCACTTGAGGACCATCTTCTTCATCTCTTATCATGTGACTATATCAGATTGGTGAATCCCCACTACGCTCGAATGTTGATGATCTAATTTTCAAAAAGGGTACGAAAACCCTGATCCTACCTTCGAGATACCGCTTGAAATTCGCCACTTTTAATAGTTAGTGATAACTTTATTATCTTCTCAAAAGTTACGCAAGCCATCTGGAAGAAAACCACACCACCAAACACATAACCACTGCATTTCTCAATGGCAGTCGTCATTATGAAATTAGCCCATTCTAATTTTAGGGTTTAAACTCCATGAGTGAACACCAATAATCTGAAGGTAGATGAGGTTACTTTCAGATCTACCCTTTGTTCATCTCAGGTGTGTGAATCCTAAATGTACCCAGAAGTGAAGCTTCGAAAATTCGAATTGGCTTCTGAAGTGAAAACATCGACATCACCCAAAAAGCATAGGGATATGAAATTGAATTGATTTAATACCAGATCCCAATTCAAATAACAATTGCCTATATCCTAAGAAATATACTTTATACATTAGGCACTAAAAGGTTAAACTATTTTATGCCTTTTAGTAACATACATGAGAATTTACTCATAATTGAAGTAATGGATTGTCGAATTGGCCTTTGATTTGTCAATAACTAGCACGATTTCACCAACGTACGATGACACAAAGGGATTTATAAATAAATGAAATTTGAATTCTAGATCCCAAATTCACTAAGAATCAGTAACTCGTAAACTCCAAAACAAACATTAGGCACTAAAAAATTGAAATCATTGTGCCAACTAACATAATTAACATGTCCAAAAATACATAGCTTTGAAACTCAAAGTGCTGGAATTGCCGGTATCCAAAATTTCCAAATCCAAAAAACGATAATAAATTGAGGGTCTTACCAAAATTCATTTCAGATCCAAAGTTAGATCGGCAATTGAATTGTGAGGTCCCCAAATCGAAGTCGAAATTGCAGAGATAGAAATAAATCGACATTAGGAAATAAGATTTAAGACGTGATTTCGCCTTTGATGCATCCTATCTAAATCTCTGTATGGATTTGGTTGGAACAGCATTGGATTTAAAACATGAAACACGATTTTAGACATATGAAGAATCACCTGGTAGTTTCTCTCCTTATGGGAGAGAAACTTTTTTTATAGTTTAAGTTTTAGAAATGTTTAATTAATTATGAATAAGTTAAATTAATTGGGAAATTTTATAATTATTTAAAAATAGTGTTTGATTATAGTAAATTATGAAATGGTCTTTATAAGTAATATTTAATTGTATCAACTATTTTGAAGTTTTAAAAAGAAAGAACCGAGTTTCCTAATGTTATTTGTAAATATTTAATAATCGACTAATTTAACATATGACTAGGAAATTAGTTATTTATTGTGAATATTAAACCATGACCGGGTTTAGATAATTAGTTACTTAATTTCAGAATATATATTTATCATTCGTTTCTTTGTATTTATTTTGTTATATAAAATTATATATTTTGAATGTTTCATTATTAAGTATTGGATCATTTATATTTATTTGAATAATCTATTTTTATATTAGTTTCTAACTTCTGATTTCTTATCTTCTTTATATATTGGTTTTGATGGTATGAATGATTCACTACTAACATTGTTTTTTAATTAATGATTTTGATATGATATAGTGATGACATCCCTTGTTATGATTTTGCATTTATTCTGTGTGACGATAAATCTGAATAAGCAGATTAGTGATATCGTCTGGTATGGGACTTTCGACAATACTTTTTCGGTTATTCTTTGAACTTTTAAGGAAGGGCGAGAGTGATGTATGAAACTGAATAAATGGACTAGTTACACGTGGTGGTATAGGACACCATTGTATTATTTATTCAGTTATTATTTGCTCGTGGATGACACTCATACGGGGGTACGTTTTGTGTGTGACTCACTGTGGTGAGAATGTATGGAGGCTACTTGTTAGCCACATAGTTTGTGTACATTATGTAATTGTCTACCTTTGTCCATCTCCCTTTATGTTTTGGGAGTGAACCAGATTGGCCAGTATCCACCCTGGCGGCATGATCGTGGGGCCACGCCCCAAATCCACGACACCATTATTGTTTAGGATATTTGATGAACATCAGGAGATTGGTATTTGGTTGCTTCTTGTGTCGCATATGCCAGTAGTCAGTTTCCATAGGGGCATATGTCGATAGACATGGCTGAAGAGGCTATGCATTGTCGAGTCTATGATGGGTCATTGTCATGATACCAAGAGAGCGGGGTAATGGTAACCGATGACTGCAGGAGTCATGCCATATGGACCACATGTGGTTCCTGGAGAAGCAGATACATAGTCAGTCTCTCGTCTAGTTTTGGTGTATGTGTATGTACGTGTGGGTGGTAGATTGACGTACATTATGTATAGATGAGATTATACCTGAGACTGTGTCTAGAGCATAGTCAACCCCCGTATACATCTTAGGTTGACGACCTACTCTTTATAGGCGGACGGCTTACTTATTATTGATTATATTTGGAAATTGTTTCGAGTTGGCTCAAATCTTTCTTATTGATTTGATAATGGTATTTTATAATATGGGATTGAGAAAGATTGTGAACATTGTTTCGCTATTGCTTGACTTCACTTGAGAGTATCTCCTTATCGACTATTTCTAGACTTTGATGATGATTTTTAATATGGATGATTCACCCATTTGTATTGTTTCGATGAGATAATATTTGATGTGATTTATATGGATGATGACATCTTTATATTGGGTTTTGTCGGTGTTGCTATTTTATTATACTATTGTTTGTATGGCATCACCATTATACTAAGCATATTTTATTTCTATGTATATATGTACAACCCTTAATTTAGATATATTATGTCCCTCTTATTATTTATATAATATTCATGTCAGTTCGAGACATTTCAGGTACAGGGACGACTTGACCAGCTTGTTTTAGTGCGCTTAGAGGAGACATATATTAGATGATTATATGATATTTAGATGACATTGGTTCATTGTATATTTTGATAGTGAGATGTATATTAATTATTTCTTATAATACATTGAGATAGTTGACATTTGTGATTAGTTGCACCCTTATTGTATTATTATATTATGTATATTATATGTTATCGCTGCGACTGACTTTGTATACATTGTAATTCATTGTATATTATGTATTGTTCTTCTTGAAGGCACACGTGTTTACTACTTTGTACTGATACTAAGTACGTCTAGATATATTATTTATTTGTTATTTTAATACATACCAGTGTTAGTCTAAGGAAATATTAACATGTATACCCCATATAGCCTTATTTTCTGTATTATCTAACAATATTACTTTGTAATACTCTTGGATAGTATTACACAACCACTTAATATTTTCAATTCCCGAAGTAGGTTCTTCGTATTATGACCCGCACCCCATGGAGATGTCTCAGATTAGTCCGATTATTCATAGGAATTGGTAGCTAGATTAACTGAGCAGATTTACCTTACAGAATTGGGACTTACCTCGCGTCACCCGTGGTTACTTATAAAAGGTGATGTTTCACATTAGCTCCAAAGTCACACTACTGGTAGTTAGATTAGCTGGGTGGACTTCTATGTTCTTTTTACTGACCTCGCATCCTTATAACTTAGTCATATTTCATAACGCTCTCTAAGTGTATAATTACACATCTCACCAAATTCATTAATTATATCTTATAAGAAATCCTTCTAATTTTTCATAACTAATTACTTTCATAAAGGAGATTTAGATGACAATTATTAACCTAATTAAGTACGCAATTGATATGTTACAATTATACATTATTTATGCCAGTTTATATACATATAAGTACGTATTTATTAGGTGTGCGGGGATTACACCCTAAACTAACGTTCAAATGTCAAATCTTCAAATATTATACAAGACTCATTGCCACACTAGCATTGATAGCATTTTTACCATAAATTCAATATTCCAAAATCAAGTCAATAGACTTGTACTTAGAATCCAATTCCAACTTATTTTATATTAAAACAATGGAATAAAACAATAATAATGGAAACTTACAATTTAATAGGTTTTATGCTCTATTCAATTCCTTCTTACATAAAATTAGATAAGGGAAATTTATTTAATTTGTAGAAATAGACAGTGTAAACTACAAGTAAGAATTCGGGTCTTACACATCATTTCTAAATCAAATCTCTTTATCATATCCAAAGAAAAGAAATAAGAAGTGAAATAGAAGGTAAACACATATATAGGAAAATACACTGAAACTCCATTACTTTAATACAAAATAATTAAGATTCCAACGTAAGAATTGACATTTTGAATATCCAAAACTATCGAAGGCATATATCAAATCTCGAAGGGATTTTCATTGGGTTGTTTTTGTAATCCAAAACTCTCGAAGGCGTATATCAAATCCAAACTATACTATTCAATTACTAAAATAGAAAAACTAAGATTTCCACTCACAAAGGTCCTTTGCTTTGTCTTCTCTTGGATTTGACATGCCTTCAATGAAACCTTTCTGATATCTTCTTTTTGATATATACAGCAAGGGATTTCTATATATGTTAGGTTCAAAAAATAGAGGTTTGGAGGTGAAGAGTTTGAGAAAGTAAACAATAAACAAAGATCGATATATATGATTTCTTATTTGAAACCCCAATAGAGTTTTCTGAATCTACGAAGAGACGAACTGATAGAGCTTTGCTAATATTCCTAAAATACTGTGTGAATAAAAGTGATGGGGCTAGGCTCTTATTTATAGTAGTTGAAGCGCACCAAAACCGTTATATGAAGGTCGATTAAAAATAATAAAATCTAGTATGTTAAAATAGCCAGAAACCATAGCCGCCATCAATAGGTAGCGGTCGACCATCACCTTCCCACCGGTCGACCGCTAGCAGTCGACCAATTGTGGGTAAAGGGTCGACCGCTTCAGGGAATATTTTGATTTCCGTTGATTTGTTTTTATTTAATTCATTAATTATAGTTTAACGTTAACGTTAATCTTAACGATTACTTAAACCCCAATTATAATTACCATTAAATTTTGAATTTTAAATTTGGGAATTAAATATTTATTTGAATTTGAATTCTATTTAAATTATCTTAAACCTGAAAACTTCAAACGCCCATAACTTCTTCGTTTGAGCTCCATTTTCAACATATTATACTTGAAAATTTATTATAATTTCGCCACAAATGCAATGACATAACTTTCGAGGTCAAATTTCAACTTTTGCAAATTCCTATTTTTACCCCTATTTTATTTAAACCAATTTATATAATTTATTTATTTATAGTTGATTTTACAGGATGTTACATTCTGCCCCCTTAAAAGGATTTCGTCCTCAAAATCTTCCTAAGGGGCGAATTGGGTAATGCGCAATAAAAATTCATGTTATATGACCAAGTTATCTATACAATCATATACTCAACAAAAAGTGCAATGTGATTATGTACTGCAAACATACTATAAGTGATCTCCAATCTAGCATGAGTGTGTGACCATGACATATAAGTATGTATGTAAATACCCTAAACATGCATAAAGATTTCTACATAAGTGTAAAGTGATAGTGAAAAGTATAGCAACCATATCCTACCATCTAATCTAGCAACCACGATGCAACAAAAAGTCGTAATTTTGGAGAGAAAAGCTTAGTAAAGAGATCCTCACCTTTTCTTCAGTTTCCCATGTGCTTTCCGTCGGATTGTCTCCTCGTTGTATTCGAACTAACCCGATTTCTTTGTTGTGGAGCTTTCTAGTTCTGTGCTCCACAATGCATGTAGTGGCACATGATGCTATTGGCTTCGCTTTAATATCCCCAATTGATTAGGCTCTACCACAACGGTTGTGTCATGATGGCAATTCCTCAAAAATAAGATGTAAAAAACATCGTGAACTCCTGCCAATCTATTCGGTAGCTCCACGCGATAAGAAAGTCTTCCTATCCTTTCCAAAATTCGGAAAGGCCTAACAAATCTTGGTGCCAATTTCCTAGAATTACCAAACCTTACGACTTTTCTAAGAGGGGAGACTTTGATAAACACCAAGTCTCCAACCTCAAACTCTAACTCTTTCCTCTTGTATGCGTAGGATTTTGTCAGTCATGTGCTGCCTTCATACATTGTCTGGTCAACTCTACTTTCTCCAAAGTATTGTGGATCAGATTTGGTCTGAGCATAATATTGTCATTAGTTTCATACCAACAATTTGGCAATTTTCATGGCCTCTCATAAAGCGCCTCAAAGGAGGTCAAACCAATCATCGCTCGGTAGCTATTATTATATGCAAACTTAACCAATTATAGAAGCTGCTCCCAATGTCCGCTGAAACCAATGATGCAAGCCCTCAATAAGTCCTTCAAGATTCTATTCACCCTTTTAGTTTGACTATCGGCATGTGGGTGGTAAGCAATGCTAAGATTCAGCGAAGCACCAAAAATTTCCTGCAAACTCTTACAAAACTCGCTAGTAAATAAGGGGTCCCTATCACTAATAATGCTCATCAGAACTCCATCTAGTCGAACAACTTCCTTATTATAAGTATGTGCTAGAGATGCTACGGTCCTATTATTCCTAACAGGAAGAAAATGGGCGCTCTTAGTGAGTCTATCTACTATGACCAAAGTAGCTTCATTACCCTTCCGACTCCAAGGCAATCCTACTACAAACTCCATTGAAATATGTTCTCATTTCCAAGTCGGAATCTCCAATGGTAATAACAATGCTCTAGGTTTCCCTTGCTTAGCCTTTATCCTTTGACACATCACACATCTAGCAATAAACTCAGCTACTATCTTTTTCATTCCCGGCCAAAAGAAAATTATCTTCATATACCAATACATTTTATCTCCTCCGAGGTGAATGGTGATCTTAGAGCGGTGACACTTCGCAAGAACTTCCTCCAATACACTAAAAATCATCGGGACATAGAGGCGTCCATCCCTTCTTAAACATACCTTCTCGTCAACTATATATCTACTGACATAGGGAAAAATTTCTCCTTTTCTCAACTTATCCAGAATCTCCACTATCTTCTCATCCTTCTTTTGCTCAAGCCCAATGTGGTCCATCAAAGCCGTTCTAACCTCCATCACTACCAAAAATCCTTGGATGGGTTCTGTTGGTGGTTGGAATTTGAAATTTGAGTGGAACTCCAACTTCCTTCATTCATATATAACACATAAGTTAGAATGCCTCTTACTGAGGGCGTCGACGATAACGTTCCTTTTTTCGAGGGTATATTGTATACCAAAGTCGAATGATGCTATATACTCCATCCAACTGTACTGTCCAAGGTTTAGATCTTTTGGGGAAAATAACTATTTTGGTGATTTATGGTCAGTGGACCACTTAAACATTTCTTTTAAAAGATAGTGCATCCACATCTTCAAGGCAAACACAATAGCTGCCAACTCCAAGTCATGAACCAGGTATCTCTTCTCATGATCCTTCAATTGTAGACTAGCATAAGCTACTACCCTTCCTTTTTGCATGAGAACTGCACCCAATCTTATCCTTTATGCATCCGCGAAAACTGTAAAAGGCTTCGTCCTATCAGGAATGGTAAGCATAGGTGCACTTGTCAATAGTTCCTTAAGTTTATTGAATGCTTCAATGAATTTATCATCCCAAGTAAAGACTGGATTCTTCTTAGTCAAGTGGGTTAAACAGACTGCTATTTTTGCAAAGTCCTTTATGAAATTCCTAGAATAGCCTTCTAATTCGGGAAAGCTCCTAACTTTCGTTGCATTCTTTGGAACTCTCCACTCTTGGGTAGCTTCCACTTTTGCGGGGTCCATCGCCAATCCATACTCAAAACGATGTGTTCAAGAAATCTCACCTTCTTCTTCCAAAAGTGGCATTTTGCAAAATTGGCTCTAAGTTGGTGCCTCTTCAAGGTCCCTAGTATCTCTCTCAAGTGATTATCATGCTTTCCTTCACCCTTGGAGAATACTAAGATATCATCAACAAACACTACGACAAACTTATCAAGTTGTCCCCTAAATACTCTACTCATCAAATCCATAAAGTATGAGGGCATTCATCAATCCGTAAGGCATTACCTTCCACTCATAGAGTCCATCTGGTGTGCGGAATGCGGTCTTCGACTTGATGTCCTTTGCGATCCTCAACTAATGAAATCCAGTTGCCAAGTCTAATTGGGAGAAAACTTTGGCTCCCATAAGTTGATCGAACAAGTTGTCTCTCCTAGGTATAGTATTCCTTGTTGACTTGTTAAGTTCCCTATAGTTGATGCATAGTATCAATTAGCCGTTTACCTTAGTGGAGAAAATAATAAGGGCTCCCCAATCTGAAATACTATGTTGGATGAATCCTTTCTGCAACAGTTCCAAGATTTTCATGTCCAACTCACATCTTACTTTAGGGGCCATGTGTCATAACGAAAGAGCGACTGGTCTAGTGTCCTTCTCCAAATCAATTCTAAACTCAATCTCCTTTTGCGGAAGGAGACTTAAGATATCCTTAAAGACATCGGGAAATTCTTGGACAATGGGTATTGTTGAAAGCTCAATATGAGATAGGGTCAGCGAGTACAAATAACTTGACTCGACTAAGTCTTAGGTTGTATAGTGGACCTCTAAGTCTCACCCTCTACAACTCTTTAATTGTAAAACCCTCCTATCATAATCTAAAATTTCCCCATAGTGAGATAACCAATCCATTCCCAAGGTAAGTCCATACCTCAAAAAATATAGAACATATGCATTACATATGAAATCAACATCACATATGTCCACAACTAGGTCTTTGCAAATTAAAGAGATATGAGTCTATCCCCAATAGGATTAGACTACTATTAGGCTGGTAACATATTGGGTTTAAAGATTTAAGGAGTTAACTACATTCTTAACTCAAAATATAAGAGTTATACCTTCCAGTGTAGACTTCCCTTGGTCTTTAGAGGGTGGTCTACTCGAACTAGGTGCAGCCTCAATGGCGTAGGCTTGTCCCTTCCTTCGCCATCTTCAAAGGTTGGTTCTTGGCGCCCTTCCTCATGGTAGTGATAACACTTTCCCTTAAACCTTCGTTCATAAGACTCTGTTGATTCATGAGTTTTGATTCATGACACAAGCTTCAGAGATCATACGACGAAATACAAAGAGAATACTATATGAAAGCGACAAAAAGAGAATAAACGTATATTGAGAACTACAAAGGAGACAAGACTACAATCCAGAGATTAGTATGAATATTTTATTTTATTGAGTCTTAGAATATTGTTAAAATCATTCCTCAAGTAGTCACACACACACAAATTGATCCATGTTAATTTATACATATATAAGTGTACACTGTGCAAATAACATCAGGTCGGCTGACCGACCAGGATCCTCGGTCGACCGACCCTGTGTTATATGCACAGGTACTCTCTGTTTGTGTACGATTTCGAACTCAGCTGACCGGCCAAATTTTCCGGTCGACCGACCAAAGAATAACGGCTAGTTTACTGAAGAGATGCGATCATTTCATGAAGAGGAATGTCCTCTATTTCAAGAGATATGGACACAACTGTTGACTGAAACTCTTCATGAAAGATTATAACTCTTCTACAACTATATAAACATATTCAATTCACTTCTACAATCACCGATTCTTGTTTATATTTCTGAAATCTAATCTCTATTCATTTCTGCAAATAAAAGTTTTCATTCTTAATTAATATCACTAGAATCCTTGTTTTAATTTATATACTTCGATTCTACGTGATTATCTTCCTTCTAAATCTTCACACACATATATACTCTTGAGGATTTGATTATAAGAAAGTTGTACGATCAAAAGACTATCAGTGTTATTTAGAACACATTCGTCAACAAACAATTTGTATTAGGTTGAAGTCCTCTTCGGTTGTTGAGGTGGAAAAATTCCTGTTCGGCTGCTCAGGTGTCGTATACCTATTCCTCCGGGTTAAGTGAGGGGTTAGTTTAAATCCAGTGGGTATTTTGGGACTGGACGTAGAACGGGAAGTTCGAACCAGTATAAAAATTCCTGGTGTGCTTACTTTAATTTTTATTTTACTGTTATTACCAGTTTCCGCATTTATATACCATATTACACGATCCTTAGTACTACACGTAAATTTATCAACACTGAAAATCAAATAGCCGACATTTCTACTAAACCGCTAAATGAAAATATTTTTATAAAACTAAGACGTGATTTAGGTATAATGTCGTTTAAAGATTTATGAATAAAAATATACAAAAATATCGAAAAACAAAAATTATTTTATTTCTGACCAAAGCGGAACTCGAACTCATGACCTCTGACTCATTTGTTAAATGTTGTATTATAGCTACTTGAGCTATGGGTGTTTCTTGTTTCAGTTCTATTTACAATCTGTACCATTAACTTTAATTTCAGAAACAAACTATTTTTAGCTCTAAAGCTTATATATCATACAATTACGAACAGTTTTTGCTATAAAGTTCTGTGATTTTAGTTAAAATTTGTTTTAAACCACTAATTTTTCAGAAAATAGTTGGTTATATATATGTACTATGATTATTGATTAGAACATATACTACAAAAATTTTTACAAAACAAAACTTGAAAAAATGTCTTCTAACAATGATTACTATAACTCTGAAAATTCTCATCTTTCATACACATCTCCGGACGATGATTGTTCTGATCGCATCCTCGAAAATGGCCCCTATCCTACTTTTCCAATGCCTAACCGTGTTCTAGACTTCTCCTCTCCAGATAAAGACCCCCGACACGGGTGGAAACCATGGGAAGACTCTCATACAGGCTATACACCTGAAAAGAAGAAAGGGAAGAATACAATGGTAGTATCTCCATCAACCAAACAAAAAATTGATGAAATACATCACTACCAACAACAGCAAATGAATATGCAACGGGAACTCTACTACGAACAAAAAGTCACGGCAAGACGTTTAAGTTTTCTTAAAAAGATTGCCATGAAAATTTGTTCATCTAAGAAGGATGATGTTGCTGAACCTTCTTACAGATCTCCATCACCTTCAAACCCCGTTCAAACTCCAATAGCTCCAAGATGGTCACCAATAGAAAATGTTCCGTCTCCAAACTCATGGGAACGTAGATGCTGATGAACCATGGCTATAATTTAATATATATATGTTATTATTTTCAATAAGATGTATAGATATAAATGATGTAATAATAAAATTTATATTTCTATAATTTTTTTATTGAAAAAGAGCAAAAATTTGTTTGTTCACATGCCTCGGTCGACCGGAGACCCTGAGTCGGTCAGCCGAAGCTATCTCGAGAAGTTTAAAAACATATTTTCTGCCAGGTCGGTCGACCGAATTCCCTGACTCGGTCAGCCGAACCCTTCCCGAGAATTTCACCATCTTTCAGATTGCCACTTCGGTCAGCCGACCTAGTGCTTCCGGTCGACCGAACGTATCATTTTCTGTTTTCTACTTCTGTTTTATACCCATCCTTTCACCTTTTTTACTTTGTCTCTTCACTTTTATTCTCCCAAAACAGATTTTAACCCTAACCCCATTACAACCACCCAAAATTTCTTCAAATTCTTCAAACAAAAATGGCCCCTAAGAAGAAATCTAAGACTAATGCTGGCTCATCTTCATCAACTCCTGTAGACTCTCAAATTGCTTCTTGGCTAGTAAGTGATAAATCTTTAGAAAGATGGATAAGGCTTCAAGATGCCAAAATCTTTGAGGAGTCATTTGTAAGTTATCCTGATTTTACCTCCTACGGTATTGAAAATGCCGCCCTTGAAAGTGGTCTTGATACATTTCTTGACCATAGGAAAAATAACTTGAAGATTAATCATATAATGGTCAAGTTATTTCTAGCAAATCTCAACCTTGTAAATCCACCGAGAAACACTGAAAATTGTGTTTGGACATCGGTTTGTGGCACTTCGATTTTTCTTTCCATTGATCGAATTAACCACATTTTAAATGCTCGACCGGGCGGAATTTCGTTACATGATGTAGATTGTAATACATCGACTCGTGACCGTTTAAGTCATCTATTTTTTGAAGATGACACTACTGATTTAAGGCAAACTTCATCCCTTCGACCTAAAGCCCGACTCTTTCATCGATTCATGATGAAGTCTATTGTTCCAAGAGGAGGATCATACCATCTAGTATATCCCGAAAACTTTAAAGCATTGTATGCTATGTGCGGAAATATTCGAGTAAATTGGACACAACTTCTTATGGATGAATTTCTCTCCTTCAACCAAGGAAAGATGCTCCATATTTATTATGGAGAATACATAATGAGGTTGATTAATAACTTTGTCACCCATGCTCCGGAATCCGAAACATCCAAAGTTCGTAATTTTGACTCACGAACCATAAAACTAATGAAGATACCCGATGCACCGTCCCAAATTACAACTTTTCAGCAATGGCGTACTACTCCTTGAGAACTACTACGTCGAAGCTATTCTACACCTCAACCATCTACTTATTCTACGGAACGTATAACTCGTCAAACCTCAATTCAACGACCAACTTCCGGAACTAGTACGGAGGATGCCATTGATATTTTGGCTCGAAATCAACTAGCTTTGGATTCTCGACTTCGAAAAATTGATGGGCGGTTCAAGAAGATCAAAGGCTTCTTCGTAAATTTATGGGATGCCTTATCATGTACTTCCGAAGCCGGTGCTTCATTTGTTGCTCCTGGAAAAAGACCAGCGCCAAATTTCTCTTGGTCTACATCCGATAACACAAGTTCCAGCACATCGGCAACTCACGTTCCTCACACACAAAGACGGGGTAAGGAACCAGCTCCACAGGATGATAATACTCGTCTAGAATTCTGGGATTCTGATGATGATAAGGAGTAATTGTAGTATTTTACAATTTAATTTCAAGAATTTTTTATGAGCACAATATTTTTTTTTCATTATTGTTATGTACTAAGCAAACATCCTTAATTGCTTCTATTTTGGTTTGAATATTTAATATTTAAATTTCAATGATTCGCATTACTTTAACATATTACTTCTGGTAAGTATTCCTTTTTGTCGATGACAAAGGGGGTGAAAAATGTATGAAAGCTAACATATTTTTTGCAGAAAAGTTGCCATATATTCAGGGGAGAATTATAATATAGATAAGTTTTACTTCGTCACATAAGTATTGTCATCAATCAAAAAGGGGGAGAATGTTGATTCATGAGTTTTGATTCATGACACAAGCTTCAGAGATCATACGACGAAATACAAAGAGAATACTATATGAAAGCGACAAAAAGAGAATAAACGTATATTGAGAACTACAAAGGAGACAAGACTACAATCCAGAGATTAGTATGAATATTTTATTTTATTGAGTCTTAGAATATTGTTAAAATCATTCCTCAAGTAGTCACACACACACAAATTGATCCATGTTGATTTATACATATATAAGTGTACACTGTGCAAATAACATCAGGTCGGCTGACCGACCAAGATCCTCGGTCGACCGACCCTGTGTTATATGCACAGGTACTCTCTGTTTTGTGTACGATTTCGAACTCAGCTGACCGGCCAGATTTTCCGGTCGACCGACCAGAGAATAACGGCTAGTTTACTGAAGAGATGCGATCATTTCATGAAGAGGAATGTCCTCTATTTCAAGAGATATGGACACAACTGTTGACTGAAACTCTTCATGAAAGATTATAACTCTTCTACAACTATATAAACATATTCAATTCACTTCTACAATCACCGATTCTTGTTTATATTTCTAAAATCTAATCTCTATTCATTTCTGCAAATAAAAGTTTTCATTCTTAATTAATATCACTAGAATCCTTGTTTTAATTTATATACTTCGATTCTACATGATTATCTTCCTTCTAAATCTTCACACACATATATACTCTTGAGGATTTGATTATAGGAAAGTTGTACGATCAAAAGACTATCAGTGTTATTTAGAACACATTCGTCAATAAACAATTTGTATTAGGTTGAAGTCCTCTTCGGTTGTTGAGGCGGAAAAATTCCTGTTCGGCTGCTCAGGTGTCGTATACCTATTCCTCCGGGTTAAGTGAGGGGTTAGTTTAAATCTAGAGGGTATTCTGGGACTGGACGTAGAACGGGAAGTTCGAACCAGTATAAAAATTCCTGGTGTGCTTACTTTAATTTTTATTTTACTGTTATTACCCGTTTCCGCATTTATATACCATATTACACGATCCTTAGTACTACACGTACACTTTCAGACTCACCCTATAATCTTTGGCTGTTTGGCCCTTCTTTTGGCATCTCTTATATACCTTACTCTCTTTCTTAAACTTTCCTTTTGACTTCTTATTCGCCCAAGAGTTCCCCTTCTTGGTTTGATTTTTAGTAGGTCCAGCCTTCTCCTCCTCTTTTTCTTCCTCACTAGCCTCTGTGGGAAGGCCATCTCAAACAACGTCTCGTATGTGGTGCCAGCGGGCACTTGGGTTAACAACAATTCTCTAAGCGAGGAGTTCAGGCTCTTCACAAATTTCATGGCCATTTTCATAGGTGTATTGATCAAGCTTATCCCGAACTTAGCTAACTCTCTAAACTTACCGATGCACTTCTTTAAAGTGGAGTCTACTTGCTTAAGGTGTATAAATTTCTCTAGTTATAAACTTATGTTTGTACTTGATATAAACCTTGACTCGAATATGTCCTTGAGTTCATCCCAAATGAAAATCCTACCAACATTCTCCTTAGCCGCAATACTCCACCAATCTCGGATTTCTCCCTTGAGGTGCTAAGCTTCCATTCTCTTCTTCAACTGATCATTCCACTTGAGCTCCCGAAATACCCTCTCGCGGTCATTTATCCAAGTCTTTGACTCCACAAAACCCACTGTTCTAGAATATACTCATCCTTCCATATTGAGAAAGTCCTTACACATCTTTGGAAAGTCAACAGGACAGGGTGTTGTGTCAGCAGGCAGGGTAGCGAGTGCTGCCGGTGCAGCTTAAGGAACTGGGACTTCAGTTTCTTGCTTGAGATATTGTTTAAACCATTCAGACATCCCTCTAATGATGGGCCTTCCTCGGGTAGGATTTCCAGCCTCAGAAGAAGAATGATTATCAGCCATATCAACATTTGTAGGTTGAGTTTTTAGTTATAACTTCCTAAGATAATATTATATGCTAAAAAAAAGATTTTCCTAGTGTGTGCGCGTATGTTCAAAAATAGTGTATATATACAGTAGGGGTTTTTGCAAAATATTTTCAAAAATAACAAATACGCTGCTCATACGTATACTTTTCCCTGTTGATCGGGTAACCTAGACTCAAATACCAAATGTAACAACCCGTCCCGAAACAGGCCTAAATCCCGACCCAAAAAAGGTCCATGACATATATATAATTCAAACTACACTATTCAATTACTAAAATAGAAAAACTAAGATTTAACTCATAGAGGTCCTTAGCTTTGCCTTTTATTGGATTTGATACGCTTTCAATGAACCCTTTCAGATCTCTTCTTTTTGATATATACAGTAAGGGATTTTATATACATTAGATTTAGAAAAATAGAGGTTTGGAGGAGAAGATATTAAGAAAACCAACAATAAACAAGGATAGATATATTTGATTTCTTACTTGAAACTCAAATGGAGCTTTCTGAATCTACAAAGAGACGAACCGATAGAGCTTCGCTAATGTTCCCAAAAATTATGTGAAGAAAAGTAAGGGGGCTAGGCTCTTATTTATAGTGGTTGGTTGCACCCGAACCGTTGGATGAATTTCAGTTTAAAATAATAAAATCTCGTATGTTAAAATAGCCAAAACGCTAGCCACCATCAGCAGGCAGCGGTCGACTGCCACCTTCCCACTAGTCAACTGCTAGCAATCAACTGCTTCCCCTAATCTGGGAATATTTTAATTGTTGTTGATAGGTTTTTATTTAATTCCTTAATTATAATTTAATGTTAACGTTAATCTTAACGTTTACTTAACTCTCAATTATAATTAACATTAACTTTTGAATTTCAAATTTGGGAATTAAATATTTATTTGAATTTTAAATTATTTTAGACCCTAAAACTTCAAACGTCCATAATGTTTTTGTTTGAGCTCCATTTTCAGCATTTTATATATGGAAACGTTCAGAATTTCGCCTCAAGCGTAACGACATAAATTTCGTGGTCAAATTCCAACTTTTGCAAAATTCCTATTTTTACCCTTATCTTATTTAAATCAATTTATCCAATTTATTTATTTATATTTGATTTCATGGGGTGCTACAATCCACTCATAAAAACCAGATGACGTACAAAACACTATGATCGTCACCCTCTCTTTAGCTACTCTCAGTTGATGAAACCCCGTCGCATTGTCTAACTGAGAGAAACCCCTCGCACTATGGAGCTTTTCGAATAAGTCATCAATATGCGGGAGTGGATACTTGTTCTTCTTCTGTTGGAACTGCGTCAGCCTGCAACGAAAGTTATGGGTGAATTTCAATGTTTTTACCCTATTAGATCTTTATTGGGCCTATGAAGTCTAATTCATTTAGAAAATTTCTAAATATTATTTAAATAAAATCTTTTATTTTATTTAATATCATAAATTATATAGTTTTGTTTAATTTATATATTGATATATGTGTGTGTATCATATACGTATATATATGTGTGTGTGTGTGTGTAACATACTAACCCGTGCAAGGTATAACATGCTCTTGTATATATATTAGGATATACATCGTAACGAATAAGTTAGCTCATCCAATATGCAAGTATATGTTATCCAAATATATGTATGTATATAAACTATTACTTATATATAAATATTATATATATTAGAGGAGCGCACAGCGATGGTAAAATCAAAGTATGCAAAGAAACTATCGGCACATAGAATATCAAGTTGATGGCAATTCTTGAAACAAAACTTAACTTCAGCCTTACCCATTGTGCAGCCAACCTCATCAACCCGTCTTGGCATCTGTACCATAACTTAGAGGCAGCTCCTTATGGTAGAATTATGATTTTACGTGACCCTCTTATCTTTACTCTTTCTCCCATTCTGTCAACTAGACAGCTGTTACACTTTCATATCATCCACATCCCCTCGTCGACTTCTTTCTACATCTCTTTCGTATACGCTGATAACCATCTTTCTTCGAGGCAGTCCCTCATTAACCTTCTTCCATCTCTTCGACAAGACTCCCACCAATGGATTGCTCTTGGGATTTCAACTGCTCCATTAGTGTCTATGATAGGCAAGGTGGCAACACCCTTTCTCTTGCTAAAATCAAACCACTTAACATTGCCATAACTGATTCTTCTCTTCTTTCAATTAAGTCTATTGGTGCCCCTTTCTCTTGGAACAACAGTAGGAGAATTGGTTTTAGAACCTTCTCTAAGATTGACTAGGCTATCTCAAATCAAATAACTCTTTCTACCTGGCCTAAAATTCTGAACATCCTCCCAATGCCATCTTTATCAGACCATTCCCCTCAAGTTCTATCCTTTGGTGCTAATGCTATGAGATGAAAAACAAGTTTTAAATTTTTTTCATGACTGGACTGTCGAACCTAATTTCATAAACATAGTTAAAACTGCTTGGACTAATCATTCTTATGTTAATCCTATGTTCGTTTTGCAGAATAAGCTTAAAGCTACCAAGGAGGCTCTCAGATCTTGGTCTTAGAAGAAGTTTGGATCAGGCACCAAAATGTCTACTGCACTAAAATCCAAGCTTGAAGATATTCAGAGTGAAATTTTACATAACATCAACAACAGCTCCCTCCCAGCTCGTGAAACCGAAATCTCTGCTCAATATAAGGAAGCTCTTCTACAAGAGGATGGTATGCTAAAGTAAAAAACTAAGAATCAAATGGTGTTTTGAGGGGGATCATAATACGGCCTTTTATCACTCATACCTCAAGTCCAAACATGTCAAAGACAACATAGCAGCTGACGCAGCGGCGGAATACAAAAATTGATGATACGATGAACGTAGCAATCGGTGGATTGAGAAATACTGAAATGCCAAATTCGTTGATCCGAAGATGCCGAATTCTAGCTATCTCTGACACGTTGATCGCGCACGATACCGTGAAGAGAGATCTACAATTCTTCGAGCGTTGATCAAGCGCACTTGATTCCACGAATTGGCTTCAACGATCGAAGATTCGAGCGCACTCGAATGTCGAAGGTGGAGATAGGAGATACACTCGACTACCAATTGGATGAAAGCACAAAGCTAACAAAGGAAATTTTATTCAAAAATCAACAACCTTTTACAAATGACATAACTCCCTATTTATAGGGTTACAACAAAACAACTCGCATAAGTCGTATACGACTTAACGACTTATCAAAGAAATTACAACACTTAGGTCGTTACATGACCTTCAATAGTAATTACAACATACTACGACTTAAGAAAATTACAATACAAAACAACACAAGTCACATTAAAGAACGAAATACAACGACTTAAAAATATTATCTCACGACTTATCATATCTCTCGACTTATCATATCTCGCGAGTTAGAAGTATCTCGCGACTTATCAAGACCAACCCACGACTTATCAGCTCGCGATTTATCAACTCGTGACTTATCTTCATCAGCTTGTGACTTATCGAGATCAGCTCGCGACTTTACTGGAGGCGAATTAGGAGATGGATAGATTGCTGGCGAGTTAGGCGATTGGTAAGTCGTTCGCGATTTAGGCGATTGGAGAGTAGGTCGTTTGGTTTTCGGTAGGTCGTTATATGGTGGAGATAGGCCATAGGAATTAGGTCGTGAAGATTGTTTGCGACTTAGGGATAGGTCGTGGATCGTTAGGTCGTGGGTGTGGCTAAGTCGTAGGTCGCGGTGGGGTTTTAAGTCGTGGAGTGTTAAGTCGGGGACAGATAGGTCGTTGATGCTAGGTCGTAGGTCGCCGTTCGCGGAAGTGATAAGTCGTGGGAAATTCGCTAGATCGTTGTTGTTAGGCCGGAGACGATCTACGGTATGTCTCGTTAATTCTTCTTTTATCGTGCTCTGTTGCGCTGCATCATCCTCCCCCTGTCGAAAACAATTCGTCCTCGAATTTAAAAGTTCTTCGTCTTCGATACTCTTATCCTCGTGAAATGGAACCAAGTGTTTGATATTGTCAATGTTGGCAATAGGAAGATGACCCGGCAAACTCAACTTACAAATATTCTCATTAATTCCCTTCACAACTTTCAAACGATCATTCCTTCTAGCTTCTAGCTTGTTGTAGGTTCCAAAAAGAAATCGATCATTGGTAAACACTGCATACATAAAATCTCCTTCCTTGCATTCAATGTTTCGTCGCTTAATCTCTGCTGATTGCTTATATTTCTCAGTTGCCTTAAGAAATCGTTCCTGTACAACTTTGTGGCATCCTTGCAACTCATTCACAAAAACATTAATCTGTTTAATCACCCCTCTCTGCGGTGGCACTGTTGATAAATCTAACGGTCTTTTAGAGATTGTTGAATAAACAGCCTGGACTGGACTGAACCCAGTGTTATGATTAACTGTGCGGTTGTGTGCATACTCTGCTTGACATAACTTCGAATCCCAACTTTTCAAATTATCATCCACGAGGCATCGCAATAGATTACCTAGGGATATGTTCACAACTTCAGCTTGTTTATCTGTCTGTGTATGCTCAGCATTGCTAGGTTTCAACTCAGTCCCAGCCATTTTCCATAGACTCATCCAGATTTGGTTCAGAAAACGAGTATCTCTATTCGAAACAATAGACCCATGTAATCCATGAAATCGATAGACCTTTCTGGAATATAACTGAACGACATTAACGGCCTCTGCAGTCTTCTTATAGGCAATGGAATGTACCAATTTTGAAAACCGGTTAACCAACATATGAATAGAATCATTGCCATATTGTGTTTGCGGTAATCCCAAAACAAAGTCCACACTAACATCCTCCCGTAATTTAGCCTATACATGCAACGACATACATAAACTCGCATTTGTCGTGGTCTTCTTTGAAACTTGTCGATTATGACTTTGCTGAACTGACCTTTCAACTTCCTGCCTCAGTGACGATTCGAAATAAGATTTTGAGATTAGCTGCACAGTACGATCACAGCTCAAGTGTCTGCCTACATGTAAGTCTCTGATAAAATTTCTTTGCCAACTGCAATCTGTAGTTGACAACTGACTTCCTTCAACTAGCAACCCATCAACTAGTTTTCTCAACTCTTCCTGCTCCGTCGGACACATATGATAACGTGGTCTATGTGGAACAATAACATCTGGTTTTTGATCAACATGATATTGTTTGTCCCTCAGTGGCGGTACCTCCTTGGTCAACTCTGCAGTGAGGACATCTTCGAATTCATTTACCACTGGCTCATCCTCCTCAGGAGTCTCGAGATCTTTACTGGTTTCATTCCTATTCAACATAAACACTTTCGTTCTATCCTCCAATTCTTTAACAAACTCTTCTGTAGATAATAGACTAATCGAATTCACCTTCTTCACTGATAAATTATCCCCTTCATCTTCTGACACATTTCCTTCATCCTCATCAATCCTCGCTGGTTGTGAATTTTCAACTTCATGTTCATCACACTTTGTTGGTTGAAAATCATTAACCTCCCTTTTATCAAACGTTGCTGGTTGTGAATTTTCAACCTCATGTTCATCACACTTTGTTGGTCGAAAATCATCAACCTCATGTGTATCTAACTTTGCGGATTGTGAGTAATCAATTTTATGGTCATCAAACTTCGCGGGTTGATACGAGTCTACTTTATCTTCCATTTCAACACCACCTTTCACTTCTTCAACAAATTCTTTCGAAGATATTAAATTAGTTGCTTCCACTTTATTCTCTGGCTTGCAGTCACTTTGTTCACGCTTCTTAAGAACTAAGGTAATCTTGGTTCCTTCGAACATGAAACTGTAGCTGTTGGCGTGACTATTATGTTGTATAACTCGATCAGACTGCCATGGACTTCCCAATAGTAGATGACATACATCCATATCGACAACATCACACCATATATCATCTTTGTACTTTTTCCCAATAGAAAATGTAACCAATGTCCGTTTTCCCACCATCACTTCTTTCCCTTCTTTTATCCATGCTAGTTTATACGGTCTAGGGTGTTTTCAGTCTTCAAACCCAACTTCATAACGGCTTCTTCAGAGATAAGGTTATCACAACTTCCCGCATCAATAACGAATTTACAAACCTTTCCCAAGATAGTACAGGTAGACTGAAAAATATTGTTCCTTAGCCAAATAGAATCATTCTCATGTTTTGGCAAATTACACCCTTCGTCTCTTTGACCACGTATGTTTTTATGATCATGCAACTCTCTTCTACTCGATCTTTTGTCATCACGACATGGTTCATTGTCAAACCCATGTTGACTTCTTCTCTCTTCCCCATGGTGATCTCGTCTCATTGAAATTGATGATTCCCTTTTACCTTGATAAGTTTGTGGCGACACCCTCCTTGCTTCCGTAACCGATGGCGAAACTCTGTTTCCTCCATGGTTCAAGACTGGTGACCTTCCTCTTTGACTTTGATTCAAATCCATCATCAACTTCTCCAACTTTACAAAACCTTTATTGAACTTCTCTTTGAGGTTATCACTAATTCGTTGCTCTATTGCCTTAGCATCTTCGCTTCTATACACATCGGCAATATTCTGATGACGATTACCTCTTCTCGAATGCATTGTTGAATCGAACAATCTCCAACTAACTTTAACTTGGATTCAAATTAACTTCAACACTTTAACTCGGCCTTGATCTACAAAATGATGCACGGCTTTAACTAGCTCTCGGATCTAACACTGATAGGCTCGCTTGAAATTGAACAAACACTTCTCTTTGCTCCAACAGGCTCGTCTTAGCTATGATTGGCTAAGTCTCGCTTTGATACCAAATGACGTAGCGGCAGAATACAAAAATTGATGATACGATGAACGTAGAAATCGGTGGATTGAGAAATACTGAAATGCCAAATTCGTTGATCCGAAGATGCCGAATTCTAGCAATCTCTAACACGTTGATCGCGCACGATACTGTGAAGAGAGATCTACAATTCTTCGAGCGTTGATCAAGCGCACTTGATTCCGCGAATTGGCTTCAACGATCGAAGATTCGAGCGCACTCGAATGTCGAAGGTGAAGATAGGAGATACACTCGACTACCAATTGGATGAAAGCACAAAGCTAACAAAGGAAATTTTATTCAAAAATCAACAACCTTTTACAAATGACATAACTCCCTATTTATAGGGTTACAACAAAATAACTCGCATAAGTCGTATACGACTTAACGACTTATCAAAGAAATTACAACACTTAGGTCGTGACATGACCTTCAATAGTAATTACAACATACTACGACTTAAGAAAATTACAATACAAAACAACACAAGTCACATTAAAGAACGAAATACAACGACTTAAAAATATTATCTCACGACTTATCATATCTCTCGACTTATCATATCTCGTGAGTTAGAAGTATCTCGTGACTTATCAAGACCAACCCGCGACTTATCAGCTCGTGATTTATCAACTCGCGACTTATCTTCATCAGCTCGTGACTTATCGAGATCAGCTCGCGACTTTACTGGAGGCGAATTAGGAGATGGATAGATTGCTGGCGAGTTAGACGATTGGTAAGTCGTTCGCGATTTAGGCGATTGGAGAGTAGGTCGTTTGGTTTTCGGTAGGTCGTTATATGGTGGAGATAGGCCGTAGGAATTAGGTCGTGAAGATTGTTCGCGACTTAGGGATAGGTCGTGGATCGTTAGGTCGTGGGTGTGGCTAAGTCGTAGGTCGCGGTGGGGTTTTAAGTCGTGGAGTGTTAAGTCGGGGACAGATAGGTCGTTGATGCTAGGTCGTTGATGCTAGGTCGTAGGTCGCCGTTCGCGGAAGTGATAAGTCGTGGGAAATTCGCTAGATCGTTGTTGTTAGGCCGGAGACGATCTAAGGTATGTCTCGTTAATTCTTCTTTTATCGTGCTCTGTTGCGCTGCATCAGCAGCTATACAAGACTCTTCCGGTCAGCTTCATACAAACATTGAAAAGATTGAGGAGCTTTTTCCCTCCTACTTTTTTAATCTACTTGGTAATGCTGAAGACTTCCTGCCTGATACTCTCCCTTTATATTATATTACTCTGCCGAAGCTAAATGCTAACGACTCCAATTTTCTATCTTTTGAAATTACAAAGGATGAAAGAAAAATGGCTGTTTTCTCTATGAACAAGCATTCTAGTAGTGGACCTGATGGATTTAATGCTGCCTTCTTTACTTCATGATGGTCAATCATTCAAGAAGATGTTTATAAAGCTGTTATCAACTTCTTCAGCAAATCCAAGTTGCTTGGATCTGTCAACTCAACAAATATTGCCCTAATTCCAAAATAAAACAACCTCAATATGTTCACCAATATAGACCTATCTCTTGTTGCAATACCATATACAAATGCATATCCAAAATTATTACATCCAGACTGAAATTGATCCTACCAAACATAATCTCAACTAATCAAGTTGCTTTCCTGCCAAACAGAAGCATTCTGGACAATGAGCTAATGTCGCATGAACTATTAAAAGGCTATAATAATTCCCAAATATCTCCCCGTGCCATGATGAAATTTGATATTGGTAAAGCTTTTGATAACATACACTGGGATTCGCTAATCAAAATTATGAAACTTATGGATTTTCCTGCAAAATTTACTGCTTGGGTTTTTGCATGTATATCCACTACTAGGTACCTCTGCTCATAAGTGGTTCTCCAGTTGGTTTTTTCCCTAGTAAACAAGGCATCAAACAAGGTGACCCTATGTCTACTTATATGTTTATAATAGTCATGGAAGTACTAGCTCGGATTCTTAATTCTCTGGTCTCGAATGGCAGTTACCATTTTAATTCTCTGGTCTCGAATGGCAGTTACCATTTTAATTCTCTGGTCTCGAATGGCAGTTACCATTTTAATTCTCTGGTCTCGAATGGCAGTTACCATCTTCACCCGAAATGTAAAGACCCACAGATCACTTCGTTGATGTTTGCTGATGACCTTGTTGTTTTCTCTAAACTAGTATTATCTTCCATTGAAGCAATTCTGACTGGGTTGCATACTTTCTACAAAATATCAGGTTTGAAAATTAACATTGACAAATCTGATATCCTGGTGGCTGGTGTCTCTCAACAGCAATCCAGTGCTATCTATTCTGCAACTTCGTTACAGCCAAGAAATGGAACTATATCTTACTTAGGAATTCCGCTTGCTACCTCGAGAATAACAAAAAACCAATGTCTTCCTTTATACGAAAAGATTCTTGCGAGGATTGAAAATTGGCCGTGTCGCTTACTCAGTCAAGCAAGGAGACTAGTTCTGATAGATTCAGTTATATTTTCAATGACAGTATACTGGTCCCAAACCTTCATTCTACCTAACATGCTTATAAAGTTAATTCGTAGTGCTTTGATTAAGTTTTTCTGGCATGGCTCTATCCACACCAACAAACTTTTTCCTATAGCTTTTAGGAAACTTGAAGTACTAAGGAAATATGGTGGGCTGGGAATTAAGAGTCTAAACCTATGGAACAAGGCAGCTTTGGGTAAGCATATGGATGATATCCTTTCTAAAAGGAATAGTATTTAGGTTGAGTGGTCCCTAAAACACTTCTTACGCAGAAGGTCTTTTTGGTTGATGAATATCATGCAAAACTGTAGCTGGACCTAGAGAAATTTACTGAAAATGCGTGATTCCTTTCTTCCTCAATTCAGATTTGGTGTTACTGTTGGAGGTAATGTGAGTTTTTGGAACGACCCATGGTTATTTCCAGGTTTAATCTTAAGCACCAAGCTTTCCGACCAATAAATCTCTCAAACTAACATATCCAATAATGCTAAAGCTTATGAGTACATTACTGATGGCATTATCACCTTCCCATACTCAAGTAATCAAATAATCAGACAGATGTGGAATGGTTTTCATGCAGTCAGGATTATGCAACCTGACACTAACTGTGCAATATTGTCTAGAAAAGAAAAATACTGTATTGGTAATATATACGATTCTCTTTCTGCTAACAGGAACTTCCAAGTCTTCAACTGGTATAAAAAGGTTTTGATCAATCATAGTACGCCTAAGGAGAAACTTTTGCTATGGAAAGTCTTGTGAAACACTCTAAATATAAAGGATAAGCTTCTCACAAGAGGTATACTGGTGGTTGATCTGTGTATCTTCTGTGCCAATGAAACTGAAGACAATTTACATTTATTTTTTGCTTGCCCTGTCATTTATCCACTTTGGGAAGAACTGATGTCTAGTATCGGGAGAGTGAATGTTGATAGACATAGTACAATCGATTGGGATCTGATATACAAAGCTACCAGATGGAGAAGACGTGAAACTTTCATTTTTATTAATTGTGCTGAAAAATTTCCTATCAATTATCTGGTTGGAAATAAATGCAGTAGTATTTACTGGAAAAATAAGGAATTTGAACCAACTCAAGCAATTACTGTTGTGGGAGGTCAAGGAGGGTTTAACTAAGGCTAGTTTTTTGAGTGGGGTGTTTCTACCCGGCCCATCATTCACACCTGGTTCCACCTTCTCTTGTTAATATTTTTCTTTTTTCCTTTCTTTTTGCTTATGTTGTTTTCCTTGTGTTTTGATATGCTGTGTTTCTACGTTTGCTTTCCTTTTTCTTTTTTTCTCTCCTCCTCAGCCTGTTGAGGAGGTAGGCCCTTCTATGTTCCTCTTATGCATATCAATAAACTAGTAAGGGTCCAGTTAAATCCGCGGGCTTTGCCAAAAAAATTTATATATGTGTGTGTATGTGTAACGACCCGCCATTTCGACCCTCGAATGTTGACACTAATACATCGACGATATTCATGTGCCGAACACCCAAGTGCCTGAAAGACAGATTGTTAGGGTAAAATAAAAAGAAGAAATGCTAGAATCTCATAGCGGAACGATAACATATAATATCAACAGACAGAACAAACTATCACTCTAAGATACAAAGCATTTAAGAGTTATAATCCTAAAAATATCATCAGCCTAGACAGTTTTAACAGTCTGTCCTCCCAAATGCTGATATGTACAATATAGTAATGCAGCGGAAATAAAAATACTATGGTGGGTGAAACATCCAGATCGTCTGCTCGAGCTACAGTAAGCATCAACTAAAACATGCCTTTCTCAGACTGCTCGAAAGAGCACACGAGGAATTTAGGGAAAACAAAAACCACATGTCAAACATAAGTCGAAACTCAAGAAATATGTGGCCGACATATAACAATACTTTTGAGACCATACAGAATACCGTAACGGTTATCCCAATAAAAGGACCACTCATTTAATAAGTATATAAGGTGATATAATAGATCATGTATAGGGTGAAACATATAAATCATAAAATAACTGTGATGTTTACATTGATCACACCATAACATATTGAAGATACAATCAAAACTGATGAGCTATGTTTGCATAATAAATTTTTCATGGAGATCCCTTCGGTAAAGCCAAAATCCAATCTCCTGCACAAGGGTCGGAAACTACTTTCGAGCATCATATATCTCTAGATAGAATATACCTCTAGGTAAACATAATCGGCCCACGCCCGAACGAGCTAACCCGAACCACGTGGAACCAAATATCATTACCCCTATGCGCAACATCGATAAACATACTCTAGATTTGGAGTGATAATATCCTACTGCGGGTTAGCTAAACCCCAAGCTTTGCGCCTACTCTGTTTTCTATTATTTACGATGTCAAATTTATGTTCGACATCTCTCACATGAATCTTCATCACTCGAACAAAACATGAAACCTCAAATGGATTCCTACATCTCGAACAGATCTCAAACACACATGAATTTCGTCATCTTGAAGAGATCCACTTCTAAGAGATAGAACTCAGTCTTGAAGTGGTTTTCGATAAATAACACACTTACCGATCTCGGCGTCTTCAAGATTAAACCGATGGATTTGGTCATATTCAACAAAAGCGACAACGATCAGATATGGAAACTAAGCTTGTATACTCATCACGCGTTTGCACAAAAATTGGTCACAAACACCTAAGAATAGATTTGGTAGAGAAGTAAGTGAAAAAGATAAAATTGAACTAAGGAAAAGATTAATCCAACAACAAATAAAGAGCAGTAATCAGGAACACATAGATTTATAGTGGTTCGGCGTTGTATGCCTACGTCCACTTTGAAGTTTTGGCCTTTATTAATCACTTATTAATCTGATTACAATAAAGAAATAAATATAGCACTTGTTTACAATAAAGTCTCCTCTTACCAGCAGCGTAAAGTTCCTCAAAATGAACTAAGAGGCGTATATTTACAGGGAGAGATGATAAGATATTTTGCTAAGATTTTGGCAGAAGGCTCTCTAGGTTTATAGGGGCCCACCATAACGATCGGTGGCCTTAACTTGACAACTTGAAACGATCAGCTAAACAGTCATCGATAATTTTTTCTTACTTCCAATTCACATGCGATCATTTTTGGGAGGTCCCACATGCCTATTGACATTGCTCCTAAATTATGGAATCATTCTGGGTTGTAAATTATGAGATATGGATCGATCTTTGTTGTAATTGGATCGCGCACTGAAATATAGTGATTGTTTGGATGGATTGGCAAAAACGATCGGCCAACTATCGGCCATCCTCAAATCTCAACTTTGTGACCTGCTATCGTTTTTGTAGGCTCCACTCTTCATTTTGTTGATGCTCTGAAAGTTTCAAATGAATTGGCCTTGTGGATTTTAAGATATTAATCATTCTCCAATGATTTGAGCTGTTTTATGGATCGTTCTCGATCGATCCATACAAATCCTTACTTCGTCCGTAACTCAAGCATACGAACTCCGATCGACTCCAAATCTGAAATATAACTTCACGGGGCTATGCCAATCACTTCATGCTGATTGCACCTCGATTGGGACCCGGTTTGAATTTTCCTAACCATTGTCTATTGTATTATATGTAATCGATTCCTAAGGCTGATAACCATCCGTTCCTAGCTAAGTCGATGATATTACGGCCTTACCAAAAGGCGAGATAACTTTGAGTCGTCACAAGCTAGAATCATCAGAATGGAACCCTTCTGGTTTCCTTTCATTGAGTTGTTTTCTTGTCGAAGGTCGTATTTTCCTTATTCGTCGTGATGTTTGGTTGATTTCCTATAGTATAAACATGAGATTATAACTTGTTAGCGATCATTTTGCTTTGACTCTGGCAATATCTAAGCGTTGACAACTTGGCTTTAGCTTTTCTCTGGTCGATTCCAGGTGATCATCCAGTTTTTTGTCGATTTTCAGACAATTAAAATTTTGAAACGTATACCAGTACGTATACGAGTTTGTACCCGACTCCCGATCAAGATTACACGTTCATGAGTTTTTTTCAAGTTTATAGAAAAAACTTTCTATAAACAATTGCTACCGGTTGTCATTCCCTCATGCATATTCTCCCTCTTTTTTATTTTATGTTTTTTATATCCATAATCCTCCCCTTTTTTAGAAAATAAATTTTGAATCATTCCTGGTTATGAAACGGTCGACATATGCTAGGTTATGGAACGATCAACATATAGTTTGGATATAGAATAATCACATATATAGCCTGGATATGGAACGATGGGCATATAGTCTAGATGTCGAACGATTGGCATATGGCTTGGATATGGAATGATTGGCATAATCTTGGGGCCGATAACGATCGGCATAGTCTTTGGGCCATTAACGATCGGCTTATACCCTTCGTATATAAACGATCAACATTTAGCCGCTTCTCCTTCTTCTTTTAGCTCATTTCATATCGTTCCATTTCGAAGCAAAGAAAACAAACCCTTTTTCCTTTTCTAGCTGATCCAAACAACGATCTGCATCCCAAAAATTATCATCCTCCTTCGAATTTTGCTTCGATTCGATTTCGAATATTCCTCCTTTCGCAGATCTCAAACTTAGGTAGAACGAATTTAAACTTGCTTTATGATTCGAGGACAAGACTGTGAACTTCATTAGTGTTGTGATATTGGATTCGATCGGCTGAAGTTTCTATCTCCTCCAATTCCTACGATTGTTTTTTGGAGAAGATGATGAAACTTGCATTAATGAGGGACGATCGCATTGTGGTCCTAAACGATCGATCGAAACCTTGTGACGTTGAGGCTTGATGATTTCCTACAAACGATCGACAATGTTTTGAAGTTGGAGACTCTTGAGGTGGACAGAGCTAAGTGGGATGATCGGTTGATGGCATGGGGAAAATGATTGGTGTTGAAGGTCCACAAGAACGATCAGTGGAAATAGCTACTGTGAACGATCGGATGATGTTGTCTAGGGAAACGATCGATGGGAATGCATTTACGAATGATCGGCCTTGTTTGCAAATGAACTTTTTTTTCAAAAAATGGAACTTAAATAAGTGAACTTGAACTAAATGATGAGCTTCGGCCTTGCATACTAGAATAGACATTTGGGCTTGCATATGATTTGAACTGCATATTTGGTAACAAATGACCTTAGAACTATGACATAAACCAAGGCCTTTGACTATTCTCTTAAAGCTCATCAGTAACTTAGATAAAAATCAAACTTTTGCTTGCTGACGATCGATCGCGAAACTCAAACTGCATCATTTCTCGATGACATAGAGAAACGGTTGAGATAGTCAAGAATGATGGTCTCTTTGGTTGACCTCAAAGTCTCGTCCTCTTTTCTATCTTTAGTTTCGCACAACTTATTACTGTATTGTATAGCACTTTACCGCACCACACTAGCACTCACTATACACTAGGGGTACGGGTTGTTAGTCCTTGAGATGATGGTTTTGATGACAACGACCTTAGAATAGATTATAAAATATAAATACTAACATTACAAGTTTAGATATATATGTATTTTGTAGGATCTAACCATGCAGGTATCAAGAATGAAGACTGTACAGTATAGAGATTCAAGATACAGAGATAGAAGACTCATGAGTATCAAGATTATCAAGAGTTCAAGGATAAGTCTGTTTTATTAGGAATATTTGTTAAAACTCGTAGAAAAGCACTGGCATCTTAATATCCAATTTATTCGTGGAATGGAATCCACTTCGAGCCCGTTAAAGGGATGGGACCCTAAGTAGGATGGAACCTACGAAAATATAGTGGGATATTGTTTTGTATCCACTAATTTTAATTCAAATGATTTTACAAAATTATCTTGTTTTCAAAATGATTTCAAAACTTTCCTTTTAAAAGATTCAAAACTCTCTATCCTGATTTTAAATAATTTTAGCCTCAAAACATCTTTAATTTCAAAGTCAAAATACTCTTGTTTTTAAAATGTCTTTTCAAATAATATATTTAACTTTTAATATTTATACTTAGATTTAAATATAAAATTATAGTTAAATTATGTATTTATTGTTCTTAATATTTACTTATGAATTTCAACCATATTCAAGTATATTTATAAAGTTTTAAATAGTTTTTATATAAGATAAATATTGTTTTTATAGAAATTCAAACTATCATTTTTGGCCGAGGGATGTCGACATGCCCCTAGGTAGTATGTCGACATAGTGACAGTTGAAGTTCAAATTCAAATTTCAAAAGAAGTGTCTATTCGCCATAACTCTTCATGAATGGTCATGGCTGTTGGTTTTCTATAAATAGGGGTCAGTTTCAACGAATTTTTAATCATATTTTTCTGATTTTCACTCCTCTTCATCTTCCTCATTTCTTATTACAAAATCATACCATTACTCTGTCGAAATCAACATCGAATCATACTCGATTACTTCTAGTTTGATTCTACATCACTATCTCTATAAGGTTCTCAGTGTTATTCAGAGTTATAGACTTCTTTGTAATATATTAGCGAGAAAAGGTGTGATTGTAGCCTTTGAAATCAATCAAGCGAGAAAAGGTGTGATTGTAGCCTTGGAAATCAATTGGGTGAACTAGTTGCCCCGAAAATCAAGTATCCCTACCCAGAGGATTGGTATTCTGGAGGGTGTACCTCGTAGCCTTGAAATCGAGGGTTGTAATTGTTGAATTTCTTTTGAAAGGAAATCCGTACTTAGTTATACGAGACTGGATGTAGGGTAACTCCGAACTAGTATAAAATCCGGTGTGTTCTTTCCTTTACTGCTTTTACTTTATATTTGCATCTGTGTTTGATTCTGTGTTCATATCTGTGTCTAATTAGTGTATACATTGTTAATAAAGTTAGATAAACTCAAAAAGATTAACAAATTTCTTAAAACACTATTCACCCCCCCCCCTCTAGTGTTAATTCTAGCCTTAAGATCCTTAATCCGCATTTCTCACACGGGTTACTTTATCTAACCATGATTTTTACTAAGTTTAATAGCAGTGGGTTCTAGACGTTCTGGGTGCCTTGTAGCTATGCCAGCTGGATCATCTTCCCAAAGGGATAACACTGACGTAGAATCAAGTTCGGCAACTGAATTCGATAGTCCGCCATCAAGTCATCATTCGGAACAACCGGAAAGTCCGGGCCCTCAATTTGACATTTCTGGTGTTGTTCCCATCTTTCCACCGGAGATTATCGATCCTGCTCCCGACACTCTAGAGGACTCTAAGGGATACAATTATTCTGGAGAACCCTTCTGATTTGGTAGCTTTTAAAATTAAGGAAGATGCCCTCCACCGAATCCGCGTAAGGCACAGAATTCCTTTCGACGATGTGTTGGTTCCGTCGTAGGATGATATGGCTCTCAGGCCCCAGAAGGGTATATGGCATGCAACAAGTTCATGTGTTGAGCCGGATGCATCCTATCATTTAATTCATACCTTCAGAAAATTCTTCATTATTTAAGGATAGCTCCAGCGCAGCTCCACCCAAATGGCTATGCACTTCTTAATTGCACTTATAGTATTTATGGAGTTTCTGCATCGTCCTCCAACCATCAAAGACATTCGATTCATTTTCACTTTCAAGCAGTGAACAGGGAGTCTTTCGTTTCCATTTCTTGAATCATCGAACAAGTGCTAGATTCTGATTGGCGCATGGAACAAGTTAAGTGCCTTTAAAGGCGAATGGTTCTTTGTTCGTTGTCTGTCCGGTTTCATCCGATAATGGCTGGAAAGACGTAAGTGTTATCTACAATTTTCATGTTAGAACGGAAGAAATGTTGTATTCCTGACTATATTTTTCCTATACAGGTGTCATCATCCAGCCTAGCGGCAATATTTATGAAGAGGCGGTCACAATTCTGAAAAATGCACCTCCCGAGGACAGGAAAATCGAATATTTTCTTATGGACGAATGTCTCGTTACATTTTGTTTGATAGAAGAGGGCTTTAGCGTGGGGTTAACCAAAGTTGCTCAAATTGCAGGGATAAGACCATGGGCTGCAATCATTCAAAGGGAAAAGATCTCGTGGTGCCCCCAGTCATGAGTGCTCAAGAATTCACTGATATTGATGCCGGAGGACATAGAGGCGATGTGCCCGACCATAATGGTGACATATACGGTCTTGGGATTAATGTCGGATCCTCGCAGGCCTCATAACCCTCAGTTCCTGATAGGAGAAAGAGGAAAAAGTTTGTACATAAATTTCCAAAAAGTCATCTCTCTGATCAATCCAAGTCTTCGATGGCTTCTAAAATTGTTCAAGATGGATCTTCTTAGCAACCGTCAGAGCATTCAAGTTTACCACTTAACTCTTTTTCAGGCCTACCAATTCTGCATGATCTTGATGCTTTTTATTTTATTGATGTGAGCATCGAGGGGTCGGAATCCCCCACCCGAATTAGCACTGAGATTCCTACTTCTAGAGAAGAAGTTACACCAATGAGAAAGGCCCCTGCACCTGGTTTGTCGGAGGGTTACACAAGGACACTTGCATATAGTTGTACCCCTTAACGTTGCATTATACATGACATTATGTCCTTTAACGCTTAAAGTTGATTAATTTCTGTTTTTATTTGTAGAGCGATGGTGAGGAAGAGGAACATGTTTGATTCCCTCCGGGATGTACACCACTGATCATCAGGTTCACGCTCTGGTTCTTATCGTGGTAGTCGAGAGTACTACGATTCCAATTATCGCCCCAGCCAGGACCGAGGTCATCAAAATAGAGGTGATAGGGATAAGCCACCCCAAGGAAAACATGGATCGTGTGATGACCCACATTTTTGGAGATTTAAATCGACAATAATCCACACATGCCAACTCAAACAATCCAAAACACGGATAATCAATGGGGTTAATTAAGAACAATAAGTGAAGGAGAAAACAAATACAGAATCTCGCAGCGGAATGACAAAATATAATAATCAAATAAATAGTTCATGATGTTGTTATACTATAGATTGGATTAAGATTTTACAACATTTATCAGAGTTATATATACAACAAAATAATAGAATAATGCAGCGGAACAAACGAAGTGGTGAAATAATACGAGTAATAATATACACTAAATCTTCATCTTTGTCCTCCAGAAAAATAATCTTCAATGCGCTGAAAACTCAGGGCTGACCCAAGCGTAATGAAAACAAAACACTAAAGTCAAGACTAAAATATCCTAATGTGAGTCAAATCAATATCAAATGTAACATGAGTGTGATAGCATCAGAGATGTTTATGGGGTTTTACATCTCCTATCCAGTGTATAACGTGTGTGCAATAACTTAAGAGATGTTACTGGATTTTCCATCTCTTAAGGATCCGTCAAAATATTTATATATAGTAGAATACACTACATATATAATGTCTAATCGATAAAATAAATATTTTTCTCAGCGTTAAAGCTTTACATTAATCCCCCTTTACGCGTTTTAAGCATTGCCGTATAGTTTGCATATAACGCCCCAGTATCAAGTCGAGGGATAGGGATGCACCGTGATAAGACAACACTAAACCAAAATCGTAGTAGTTTCGTATAGGGATAAAAGTATGACAAGGCACGTGAGGTAATGCCCAAGGTAAGATACAACCAGTTCGGGTCGTAGGGCTGGTGGTAACGCATCATAGCCATGATCGCTCACCGCATCCATCCATCCCATATCGAGTCAAAGGGAGGTCATCCCAAATCAAGGTGCACCAATCAAAAGTAATAGCATGCACCAAGTCCTAGAAGAAAATCGAAGAATGGATGTCTGCAAGGGGAAGCAGGCCCACTAGGCCCTGTCAAGCCGTCATGTTTTAGTCAATTCAAATTAACACTAGTGCTGGGGTCTATCCATCATCGTTCCATTTCTTCAAATCCAGCAACGTACGCCAAATCCAACCACTTCATTCTAGAGTCTCCTCTACGTACACAATTGTTAAAGTGGTTCCAATATCGACAGAGAGTATGCCAATAAGAGGCCCCGGTCTTTTTAACAACAAAACGTCATTTTACACACCGATTGGTACTTTTACATTTCAAAACGATTCATACTTGATATCAAAATATCATATTCTCTTCAAAATCAATTTCGTTTCAAAATTATCATATTCACTTCAAAAATCATATTCAGTTTGATATGTCATTTCACTTGAAAATATCATTTCATTCAAATTTCCATTTCAAATCTCAACTTAGGTTATAACTTCAATTTAACCCGATTCGCATTTAAATCCACGATTTAAATATAAACAATTCCCACTTTGACCAGTTTGAATTTTTAGAAAATAGTTTGAATAGTTTTAAATAGTTTAAAAAGTTAAAATAGTTTGATATAAAATAGTTTAATAAAATGGTTTAGATATTGAAAATGGTTTATATAGGAAATAGTTTGGAAAATCAAAATAATTTAAATATTTAAAAAGATAGGTTTTAAACGATTTATATTAAAATAATTTATTTGAAAATTATTTCAAATTCAAACTGATTCAATTCCAAATCTTTCAATTCAAATAATCTTCAATTTCAATTCCATTAAAATCGACTCAATTTTGATTCCAGTTTGAATTAACTTCGATTCCAATTCCAATTCAAATCAATTTCAATTTTCATTTTTAACTTCAAATTTGATTCAATAATTTGATTCAATGGTTAAAATTTCAATTCAATTCTTATTTTAAATCATTTCAATTTATATCCATTTCGAGTTCGATTTCAAAATACCGATATAAGTCACTTAAATCAATTTAAACTTCAATATTCAATTTAAGGTTCAAATCTTTTAAAATAATTCAATTCCAAGCTCAAATTTGAAATATCAATTTGAATCCCTTTTTCGAAGAAAAATCTTGAAGTTCGAATAAAATTCAACCATTTAAAAAAAATTGATTTCCATAATTCAAACTATATATCGATTATAACTTCAAATTTCAAATTTTATTCTTTAAACAATTTCTTTACAAATTTTAAATTCAACATTTCAAAACTCGAATTCGAAAATAATCCAGTTCCCATATTTCAATTCAATTTTATTTTAATAAAACAAAACTTACTTGAATAGATTCAAATTCAAGAATTTAAATCGTTAAATTTAACCAATCCGGTGCCCGTATATAATTTTCTATCCTATGACCAAGTGATCAGTTTTTTCGATTTTAAATTTCAGGGATTGATATATATCATTTCAATCCAAAACAAATGTCATAGGTAGATATCATTTCAACCTATTTAATTTATTCGAAATAATTCAAATAACAGTTTTATATACGGTCAATAATATACAGGGTGATAACAGGATATATATAAATATATAAACATCCAAACATCTAATATATCAACCAATAGCATCCAATCGCAACCAATATCCAAAATAGTCAATGTATCACCATAATTAAATAATTATCAATATCAAGTGTTTAACTACCAATTCAATTTCAATTTCAAATTGAACTGTCAATTTAAATTTCTATCAGTTCAATTCATATGTAAATTTTAAATGTTAGTTAAACTACCAAAAAACAGTCAATAAAATGAATAACATCACGATTATCAATTTAACTAACATTGAAATATTTTTGTACTTTGTGGACGTTTAGAACACTTACCTTTATTTGAAACCAAAATTTTTTTGCTTCAAATAAATTCCACTTCGATTCCATGCTATAGCCTTCGTCGATACGATCGCAGCGCGACTCATTTCACTCGAAACGGACCTCGTAAGCAAAAGTTACGAATTTATTAATATCGATATATAATTAAAGTTTGATTAACATCATTAAAATAATTAACTTAATTAACGTTATCTTCATCTCTCCCCTCGGCTTACAGTGCTAGGTCAAGAAACCTAATCACGATCGACATTCAACATGCGCACCACACTAACGATGACCAGACTTCGATCTGAGCCTACCACGTTGCGCGCCACCTCCCACTCTACCACTGCCCTAAGCCTTGAAGCCTCCGCCGCCTCCATTTGCCCACGAAAACCCAAAAACCGCATTGACTTCGCAAGTAAACCATGGCGATTTCGAAGCGTATTAGCACGATCTATCCGTTCAACGTGTAGATCTCATTGAGCACTCCATTTTTGCTTTTGGAATTATTTGATTTGGATGAGCAGATTGGAAGAAATCGAAGAGGGAAATAAAGAAATATCGGCCATTAATGATTTAGAGAGAAAGCGGCTGCGATATTTCTTTTAGTGTTTCGAACGAATGAAGATAACACGGCCCATTATATAAATATTTGACCCGATTGACCCGCAAAATTCCGAACTCCAAACGAAGCGTTCCGCCTGGCATTTTATATGTTATACCCATATTCCGAACACAATGGAATAGGTATCAGGAGCCAATTCCATCATATTCAGAAGATAGCTTTTCAAAATCAACTTATTTTAATTAAATTCCTTTAATTAATTTCTACGTGTTTCAAGCTTGCACGGCCAAACGATAAGTTCATTATGAAACTTGAAATCCTATAATAATTCACTATTACGGATCCGATGAAACCGGTTTCATCAAAATCCGATACAGTGCCCAAAATGACTATGTTTACTCGTTAATTAAAACAAGTAATTTCCAAAAATCAATTTAATCACATTAAATTCAATTTAAAATTAACAATTTTCATTCTTGTTTAAATAAAATTTAAATCCACTTTTAAAATCGTTTTCATTCATATTAAATTCAGTATGCAATTATTTAAACAATTCAAATGATTTAATTATCCAATAAATCACCATATTTTATATATAACTTATTTAACTTATAAAATTTAACCTTTAAAACTAATTCAAATAATAAAACAACTACTTGTATTTTACAGTAATTCAACATTTATTATTCAATTTCAGCTTATTGATTATAAACACATTCAATACATAGAATTCCATTTCAATAATTGTTATTGCCTAAATCTTCAAAATTGGTTATTTCAAAATTTTATTCAAGTTCATACTAAATAATTTACCTAAATAAAACATAAATTTTTTTCCAACCATTTTAATTCAATAATCATATTAAATTTAAAATTTTAAAATAGTTAAGAATACGGGTCGTTATATTCTCCCCCACTCAAAAATTTTCATCCTCGAAAAGAGTTAAGTAGAGAACCAAACCTTTGATATATTTTACTCAAAATAATCAACTTACAAAACATTAAAATCTTATTTACAAACCTTTACCATGCTTCCACTACACCACTCTGTTATCAGTTTTATCGAAATTACAACTTATTTATAAAAATAAGTTATAAAATTTTAAAATCTCAAAAATTTTCTAACACCCGGATTTATGGAAAATTTCGACAGCATCTCCTTTGTGCGGCTCGATCGTAAAATTTTACAATACAAATATATTTCACAAATATACCAAATATACATCTCATCTCAATGATGAGGTATCCCGTAGGGCAAAAAATATAAAAGTGCGGTATGTAATCCGAGATATGTACCTTATTATTATTAATACGAGCGAGTTCGCTCATATTAAGCAAGAAAAAGCAAATTAAATCCACGTATACATCCAAACGGTCTTCGTATATACGTATCTCAACTCAAATTAGAATATTAGTTGCATATAAAAGGATATAGAACCATGTATGAGTTAATATAACATGAATTCAGAATCCAAACCATAAATACGAGCACAAATACACAACCATATGAAACAAAATAGTTATAACAATGATTTACAAACAAAGCAACCATTCAACAATTAATATTCATCCAATTAATTCAGAATTATATCACTCCACATTGTCTAATATCCATAGTTAATTTATACACTTCATTTCTTATTAATATTCATTCTCTATTAACATTTAATTGGTATACTTCCAATTTATGGACATCTATTTCATTTACATTCAATTTATTCAATTTCAATTATTTCTCTTATGTTTAACAACATTTCATATCAATTCATTTATGGACCATTTTATAAAATCATTTCATTCAACCTGATTTAAGTTAAATTTTTATTTCATTACTACTTAGTATATTCTCATTAATACTAATATTATTTATTGTAACAACCTTAGATTTTTGGCCTATATTTTTAAAATTTGACTTTATTTTATTTTGAAACTATTTTAAACTTTTTTTATTTCAAACATTTCATTTTTAAATATAAAAGTTGATTGTTATGTGAATTTTAATTTCAAACTGGTATAAATTGAACATTTTCCTGAAAAAAGGATTTCTGGTCAAACTAGTCAAACTTTGATTTTTAAACCTTAAATTTAAATATTTAAATTCTTAAATTTTATCTTTTATTATGTAAATAGATTTAATAACTTGAATACTGCTTTTCGTTTCGTTGAAAACGGATTTGAATTGTAAAAGTTATGTACATTTCGATTTTGAGTGCAATTTGATTTATTTAACAATTTTGTCTATTTTAAATTATATAAATTACATTTTCTTTGTCATATTTTATTTTAATATGTGCTAATATGTTATTTTATTTATATTGCTGTCTTTTAATATTTTTAAAGTGATAATAAAAATTTTCCAAAATTTATTGCATTTATTTCCTATTTTTAAAAGGCTAGTTTCTATTTTTTTGCTATTTTCTTCATTTAAATTATAGGGACAGTTTGGCACAGGTCCCTAATAAGTTTCAAAATACACAAAAACCCCAGTAAAAAAAAAGTTTGTAAATTAGGTCCCTAGAATTAAGTTACCGAATAATGGAATACACTTATGCAATTATTCAGTGAATAATTGCAGAAATTTATGCAATTATATCAAAAACTTGCAGACATTATCACAATTATTCACTGAAAAATTGCGGAAAATTTTGCAATTATTCACCAAAAAATTGCGGAAATTTCAGCAATTTTTTCAAAAATTTGCGGAAAATTCCGCAATTATTCACTAGAATAATTGCGGAAATTTCTGCAATTATTCGCCGAAAAAATTGCATAAATTTATGCAACTTTTTAATATAATTGCATAAATGTCTGCAATTATTCAGTGAATAATTGCATAAGTATGTGCAATTACTTAGTAACTTAATTCTAGGAACCTAATTTACATGCTTTTTTTACTGGGGTTTTTTTGTATTTTGAAACTTATTGGGGACCTGAGCCTAATATTCACTAAATTATATTTAATTAAAATTTATTTATTTATTTTTGTGAATGCATTTTTATTTTATGATATTATCTTTATTTATAAATATTTTCTAAGTCCATATAAATCTTCCAAAGTTTATTCTGTTTATTTTCAAATTTTCTAGACTAGTTTTCATTTTGTACTATTTTCTTATTTTAATCATATATAATTAATATTTATTTATTTATATTTTGTATATTTCTTATATTTTCGAACTTTAACTGAAATTATATGTATTTTCAGATATTTAAACTTACAAAAAGAAAATATGGAAATATGTAGAGTTTGTGACTTTTGTTATTCCTAGTCCTTTTGTATTCCACCGTTTCATTTTAATCAATACATCTTTTTTTTTTGGCCGTATATCTTTTCTTTTCTCAGCTGCATTTCTTCATTTTTCACGTATTCTAACACCTTCTCATCCATACTTTCAGATCTAAAATAAAACTTTGGGTAATGTCTTCCTTTCCATTTTTTTCCACCTCTTCCATTAATTTTCAAGTGACTTTGCTTTGCCTTCATCTTGCATTTGTTTGGCCACACTCCACCACCACCCTCTCCGACCTGTTCCACCACCTTCCTCAGCCTCTTCAGCCTCCTCCCCCTCTGCCATGATCAGGCCGTGGCCTTCCATGGACCAAAACCCCACAAAAACTATTGTAAAACATCTTGAAACAATGCTAGCCAATCACCATTTGCACCATCACCTTCGTGTTCAACCACGGCCACCACCTTCAGCCGCCACAACCTGACCTTCCAATACCTCGGGCCCACACTCCAGCCACCACCTGACCACCACATACCATGGCCAAGCCACATCAGCAAAGGGCCGAACCCTATGGTGCAACAAAAGCCACATTTTGCCTTGAAACCCTTTGGTATTCCATTGCCTTCAACACCTTGTAACTTCCACTCACCTTCATCACCATGTAGCCGCACCTTTTCCAGACCATACCTGATCCAAACCATGCTCAAAACCTGACCATATCCACCCTTTGGTTGAGCACATGATGGTTGAGGCAATGGTAAAAGCATTTGATTCGTATTTGCATTCATTTCTAAATTGTTTCTTTTGATAATTTGTATTGAAATCATATTTATACTTGTCTTGTTTTGTGTTGTTATCAAGTCATATAGCTTTGGCTCCCCACTCTCAAATCGTGGTAGTGTTGTCGTACCTTTGTTGCGTCAGTATCGTGTGCTTTGGTGTCAATCTCCAGCTTTTAACAAGTGAGTAAATCTCACAAGACTAATATGTACTTATATAGTTGATAAACTAACATCACTTGAATCTGTAACTTATATCATCCTGTTATAACTGCTATATTATTATCACATGATATTCATACTGTTATTACACTTGTTATATCATATGTCACTGTTATTTCATGCTATTCTGTTATTTATATCTGTTATCACCATTGCAAGTTCCCTGTAGACTAGGATCACTATGGGTTGAAATGATACATACCCGAACAGACTTTAGAATAGGAGAAAATCGTTATAGGCTGAAATGATAGGCCTGAGCGGTTTTCATTTCATTCTTACTTGGGATTGCGGGTTTGAACGATCAAACTCGGAATTTTCATTTGTAAATTTTAGATTGAAATGTTGTAGTATCCGTATTACTTTACCTAGGCTAGTAAATGATATACAGACCCATGGTTAAAATATGTTTTTCTAAAATTTCTAAAATATTTTAGAAATATAAATATTATAATATTTTGATTTAAACTTAATTAGAAATGATTTTTGTAAAGTATTATTGATTTTCTGAGAATTTATAAGTGAAATAAATAACTGGTAAAGTTAGAAATTTGAAATGTAAGTATTTTTGGAAATCCTAATTTGGTGATGAAATGGAATTTAAATTTACAGGAAAATGGGCACAGGGAAGAAGTTGATAAAAAATTTAGTCTCAGGAACAACAAGTTTGATTTTTAGTCTGAAGGACACTTTTTAGTGTAAACAGAAAATGATAGTTACAACTATCATTCTGTGATTTGCACTAGAAAGTGTCCTTAAGCATAAAAAAGCAAACTTGTTGTCCCTGAGACTAAACTTTTTTCCAATTTTTTCCTTGAGCCTAAAAACCCCTTAAATTTAATAGGAAATATGATAAATTTAGGATATCTTGAATTTAAATGGATTTAAGATGATTTTATAATATATTAATGATTTTTGAATAAGTTAAAATGTTGAATGAATAAATGTTTAAGTTAAATTTTGAAATATAACTTAAATTGGAAATTATGAATTTTGTTTAAAAGTGAATTTTTGAAGGCAAGTAAATGAAATGAAAATAAGTTATATGGGAGATTTAAACTTAAGTGTTAAGTTAAAATTTAATTATAAAGAATTGAAATTTAATGTGTGAATTTAATATGTGAATTATTATTAAATATTGACTTTTGAATAGAAATTTAACTTTATAAAATCATGAATATACGGGTATTTAAATGATTGTTCTAAAAGTGAGAAATTATGATTTTATAAATTAAAAATGATTTATATTAAAATATAATTGTTTGTGAAACTGTATTAAAAACCCTGAATTTTAATTAACTGCATTTCTAAAATGCTATTATTTCTATGGTAAAGGATACTACAGCAATTGTAGATGTTGTAGTTGATATAAATGAACCAAATGGCTAAATATTAATAAAGGGATATTATAGTACTTTGTAAGTGCTATAATGGTGGAATTTAACTAAGGTTTTAATTGAACTAATGTAACCCTATTACAGTATTTTTAATGCTGTCTTTTGTAAAATTGAACTGTTTTGAAGGTAACTTTCTGTAGCATTTTCCAAATGCTGCGAAAGGTGAATTTTCATTATTTTGATAAGTTTAAGTGAATAAATGAACTTTGAAAGATTTAAATTTTGAAAATTTAATAATTTAATTATTAAATATATTAACTTCATTTTATGATTTAAAATGAAGTAATTTGTTGAAATATAAACTATTTTGAAATGTGTATTGAAATGGTATTTTAAATAAAATGAATGTAGTTTGGAAAGGGTATGATATTGTGATATTTGAAATGGATCTTTGAATGATATTGAATTTTGAAATGATATTTGATTTCAAAAATATAAATTACTATTTTGAAATTTTAACTACGGGATGTATTTAATTTATGGTTTGACTGATCCTTAGAGGATGGGCGATCCCAAGCATCTTTTAAGTTATTGTGCATTACTACTACAGTTCACTTGAGTTGGTTTACATTATATAAGTATGTATGTCCTGACTCGAGTGTTTTGTGTTTTACTTTACGCTCGGGTCAGCCTGAGTATTTACAGCTTAGCTTTGGATTTCTTTTCTGGAGCTAGGAATCGCTGGAGATTCTGCTTGTCTAGTTATCTATTCCCTTTCAGTTTCAGTTGTTCTATTTCAGCTCTGGTATTTATAAACTTCTATGTATTTGAGATTTCTATTGTATATGTTTTTTTTTCAGACTGATATTATGTATTTTGTTTGAGATTTTGTTATAGTAGCTTCATGAACTACTATGGTATTTTAATTTCCGCTGCGAGTTATATGATATTCTATGTCTGTGATTCTATATTTGATTTTATTTGCTCCAAATTTTATTACAATCTGTTGTTTTGAATTATTCAAGTCAGACATGTGTGGATTATTGTCTATTTGAATAGTCCAAAATAGTGGGTCGTTACATTTTGTATCAGAGCTTTGGTTTTAGGCAAACCTTAGCCTGCGGAGCAAAAACTCATTAGAGATAGGGTAGAAATACCCTAGAATGAGTGAAATCAAATCTCAGAATCATTCCTTTATGAGAGGACGTATTTTCGAGGTATAAAATGATTTTCAAATGATTTTTAAAGAATTTTCAAAGATTATTTTGATATAAATTTTTCTTGCTTTGAAAGTAAAATTTTCTAAACTTCATTCTTTTGGTATCCACCTTGATAGTAATTTCTTCGATTACGATTCCTTTGAACTTTGGAATGCTCCCACTTGTTCTGAAATCCATTCCTGTCTCCCCTAATTGTATTCTTTTGATTTTTGGAGCATTCCATAACTCCACTATGAATGACCTCTATAAAGATCAGTGATTCCGCCAATTTTTGAATGATTTGTGAAAGGGTGAAACTCCCTTATAATTGGCATTGATTCACCGTAGATTTCTGTATCCTCGGTTTACGATGTTTTCTATCTTCTGCTTTATTTAGATTCTATCTCTGGCGATCAAAGGTCGATTTGCCTTAGATTTTCGCATCGACTATATTCCTGAAGTCACGGTTGACCCTATTAAGGTCGCCCGCGATTTACATGAGCTTATCCATCTTCTATTTGGTAATTTAATTATCTCATCTTCTTTCGAGCTTATCTTCGAATTAGAATTCTATTTAATTGGAGTTCCTCTAATTTGAATCTCTGTTTGTTTTGAAATCCATCCTTGAATCAATCCTTGGAAAATTTATGATTGATTGTCTTTTGAAAACTGTGTATTCATCGAAGTTATTATTTTGATAAGGATGACCATATTTTATATATAAAGGTGAAATGTTTTCTATAAGGATCTATATACCTTTTAAATGAGAATTTAAAGTTTCGAATGGATTTGAAATTTTGAAAGTTATATAAGAAATGGTTTCATATAAAATAATTTATAACTGAAGGTTTTGAATCTGAATTTGAGTGATTGAACTCTGGCATTTTGGAACTGGTTTAAGTTTTTGAAATAAAATAATATGATTTGAAAGTATTTTCCGAATATAAAATGTTTCAAATGATTTTAATGAGTTTCAAATGATTTCGAAAAAATTTCAAAATAAGTTTGAAAAAATAAAAGTCCGGAACCCACTTATGTCGCTGGAAAATAATTTCGGTGATGAATGCATGCATCATCGACATTGATTTTCGAGTTTCAGAGAGGGGAAGAGGCCACTTCGGTAGCTTTGCTATGCGATTGATTTGTGAAACTAATTTTGATTTCAAATTCCGAAGTGTGATGTGATATTCGAAAGAAATATGTATATATATTTGAACAATTTGAAATGAGCCGGTGTTCAGTCCTTGAGTTTTGGATTTGATTTGATATAACACTATCTTTTGGAATTGATTTACTGATTTGTTGGTGATTTCCAACTCTTGGATTGAAATATGATTTCTTCGACTATTTTGAAGGTTCGAGCACTTCCAAATCAAGGTTAACTTTTCAAAGCTAAGTAATTTTGAAAAGTATAAAGTATATAAGTTTGGTATTTATGTTTAAAATATGTAGTAATATGATTTAGATAAGTTGAAACTGTTTTGTTAAGTAAACGAATAAGGCTATTTTGAATTTTCTAATATGAAATTTAGATTTGAAATTTTTGAAAAAAAATTGGTCTTCAAATATTTTGTAAAAAAATATATATAATTTAGTTTAAATGTTTAACTTAGTAACATCTTTATGAAACTATATATTTAACAAGTTGGAATAGATACATAAGTTGTACGTATGCTGTTTTATTCGCACAATTAAATTGATCCAAGTTTGAGTACACAAGTTCGAGGTGAATTACACCAATTCGTGTTAGGATTTTTCATTTGATTCTTGATGGCGAATATTTGATATGGATTTTGGACTTGATTCTAGAATTCTCTATCATAGTTATGGCTATTGTAACGACCCGTATTTTCACGGATCGAAAAAAAAGTTCGTCAAATCTGGAGTTTTAGCGTTTTGGGCCATTTCAGATTTTAGGCAAATTTTGCCTAAGTCCTAAGTCGTTCACGACTTAGCATGAGTCGTGAGTCGTATACGACTTAGGAGAGGAGTTCTGGGCGAGTTAAGGACTCAAGGGGTGAGTCGGCGACGACCTAAGGAGATAAGTCGTAGCTGGACTAGGTTAGTAGGTTGGAGTTTACTCGGCAAGTGTTAAGTCGTAGGTTGTAAGTCGTTGCCGAGTTAAGGGATAACAACCTAAGGAAGTGAACGACTTATAGTATTAACCGACTTAAGGATAGTGGTGAGTTAAGTGTTAAGTCGGCTGACGAGTTAAGATAGTGGTCGACTTAAGACCTGGACGACTTAGTAGTTAGCATATCTGACATATTATTTGTTAAGTCGTTGCCGAGTTAAGGAAGTGGGGTTGACCGACTTAAGAGGTTAGGGCGACCTAAGGAAGAATAGTAGGCAGCCTAAGTACTCTGGAGTAGAGTTAGGTCGGCAACGACCTAGGGACATGTTGTGAGCGACCTAAGTGTTTGGGTGTTAAGTGTTAGGTCGGCAGTGTGTGTTGAGTTATGAGTCGGTAGGTCGTCTCCTGTGTTAAGTTGTTGAGTCGTCAACCGACTTAGGACTTGGGTTTTGCGGCAGTATGATGAGTCTGCTTCGTTGGGTCGGTCATATGGTTAAGTCGTAGGTCGGCGAGGCAGTTAAGTCGTTAGGTCGTATAGGCTGGTTAACTCGGCATAGCAGTAAGTCGTAGGCGCATGCCATAAGTCGTAACCGACTTAGGAGACAGCTGTTTTGTTGCGAGTCATAGGCAGATGAGTTTTTAGGTCGGCAAGGCACTAGGTCGGCATGGTGTTAAGTCGGCACCGACTTAAGGAGATAGCCGAGTTACGACTTAAGGGCAGTTTTCAGCTATAAATAGGAAAGCTTCTCTTCATTTTTGGGATCCGGATTTTGAAGCGACGAAGTGCTGCCATTTTGAGAGCTCGACTTCTACACTTCTTCACTTCTTTTCTCCACTCTAATCTAGTGCTTCCATCCATCCAAATCGAAGATCAAGATTGAAGATTCAAGAGCTTAGATTGAAGATCTTCATCTTTTCAAGAGAGATTTCTTCGTTTGAAGTGAGATCTTGTCGGATCTAGCTTAGTTCTTCGCTGTCCAGATCTGAAGTTGATATCTTTTGGATTGTTTAGGTGATTTGGTGAGTGGTGATTATCTCTCACACGGATCCAAAGGAGTATATCGGATTGTTGGCTCGTTTTGGTGTTAAAATAGAGATTTCCATGCATTTTCTTCATCCTATGTGTAGATCCATATAGATCCATTGTTCATGATGATGTTGCATCCATTTTATCATATGTTAACCTATGAAAGTTCATTCATCAAGTTTGTAGAGATATAATCCATGTTTTCATGCTTATTGGACTTTCAACTCTTTAATTACGAAAATGCCATTATTGTTATAATTGTCTACTTAGATCATATTTGAATGCTTGATTGCTTGGATTGATGTTTGATTTGATTGATTGTTATGAACTAGATGATTGATGATTAGATTTAGACCGAAGACGATTCAAAAGCTAAGGGAAAGGCTCTTGAATCGGGAAAGCTGCTTGTGACATATGTAGCGGGTTGATGAAGCTCTTATGCATAGATTTGATGATGTGATGATGAGATGAGGCTTTGCGAGGATGTAATGAAGCGAGGCAATCATATGATGAAGACTTGGTCTAATCCAGACGGGATCATTCCAAGCATGTTGATAACTCGGTGATATGATTCGAGTTGAAGATAATGAATGGATATGAGAATAGTCGTCGAGGAGGATGACTAGGAGGCTTGGATAGCATCGTTGTTGAAGGTTCTAGCATGCTCTAAGCAAGAGTACGTTTGGGCAGATTCGATAGTCCCAACGGCCAACTGTTGATGGTCGAGTACTCTGGGCAGATTCGATAGTCCTAGGCACGGGCTGCGACGACGTGCGGGAGTTATGTCTAGAACCGGGGTTTCCATTAGCCCTTGACGGACGGCTGAAAGAATGTGCCGGTCATTCAATTAACGGTGATATCGAAGCAACGATAACAGTGATAGCCAGAGTCATGGATGTTTGGTTGTATCGTCATTCGGACTCAAGAGCTGTATTTTCTGGGTGCTTATCTGATTTAGGCCTTGGTACTTGGAAAACATCGCCCTTGACTCGAGTGATAGTAGTTTTACTTTAAATTGTATGCTCTGCTATGTTTGCTTCTGCTTAGTGTGTGTCTGGGGGCTATCACTGTAGAATGAGGTTGGAGTGGGAGGGTTGTATTCCTATTCCTTTTCCTTTATGCTCTTTTGGTATGTTGTTAGTTAATTTACTGCTCACTAAGACTGTTGTCTGACTCAAGGCTTTTTGTTTTAAATTCTTATTGCCTTGGGCTGTTCGTCCATTTTGAGACGGGCAGACTAGGTAGCAGGTGACAGGTGCTGTTCTCTTCTCACGATGCTGATATCGAAGACGAGCTAGAGGGTTGCATATTATTTTCTTATATGTACTGGATATTCCGCTGTTTTGTATTCTCTGAGAGATTTGTAGTGAGGCTGGATGTATTGACTATGTGGATGCTTGTATTCAACTATTATGGAGTTTTATATGATGTCATTTTGTTCTGTAAAGCTTCACTATACATATGTTCTATTGTATTTTGTCCATGCGCTGTGAGTAATACGATAGATTCTTTTGTTTTAAATCTTACCTTGACAATCGTCCATGGTCGCCTGGCACACTTTACAGCGCACTATCTCTAGATTCGGTGCAGGGGTCATGGGCGGTCGTCACATTTGGTATCAGAGCCAGGTTAATCGATTTTACCCAACGCTCGCTGTCGTAACTACGTATGAGAGACGTAATTGTATTTTGATGGATGATTACTATATATAATATAGTAGCTTAGTAGGGTTTGAGTCCTTATGCAGTTGTTTCTCTAGATGTTCTAATCATTCCTTTTTATAGATATTGAGAATGAGTCGAAGAGGGAGACCAGCTGCTAGGGGAGGCCGTGCTACTGAAGAGACTGCTGATTATGCAGCCATGTTCGAAGCTATGATGACTTCGATCATGAGAAGGATACCAGTTCCGGGGGCAGCAGTTGATGTTGGAGTTCAAGTCCAAACTCCGAAACCAGTGGATTTTGCTAAGTTGTGCAAGGATTATACTGCTCTTGGAGGGAAGGTTTTCTTGGGAACAGAATCTACCATTGAGGTCCAGAGGTGGATAGATGCTTGTAGAAGGATCTTTGGTGATTTGGGAATTGATGATGCAACTAAGAGGAAGTTGGCATCGAGGCAACTTCAAGGGAGAGCTTCTGATTGGTGGAACTCTATTACCATCACTACTCCGGAAGAAGAGATTACTTGGGAGCAATTCCAAGTCAGATTTGAAGCTAAGTTCATTTCTACAGCTCAGAAGTCTGTTCTGTTCAAGAAGTTTGTAGAGCTCAAGCAGGGTGGAAGATCTGTTCTTGAGTATGTTTCTGAGTTCGAAGCTTTGTCCAAGTATGCCCGGTCATATATTGAATCTGCTTATCAGAAGAATGAGAAGTTTGTGACCGGCTTGGATAGTTATCTTGGGAGACAGTTGGTGGATCATTTGGACGATTCATTTGAGAAGCTTGTGGAGAAAGCTCTTAGGCATGAGAGTCTGTTTCCTAAGGAAGGACCTGTTGTTGCTGTTACCAAGGGAGAATCTAAACCACAGCAGGGTGGAAACCAGAAGAGGAAGCAGCAGCAGCAAAAGGGTAAGGATGGCCAGAAGAAGCCGAAAGGCGAGGTGACTTGCTACAATTGTCAGCAGAAGGGTCATTTCTCTAAGGATTGTAAGAATCCTAAGGTGCCGATGAAGTGTCACAACTGTGACAAACCGGGGCATTTCAGGAAGAATTGTCCAGAACCGAGGAAGGACAGGCAGATTGTGCAAGCCTATGCTTTAGGAGCTGTTCCGTCGTCTTCGAAAGCTCCTACTGCTGAAGAGAAGGGAAAGAGTGTGGTTGTTCAAGGTACTCTTTTCCTATGTGGTGTTCCAGTTAGAGTTTTGTTTGATACTGGAGCTTCGCATTCGTTTGTTTGTAATGAACTAGTAGGCCGGTTAAATTTGAAGCCGGATATTGTTGATAGGCCATTGGTTGTGACTAATCCAGTTGGGGGTTCGTCTTGTTTGTGTATGTTATGCCGTGGTCTAGTTGTATCGAGTCATGGTTGCTCTTTTGTTTGTGATTGCTTTGTTCTGAACTTTGCGGGGTTCGGAATTATCTTGGGTATGGACTGGCTTAGGAAGTATGCGGCTAAGGTTGATTGTGAGAGGCTGGAGGTGACAGTCGAGAATGTGGAGGGGCGAAAGATTGTGATACGATGTAAGCATGAAGAAGGCGTCTTCATGAGCTTCATGTATTCGCTAGTTGTTCCACGGGATGGACTGTCTTTAGTGCCAATCGCAAATGGATTCGAGGATGTCTTTGACGAAGTCAAAGGGTTGCCGCCGCATAGAGAGATCGAGTTTCGTATAGATCTAGTTGAAGGAGCCAGACCTGTTGTGATGTCTCTTAGGCGGATGGCGCCTAGGGAACAGCAGGAGTTGAGGGTGCAAGTTGATGATCTTTTACAGAAAGGATTCATTCGGCGTAGTGTGTCCGAGTGGGGTGCACCAGTTGTGTTTGCAACCAAGGCAGATGGGTCGTTGAGATTGTGTGTGGATTATCGTGAGCTGAATAAGGTGACTAAGAAGAACAAGTATCCATTGCCGAGGATAGACGACTTGTTTGATCAGCTTCACGAAGCAAAGGTGTTTTCTCAGATGGATTTGGCAACGGGATTTCACCAGTTAAGGGTAGCTAAGGATAGTGTGCCGAAGACTGCTTTTAGGACACCATCCGGTTTCTTTGAGTGGCTGGTAATGCCGTTTGGATTGACTAACGCGCCAGCATATTTTGTGGATCTTATGAATAGAGTGTTCAGAGATCAGTTGAACAAGTTCGTACTTGTGTTCGTAGATGATATTCTGATTTATTCCAGAATGGAAGAAGAGCACAAGACACACTTGCGTATCGTTTTGGAGATCTTGCGAAAACATCAGCTGAAGGCTAAGTTTTCGAAGTGTCACTTCTGGAAGAGTGAAGTGAGGTTCTTAGGCCATGTGATTTCTGGAAGTGGAATAGCGGTTGATCCCGCTAAGGTGGCAGCAATCCAGGATTGGGTTAGACCTAAGAATGCATCTGATGTGAGAAGTTTTCTTGGATTAGCAGGATATTATCGACGGTTTATCAAAGACTTCTCCAAGATAGCTGCACCGTTAACAGGATTGACGAAGAAGAACCAAGTGTTCAGTTGGGATGCTAAGTGTGAGCAAGCTTTCGGAATCCTGAAAGAGCGATTGACGAGTGCTCCTGTTTTGACTATTCCAAGTGGGAATGATGAGATGGTGGTTTACACCGACGCATGTGGTACGGGACTTGGAGCAGTGCTGATGCAGAAGGATAAAGTTGTTGCGTATGCCAGTCGACAACTGAAGCCGCATGAAAGGAATTACCCAACTCATGATTTGGAATTGGCGGCGATTGTATTTGCTCTGAAGATGTGGAGGCATTATCTGTTGGGAGTTCGATTCGAGTTGTTTACGGATCATAAGTCGTTGAAGTATCTTTTCTCCCAAAAGGATTTGAATCTTCGGCAGCAACGTTGGCTAGAGTTTTTGGCATCATATGATTTTGGAATAGCTTATACTCCGGGAAAAGGTAACACAGTGGCAGATGCGTTAAGTCGAAGACATGCAGAATTGGGAACCATGTTTTCAGAATGGAAGAGTCTCGAGTATTTAGCTGGATTTGACTTCAGGCCTAGATGTGAATTGGAACCTGAAATATTGGCAAACTTATCAATAAGACCCACTCTTGTGGAAAGGATTGGGAAGAGCCAAAAGCGAGATGATAAGCTTGTCAAGATTATCCGTGAATTGGAATCTGGATTGGATCCAGAAAAGGATAAAGGATTCGAGGTCGATCGAGAGGGTTGGCTTCGAAAGCAAGGACGACTAGTTGTTCCCGATATAGATGAATTGAGGAGTGAGGTTCTGAAGGAAAGTCATCACTCGAAGTTGACAATTCATCCAGGTGGAAATAAGATGTATCGGGATATGAAGAGAACCTACTACTGGGAAGGCATGAAGAAGGATGTTGGAGATTTCATTTCCAAGTGTATGAACTGCCAGTTGGTAAAGGCTGAACAGAAGAAGCCAAGCGGATTGCTTCAGCCATTAGAAGTTCCTACATGGAAGTGGGAACAAGTTTCGATGGATTTTATTGATGGATTGCCTAGAACCAGAACGGGAAATGAAGGGATTTGGGTCATTGTAGATCGTCTGACTAAGAGTGCACGATTCATTCCTGTTCGATCGACTAGGACTGCATCAAAGTTGGCTGAGTTGTATGTTAAGTGGATAGTTCGTTTCCATGGTATTCCGAAGAGTATAGTGAGCGATCGAGATCCATTGTTCACTAGTGGATTTTGGAAGAGCTTCCAGGAAGTGTTGGGAACCGAGTTGTGTTTGAGTACAGCTTATCACCCTCAAACAGATGGTCAGACTGAGAGAGTCAACCGAGTTTTGGAAGATCTTCTTAGAGCAAGTGTTTTGGACTTCGGAGGATCATGGGAAGATCACCTTCATTTGGTGGAGTTTGCGTACAACAACAGTTACCAGTCAAGCATTGGTATGGCACCGTATGAGGCATTATATGGAAGACCGTGTAACTCTCCGACATGTTGGTTGGAAACTGGAGAAAAGCTGATGCTTGGGCCAGAGATGATTCGACAGACTTCGGATTGCATAGAGATCATTCGGCAACGAATGAAGGCAGCCCAAGACCGTCAGAAGAGTTATGCGGATAAGCGTCGAAAGGATTTGGAATTCGACGTAGGAGATATGGTTTTTGTGAAGATTTCTCCACTGAAGAATGTTATTCGATTCGGGAAGAAAGGAAAATTGACTCCGAGATTTGTCGGACCATTCCCGATTATCGAGCGAATTGGAAAGCTCGCTTACAGATTGGAGTTACCGGAGAAGATGTCGGGTGTGCACAATGTTTTTCATGTATCGTATCTACGGAAGTATGTGCACGACTCGAGAACAGTGGTTTCTGCTGATAGCTGTGAAGACTTAGAAGTTGATCCAGTTGATAGAAGACCTCGTAAGCCGCTTCGTGTTGTTGAAACCGACACGAAACAGCTTAGGAGGAAGGTAGTTAAGTTGCTCAAGATACAATGGAGTGATGATGATAATGACTGTACGTGGGAAGTGGAAGAGAGGATGAAAGCAGCTCATCCTGAACTCTTCGAGGTATGACCCTAAGGTGTCGTGTCATCTAACGAAATTGTAACTTGTTCTAGTTTTAGAATTCTGCATGCTAAGCTAGAATTGGATACATGGTTTGTTGATTGCTATGGATGGTAGGCGTGCAGAATAGTTTATGATTGCTTTGTTTGTTTGGAATTTCGGGGGCGAAATTCCTAAGGGGGAGAGAATGTAACGACCCGTATTTTCACGGATCGAAAAAAAAGTTCGTCAAATCTGGAGTTTTAGCGTTTTGGGCCATTTCAGATTTTAGGCAAATTTTGCCTAAGTCCTAAGTCGTTCACGACTTAGCATGAGTCGTGAGTCGTATACGACTTAGGAGAGGAGTTCTGGGCGAGTTAAGGACTCAAGGGGTGAGTCGGCGACGACCTAAGGAGATAAGTCGTAGCTGGACTAGGTTAGTAGGTTGGAGTTTACTCGGCAAGTGTTAAGTCGTAGGTTGTAAGTCGTTGCCGAGTTAAGGGATAACAACCTAAGGAAGTGACCGACTTATAGTATTAACCGACTTAAGGATAGTGGTGAGTTAAGTGTTAAGTCGGCTGACGAGTTAAGATAGTGGTCGACTTAAGACCTGGACGACTTAGTAGTTAGCATATCTGACATATTATTTGTTAAGTCGTTGCCGAGTTAAGGAAGTGGGGTTGACCGACTTAAGAGGTTAGGGCGACCTAAGGAAGAATAGTAGGCAGCCTAAGTACTCTGGAGTAGAGTTAGGTCGGCAACGACCTAGGGACATGTTGTGAGCGACCTAAGTGTTTGGGTGTTAAGTGTTAGGTCGGCAGTGTGTGTTGAGTTATGAGTCGGTAGGTCGTCTCCTGTGTTAAGTTGTTGAGTCGTCAACCGACTTAGGACTTGGGTTTTGCGGCAGTATGATGAGTCTGCTTCGTTGGGTCGGTCATATGGTTAAGTCGTAGGTCGGCGAGGCAGTTAAGTCGTTAGGTCGTATAGGCTGGTTAACTCGGCATAGCAGTAAGTCGTAGGCGCATGCCATAAGTCGTAACCGACTTAGGAGACAGCTGTTTTGTTGCGAGTCATAGGCAGATGAGTTTTTAGGTCGGCAAGGCACTAGGTCGGCATGGTGTTAAGTCGGCACCGACTTAAGGAGATAGCCGAGTTACGACTTAAGGGCAGTTTTCAGCTATAAATAGGAAAGCTTCTCTTCATTTTTGGGATCCGGATTTTGAAGCGACGAAGTGCTGCCATTTTGAGAGCTCGACTTCTACACTTCTTCACTTCTTTTCTCCACTCTAATCTAGTGCTTCCATCCATCCAAATCGAAGATCAAGATTGAAGATTCAAGAGCTTAGATTGAAGATCTTCATCTTTTCAAGAGAGATTTCTTCGTTTGAAGTGAGATCTTGTCGGATCTAGCTTAGTTCTTCGCTGTCCAGATCTGAAGTTGATATCTTTTGGATTGTTTAGGTGATTTGGTGAGTGGTGATTATCTCTCACACGGATCCAAAGGAGTATATCGGATTGTTGGCTCGTTTTGGTGTTAAAATAGAGATTTCCATGCATTTTCTTCATCCTATGTGTAGATCCATATAGATCCATTGTTCATGATGATGTTGCATCCATTTTATCATATGTTAACCTATGCAAGTTCATTCATCAAGTTTGTAGAGATATAATCCATGTTTTCATGCTTATTGGACTTTCAACTCTTTAATTACGAAAATGCCATTATTGTTATAATTGTCTACTTAGATCATATTTGAATGCTTGATTGCTTGGATTGATGTTTGATTTGATTGATTGTTATGAACTAGATGATTGATGATTAGATTTAGACCGAAGACGATTCAAAAGCTAAGGGAAAGGCTCTTGAATTGGGAAAGCTGCTTGTGACATATGTAGCGGGTTGATGAAGCTCTTATGCATAGATTTGATGATGTGATGATGAGATGAGGCTTTGCGAGGATGTAATGAAGCGAGGCAATCATATGATGAAGACTTGGTCTAATCCAGACGGGATCATTCCAAGCATGTTGATAACTCGGTGATATGATTCGAGTTGAAGATAATGAATGGATATGAGAATAGTCGTCGAGGAGGATGACTAGGAGGCTTGGATAGCATCGTTGTTGAAGGTTCTAGCATGCTCTAAGCAAGAGTACGTTTGGGCAGATTCGATAGTCCCAACGGCCAACTGTTGATGGTCGAGTACTCTGGGCAGATTCGATAGTCCTAGGCACGGGCTGCGACGACGTGCGGGAGTTATGTCTAGAACCGGGGTTTCCATTAGCCCTTGACGGACGGCTGAAAGAATGTGCCGGTCATTCAATTAACGGTGATATCGAAGCAACGATAACAGTGATAGCCAGAGTCATGGATGTTTGGTTGTATCGTCATTCGGACTCAAGAGCGGTATTTTCTGGGTGCTTATCTGATTTAGGCCTTGGTACTTGGAAAACATCGCCCTTGACTCGAGTGATAGTAGTTTTACTTTAAATTGTATGCTCTGCTATGTTTGCTTCTGCTTAGTGTGTGTCTGGGGGCTATCACTGTAGAATGAGGTTGGAGTGGGAGGGTTGTATTCCTATTCCTTTTCCTTTATGCTCTTTTGGTATGTTGTTAGTTAATTTACTGCTCACTAAGACTGTTGTCTGACTCAAGGCTTTTTGTTTTAAATTCTTATTGCCTTGGGCTGTTCGTCCATTTTGGGACGGGCAGACTAGGTAGCAGGTGACAGGTGCTGTTCTCTTCTCACGATGCTGATATCGAAGACGAGCTAGAGGGTTGCATATTATTTTCTTATATGTACTGGATATTCCGCTGTTTTGTATTCTTTGAGAGATTTGTAGTGAGGCTGGATGTATTGACTATGTGGATGCTTGTATTCAACTATTATGGAGTTTTATATGATGTCATTTTGTTCTGTAAAGCTTCACTATACATATGTTCTATTGTATTTTGTCCATGCGCTGTGAGTAATACGATAGATTCTTTTGTTTTAAATCTTACCTTGACAATCGTCCATGGTCGCCTGGCACACTTTACAGCGCACTATCTCTAGATTCGGTGCAGGGGTCATGGGCGGTCGTCACAGCTATGCAAGGAGACTGATGGTTTCTAGTTGAGAAACCATATCGAAGTCCGCATTAGAGAAGTCGAATGGACAATACTAGTTCGTAAGCGAACTTGTGTGATCGAGCGAGTGATCGAATGTGATTTTGCGAAATGATGACATATGTACATCTTATATTCTAATATCATTGATATACTTGACGCTGAAATTGGAAGTTGTTGGGTTGGATATCTTTGTAATTTAATTGGAATTCTTTCTTTTATGAAAAACTACTATCAATTTAAAACCATTTTTCAAAACTATTTTTCTTTTATTCTTCTCAAACAAACTGTTTTACTCTATTTTACATACAAACTATTTTATATACAAAACTATTCTAAATTAAAAATCTTTTATAAAGCAAAGATGTTCAATCCCATATCTTGATGTAGTGAAATTGATTTTTGAAATTTTTTTATCCTTATATAAGATAGACTTTATGTAAATATAAGATGATTTTGGAAATGAATTGTTTGACTTAAATTATACTGATTTGGAAATTTGGATTTATTTTCTAAATTTATTTTGGAAACTTTGGAACTGAAGATATTTGATTTGGAAGAATAATTTGGTGAAAGCGTATATGATTTTGAAAACTGTATTGATATTGAAACAAGTTGAAATTTGAGAACTTTGTGTTACTAAATACTTGATTTGGGAGTTATCGAACTTATATAAAAATTTGGTTTGTATAAGTATGATGTTGATTCGAAAACTATGGATTTGAAAAGGTAATCAATTTGAAAAGTGAAATCTTATATAATTGAAGTCTATATGAGTGTGATTTGATATATTATTGATTTTGGAAAGTATTTGATTTTAAAATGAAATCATATATATAATGGACTTTATATAAGTTTGATATTTGAAAGTGATTTGAAAAGGTACTATATGATACATATTTTCGAAGTAAAGATATGGAAAGTGCCTTCTGCTTGATATCCGCTTTGTGGCCATATTGTGAATTCAGTCTATCGATATTTCTCCAATTTTTGGTTTTCCGGATATGATACTCGAGTGTCCATCGAATTCCATGGCGTTACCCATGGTCTTACGAGCGCGACTGCATAGCGTAATTCACCTGGCTGGATGGCCTACGGGTACGGAAGTTTCTTGGGGGATCCAGGCATAACCATTGTGTATCTGCGATCTATTGGGTCGCTTGGTAGCGTAATCACCAGGGCCTGCGAGAGCCTAGGGTACGGATGTTTCCTGGGAGATCCAGGCGTAACCATTGTGTATCTACAGTACTACCAGTCTTCATGGCGTAATCGCAAGGTTGGGGGGCGGCCTACGGGTACGGATGTTTCCTGGGTGATCCAGGCGTAACCATTATGTATCCGTGATCCATGATCGACATGTTTTGTTTTTTTGGATTGTACTTTCCATATCTGTTTTTAAAAGTTTTCCAGTATTTCACTGGGTGTTGAAACAAGTCTACTAAGTACCTGGAGAATTCTAGCTTTGCGCCTGATCAACGCACTGCCAGAGTCTGCAAGAACGAGGATAAACTTGTTAAGACATCGAGTTATAAAAGTATTTTGATAAAGTACTATATAAAGGATATTCTGATCATTTATTTTCCCATCTACAGATTTTAAAATGTTTTAATTAATGGTTCATCCTTGTCTTTCAACCTGCCTTCCCTCCTAGCTACTTTTTCCCTACCTTCTTTCTGGATGTCTTCCAACCTAGTGTTCTTTCTAGTTGTTCTCCGCTTCCTTCCTTTTCGAGGATGAAAAGATTTGAGTGGGGGTGAGTGTAACAACCCTAGATTTTTGGCCTATATTTTTAAAATTTGACTTTATTTTCTTTTGAAACTATTTTAAACTTGTTTTATTTCAAACATTTCATTTTTAAATCTAAAAGTTGATTATTATGTGAATTTTAATTTCAAACTGGTATAAATTGAACATTTCCTGAAAAAGGGATTTTTGGTCAAACTGGTCAAACTTTGATTTTTAAACCTTAAATTTAAATATTTAAATTCTTAATTTTATCTTTTATTATGAAAATAAATTTAATAACTTGAATACTACTTTTCGTTTTGTTGAAAACGGATTTGAATTGTAAAAGTTATGCACATTTCGATTTTGAGTGCAATTTGATTTATTTAACAATTTTATCTATTTTAAATTATATAAATTACATTTTCTTTATCATATTTTATTTTAATATGTGTTAATATGTTATTTTATGTATATTTAGGTCTTTTAATATTTTTAAAGTGATAATAAAAATTTTCCAAAATTTATTGCATTTATTTCCTATTTTTAAAAGGCTAGTTTCTATTTTTCTACTATTTTCTTCATTTAAATTATATTTAATTAAAATTTATTTATTTATTTTTGTGAATGAATTTTTATTTATGTTATTATCTTTATTTATAAATATTTTCTAAGTCCATATAAATCTTCCAAAGTTTATTCTGTTTATTTTCAAATTTTCTAGACTAGTTTTCATTTTGTACTATTTTCTTATTTTAATCATATATAATTAATATTTATTTATTTATATTTTGTATATTTTTTATATTTTCGAATTTTAACTGAAATTATATGTATTTTTAGATATTTAAACTTACAAAAAGAAAATGTGGAAATATGTAGAGTTTGTGACTTTTGTTATTCCTAGTCCTTTTGTATTCCACCGTTTCATTTTAATCAATACATCTTTTTTTTTGGCCGTATATCTTTTCTTTTCTCAGCTGCATTTCCTCATTTTTCACGTATTCGAACACCTTCTCATCCATACTTTCAGATCCGAAAGAAAACTTTGGGTAATGTCTTCCTTTCCATTTTTTTCCACCTCTTCCATTGATTTTCAAGTGACTTTGCTTTGCCTTCATCTTGAATTTGTTCGGCCACACTCCACCACCTCTTCAGCCTCCTCCCCTTCTGCCATGATCAGGCCATGGCCTTCCATGGACCAAAACCCCACAAAAACTATTGTAAAACATCTTGAAACAATGCTAGCCAATCACCATTTGCACCATCACCTTCGTGTTCAACCATGGCCACCACCTTCAGCCGCCACAACCTGACCTTCCACCACCTCTGGCCCACACTCCAGCCACCACCTGACCACCACATACCATGGCCGAGCCACATCAGTAAGGGGCCGAACACTATGGTGCAACAAAAGCCACATTTTGCCTTGAAACCCTTTGGTATTCCATTGCCTTCAACACCTTGTAACTTCCACTCACCTTCATCACCTTGTAGCCGCACCTTTTCCAGACCATACCTGATCCAAACCATGCTCAAAACCTGACCATATCCACCCTTTGGTTGAGCACATGATGGTTGAGGCAATGGTAAAAGCATTTGATTCGTATTTTCATTCATTTCTAAATTGTTTCTTTTGATAATTTGTATTGAAATCATATTTATACTTGTCTTGTTTTGTGTTGTTATCAAGTCATATAGCTTTGGCTCCCCACTCTCAAATCATGGTAGTGTTGTCGTGCCTTCATTGCATCAGTATCGTGTGCTTTGGTGTCAATCTCCAGCTTTTAACAAGTGAGTAAATCTCACTAGACTAATATGTACTTATATAGTTTATAAACTGGCATCACTTGAATCTGTAACTTATATCATCCTGTTATAACTGGTATATTATTATCACATGATATTCATACTGTTATTACACTTGTTATATCATATGTCACTGTTATTTCATGCTATTCTGTTATTTATATCTGTTATCACCATTGCAAGTTCCCTATAGACTAGGATCACTATGGGTTGAAATGATACATACCCGAACGGACGTTAGAATAGGAGAAAATCGTTATAGGCTGAAATGATAGGCCTGAGCAGTTTTCATTTCATTCTTACTTGGGATTACGGGTTTGAAATGATCAAACTCAGATTTTTCATTTGTAAATTTTAGATTGAAATGTTGTAGTATCCGTATTACTTTACCTAGGTTAGTAAATGATATACAGACCCGTGGTTAAAATATGTTTTTCTAAAATTTCTAAAATATTTTAGAAATATAAATATTATAATATTTTGATTTAAACTTAATTAAAAATGATTTTTGTAAAGTATTATTGATTTTCTGAGAATTTATAAGTGAAATAAATAACTGGTAAAGTTAGAAATTTGAAATGTAAGTATTTTTAGAAATCCTAAAATGGTGATGAAATGGAATTTAAATTTAATAGGAAATATGATAAATTTAGGATATCTTGAATTTATATGGATTTAAGATGATTTTATAATATATTAATGATTTTTGAATAAGTTAAAATGTTGAATGAATAAATGTTTAAGTTAAATTTTGAAATATAACTTAAATTGGAAATTATGAATTTTTTTTAAAAGTGAATTTTTGAAGGTAAGTAAATGAAATGAAAATAAGTTATATGGGAGATTTAAACTTAAGTGCTAAGTTAAAATTTAATTATAAAGAATTGAAATTTAATGTGTGAATTTAATATGTGAATTATTATTAAATATTGACTTTTGAATAGAAATTTAACTTTATAAAATCATGAATATACGGGTATTTAAATGATTGTTCTAAAAGTGAGAAATTATGATTTTATAAATTAAAAATGATTTATATTAAAATATAATTGTTTGTGAAACTGTATTAAAAACCCTGAATTTTAATTAACTGCATTTCTAAAATGCTATTATTTCTATGGTAAAGGATACTACAGCAATTGTAGATGTTGTAGTTGATATAAATGAACCAAATGGCTAAATATTAATAAAGGGATATTATAGTACTTTGTAAGTGCTATAATGGTGGAATTTAACTAAGGTTTTAATTGAACTAATGTAACCCTATTACAGTATTTTTAATGCTGTCTTTTGTAAAATTGAACTGTTTTGAAGGTAACTTTCTGTAGCATTTTCCAAATGCTGCGAAAGGTGAATTTTCATTATTTTGATAAGTTTAAGTGAATAAATGAACTTTGAAAGATTTAAATTTTGAAAATTTAATAATTTAATTATTAAATATATTAACTTCATTTTATGATTTAAAATGAAGTAATTTGTTGAAATATAAACTATTTTGAAATGTGTGTTAAAATGGTATTTTAAATAAAATGAATGTAGTTTGGAAAGGGTATGATATTGTGATATTTGAAATGGATCTTTGAATGATATTAAATTTTGAAATGATATTTGATTTCAAAAATATAAATTACTATTTTGAAATTTTAACTACGGGATGTATTAATTTATGGTTTGACTGATCCTTAGAGGATGGGTGATCCCAAGCATCCTTTAAGTTATTGTGCATTACTACTACAGTTCACTTGAGTTGGTTTACATTATATAAGTATGTATGTCCTGACTCGTGTGTTTTGTGTTTTACTTTACGGTCGGGTCAGCCTGAGTATTTACAGCTTAGCTTTGGATTTCTTTTCTAGAGCTAGGAATCGCTGGAGATTATGCTTGTCTAGTTATCTATTCCCTTTCAGTTTCAGTTGTTCTATTTCAGCTCTGGTATTTATAAACTTCTATGTATTTGAGATTTCTATTGTATATGTTTTTTTTCAAACTGATATTATGTATTTTGTTTGAGATTTTGTTATAGTAGCTTCATGAACTACTATGGTATTTTAATTTCCGCTGCGAGTTATTCTGATATTCTGTGTTTGTGATTCTGTATTTGATTTTATTTGCTCCAAATTTTATTACAATCTGTTATTTTGAATTATTCAAGTCAGACATGTGTGGATTATTGTCGATTTGAATAGTCCAAAATAGTGGGTCATTACATTTATAAACCATTTCATAAAATAATTTAAGTTTATTATAAACACTTTAAAAAACGCAACTCATGTTTAGTATTACTTCATAACTTAAGTTCATATTAATTCATTGATTCATTTCATTAGTTCATCCATTAATTCAAATTCATCTTAATATTTTACTTAAGTAAATTTTATTTTATAAATGATTCACTTCATTAGTTTATTATTAACTTTACTTAAGTAAATTTTATTTTTTAACTCAAATTCATATTAATAAATTTTTTCATTTTATCACAATCAGTTTCATTCAACTTTTCTTAAGTTAATTTTCATCTTATAGTTCATTTCATTAACTTATTCCATATTCAATTAGTTAACATTCAATTTTATTAAAATTCATTCCAGTTGCATTCAATTTATTTACATCCAATTTAAACCAAATTTAATTACTCATATAAATTTTACTTGCACCCATTTATTCTCATTCAATTTCTTTCACACCTAAATTGCATTTCATTTTATAATTCAAATTCGTATTTATTCTATTAATTCATTTTATAGCTTAAGTGGAATTAAAAATGAATTAATTCACTTTGCTAATTCATCTAGTTCCATTCAAATCCAATTCAATTAATTCAATCTTTATTAAGTTAAACGTTATTTCATTGAATCCATTATTTAACTTCATTTAAGTTAAATTTTCTTTTCTTATCATTCATATTCAACAAATTTAAAATTTGTTTTTAGCTTAATATTTCTCAAATCTATAAGTTATACAAACTAATTCACTTAAAATTTCATTTCATTATTTTATCTAATTCATTTCAAATACAATTAAATTTAATTTAAGCTTTCTTGAGTTAAAATTCATTTTATTTACTTCATTTCACTAACTCAATTTATTTAACATTTCTTAGGTTAATTCTTTTATTTCACATCTCAAATTAAAATTTTCTTATCTATACTATTTTTAATTTATTAGTTCAAAAACTATTTTCATATATTTATCAAATCATACTTGGAATATGTATTTTTTTCTCACAATCAAAACTTGCTTTAACTGGAAACAAATTCCTTTTGGTAGCATTCTCACTCAGAAACTCGAAAATGAATACTAGCGATGCTGAAGTCATCCCCGGAATTATTTCCCAGCTACTAAAGCGAGTTCAATGTTTTATTTCTTTCAAAAACATTCTCAAAATATATTTCTAGTCAAAATACTTTCAAATAATATTATTATTAATTTTAAAGGCTTTAAAAGCAATTTTAAAAGCAACGGGATTTAAATTCTAAAATTCTCAGCTTTTAAATCCTTTCAATTTATAAGTTATATTATAAATATACTTATACAATTCCATTACTTTATTATGAAAACATTTCGTTAATTTACATCTTGGTTATTACAAACAATTCTTTTTGTAAGTAGATTTCAATTTAATTTAATTACCGAATGCTTCGTGAAATAGAGTTCACAAAGTATTCATTTTTAGTTTAATTCAGCCTATAATCGATGATAACTAAATATTATCATCTCCTGACAACTAACATTCATTAATAATCATATAGGCTTATGAAAGCTATCATTTTATTTATATAATATAATTTAGGTAATTATTTCATTTACCCGATTTTAAAACAATATTGACCTGCCTCGTTTAACTGTTTAGAAACCCTATCGATAATATAGCATCCCACGCACCAAACAGAATTCAGAAACAACTCAATGGATAAGCAAACACAATATAAAACATTTTATAACAATAACAAGTACGCGCTCTCATACACACACACATACGCTCAAACAACTCAATCTAGGGTATTACTACCCTATCTCTAATGCGTCAAACCCCACAAAGCTAAGGTTATAGCTAAACCAAAGCTCCAATACCAACTGTGAAGACCCATATTTCGGGAGGTTTAAATCGACAATAATACACACATGTCCAACTCAAACAATCTGAAACATGAATAATCAATGGATTTAATTAAGAAAAAATAGAGAAGAAGAAAACAAATACAGAATCTCGCAGCGGAATGACAAAATATAATAATCAAATAAACAGTTCATGAAGTTGTTATACTATACATTTGATTAGGTTTTACAACATTTATCAGAGTTATATATACAATAGAATAATAGAATAATGCAGCGGAACAAACGATGTGCTGAAATAATACTAGTAATAATATATACCAAATCTTCATCTTCATCCTCTAGAATAATCTTCAATGCGCTGAAAACTCAGGGCTGACCCGAGCATAATGAAAACAAAACACTTGAGTCAGGACTAAAATATCCTTATAAGAGTCAAATTAATATCATATATAACATGAATGTGATAGCGTCAGAGATGTTTATAGGGTTTTACATCTCCTATCCAGTGTATAACATTCGTGCAATAATTCAAGAGATGTTACAGGATTTTCCATCTCTTAAGGATCCATCAAAATATTTATATATATAGTAGAATACGCTACATATATAATGTCTAATCGGTAAAATAAATATTTTTCTTAGCGTTAAGGCTTTACATGAATCCCCCTTAACGCGTTTTTAAGCATTGTCATACAGTTTGAATATAACGCCGCAGTAGTGCGTCGGGTGAGAGGGATGCGCCATCATACGACAATACAAAACCAAATCGTAGGGGTCTAATATAGGGATAAAAGTATAACTAGGCACGTGAGGCAATGCCCCAGGTAGGATACTACAAGTTCGGGTTGCAGGGTTGGTGTAATGCATCGTAGCCACGATTGCCCACCGCATCCATCCATCCCATATCGAGTCAAAGGGAGGTCAACCCAAATTAAGGTGCACCAATCGAAACTAACATCAAAAGTAATAGTATGGACCAAGTCCAAGAAGAAAATCGAAGAACAGATGTACGCTAGGGGTAGCTAGCCCGCTTGGCCCTGTCAAGTCATCATGTTTTAGTCATTTCAAATTGGCACAAGTGTCAGGGTCTATCCATCATCATTCTCTTTCTTAAAATCCAGCAATGTACGCCAAATCCAACCACTTCATTCGGAAGTCTCCTCCACGTACACAGTTGTTAAAATAGTTCCAATATGGACAGAGAGTATGCCAATAAGAGGCCCTGGTCTCTTTAACAACCAAACGTCGTTTTACACGCCGGCTGGTACTTTTACATTTCAAAACGGTTCATACTTGAAATATCATGTTCTCTTCAAAATCAATTTCATTTCAAAATTATCATATTCACTTCAAAAATCATATTCAGTTCGATATGTCATTTCACTTGAAAATATCATTTCATTCAAATTTCCATTTCGAATCTCAACTTAGGTTATAACTTCGTTTTAACCCAATTCGCATTTAAATACACGATTTAAATATAAACAATTCCCACTTTGACCAGTTTGAATTTTTAGAAAATAGTTTGAATAGTTTTAAATAGTTTGATATAAAATAGTTTAATAAAATGGTTTAGATATTGAAAATGGCTTACATAGGAAATAGTATGGAAAATCAAAATAACTTGAATATTTAAAAAGATAGGTTTTAAACAATTTATATTCAAATAATTTATTTGAAAATAGTTTCAAAGTCAAACTGATTCAATTCCAAATCTTTCAATTCAAATCATCTTCAATTTCAATTCCATTCAAATCGACTCAATTTCGATTCCAATTCGAATTAACTTTGATTCTAATTCCAATTCAAATCAATTTCAATATCAATTTTCATTTTTAACTTCAAATTCAATTCAACAATTCGATTTAATGGTTTATCTTTCAATTCCATTCTATTTTAAACCATTTCAATTTATATCCATTTCGAGTTCGATTTCAAAATACCGATTTAAGTCACTTAGATCAATTTAAACTTTAATATTCAATTTAAGGTTCAAATCATTTAAAATAATTCAATTCCGATCTCAAATTTGAAATATCAATTAGAATCCCCTTTCCGAAGACAAATCTCGAAGTTCGAATAAAATTCAACCTTTTAAAAACAACTTGATTTCCATAATTCAAATTATATATCGATTATAACTTCAAATTTCATTTAAATAGTTTCTTTACAAATTTTAAATTCAACATTTCAAAACACGAATTCGAAAATAATCCAATTTCCATATTTCAATTCAATTTTATTTTTATAAAACAAACTCACTTGAATAGATACAAATTCAAGAATTTAAAATCGTTAAATTTACTAATCCAGTGTCCGTATATAATTTTCTATACTATGACCAAGTGATCAGTTATTTCGATTTAAATTTCAAGGATGGATATATATCATTTCAATCCAAAATAAATGTCATGGGTATATATCATTTCAACCTATTTCTTAATTTATTCGAAATAATTTAAATAATAGTTTTATATATTGTCAATAATATACAGGGTGATAACAGGATATATATAAATAAATAAACATCTAAAAATCCAATATATCAACAAATAGCATCCAATCGCAACCAATATCCAAAATTGTCCATGTATCACAATAATTAAATAATTACCAATATCAAGTGTTTAACTAGCAATTCAGTTTCAAATTGAACTATCAATTTAAATTTCTATCAGTTCAATTTATATGTAAATTTTAAATGTCAATTAAACTACCAAACAACAGTCAATAAAATAAATAACTTCACGATTATCAATTTAACTAATATAAAAATATTTTTGTACTTCGTGAATGTTTAAAACACTCACCTCTATTTGAAGTTGAAAATTTTTCAGCTTCAAATAAATTCCACTTTGACTCCATGCCGTAGCCTTCATCGATACGATCGCAGCGCGACTCGTTTCACTCGAAATGGACCTCGTATGCAAAAGTTACAAATTTATTAATATCGATATATAGTTAAAGTTTAATTAACATCATTAAAATAATTAACTTAATTAACGTTACCTTCATCTCTCTTCTTAGCATATAGTGTCATGCCAAGAAACCCAATCGCGATCGACATTCAATGTGCACGCCACCACTAACGACGACCGGACATCGATCAGCCTACCACGTTGCGCGCCACCTCCCACTCTACCACCGCCCCAAGCCCTGAAGCCTCTACCGCCTCCGTTTTCCCATGACAACCCAAAACCCGCACCGACTTCATGAGCAAACCATAGCGATCTCGAAGCATATTAGCAAGATCCTTTTGTTCAACACATAGATCTCATCGAGCAAGCCATTTTTGCTTTTGGAATCATTTGATTTCGATGAGAGGATTAGAACAAATCGAAGAGGGAAGATAAAGCAATATCGGCCATTAACGATTTAGAGAGAGCGGATGTGATATTTCTTTTAGGGTTTTGAACGAATGAAGATAACACGACCCATTATATAAATATCCGACCAGATTATCCGTGAAAATCCAAACTCCAAATGGAGAGTGCCGCCTAGCATTCTTTATGTTATACCCCTATTCTGAACACAAAGGAATGGGTATCGAGAGCCAATTCCATCATATTCAGAAGATAGCTTTTCAAAATCAACTTATTTTAATTAAATTCCTTTAATTAATTTCTACGTGTTTCTAGCTCGCACAACCAAAAGATAAGTCCGATCAATACGAAATTTTAAATGTGGACATTAGCCACAAGGGCCTCTTTAGCAAGTGAAATTAATTTCTAGGACACACGACTAAAATAATTACTTTTAAGGACAATACACAAAATAATTAGTTTCTAGGGCCTAAAAACCTATGAAATTATGTCCTTGAAAGTAATTGGACAGCTGATTTTGTCCTCGAAAGTAATTATTCTGCTGACTTCGGCCTTGAAAGTAAATATTTCAGATGTGTGTCCTATAAATTAATTGGACTACAAAGTTTGTCCTTCTGGTGAAATGCCCCATTTTAAATCCTATAATAATTCACTATTACGGATCCGATGAAACTGGTTTCGTCGAAATCCGAGAGAGTGCCCAAAATGATTATTTTTACTCGTTAATTAAAACAGGTAATTTCCAAAAATTAATTTAATCACGTTAAATTCAATTTTAAAAGTTAACAATTTTCATTCTTGTTTAAATAAAATTTAAATCAACTTTTAAAATCATTTTCATTCATATTAAATTCAATATTCAATTATTTAAACAATTCAAACGATTTAATTATCTAGTAAATAACCATATTTTATATATAAGTTATTTAACTTATAAAATTGAACCTTCAACACGAATTCAAATAGTAAAACAACTACTTACATTTTAAAGTAATTCAACATTTATTATTCAATTCCGACTTATTGATTATAAACACGTTCAATACATAGAATTCCAATTCAATACTTGTTATTGCCTAAATCTTCGAAATTGGTTATTTCAAAATTTTATTCAAGTTCATACTAAATAAATTACATAAATAAAACATAAAATTTTATTTTCCAACCATTTTTATTCAATAGTAATATTAAATTTAATAATTTAAAATAGTTAAAAATACGGGTCGTTATAGATTGAGATCGAGATCCCCTCCTTCAAAGGGTCCTGAAAAGCTAGCTGATCATAGGGACCTGCCTATTGATCCCTCTCATGGTCCTCCTACCACTTCAGTGCCTCCTCAGCCTTTAGTTCCATCTCATTCTTAGCGGCCGAGCGATCGTCGTCGCTATAATGAACATGCTGCTGTCCATAGGCCCGACAAAGAATGTACTGAAGTTGAAGCTGCTACTGAAGATTCTACGATCAATCCAACCGCTCGTATGGAACAACTCCACGAAGAATTTCCGAACTTATGTCTTGAAGGGTACTATTTTCCTCCCAACTTGAAAAGGGTTCCCGACCATGTTTAGAAGATGACTATTGACTATGTCACCGACATCCACATGTAGTATCGCGAATGGATGAAGGTAGCAGAAAAAATGTCGAAAGTCTCCTACGAGCGCGCGGCGGAGATTGAAAACTAAAACACCAGGAAGCTCAAGATAGAAGAATCATAAACACTTTGACAAACGAGCTAGAAGCCTCTAGGACCTCCTTAGCAGAACCCGAAGAAAGTGCTAATGCTACTGTGAAATCCATGGAAGAGATGAAATCCAGCCATCTTGATATGGTTCAAGTGTTGCATCATCGAAATCAAGAGATAGCGCTTGAGCGGGATACAACTCGGAATAATGAATCCGCAACCTTGAAGGAGATAGCAGATCTCAAGCCCAAGCTTGAGTATGCAAATAAAGAAAAAGATGATGCCCAAAAGATCGCCTAAGATGCCTGCGATGAGCTGGTAAATGTCATACTTGAGAGGGACACGGCTGTTGAAAGGGCCAAGTATATCGATGAACTTATACAGCGTGAAGTAGAAGCTACCAAGGTAAAAGTTAGGGAGGAGATAATGAATGAGCTTGACCCAATTCTCGTTCTTTACAATGCTAATGTTCTTAAGCATAGAAATTTGACATGGCTCGGTGATGATTATCCCTACCAGCTCTGGCGTGCTTGGGAATTTCTCATTGCAGAAGAGAAGAAACTTCTTAATTCAGAGGATATGGACCTGTCTAGGCTTGAAAATGAAATGCTATTGGGCAATGAATCCAAAACGTTGCACGATGTCCAGCTCTCACTCCAGAAATAGTCCGTTGTTGCTACTTCACATGAAGTGGGTGAAGGATCCGGGTAGGTGCAACCTGGTATTACAATTGAATTGCCTCCGACACCCCAGGTCATCCCTAGCTCCGCAACAGGCTCTTCTACCATTCCTAGGTATGATCCAGAAAAGCCACAACTTTCTCCAATTCCCGAGCACGGTTCTGAGGATGTTTTGGATCAACATGGAAGCCATACTAAGGAAGGTATTCCATCGACATTTCCCATTTTCATAAAGTTAGGATGTATCATTTGATATTTCAAATCTTCTTGCCCTTTTTTCCTTAGCTTTGAATCCATCAGGTGTTTCTCCTCTCCCTTACAAGAGTCACAGTTGGAGTCACAAGCCTTTGCTATTGATGATCAATTCATGGAGGCATTATTCAAGGAAGGGAGTGAACCACACCATGAGATGAAGATGTTGTGATCACAGGTTCTTCCGACCCCACTGGCAAGCTCAGCATGAAAGAGCATGTTGAGACGGAAGAAATGTTGAAAAAGGAGGTGAAAATGAGCCTGTTGATTCGAGCTCCGATGAACCAATTCCTGTCCCGTTCCAGATGATCCCTTATGGCAGGACAATTCCCCAAGATGATATCCTCCCCGCTTCTAGAGTTGAGAGTGCCTCCATCCCTCCTACCCCCAAAGATGATACCACCTCGATTCGTACAACTAAGGATACTTCTTCAAAGAGAAGCCGAGGCGGAAAAGGGTTGAAGAGAGGGTCGAACGATAGTTCGGAAGGAGCCACTCCAAAGAAGCAAAGGAAAGATAGAAAATCCAAGAAATAATCTTTGAATTGGGGTTAAATGTAATTGCATGGGTGGACGATTCACACCCGATTTATGTTTGTACTCCAGTCCGCATTCTGGGGACTTAGAGTTATTTCGCGGGTGGACGATTCACACCTGATTTATGTTTATACTCCAGTCCAAACTCTGGGGACTTAGAGTTATTTCGTGGGTGGACGATTCATGCCCGATTTATGTTTATATTCCAGTCCGCACTCTGGGGACTTAGAGTTATTTTTTGGTTGGACAATTCACACCTGATTTATGTTTATACTCCAATCCGCACTCTGGGGACTTAGAGTTATTTCACGGATGGACGATTCACAACCGAATTATGTTTATACTCCAATCCACACTCTGAGGACTTAGAGTTATTTCGCGGTTGGACAATTCACACTCGATTTATGTTTATACTCCAATCCACACTCCGGGGACTTAGAGTTGTTTCAGAGAGCAGTCAGATCGTATTCTCCGTAATTGATTAATTTTCCCCTAGGAGTTAGGGGTTTAATTTAGAGAGCGACCTATCGTGTCATGATCGCTCTTATTTTATTTCAGTCCCGTCATGTAATTGATACACAATGCTACAGCAAACATAAATATAAAGGAGTCCAAGGCTTTATCTGCTAAGTGGAAAAGAATGACATAATCCGTCTTATTACATATTTGGAAAATCAAATGCTAAAGCAAATTCTGAATGAAAATACAACTAAAATGAAAAAGAAATAGACTAGCGTCGTAAATGCTCGCTATTCCAAGCGCTTGGAAGTGTGATGCCATCGACGGTCGCTAGCTTGAATGTTCCCTCTCCAAGCCTCTGTTCAATGACATATGGTCCTTCCTAGATCGGATTCATGTGTGATGGGGTAGGAAAAACTCATTTCAAAACGAGATCACTGATTTCAAAGGTTCTAGGTCAGACATTGACGTTGTAATACCGGGCGATTCGGTGTTGATGCGCAGCTGCCCTCAGATTGGCATCCTCGTGCTTCTCATCTATAAAGTCAAGAGATTCCAAAAGGAGATCTTTATTTGTTTTGGGATCATAGTAAGTCACTCAGTGAGATGGAGCCTCGAGTTCAATTGGAATGACGGCTTCAGAACCGTAAGCAAGGGCGAATGGAGTATGGCCAGTCACGGACTTATGGGTGATTCTGTAAGCCCTCGGTGTTGTAGGGAGTTCATCTACCCACTTGCCTCCAGCCTTTTCTAATTGCTTCTTCAGAATAGATTTTATGATTTTATTTACAACTTCAACCTTGCCCATTTGCTTGAGGGTGAGCGACTACTACAAATTTCTTTTCAATACGATACCTTCGACAGAAATCTTTGAATTCAACACTATCAAATTGAGTCTGATTATCTGTTATAATAGTTCATGGTAAACCGAATCGACATATAATGTTTCGAACAACAAAGTTGATCACTTTCTTGGTTGTGATTGTGGCTAAAGGTTCTGCTTCGGCCCATTTGGTGAAGTAATCAACTATAACGCTAGCGTTACTTTGCGCCACCTTTAGAGGTCGCTATGGAGCTAATAATATCTATATCCCACATGGAAAATGACCATGGGTTGACTATTTGCGTGACTTTTGTTGGTGGAGCTCTTAGGACATTTTCATATATCTAGCATTAATCACATTGTCTCACATAATCAGAGGCATCTTGATTTACGGTTGGCCAATAGTACCCATAACGGAGTATTTTCTTTACCAGAGTTTGCCCCCCGGTGTTATCGCCATGTTCCCCTTCATGAAATTCTCTTAGAACACGTTTTATCTCATCATGAGTGACACACCAGAGTAGGGGAACAGAAAAACCTTTCCTATACATAACTCCTTCTTGCATGATATACCGTGAAACTTTGCGAAGGACTTGCCGCTTTTCATTCCTTCGTTCGGGAAGAATTCCCTGTAACAAATAGTCTTTGATCGGAATCATCCACGATTCCTTCCCAGGCTCTGCTCTCAGTGTCTGGTCGATTTCCATCATGTTTACACTTGGGGCGTTTAATACATCGACCAAAACCGGGCCCATCTGCTATGCGTTGCCGATACTAGCAAACTTTGCCAATGAATCAGCCTTTCCATTTCGATCTAGTGGAATAAGCGAAATATCATAATACTCAAATTTTTCCAACAACTCTTGGACTTGGATAAGGTATAGGGCAAGCCGTTGTCCCTTAGCCTGATAACCTCCCCAACTTGATACACTACCAACTACGAATCGCAAAATATTTCAAGAGATTTTACTCCAAGTTTGCCAGCGAGTTTAAGTCCAGCAATCAGAGCTTCATACTCAGCTTCGTTGTTTGTCGTTGGGAAATCAAGCTTTAATGCATAAAAGATTGACCGATTTTCAAGAGTTACAAGCACTATTCCTGCTCCAGAACAATGATCGTTAGACGCTCCATCAGTATACAATTTCCATCGTATTGTAGGGATTTTTTTGCCTTCCAAAGGATCATTTTGCACAGTAAACTCTACTATAAAATCTGCTAAAGCCTGACCCTGGACAGCCCTCCGAAGGAGATAAGTAATATCAAATTGAATGAACTCTATATTCCACTTGAGTATCCTTGCAAATGTCTCGGGTTGCTATAGGACCTATCGTAATGGCTGGTCGGTGTAAACATTAATCGGATGTGCCTGGAAGTATGGACGAAGCTTTTATGATGCAATTAGTAAGCAGTATGCTAGTTTCTCTATTTTCGGATAGTTCTTTTCAGCTTCTGTTAGTCGTTTGTTGATGTAATACACCGGCCACTGGATCCGATCCTCCTCATGAAGCAATGCGGCACTTATAGTGTGTGCCGATACGGCCAAATAAATGTACAACCCCTCGTGATCCACCGGCTTTGACAAGATGTGAGGTCTCTCCAAATGATTCACCAAAGCTCGAAACGCATCTTTACAATCCTGCATCCATTCGAAGTTTCTTTTCCCTTTCCTAATCAAATCGAAGAAAGGAATGCATTTGTCGGTAGCCCTGGAGATGAATCGACTTAAGGCAGCAACTTTCCATTCAAACTCTACACTTGTTTAATAGTTCTTGGTGCTTGGATATCACGGATAGCCTGAATCCCTTCAGGATTAGCTTCTATTCTATGAGCATTGACAAAAAACCCAAGAATTTCTCTGATGCAACACCAAAAGAACACTTAAAAGGATTAATTTTAATCTTGTTATATCGAAGGATGTCAAACATTTATGACAAGTCGCTTGATCATCGTGACTCACGAGCATATCATCCACGGACACTTGCATTGTTTTTCCAATCTGATCTTTAAACATCCTATTGACTAAGCGCTGATAAATTGCTCATGCATTCTTTAATCCAAATGGCACTACTACATAGCAATAGAATCCAACATCGGTGATGAAGTCGGTGTGCTCTTGATCGGGAATATGCATCGGAATTTGCTTATATCCCGAGTATGCATGCGTGAAAGATAGCAATTCATATCCCGTGGTTGAATCTACCATCTTGTCAATCCTCGAAAGGGGAAAACTGGCTTATGGACACACCTTATTCAAACTTGAATGATCAACGCATGTTCTCCACTTTCCATTTGCTTTCTTCACAAGCATAGGATTAGATACCCATTGAGGGTAGAGGGCGTTGCGGATAAACCCATTATCTTTTAGTCTATCCACCTCCTCTTTGAGAGCGGAAGATCGCTTCGGATCCATGCCGTGCCTTTTTTGCTTTACCTGACATACTTTAGGTTGATATTCAATGCATGGATTGCAATGGCGAGCGAGATTCCTCACATGTTAGAGTGAGTCCAACCAAACACGTCTAGATTCGCTTGGAGAAAACTAGCAAGTTCCTTCATCATTGGGGGGCTGATTTGTGATCCAATCTTTAGAACTCATGATGGGTCATCATGGCTGACCGTAATATCAATTGTCAACTCAACCAACGCAGCCTTGGTCTCTTTGGGCTCCTCTTTGTCATCTCTCGGATCTATATCTCTGTAGAACCAACTGTGGCGCCCAAGCCAAGGCTCAAGCGCTAGTTGTCAGTCTTCGGTAGCTTGGATGTGGACAGTCTTGTTCACACCCTTACCTTTTTCTTTACGATGAGCTTCCCTCAACTCAGCTACATAATAAGAACGTCCAGTCACCAGATCGCCATGAAATACTCTTACACCGTTATCAGTCAAAAACTTCAAAGTCAAACACATGAGGAAAGAGCTACCTGGAATTCAGCTAGGGTCGGTCGACCTAGAAAAATAGTGTATGGAGAGTCAACATCCAAAACAACAAACGACAAGATCTGAACTCTCCTTTGTTCACTTTCTCCACATTCTACAAATAACTCCACATTACCAACTGCTTCAGTTGCAATGCCGTTAAAACCATGAATACGAGCTTTAGACGGTTTTAAGTCTTTGGCTTCCATCCTCATCTGATCATAAGCCCTTTTGAAGATTATATTTACTGAACTGCCACGATCAATCAATATCCTTCTTACCAAAGCGGGGCCAATCATGGCCGAAATGACCATTGGGTCGATTGTTGGAGCCTCTATGTTATCCGCATTTCTGTTCCTAAATAAAATATCATCCGCCATCGTACGTTGCTATTTTGCTAGAGCTCCATTTTCCGTATTTGAACAGCATTCAAAATCGACATGCCTAATCATGCTAGCATAGCGCTCCAACTCCTGCTAACTCCTATCTGCTGGGTGCAGTCCTCCGCCTATTGTATTTATCACCAGTCTTCCACCAGTCCATGCAGGCTCCTCAGCACTATGCGGTGCTTGTCCTCGGTTGGTATCGGAAGTCCCTTGCCAGCCATCCTACGAGGAATTCACAAACTGTTGTAATTTCCTTTCTTGAATCAGCTTTTCTATAACATCCCAGAGATGTTTGCATTCATTTGTATTATGCCCATAGCACCTATGAAACCGACAGTATTTCCCGGTCTGTTTCTGCTTCTTTGTTGATTCTATTGGAGGCGGCTTTCTATACTGCATGGTATTGCAAGTAGACCGATAGATATTCTTTAAGGACGTATTCAATGGTGTATAATTATTATACATTGGAATCCTAGGCTTCAACCTTCCAGAATCCCTCTTTCGTTCTCGGTTCCTACCTTGCCTCTCTTTTGCTGATTTGGTTTATTCTGAACATTCACTTGGATTTTCCCAGTTTTTTCATCGGACTATTTTATTTCAATGTTATATGTACTCCTTCTCCACTTGGTCCTGCAATGTTCTTTTTTCTAGTGGACCTGGCTTCCTCTTTTCTCAAAAACTAAGCCGCCTTTGCATAAAAGCACTCCAATGTTGTGGGAGGGTTACCAGCTAACCAATCGCCAAAATCAAATTCTAGGTCAATCCCTCTCATCACAGCCATGAGTATCGCATGGTCATTCGGATTACTGACCTCCATAACAACTGTATGAAATCTCTCCAAATAATCTTTCAATGACTCTCCCGGAGCCTGTATCATGCTGGAAAGGGACATCATGTCTTCAGGATGAGTCGCATGCATCTGGAATTGCTCTACAAATTTGGTTGCCAAATCTTCGAATCTAGAAATTAATCGCAGGGGTAGTCTTGTGAACCACATCGTCGTTATTCGATAGAGAGTTATGGGAAAGCAGTCGCACTTGGTTGCATCATTGGCTCGTGCAGATCCATCAGCCATTCGTATCTCATAATATGGTGCATGGATTTGGTTTTTCCCTCGTAGGCAGGCATCGATGGCATGTTGAATCTCCTTGGGTATTCTGCATGTAGAACATTATCCGTGATTGGGGTACGACTTCTCGAGATTCCCCAGTCATCATTAGTCAAACCTTGGTTCTTCCTAACCAACTGTCTGACCATTGTCGATAAGTCCGGGGTTTGGATGGCTGGTGCTAAGCGGTGGTCATGTTCCACCTCACGTGAATGATCTGGTCGATGTCTGTGGGCTGTTTCACGTCTTCTTGGTTCACCATCTTCCCGATGCGTTTCTTGTACATTCATTTCATCATCATTCTGGGGAAGAACCCGGTTATCATCACATGAATGCTCTTGTATAGCATCAATAGGATTCTGAACTTCAACTGAATCAACATTCACGTTTGTTGGTTGATTGCTTGGATCTCCTTACTAAATGTTGGTATTCTCGTTTCCTCCCACGTTTTGAGAAGTGGATCTAGTATGTCTCACAATTATCGATGGCCTCGCTTAGATTTATACAAATTTGAATAGTACGAATAATTTTTTAAGATTACAGCAGATCTCCTTTGGGGGATTTATCCAATGTAGTAGCAACAAAGGGATCCTATAAAACATTGCTCCAAAAATATGGAATCATTTTATGTTGTAAATTGTGAGATATGGATCGATCTTTGTTGTACTTGGATTGTACACTGAAATATACCGATTGTTTTGATGGATTGGCAAAATTGATTGGCCAACAATGATCGGCCATCCTCAAATCTCAACTTTGTGACTTACGATCGTTTTTGTAGGCTCCACTCTTCATTTTGTTAAAGCTCTGAAAGTTTCAAATGAATTAGCCTTGTGATTTTTAAGATATTGATCGTTCTCCGATGGTTTGAGCTGTTATATGGATTGTTCTCGATCAATCCATACAAATCCTTGCTTCCGTAACTCGAGCATACGAACTTCGACCGATTCCAAATTTGAAATATAACTTCATGGGGCCATGCCAATCACTTCATGTTGAATGTACCTCGATTGGGACCCGGTCCGAATCTACTTGACCATCGTCTATAGTATTATATGTAATCGATTCCTAAGGTTGATAACCATTTGTTCCTAGCCAAGTCGATGATATTATTGCCTTGCCAAAATGCGGGATAGCATCACGTTTTCAAACTTTTAGTGCTAAGTACATGACTAAATACTTTCCATAAACGAGTAAACACATAAAGCATGACCAAATCACATAAAGCATGATTAAGTCACATAAGCGACTTCTAATCCCTTTTTATTTAATTAATATTTTATGAATTAAAACCTCTTTTATTAGTCAAACTTCTTTTATTTAATAAAACTTCATTTATCAACCTCTCTTATTCATTTGTACTCTTTTACTACTTCAAAAAGTATTCATATACTTATCTCAAATGATATACGTATATTCACAAATCACTAATAAGATTTCTTACTTTAAACCTTTACACTTTCTATCTTTTTCCAAAAGATTCTATACTTCAAATTTCCTTCAAAATATATGTTTTAAGGATCTAAGACTTTCACAAATCTATTAAAAAGGTTTAAGACTAATGTTACTTAAACATTGTCATTACAAACCCAAAAACATTTCACTTAAGCTTATCTAAAAAACATTCTTTCAAAGATCAATTTACATTCATAAGTATAAGAAAAAAGGGTTAAAGACAAATGTTATTAACACTTTGTGACAATAAACCCAAAACCATTTCATACTTATATTGTCTTTAAAAATATTCTTTTAAAGATTTAAGTTAATATTTGGTTAAGTTTGACAGTCGACTAATCGACTATCCAGTTAAAAACATCGCTTACAGAAATCATGGTTCGTATACTTATCTCATTCCGACATTCCAACTTATACTATCCCTCGTTCAAGAGCGAAGCCAGATAGTTAGAGCACTGGTTTCATATCGAAGCCTTGCCTGGATACTTCATTCTTGACTCTCATAGATAGATAAGTCTACCTTATTAGCTTTTAGTGCTAAGTATAGTATTAATGAATTTCGTAAACGAGCAAGAAATCAAATGATTAACACATTTTTGACATTTTCAACTTGACTATTCCTCGGTCAAGAGGGAAGCCGGTAGGTTAGAGCATTATTGCTTTTATCCCTACTCGAACATAAATCTTAACACTGACAAATAAAGAAGCCTACTTCGTTGGCTTTTAATGTTAAGCATATTTAATTTTCTTTTTCAAAACTTATATATATATATATATATATATATATATTAAAAATGCTTATAAATAGGTTTTTAATATTTATGTGAAATTTTACTTGAAAATAACTAATTTATAATTTGAAGAAAATAAATAAAAACATGTCTTATATTATAAAACCTTTATACTTTAAAAATACATATATAATTATTAAAAATATATTTAAACTTCAAACCAACTTTAAAATACAGAAAAATATGTTAGAAAACATCAAATGATTAGAGAAAAATACCAAATTTAAATATCATTTTTAAACACTTAAAACCATAAGCAACTTACTACAGCATTTATAAGTGCTTTTAAAATCCTTGTTAAAGAACAACATTGAAAAACATGAACTTTGTGGCCAGTTTTAACCACTCAAACAAATGATTTAAGATTTAAAAATTTTACACTAAGTACTAGCCTTAGGGTACTCAAAAACCATGGAAAGAAAACCCTAAGGATATCTATCAATATATTTATAAAAATTCCCAAAAAAAGATATATTTACAATGAGTATTTATAACCACCCTTTTGCTCTAACTTTAGCCTCTTAGTTTAACCAGTTCTAAAATCTTTTAAACTTTAATTTTATCTGGTATTAACAAATATAATACTTACTAAAAATTCAAAGAAACCTCTAAGGATATCTTTTAAATTAATTACGAAAATTTCCAAAAATAGGATATTTCAAAGTGCTCATATACCGGCCTTCTTCTAGCTATAACTTTTTGCAACTTTGTTTCACAAGTTAATGATAATTTAGACTTCCATATTTTTCCACTAATAAGTACACTTATGGTACATATCAAAAATGCAAAGAAACCCTTAGGATGGCTCTTAAAGTTGACTTTGAAAATCATCGAACACAGGGTATTTTCAAAGTGCATCCACAGCGATCTTTTCGCTTCTAACTTTCACAATTTCTATAACTTTCTAAACCAATTATTTACTTTCCATACACTATAAAATGTGTAGGGAACAACCGAAACAAATTATACCAATTTAACATCATAAGTTTTCCATTTACACAAGTTAAAATTAAGGGATATCGAAGTACATTATAGCAACTATTCTCGCTTCAAACACTTTCAAACATACTTCAATTAAACACACAAGCCAAACTAGCATTTAAATATCAAGTCAAGACCACGCCATATGTTTAAGAGGGTAGTAGAAGTGATATTATACAATATAAAGTTATCATTTGCTTGCAAAAGCAATAGGGGTCCAAAGTTTATAACTTTAATTAGTTAATGTCACTTTAACTTTATATTTCAAGCTCACAACATATATACACAATATTTACAAACAAGATAGTGAGATGACTCACTTAGATCCAACAAAAATTCAAGCAAAAGTCCTCACAAAGCCAAGAACACTTCCTACCATCACCAAACTCATAAAGATCCAACCTTTAGCTCCAAAACCACAACACCATGCTCTCTTCCTCCATCCATGCTCACGGCCTACACAAGAAACTCCGTCTCCTCTTTACTTCTTCTACTTTTGACTTGATATTCATGCTTCCTACGAGGATTTAGGCCTATAACCAAAGTTTGATGAAGTGTTTACTAGATTTATCTTGATTAGAAAAGATTAGTCGAGATAGAAGTGGATTGGTACCAATTGTTTCTACCATTTTTGTAATTTGTAAAAAGTGATTAGCTTTGACTTTAAGGGTGTATTTATAGGTTTGAAAAAAAGGCTACTACCACCTTCTACCCTTCATGAAAGTTCACAAAGGAGCCTCTCTCTCACATTCCACCTTTAGATCTCATTTCCTAAGGAAAATATCTCTTCCATCCTTAGCCAATTACCATTTTACCCTTCCCTTCTAGAAGCTTCTAGAAGTTTTCCAAAAGTGGCTTAATGCAAAATATTTTTATTTCTTATTAATGTTTCCTAATTAAATAAGTGTGTGTACGACGAGTAAAAAGGTGTTATCGATAAAATGATTTTCAATCACATTATCAATATTTCTTCAAAGTATTTATTTTTGCAAACACTTTTCTAAAATAAGTTTACCATCATTATTTATGATTAAAAAGGGGGTAAAATTTTATTAAATCGCTTTAATAACATTTAATTCAAGATTTAAATATTTAAATAATTCGGATATTTAAATACGCAGTGTCCGAAATTTCGAGTCTTTACAATATGTATATGTTAAGTATGTTTAAATAATATTATTTAAATATATAATATATTTAAAATTATACATATATACAAAATCTTATAAATAAAATATTAATAATACACACACACATGTTATTTTAATATATTTTTTTAAACATAAATAAGTTATCTAATATTAAAATAAATAAATAAATTACCATAAATAATCATGTACCAAAATATATATAATAATAAAGTGGTAATTTCTTTATTTTAATACATACATACAAAAATATATATGTAATATATTAACACATATATTAATTAATTAATTTATAAAATATTTTTATTAATTTCTAGATCATATGCACAGCTCAAAATAATTTATTATTAATTTATTTTATTTAATATATTTTAACTAAATATTCATTTGAAATTATATAAAATATTACTAAAAATTTATTTTTTGAAAATTTATTTCAAATTTTGAATTTCCAGTAAATCATAAATGATATTTTGAAGTTTGAAAAAAAATCACATTTTTTTGGTTCAAATTAACTTTTAAATAATTTATTAGTTTTCGGCTGAATTGAATAACAATTTTAAAAATAAAAAAATGTTTTCTAATTTTTGGTTTTCTAGCTAAGAGCTTATTTGATGTTAACATAATTTTACAAAATTTAAAAATAATTTTCATCGCATATTTGAATTATTATAATTTATTTATGTAGTATATTGAATTAAATAATATTAAATAATTATAAAAACTATTTTCTTACTATCAAAAATTAATATTACTATAAAATTATATATATATATAATTATATGACCAATTTTAACCATAGTGTAATGTTGAAATTAAATATAAACTATATATATAATTAAATAATATATACACACACATCAATTTAACAAAATATAAAATTATATGTGGTTGCACTGATCTGATATGTATACAAAATTGAATTTTTAAAACATAAGTATACATATAACCAAACTATTTGTGACAACATTATTACATATCAAAATCGTCACCTAACTAATAGTACACACACACACATATACACATAACAAAATATTATACTGATCATTATAATGTATAATTTGATAAAAACCATACCAAAGTTCCAAAGCGTTGAAGTGCACTTAAAAAGATAACTCCCCCTTAGAAACCTTTTCCAATTCAGCAGATTGCTAGTCCTTGAACAGTTGACCTACGACCATCGAATAGTGATTAGATCTGACTTGATTTGAGCTTGTATTGATGGAAATGCTATGGTATAATTTCAACCAATAAAGGATGGATGTAACATCCCAAAAAAATATAAATAACTTATATTCAAATATATGGATTATTTAAATATTAATTAAATGGATTTAATAAATTTATTTAACTCCTTTTAATTAATAAATAATAACGGTGAACTTATTTCATAAATTTATTTACAATAATAAATAGTTCAAATAAATAATAAGAAAATCAATTGTTAATAAAATGACTTGACTTTATTTCATTATAATTTTTAATTTGGAAAATATTTAAATTTTTGTTTGACATGTTTTTCGACAAACGATGGTATTTTTTAAATTTCACAGAATAAGATAACCAGTGTATTTTATTGTCGTTTTGTGATTGTGTCGCATTGCTATGCAGGATCGTATATTTGTTTTTATCGTTTGCGGTTCGAACGCAAACCAAATTCTATGTAGTGAAGTGCCGGAAATTGTAAAATAAACAAACTTCAAAACTTAGGTTATTCAACGCTCTTGATAGGCCTGTCAATGGATACTTTCGGATGCGGATAGTGCCATATCCACATCCGCATCCGAAATGATTTTCAGATATCGGATATCCGCATCCGCAGATACGGACTGATATCGGATAATTATCCTATCCGCTAACGATCGATAAATCAAGAAATATAAATATAAATTTTAAGTTTAACATACATTTTTTTCAATCCAATTGATTATAAAAGTGTTAAATATAAACAAAAATGACGATAATAAATAGTTTTGAGCAGTTAATAAGCATTAAGTGCATATAATATAAACTACTAACTTAATAAAACAATAAATAAATATCTTTTATTATACTAAAATATACATAATTTATACTATAATCTTGACAAAGACCGGACGGATAATTTTCGGATGCGGATGTCTTCGCATCCGCATCCGTTTTTTCGGATATCGGATATTATCCGCTTTTCGGATACGGATGCGGACGGATTTCGGATTTTTCGGGTATCCACTGACAGCCCTAGCTCTTGACTTTTCATTTTTCCCACTCCTCTTCTATTTCTTTTCCGGTAAGCCAAAGTGAAAATGGCCACCATCTTCAAAAAAATAAATCAAGAGCTATAGACCACTAAAAAACACAAAACTAGTTCCGTTGAATTCATATTGGTGAGATCTTCTAATCCATATAAGATTGGTGTATGCGTCTTTGATTTAGGGTGGTTGACTTTGTAGGTCGGTACTGGGGTTAGCAACAGGCGAGGCTTGGAGCAATGATTATGTAATTGGAGTGTACGAGTGTGTTTCTTGTGTGAAGGAGATCGGCTGGTGGAATGTTGGTGTTGCTCGATCCACCATTGCAAAATGCATTTCTAAGGTTTTCATAGGGCTGGTAGTAGGTCACATTGTGGTCTGGATGATCGAGTTTAGCATGGTGGTGATGGATGTAGAGAGGACAGAAAGTGGAGCGCGTAGGAATCGACAGGAGTTGATTTCGTTAAGAGATGAGCGAGTTATGAAGGAGAGAAGGTCAAGTTTTTGGGTGTTTGTGTGCATTCGTGCATAGCCATGTATAGCAAGTAATTGATGAAAGGGGAAAGAAGAGATTAGGTGATTTAATTAAGTGATTAGTAATTTAATTATTTTGATTAATACAAAATCTTATAAAATTAATATTTCACTCATATGAGATTTAGACGCAGTCTTTTGCGTTGGACTCGTATTGATGTTATCTATGTATTAGAGTTGGATTCATTAAATTTGAAGCTAGTATAATTTTGAGCTAAAATTGAACGTCGTTCGATTTTAGATCGAACTGAAACGCGAAAGCTGCAGCTGGAATTTTGGTGAGTTAACTCACCTTTAAATAAACTATATGATATATGTGTTGCTATAGATTATTGTTGAATGCTTGGATGATAGTTTATATATCATTGTTTGATTGTTTGTTAGATTTAATTCCCACATGGAAGCAGATGGCATATATAGCCATTATGTTGCAAGGAACAAAAGCAAGAGGAAGCTGAAGTGTACGTAGCGAATAGGTCGCTATAAAACACTTTGAAATACACATACATGTGTATGATTTACATGGGACTTTTGTAGAGAGACCCTAAGGGGTTTCTCGCTAATATTGATTTACTTATATTCTTATGTTGCTTATATTGATGTTTGACTGAAATATTTTGTGACGCCCCACCTCTATACTCACAATAACAAAGAGTATTAAAAGAAATACTGTCTGTTATTATGAAGAATAAGGCTAGATAGGAGCGGCCATCCGTAGTTGGCCTTACACTAGTATTGGTTACCTCGATAGGAGTGGTATATATTTTAAATTTTTCATCTCTTATTTATTCACTCCCATCGACATACCCAATTCCAGTATAAAACGAGCTACGATTGTTCATAATGGTTTAGGACAATATATATTAAAACAACACAGATACACAAAGAATGCGGAACACAGATAAAAACAAAAGTCTCATATATATAACTGATGTCAGTTACAATACAGTTGACACAATACATATGATACAACTACAACTGTCGACCCAAGAAGTTATATATATATACAAGTACATTATCGACTAATACACATGAATACATATCAACTTAAAACAGACACACTGACTACTACAAAAAGATGTATACCACTTCAAATGATATGAAAAGTCTTCACAGCTCAACAGCAACTCAAAGCAGTAAATCTACAACCTGAAATACTCGGGTCTGACCCGAGTATTACATTCAAAAGAAAATAATACACGGGTCAGTCTAATTCAAACTCAGTTATTAGTGCACAGAAGCAATAATAATCAATTATCAAATAGACGATAGTCACAGAAATCTCGTATATCCGACTCCTCGATAAAAGAATCGGATAACGGCAGATATAACACTAAACGGTGTTAAACAACAAATCAGCAATCCAAATCATCGACAAAGATAAATAAAAAGAATTATCAATGAAGGTAATTTTAGAAAACAACAAAATTATTAATTCTGATTGGCTGCAGTACCCGATAACGGGTACTGCCTCGCCAATACGGCATACGAAATACGCAGCAAATCCATGAATCCAGAACAAAAGAAATATCAATTAAAATCTGTCAATTCTGTGGGGCTGCAGTACACGCCCGCGTGTACTGCCTCGCCACTACAAAACAACCCAAATCAATTTAGGACCTTGAGCAATGTAACAACATGCACAAATGAGACATGTGTAGCAGACACACATGAATACAGCTAGAATAAGCAGTGCCAACTAGACCAGAGTCAACTAAATGAAATTGGAATGCAATCAGATCCCAAAGTATATAAAACAATGGCGGCGCATAATGCAAGACCAAACTCAAATGTGCAGCTACATGAAGATATAGTGAAGCTAATATGGCAACAATGAATACCCAGATCAAATGCAAGCTCGACTAACAGACTGAATCAACGAAATACACTCATGACGCTGCACAATTTAGTCCATATGCAGCAATCATACTAAGTCGACGTAAATGAGGCCGAATAACATGTAACAGCAGTATCAAGTGACTCAGGCAATGTACAGATGCAACTACATGGAGGAACCCAAAATATAACCAAATGCAAAGGACCTGCCACTGACCTGAACCTCAATTAAAATCTGGTATGCCTCAAAGTTCGACAGTGACAACTCAAATGCAAGCCAAATGCCACCAGTGAATATGATAACACTGCAACAACTACGCTGCAAGTACTACAGGCACATGGAGATGCAGTGAAGCCAATATGGCAAACCATGATGAAATATATAAGTGCAGATACATTACATAAGTACCCAGCTTCGAGTCAAGCAATATAATGCAGACTCAAATATCGAATGCTCAAACACTGGAATGACTCAAGTGAACATGTCAGCATGTGATCAGTGGCATGCCTACAATTATACAATGGAAATAGAACTTGCCGAATGGAACACATGGATCAAAATCATGGATAAAAGCATGCAGTATGGAACAACAATGAAGCATATTTAGGTATGCAATTAAGTGATACTTGCCGAATTCCAAACTGCTCCTAAAACAGCTGCTCGAAACAACAATGCAGGCTCAAATGAATCTTCAGTGGAATGCAGACTACAACATCAAAGTTCAATGAATAAATGCAACAACGAACTCACTCAAAGGTCAGAAGTAAATACAGTGTGCACATGACAAAGAGCTCGAGGCCAAGACTAAAACAAAGATGGTCAGAGTAAAAGTCTACAATGAAACCAGAGTGAATATCAACATCAGGGACTTAGCTTAAATTCAAGAATATACGCATACACACATACATATGTATGTATGCACATATACAGTCTTGAATAAACAGAAGTAAGGTATAACAAAATGGAACAGTGGACAGAACCCTCAGACAAGTAATCAGACCAGGCTACAGAAGTATATGAGGTGTAGACTACAAATGAGTGCAAACAAGATAAATCTACAAATGCAAAATGAACTAGTAATGCCTCAGTAGCAACCACACAACAGGTCTAAAAAGTGCAGCAGCAATCAACTCAAGTGTAAAGAGGGTAGACCAGACTACAACAGTTAAGGGATGCATGAATAACTGATGTAAACTAACCATCACATGATATACAAGAACAAAATGGTTGGACCCAATGCGTATGGATACTATGCAAGACTGTAACCAAGATCAAAGGCAGACCAGTAAAAGGAACTACAAGTATACCTCTACGACAGACCAGGCAGTAATAAAGCAAACTGCACACCTAACTAGAGCCAAGACTACAAGTACAAGGCACGGTGCACCATCAAGAGACCAAAATCAAAATGTACAAATACAACTAAGATTAATGAATCCGGACAGTACAAGACCGACTCAATGCGACTCATGAGTACACAAACAAGTGCAGACGACCCGAGCTCATCACAACAATATGGTAATCCAGGATAGGTTGTACAAAGAATGGCCAGAGACATAATATGTAAATCCAGACTCAATCAAAAATGAACAATGCTCAGATAAGGTCAACAGTGGTGATGCAAAGCTAACAACACTCAGATGAACACATGGCCAAGGTCAAGTAACAGATCAAAGTCAAAACCGATAGCCAAGGATTCAACCTAGTAACATAAAAATACACGAGTGTGACAAAGTCAAATGTCACAAATTAAAGCCAAATTCAAGCCGTGGTCATCACGAAATGAGTCAATGCCGTGAATGTCAAGCAACCAAAATATATATACGAATTGAAGAAGTCAGAATCAATATCAAACATCCCAACGAAAACGAATGGCTGAGAGAAAGATTTAACTATTTCCAAAAATCATCAACAAAATCCCAATGAAACTCACGAATTAAAACAAGACAGAAACCATCTAAATTTAAATTAGATGTGAGTGAATATAACATCACTCACCTGTTTCAACGATCAAATCTGAGGTCGTGGTAAACGAGGGGAACGAGCGAAGTTACCCTAGCAGCCATTATCTTTGATTTCTATGACAAAGCCGTGGCATCACTGGGTTGATCGAATTGAATTTGACAGAAGCCCTAATTTTTGAGAACGAACAAGGAATAACGAGACCGCCATTATTTTTCGTTAGTTTACTTTAGGGTTTTCAAAATTGAATAAATGGCGAAAATGGAACGGGTGTTGGATTTTATCACGGCACCAACAAGAAGAACATAGGCCAAGATTCAAAGCCCACGAACCATTAACTAATTTGTAATTTGTAAAAGAATTTAAACAGGATAAAAATTCCAAACAGCGATTAACAATAATTTTTATCGTCATTGGAAGAAAATAAATCGTTATAAAACTCCGGGTTGTCACATATTTGTGTAAGTGTCGTTATAGCAGTTATCGCTATATCTATATTTATGAAATATCATTTTCTTAAACCTTTGTGTGTGTTGAATTTGTGTTTGTATTTTTGCAAAATAAATGTTTGGTTGTGTTTTTGCACTTCGAAAGTTGTTTGAACTCTATTTTCAAGTATTTTTCAGAATTTTGAAATAAAGGATAGGCGTTGTTTAAGATTTATAAAAGGAGTTATAAATTTGATTAATTATCTTTCGAGATAATTAATGTTGGTTTAAATTTGTGATAAGGTTATAAATTTGATTAATAATCTTTCGAGATAATTAATGTTGTTTTAAATTCATAAAGAGATTATAAATTGGATTAATTTTCTTTTTAGGATAATTAATGTTCTTTTAAATTTATAAAAATATTATAAATATGATTAATTATCTCTTGGGGTAATTAATGTTGTTTTAAATTTATAAAAAGATTATAAATTAGATTAATTTTCTTTCGGGATAATTAATGTGGTTTTAAATTTATAAAAGAGTTATATCAATTATCTTCCAGGATGATTAACATTGTTTTAAATTTATAAAAGCATTTTAAATTGATTTATTATCTTCTAGGATAATAAATGTTGTTCAAAGTTACAAATGAGAAAATATTTTAAAAAGGAATGTTTTAAAAATAAAGCTAAGTGTAATTGGTTTTGGGATAGTAAACAATGTTTAAATGAAATTTGTTTCTGACCCTTCTTTCTTATACACTTAGAAATATAATTAGCTCTTTAAAAGAATATTTTAAAGAGTCTTTTAAAGTTTTTACAAATATTTTTGATGTGACAATCAAGCGCAAAGTGTGAGTCAAATGTTTTAACATTTTGATTCATTTATTAAAAATATTTAGTCTTACACTTGGCACTAAACGTTTAAGAAACTCTTACTATTCTTGAAGTTAAGAATGTTGGTATGACAAGATGGGAAGCAACATTACCCTTACTTGTTCGGCTTCATTGTTTTCCTCGAGGTAGTGCTAGTTTGGGATCGATGGATTGTGATAAATGTAGGAGATTTAGTTTTCATATATGACCATTTTCTTATTCCCAATGGTTGACTTATTGACCATTGATCCGACTATCCTTTTTGTATTCATCGATTCAATATGATTTTTTTCTTGTTTGGGGCATTTAAACTCTTACTATTACTAAAGCTAAGCATGTTATCAAGTCGACATAGAAAGCAACACTACTCTAACTTGTCTAGCTTCATTGTTTTCCCCGAGGTAGCACTAGTTTGTTTCCGATAGTTGATTCAATAACTATCGATTTTGATATCCTTCTTTGTTCTTCATCAATTTAAGGAAATGTTTAGATCGTTTTGAACATTGGTGTCCAACATCGTGTTAACTAAAACCAAAGAGCGAGTGGTAGCCAAGCCATTTCGGTCGCACTCACTAGGATATATTCACATTTATCTAGAGATTTGTTGGTAGCATGCAAGTGGTTATGTGAGTATATTTGAATGCCCACAAAAGTGTAATGGGGTTTACCTTGGAAGTTCCTGAGAGTGTTGCATGTTTGGTATAGGCTTTCATGTATATAATATTTAGAGGTATACAATCGGTGTAGGAGGCGCAACCTCCTAGTCATATTGGATAAATTCTAAAAGCCTGCCATATATAGCTGCGGAACTTGACTCGGCTTCTGGATTACTATGTCGCGAGACTGGTCTGGAAAATAGGAGTTAATCCTTTCTTAATTGCATCGAGAAATGCCTTGAGTTCTTCTCTATATTTAATTATTTTTGTCCATTCTTTAAGTTTGGATTTTGATTTAGTCTGTGTTCATCCTTTCTTATTTGGATTTTTGTTCTGATTTGTTTCCATTCTTTCATGTATGTATGGATATTGTTCTTGTAAGGTTAAAACTCATTCCGTGTTTACGGCGTAGTCTCACTAAATTATTATATATTCCCCATATTTCATGAGTTTTCTCACGCTGGTTTTTCAGACTAATCTGGGTATTATTTTATTATAATGCTCAGGTCAGATCGACTTTTTTCATGGTTTTCGTTGGTGGGACTTGAAGCTCATAGAGTAGATCTGGATATTCACCTATCGTAGTATTTTTATTTTCTGCTGTACTATTATATATACCCATCAAAAATTGTAAGGTTAGGAAGTTATAACTGTCCAGGCTGATGAGGTTTATTTTTAACTTTTATATACCTTGTATCTTAGCGTGACAGCTTTTGTTGTTTTTGTTATATTATATGTTGTCATTCTACTGTGAGATTCTATTTTTCCTGTTCTTTTTCTTTGTACCCTAACAATATGCTTTTTCGGCACTTATATGCTCATCATTTGAATACCGTGGATGTACTAAGTGCCAAATTTCAAGGGCGAAAAAGCAGGTCATTACAGAATGATATTAGAGCTGAAGGTTAAGCGAGAACCTAGGCTTTGGTAGGGTATGGCTCATTAGAAATTGGTTAAGTGACATCCTAGAATGAGTTGAGAGTATTATATATACGAGAGTGTATTTGTTATTGCTATAAACACATATTGTGTTAATTGGTATCTGAATTTTGAATTCTAGTTGAGACGTGGGACATCATGATGTCGATAGGGATTTCAAAACACTTGAACAGGGATAACTGACATGATATTGATTTTTGAAAATTGGTAAATAAAATATTTTACCTAGGATTATATATTTTATATATAAATATAAGAAGTTTCAAATTTATATAGTTATTTATGGTGTTTTGTTTGTTAATGGTAATATTTCTTTATTATCATTATTGTTTGATGTGTCATGCTCAGATAGTTTAGGAGCATTGACTATTATTTATTGATTGTTGATTTATGCTCGCCCACCTTATGGGCACGTTATCCAGCTTTTTGACCAGGAAATATTCGGACAGACTGGATGGATCAAACTTAGAACTATAAAGGCAAGAAGTCCAGAGAGATAACCTAGGAGTCTAAAAACCAAGTACAAATAGAGTCATGAGTGAAGGTTCAACCATTCAAAGAAGAAAAGGGAAAAAATCCAACAAAGACTCAGATTGGTACTGATCCAACACATGGATCGATATCGATCCACGAATCTTCATCAAAAATTGCCCCCACTCCTTCTACATGTTAATGATGATCCCAGGAGCCTATTTCAAATAATATTTTGTTGTTTCCATGCAATTCTTTAACGATCTCCACGAGCACTCAAAATCAGCAACTCCATTCTTCTATGGATCCATCATTTGGGCTTAGAAAAAAGCTAATAATGGTGCAAACAAGTATGGAATCATGAAGCTGACCAAATTTTGAGCTAACGCAAAGAGTTAATGGCAACCATTTTGTCCATCTTACGGATCGGTGACGATCCAAGTTCATAGATCGATACCTATCCACATATTTTGCTGAGGTGGCCACCATTTTCTCCATAGGACTTGGTCTTGGTGTGGAAAACGAGGTGAGACCGTGGATGCAAGTTTCTAGGCTTCTTATGTCTATAAATAAAGGTGGATGGCTTATTTTTATGGATATTTTTGGATCTTGCTTTCTCTACTCTAACTTCTTGTAATAACCCTCGGATTTATACCGGTCCGTAAGAACAACTGCTTGCAATCCAATGATTTAAGCAATAAATTCACTAAGTGGACGTAGGCCAAGATTAGTCGAACTACTATAAATGTTGTATGTTCATTTCTTGCTCATTTTTCATTTATTTTCTTTACATTTTGTTATCTACATAATCATCTGGTTGTATGTGCCATTTTTGGTTCAATCATTTTTGTGCTTTCACTAAGAATCATATTCTCAGGCTACTTGGATCCATCATATACTATTGGATTTCTTAGATCCAAGAGATAGATCCAGTCTTCCAACCTTACAGTTCTACTATTCAGATTTTCAACAATTTAAGAGAATTTATTTGCCGTGGCCCCATCAAGGACAGAACATGCTACATCTTTCAAAGCTACTAATGATGCTAAGAACTAAGACACTTGTCGTGTAGATGAAGTTTCCCAACAAGAACAAGCTGAGATTCAGAATCCAATTGAAGTCATGACTAGAATGGAGATGGATCCTTTGATAAAGAAAACGTAGGATAGATTCCATGAGACTCACAATGAGATGAACCAGCAGATGCAGCAGAGCTTGAGGCTGCTGAATGAACTAATTTGGAAGAAGTGTAGGAGTAGGAGGGACTTAAACCATTCAAGTTTAGAATCTGAAAGTTCTGCATTATTCGAGCAAAGACAAAGAGATAGAAAGTGGAAGAAGACTCAAAACACGACTGAGACCTCAAATCAAGGGACGGGACAAACCCATGGCTCGGGTTTATGGATCAATACCGATCCAAGAAGACGGATCATTACCGATCCAGCTAATATTGGCAGGGGTCGGCCTTTGGAGGGTGGCATGGACTTGACCTCTGGACATGTCGTTGATGATCAGAATCTATAATATCTAGCTGCTATTAACAATACAATGCTTAGGAATCAAATAGGGGGGACTGTTGGATGAATGGATCTCCCGGAGTCTGGAGTGCCTAGGTATCAAAATCCTACCTGAGAGCATTTGCTGGGCCGAACACTCGGGGCAGACCTCGATTACCACCATTCATTCGAACATATAGACCCGGAGTACTTGGAAGATATGGTCAAGAGACTCATATAAGAAAGCCGATTTAGAAGCAATGATGAATGTGGTACTTCTCTTAATCAAAATCCGTTTGTAGGAAATTCCACGTATGAAGTATTCATGGAGGTTTGTAATGTTGACAATGCCATTGTACGGTGGAAAGACAGATCCAAAATTGCACTGGATAAATTACGGATGGCATATGGACTCTGCTAGAGTGTTTAATGACATGAGATGTCATTGTTTTCCAATTGTCCTAGAAGGGGTAGCGACGATGTCGTTCACTCGGCTCCCACCAAGATCCATATCATCTTTCACTGAGTTATCACGAAAATTTCTAGAGAAATTCCATTTCCACACTACACATCCGAAATATGTGATGTCATTATCAAACCTCTTTTAGAGAGCATGAGAGTTTTTAAAGGATTTCTTGAACCAGTTTCATACAGCTATGATGGAAGTAACAAATCCCAATGATGATATAGTGTTGATGGCTTTGATCAGGGGGATTCATCCTAAGATCGACTTCGAGAGATGGTTGGAAAAGAATCCCCCATCAATGATAGATATTTTCTACATAAAGGCTAATCAATTCCTTCGTTTGGAGAAGGAACACAATCATCCTCGAAGAGGTAAGGATGGGACTTCAGCTGAAGTGATACAAAGCAACATTACTGTTAAACAGTCCGAAGGGAGTTCCGAGAATGTGGATGTGAACGTTGGCAGCAAGAGCGGTGGTCAAAAACAGAATGACAATGTGGCCAGAAAGCGAAAGCCTGAAAATAGGAATCGTTCCAGGATTCCTAAGTATGACAATTATACTGAATTGAATAACTCAATCCAGAATATATATCTGGAAACTTAAGGTACTAAGCAGTACAGGAAGTCGGCCCCGAGGGAGTCGGCTGAGAAGGAGAAGAGATCCGGCAAGTTCTACAAGTTTCATGAAGTGCATGGTCATAATACTAATGAATGCAGGCACTTGCGTGATATGATTGAGGAGCTGATTTGAAAGAAGAAATTGCAACAATTTGTGAAAGACCCATAGGATGGCGGGCATGGAAACTCTAACCTTGCTGGGTTGACATCCCAACGGGGGCAACTGGTCCTAGTGGTGAGGAACCTAGGTGGCTTGAAAAACATTTGGTGATAAATACAATCATCCATGGACCACATCCAGCTGATAAGAGCTTGAATGAGATGGATAGGTATGTTGGTGCTTTGAAGGATACCGAGAATGAGAGCTGTTTGGAAATAAAGGATGGAACTTCGTTGAAGCAATTCAAAACCATGAAATATGACATTTTTTTTGAAACAGAGACGTTGATTGGATGGAAGCCTCGATGATTGTCTCGTTGGTTATAAGGGTCACGATTTGCCCTGCTATTATACGAAAGGTGCTAGTTGACTATGGGAGTTCGGTTAACATTTTATTCAAAGCCTATGACCAAATGCTTCTAGAGGGCAAAGATTTGAAACTGTGTAAATCTCGAATTCAGGGATTTAATGGGATAGCTACGGAGCCAGTTAGATATGTAGAACTACCGGTGGTGCTTGGAGAGGGCGACCGCAAGCGAGTGTGGGTTATGTCTTTTGTGGTGTTGGATATTTACTCTGCTTATAATGCATTTATGGGCCGACCGGCCCTGACTGAATTCAAAGCGGCTATAGCTCTCTGGTGTTTGACGCTTAAATTTCCTACGGAGAATGGTGTGGGAGTAATGCACGAAGATTAAGGGCTTGACCGTGAATGTTATGTTCTCGAGCTAAGGGAGGCGAGGCGAAGAGAAAAAGGAAAGGAGTAGAGGGGACTCTCTGCATCAAGGATTTGGACGCATAGCCACCAATGCCTGAGCCCTATCTTGGGCAGCAAGGTCGGTTGCATAAGGATATGAAACCATGAAAAGAGCCACTGGATGGAAGAATAGCTCCCGTTGAATTAACGATCAATGTTTCGATTAGCCAAGATGATCTGACGCGGGTCCTGAAGGTCGGTTCATAGCTCGGTGTGTTTATAATGAAGGAGTTGGTTGGTTTTCTCTGGGAAAACCTGGATGTATTTTCCTGGACACACTCTGATATGTGTGGAATCTCGTCGGAGATAGCGAGCCATGCATTGAACATAAATCCAAAATGCATTCTTGTGAAACAGAAGTGCCGCAACTGGGGTCCGTAGAGATCCACTGCACTCAACGAAGAGGTGGATAAGTTGAAGGATAATGGCTTCATCCGCGATGTATTATACCTATATGGGTGTCAAATCTAGTCATAGTGAACATGTCAAACGAGAAGTGGACGACATGCGTTGACTATTCTAATCTGAATAAGGCATGCCTAAAGGACAGCTTCCCGCTCCCAATGATTTATTAGTTAGTGGATTCAACCATCGGCCACAAATTGCTTTCATTAGTGGACACGTACTTTGGATACAATCAAATTCCAATGCATGTCCCGGACCAAGAGCATACCAGCTTTAGTACTAACTTGGGACTATATTGCTATCTGGTCATATCGTTTGGGTTGAAGAACGCTGCAACAACTTACCAGAGACTGATAAACATGATGTTCAAAGATCAGATTGGACACTTAATGGAAGTCTATATGGATGACATGCTCGTAAAGTCATGGCATTTTGGAAACCACGTTGACGATTTGGCAGAGATGTTCGGCATTCTTCGAAAATACGAAATGAAGCTCAATCCCTTGAAATGCTCTTTTGGCATTACGTCAGGGAAATTCGTAGGCTTCATTATGAGCACCTATGGGATCGAAGCTAATCCAGAAAAGATCCAGGCCTTAGAAGATGCAAAGGCCTTAAAGACGATCAAGGAGGTCCAGAGCTTGAATTGGAAGGTCGCCGTCCTGAGTAGATTCATCTCCAGAGTCACTGAAAAATGTATCCCTTTCTTTAACGCAATTAAGAAGGGAAAAAGTCCAAAGGGAAAAAGGAACTTCTCTTGGAATCAGGAGTGCAAAGATACATTCCAGGCTCTGGTAGATCACTTGGAGAGACCTCCTGTTCTCTCGAAGTCGGTGGATGATGATGACTTGTTTATATATCTGGCGGTGTTGTTGCATGCGTTGGGCGCCGCACTCATTCGAGAGGAATCCCGCATCCAATGACTGGTTTACTACATTAGTAAATGGTTAACAGGAGTAGAAAGAAATTACCCAAAGCTAGAAAAATTCGCATACTGTCGATTGATCGCTTCATGGAAGCTCCGCCCCTACTTTCAGGCTCATCCGATCAAAATTATTGCCAACTAGCCTTTGCGACAGGTCTTGCAATGACCTGAGACTTCTGGAAGGATGTTGAAATGGAACATTGAATTGAGCCAATACGATATAACCTATCACCTTTGGAGAGCTATCTAGGGTCAAGCTTTGGTGCATTTCATAGTTGAATTCACTGCACGAGATGATACTCTGGAGAGCAGTGGTAAGCAAAATGCTAGGTGGAAGATGTACATGGATGGTGCATCAAACGAACGTTGTTCTGGTGCTGGAGTTGTACTTGTCACTCCCGTGGAACATTCAATCTGTTATGCCCTAAGACTTGACTTTCCTGCAACAAACAACAAAGCGAAGTACAAAGCATTGATTGTAGGACTTAGAATTGCCAAGAAACCAGGAGTTCAAATTTTGCACACCTTTTGCGATGCTCAACTGGTGTTGTGTCAAGTTAGAAAGGAGTTTTAGGTGAAAGGAGCGAGGCTGGCTCCTTATCTAAACCGGACCCTTGAGCTGCTCAGTCGCATTGAATATTACACAATAATGCATATTCCCAAAGAGAAAAATGCGAAGGCCGAATCAGTAGCCAAGCTGGCCAGTTCAAGAGATGCGTAGCTCATGGGCTTGGTTCTGAAGGAAGTATTGTCGACTCCGAGCATCGACCATATGGAAGTCGATTGGATCTTAAAGGTCGAGCATGAGAAGGAGTCATAGATGACTCCCATAAAGAATTATTTGTAGAAGGGAATCATTTCGGATAGGAAGAGCGAGAGACGAAAGCTCCTTCGCCAAGTTTCGAGATACATCTTTCAACAGGAAGCACTTTACAGGAAAGGATTCTCTGTCCTACTGCTACGATGTGTCGCCAACAATGAGGCCAAACAAATTTTGTGGGAAGTGCATGAAAGGGCCAATGGCGATCATACTAAGGGGCAAACCCTGCCAAAGAAGATTCTCCGCTATGGGTGGTTATGTCCAACTGTCAACTGAGACAAAGCTAATTACACTAGAAAGTGTGACAAGTGCCAGAGGTTTGCTAAAATTTCGAGAGCCCCACTGATGGAGATTAATCAAACAGTCAGTCCCTGGCCATTTGCAGTCTATGGAATTGATATTATTGGTGTATTGCCGATATCTAAAGGTGGTGCGAAGTACGCCATCGTTGCAGTTGATTACTTTACCAAATGGGCTGAGGCAAATCCATTAGCTACAATTACCACAAAGAAAGTAACCAACTTCATGGTCTGGAATATCATCTATCATTTTGGAATTCCATAAGAAATCAATACTAGTTATAGAACCCAATTCGACAACTTCGAGTTGTAGGATTTCTGCCGCTGACATCGCATAGAGAAGAGATTTGTTGGGGTGGAACACACCCAGGCAATTGGAAAAGTTGAAGCTGTAAACAATATTATCAAATCCATTCTAAAGAAGAGATTAGAAAAGGCTAATATTTAAATGCCAAGGTCAGGAATCAGGCCTTTGAGGTTGGCGACCCGATTCCCAAATGAATCTCACACCCATGTAAATGGAAAAGTCGAAGCTGTAAACAAGATTATCAAATCCATTCTAAAGAAGAGATTAGAAAAGGCTAAGGGCAAGTGGGTTGATGAACTTCCATTAGCATTTTGGACTTATCAGACGACCAACAAGTCAGCGAATGGCCATTCTCCATTCGCCTTAGCCTATGGATCAGAGACTATGATTCCAGTTGAACTAAAATTCATGGATGAATGAATAACTCCTTCTGGAATCTCTTGACATGAACGATGAGAAGTGGGACGAAGTTGACTTGAGAGTAACTACGCATCGAAACTGAGTCACCCAATATTTAAATGCCAAGGTCAGGAATCAGGCCTTTGAGGTTGGCGACCTGGTTCTCAAACGAATCTTCCCAGGTCTTGGGAACTTAGGCCCGACATAGGAAGTACCGTATGCAATAAAGAAAAAGCTTAGAGATGAAACTATCAGACTAGCTACGGTTGACGGGATCTCACTCCCGAGTGTATGGAATAGCGAGCACTTACGATGCTATTTCACTTAGAAATAAATTTATAAAGCCATGTAATAAGACAGAACCTATCATTTCCCACCTTCAATAAATAAATGGCTTCCCAAATCTGTGTCTCTATCTTTACATAGATTAAGAGTTATGAAATACAACCAATTCAAGTGAATCTGCATGTGAACAATGTCGGTGTGTAGGTACTCGGAGTTAGGTGCCGACCAAACTTTTATGGTCCACGATCGGACCCTTGGAGTTCAACCGTTCTTGGTGCCTGGAAATGGATGCCAAACTATCTATTGCCCTTGATGTGGAGGCAGGAGTATAAACCTAAAAGGACATGATTTGACCATCCGTCAACTAACTCTTGTCCTTGATGTGGTGGTAGGAGTATAAACCAAATATGATGTGATTTGACCATCCGCCAACTAACTCTTGTCCTTGATATAGAGGTAGGAGTACAAACCTAAATAGGACATGATTTGACTATTCATCACTTAACTCTTACACTTGATGTGAGGGAAGGAGTATCATCCAAAATGGATGTGACATGACCATCCAATCACTAACACCTTACCGGAATAGGCAGGACGAAAGATCCATGCTCGATGTAAGGTGGGATCTTACCGATAAACTTTGATTAACGCCCAAAGTCAGGTGTAATTGAAGGAAAAAACCTGGATGAGGATGTGCAAACTACGATCTTAAGCAGATAGCTCAAACCAGCACCCAGAGCTTGGCACGATCAGTCGTCGTTACTCTGGAAAAGGATGCCTGAACCGTTATGCTAAACGATTTAACCCAATCGATTCTCGAGCTTGGCACTTCAAGGATTACTTTGCGTTCACTAGAACGATAAAAGGATGGAAAATCATAGAACGGACCGATGACTTAGTTCGACAGTGACCATAAAAAGGAATGGATCACATATGCATTGAATGGAAAGCATATTCCTTAAATACTTAAATTAATTCCAACAAAGGTTGAACAAAATAAAAGTCTTTGTTATTCACATTTGTAATGGAACTTGAAAGGAGAAGTATAAGTTTTATTTACATCTAAACTGAAGAGCAAAAGCGTAGGCCGCATTCACACAACACCAGCCGGAAAAACAAAAACAGAAAGCTAAAAAGTTCCCAACTGTACAACCAAAGCAAAACAAACTAATAATCACTTCTTATGCGTTCGCTTCTTGGACTTTTTCTTCTTCTCCCTAGAAGGAGGTGTAACTTGATCGGTTTTCCTCCTGCCTCTTCCTGAACCTTTAGACGAAGTGCTTTGCGATGATCCAGCAAGCACACTTTGGGTGCTGTCCGGTGGAGGAAGAGTGGCAGGAACAAAGAGAGTTTGACCGAGCAGAGCTATCGACAAAAGAGAAGGAAAGATCACTATCTTCACCAGCTTGACCTCTTTGGCTAGGACAAGTTCCTCCCTATGCGCACTCATGGTGGGGCCCCGCAAAGGGTTGGAGGGCCCAGTAATAACAACATCATCGTCAGTGTGAGCTCCCTGAAGCTCACCAACCCCTTTATCCTACAAAACATCTAATATTCGCGCATCAAGCCCCAAAGTCTCACTAGTTGGGATACTCGGCACCATCATTGAAGTAGTCATGGTCACAGATTCTATTGTAGACACTTGTTGTCCTGATTGGAGATCATTTTCAGGAAACGGAACGACTTGGGGCTGACCTAAAACTCGAGAAATATAAAAGGAGAGATAAGCGATGTCAATTGGAAATATATAGACTCTTTGAAATATAGGTGAGGTCAACGAGATACCCCCTTTGGTTTGGGATTCGGTGTAGGCTGGAGTGCCGTCGGAATTCCCTTCCAAGGTGGGAGAAAGAACGGTGGAATTTAGCATTTGGGGTTGATCTGCATTATATCTTGGGACAGAAAATGAATCATGAGCATTTTTAGGTCCGAAGGTGTCCCCAGTACTGCCATCTTGAGGGGTTGATCCAAAGCAAGATTTTCTACACTGTATCGGCTAGCTCCGAATAGAGAATAAGTTGTCCCTCTTTTAGCTGATTGGGCTCATCTCCTATTAAGATCTCATTTTCAACTTATGCCAGATCCACCTCACCACCTTTCAAGAATTCCTTTTCTTCCTCGATGACTTATTCCTAAGCAAAGGTAAGAACTCTGGGGTAATCACGGTCGAACCACTCTAAATGTGGAATGTGAGTACATTGGCGTTGTATTTGTTGAGAATTTGTTCAAACTTCTCCATTGTTCACTTTTCTATGGCTTCAACCTACTTTTTGACGAGTGTGTCCACATCTTGAGTACATATGATCACCTTTTCCCTTTCATCACGAGTAGTGAGTAGCTCTTCACAGTAATCCTGAGCTTGTTGGAGAGCTGCGTTCTTCTCTTTTGTTTTGCCCTCAAGCTTGGCTAACAACTCGATCACCTTCTTATTCAAGGCATCTCTTTCTAGCACTAAGTCGCAATTCCAATGGTTTACAATCTCTATCTCATCTCGATGCTTGGTCCTCTCACTTTGAATGCCTTAATAGCATCTTCGGTCTTTTTCTCGGCTTTAGCTTGTGGTTTTCTTAAATTCTCGAATTTAGCATCGAGGTTGGCAATGGTCCTTTTATCTTGCGCCTCTAAGAGTTTCAAATTATCGATTTCAAGTTTTCTCTCCCTCGAGACTATAGAGATCTTCATGGCTATCCGCTTCCATTCATTATATTGATCATAAGCGTCTGATTCATAAGCGACCATCATTTCCTTAACCCTTGATGGAGTGTCCTTTAGATTGGGCACAAACATAAGTTCATCGAAGCATACATCCAGGAATTGTTCCCTTATTTCATCCATTCGAACACTGGCGGCAAGCTGTTGCTCCACTGTGACGACCAGAGCTTCAATCGGCTTCTTGCTAGCCTTGTATTGAGAAGTCTCAAAAACTGCTCTTATGGTGTATGCGGTCAAAAGATCGACTGGAATGGGATGGTGCCAAATGCTACATAGGAATTGAAGCTGGATGGGTGCATGAGAAACATCACCTGATTAAAGGTCATCGCGACGATCAGACTGTTTGTTCGTGCCTCTGGGTGAAAGTGGTCTAGACCTGGAATGATATCTAGAGGCAGAGTCATGAGATGGATAGTCCCTGTCGCGACTACCTCTGTCATGGCTAGATCGGTAACCAAACTTAGAATCTCAACCACTGCCAAGATGGTACGTGCTTGGATGATGCCTGTGTGGTTGGGATACGTTTTCCTTAAGAGATTGAAATATATGCTTCTTCCTCTCCACGGATCCTACAAATGAAACAAGAATGAATTAGTTTCGATTAGAGAGGATGAGAGTCAAGTGCAATGCAGTGCATGTGTGTGCAAGTGTCCTAGTATCCCTCTGATAGATTGTGATCTAGAGCTTTGCTGATAGAAATGGTCCCTCCTATGCTATGAATGATGTCATCGTCAAAGCGAAGGGGAGAGTCAAGACCCTCTAAGCTCATGTTCCCAATACCCAAGGAGCCAAACTCGATAGGAATTGCCCCTAAGTTAGAGAATGTATCTACTGAGGGAAGAGAAGGAGTTTTCTACGTAGCTGTAACTGATGAAGGTTATGTAGAAATCTAAGCTTTGGAAACCTTTACGACTGGCCTCTTCTTCGGAGCAAACTATTGGTCATCTTTGGGTTGTTTAGTTAAAGACCCATGGCTAGCAATAGCATCATCGTGACCAATTTTGCTACCTCACCTATGATTTCACCTTCTTCAGCGTATTCTTGCTCTCTTTCAACTTCAGTCCCTGGACTTGGGACCGAGGGCACGTCAGGATTTACATCAACACCTATATGTGAGTTATTATCGTCATCACCATTATCGTGAAGCCACTTGGACTGGACCAGTGCTACGGCTCGCTTCTAGCAAGTTATGAGCTAAGAGATTCTCATCGAAGAGAAGAAATCCAATATATATATCCCCCTTTGAAAGTGCCATAAGAACTAAGACGGCATCCATAAGAGCCACGCCATTAGGTCTCATCGGAACATCTGAATTGAAAAAAGAATACGAATTAAGCTTGCAAATTCACAAGGCGAATTCACTGCAAACAGATGTAGTATAACTTACGTTTAGATAGTTATCTCCATGCGAACCCAGATGGACAGGGGAAATAAAACCATTCGCACTTGAAATACCTGAGTTTGTTCCATGTGCTAGTGACGACTCTACTGCTCTTTGCCAGCTCCAGATAAGTCAGAGAAGGGCTTCCTTTTTGGCTCTTGAAGCTATATATATATATATATATACACTAAATCTACTCGTCACTTGGAACTCGATGCAAATGTTTATCAAAGACAATATATGTGCATGGAGGAAGGCATAGCTATTTTGATGTAGCTGTGTCGAAGTTAATATTATGAAGTTTAGGACCCAACGGATAAATTGGTTGAATGGTGGGACACAGCCCGTGAAACACATGTATCTATTGCAAGTAATGTAACCCTCCGAGGTATTGTGTGCTCTTTGATGGCGAGAAGGGACTAGTACATCCTTGAAGGGAATCCCATGCTTATTGCAGATTCTGTGGAGCAACCCCTCTTCTATCTGTGAGGAAATGGAATTGACGAGATTGTCTAAAATGACGGCATCCTCAAGAGAGTCAGGAGAAGTTTCTACTTCTGGTTCTCCTGTCGGCTCTATTACATTTTCCAGAATTTGTTGCTCTACTCATGGATTTTTTGGCTGAGGTACCAGCTGCTTTGGATTTTTTCATGCAAACAGGATTGTAGTCGAGCTCGTTGGTATCAAACTCGGCATATTTGGAAATAGATGGATCTGCAGTTTGAGTAGAAAGACGCTCAAAACCTCTACGATCCATTTCTATATATAATCAATAGATAATCAACATCAAATTAGTTATAAGCTGTACCCTCCCTCCTTGCTAAAGCGAAAATTGGTGCAGTGTCATGTAATTTCAATATTGTACTACAATTAATTTTAAACTTTGGATATCCCCCGGAGTGACTGTCATTGTTGACCATCCCATCGGACCTCACGTCAACGGCTATGCATTGGATATGCATCGAAACTCAAGAGATAATGTTTGGCAAATGGAAGTGTTGGCCAACTAAGCTTGAAGACAAATGAATTTCAAAACTAAAATCCCATTAGGGGTCGGATTTATATCGATCTGAGCCCTTAGTAGATCTTTGTCAAATTCCCAATCGCCATCTCCTTGCCCCTACTCCAAAGCACGGCCACCAATGCGAGCTTCGTCCGCATCATCGTTATCATCATCTGCGCAACCTACCTAGTTGGAGAATTAGTTTAAGGCTTAAGGACTAGTAAAGTGGCAGATTGGGATGGAGATGGTGGCATGAGTTCGGTCGAGGAAGAGCAGGTAGTGTCATGATAAGGCGAGGAGGCGGCGACAATTAGATGGTCACTGGCAAGGGAAGCCGTCGGTTGGACCTAAGGTTTTCAATGGCAGAAGGAAGCTTGGTTTGGTAGCAAGTAAACTAAAGTGATGAGGAAAATGGGAGCGTTGGGTTATATAACCCAATACCCGACTTTTTAGGCCAGAACTTTAGGTGGCTTTTCAAGTCCAGAATCGGTACAGATCTAAGGACCTAGATCGTTACAGAGTCTTATTTAAAAAAACTACAACGTTGATAACCTATCTATATATGTTCCTACATGAGTACTTTTATATGATGTTGGAGCTACTAGAGAATGTGCACGTGTATGCATGTGTGTGTACATATTCAACCCAACAACTAGGGCCAAAGGGAATCTGATTCAAACCTAGAAAGTCCATAAAAGGAAACAGTTCAAAATTGAAGAGTTTAGAATGATGGAACATGAAGGCATACTTCAAATTTATAAGGACGAATACTGACAAAGAACCACAACGGATAGCCACAGACATAAACTCTTCAAAGGAACGATTCGTTAAAAGGATAACGACCATTCAAAACATAGAGTGGAATCCTTTACAGTAATCCTGACTTGTCTCAATTCAAAGCACATCATGTTTGAAACAAGATGTACTTTAGGGGGCAAGAATTATCTAGCCTTTTGATCAAGAAATATTCGAACAGTTTGGATGGATCGAACTTGGAAACTGTCAAGGCAGGAAGCCCGAAGAGACAGCCCAAGTGTCCAGAAACCAAGTACAAACAGAGTCATAGGATGAAGGTCCAACCATTTAAAGAAGCAAAGGGCAAAAATCCAACAAGGAGTTGGATCAGTATCAATCCAAATCATGGATCGGTACCGATCCACAAATCCTCATCCAATGTTGCCCCCATCCCTTCTATATGCTAATGATGATCCCAGGAGCCTATTTCAAATACTATATTGTTGTTTCCATGCAATTCTTTATCGATCTCCGTGAGCACTCAAAATCAGCAACTCCATTCTTCCATAGATCCATCATTTGGACTTAGAAAGAAGCTAATAATGATGCAAACAAGTATGGATCATGATGCTAATCACAAATCAAGCCAACACAAAAAGTTCAAGACAACCATTTTGGCCATCTTATGGATCGATAAAGATCCATGTATTTTGCTGAAATGACCACCATTTTCTCCAAGGGACCTGGTCTTGGTATGGAAAATGAGGTGAGACCGTGGAGGCGAGTTTATAGGCATCTTACTTCTATAAATGGAGGGGCAGGGCTCATTTTATGGATATTTTTGGCTCTTTCATTTCTCTACCCTAACTTCGTGTAACCACCCTTGGATTTATACCGATCCGTAAGAACTACAGCTTGTAACCCAGTGATGTAAGAAATAAAATCACTAAGTGGACATAGGTCAAGATTAGCCGAACCACTATAAATGCTTTGTGTTCTTGCTATTCTTATTTTTCATTTATTTTCTTCACCTTTCGTTTTCTACATAATCTTCTAGGTGTTTATGCCATTTTTTGCTCAAACGGGGCATTTATTGTTTTGATAATTGTGAGTACATTAAAATGAACCCCTTGTGAATTAAGTTTCACGGTTTTACTATAAGGTGTTAGGTAAAAATGTTAAGTTAAAAGTTATCTCTTATTAAAATTTGTTTAACTTAATCTAAATGGGAAGATAAGTCATTTAGAGAATAGATATTTGTGAAAAGTTTATCATAATAAAGAAAAGTTATTATAATATAAGATGATTTTAAAGGTACATTTTATATGAGTATAATATATAAAATGATTTATATGAATTATGAAAGGTGTTTTATCAATAAAAAGGGTTTTGAGATAAAAACTGGGTACTTACTTTGCAAGTTTCCTTAAAGGAAATTGATTTAAAATAAAAAGGTATTTTGAATAATGAATGATTAGGTAAATGAAATTTTTGACTCTTGGATAGAAAAGAGATATACTCAAGTTTTTAAATAGGTTAAATTAGATAGGAAGGTTTTAATAAACATTATATTACTAAAACCGTAGTTTTGTTTAAACATCTAGGTCTCATAAACTATTTGATGTTATTGGGCCTGCATTTGAATTTTGAAAAAAATAAATTAAAACTGACATTTTGTACATACTCTTAGGATTTAGAAGCATATTATACAAGTAAATATGGATGGACTAAGTTTTTAATTTTATGTTCTATAAAGATGTGTCTTTATAAAATGCATATAAACTTAAATGAAAATTTATGAAGTAATTGATAAATAATTTTAGTATTGAATGAAACTATAAATTAAAATGGAAATGATTTAGAAAAAGATTGGTGTAGCTAAGAAACCAATAAGATTAAGTACGTAAGTTGTATATAGATTATTTTATTCGCATGGTTCTTGATCTAGGATTCAAGTACATAACTTTAGAGTGATTCACACCAGTCCGAAAATGGGTTTCTCACTTGATTCTTGACAGCGAACACTTGATTCAGATTCTTGATATGATACTGAGGTTTTATCATAGTATATGGCTATGTAAGGAGGATGGAGGTTTCTAATTAAGGAACCTGGTCTAAGTCTGCACCATGAAGGTCGAGTGAGCGATACTCGTTCGGAGGTAAAGTTTATGTATCCGAGCAAGCAGCCGGATCAGATATTGTGTACGGATGATTTATGTACATCATAAGGGCTTAAGTATATTTGTATACTATGTTTTGTGGCTTAGGAAAGTTTGGGGAGTGAGTTTCTATTTTTTATAAGGAAGCTTAGATAATCTTCAAAGCAATAACCAAAGGCTGATGAGTGTACTGGTATGCTTAGGATATTATCTATATCCTTAGACGATTGAGTTTGTTGTCAACCTGAGAAAAATTCTAAATCTTTAATTTGAAAATGTTCCAAATAAAAGAGATTGTGGCTGATTCATTGACTTGAATAGCGCCACAATAAAAACAATGTGTATATATATAATAAATGCACAATTTGTAACTGAGCCGTGGGTGATTCCAAATGTTGAGAATCCCACAACATTATTATATGATGACAATGTCACTATATAGTTCAAAACAGAACAAAGTGCTCATTGGAAGTCGAGAGACATACTCCAAATTGTTCCATATGATAAAGATAGTTTATCAGCAGCGGAGAGAGTTAATCAACGGAGTAGATGTTTAAAACCTAATAGTATACCCATTCACTAAAGGACTGACCCAATTGGTTTTAAGAAAACCGATTGGAGAAGTTGGAATGAGATTTTATAATTGACCCCAAGTGCAAGTGAAAGATTGATAGAATTAAGGGTATGTCCTGGGGTCAATTGTGTAATTTGTTATGTATATCTAACTCGTTGACAAATGTTGTTTGAAATAAAAGATGTTTTCTTTCTATTATATACTTAATATAATGTGTTATATTAATTAATTAATTTAATTAAAAGTATATTCAGTAAAAAATCCATAAATGGTACATTTAAAAGCTCGACTTGAGAATACTATGGATCTTCAATATGAAAGCTCTGCTTTGATTATAGTCGAACCATCGCATGACGGTCCATCGAGTGACTAGATCGAGTGGAAATATTGGAAGTGCAGCACTATTCAAGAGAGGATTCGTCTCCTCGGTTATATAAGGTAAGTAATACGATCAACCCAAGTTGACTCAAAGTCGAAATCTTTGGCCAAAGCATTTCGGTAATTAATAATTGTTATTATTGAACAATGGTTCAAATGTTTGGATTATAGAATTGAATGTGGACGACATTGGAATTTTGACATTACAAAATTACTTAAGTCCAAAGTGATATGGTTTCGACGAAGAGAATTGGTGTAAATAAATATTAACCGAGTAATGCTTGTTAAACTAAAATTTGATTTTACCAAAATTGAGTAAGCGATAAATTTGATCATAATGTTATACCACCTGTTAAGTGATGTATGAACATTAACATTCGAATAGTTCGATGTTAATCGCTGACCGAATTTACACCTAAGAGTCACATAACCGAAATGATGAATTCTCTTTACACTGAGCGATTTAATTGTTATAAATTAACTAAATTAATTAATATTCATGAAATATTAATTATTAAATTTGAATATGATTTGAGAAATAAATTTGTTCCATATATTCATAATAGTTATGAATATATTGATCGATATGAGATATCGATATCAAGATAAGTTAAATATAATTATATGTATTAAAATTGGGTTAAATGGGCTCACAACTCGTGATGATTAGAGAAAAATTAAGTTGGTTTGGCTAGGGTTAGAGGCAGCTACAATATAGGATTAGGGATTGGAGATGTGTGGTTAAGATCTAGTGAGAAATTTACATAGTTTCCTCTCTTATCCTGCCATTATAAATACTAATCTCAAAACCATAATCACATTCTAATTCATTCTTTGAGCCGCCATTGCCTTCTTTTTTCATGGCTGCAACTTTTCTCTAAATTAATCTCAAAATCTCAAATCCAATTCAAGTTAAAGCAAGAAGTTATTTGATAGTGAAAGGTGGTTGAATCTAGACTAGCAATTTGAAGGATCAAAAATTTTAAAGAAAGAGAATTCGTTATTTCAACCTGGACTTTAGGGCATCTGTTTCGGGTAAGTTTTATTTATATGTTGATCATATTATTATGTTTTTAGATTTTTTAATCATGTATAATTATGTATATACTCATATTATTATTATTTTATTAGTTAGGTGAGATTTTTGTATGTTTATTGTCGTCGCAATGGAGATTGGATATGTGTATAAAATTTGAAGATCTAGTTTATGATTTATGTTGTAATCTGATATTAAATATTAAAATAAATTTTAGTTTAAAATCATATATGTTTGTACGTATATATGTATTAATTTATGATTTAATATTCACATACAATTTGAATTAAAACATATGTTTTCATATTTAATGTACAATATTTATCTAAAAATTTTCAAACACTTGTTTATGTTTATTATGAATTATAAGTACCAAAAATAATTTTTTATCATTTATATATATATATATATTATTTAATGATTACCTGATTTAATAAATTCATATCAAATAATCCATGTTTCTAAATTTCAATTTTATATTTTTAAAATTATTTCATCATATCAGGTTCCTTCAAAAAAAGTTTCAAATTTTTTTAACTTAATTTTATATTTTTGAAAATTAATTTAATTTTGGTTTGCTATTAATAATTAAAAATATTATTTTAATTATGAAATTTTCAAAAAAAAATTCGGTCTAAATTTTCTAAAAATATGAAATTTGAATTTTTATCATATAATTAATTTATATCAATTTATTATGGCCGAAACTATTTAGTTCATTATAGTATATATATATATATATATTAAATATTAAGAAATTGTAACTTCAGATCTGATATGCTTTCTAACTAGTAAGTTATATAAAAATATATTTAATTATTTTATTATATATATCTATATACATATATCTTTACTGTTATGTATGGTATAATATATAGTTATATAAATAAATACTTTATGTGATATTTTAGTGATAAAACATATTTTATACATACACAAATATAAACACATATATATACAAATAATCCTTTGAAATTTATAATTATATGTTTATGCATATATTTGACAACATACAATACATACAAAATAAGCTAATGTGTTCGTTGCGATGTAAATCCCAACATCTATATATGACCATGTTATACCTTACACAGATTGTTATATTAGACATGTACACACACACATATATATGTATATATGTATATGAAACACACACACATACATATATATATATATTAAGTAAAACCAAAATTAAATAAATCTCAAACTATAATTTATAAATTTAAATAAAAATACATGATTTTATTTTAAATGAATTTAGAAACGTTCAAAACGGATTAGACTTCATAGGCTCAATAAAGATCCAATATGGTAAAAAAAATTGAAGTTCATCCATATATTCCGCTGTAGGCTGGCCTAGTTCCAACAGCGAATACTAGGGTTAGTAGTAGGCGGGGCTTGGAGCAATGATCGTGTAATTGGAGTGTACAGGTGTGTTTCTCATGCAAAGGAGATCGAGTGGTGAAATTTAGGTGTTGCTCGATCCACAATAGCGAAATGCATTTCTGGGTTTGCATGGTGCTGGTAGCAGGTCGCATTGAGGTCTAGATGATCGAGTTTAGCATGGTGGTGATGGACGCAGAGAGGACGGAAGGTGGAGCATGTAGGAACCGACGGGAGTTGATTTTGTTAAAAGACGAGCATGTTATGGAGTAGAGAAGGTTATGTTTTTTGGGTGTTTGTGTGCATTCGTGCACGGCCATATATATGTGAGTAATTAGTGAAAGGGAGAAGAAGAGATTAGGTTATTTAATTAAGTAATTAGTAATTTAATTATTTTGGTTATTCCAAAACTTTGTAAAATCAATATCTCACTCATATGTGGTCGAATTTGGACGCGGTCTTTTGCATTTGACTCATATCGGTGTTATCTATGCATTGGAGTTGGATTTATTGAATTTAGAACTAGTATAATTTTGAGCTAAAGTTGAGTGCTGTTCGATTTTAGATCGAACCGAAACACGACAGTGCCAACTGGAATTTTGGTGAGTTAGCTCATCTTGAAATAAACACATGATATATATGTTGCTGTAGATTATTGTTGAATTCTTGGAAGGCAGTTTATATGTCATTATTTGATTATTTGTTGGATTTGATTCCTGCTTAGAAGTGGATGCTATAAATAACCATTGTGTTGTAGGGACAAAAGAAAGAGGAAGTTGAAGTGTATGCAGTGAATATGTCGCTACGGAACAGTTCGAAATACACATATGTATGTTGTATTTAAAAATGACTTTTATAAAGAGACTCTAAAGGGTTTCTCGTCAATATTGGTTTACTTATTTTCTTGTATTACTTATATTGATGTTTGGTTGAAATATTTGTGACATATTGTTTGATTTGTGTAAGTGTCGTTATAGTAATGATCGCTATACCGATACTTATGAAATATCATCTCCTTAAACCTTTGTGTGTGTTGAACTTGTGCTTGTATTTTTATTTTTATTTGAGAAAAATGTGTGATCCTCTTAAAAAGAGGAGAGCACACATGTACATTTATATAACACCAGTAGTAAAGGAGCTGCCAATAAGCCTGATAGGTAGCCAAAACCTCCCATACAAAAATAAGAAGAAAAAACCCTCCCAAAAGTCTAAAAACTAAAGACAAACTCAAAGTAATCTACAAAAGAAAACTGAAACTAAAGACAATAATGACTCCACAAAAAGAGCAACCTACAATAACAACTCCACAACACTAGCCTCGACAACCAGAAACGACTCCATGAAAAGAGCAGCCTACAACAACCTCACATCACCCACCACAACAACCAAAATCTCCAGCCAAACAAACCACAATCAAGCAAAAGACCTAGAATCCTTAAGTTTCAACCTGGGACTTCTTCTAATGCTAACAGCCGAACTGCTCCTACTAGTTCTATTACGAGCTTTGGGAATAGGAGTAGAAACACGAGCATGAATGGAAGATCTTCTAAGAGATGCTAGGCAGCAGTACACTATAAATCTGAAAAGATCAACGTAAATATAAATGATCTTACTAGAATCACATAACAAATCCTCAATAGAACACAACCTCGGTAAAATAAATTCCAAACCCAACCATTCCTGAAGCCTCCTCACCCTTTAACAACAATGCACCACGAATTCAACTTCTTGGTCATCGAAAAAGACCCACCTATCTCTACAACATCACTCAAAAAAGAACACAGCACACCCTTCTCGGCAACATCAATGTTGCAATTACCTAATTGATATAAAACCACCTCCAAACAAGAAGACCCATCTATAGAAACAAAACCGCCATTGACGTCTTCAACAGCAAGCACAAAATCACTTGCAAAAACAATAACGCCCAAACCAACCAAGAAGACAACAATCTTAAAGCTAACAGCAGCACATATTGATAATAATAAATGTTTGGTCATGTTTTTACCCATTGAAAGCTATTTAAACTATATTTTCAAGTATTTTTGAAAATTTTGAAATAAAGGATAAGTGTTGTATAAAATTTATAAAAGGAGTTATAAATTTAATTAATTATCTTTCGGGATAATTAATGTTGCTAAATTTATAAAAAGATAATAAATTTGATTAATTATCTTTTGGGATAATTAATGTTGTTTTAAATTTATATAAAGATTATACATTAAATTAATTTTCTTTCAGGATAATTAATGTGGTTTTAAATTTATAAAAGAGTTATATCAATTATCTTTCAGGATAATTAATTTTTTTTTAAATTTATAAAAGCATTTTAAATTGATTTATTATCTTCGGGATAATAATTGTTGTTTAAAGTTATAAATGATTGTTTATAAATGAGAAAATCTTTTAAAAAGGAATGTTTTAAAAATAAAGCTAAGTGTAACTGGTTTCGGGGTTATAGTAAACAATGTTTAAATGACATTTGTTTTTTACCCTTCTTTTTAATGCACTTAGAAATATAATTAGCTCTTTAAAAGAATATTTTAAAGAGTGTTTTTAAAGTTTTTACAAATATTTTTGATGTGACAATCAAATGCAAGTGTTAAGTCAAATGTTTTAGAAGTTTGATTCGTTTATTGAAAATATTTAGTCTTACAAGTAGCACTAAACGTTGAAGGACCTCTTGCTATTCTTAAAGTTAGGAATGTTGTCATGACAAGGTAGGAAGCAACACTATCCTTACTTATTTGGACTCTATTGTTTTCCCTGGGGTGGTGGCTGTTCGAAATCGACGAATTGTGATAAGTGTAAGAGATTTAACTTTCGTATAAGATCATTTTCTTATTTCCGATAGTTGACTTGTTAACTATCGATCCTGTTATCTTCTTTGTATTCATTGATTCAAAACGATTTTGTTGCTTATTCTGGGCATTTACACTCTTTCTATTCTTAATGTTAAGAATGTTGTCGAGTCAAGAGAGGAAGCAACACTGCCCTAACTTGTCCGGCTTCATTATTTTCCCTGGGGTAGTACTAGTTTGTTTTTGATAGTTAATTCATCGAATATCGATTTTGATGTCCTTCTTTATGCTTCGCCAATCTAAGACAATTTATAGCTTGTTTTGAGTATTGGCATCCAATGTCATGGATGACTAAAACCAAAGAGAAAGTGAGAGCCAAGCAAGTTTGGTCGCTCCTATTTGGGTATATTCACATTTATCTAGAGATTTGTTGGTGTATGAATGTGGTAATGTGAGTATATTCGGATGCCCACAAAAGCGTAATGGAGTCTAGCTTAGAAGTTTTTGAGAGTATTGCATGTTTGGTATGGGCTTTCAGGTATATTTTATCTAGAGGTATACTTTCGGTGTAAGGGGAGCACCCTTCTAGTCATGTTGGATAATTTCATTCTCCTTGTTTGATTCGAAACTTTGAGGTAATCCTTTCTTAATTGCATCGAGACGTGCTTTGAGCTCTTCTCTATGTTTAATTATTTTTGTCTATTCTATAAATTGAGATTTTGATCTTGTTTATATTCATCCTTTCTTGTTTGGATTTTCATTTTGATTTCTTTCCATTTTTTCATGTATGTTTGGATGTTGTTCTTTTAAGGTAAAAACCCATTCCATGTTTAGCGGCACGGTCTCATAGAATTATAATATGTTCCCTATATTCTTGAGTTTTCTCAGGCTGGTTTTCCAGACCGATCTGGGTGTTATTTTATTATAATGCTCAGGTCAGACCAAGTATTTTCCAAGTTGTTGTTGGGGGACATGGAGCTCATGAAGTAGAGCTGGATGTTTACCTGCCATAGTATTTTTATTTTCCATTGTATTATTATATATACCAATTAGCAAATATAAGTTCAGGAAGTTATAATTGTCCAGGCTGATGAGGTTTGTTTTTAACTCTGATAAACCTTGAATCTTAGAGTGACAGCTTTTGTTGTCTTTATTATATTATATGTTGTCATCTGCTATAAGATTATGTTTCTTGTACCTTTTCATTTTACCCTAACAATCTACCTTTTCGGCCCTTGGATGCTCGGCATTTGAATACCATGGATGCATTAAGTGCCGACTTTCGAGGTTTGAAAAGGCGAGTCATTACAACGGAACAAGAGGCAGTAAAAAGCTTTAATCTAATTAGGGTTAGAGATGCTTAAATAGAGGATAAACAGAAGAGAAGTGTGGATCTAATCTCATACAGATTCTCCTATGATCCAAGCCATCCAAAACTAAGCCAGTCTAACCCTAAATGAGCCACGTCTTAGCTTATGTTGTTTCCAAAATTACCAGTTCTCATAATGGGCCTTAAACCCATTTAAGGTCCGAATGAATATTTTGCATTTTAAATCTAATTTAAAATGTTTATCGATATAGTATATCGATTAATGTATTTATAACTTAATAAATACATTTAATATTCATTTATCAAATCAAATTGGATTTATAAATAATATTTCATAAATATTATTTAATTAATTTGTAATAATTATAAATTAATTAATTCATTTGGTTAAAAGAGAATTTATCATTTCGGTTGTGTAACTCGTCGGGTGCAAATTTGGTCAGCTATTGAAATTAAACCGTTCGAATATTAATGTTCAGACATTAGTTAGCAAGTGGTGTGACATTTTGGTCAAACTTATCGCTTACTTGATTCTGGTAAAATCCAATTTAACTTTGTTAAGCGTTACCCGGTTGTGGCTATTATTTACACCAATTCTCTTCGTCAAAACTATATCACTCTGAACTTATGGAATTTGGTAATGGTCAAAATTCTAGTATTGTTCATATTCAACTCTATAGTCCAAACAAAAAGTCCTTGGTTCAATATATAATAACAATTATTATTAACTGAAATGCTTTGGTCATACACTTTGACATTGAGTTGACCGTGACTCTAATCTCATATGACCGAGGAGATGAGTCCTCTCTTGAATAGTGCTTCACTTCCAATACTTGCACTCGACCCAACTATAGTCACTCAATAGACATCATGCCATGCTTTGACTATAATCAAAATGGAGCTTTCATATTGATGATCGGTAGTATTCTCAGGTTGAGAAACTGTGTAAATCAATCATATAGATATTTTCGATTTAACCTTAGTTATATTAACCAGCAGAAAACTATCGAGTGAGTCGTTCCATGGTTATTCAATAACTATCAGTACGTAACCCCTAGGTGCCCCCAGTAGCCATGAGCAATCACTACCCGACATATGGAGAGCGTTAAGTACTCTAGTTTCAACAAATACATCGATATCCAATCTCGATGCATCTTGACTAGGAACATTTAAAGTTGTATATTTGTTTTTATTATGATAAATTACTCACGATCGCAACACTTTGTAACTACTATCACAAGGCATACCATTTATGGATTTTCTATCAAAATACTTTTGATTAAATTAGTTAATTAATATAACACGGTATATTAAATATATAATCAAAATAAAATACCTTGTATTTCAAACAAGATTGATTACCAAGTTAGATATATGTAACAAATTACATAATCCCCCCAGGGTGTACCCCTAAATCGATCAACCTCCCACTTACAATTGGGGGTCAATTATGGAATCTTATTCCAACTTCTCTAATCAGTTTCCTCAAAACCAATCAGGTCACTCCCTTAGTGAACAGGTATGCTATTATGTTTAATTATCTACTCTATTAATAAACTCTCTTCGATGTTGGTAATTTGTTTTATCATGTGGAATAATTCGGAGTATGTCTATCGACTTCTAGTGAGCTCTAAGTTCTATTACGAACTATATCTCTAGATTGTTATCATATAACAAGGTTATGGGATTTTCAACATTTGGAATTACTCTCAACTCGGCTATAAATTTGTGTATATATTTATATACATTGCTTTTATTGCGACGCTGTTCAAGGTGATGTGCTTATCCTTTTTAATTGAATCAGCCATAGTCTTTCATTAGGAACATTTCCAACTTAAAGATTCTTAACTTGAATTTATTACTGATAAAATATACTAAATACCACTTATGAAGATTGAGTCCGAGCACTCCTTCAAAGGAGTTGTTGTTTCTGTAAATAATTCTCTAGTATTTCGTAAATACACAAGAACACTTAAAACTACCATTTAGTGATATCAATTTTAGATTCTATTTTTTTTCATGTACCATATACATAAACAATTCATAATATTATAGAAAAAATAACATGTATGATAATTCCTATTGCTAATGCATAAGGAATTCATCTTTCATGTTTTGTATTAAACATTTTAATAAGGTATCCTTGCATATTGTTTTAGGACATTCCTAATCTCATTTGTACTTATTGTAAAAGGCATCATTTACAAATCCAACAATGAGTATTAAAATAATTAAAAGCTTATTTTAACATGAGTGCATCGTTAACAATCACCAGTGTGTTGTTTACTTATGGTTTAAAAATATCTATGTACCTTTTAACTTTCTTTCTTATGAGCACACTTTAAAACGACCCGCCTTTTCAACCCTTAAAAGTCAACTTTAATACATCTACAGTACTCACGTGCTGAGCATCTGAGTGCAAAAAAGACAGATTGTTTGGGTGAAAGAAAAGAAAAGACATAACCGAATCTCACATCGTGACGAGTAGTGTATATATCCAAATGATCTTTATAAAAAGATAACTTTATTGTACAAATATAATTAGAGTACCTAATCTATCATCCGCTTGGATAGTTATAACAGTTTGTCTTTACAATTGCTAATAAATACAAACAAGAAAAAAACAGTGGAAATAAAATACATGAATACGACTTGGAGGCATCCAACTCGTCTCCTGGAAGCTCCTAAGCATCCATACCAAAATTTGGAAAAGAACTCGGGTCTGACCCGAGTATTATAAGAAATAACACCTAGATCAGTCTAGTAAACCAATGTGAGAAACTTAAATCATATGGATTTTCATATAAAATCCATCAAAAATAAAGGTACCTCGTAAGACCACACCGCATATAAACACGGACGGGTTTTTACATTACGATAACCAAACCATTTTATTAGAAAATCTAGTGATATTATAATAATATATAGGTTTAAAATAAATATATAACATATTTGGAATGGTTACCCATAATTACATTCAACTGTACTAGGTTCTAACACTAAAACCATAAGTCACGTATTGGAGATTGGATTTCATATAATGACAAGGCACTAGGGTACCACCTGCCACAGTACATCTCTATATAATGTACCGAGGTTACAAATCATGCAACCTCGACAAATCAGAGCCGGCCTGTGCCTTGAACATAACATAGCTGGATTACATCATCCTACGGGCACCAAGGCTGCGAACACAACGCCGGACTCCATCTTTTTTCCAAGTGCATGCATACCAAAATCCATAAATATTGATATAGATTAAGGAATGATCTCCTAGCGGTAGTGAACTAAAACACCCCACACCCCTTAGTATACCCAAAAGGACACACTAAAAGATGTGGTGTGTTGTAGGTATAACTAAAACTAGCAGAGACTAAGATTCACAAGAAAAAATAGATAGATAATAACACAGTGGAAGTAATTAAAAACAATAAGTGATTTTAAAAATTAATACTTCGTAAATACTTCAGACAAACCACATATGTTCCAAATACCAAATACAATTGTCTTATGAAAATAAAATCTCAGTCTCATCAGAAAAACCAGAGTACAAACACAAACTTTCCCTCAATAGAGTGCCAGTACAATAAAAGAACAAAACGCTGGAAATAAAAAGAAGGAATACATAATAGGGTCTCCAAGTCTCCAAGAAGCTACGGTCTATCTTCCTTTCCCCTGCTTGCCTATGGGGGGAGAAAAAGGGGAAAATAGAGGAGTGGGTTAGACTAAAAGTCTGGTGAATGATAGTAATTACTAGAATCTTTAAGCAAAGTAAAAGTAATAGACCTTACAACAGTTCTAGTATATAAAAGGAAACAAAGGAAATAAGGATAAGGAATAAGCTGGAAACAAATACGAATTAACATAATTGATTAACTTTGATTGTTTGCACTTGTCTTTGATAGCTGCTTTGATTAGGCTGAATTCCTAATCCTATAATTAGACTAAAATCCTAATTCTACCCTTTGATCGGCCTGCTACTCCATAGACCTTACTGTGGACTAGACGCTATATAACTCCCTACATAGAAATGGTGTCTACGAATGACACGCAAAGTATCTACTATGGACTGGATGTTATATAGCTCCCTACACAGAAGGCAATGGTGCCTAAGAAAGGCATACATACTAAGCACTTGGAACTCATAACGATTACTGAGCACCCAAATGGAAGTCGCACGTGTAACCACCACCATGCTCATATTACCTATTGTTCCACCTATTGGGTCTTCTTATTACCTCAAGCTCTAGCATAAGCGTGCCCCTCATCCCACTTCAGGCTAATGTGAGATCACTGTGTCCATAGAAAATAGGGGAAATGCTGTTGGTACTGGCCCGTCATCCAAAAAATATCTAGTTGTGCCCCTTGCCCAAATCCCCATGATTTGGACTTCTACTTATTGACCAATTACTACCATTATTAGCATAAGCGTGCCCCTCATCTCACTTCAGGTTTATGTGAAACACCGTGTCCATAGAAATAATAGGGGAATGCTATTTGGTATAGGTCCTACTTTCATCTTTGCTTATTAACTTAGATAAATTATTTAAATAAGCCTTTACAATTTATCTCTACTATCATTGCTTATTAATTTATCCTAAGTCTTAAAATAAGCCTCATTCTATTCTATTTCTTATTATAACCTACATTATAATCATGCTTATTACTTAACTCAAGGGCTAAGTGTAAAAATAAGCTTCTTTCATCTTATACTCTTTTTAGATATAATTCTAAGTTATAACTAGGACAATTATCTTTAATTGGTCAAATTCTAACATTAATATCATAATTAGGCTCAATTTCAGTTATAATTCCATTTTTCTTACAGTCTTTACAATTTACATCTTATCTTCCGTTATTTCAGTATTCTAATAATTTTAATCCATATTCGCGTTTAATCTATTCTAATCCATACGCGAAGAAGAAGGAGAAATAAAAGAAAAATGAAAATAGAAGAAAATCCAAAGCGTAGGAAAAGGATGTAAATAACGCATAAATAACAGTAAATAAATAAAAATACTGTAAATAAACTGTAATTAAACGAAAAAGCTATAATCAATAGAAATAAACTAAAATCAACTTAAAGGAATAGCTAAAAGAAATTGAATGAAAATAATTCTAAAAATTGTAAATAAACTACTAAAAAGGTTATTCCAAAAATCGTAGTAAAACTACAACTATTGGAAACCCTATTATTTTAAATTACTTAAAAATCAAAATAATTACAATCACTCACCTGTGGTCCTAAGCTCTTCCCTTTTGGTCTTCCCGGATCCACTTGAGGATATTAAAATATTTTTATTAAAAAGATTCTCTCCTTGAAAAATTATTCCTTTCAGGGTCCTTCCTGAAAAGGTGAACCCAAGCGGAGAAAATCTAGAATGAGAAAAAGTGTTAGGCCTAGGGTTCTATTTATAGGTGTAGAAGTGGATCTCGGACCGTTGGATTTGAGGATTGAACAGGATGCAACCACGTCATAGGCTGAATAGGAGCCATCAGATGCAAGAACGGAAGGACCAGATTGGTTAAAAGAATGCAAATGACGCGTACAACATTCGAACGAATGAAACGAACTTTTGTTCATTCAAAATGTGAGGCGGGTCGACCGAGTGGTCAACCGTCCTGGTGCCTAGGTCGATCGGTGTAACGACCCACTATTTTGGACCATTCAAATCGACAATAATCCACACATGTCTGACTTGAATAATTCAAAATAACAGATTGTAATAAAATTTGGAGCAAATAAAATCAAATACAGAATCACAGACATAGAATATCATAATAACTCGCAGCGGAAATTAAAATACCATAGTAGTTCATGAAGCTACTATAACAAAATCTCAAACAAAATACATAATATCAGTCTGGAAAAAAACATATACAATAGAAATCTCAAATAAATAGAAGTTTATAAATACCAGAGCTGAAATAGAACAACTGAAACTGAAAGGGAATAGATAACTAGACAAGCAGAATCTCCAGCGATTCCTAGCTCCAGAAAAGAAATCCAAAGCTAAGCTATAAATACTCAGGCTGACCCGAGCGTAAAGTAAAACACAAAACACTCGAGTCAGGACATACATACTTATATAATGTAAACCAACTCAAGGGAACTGTAGTAGTAATGCACAATAACTTAAAGGATGCTTGGGATCGCCCATCCTCTAAGGATCAGTTAAACCATAAATTTAATTACATCCCGTGGTTAAAATTCCAAAATGGTAATTTATACTTCGAAATCAAATATCGTTTCAAATCCATTTCAAAATATCAAAATATTTCAAATCAAATTATTCCATTTAAAACATTTAAAAATGAAGTTATCAATTCTCAAAATTTTACCATTTTAGAATTCATTTATTCACTTAAATTTATTAAAACGGTGAAATTTCAACTTTCGCAGTATTTAGAAAATGCTACGGAAAGTTATGTTTAAAAACAATTCAATTAGCAAAAGACAGCATTTAGATGCTGTAATAGGTTTAGATTTCAAATAAAACTTTAGTTAAATTCAGCAACTACAGCACTTAGTTCATTTTAGCCATTTAGTTCAATTATATCAATTATAGCATTTACAAAATGCTGTAATATCTTTAACTTTAGAAATGATCGCATTTCAGGAATGCTGTCAATTTAAATTCCAAACTTTCACTACAATTTCATAAACAATTAAAATTTATTTAAATCCATTTTAACTTATAAAAAATCATATTTCTTACTTTAAAAACAATCATTTAAATAACCCTTAATTTATGATTTTACAAAGTGAAAGTTTCACAAACAATTATCAAATCTTTAATAATTCACTTATAAAATAAATGTAAATTGTATAATATTTCATTTACTTAACATTTTAATTAAGTTTACCATTTCATAATTTTATTTAAATTCCATTTTATTTTCTTAACTTAACTTTTATTTTAAAACACTTTCACATTTTCCAAGTTAAGTTATACTTCAAATTTCAACTTTTAAACATTTATTTATTTAACTATTTTTAATTTATAGAAAAATCAATAACACTTTATAAAATCATTTTAAATTAAAATAAAAATCAAATTATCATAATATTTACATTTTTAACATATTTTAATTTTCAAGAAAATATATATATTAACCACGGGTCTGTATATAAATTTTTCTATCCTAAGTCAAATGATACGGATAATATATCATTTCAATCCGTAATTTACAAAGGAAAAATCCGGGTTTTATCATTTCAAACCCGCAATCCCAAGTTAAATGAAATAAATAAAAAACCGTTCAGGGCTATCTTTTCAGTCCATAATGATTTTTTCCTATTCTAAAGTCCGTTCGGGTATGTATCATTTCAACCCATAGTGATTCTATTCTACCGGTAACTTGCAGTGTGATAAACAGATATAAAATGAACATTATACAATATATAACAGTAACAGATGATATGACAGGTAATTAAACAGGTTTAACATCATATAAATAAATCATCACAGGCAGTTATAACATATCATAATATTCTACACATTCAGTTGTTGTCGTTTCACATTTATATAAGTATAATATGTCGTGTGAGATTTACTCACCTCTTTTGCTGGAGATGCAAGTTCAAATGACACAACACAAACCAGAACACAATGATAAAGCTATGAACTTGAGTGGAGAGCGAGATCCAAGTTATAGATCTTGTGTTACAACCCAAAACAAAACCAAAATAATAGTTAAAAATCAATACGATTGAATTTGAATAACTTTGAAACAAAAAGCAGTTTAAATACGAAACTTTTTGCCTTGCTTTCTCTACTTGTTTGCATGGCCTAGGGGGTCAATTAGGTCAGGTTTGTACTTTGTTTGGATCAGGTATGGGTCTGGAAAAGGTAAGGCTACAAGGTAGAACATGATGGAGGAAGTTACAACATAGGGATGTGAAGGGGTTTAGGCTAAAACATGGTTTTTGGCAACCAAAAGGGCTCGGTCATGGGGTTATAGGCTTGGCCAGTCAAGCTCAGGTCTGGACAGAGGTTGGAGTGGTGTGGGGAGGTCTAGAAAAGGTGGTGGTGGCAGCCTATGGTGGTGGTGGTGGTGTAATATGAAGGGAAGGTTGCATATATGGCTCGGGTAGGCAATAATTGTAGAGTTTTCAATGTTTTTGTGGGGTTTTGCTCAAGGGGAGACCATGGCACTTTCAGGTCAGTGGAGAATGATGGTTTGGCCGTGGATTTAGTGGGGAGGAAGGGATGGTGGTTGATGGTGGTGATGGTGAGGCTATGGGCCAAGCAACATAGGTGAAGATCAAGGCCAATTCAAGTGAAAAACAAGGCAAATTCAAGGAAGAAAAGTAGAAAAAATAAAAATAAAATAAGGAAGCTATTACCAAACTTCAGAAATGTTTTGTGGCTGAAAATTGATGAATGAGAAGTGATTTCACGTGAGAAAGAAAATAAAACTAACGGCAAAAATTAAAGAAAGGAACAGCAAAAATATGAAGAGTCTAGAAAATGAAAAGTCATATGTTTTAAAAATTTAGCCTCTTCAATTTCCATTTCTATTAAATCAAATAAAACAAATAAAATTTCAGTACATGAATTTAAAAACTGAAACAAAGTAAAATAAAATAAAAATAAATAATTAAATTTAAAGAAAATAGAAAAAGAATTAAAGAAATTGCTTAAATATTGAAAACAGGGTTCAAAATTACAATTAAATCATCACAAGCTTTAGAAAAATATCTACTTCATTTTAAAAATATTTTAAAACAAAAATGTGAAGTAAAATAATTCATTTATATTTTCAAAATGGAATAAATAATTAAATTTAGAGAAATTAGAAAAAAAAAAGAACTAAAGAAATTGTTTAAAAATTCAAAACAGGACTTAAAAATTACAAATAGAATAACACCAGTTTTAGAAAAATTATAACTTTACTTCTAAACCAATAAAAGTCAAGTAAAATAAAATAAATGCTGAACAAAATTAAGTGTAAATGAAAATAAAGTAAAGTCTTAAGAAAATAGAAAATAAACAAAGAATTTCTTTAATTAAATGAAACTGGAAATTAGAAATTATACACAGAATACAACTGACATTGGAAAATGTCAATTACAATTTGAAAAAATGTTTTAAAACCAAAATATATACATAACATGTTATTTTACCCATATAAATATAAATTAGAACATTACATGACCAAATAAAATATTATTTATAAAATTTAAAATAAACAATTTTGTTAAATACAGCAAAATTACACTCAATAGTTAAAAAGGTATAACTTTCACAATATTAATCAGATTTTAACGAAACGAAAAGCATTATTCTTAAAATTTTATTTACTTTCATAATAAAAGATAAAATTAAAATTTTCAAACTTTCAAATTTCAAATTTAAAAGTCAAAGTTTGACCATATTGACCAAAATTCACTTTTTTGGAAAATATTCTATTTAGTCATGTTTGGAATTCTAATTCACATCAAAATCAAAATTTATATTTAAAATAACAAAATTTATCCATTTTGATAAATAAAATAAAGTTTTCAAATCAGGAAATTCAATTAAAAATAATTACAATATACGATTAAAATAATCACAAAATACAAGGTTGTTACACTCTCCCCCACTCAAAACTTTTCGTCCTCGAAAAGGAAGAAGACAGGAGAATAGGAATAGCTAGAAGGGAAAATAGGAGGAAAGAAAAGGATGAGCCATTAATTAAAATTGTTGGTTAAAGAGGTAAATAATATTTAAAATCTTTTAGAAAGGAAATAACTAATCAAAATATCCTTTATATAATACTTTGTCAAAATACTTTTATAACTTGATGTCTTAACAAATTTATCCTCGTTCCTGCGGACTCTGGCAGTGCGTTGATCAGGCGCAAAGCTAGAATTCTCCAGGTACTTAGTAGACTTGTTTCAACACCCAGTGAAAATACTGTAAAACCTTTAAAAACAGATATGGAAAGTACAATCCAAACAAAAAACCAAACAAAACCTTTGTCTAACCATGGTTCGCAGATACACAATGGTTACGCCTAGATCCCCTAGGAAACAATCCATATCCGTAAGCTTTCTCAGCCCTGCGAGTTACGCCATGATGACTAGTAGAATGCAGGATACACAATGGTTACGCCTGGATCCCCCAGGAAACAATCTGTACCCCTAGGCCATCTCAAACAGGTGGTTTCACTACTAATGCGACCTACATAGATGCAGGATACACAATGGTTACACCTGGATCCCCCAGGAAACAATCCGTACCCCTAGGCCGTCTCAGCCAGGAAGTTTTGCTATGCAGTCGTGCTCGTAAGACCATGGGTAACGCCATGGAATTCGATGGATACTCGAGTATCATATCTGGAAAACCAAAAATCAGAGAAATATCGATAGAATGAATCCACAATGTGGCCACAAAGCGGATATCAAGCAGAAGGCACTTTCCACATCTTTACTTCGAAAATATGTATCATATAGTACCTTTTCAAATCACTTTCAAATATCATACTTATATAAAGTCCATTATATATAAGATTTCATTTTCAAATCAAATACTTTCCAAAATCAATAGTATATCAAATCACACTTATATAGACTTCAATTATATAAGATTTCACTTTTCAAATTGTGTACCTTTTCAAATCCATAGTTTTCGAATCAACATCATACTTATACAAACCAAATTTTATATAAGTTCGATAACTCCCAAATCAAGTATTTAGTAACACAAGGTTCTCAAATTTCAATTTGTTTCAATATCAGTTCAGTTTCAAAATCATATACAATTCCACTAAATTATTTCTTCTCAAATTAAATATCTTTAGTTCCAAAGTTTCCAAAATAATAAATTTAGAAAATAAATCCAAATTTCCAAATCAATATAATTTAAGTCAAACAATTTATTTCCAACATCAATGGTTTTCAACATCATCTTATATTTACATAAAGTCCATCTTATATAAGGACCAAAAATTTTAAAAATAAATTTCGCTGCATGAAGAGCCATATGGGATTGAACATCTTTGCTTACTAAAAGATTTTTTTTATTTAGAATAGTTTTGTATATAAAATAGTTTGTATGTAAAATAGAGTAAAACAGTTTGTTTGAGAAGAATAAAAGAAAAATAGTTTTGAAAAATGGTTTTAAATTGATAGTAGTTTTTCATAAAAGAAAGAATTCCAATTAAATTACAAAAATATCCAACCCAAGAACTTCCAATTTCAATGTCAAGTATATCAATGATATTAGAATATAAGATGTACATATGTCATCATTTCGCAAAATCACATTCGATCGCTCGCTCGATCACACAAGTTCGCTTTCGAACTAGTATTGTCCATTCGACTTCCCTAGTGCGGATTTTGATATGGTTTCTCGACTAGAAACCATCAATATCCTTGTATAGCCATATACTATGATAGAGAATTCTAGAATCAAGCCTAAAATCCATATCAAATATTCGCCATCAAGAATCAAATGAAAAATCCTAACACGAAATGGTGTAATTCACCTCGAACTTGTGTACTCAAACTTGGATCAATTTAATTATGCGAATAAAACAGCATACGTACAACTTATGTATCTATTCCAACTTTTTAAATATATAGTTTCATAAAGATGTTACTAAGTTAAACATTTAAACTAAATTTTATTCAAAATATTTTAAAATCCAAATTCTTTTCAAAACATTTCAAATCTAAATTTCATATTAGAAAATTTCAAACTAGCCTTATTCGTTTACTTAACAAAACAGTTTCAACTTATTTAAATCATATTGCTACATACTTTAAACATACATACCAAATTTATATACTATATACTTTTCAAATTTACTTAGCTTTGAAAAGTTAACCTTGATTTGGATGTGCTCGAACCTTCAAAATAGTCGAAGAAATCATATTTTAATGCAAGAGTTGGGATTCACAGTAAATCAGTAAATCAATTCAAAAAATAGGGTTATATCAAATGAAATCCAAAACTCAAGGACTGAACACCGGCTCATTTCAAATTCTTCAAATATATATACATATATCTTTCGAATATCACATCACACTTCGGAATTTGAAATCAAAGTTGGTTTCATAAATGAATCGCATAACAAAGCTACCGAAGTGGCCTCTCCCCCACTATGAAACTCGAAAATCAATGTCGATGATGCATGCATTCATCACCGAAATTATTTTCCAACGACATAAGTGGGTTCTGGACTTCTATTTTCTCAACTTCTTTTGAAATTTCTTCGAAATCATTTGAAACTCATTAAAATCATTTGAAACATTTCATATTCGGAAAATACTTCCAAATCATATTATTTTTCAAAATCTTAAACCAGTTCCAAAATGTCGGAGTTCAATCACTCAAATTCAGATTCAAAACCTTCATATAAATCATTTTATATGAAACCATTCCTTATATAAATTTCAAAATTTCAAACCCTTTCGAAACTTCAAATTTTCATTTTTTTAAAAGGTATATAATCCTTATCGAAAACATTTCACTTCTATATATAATATGGTCATCCTTATCAAAATAATAACTATGATGAATACAAAAATTTCAAAAGACAATCAACCACAAATTTTCCTATGGATGATTCAAGGATGGATTTCAAAACAAACAGAGATTCAAATTTAGAGGAACTCTAATCAAATAGAATTTTGATTCAAAGATAAGCTCAAACGAAGATAAGATAATTAAATTACCAAATAGAAGATGGATAAAACCATATAGATCGCGAGCGACTTTAATAGGGTCAACTGTGACTTCAGGAATATAATTGATGTGAAAATCTAAGGCAAATCGACCTTCGATCGCCAGAGATAGAATCTAAATATAGCAGAAGATAGAAAACATCGTAAACCGAGGATACAGAAATCTCCGGTGAATCAATGCCAATTGTAAAGGAGTTTCACCCCTTTACAAATCATTTAAAGATTGGCGGAATCGCCACCTTTATAGAGGTCATTCAAAGTGGGGTTACGGAATACTCCAAAAATCAAAAGAGTACAATTATGGGAGACAGGAATGGATTTCTAACAAGTGGGAGCGTTCCAAAATTCAAAGGAATCTTATTCGATAAGAATCCAAACCAAGATTAGAGATATATAACCTATATTGATACAAAAGAATTCCCATTCAAAATTTGGAAAGACTCGAATTCATAACATACGAAAACAGAAGCATAAATATCTTTAGTTGGACAACTTCAGCTAAGCAAAAGATACAACAAAGTTTACTCAAAGCAACCTAACAAACTACTGATTTTGCCATACCCAAAATAGATTCCTATCAACAACGGATATAGATCAATCAAGAGAGAAGTTCAAAATTTTAGAGGATCCTAATCAAAGAAATTACTAACAAGGTGGATACGAAAGGAATGAAGCTTAAGAAATATTTTACTTTCAAAGCAAGAAAATTTATATCAAATAATCTTTTAAAATTCTTTAAAAATAATTTGAAAATCATTTTATACTTCGAAAATACGTTCTCTCACAAAGAAATGATTCTGAGATTGATTTCACTCATTCTAGGGTATTTCTACCCTATCACTAATGAGTTTTTGCTCCGTAGGCTAAGATTTGCCTAAAACCAAAGCTCTGATACCAAATGTAACGACCCACTATTTTGGACCATTCAAATCGACAATAATCCACACATGTCTGACTTGAATAATTCAAAATAACAGATTGTAATAAAATTTGGAGCAAATAAAATCAAATACAGAATCACAGACACAGAATATCAGAATAACTCGCAGCGGAAATTAAAATACCATAGTAGTTCATGAAGCTACTATAACAAAATCTCAAACAAAATACATAATATCAGTCAGAAAAAAAAAACATATACAATAGAAATCTCAAATACATAGAAGTTTATAAATACTAGAGCTGAAATAGAACAACTGAAACTGAAAGGGAATAGATAACTAGACAAGCAGAATCTCCAGCGATTCCTAGCTCCAGAAAAGAAATCCAAAGCTAAGCTGTAAATACTCAGGCTGACCCGAGCGTAAAGTAAACCACAAAACACTCGAGTCAGGACATACATACTTATATAATGTAAACCAACTCAAGTGAACTGTAGTAGTAATGCACAATAACTTAAAGGATGCTTGGGATCGCCCATCCTCTAAGGATCAGTTAAACCATAAATTTAATTACATCCCGTGGTTAAAATTCCAAAATGGTAATTTATACTTCGAAATCAAATATCGTTTCAAATCCATTTCAAAATATCAAATATTTCAAATCAAATTATTCCATTTAAATCATTTAAAACTGAAGTTTTATATTTAATAGTCAATATTCAATTCTCAAAATTTTACCATTTTAGAATTCATTTATTCACTTAAATTTATTAAAACAATGAAATTTCAACTTTTGCAGCATTTAGAAAATGCTACGGAAAGTTATGTTTAAAAACAATTCAATTAGCAAAAGACAGCATTTAGATGCTGTAATAGGTTTAGATTTCAAATAAAACTTTAGTTAAATTCAGCAACTACAGTACTTAGTTCATTTTAGCCATTTAGTTCAGTTATATCAATTACAGCATTTACAAAATGCTGTAATATCTTTAACTTTAGAAATGATAGCATTTCAGGAATGCTGTCAATTTAAATTCCAAACTTTCACTACAATTTCATAAACAATTAAAATTTATTTAAATCCATTTTAACTTATAAAAAATCATATTTTCTTACTTTAAAAACAATCATTTAAATAACCCTTAATTTATGATTTTACAAAGTGAAAGTTTCACAAACAATTATCAAATCTTTAATAATTCACTTATAAAATAAATGTAAATTGTATAATATTTCATTTACTTAACATTTGAATTAAGTTTACCATTTCATAAATTTTATTTAAATTCCATTTTATTTTCTTAACTTAACTTTTATTTTAAAACACTTTCACATTTTCCAAGTTAAGTTATACTTCAAATTTCAACTTTTAAACAGTTATTTATTTAACTATTTTTAATTTATAGAAAAATCAATAACACTATATAAAATCATTTTAAATTAAAATAAAAATCAAATTATCATAATATTTACATTTTTAACATATTTTAATTTTCAAGAAAATATAATATATTAACCACGGGTCTGTATATAAATTTTTCTAACCTAAGTCAAAAGATACGGATAATATATCATTTCAATCCGTAATTTACAAAGGTAAAATCCGGGTTTTATCATTTCAAACCCGCAATCCCAAGTTAAATGAAATAAATAAAAAACCGTTCAGGCCTATCATTTCAGCCCATAACGATTTTTTCCTATTCTAAAGTCCGTTCGGGTATGTATCATTTCAACCCATAGTGATTCTATTCTACCGGGAACTTGCAGTGTGATAAACAGATATAAAATGAACAGTATACAATATATAACAGTAACAGATGATATGACAGGTAATTAAACAGGTTTAACATCATATAAATAAATCATCATAGGCAGTTATAACATATCATAATATTCTACACATTCAGTTGTTGTCGCTTCACATTTGTATAAGTATAAAATGTCGTGTGAGATTTACTCACCTCTTTTGCTGGAGATGCAAGTTCAAATGACACAATACAAACCAGAACACAATGAAAAAGCTATGAACTTGAGTGGAGAGCGAGATCCAAGTTATAGATCTTGTGTTACAACCCAAAACAAAACCAAAATAATAATTAAAAATCAATACGATTGAATTTGAATAACTTTGAAACAAAAAGCAGTTTAAATACGAAACTTTTTGCCTTGCTTTCTCTACTTGTTTGCATGGCCTAGGGGGTCAATTAGGTCAGGTTTGTACTTTGTTTGGATCAGGTATGGGTCTGGAAAAGGTAAGGCTACAAGGTAGAACATGATGGAGGAAGTTACAACATAGGGATGTGAAGGGGTTTAGGCTAAAACATGGTTTTTGGCAACCAAAAGGGCTCGGTCATGGGGTTATAGGCTTGGCCAGTCAAGCTCAGGTCTGGACAGAGGTTGGAGTGGTGTGGGGAGGTCTGGAAAAGGTGGTGGTGGCAGCCTATGGTGGTGGTGGTGGTATAAAATGAAGGGAAGGTTCCATACATGGCTCGGGTAGGCAATAATTGTAGAGTTTTCAATGTTTTTGTTGGGTTTTGCTCAAGGGGAGGCCATGCAACTTTCAGGTCAGTGGAGAATGATGGTTTGGCTGTGGATTTAGTGGGGAGGAAGGGATGGTGGTCGATGGTGGTGATGGTGAGGCTATGGGCCGAGCAACATAGGTGAAGATCAAGGCCAATTCAAGTGAAAAACAAGGCAAATTCAAGGAAGAAAAGTAGAAAAAATAAAAATAAAATAAGGAAGCTATTACCAAACTTCAGAAATGTTTTGTGGCCGAAAATTGATGAATGAGAAGTGATTTCACGTGAGAAAGAAAATAAAACTCACGGAAAAAATTAAAGAAAGGAACGGCCAAAATATGAAGAGTCTAGAAAATGAAAAGTCATATGTTTTAAAACTTTAGCCTCTTCAATTTCCATTTCTATTAAATCAAATAAAACAAATAAAATTTCAGTACATGAATTTAAAAACTGAAACAAAGTAAAATAAAATAAAAATAAATAATTAAATTTAAAGAAAATAGAAAAAGAATTAAAGAAATTGCTTAAATATTGAAAACAGGGTTCAAAATTACAATTAAATCATCACAAGCTTTAGAAAAATATCTACTTCATTTTTAAAATATTTTAAAAAAAATGTGAAGTAAAATAATTCATTTATATTTTCAAAATGGAATAAATAATTAAATTTAGAGATATTAGAAAAAAAGAACTAAAGAAATTGTTTAAAAATTCAAAACAGGACTTAAAAATTACAAATAGAATATCACCAGTTTTAAAAAAATTATAACTTTACATCTAAACCAATAAAAGTCAAGTAAAATAAAATAAATGCTGAATAAAATTAAGTGTAAGTGAAAATAAAATAAAGTCTTAAGAAAATAGAAAATAAACAAAGAATTTCTTTAATTAAATGAAACTGGAAATTAGAAATTATACATAGAATACAACTGACATTGGAAAATGTCAATTACAATTTGAAAAAATGTTTTAAAACCAAAATATATACATAACATGTTATTTTACCCATATAAATATAAATTAGAACATTACATGACCAAATAAAATATTATTTATTTAATTTAAAATAAACAATTTTGTTAAATATAGCAAAATTACACTCAATAGTTAAAAAGGCATAACTTTCACAATATTAATCGAATTTTAACAAAACGAAAAGCATTATTCTTAAAATTTTATTTACTTTCATAATAAAAGATAAAATTAAAATTTTCAAACTTTCAAATTTTAAATTTAAAAGTCAAAGTTTGACCATATTGACCAAAATTCACTTTTCTGGAAAATATTCTATTTAGTCATGTTTGGAATTCTAATTCACATCAAAATCAAAATTTATATTTAAAATAACAAAATTTATTCATTTTAATAAATAAAATAAAGTTTTCAAATCAAGAAATTCAATTAAAAATAATTAAAATATACGATTAAAATAATCACAAAATACAGGGTTGTTACAACCGGCCGGTCGACCTAGCCCATATTATTATTATTATTTTATTTTATTTTTTTTCCGATTCTTCTTTATTTTTGTTTAATTCATAACTTGCTCATTTTAGCTTGGATTCTGACGTTCTATAAATGGAAATTGACCAGAAATTACCACGGACACAATGGTGCAACTCCCGTGGCTCAATTCTGATAATTTCACAAAGTTATTTTGTGTTTTCATTAATTAACGAATTAATTATTATGGGTTAAATTTTGGGTTGTTACATGAACCACATAAACATGAAGCATATCCCATGTTTTTGTCATTACCGGGTGTGAGGCTCATGAGGCAACGATTACCTTTTTCTTTGACAAATCCCACTTGGAATGCTAACACTGCCCTCCAAGCAATAATGCAATGCCAGCTTTCATCCATATAATTTGTTCAAGATATGAATAAACCAAAGGTACTGCTTCTACTGCTTCCATTTTGGAATCATCCTCAGGATTAGTAGCAAGTAGCCCTTGCACTTCAAAGAACTCTGTCTTCGATTCCAGCATCTTCAAGATGTCTCCAATTCGAATGCTTTTGCTGGTTTGAAGGGGTTTTCGGATAACTCATGCTTATCTGATCCCGGTCTCTCTGAACCAACAATTGATAATTTAAAACTGTCTAAGACTTGATAGTCGGTTATTTAACTATCAAATAAATAAACAATCAATCTAAAGATTAAATTTCACATGGAAACCAAGCATGATTTAAGCATATAAGCAACCATTAAGCCTCTTTAATTTATCCTTTCATTAATAAAAATCACTTTGCTATTTTTTTGTAAGAAAAAGGGTTGTATGGAAATTAGACCAAATATACTTACCACCACTTCTCGATTTCAAACTTGAGTTATCCCTTGATTAACAATGAAGTCGGAGAAGTTTGATAACTATCCTTGTCTTGAGTTGGGGTATTATTACTTCTCAAACCTTGACTGGACAACATTCTTACCTCTCAAGATAGGTAGAAGTTTCCCTACCCCGAAGCTTAATGTCAAGTATAAGATTTCATAAAGTTTGTATACAATTTCATTTAAAATTAACAGAGTTATAAACTAAACTCCTTTTCCACTTTCCAAAATCCTTTGCTAAAATTAGGATATTAATTTCTTTCATAATTTCACTTAAACCCTTATGAATAACTTGGAAACTTCCATATAAAATCTCACTTGAAAACCTTTGTTTAGAACCATATTTGATTTGAAAAGATCAAAATCCTTTCCTTCGTAAAAGCACACTGGTTCTATTATATCAAACAAACCCTTTTTAATCAACTATATAAATTTCAAACCTCTTTAAAATACTTTTAAACAAAGTTTAAACTTCCATTCAAATCATAACTTAAAAGCCATTACCTTTAAAAGAGAATACGACTTTGAAAAGTAATAGGATTTCTTTTATGTTTAAACATCTCTAATTAAATCCTTTTATATCTGAAGTCTCTTTAAACGTTTATATATAAAACATTACTCTAAAACAATTCCTTAATATTGTTTAAAAAATCCATTCTAAAATAAACAAGTTTTGTTATTTGAAAAAAAATTACTTTAAAATTATTAAATACCATTTAAAAATAATTTTAAAACCTTAAATTATTTTCAAATACTTATATAATCTAAAAGGAATTTACAAAATATTTAAAGTAGATAACCTTTTGTATCTACTAAAATCGTAGATTTCTAAATTGCGTCCATAGCGACTATCGCTATATGGATCTTAACTTTTAAAGCTTTGTTTTATAAATCAAATAACTTTTAAACTCCATTTCTTTCTATATTTTATATTATTATAAGTATTGAAACATTTTTACCTCAAATAAAAGTTAAATTCGATTAAATATCCATAAGTATAACATTTCAAACTCAAAAGGAGGTTAGCGACTATCTTAGCACATCATCAAGTGCAATTCACTTCTACATCAAAGAAGTCAACTTTCAAGTCATATAATAATTCTCAACTTCACATCATATCATAAAAGGCATAGAAAATCATATATACAACATTATATACATGAGAATATAATATTCAAACACGAATAAAATACATGACATTCAAATTCTTCTATAGCGACTATCGCTATACGAACACTTCCATTTAAAGTCCAAGTCCCCTACCGATCCTTATGTGTCATTATATATGCTCAAAATACAGGTCCAAGTCCAAATCAAAGTAATATTCTATAGGATATACGATATGCTCTAAACTATAAGTCCATAGTCCATTACATATGCCATTTAAATCAACAAATCGAAGTACTTTCCAAAGCAGTACAACATACAAGAATATGGTTTTCCAAAGCAAGAACCAACATTCACATCACCATAGCTATTTAATCAACACATATTTGTATATTTAAAACATCAAACAAGCATATTATTTTTTTATCCAAAATATATATTAAAGGGGAAATTTTTTAAGGTGAGAAATATCACTTTCATAACCAAGATAGCAACCAATCAAGCACTAGAATGATGGAACAACTTCCTACCATCAACAAACCCTACAAGGTCATAGCTTTTGCCTACCCAAGCCAAGACAACACCTGTTACGCCCTCCCCAAAAGCTTGCATCCAAACCAAAACACCCCATAGATGCTTGCAATCAGACCTAACACATCCCCTATATCTATCTTTATTCAACCTTTGACTTGATAGTAGATGTTACTATGTTGTAGTAAAGAATATACTAGATTTTGGAGAAGAAAGGAGTTGTTTTTATATTGATTTTAGCTTAGGAAAATGGAAGAGTGAAGGTGAGTTTCCACTATTTTTCTTTTTGTCTAAAGTTTGAAATATGAAATAATGGAATGGAAAGAGGATGAAGTGTAGAAGTTAACAAAAGAAAACGACCTCATTTACCCTTCAAAAGATGTGGCTACCATCATTCTCAAAGTACAAGCCCATGTGAACATCTTTTCTGTTAACCGGCATCTTGGCCCGGTTACAAAATGACGGTTGAAGAAATTATCATTAGCACTAGACAAGATTCTGATCAAGGAGAGACTGGAGGTGGTAGCAAGTTGTCAGGCCCACAATAAAGCAAGAGCACTCGGCCTGCCTGGCCTGGTGCGCAGATTCACCCACTATGGGCAGAGGCACCTTGCTCCTAAGCCCATGAAGGAAGTCCAACCCATCTTCCTCTATAAATAGAAGGGCAGGGGCACAATGAAATGGAGCCTTTTTGGAGAACACTGGGGAGACTCTGCCATTTTTTATACTCTCCTCCTTTTAATTCAAACTTGTATTGAAGTCATCAATATATGGATTGTATCTGTATTCAACTACTTGTGAAAGAAATAAAGATCAAAACTCAAAGTGGACGTAGGCAATTACGCTGAACCACTATAAATCCGGTGTTCTTACTTTCTGCATTTAAATTAGCATATTCTTCCTTGTTTAATTTAACTTCATCACTTACATCTCTACACAATCTTTCTCAACGAGGTTAGTGACCAATTTTGGTGCTAACACTTTGGTGCTTTCACTGAGAAATGAATTCTCAGCTTGATTGGATCTCATCATCTACTAGTGGATTTCCAAATTCGCGAGATAGATCCAGTTGTTTACTAGAAAACTTCCTATTCTACTCAGATTTGAAAGAAATCTAAAGGAAGCTGATAGCCATAGATTGGATTCACTGATGTACGCAAGATCTGGGGATTGGACGTTGAAGTTTGCACTAAAGTTGAATGAAGGCCGACCCTCCTCTGAAGGCAATTCGACCGATCGCTCCAGAAAAGGCGTATGCCGAACGCCCCAGAAAAGGCGTATGCCGAACGCCCCAGAAAAGAAAAGGCGTATGCCGAACGCCCCAGAAAAGGCGTATGCCGAACGCCCCAGAAAAGGCGTATGCCGAACGCCCCAGAAAGGCGTATGCCGAACGCTTCAGAAAATGGGTATGCCGAACGCTCCAGAAAAGGGGTATGTCGAACACCCCAAAAAAGGCTTAGGCCGAACGCTCTTCCAGGCCGACCATACCTCTAGGCCGAACGCTCTTCCAGGCCGATCCATACCTCTATGCCGAACACCTCTGTAATGCTGAACGGTATTGTATGCCGAACGACTCGGTTGTGCCGAACAAGAATGAATGTCGAACACCTCTGTAATGCCGAACGGTATTGTATGCCGAACGACTCGGTTGTGCCGAACAAGAATGAATGCCGAACAGTGTGGGATGCCGAACAGTGTGGATGCCGAATAGTGTGAATGCCGAACACGTGTGGATGCCGAACAGTGTGGAATGCCGAACAGTGTGGATGCCGAATAGTGTGAATGCCGAACACGTGTGGATGCCGAACAGTGTGGAATGCCAAACAGTGTGGAATGCCGAACAGTGTGGAATGCCGAACAGTGAGGAATGCCGAACAGTGTGGGATGCCGAATAGTGTGGATGCCGAACAGTCTTGTATGCCGAGCAACTTTATCATGCCGAACGGCCCTCAATGCCGATCGAAACTTAAGTTACACCGGTCTCTTATACGAACCCTATCCGCAGCGCAGTGCCTCCGGATAGTGAATTCAAAACTCAACTTAATAAAGGAACATTCTATCCACTTTCCTGACATCCCATGATCGACCAGGGCATAGAGGATCTAGCGGCAGCTTATGAACGACATCAAGGGAACGGACAAGCAACCGCTATTGAAACGGTACTCCCAAATGTTGGAGAACATAGATGATGTGACTCTAGCAAACGTCAAGATGACTCCAAGCAAACCAATGCTCTAAGCAATTTATTCCAAATACTAACAAGGATATCATACTGATCGCGTTTGAGGAAAGTCGACCTCCAGATATATTTTGACAGCTAGTTGGCTGAAGAGCCTCCTACGACTATGGATCGTTTCTTTTACAAAATGAATCAGAACTAAAGTAAGGAGGAGTGGAGCAGACTAAGAAAAATAACAATGAAGGCCCGTTGGCTAAGGATGTAGATCCCAGTAGCCGAAACAAGACTTCAGAATTTAGCTCATATGCTCATTGAAAGGTTCAATTGACAACCTCTACTTGAAGACTCACGACTCGGAGTGGTACTGGAAACCAACCTCGAGAGAGTACACCAAAGTCTAAAGAAAATCAGGGGAATGTTGTATATTCCCAAATGCTCACTGATCCTAACATGGGCGATTACAAACATCTCCGAGGTATGATCGAAGAGATGACCTGGAAAGGAAAGCTTCAATAGTATGTACAAGTCCTGAAGAATGGCGGGCAGCGAATATCCGATGCCTATTAATAAAGGGCTATGATTATCAATTGGACGGTTGACGGCCAACATCCCTTTGGAAGGAGCCAGGGGCGGAGTCGAATAGCGAGCACACGATGCTGCTTCACATATCAATGAGACTTACCATAATCTTCTTTGAATTATTTCCATTTCCATCTCTATTTCAATTGTTCTATGAACTACGACTAGCTTGAACTAAACTACTTTCAAAACGATGCAGGTGTCCAGGTACTCAGATTTGGTTGCCAACCAATCTACGCAGACCATGATCGGACGTGTGGAGTTACATCTGGACGAGAATAATTCTATTGCTCATCATCAACCATATGCCTTTGATTTGGGGCTATGGATTAAATACAATGTACAACATCACGATGCACAGAGAGCTGAATTCCATCCTGCAAGTGGAATTTATTCAAGTAGAGAGCGGCTGCGATACGGCCAGCCACTCGCTAAGTGAAACTCGAGCTCGGGGGCAAGCCATCACATCAAGGTTAAAAATGGGTTGATACACGACGATCCTTGGCACAACTCCGTACTCCCAGAGTGCGAGACAGAGTATAAACATCTACTTAACTCTGTACTCCCAGAGTGCGAGACGGAGTATAAACATTGATCAACTCCGTACTCCCAGAGTGCGAGACGGAGTATAAACATTGATCAACTCCATACTCCCAGAGTGCGAGACGGAGTATAAACATTAATCAACTCCGTACTCCCAGAGTGCGAGACGGAGTATAAACATTAATCAACTCCGTACTCCCAGAGTGCGAGACGGAGTATAAACATTAATCAACTACGTACTCCCAGAGTGCGAGACAGAGTATAAACATTAATCAACTTCGTACTCCCAGAGTGCGAGATGGAGTATAAACATCTACTTAACTCCGTACTCCCAGAGTGCGAGACGGAGTATAAACATTAATCAACTCCGTACTCCCAGAGTGCGAGACGGAGTATAAACATTAATCAACTCCGTACTCCCAGAGTGCGAGACGGAGTATTAACATTCGCTTAACTCTGTACTCCCAGAGTGCGAGACGGAGTATAAACATTAATCAACTCCGTATTTCCAGAGTGCGAGATGGAGTATAAACATCTACTCAACTCCGTACTCCCAGAGTGCGAGACGGAGTATAAACATACATCAACTCCATACTCATCCCCAAAACTGGGGGCAGAACCAAAGCAAAGCACGCTAGTTGAACATTTGTCTAAAAGAAGATTGCAACGAAACGATTAAAAGACGACTGTCAAGCAATCAACTGAACGGAAATATTCAGCATGAAAGACTGCGGTTTTTCAAAGCACGTCATGTTTACACAAGACGTCCTTTGGGGGGCAAATGTTATCCCGCCTTTTGGCAAGGCCGTGACACCAAGAACTTGATTAGAAACCAGTGACAGTTCGTCTTGGAGATCGGTTACACAAAGGCTCACTATGGATATCGATGGATTTTGTCTGAGTCTGGATCGAGCCACGATTAACAAGACATAACAATCAAAGCCAGGGAAGCCAATGTTCCAAGTTTCAAGACGATCCGAGTTCGTATGCTCAACTTATGATCGATTCGAACAACCGACCATCCATCCATCAACCTCCACATTTGACTTGGAGACCTAATCTGCTTGGAATGAATATGGCCCGATCATCCACTCCAATCGAGTCATAGACAAAGTTCGACAAAATACCCCTCATGAAGCTCAGTGACGCCGGGATCCGTCTAAAGTGGACGTGATTTGATCATCTACACATCAAATCCTACCCTGAACACGAAAGGTTGTTCGAAAGCCCAACTTGAAGTAGCTATGGTAGACTGCGTACTCGCTAACCATCGCTGTCAATATATGGGCACGACTGCACCTTAGAACATATGCAACTTACTTTGTCTACTCAACAATCTATTATCCTTATTTTCTAGAAGGAGATACGGAGCAAATTGTAAGAGATTTGGCTATCTAACCCAACATGGATGTGATTCAACCATCTGCCATATACCTCCTTCCTTGACTTGATTGGAAGAGCTATAATCACCAAGCGGACGAGAATCGATCGTCCATTTTTCAAATTCCGTCCCTCATCCTGGGGGGGCAGAATCCCATTCCGTGAGCAAACGTGGTTCGATTGTTCATTCGACGACATTAGCCTCGATACAGTAGATGAGTACAAATTAAAGAGTGGAAATACGACTGCTCTCAACTAAAACCTCCAAGTCCCCAGAGTGCGGACTGGAGTACTCTAAGTCCCCAGAGCGCGGACTAGAGTATAAACGACTTAAACCTCCATGTCCCCAAAGTGCGGACTGGAGTACTCTAAGTCCCCAGAGCGCGAACTAGAGTATAAATGACTAAAACCTCCAAGTCCCCAGAGCGCGGACTGGAGTACTCTAAGTCCCCAGAGCGTGGACTAGAGTATAAACGACTTAAACCTCCAAGTCCCCAAAGCGCGGACTGGAGTACTCTAAGTCCCTAGAGCGAGGACTAGAGTATAAACGACTTAAACCTCCAAGTCCCCAGAGCGCGGACTGGAGTACTCTAAGTCCCCAGAGCGCGGACTAGAGTATAAACGACTTAAACCTCCAAGTCCCCAGAGCGCGGACTGGAGTACTCTAAGTCCCCAGAGTGCGGACTAGAGTATAAACGACAAAAAACCTCCAAGTCCCCAGAGCGCGGACTGGAGTACTCTAAGTCCCTAGAGCGTGGACTAGAGTATAAACGACTTAAACCTCCAAGTCCCCAGAGCGCGGACTGGAGTACTCTAAGTCCCCAGAGCGCGGACTAGAGTATAAACGACTTAAACCTCCAAGTCCCCATAGCGTGGACTGGAGTACTCTAAGTCCCCAGAGCGTGGACTAGAGTATAAACGACTTAAACCTCCAAGTCCCCAGAGCGCGGACTGGAGTACTCTAAGTCCCTAGAGCGTGGACTAGAGTATAAACGACTTAAACCTCCAAGTCCCCAGAGCGCGGACTGGAGTACTCTAAGTCCCCAGAGCGCGGACTAGAGTGTAAATGACTTAAACCTCTAAGTCCCCAGAGCGCGGACTAGAGTATAAATGACTTAAACCTCCAAGTCCCCAGAGTGCGGACTGGAGTACTCTAACTCCCCAGAGTGCAGACTCGAATATAAGCGAATCGGATCTCCAATTTCCCTGAATATGAACTATGACACAGATGACTTGAATTTGTCAAATCCCTGACATACGGGCTAAAAAGTATTCTAAGTGCTCGAAGCACAGAATGGAAGTTCGACGACTCCCGAAGAATTTCCGAGTTATATGAAGATGGACTGAGAAGTCTATGTTACTCACAACTTCTTGGATTAAAGTCACAATCACAAAGAAAACTGAACAATAAGAGTCTTTTGTAAGACAGAAAAAGGAACTAAACCTTATTCAGAAATGAGTTTCTATTACAACCCCTCCAAAGTTCGGAGTCGACATTTTATTTATAAGGACTAAGGAAATAGATGAAAATAATTACATGACTTGAACTAACTCTCGTTGAACGAGGATAGTAGTCACTTCTTGTGCTTCTTCAACTTCTTTCCAAACGGCTCCTTTCCAGAGCATTTACCCTTGGTACTCTTCTTTGATAGAGGGGTAGCAACTGAAGGAGTACGGGGGCCTTCCATGGGCTTGGACCCGCCAGGAAGGATGACCTTCAGCGGCTTGTTCAAAGGATCGTCCAAGTCCACAACTCGGGGCTCTACTATTACCTTGACTATCTCCTCCTTCTCTATCTCGAGCCGTTCCTCCATGCTCAATTCGGATGTGTGCTCAGAGGCGCTTGTAATTTCTATTTCATAACCCCCGTCGGTAGGAGAGGAGGTTTCAGACTTGTCTTCATCAAGCGCTCCGATCACCTGAGCGTATGGACCAGGAGCCTCCTCTGCGTGAGTGGCTTCACTTGTTTTCTCCCCCACTTCCTTGGCGACATCGCTCCTCGGAGTGGGCTCGGGATCAGAACGGCCTGCACAAAATCGTGGAAAACAAGCATTAGAATGCAATAGTCCTGCATAAAGAATAACGACTTTCGAAATCTTAAAGAGAATCTTAAAGAGAAGGATTATCTACCAGGTTTAGGCAACTCTCAGCCATCCGGGGGGTCTCACCCTCTGGAACGGGAGACAGAATGCGGACTAAAGTACTCTAAGTCCCTGAGTGCGGACTAGAGTATAAATGACTCAAAAAACCTCTACGTCCCCAGAGTGCGGACTACAGTACTCTCAATCCCTAGAGCATGGACTAGATTATAGACAACTTCAAAAAAATCCCTAAATCCCAGAAGCGGACCAGATTACTCTAAGCTCCCAAAGTGCGAACTAGAGTATAAACGAGTTGACGAAAATCTCTGCATCTCGAACTGTGGACTAAAGCATAAACCGTTCGACAAATCTCTAAGTCTCTGGAGCGTGGACCGAAGCATGAACACAAATTGGGTGCGAGTCAACCGGAGGGAGAATAACACTAAGTCACCAGAATGCAGACGGTGTATAAACATCGATAAATAGACGAGTGGATCCCGACCATTTTTTATTCCGTAAACTTCGGCCTGGAATCGACAGGAGGATTATTAACCTGCTGAGGTTGGAGTTCGACCATCCAACTAGTGACCTGGCTAAATCAATGCTGGGGGCAGGGGTACAAAATACTAAAAAGCCGAATACGACAGCTTACTATCGCCCTAGCATGGCGTTCTTTATAACTTGAGGCAGCGACTGCAGGGAGGCCTCAATACAGAACCAATCGAAATGGCATCCAATGCTACGAGCAACCTACTATATCATACCTCAGACCAAGGGTCAATGCTGATCCGCACCAAGCACATACGAATGTGACTCGGATGTTTTTTTTTTTGGAAAACTATGACCCCCAGAGTATGGAAAGGAGGGTAAACCATGAATACTTGGTCAAAAATTTCTCCAGCACCCTCGTTCAATTCGTCAGGAGGAGTATGAAACTGGATGAGCATAACCCGACTGCATTTGTAGCCAACTTTACCCCGAGATCTGATTACAGAGCATGAACCAAAGTGGACGTGGATGACCATCCACTGTCCAAATTACGCCCTAAAACTTACGTGGCATCGAAGTATTCCTCTTGGAATGAAAAACCACGATAAAATCCAAGATAGGCGAGACCTAGTCTCCTATCGACTGACATGATCCCACGATTCAACGGGAAAGAGAGTAAAGCTAAAGTGGGCGTGGCTGGCCTTCCTACTTATCGGTATATGCCCCAGACCTGGGGGCACGAGCGAGAAGCAAGATGAATGTGAACCAACTATTCACCAATCACCTTTATGTCTTTGGAGTTTAGGTGAAAGCATAAACGTAGCTAGGACGAGACTCAACCGTCCATGCAGTACATTTATTAACCCGAGACTGGGTGAAGACGCATGGTCATTCAAAAACTGGCTACGATAGCTCAGTATTAAAACTTATATATAGTGCTTACAGCTACTCAAGGCAACGACCGAAAGGATGCCTAGAGATAGAATCATTAAATCGATGCCAAAGCTTGTGGGCAACTGACTGTCACTCCAACTCGAAGGGCGAGTGAAGGATCATGAATGCATTGAATAGAAAATGCGTTACTCGAATATACAAGCAAATTCAAACTCATAGCAAGATCCAGCTATGCAGTTGCACGCAACTCGAGGCTGGCCCCTACTCGACATTTCCTTCAACGTGCTTTTAAGCCTGATCTTTGGCCATTTGCAGATAATTAATTAGAGAATTCAGAGCCCTTCATTATTTGACTTAACAACTCATGACAAGACTCTAGGATTCGACCAGAATAACCATCAACATTGACCGTCTCAACCATATTTCACATTGAATTTTATGCAAAATAGTTACATCTTTACTCAAAGAATCCAGGATGGCACCTGCTAAGCTGACGGTCGACATTACCGCCAGCCATGGCGACCCTTTCCGGGTGCTGAATATCGGATCACAGCTCAGTGCAGTGATGATAAAAGAATTAGTTGGATTTTTCTGAATAAATGATGATATGTTCCCTTGGACCCATTCTGACATGCATATGTGATTTCATTAACTATCGCGAGCCATGCATTGGATATCAACCCGAAGCTACAAAAGCTAGCACAATCCTATTGATTTCATCATGAAAGCTACACTCTTACTTTTAGGCTCACCCCATCAACGTCTATGCCTACCAGCCGTTGCGACAGGGCATACAATGACCTGAGACGTCTAAAAGACTACTTAAATAGAATATCGAACTAAGCTAATTCGATATCACTTATTTCCCACGAAGGGCTATCCAAGGACGAAAATTAGCAGACCTCACACCCAAATTCACTACCTCAGATGACTACTCGAAGAGTAGCAGAGAACCAACCATGAGATGGAAAATGTACGCGGATGGAGCATCCAATGATCAGTGTTATGGCATAGGAGTCATGATAATGACTCCTGAGGAACGATCAATCTGCTACGTCCTAAAACTCGATTTACCTGTAACAAACAACGATGCTTAGTATGAAGCCTTGACTGCCAGCCTCAAACTTGCTAGAGGATTTGAAGTGAAAACTTTACATATCTTTTGTGATTCTTGATTGGTAGTGTACAAATTTAAGGAAGTTGATCTTGCTAGGGGGCATTGTCTTGCTCCTTATCTCGGCCAAGTCCAAGAGCTGCTAAACGACTTCACATATTACATCATTACACACGTACTCAGCGAACAAAATGAAAAGGTGTCATGGTTGACTCCTATCAAAGACTATCTACAATGAGGAATTCTTACTGAACGGAGGAATGGAAAACGACAGATCCTGCTCAAAGCTTCACGCCAAATCATCTAAGAATAAGTCGTGTGTCAAAAGGAGTCTATCCATCCCCATGCTTCGGCATATCGCCCATGATGATATCTTGAGCAAATTCTATGAAGAAGAATGCGGTAATAACATCAGGGGGAAAACCATGATAAAGAAGATACTCTTCTACAGGTATTACTGGCCAACTATCAACCCAGAAGCGGTTGATCATGCTAGACAATGTGACGAGTGCAAGATGTTTGCAAAAAATCCGGGAACCCCGCCGATGGAAATTATTCAAATGGCTAGTTCATAGCCGTTTGCCACTTGGGGGCACTGAAGTGATCTTCTTGTCGATCCTAAAGGTGGTGCGAAATACACCATCATAGCAGTTGATTACGTCACCAAATGGGCAGATGAAGAACTCTTAACCACGACCAAGATGAAGAAAATAATCAACTTCTTTATCCGTAACGTCATCTGTCCTTATGACCTTCCATGATCCATTATAACTGCAAATGGACAGGTTGAAGCTGTGAACAAAATCATAGAGTCTGTACTGAAGAGAGGTTTGGAAAACTCCTCAAGTGGCTGATTGCAACCCTTATTTCACAGAAAATACAAACAAGGAATCGCGATTGAATTACAATTAAACTGGATGGAGTTGGCGACGACTTATGAGCATATAAAACGCATCCGAGAGCCAATGGCAAGAACATGTACCCGAACGTGCATGTGTACATCCGAAAAAGTTTGACTTCTTGAAATCAACAGAAATTGAATTCTCACTAAGGGTTATTAAGAGAAGACTAGATCATATAGCCGAAGCTTATTAGCTCTGCAGAATCAGACACGGATGGCCACTAATGAACTACAACCCTGGATTTATAATATTGGGAATCGACCGAGCATCACGATGACCAAAGAAGGATACAACACCTTGGGAGGATAAATTGGAGGATAATGACTATTCAAGAAACATGGTGGATTTCTTTCTGAAGACAAGGAATACTCGTTGATTCAAAGCGTGTTGTGTTGCTTCACACGACACACTTTGGGGGGCAAGTGTTAACCGGCATCTTGGCCCGGTTACAAAACGACGGTTGAAGAAATTATCATTAGCACTAGACAAGATTCTGATCAAGGAGAGACTGGAGGTGGTAGCAAGTTGTCAGGCCCACAATAAAGCAAGAGCACTCGGCCTGCCTGGCCTGGTGCGCAGATTCACCCACTATGGGCAGAGGCACCTTGCTCCTAAGCCCATGAAGGAAGTCCAACCCATCTTCCTCTATAAATAGAAGGGCAGGGGCACAATGAAATGGATCCTTTTTGGAGAACACTGGGGAGACTCTGCCATTTTTTATACTCTCCTCTTTTTAATTCAAACTTGTATTCAAGTCATCAATATATGGATTGTATCTGTATTCAACTACTTGTGAAAGAAATAAAGATCAAAACTCAAAGTGGACGTAGGCAATTACGCTGAACCACTATAAATCCGGCGTTCTTACTTTCTGCATTTAAATTAGCATATTCTTCCTTGTTTAATTTAACTTCATCACTTACATCTCTACACAATCTTTCTCAACGAGGTTAGTGACCAATTTTGGTGCTAACATTTTCCACTTAAAATCATGTCCTTTTAGTCCTTCTTACTTAATTATTTAAACACCTTCTAGAAAATGTTTTATGATAAACCGTTTTAATTAATGAAATGTGTGTTTCTTATTTGTATATATGTGTGCACACATGTACACTAGTGCAGAACAAGTTTCAATAACTTTTGTTCGACGATAAGTCAAAAATCAAAAAAATGAATTTCGATCACATTTATTTATTTTTTTAAACCAATTTTCAAAATAAGTTCACCATTATTACATATTAATTAAAAAAGGGTCATTTGATTATTAAAACCAATTAATTGAATATTTAAAATTAATTAAATATTCATAAATCAATGCGATAAAATTTCGGGCCATTACATCCTTCCCCTCTTAAAAGAATTTCGATCTGTAAATTGCATCTCAATCAAGCCAACACAAAATATTAACCTTTATCTTCAAATTCAGATGTAGGCCTAAAATAAATCTGGGTCTAAAAACAAAGTCGATCTCTTCAACCTCTTTACCAATCTGGTCTGATAAGTAGCTAAAAAGAGTAGGATTATGGTATCCAAACTTAGTCCTAGAGTTTAATTTTCCTTAGACGTATTTAAGGTAAATATGTTTATTAGTCGGCCTAATAACATCTAATAGTTTACTTAACAAGTTGTTTAACCAATTTTTTAGGATTTATTCTAACTTGTTACGATTAAGCCTTCTTCTGATCAAAATACCCCTTTAAGCCTTTATTAATTAACTACTCTCTAAGTTAAAAAGAAATAATTTTAAAGGAAAACCAACAACAACTACATATAATACCAAAATGCATCCAAGGGTACATGCTAGACATGACTACTAGAAACACATAATACATACCAAGGGTAGCCACTAAAATACCCATCCAAACTTGAGGTTCCTCGTATCTTCCCACGTAATCCTTTTCCTTTTTATCCCTTCCGAGGTGGATGGTTCATCCCTTTTAGCAAATCCCCCTAGCTGATGTACCCTCTACATAAGGGGCCAATTCTTCTGGATTTGTCCTAACTCTTGGCCGATGAAGCAATGTTTCTTTCGAACTATGGGAACTACTGGGCCCTTTTCTCTATTTGTACAATAATTAATAGTCTGCCCTATCTTATGACACATGTAGGAAATAGTTTCTTTCCCCTTTTTGAAAAATTTCTTCTACGGACCATTTTCTTTGGATTTGCCATCCCAAGGCTTCTTCCAATGAGGTAGAAATTTATTCATTTTGCATTTGGTGTGGCTGATGTTGCTTGGTGAGGCCGCTGGCCTCTTTTGAACTTCAAATACCTCTTCTTCCAAAACCATAGTTGCTCTGGCGGTTTTTCTATTAGCCTTGCCATCCTTAGTGGTTGTTCTCTCCGATCCCTTTCTCCATATATGTCCTCCTCGTGTACTCATTCCTTACCACTTGAATATAGTAAGATATCCTTAGAATGCACTTCCAGACAGGATTTATATTACAAAAGGTATCATTTATGAATGATTATGAATAAATTGGCATTTCCTAACAAGCAATCACAACCAAATATCTATATCAATTTTTGAAAATTATTCTTTTATAAATATAATCCTAGGTAAAATTATTTCATTTACCGATTTTCAAAACAATACTGTGACGGTTTTCCTTGTTCAAGTATTTAGGGATCCTTATCGATAAAGTTGATCAGGCGCACCGACTATAATCCATAATCCACTCAACAGACTAATCAACACAATATAAAACAATTTTATAGCACTAATAAATATGAGCTCTTATATATTATAAACTTAACTCGTTCTGGGGTGTCACTTATCCTATCTCTTATGAGTTTAACTCGCCAAGGCCTAGGTATTCGCTTAACCTAAGCTTCGATACCACAGTGATGCCTCACCTTTTCGACCCTCAAAAGTGGACTCTAATACATCCACAGTATTTATGTGTCGAGCATCCGAGTGCCAGAAAGATAGATTGTTGGGGGTGAAAGAAAAGAATAGACAGAACATAATCCCCCATCGTGACGAGTAATGTGTAATATTCAAATGATCTTTACAAAAGATAACTTTAATGTACAAAAATAATCAGAGTAACTAATTTATCATCAATCTGGATAGTTATAATAGCTTGTCCTTACAATTGATGATAAATGCAAATAAGGAAAAAAAGCAAAAATAAAATACGTGAATACATCATGGAGGCGTCCAGCTCATTCCCGAAGGCTCCAAAGCATTCGTACCTAAATCTGGAAAAGTACTCGAGTCTGAAACCGAGTATTATAAGAAAATAACACCAGGATCAGTATGGTAAACCATTATGAGAAACTCAAATCATTTGGATTTTCATATTTATAATACCCTTAAAAAATAAAGGTATCTCGTAAGACCACACCGCAAACAAACACGGATGGGGTTTTACTTACGACAACCAAACCATTTTATTAGAAAATCTAGTTATATTATAATGATAATGTCTAGGGCTTAAACTAAATAGATAACATATTTGGAATGGTTACCCATAATTACATCCAACGGTACTAGGTTCTACAACTAAAACCGTAAGGCCAGTATTGAAGATTGGATTTCATACAATGGCAAGGCATTGGGGTACCACCTACCATAGTAAATCTCTAGATAATGTACCGAGGTTATTAACCTTGCAACCCCTGCAAATCAAAGCTAGCCTGCCCCTCGAACATGACATAACCGGATTACATCATCCCTTAGGCACCGAGGCTGCAAATATTGCACCTGGCCCCACCCTTTTTTCGTGCGCACGCATACTAAAATCCATAAATACCAATCTAGATTGAGGAATGATACTACTAATGGTAGCAAATTACATAGCCCTAAAGCACATCCCATATCTTTGTCATTACCGAGTGAGAGGCTCGCGAGGCGATGATTACCTTTTTCTTTAGCAAATCCCACTTGAATGCTAACACTGCCGTCTAGACAATAATGTAATGCAATATTCATCCATACAAGTTGTTTAGGATATAAACAAACCAAAGACACTACTTTTGCTACATCCATTTTGGTTTCATCCTCATGATTAGTAGCAAGTAGCACTTGCACTTCAAAGAACCCTATCCTCAATTCCAGCAACCTCAAGATGTCGCCAATTCGAATGCTTATGCTGGTTCGAAGTGGTTTTTGGATAACTCATGCTTATCTGATCCCAGTCTCTCCGAACCAACAATTAATAGTTTAAAACTGGCTAAGATCTGATAGTCAGTTATTTAACTATCAAATAAATAAACAATCAATCCAGAGATTAAATTTCATATGGAAACCAAGCATGATTTAAGCATGTAGGCAACTACTAAGCCTCTTTATTTTATCATTTCATTAATAAAAATCATATTGTTATTCTAGTGTAAGAAAAACAATCGTATGGAAATTAGACTAAATATACTTAGCACCACCTCTCGATTTCAAACTTGCGCTGTCTCTCGATTAACAATAAAGTCAGACAAGTTAGCAAATTATCCCTGTATCGAAATACATTCTTAAGTCTCATAGATAGAGATGAGTTTGCATAGCTCGGAATTTGGTGTGGGTATAAAAAGAATATTTTACATACCATCATAAATTATAAAGATCAATTATGAAAATCCAATCTCCAACACTTGTCACGTTTACAATATTTTCGACTTACCATATGCCTTACTTAGAAACGAAGCCAGGTAAGTTAAATCCATGCCTAAGCACTTTGATTCTAGATCTCATATATAAAGGATCGATCTACTCATCGGCTTTTAGTACCGCCTATAAGACTACTTAATATCCATAAGTAACCGAGTTTGCATACGGAAATAATACTTGATATACTGAACATCGATCTTTGATTTCAAACTTAAACTATCCTTCGGATGACAAAGAGGTCGTTCAAGTTAGGGTATTACCTCTCAAACCTTGACTCGACAACATTCTTATCTTTCAAGATAGGTAGAAGTTTCCCTACCTCGAAGCTTAATGTCAAGTATAAGATTTCATAAATTTCGTATATTATTTCATTTAAAACCAAGAGAGTATAAAATAAACTCCTTTTTCCACTTTTAAAAATCTCTTGCTAAAATTTGAATATTAGATTCTTTCAAAATTTCACTTAAACCCTTAAAAATCACTTAGAATTTCCATATAAAATCTCACTTGAAAACCTTTCTTTAAAACCGCATCTGATTTGAAAAGATAAGATCATTTCTTTGTAAAAGCACCACTAGTTCTATTATATCAAACAAACCCTTTTAAATCAAATATATAAATTTCAAACCTCTTTTAAATACTTTTAAACAAAGTTTAAACTTACCTTCAAAACATAACTTAAAAGCCATTACCTTTAAAAGAGAATATGACTTTGAAAAGTAAGGGGATTTCTTTTAAATAAACCACTTGTTTAAACATCTCAAATTAAATCATTTTATATCTCAAATTTCTTTAAACATTACTTTAAACCAATTCCTTAATATTGTATAAAAACACCTTTCTAAAATAAACAAGTTTTATAATACGAAAAATCTTGACTTTAAAATTATTAAATACCATTTAAAAATAATTTTAAAACCTCAAATTCTTTTCAAATACTTATATAACCCTTATAAAACACATTTAAAAGGAATTTACAAAATATTTAAAGTAGATAACCTTTTATGTCTACTAAAATCGTAGATTTTCAAAACTGCATCCATAGCGACTATCTCTATGTGGACCATAACTTTTAAAATTTTGTTTTATAAATCAAATAGCTTTTAATCTCTATTTCTTTCTATATTTTATACTATTATCAGTATTGAAACATTTTCACTTTAAATAATAGTGGAAGCCGATTTAAAATCCATAATATAACTTTTCAAACTCAAAAGGAGGTTTAGTGAGTACCATAGCACATCATCAAGTGCAATTCACTTCTACGTCAAAGAAATCAACTTTCAAGTATTATAATAATTCTCAACTTCATATCACATCACAAGAAGCATGGAAAATCATATATACAACATTATATACATGAAAATAAAATATTCAAACACGAATAAAATACATGACATCAAAACCCAAACACCCCGTAGATGCTAGCATCCAAATGCAAACACCCCCTAGATCCATCATTCTTCAACCTTTGACTTGATAGTAGATATTGTTATGTTGTAGTAAAGAATATACTTGATTTTGGAGGAGAAAGAAGTTGTTTTTATATTGATTTTAGCTTAGGGAAATGGAAAAGAGAAGAAGAGTTTCCATTTTTTCTTTTTGTCTAAAGTTTGAAATATGAAATATTGAAATGGAAAGAGAATGAAGTGTAGAAGTTAATGAAGGAAAAATACCCCATTACCCTTCAAAAGATGTGGCCACAACCATTCTCTAAGTACAAGCCAATGTGAACATCTTTTCCACTTAAAATCATGTCATTTTTAGTGCGTTTTACTTAATTATTTAAACACCTTCTAGAAAGTATTTTATGACAAACCATTTTAATTGAAGAAATGTGCATTTCTTATTTGAATATTTGTGTACACACTTACACTAGTGCACAACAAGTTTCAACAACTTTTGTTCGACGATAAGTCAAAATCCGAAAAATGAATTTCGGTCACATATTCAATTTTTCATTAAGCTATTTATTTTTGTAAACCAATTTTTAAAATGAGTTCAACGTCATTACTTGTTAATTAAAAGAGGGTTATTCGATTATTAAAAGCCATTAATTGAATATTTTAAATTAATTGATTATTCATAAATCAAAGCGATAAAATTTTGGGTCGTTACACACTTAGTCTGCATTTTGGTTGATAATCAAACTATTTGATATTTCTATCAAAACATTTGTTCAATTTTGATGCTTGTCGAATGACTCTTTCATATCTTTTCTTGGATCATATCCAAAAACTCACAAGCATAATATCGCACCTGCTGACTTCGAGACTCTTTGGTTATTACGTGCAAACAGACTAGTCTAAATCTATATTCAGAATTTTTTGTTTCAACACATATACACCAAAGCACAAAGTCATGCTTGGCAATAATTTTATGAGTAAAATATGAACCAACTTGAGCACATCGAATGTGAGTTTGTTACATCAATTTCAATAATTGAAATTCACGATATTATTCTTATAAGTGTGGCTCACTATATTCCAACTGCATTTGTCTTTCTCTTAAAGACACATTTGTGGCCAATGGATCATATTCCTTTGGGTACAAATATAAAAATCATATTTTAATAATCTACTTAGAATCTATTTCCGATTATTGCATCATACCATATTATAGAGTCAATACTCTTAATGGTTCTATTAAACAACCGAGGATTATTTATTCTTAACATTGATAAGGAACTTATAGTTTCTCTTTAATGTGCAAGAATACTCATTAGACATTTTAATGTGCTATGTTCATTTAGGTTAGTAAATTTCATTTCATCCCTTTTAATTAGTTTTATCCTTGGATCGTATCCAAATTCATTTTATACCAATAATTTCTTAAAGAAATTCCTTCGCCACGAAGTTGTTATTTCTTGAAACAAAAGTTGTTTCTCAGTGCAACGAAACTGGCATTCATAAATATTTTATGAATTGCCTTATATAAAATTGATTTTGCATTAGTTAACAATATATTTATGTTCACAACATAAGTTAGTCATCTAATGACTATCGTTTCCTAAAATTCTCTTGGGACGATTCATATTAGATCCCTTACATACAATTATTACGTGCAATCTTTTAACTCGCACAATCTGCCAACTCCTTGGCTTAGGATATGTAGGGGTTTCTTATGAACCCTTATCTTATATGGTTTTGTAAACTATTCTTTGGATGATATTAGTTTTAACCTTGTGTATTACCCTTGGTACACACCCTATAAAAGAATTTTAACTCAACTTCACGCATCATTAATCGTGCTTTGCCCAAAAAAATTTCGATTACTCCTTATCAATACATCATTATGTATTATAGGAATGAGTGACCTTTGAGGTTGAATCCTTATTCATATTAGGTATAAACGGAACGCTTTCTAATATGAGGCTTTGCACGAAAGGTCCCTATTTTTGATGGTGTTACAAGAAAAGTCCCTGTAGAAATAAGTATGTAAATTAAGTCCCTATTTTTTCTAAACAAGAAAACGCAAGTTAGCTTGCACTTTTTAAAATTTCAAAATTTTCAAAATCAAAAAGCACAAACTAGCTTGCGCTTTCCTGATAGAAAGCGCAAGTTACCTTGCGCTTTTCAAAAATTTTAAAAGTCTTAAAATTTTCAAAAAAATTTCAAAATTAGAAAGCGCAAACTAGCTTGCGCTTTTCTAATAAAAAGTGCAAGTTAACTTGCGCTTTTCAAAATTTCGAAAATTTCGTAAATTTTGAAAAATATTTCAAAATTAGAAAAGTGCAAGTTATCTTGCATTTTCTGTCAGAAAAAGTGCAAGACACTTTGCGTTTTTTTATTTTTGAAAAATAGGGACTGAATTTACATATTCATTTCTGCAGGGACTTTTTGTATAACAACATCAAAAACAGGGACTTATGACTCTTTTCTTGTTCTAATATACTCACTCATTCGATCAAATCGAATCATTTTTGTCGCATGTTATATTATTTAATTCCATTTTATATTCTATGAGCTTATCACAGACTTGTACATGTGTATCCAAGATACGTGTCCATTTATGTGATAACTCATCGGTGAATATGACAAAGTACATGGAACTGTTTTGGTTTTAAAAGACTTATGATTGCATACATCTATATGTATCAATCCGAAGAGTTCATCAACTCTTATGATGCTCCCACTAAATGAGTGCATAACCTTTAATTGTTTGAGATATAAATAACTAGTATCATATCATTCATAATCATATAATAAAATTATTTCTCAAAACTATGGCTTAGTCTATAATTCCAAATAATTGTAAATAATTTTAGATACTTTAGTATTTTCCAATGTATCCCTTTTGTTGCGAAAACAAGTACTGCATTATAAATTTATTTCATAACAAATATTCATAATATTCACATTGAAAAATAACTATGTCTATTTTTCAACCGATACCGAAAAATAGTCGTTATTTCATAAATAATGTTAGGTATATTTTACGAAAACAATTTTCATAAATTGATGCAATCAATAAGTGTTATATGGCATGCTCCCATTATATCCGTCGTTGCTATAATAGCATATTAAATTCGGAGGTCCATTATTCACTTCATATAAATTATTTAATTCATATACTGTAGCTATTTTATAGCGGTGAGTTCTTTGATCAAATATCTTAAACTTGAAGAAATAAATCTCATAGAAAACAATTTTCTATATGAAAGTACATTTCGGAATAGAAATCGTAATTTTTATTTCAATGTTAAGTATCAAGTATTTTTATTACGATTCTCGTTTTAGATGTTTCTTTATGAAGAAGAAGTGACTATTCACTTTCTTTATCCGAACTGTACCTTTATTTACATCTACTTTTATATACTCGTTTTTCTTTTAAATGGTCGAACCATTCAAAAGAATACCGTTATTACAACATCATAACGAACTCTTTAAAAAGCGCACCCGATTATCCTTAACATTTAAGGACATCAAATATACCGCACTTAGCGTAAACTGATCAGATTGACGTTCCAGTGATCGAGTTCTAAGATATATCTTGTAGTTTTGGTCTAGCATTACATTTAAGATAATATGATCTTTATTATAATCAATCAAATTGAATACTCGATCTCACGATATGGTTTATTTGCTTATTTCGGATGAACTAATTTCATTGAAATATCATCCACGACGTATTATGACCATTCATCATATAACATTTCTATGCAATTTTATATGGATCAAATATCCATAGTCTTGTATTGCTTTGAAGTTTGGAACTCATGGAATGCAATACACTATCTCGATGAAAAAACATGTAAGCAACAAAATTACGAACGTATTTAGTACTGGTAGAATCAAGCGCTTGCATGGGTGTTGAAAAGTTAACATGCAATAAATATTGATTAGTAAGTATATGTTAAATTTCTATTTTTCGTTCTTCAATTCAGTTCATTTGTATATCTTAATTGATAAGCATTTTATCAATCATATTAAATGCAAAATTTATCATTGTAGATTATTACAACATTATATAGCATATGTTCTTACAATATTAGAAAGGTTAAATGTTATCATTTCATTTTTTTTAATAAGGCTCCCACTAGTCTTGTATGTTTCACCAAACCCTAAGTCAAAATATAGAAGTCTTTCGACCTAGTGGGTGTTAGGACTCGTCCGTCTTGAAATTTTGACCTTGAGTTTGCTCCACAAGTCATAGCTCCATGGATAATGGATACTTCTTATCGGTTGTATCATATACAACTCCTAACCCTTGGTACCTTGTCCAAATTTCACTTCGACCTTGAGTTTTCTCAATAAATCGAAATGAAATTATTCACTCGTACCTACCACATCGCGACAACTTAAGTATAGTATATATACCTTGAGTTTTCTCAACAAATATATATAATTATCTTACCTCGTTTATTTAATATATTAATAATACTATACATAATATCCCTAGCTAGAGTTTGCTCAACAACTAAGGTATATGCAAGTAATTTATTAACATATATGGTAAAGGACAATAATATATTAAAGATTCATTATCTTTAGTGTATTATACTAAGTGATATCGACTTATGGAATACTATATTTCTTTTGAAATACCCTCGTAATTCAAGTGTCAGACACATCTGAAATCACGGTATACGTACATATACATATCTATTTATTCCTAAAGTCTATTTAGGGTTTGTTTAATGTTCCACCTTTAATTTATACATTCATATTATATAAGTTTTATTATTATGTAACTTTTCTATTTCATATTGCTTATATAATAGTCTTATGTATAATATAATATTAATTAAATTTTATTGATTAATTTTAATTAATTAACATTTTAATTAATTTTATATTATCTTAATATAATATTTATATTAGATATTTATTATATACTACAACCATTATAGTATAACACATATATCTCATATATGTATATTTTATTTAATTAGTTAACCCATTAATTAATTTAATTAATTAATTAATTAATTTTTTAATTAATTAATTAATTTTTTATTTAATTAATTAATTTTTTATTTAATTAATTAATTTTTTATTTAATTAATTAATTTTTTAATTAATTAATTTTTTAATTAATTAATTAATTAATTAATTTTTTAAATAATTAATTTTTTAATTAATTAGTTTAATTAATTAACCTTTAATTAATTATTTTAATTAAATAATTTTAATTAAATTTGTATTGATTTCGAAATTCATTTGTATACATACATATATACTTTTGTTAATTTAATATTTTAAAACAACATAACTTATATCATAATATATAATACATATTATATATTTATTTATTAATTAGCTTATTAATTTTCAAACATTTTGAAAATTTTCATTATATTATAACATTTATAATATGTATATATTATATTTTAAATTTAACTTTGAAATTTAAAAATCTTATTTTTTTTTTACAATGGCTAGCGGGGATGACATGACCCCTACCTGATTTTATTGCAAATCACAACAAAATAAAATTGTTTATAACAATCTCCAAGCAAGAAAACAAACAAACAATGAATTACAAGGAGGGGACAATACAGGAAAGCACACCCAAAACAAGGAAAAAAGAAAAAAAACAGAAGAAAAACCCAAGGTTACCACCAAATTATCCCCAAGCAGCAACCAAGCCTGAAGGAAAGTGGGAGTTTTTCAACATGGATTGATACATATCATTTTTAAGTGTATTCCAGAGCACCACTGCAGCACTTCTTTTTTGTTCAAAATATCTCAAGTTCCTTTCATGTCAAATCAATGCCACATATTTCTTAAAACACAATGCAATAATCCTAGCTTTCATAGTTCTCCATTTGGTAGCTTTAAAAATCAAAGCCAGGTCTATACTTGAAGGTGATTTGAGCAATGTGCATCCAACAATTTCCATCATTATTTTCCATAACAATAAGTTGTCATTACAAGCATAAAAGGTGTGTTCAATGCTCTTAATAATGTCAGAGCAGAATAGGCATTGAATTCCAGTCTGCAAAAAACCCATAGTCATTAGAACATTTCTAGTATGCAAAGCACTGTTCAGAACTTTCCAAAGCATCAAGTTGTCCTTAGGCGTAGCATCATCATTCCATATAATTTTATACCACCTGCAGTTTGGTAGAGCGTCAAGCTCAGAGACTAAACCATAAACAGAAGAGACAGTATGACTTTTAACCCCCAACAAAACCTGATCAGTACATACAGAAGGGAAGGACCCCCTCTGCACATATCTCCAAACTGCTCTGGTAACCTGATTTGAAGTGTAGGGCAAAACAAGTTGGCCATCATCAATGTAGTCAGTAGTCTTAGCATACCAGGAAATACCAGACTGCCTGATTTGCTCATAATTCAACATTTTTGAAAGAATAAGCCCAGGGGCAGCCCATGGATCATGCCAGAAGAGCAGAGAAGCTACTGACATTTTCTGAATTATTAAAGGGAGGAAAAAAGATCTCAATCCAAGTAATTTATGCCATGTCCAACTACAATTTTGAGAAGTATCCATCTGCCGGAAAACTTTTCTTCCAATTCTATGAGTCCAAACCCAATTGACCCATAAACTGTTATGCTTAGCTATTTTTGAGTTAAAATGACTACTAAAAGCTACTATGTTCCAGTTGAAAACATTGATAACTCCCAGTCCACCCTTGTCTTTTGGCTTTTCAAACATAGAAAAGGGGCAAGGCATAGGGTTTCTCTTGTGAATAGAACCACACCAAAAAACCTCATCATAGCACTTCTAACCATTTTTAATAGCCTACTTGGTAAAATAAAAGCCTTGGCCCAATATACAACCATAGAAAAACTTACTACTTTAATAAGAGTTAGTCGACCAGCTTGAGATGAAAATCTGTTAGACCATTTATCCATAACAGAAGTAATTCTGACAAATAGAGGAGGCAGTCTTTAGTAGATAACCTAGAAGAGATTAAAGGAAGACCGAAGTATGTCATATTAGAATCCATTAATTGTAAACCAGATGCTTGCAGAATAAGGGAGTTTTGATGATAATCAGTGCGAGATAAAAGAATGCTAGATTTTGTGAGATTAAGTTTGAGACTAGACATCAAAAAGAAAGAGCCCAAAGTGTCAATAATACAGTGAATGGAAGGAAGGAGTGGTTTGGTGAATATCATGATATCATCAGCAAATAAAAGAGCGGAAATGTCATGTGCTCTACACTTTGGATGATAACTAATTTGATTACTTCTATACTTAAGGGCAATGAGACGTGTGAAAACTTCCATAACAAGAATAAACAAGTATGATGAAATGGGGTCTCCTTGTCGTATACCTTGCCTACTTTTAAAATATCCAATTGGTCGACCATTAATGATAATAGAGTAGCTAGGTGTAGAAATGCATTCATAAACCCAACCCACAAAAGGCTTTGGAAAATTCATTAATGCCATAATGCAAACTAATGTTGCCCAATGAACAGTCATATGCTTTCATTATATCTGGCTTCATTATAGCAGCAGGGGAAGCACTAGCTCGACCATAACCACATAGCAGTTCCTGAGCAAGAAGAACATTGTCTAGTATACTCCTCCGAGGAAGGAAAGCAACTTGGTTTTGGGAAATTATTTGAGGTAGGACACAAACCAGTCTGGAAGCAAGAATCTTAGAAATGCACTTGTAGACCACATTACAACAAGAAATTGTCCTAAAAGAAGATACAGAACAGGCATCATCAGACTTAGGAATTAAAACAAGATTAGTTGCATTGATTTCAAATAAAAGAGAGCATTTGTCAAAAAAGTTGTGAACTACCTTGCAAAAATCTTTATGAATAATGTCTCAATACAAAATGATACAGTGCCTCTGACTGTATTTATACAGATTAAATACTTTGTTGGGCCGGATAGATAAACAAAGCCCGATACCCACAGTTGCTTGTAACATAAAGTAGAGGCTAGGGTTGCCGCCTCTCATATTCTAACTCCCCCGTTCAGTTCTATCTAGGGTTTCTTCTACCTTCCCCAATTCTGCTTTCTCGTCTCCGATTCTTAAGTCTTCCTTGAATCTAGTGAAGTTTTTGGTAGATAGAGCTTTCGTTAGAACGTCTGCTCTTTGAAATTGCGCTGGAACGTGGTTAACCTTCAGCTTACCCTCTAAAACCTTCTCGCAAACGAAGTGCAGATCTATCCCGATGTGCTTCGTTCGTGAGTGAAGGACAGGATTTGATGAGAGGGAGACTGAGCTCAGATTGTCGCACCAAATAATTGGGGTCTTTGTGGAGTTGATTTGAATTTCGTTGAGCAGCGACATGATCCATGTAATTTCGGCTGTGGTACTCGCGATTGCTCTATATTCTGCCTCTGTACTGGAGCACGAAATGGTAGCCTGCTTCTTCGAGCTCCATGAGATAGGATTGCTCCCAAGGAAAACATAGTAGCCGGTGGTGGATCTTCGATCATCTGGATCGGTGGCCCAGTCTGCATCACTGTAAGCTTGTATGTATAGTCCTTTCTTATTGTTGAGATGAAGTCCATGGTTCATTGTTCCTCTCAGGTATCTTAATATGCGTTTTACTGCTTTCCAATGGTTGCTGAGTGGGTTATGCATGAATTGGCAGACCTTGTTTACACTGTAACTTATGTCTGGCCTGGTTATAGTGATGTATTGTAGTGCACTTACAATACTTCTGTATTCTGTTTCATTTGGTATACTTTCTCCTGAGTCTTTAGATAGTCTGAGGCTACTGACCATGGGAGTGGGAAGAGATTTTGCCTGATCCATTTTTGCTTTTTTTAGAAGATCTTGTATGTATCTTCTTTGGCATAGAAACATTTCTGATTTGCTTTTTCTAGTGACCTCAATTCCAAGAAAGTAGTGTAAGTCACCTAAATCTTTTATGGAGAACATTTTGTCAAGATGATCAACAGTTTGTTTTATAGTTTGATTGTCGTTTCCAGTAATGATAATATCATCCACATATACAAGTATGTAAGTGAGTCTTTCTTGTTTATGATTCATGTACAGTGAGCTGTCTGATTTAGTTGGTGTAAAGCCCAGTGTCATTAGAGTAGATTTGAGCTTTTCATTCCAAACCCGAGGAGCTTGCTTCAGTCCATATATGACTTTGTGTAATTTAAATACTAGCTTATTCTTGTCTTCCTTGTAGTACCCCTCTTGTGACAACCTGACTTTTTCTCCACAGAAAGTTGGATCATTATGAAGAAAGAAAGGGGTGAGAAATAGAAACGAAAGAGAAGAAGAACAACAACAATAGAATCTCAACAGCGGAACGAATAAATTATATTAATAACAAAAGTATTACATAATATACAACACTTATCAGAGTTAACAACATATACATCACATACTAGACAGTTATAAACATCTGTCTAGACATTACAACTCAAATACAATACACACACTATCACAGAGATCTACACAGCGGAATACTATATCTACGAACGCCGAAGCCTCCTGCTCCATTGCTCCTCCAGAATATTCGTCAAAGCTAAACCTGAATCCCTTGACTACTCGTAAAAATTTGAGTACCCAAGAGTTTATAAAAACAGAAATAAACACTTGGGTCAGACATGGGTCTGGTGTGAGTAAACGGGTTAAAATTGTTTAACTTCAAAACCTTTTGAAAACAAAGGTATCACGTAAGACTTCCCACACATAAACATGGAAAAGTTTTTACCTTACGCTAACCAAAACATTTGATAGGAAATCTGATTGTATTATAATAGGGTCTAGGGTTTTCAAGTAAAATACAGAAATAGCTGAAATGCTTACATCTCACATTCCAACATAGTTGGGCACAACTAATACGTACGGCACTTATTGGAGTTTGGATTCCATACAATGGCAGGGCTACTGGGGTACCGCCCGTCACAGTACGTGGCCTAGATCACCGTACCGAGGATCACTCCCAATCCCCTGCAACACAAAGCCGGAACCATCCCTTACTGGATAATTCCGAACAAGACAATCCCGTAGTTGGCGCGACCAACCACACACTAAGCCGAATAAAAGAAAAGGGACCTCTAGACAGGGATCTATCTTGCTCTCAGTGGGTGCTACCCACGAAGCCTTGCTGCACCTCCCCTGTTTTAGCCATTCCCGGTTGATGAGGCTTGAGGTTACGATTACCTTTAATCAGAACATATCACTTAGAATGCTCATCGTCCGCCTGACGATGTGCTGAAAGCATTCAATCCATATAAGTTCGTTCCGGGTTCGAACGAAACCGAAGGCATTATCTCGTTACACTCATTTTGGAATCACCCTCAGAGTTAACGACAATAACCCTTGCACTCTGAATCTTCATCTTCACTTGAGATTCACGACCTATCGTTAATTTGGATCGATGTGGTATTCGGGTCTCCAGACCTGGAATACCGGTATACGGAAACCCGATCCCGGTCTCATCGAAATCCAAAACGTATCTTTTAAGGCCAAGTTGTTTAAAGGTTTAAACATTTAAACTTATCCAGGATGATATAAACAGATAGATAAATCATATTGTCACAATTGATAAATCATATCAACATTCATCTCACAAAGCAGCATATCACATATCAGAGATATCAAATCCAAATCATCCAGTATTAACCAATCACCCAATATCAATCATCCAATATTAATCAATCATTCAAAAGCAGAATTGATTAACTCCAAATCAATTTAATTAACCTTTAAATTAAATTAATTACTATCCTTTAATTACTTGGATTACCTTAATCCTGCTTACTAGCATTAATTAATTACAAATTAATTAATTAATCATCTCTTAATGATCTTCCCTAATTAATCTTCCTTGATTAATTATACTTTAATTACATTCAAGTAATTATTCTTAACCATATACAGTAATTAACCTTTAATTACTATCATTAATTACAATAATTAATGAACCTTCATTAATTAATTAACTATAATTAATTATATTAATCCTTAATTAATTACAATTAATTAATCATACTTAAATTAATTGCTTTAATCAACCTTGATTAATTAATAATCCTCTAATTACTTCATAAATTAATTACCTTCTAGTTAATTAAATAATTAATCTTTAATTAACTACATTCCTTAATTAACCTAAATAAATTATAAACAGTAATTAACCATCTTTTAATTACTTACCTTAATTAATTAATTCCTTAATTAATTATATTAATTATTTTTTTAATCAGTTATTATTGATTAATTAATCTTAATTAATCAACCTTAATTACATCATTTATTATGTTAATTAATATTACTTAATTAATTAATTACTTCCTTAATTAATTACTCTCTTTTAATTAATTACCTTAACAAGATATTAATCACATTATAAATTAACCTTAACTCTTCAATTAATTAATTACTCTTTAATTAATTAACTTCAAATCAATTATATTAATTAATCCTTTAATTAATAACATCAAATGATTAACTCTTAATCACTTCCATTTAATTACTTCTATAAGTAATTATCCATTAATTACTTCCATAAGCAATTCCTCTTAAATTAATTACATTAATTAATAAATAAATTAATCATCACTCAATCTCTAATTCATTTATTTCTTAATTACATTTATTCCCACTAATTACTTTATTAAGTAATTATTCTTAATTACAACAAGTAATTAAACTTTAATTAAATTTACTTATTTATTATCCTTAATTAAATTCAAATTATTTACTTTATTTAAAACCCATTTAAAAATCAATTTTTGAAATATAATTTATTTTAAACAAAGCAATTCAAACATTTAATTTAAACACACTTAAAATCTTTGAATATCTTTTCGAATATGTTTGATTTAAATTAAATAAAACAATTACTTAACTTTGAAAATCTCAAATTTCATATCTTTAAACTTATTCATTTAAATATATTTTAAATCTAATTAAAACATTCCTTTATAATTACTTTGAAGATAACTTTAACTTGAAAACATTTTTAAAATCAAACTATCCGTTTAAAACCCAGATCAACCCGAGTCATTTCCCTAACAAACCCGAGCTATCTTCGTGTCAGTCGCGACTTCAACAGCTTCGAGTCTTCCACGCGATAATCACGAGACCTTCCCCGATCCATCTTCATCTTCCCCAAACTCTCGAACCAGTGCACAAACGTGTACGTGGTGCACGTACACCACCAACTCCTTCCTCCGGTGATCATCACGGCAACTCACGACAATCACTAATACTCACGCGACTACAACTAGAAACCCAGATCGAAAAATACTTCATCGAATCGAAATTCGACAATCTCGATCAAAACTGGAACCAGATGCCGATCAGAAACCACCCAATGCCGATGAACTCCGCCTCGAGAAGCCCCTCCGACCACTCCATCGAACCGCCTCGTCCTCCTGCAATGATCCCCTCCAACGCGATCTACTCCGATAGCGCCTCGACTCCGTGAAGTCAAGATGAACAACGTCGACAAAAATCAGGATGTAAAACCCTACTTCGTCAAATTCCAGCCAACCCACTCATCAATAAATTCCCAAGTTATTTTTCCCATGATCCTTGTCTTTCCCATGACCTTCGTGCTCAACCGCGTTGCCCAGATCGCCGCCGTTCGCCATGAATTGGCCAAAATGCCCAAAACAGAAAACTCGGGAAATCTCACTAATTACCCAACTAAAAATCATGATACAAGTATTAAAAATCATGATTTCCTGATGCTATTCCAATCATGCAATCAAAACTAAAGATTTAATTTCTCAAAATTTTCACCCAATTTGATTTTTTACTGTAATTTTGAAATTTCTACACAAATATTTCATTTTAAAAACTTACATCATTTTTAGATGAAAAGTTATATGATTACAAACAACTTCTATTTACAAATCAAAGGCCAATTCGAATTCCAAATCTAGTTATTGAATTTACTATGGCAATTGAAACTGTTATAATATACAGAGCATATATTTTATGATTACAGGCATCTCAATATCATCGTTCACTCAAACACCAACATACATCAATTAAATCCAAGAATTCAGACACATCATCATGATTTCATCACAAGAATAACATACAAATCCAGGATTAAAACTGTTTTTAAAATTTCATTTACTCACCTTATTAAATTGCTGAGAACAGAGCAGAGCATTGTTTTGTTTTATTTCCTGGAATTGCACTTGATCTGGAAAAAGCTTTTGATGTTGAAATCTTACTGCATGCTTTATTTACTGCTGAATTGTAACTTGAATTGCTCAGGTTGATCTTTGAAATAGTTGTTTGGTTTAGTTGCTTGGGTTTCTCACAGCTTGTTTTTTTTTTTCAGTTTGGTTTCCAGATTTTAGTTTAGGAAGAAGAAAATGTTTTTGACAGAAAAAGATTTGTACTGAGAAAATAAAGAAACTGGTTTCTCACTATACATTTATCTATAATTTAAATTTTTAAATGAAAGAAAATATTGCCACTTGTAATTTTTATAAGTTAGACAAATGTCCATGCATGTTTAGTTTTCTTACAAATGTTATTACCATGTGTTAAGATATTAACACATGTCCTTTAATACATTAAATAAATTTTTAATTAATTTAAATGTTAATATAAAGCTTTTCATACTTACTTTATTAATTACTAACATTTATCTTAGTATATGTATATATAAACTATTTTTAGATAAAATATTATAAAACCAAATACCCTTTGAAAAAGTATTTATATTTTATTAATTATGTAAATATGAATTTATATAAAGTCATGTTTTATTTATTTGTAAATTATTTTTAGTTTAAGAATCTACATTTTATTATTTATGAAATGAATTTTATTAACTTATGTTATATTTATTTATTTTTACAAACCTTCTAAATTTAAGAGATATTTAAAAAGAAAGTTTATTTTAAACCTTAATATATAAATTTATAAATCATTTTTAGTTTAATACTTATTAAAAGAAAACAAGATAAAATAATTCTTTTATTAAATCTTATTTAAACTATCATACTTTAGAAATAATAATTATCTTATATTTTGAAAATATAAAATTATTCTTAAATTAGCATTTGAAAAATATTAAATTTAAATCAAAGACTTCCTATTTACAATATGTATACTAATATATACATTATAAATAGAATATATTTTTATTAGCTTTGAAAGATAAATTTTATCCATTTTAAATTGTTAGAAATGATATAAATAAATATTACTAAATTAAATATTGCCAGATTAAATATTTATTATCTTTTAAAAGATTAAATTATCAATTTAAATTATAATTATAAAGAAAATTATCAATTCCATTAAATTATCAATACAGATTATTAAATTTATATTACCCAAAAACCCGGGATATCACATTCCTCCCCCCTTAAAATAATTTCGTCCCCGAAATTAAAAGCAAAGTTAATTTAATAATCCAACAAATATTTTAATTTCAAACACAAACCTATCATCCAATTTCTAACAACCAAAGCAACCAATCAAACAATCTAATCTAACTAACTATTCTGACATAAATCAGAATAGACTTCATAATACTATCTCGAGTTTCCCCGAGTATAAATCACCGGGAGACTCGCTCTACAGAAGCTAAACAAACTACACCACCACAATCCAGAGCTCCTCTCATCTCTAGATTCACCAATTCTGAACAAAATATCAGATCACACTCAAGTCCAACTCAACTTCCAACTCAAACTGAACTACAGATTCCACAACCAACGATGAATCCTACACGTACTCCCTCAGAGATACGTGAAATACAACGAATTTCCAGATATCCAAACTGGCCATTCAATCCTGCAGACAAAGAACTACTTCTCTCGAGAACACAGGAAAATCCAAAATACTTTTGGAGCTAACTTTCTAGACTTACCAAATCTTATAGTTCTTTAATCGGAGAAAAACTTAAACAGTTTCCAATCTCCAACTCCGAATTCCAAACTCTGTCTCATATCTGCACAACTTACCAGACGATCCTGGGCTACCTCATCTCTTCCTGATCTGCTTAACCTTTGCTGATGCTTCTTGAAACAAATATGAACCAAGCACAAAATAATCTTCAAATCTGCTGAAATCCACAAACTCTACTCCACAAGAAATAGAAGACTGAACTTCCTTCTCCCAGATTCCAGAAAATTCTATACACTTAGAAATTCACATAAACTTCTTGTAGAAATCTGAGGTTACTTCCTTTCTTGCACAGCTACTACCTTTGCTTTCGCTGCACAACTCTGATTTGAAATAGATGAGAATGTCGATGAACTCGAGCACAAACTAGATCCACAAACAAGCGGAAACATTGGTTATCTTAAAGACATAACCAACTTCTCAAAGAATAGACGAGTCCTCGGTCAAGGGTACTGTCTTTAGCTATCCTTGGCTAGAGGAAACTCGAAACTAGAAGCAGAAGAGAAAACACAGATACTCCATACAAAAGATTACTCAAGATGAACTCTCAAACTAATCGCAAGTCACTTTTACGATCCTACCTAGTTCGGATTCTAAAGATACTGTTCTCTCTTTACCAATTAAAACAGCCTTAAATTTTTCCGAACAAGGTTAACCCTTCAAGAAAACATTCACCATCTTCCCGGACTGCTGATAGAAGAACCACAAAGATTCCGGGACCATCGAGGAAACGAGCCACACTGTTGCTTCCAAACGCTATCTCTGGGACACTGCTAAGCCGAAGACCTTCTCGTCAGCACACCAAACACTTCGAATTGCACTGTTACCACAGTTAACCAAAAGCTTCTAATCCAAAGGCTTCTCAAAACCAAAACCATCAACAAACCTCACAACGAACCTCCGAGATGGCAGACATTCGGGCTCCAAACCAAACGCCAACAACTTACTCTTCTTAATCTTGCTCCAAAAAGAACATCTCCTTCGGGAACATCCATAGATACTGCGTCTCATCACACAGCTGCTCCTTCCTGAAGTCGCCAAGCTACCATCACTTACTTCTGCACAACCGACAGATCCAACTCTAGAAAAACTGCTCACCCGAGCTCAACCAATCTTACATTCCAATAATGGACTCCGAATCTTGAAAAGGATTTTCTTCAGAGATCCGAGACATCCTTACTCCATACTGCCAATTTACTCGAGACGATATTGGGTTTACAGTCTCGATATATACTTCCAACCTCAAACATTCAAACTCCAACTATTGGTAATTGTGTTACACACACTACCACCTTATCTACCTTTATAACTTATATTGGAAAACCCGAACAGGTAACCCAATAAATAGGTAGAAATACATAAATATATATATTTAAAATAATATATTTTTTTATATATAGAAATTATTTCTGGGTAAAATTATTTCATCTACCTCTTTAAAACAATATTGTGTCCGTTGGCCTGGTTCAAGTGTTTAGAGATCCCTATCAATAACGTTAGCTACTCGTATTGACCAGAATCCATATACCACTCAACCGATCAATTAACACAATATAAAACCATTTTTATATAACTAACAATTACGCGCTCTCAAGATAGACACCACTTCAGAGCCTTGGTATTCACTCAAACCTACAGCTCTGATACCATATGTGACAACCCGACTTTTTCTCCACAGAAAGTCGGATCATTATGAAGAAAGAAAGGGGTGAGAAATAGAAACGAAAGAGAAGAAGAACAACAACAATAGAATCTCAACAGCGGAACGAATAAATTATATTAATAACAAAAGTATTACATAATATACAACACTTATCAGAGTTAACAACATATACATCACATACTAGACAGTTATAAACATCTGTCTAGACATTACAACTCAAATACAATACACACACTATCACAGAGATCTACACAGCGGAATACTATATCTACGAACGCCGAAGCCTCCTGCTCCATTGCTCCTCCAGAATATTCGTCAAAGCTAAACCTGAATCCCTTGACTACTCGTAAAAATTTGAGTACCCAAGAGTTTATAAAAACAGAAATAAACACTTGGGTCAGACATGGGTCTGGTGTGAGTAAACGGGTTAAAATTGTTTAACTTCAAAACCTTTTTAAAACAAAGGTATCACGTAAGACTTCCCACACATAAACATGGAAAAGTTTTTACCTTACGCTAACCAAAACATTTGATAGGAAATCTGATTGTATTATAATAGGGTCTAGGGTTTTCAAGTAAAATACAGAAATAGCTGAAATGCTTACATCTCACATTCCAACATAGTTGGGCACAACTAATACGTACGGCACTTATTGGAGTTTGGATTCCATACAATGGCAGGGCTACTGGGGTACCGCCCGTCACAGTACGTGGCCTAGATCACCGTACCGAGGATCACTCCCAATCCCCTGCAACACAAAGCCGGAACCATCCCTTACTGGATAATTCCGAACAAGACAATCCCGTAGTTGGCGCGACCAACCACACACTAAGCCGAATAAAAGAAAAGGGACCTCTAGACAGGGATCTATCTTGCTCTCAGTGGGTGCTACCCACGAAGCCTTGCTGCACCTCCCCTGTTTTAGCCATTCCCGGTTGATGAGGCTTGAGGTTACGATTACCTTTAATCAGAACATATCACTTAGAATGCTCATCGTCCGCCTGACGATGTGCTGAAAGCATTCAATCCATATAAGTTCGTTCCGGGTTCGAACGAAACCGAAGGCATTATCTCGTTACACTCATTTTGGAATCACCCTCAGAGTTAACGACAATAACCCTTGCACTCTGAATCTTCATCTTCACTTGAGATTCACGACCTATCGTTAATTTGGATCGATGTGGTATTCGGGTCTCCAGACCTGGAATACCGGTATACGGAAACCCGATCCCGGTCTCATCGAAATCCAAAACGTATCTTTTAAGGCCAAGTTGTTTAAAGGTTTAAACATTTAAACTTATCCAGGATGATATAAACAGATAGATAAATCATATTGTCACAATTGATAAATCATATCAACATTCATCTCACAAAGCAGCATATCACATATCAGAGATATCAAATCCAAATCATCCAGTATTAACCAATCACCCAATATCAATCATCCAATATTAATCAATCATTCAAAAGCAGAATTGATTAACTCCAAATCAATTTAATTAACCTTTAAATTAAATTAATTACTATCCTTTAATTACTTGGATTACCTTAATCCTGCTTACTAGCATTAATTAATTACAAATTAATTAATTAATCATCTCTTAATGATCTTCCCTAATTAATCTTCCTTGATTAATTATACTTTAATTACATTCAAGTAATTATTCTTAACCATATACAGTAATTAACCTTTAATTACTATCATTAATTACAATAATTAATGAACCTTCATTAATTAATTAACTATAATTAATTATATTAATCCTTAATTAATTACAATTAATTAATCATACTTAAATTAATTGCTTTAATCAACCTTGATTAATTAATAATCCTCTAATTACTTCATAAATTAATTACCTTCTAGTTAATTAAATAATTAATCTTTAATTAACTACATTCCTTAATTAACCTAAATAAATTATAAACAGTAATTAACCATCTTTTAATTACTTACCTTAATTAATTAATTCCTTAATTAATTATATTAATTATTTTTTTAATCAGTTATTATTGATTAATTAATCTTAATTAATCAACCTTAATTACATCATTTATTATGTTAATTAATATTACTTAATTAATTAATTACTTCCTTAATTAATTACTCTCTTTTAATTAATTACCTTAACAAGATATTAATCACATTATAAATTAACCTTAACTCTTCAATTAATTAATTACTCTTTAATTAATTAACTTCAAATCAATTATATTAATTAATCCTTTAATTAATAACATCAAATGATTAACTCTTAATCACTTCCATTTAATTACTTCTATAAGTAATTATCCATTAATTACTTCCATAAGCAATTCCTCTTAAATTAATTACATTAATTAATAAATAAATTAATCATCACTCAATCTCTAATTCATTTATTTCTTAATTACATTTATTCCCACTAATTACTTTATTAAGTAATTATTCTTAATTACAACAAGTAATTAAACTTTAATTAAATTTACTTATTTATTATCCTTAATTAAATTCAAATTATTTACTTTATTTAAAACCCATTTAAAAATCAATTTTTGAAATATAATTTATTTTAAACAAAGCAATTCAAACATTTAATTTAAACACACTTAAAATCTTTGAATATCTTTTCGAATATGTTTGATTTAAATTAAATAAAACAATTACTTAACTTTGAAAATCTCAAATTTCATATCTTTAAACTTATTCATTTAAATATATTTTAAATCTAATTAAAACATTCCTTTATAATTACTTTGAAGATAACTTTAACTTGAAAACATTTTTAAAATCAAACTATCCGTTTAAAACCCAGATCAACCCGAGTCATTTCCCTAACAAACCCGAGCTATCTTCGTGTCAGTCGCGACTTCAACAGCTTCGAGTCTTCCACGCGATAATCACGAGACCTTCCCCGATCCATCTTCATCTTCCCCAAACTCTCGAACCAGTGCACAAACGTGTACGTGGTGCACGTACACCACCAACTCCTTCCTCCGGTGATCATCACGGCAACTCACGACAATCACTAATACTCACGCGACTACAACTAGAAACCCAGATCGAAAAATACTTCATCGAATCGAAATTCGACAATCTCGATCAAAACTGGAACCAGATGCCGATCAGAAACCACCCAATGCCGATGAACTCCGCCTCGAGAAGCCCCTCCGACCACTCCATCGAACCGCCTCGTCCTCCTGCAATGATCCCCTCCAACGCGATCTACTCCGATAGCGCCTCGACTCCGTGAAGTCAAGATGAACAACGTCGACAAAAATCAGGATGTAAAACCCTACTTCGTCAAATTCCAGCCAACCCACTCATCAATAAATTCCCAAGTTATTTTTCCCATGATCCTTGTCTTTCCCATGACCTTCGTGCTCAACCGCGTTGCCCAGATCGCCGCCGTTCGCCATGAATTGGCCAAAATGCCCAAAACAGAAAACTCGGGAAATCTCACTAATTACCCAACTAAAAATCATGATACAAGTATTAAAAATCATGATTTCCTGATGCTATTCCAATCATGCAATCAAAACTAAAGATTTAATTTCTCAAATTTTTCACCCAATTTGATTTTTTACTGTAATTTTGAAATTTCTACACAAATATTTCATTTTAAAAACTTACATCATTTTTAGATGAAAAGTTATATGATTACAAACAACTTCTATTTACAAATCAAAGGCCAATTCGAATTCCAAATCTAGTTATTGAATTTACTATGGCAATTGAAACTGTTATAATATACAGAGCATATATTTTATGATTACAGGCATCTCAATATCATCGTTCACTCAAACACCAACATACATCAATTAAATCCAAGAATTCAGACACATCATCATGATTTCATCACAAGAATAACATACAAATCCAGGATTAAAACTGTTTTTAAAATTTCATTTACTCACCTTATTAAATTGCTGAGAACAGAGCAGAGCATTGTTTTGTTTTATTTCCTGGAATTGCACTTGATCTGGAAAAAGCTTTTGATGTTGAAATCTTACTGCATGCTTTATTTACTGCTGAATTGTAACTTGAATTGCTCAGGTTGATCTTTGAAATAGTTGTTTGGTTTAGTTGCTTGGGTTTCTCACAGCTTGTTTTTTTTTTTCAGTTTGGTTTCCAGATTTTAGTTTAGGAAGAAGAAAATGTTTTTGACAGAAAAAGATTTGTACTGAGAAAATAAAGAAACTGGTTTCTCACTATACATTTATCTATAATTTAAATTTTTAAATGAAAGAAAATATTGCCACTTGTAATTTTTATAAGTTAGACAAATGTCCATGCATGTTTAGTTTTCTTACAAATGTTATTACCATGTGTTAAGATATTAACACATGTCCTTTAATACATTAAATAAATTTTTAATTAATTTAAATGTTAATATAAAGCTTTTCATACTTACTTTATTAATTACTAACATTTATCTTAGTATATGTATATATAAACTATTTTTAGATAAAATATTATAAAACCAAATACCCTTTGAAAAAGTATTTATATTTTATTAATTATGTAAATATGAATTTATATAAAGTCATGTTTTATTTATTTGTAAATTATTTTTAGTTTAAGAATCTACATTTTATTATTTATGAAATGAATTTTATTAACTTATGTTATATTTATTTATTTTTACAAACCTTCTAAATTTAAGAGATATTTAAAAAGAAAGTTTATTTTAAACCTTAATATATAAATTTATAAATCATTTTTAGTTTAATACTTATTAAAAGAAAACAAGATAAAATAATTCTTTTATTAAATCTTATTTAAACTATCATACTTTAGAAATAATAATTATCTTATATTTTGAAAATATAAAATTATTCTTAAATTAGCATTTGAAAAATATTAAATTTAAATCAAAGACTTCCTATTTACAATATGTATACTAATATATACATTATAAATAGAATATATTTTTATTAGCTTTGAAAGATAAATTTTATCCATTTTAAATTGTTAGAAATGATATAAATAAATATTACTAAATTAAATATTGCCAGATTAAATATTTATTATCTTTTAAAAGATTAAATTATCAATTTAAATTATAATTATAAAGAAAATTATCAATTCCATTAAATTATCAATACAGATTATTAAATTTATATTACCCAAAAACCCGGGATATCACACCTCTGGTTGTTCCATATAAACTGTTTCATTTAATTCTCCATTAAGAAAGGCATTATTTACATCCAGTTGTCTAATCTTCCATCCTCTGTGAATAGCTAGAGTTAGCATAATTCTGATTGTGGTTGGTTTGACAACTGGGGAGAATGTTTCATTGAAGTCAAAGCCATATTGTTGGTTATATCCCTTGGCTACAAGCCTTGCCTTATATTTTGCAATACTTCCATCTGGTCTTCTCTTTACTTTGTAGGTCCACTTACATCCAACGATGTTTTCATCCTTGGGTGGTGATACAAGGCTCCATGTTTTATTTCTGATGAGAGCTTCATATTCACTATCCATGGCTTGTTTCCAGTTATTGTTTGTAATAGCTTCACTGTAGTTTCTTGGTTCAGTAGAGTCAAGTTGGACATTATATATCTTTGGCTTGAATATACCAACTTTAGATCTTGTAATCATGTGATGCCTTGAAATTTCAGGTGGTTGTTCCTGTGCAGGTGTACTCTCATTGATATGCAATGATGTTGATGATGAGGGTTCTCCCGGACTTGGACTGATGTCACTCCCTTGACTGTTATTAGGAAAGGAGCTGGAGGGATCATGTGAGTTATGACCTGATCCAGTTTCGCTGCTGGATGTAGTGTGTTGCGACCCATGGTCTCTCTGCACACTTTCGTTGGTTCTGTTCCATTCTGGTAAGACTGGTATGGGTTGTATAGTGAAGCTTTCTTTGTTGTATACTTTTCCAGTTGCTTTTTAATGTTTATCTGCAAATGGAAAAATATTCTCATTAAATACTACATGTCTTGAGATATAGATCCTACCATCCTTACTTAGGCATCTGTATCCCTTCTGGTTGTTTCCATATCCTATAAAAGTGCATGGGGCAGACCTAAGACTCAATTTATGTTTATTGTATAAGGAAAACATAAGCACCCAAATGTTTTTAGGTCCTTATATTCTGGTTTTACCCCAAATGCCACTTCTATGGGACTCAGATGTTTAAGAATTTTGGTAGGAAGTCTATTGATTAAGTATACAGCAGTGTTGAAGGCTTCCGGCCAGAACTTCATGGGTAAAGAGGCCTGTGCAAGTAATGTTAGGCCTGTTTCCACTATATGTCTATGTTTTCTCTCAGCTATCCCATTTTGCTCAGATGTATAAGGACAAGTTGTTCTGTGAACAATGCCTTTTCTCTGAAAATATTCTTTTAGTGGTTTATACTCACTACCACCATCAGTTTGCATGATTTTGACTTCATTGCATAACTGTTTTTCTGCTTGTGTTATAAATTGTATAACAGCTTCTTGTGCCTCTGATTTAGACTTAAGAAAGTATATCCAAGTATACCTAGAGAATAAATCAACAAAGGATATATAGTACCTGTAATTGTAGTCTGAACATATAGGAGTTGGTCCCCATAGATCTGTTGCTACTACTTGTAGTGGTTTACTAATAACAGTAGTAGAATCTGTAAATGGTAACTTGTGGCTTTTGCCTAATTGACAGTAAGTACACACATATGGTAGAGAAACATCAACAGAAATATTATTGCTCATAAGAATTTGCTTTACAGTACTTATATTGGGATGCCCTAATCTATAATGCCACTGAGTAAATGTTTTCTGATTTATATCATGTGACTCAGTGCTGTTACACCACATATTCTTAGTATTGCTCTTTCTTGTATTTCCAAGATTGAGTTTGTATAATCCTTTGTCCAGTTTACCCTGTAACAATATATCTTGATTTAGTAAATCCCTAACTAGACAGAATTTAGGGTGAAACTCAAAATACACATTGTTGTCATTAGCAAATTGAGATACACTCAATAAATTTTTCTTGATTTGTGGTACTCTCAATAAGTTATTGAGATAAAGGAATCTTTTACCTGAGATACTGCTGCTTCCAACATGTGTGATTTTTAGAGCTTCACCATTCCCCATATGAATGGAATGCATACCTGTGTATTCATTGTTGCCAATGTTAAGATTCTGTAGGTTGTTTGTGAGATGATTGGTTGCACCTGAGTCTGGATACCAGTCTTCTTCCGAGATTTCATCAGATCTTGTAAGTCTTTCAGAGTTTGAGTTCTGTGTTTTTGAATTTTCAGCCTGATTGCATTGTCTTTGATCTATTTGTGCTACATTTGCACTGGAATTATGATTTCTTTGGTTTGCTTGATTTTGTTGGTTTGGATAGGAGTCATTATTGAGTCTGAAGTAGCACTGTCTTGCCGTATGTCCGGGTCTTTCACAGATCTGACATTTTGTTCTATTGCCATTCCATCTTCCACTTCTTCCTCTACCTCTCTGTATGTTGTTGCCTCTTTGGTTGAAATTTTCTTGTCTTGAATTTTGACTTTCTTGCTTTTTCCCTTGATTTCTGTTTCTTGAGCTTGATGCATAATTAAGAGATAGTTCTGTATTATTTTCTTTTCTTTGTTCTATTCTTCCTTCATGTGACAGCAGTATTGAACTAACATATTGCATGTTTGGTAGATCATGTTGGGATGAAATAATTGCTACAACTGACTCATATTCATTGTCCAAACCATTTAGGATGGTTAATATCTGTTCAGTATCTGATACTTTATGCCCTGCAGTATCAAGAATATCGTAATATGATTTTACCTTGGTTAGATATTCCCTCATTGACATATTTTCTTTCCTGAGATTTTGAAGTTGCCTCTTGTAGTACATAATTCGAGCAGCTGACTGTGTATTGAAGTTTTGTTGAATTGCAGACCATATCTCGAATGATGTCTTGCATCCTACAATTTGTGATAGAAGTCCTGAACTGATGGATGACAGTAGCCATGCTGCTAGTAGGCTGTCTTGTCTCTGATAGTTGATGAACTCCTTGTTGGCCACTCTTTCTCTTGTGGTGTCTGTCATCATTCTTGCAGGAACGGTTGCTGTTCCATATAGGAAGTCTTCTAACCCATAACCTCTTATACTGGTTTCGACTTGATATTTCCATAATATGAAGTTATTTTCATCAAGAATTGTTGTTACTAACTTGTCTTTTGGTTTTATAATCTTGCAGGACATCATTTCACTAGATGATGAATCTTGATTTCTTGATCTTGAACCTTCCTGACTTTTGGCTCCACTTGTTGCCGATGAAGTGGCGTCGTCAGCCATGTTGAGTTATAAGAATTCTGATTGTATTCAGTGGTGCAGCCAACTTTCTTGATGCAAGAACTTTGGCGAGGCACAGTGAGGAATCTTGATTCAGCAGTGGGTTATCTTTATCTCTCAAATGATGAGATAGCAGGGAATTCTGAGAGCAACCAGGATGGTGGATGATGATGCTTTATCTGACACCTCCTTGGATGGCTCTATGATGATGCTGCGATTCTCTGATGAGAGCAGATCTTGTTACTGTCATTTGATAGATTTTTCTTTGGCTCTGATACCAAGTTAGAAATTGAGAATAAAAGTAATTGTAGTAAAAGGGAAGATAGCAGAATGATTAATAGATTGTATTACTCTCTTATTGTTTCTCAATACAAAATGATACAGTGCCTCTGACTGTATTTATACAGATTAAATACTTTGTTGGGCCGGATAGATAAACAAAGCCCGATACCCACAGTTGCTTGTAACATAAAGTAGAGGCTAGGGTTGCCGCCTCTCATATTCTAACTCCAGCTAGTAATAAAAAAGTGCACATTGAAACCATCGGGCCCACCAGATGATTTCCTGTTCATGGAGAAGAGAGTAAGCTTACTCTCTTCATTAGTGAACTTTTGAACAAGCAAGGAGGCCTAAGCAGTTGAAAGTCTTGAAAGAGGAATTTCATCAAGAATAGAGAGCTCAGGGATGAAATCTGAAGAATTACCAAGCAAATCATTGTAATAATTGAGAAAAGCCATATCAACCTCATCAGGAGTAGAGTAAAGGTACCATCCAATCCCTGGATCATATTTATGTTCTCTTTAGCCTGCTTGATTTTGATTGCAGAATGAAAATACTCAGTATTTCTATCACCAAATTGAAGTCATTGTTGGTGCAACTTCTGTTCTTTCATTTTGCTTTCAGTCTCAAGAGCGTCATTCAATAAAGTGAAAAGTCTTCCTTCATCATCAACAGCTTGTATATTATTTGGGTTGTTCATCATATGATTCTGAGCTAGAATGAGCTTTTCCTTCAGCAAAGTAGACTGTTTAGTGCCATCACCATATAGTTTGTATGCCCATGCTCTCAAGTCCTTCTTTACCTGTTTTAATTTCCTGCATAACTTAAACATAGGGTTACAATGATTAAAAGATGACCAAGAAATTTTTACTATGTTTTTATAATCAGAGGAGATAGTCCGAGCATTAAAAATTTTGAAGCTTCTTTTCTCCTTAGCTTTGGGGAGCCCACAGGAAAAAAATTAATGGGGAATGATCTGAAAGAATGGGTTGAGGAAGGAAAATAGATTGATTAGGCCAAATGGACGGAGATTTAAAATTAGAGAATGCATGATCAATAGTAGTGAAGGTTCTCACACCAGACCTACTACGATTATTCTAAGAAATTTTGCTCATGCACTTCTAATTTTCAAAAGGTTAGAATTAGTGATAGCAGAATTAAGAGGTTAAATATGTTTAGGAAGGAGAGGAGGACCTCCATGCTTGTCTTCAAGGTGAAAACAGCAATTAAAATCCCCCATGATGATCCATGGATGAGTTTCTTGCCTCAAATGAGGGATAAAATTAAGAAATTCTGTCTAGATGAATTGGAGTTGTCAGAGTAGACAAAAGTGATGTAAAAAGAGAGATTAGAATAAGTGTAAATGGCATGACAGTGTATATATTGATGAGAAGAGAGAATAGAAGTTAAAGTGAATATTTTGGGATCAAAAAGGATGAGAATCCTACCATACTCAGCATCAGAAAGATTATGTAACATGTGCTAAGAAGGATTAATGTAGTTGGCTGCTCTTTTGGTTAGAGAAGGGTTTAATTTAGTTTCCAACAATGCTATCATTTTCAAATCATGAATTTTGATGATGTTCTTTACTTGATCAAGCTTAATAGGTGAGTAAGCTCCTCTTAAATTCCAGGCTCCTAAATTTTGTATCATCATAATTTAAGGGACTGGTGACTATTATTTTTCTTGCTCCTGGTTGTAGGAGAGTGATTGATAGGGGAGCAGTTTTGGATTTGTTCTTTTTGTTGGAGGGAAGCTTTTTTGGAGTGGCATAATCACTGTTGCTATCAGCCAAGAAAGGAACCCTGTTCAGGTCAACCCAGCCTGAAATGTTGGAGGTGTTTACATAAGGAAACAGTGGAGTGGTAGGAAAAGAAGGTTGAGGAATGGTAGAAATGGGATTAGAAACATTATTGGAAGAAGTGGCATGCAAAGATATCACAAGCTGGGTTATTTCCTTTTCAAGCACCATGCAAATGTCATTTTCAGAAATGAGGGTGTTTTCATGATTTCCTAATCCATTTTCCATGTGATCAGGATGAAACAGATGAGCTGCAGTGGACCCACTATTATCTGAAGTGTTAGATTGGTTGTGCATGTGGACAAGAGAAATTCTGTACATGTTGGAAGTAGACAAAGAGTTATTACACGAAGATGGAACTTCTTCGGGGACACCTCGGGGACTTTCATTTATTTCTTCGGGACAGAACTCACCCTCCTCGGTAGAATTTTGGTCTATTTGCATGGACATGCAATTATGCACATTTGCATTAAAATCAAGACAATCAATTAGATTCAGGGAGCTACCTCCAAGTCTCACACCCCTAACTTCTTCAGGCTTATTAAGACAGCCACCAACCATTTGAGCAAGATCATTAGCATCTAGATTATTGTCAACATCATTTCCCAATACCTAAAACATATTCATGTTACAGAATATCCCACCATCATCATCACAAACCCCAACATCACTTATTTCAACAAATTCAGTCATTTCTACAGAAGTCTTATTTAGAGCATAAATTTGTGAAACTTCAGTAACATCAACCTCAACATTAACCTCCTTATGATTTGTCACTACCGGTACTGCCTTAACCTCATTTCACCTAGACACTTGTATATTACCCCCAGTATTATTTATTTTATTATAAGATACTTTCTTCCAGACCTGCTTTTGTTTGTCTGCCTTAATATTGACAACATTTAATACTTCACCACCCTTATTAATTCCCAGAGACACCAGACTGCTCCACTTTGCCTTTATTCAGAGATTTAGTACAATTATGGTCAGAGTGACAAAACTCAGTACAGGTAACACAAATTTCAGGCCTCCATAAGTAACTTACATGCACAATTTGATTAGATCCATCAAGGAGTTTCACTGGAAAATCATCAACCAGAAGCTGCTTTGGGTTCACATCCATAAGACACTTAGCAAAAGTTATTCTTTCAAGCCTTTCAGTTGATTGGTCCATACAAATGAACTTGCCTATTCTGGAAGCCAACCAGTTGATTCCATAATGAGACCAAGCATATAGGGGGATATTACTTAATTTGATCCACACTGGAACTGAATGAATGGTACTACAGCTGTTGCCAATAGTAGCATCCCATGGCTTAATGATAAAGAGCTTATTTCTCATCATAATAGGGTCTGCCTCAATAATTCTAAGGCGGTCATCCTCAGAAGTAAATTTAAATAGAAATAAGAAACTATCATATTTAACTGAGACCTCCCCTTTTAGTTTCCAGACATTTTTTAAATGGAAAACCACTGAGGAGTAGGGAAGTGGCTTGTCAAGAAAAAAACCTACCAGAAAGTCCTTCCAAACTACCTTTCCAGCATCAATGATATCAGAGGAAGGTAGGAGAACACCATCAGAGAAGTTAAGAGTGATGTCTTGAGGAATGTATGAATAGCATTACGAGGCTTAGTCTTAAAGAGGGAAGACCAAGGAATAGAGGAGAAAGAGGAGGAGGGAAGATACTGAAAGGCATGTGAAGAAGAAAAACAAGGCAGGGAGATGGAGGAAGATGAAGGGTGAGAATGAGCAGCAGAAGAAGAAGGAAAACATGGCATGGAGGAAGGAGGAGGGTCAGGGGCGGGGGGGACAAGCGGCGGGGGGACTGACACAGGGCAATGGGAAGAGATAAGGTAGCAGAAGCATGGGGAGAAGTATGGGGAAGGACAGAAAGAAAAAGGGGAGGTAAGGTCCCCATTACAAAGAAAAAAGAAGCGTGTAATTTTATATTATTTTAATATTTTATCTTATATTTTCAATTTTCAAAACAATTTGAAAATTTATATTATAATATTTATAATATTTTTCTTACTTTAAATTTAACTTCTAAATTTAAAACTTTTATATTTTAATTTTTTTTTTGAAATTAGGCCTTTTCTATTAGAGATAACCTTTTGGGTTTACCTCATCATTTCGGACCAGGTTAGTAGCCAAGTAAGGGAGAGAACTCGTTTATCCAGATCCAACTTTAGACGCTACTATATGGCTATGCTTTAATTCGTTGACCCTAATATGACTAATTTAGACCGCATAGGCTATTGAGTTCCGATACCATTATTGAAAATGGGCCAGCCCGCAGCAGAAGTGATTGGTGAATTTCAATTTTTTCACCCTATTGGATCTTTATTGGGCCTATGAAGTCGAATTTATTTAGGATATTTCTAATTATTATTTAATTAAAATCTTTTATTTTTTTAAATCTTTTCTTTATTTAAATTTATAAATTATATAGTTTTGTTTAATTTATATATTAATATATGTGTATGTGCGTGTGTCATATACACATATAGATGTGTGTGTGCGCGCGTGCGCGTGCGCGCGCACGCGCGCCTATGTGGCATATAATCCGTGCAAGGTATAACATGCCCGTGTATAGATGTTAGAATTTACGTCGCAACAAACATGTTAGCTCATCCAATATACAAGTATATGTTATCGAAATATATGTATGTATATAAACTATTACTTATATATTTAAATGTATATGTATATGTATATGTATATGAGTGTGTATATATGTATATGTTAAGTATGTTTAAATAATTTTATGTAAGTATATAATATATTGTGTGTATGTAGGTATATATAAAATCTTATAAATAAAATATTAATAATACCTACATATGAGCATATTATTATAATATATTTATTTAAACACAAATAAGTTATTTGAATATTAAAATAAATATTTTTTAAAGCATAAATAATACATGTACTAATATATATATATATATATATAATAAAGTAATATTTTTTTCATTTTCATACATACATATAAATATATATGTAATATATCAAAAAAAATTAATTAATAAATTTATAAAATATTTTTATGAATTTTCAGATCATGTGCATAGCTCAGAAATAATTTAATATTAATTTTAATTTTTTTAAATATATTTTATTTGAATATTCATTCAAAATTATGTAAAATATTAATAAAATTATTTCAAAACTTTATTTAAAACTTAAAATTTAAAATTTCCAGTAAATCATAAATGATATTTTAAAGTTTAAAAAAAATTCACAATTTTCGGTTCAAATTATTTTTTTAAATAATAATTTTTAAAAATAACAAAATTATTTTTTAATTTTTAGATTTTTGGCCGAGAGCTTATCCAATGTTATCATAATTTTATAAAATTAATAAATTAATTTTCATAAAATATTTGAATTATTATGATTTATTTATTTAGTATATTGAATTACATAATATTAAATAATAATAATAAATTACAAAAATATTTTCTTACTGTCGAAAATTAGTATTACTATAAAAATTTATATATAAAATTATATGACCAATTTTAACCAAAGTGTAATGTTGAAATTAAATATAAACTACATATATGTAATTAAATAATATACACACACATTAATTTAATATAATATTATATTATTAATATGCGGCTGCATTGATCTGATATGTATAAAAAATTGATTTTTTTAAACATAAGTATATACATGCATATAACTAAACTATTTGTGACAACATTATTACATATCAGAATCATCACCTAACTAACAATACACACATACACAATAGTATATTATATTGATAATTATAAACCATACTTTGATAAAACCATACCAAAGTTCCAAAGCCTTGAAGTACACCTTGAAAAGATAAACTCTCCCTTGAAACCTTTTCCGATTCAGCAGATTGCTAGTCCTTGAACTGTTGTCCTTCAGCTATCGAATAGTGATCAGATCTGACTTGATTTGAGTTTGTATTGATGGAGATATATGGTATAATTTCGGCCAGCAAAGGATGGAAGAAGGGCAACAGAAAGCTCCAATCCAATTAGGATTAGGGATGCTTAAATAGAGGATATAAAGGAGAGAAGTGTGGATCTGATCTCATACTGATTTTCCTTTATCTAAGCCATCCAAAACTAAGCCAATCGAACCCTAAATGAGCCGCCTCTTAGCCTATGTTGTTGCACAAATTACCAACCCTCATGATGGGGCTTAAACCCATTTAAGGCCCGAATGAATATTTTGCTAATTTAAACGTTTATCGATATCGTATATCATTAATGTATTTATAACTTTTATAAATATATTTAATATTTATTAAAATCAAAATCAGATTTATAAATATTATTTAATTATAAATTAATTCTTGTAAATTAATTAAATCATTCGGTCAAAAGAGAAATTATCATTTCAGTTGTGTAACTCGTCGGGTGTAAATTTAGTCAGTGATTAATATCGAACTATTCGAATATTAACGTTCACACGTCACTTAGCGGGTTGTGTGACATTTTGGCCAAATTTATCACTTACTTGGTTTCCGTAAAATCCAATTTCACTTTGTTATGCATTACCCGGTTGTGGCTTTCATTTACACTAATTCTTTTCGCCAATACTACATCACTTTCACTTATGGAATTTGGTAGTGGTTCCAATATCGTTCATATTCAACTCTATAGTCCAAACACAAAGTCCTTGGTTCAATAATAACAATTATTATTAACCTAAATGCTCTGACCAAAGACTTAGACTTTGAGTTGACTTGAGTTAACCGTGATACTAACCTCATATAACTGAGGAGAAGAATGATCTCTTAAATAGTGTTTCACTTCCAATACTTCCACTCGACTCAACTATGTTCACTCAATAGATGCCATGCCATGATTTGACTATAATCAAAGTGGAGCTTTCGTATTGAAGATCGACGATATTATCAAGTCGAGAGAACTGTATAAACCAGTCACATCAATATTACCTTAGTTATATTAACCAATAGAAAACTATCGAGTGAGTCGTTCCATGGTTATCTAATAACTATCTCCACGTAAACCCTAGTTGCCCTTAGCAGTTATGAGTAATACACTGTCTAATATTTGGAAAGTGTTATAAACTCTAGTCTCAATGGATATATCGATATCCAGTTTCGATGCATCTTGACTAGGAACATTTAAAATGGTATATTTGTTTTCATTATGATAAATTACTCATGGTTACAACTCTTTGTAGCTACTATCATAAAACATACCACTTATAGATTTTCTATTAAATTTATTTTTAATTAAATTAATTAATTAATACAACACGGTATATCAAGTATATAATAGAAAGAAAACATCTTTCATTTCGAACAAGATTGATTACCGAGTTAGATGTATGTAACAAATTACATAATCGCCCTTAGGGCATACCCCTAACTCTATCATCTTCGTCATCCCATTTAGCTCACGGTAATCAACAAGCAACCTCAAATAGCCATCCACCTTAGTGGCGAACACTATATGTGCACCTCAGAAAATATGCTTCTACGAATGAACCATCGCCTCAATAGGTCATCCGCTCGCACTTATAGTTCCCTATGCTCTTTAGACCCCATATATCTCAAAGGAATAAATACTAGTATAGCATCTCTAACCAGATCGATATAGAACTTTCTTTCCATATGTGGTTGTAATCCGATCACCTTATCGAATATGTCTGGATACTCTCTTGCTGCATGCATAGATGACGACTTGTCTTGTGGGACCTCCAGCAAATATAGAAAGCTATACATCACCTCATCCTATGGTGGGAAGCCTAAGTCTACCTTTTACCCATCCCTAGTCCCAATCATCCATAACGGCCCTTTATAGTCGACAACTGCTCCATGCGCCTTCAGCTAGTCCATTCCTAGTATAATACTGAACCCAACAAAACCCGGAACAAAGCAATCATAAATAAAAGAACATCCATGACTTGATAACAGCGGGTCTCAACAAACCATGCACAGGCTGGTTAAGGTCCCAACAAGGTTTTTCATAATTCAAGGTCGAACAACCATCTCGGGTCTTAATTCCAATCTATCCATCGAATTACTAGATATGAAGAAATATAAAACATGTTATCGAATAAAACACATATAGGATCGTCGTATATAGAAAGCTATCGTAGATAGTATCATTGAAAGATAGACTGTACTTCTACATTGGATATACCTTCTAGTCTGCCCTGCTTAGCTATTAAGGATGGCCCTTCTACATTGGGTACTAGCTCTCGCATCGTGAAGCCTTTTCGACCACCTTCTCACCAATCAATCGGTTCCCAAGGTGATCGTTCAACCCAAAGATAAATATTCATCCTTTATAGTGCAGTATCAATAAAAGATAGACTATACTTCGACAACACATTGAGTTAACCACATACTCCAATATAGACTTATCGCCTTGCTTCAAGTCGGGCAAACTTCTTAGGCAACATCGACTTCTAAGAAGTCAGGATAAATTCTTGTAAAAATCCGCATATTTAACGATAAGATATGTAAATAATTAATTTAATATTGAACCATTATTGAATTAAAGGTCCAAAATATGACTTTTTGCATATGGTCGAATTAGGACTCGAGCCTACTTCCGTTGAGTCCGGATCGACGCTGCGAATTAAAATGGATATAAATATTGCTATATTTGGAGTCACGGTATTTTTAAAATTTACGTATTTTATAAAAATGCGTCGTAGTCTAGTCTACTGGGATCTCGATCAAGGTTCGTGTTTTTGCAATAAGAACTTCACTATGAGATGTATAGTTGAAGAATTTTTTAAATCGGGCGATCTAATACCCAAAATGACCTCGAGATGCATGAAATTATCATCCCAAAGTGCTATCTTGGATAGTAACGAAATTTATACCATTGGGACCAGAAAAATGAGGTGATGTGCACCAATGAATTTCATAGTGATCTGATGTCATGTGTGATCGTACAACTCGAAACGTAAGGCGATTTATTTATGAAAATAAATAAATTATATATATTTATATATACGCTCACAAACTTTCCCTCCTCTCTCTGACTTTTCCCTTTTTCTTCCTCTCATGAATAATAGCAGCTCCACTGCATCTCCTCAAAATAAAAAAAGAAACCTAACATCGAGACAACTTCCTCCCTCAAACCCATGTGCTTTCCCATCATTCACGGCCAAAAACAGGTCTTGGAAGAGGTGGCAATGACATAGGGTTGTTGAGGAGGAGTAGCAGCTTTAGGTCAGTTTTTATGGTAGGGCACCGGAAGGGAAATGGAGGTCGGTGTTAAGTGCATCTCGACTAGGGGAAGAGCTCGCCGGTGGTGGCAGAGGCCATTGATGGCCATGGCATCATGTACGCATAGTCAAAGCATAGTCAAGGGTTTTGAGGGGGCAAATGTTGCGAATTATTTGAGGGTGTTGGAGTTATTTGGGTGATGTGATTGGACTCGTGGCGGCATGAGAGGCACACTGGTAATAGCTGGAGATGCTCCGATCGTCATTAGCATCGTGCTACATAGTGAGGCCAAAAAGGAGTAAGATTTCGTGATTTCATCTATGAGGCTGAGCTTCTCGAATTTGGGTTGGTAATGAAGTACACACGAAGTATGGCACAATGCAACTGACGGTGCAACGATTCATTGAGTAATTGGTGAGAAATCAAGGAGAGAAGAAGGATGGGATATGGGTTGTGCACTTCTATGCACAGTTGTGCACAATAAAGGGAGATTGGGGAAGATGGGGGATTTGAGGATAATAAAGGTATTTAGTATATTAGTTAAAATTAATTAATATATTGATTACCCCATTCGTATTTAATTCATACCTCTTGCACACGAGGTCCAATCAAGACGCAGTCTTCACCGTTGCATTCGTAGTGAGATTCTCAATGACATGGTATAGGCTTGGACTAGATTCGGACACTTGAGAATCTACGGTTCAGGTGAGCAAAATTATAACTCTGAATTAATATTTTAGTATAAATCCCTATAATTTTATATATTAAAAATATTACCCAATAGAGGTAGAAAATATATATATAATTGTTTCTCCATTCGACTTGATTTGTTTGAGTAAATATCTGAGATAATTGATTAAAATTCCATATATTTATATTGTGTTTTATTCGTATTGAGTAGAGCTAGATATCGATGATATTAATTTATAGCATGATTACAAATTAATTAGACTCTAAATCATCGTTATATTAGTGATAGACATATTATTATATATTTTATTACTAATCGAAGATAAGAGTACAACTTTTAAAATGGTTTAAAGGGCTTAAAGATGATTTATAAGCTAGTTTTATATTTTATAAAATAACGAAATGATTTTTGTAAAATAATAGAAAAGATATTTGACTTTTATTTAAAAGAGTTAGTAAATAATAGTAGGATTTGATTGTTAAACGATTACATTGTTTATTTAAATGTGAGTATACATGTTTGGAAATATCCATACGGATATATCATCATGCTACGACCAATCTTTTGTAGCCATAGAGATCACCGGGTGTGCTAAGTTGCGTGTGAGTGTACCGGATCGAATAATCACTCCGATAAAGATCGAACCGTGATTTGTGAAGTTTTCACATGTTTGTGTACATCGGTGTTCCTATGCGTGCATATGCAAATGCATCGACACATGTATGAGCATCACATGAAGCGAGGGGTTAATTGAGTTCATTTTGGCATGTTAGAGAAGGTCGAGTCATTATATTCGCCCGTAGAACTCTATACGTGCAAAGAGTGGATTTTAGTATCGAAATCGATTTTTGAATATTTAAGAAACTACTTCCAAAACGTCAATCAATCAACTCAAAATTAGGTCCAATGGGACGGAGGCGTGCTAGAGTGATAGGCGACTCATCGAGTGAAGTGTCAAGAGGAACAAAGCTTGAATAGGTGAATGGTGGCCGACCTTATTCCCTGGTCTATGCTCAATGCCCAAAAGTACACAGGCTCAGTTGACTGAGGTGGACATTCAGTTAACTGGCCTTGTGTATTAAATACTCCTGAAGGAGAAAGCTAAATAAAACGCTAGGGAGTTGGTGTCAATCGACAGCCCTCGGCCGATTGAGGTGAACATTCAATCAACTGCCCTTAATTGAGTGAGATGAACCATTAGTCGACTGAGGCCAATCGACTTGGAAGGTTCCCAATCGACTAAAGGTGCAATTTAATGGGGGGTTTTCCCAGTTTTGGGTGCGAGCTTCCATGAGGCTTCGGCTTGACTTCGAGAAGGCCTTGGGCTACTTAGGGAAGTGGAAGGCATGACTAAGTTTAGGATCCGGACACAAATGAAATATGATTTGTATGTAATCAATGATGATTGGTGACGTTCGGGCATGGGATCGATACAATGATTGGCCACACGATCATGTCCAATGAGCGTGTACGATCAAGTAGAGTGATCACATCCTTTGGCTTCGACTTTGGGTAAATATGGTTTGATGAACAGTATCAGTCTTATGGTTAAGACTGTATACCGTATTGGCCTTGTACTAGTGGTCATACATGTATTGGTCCATCAATGGTGACCATAAGCATGTAAATTCAGAAATCCTTGATGCCCTATAGGGGATGATGGTAATCTCTACTAGAGGACCAAATGTCACCAAAGCAATAATGAGTACGGTGTGGTCCACAAAGGTCCCAAGTACATAGAGTATATCATATATCACCAAAGCTCATTATAGAGGTACGTTGAGATCTACACAAGTCCCATATTTTAGAATGTGGCTCGGGGTCTATGGTACATTCAGGGTCTGGCTCTATTTATTATGGGAATATGTTTCAAGTTTATAGACCAGATCATATATCACCGATGCTCATTATAGGTATGGTAAGATCTAGTTATCTTGAAATCTCAAAAGGGAATCATTGGATTATGGTAATTTGAATGATAAGTCGTTGTCTAATGTGGACGTAGTATTCAAGTAAATAGAGTTGGTCATATATCACCAAAGCTCGTTATAGGGGTACGATGAGACCTACATGAGTTCAATCACACTGGATGTAACTTAGGGCTATGGTATACCGATGTACTAACTCTATTTACCTTGGGCATGAGTTTACTGTGTCTTAATCGATCAATAATGATGGGTATCAATGTGTATGCTTTCGTTGCTTCTCTTTTCCTGGTTACGTTAGTTGGTTGAATTAGCTTTTGTGTATTTTAGAATAGATTTTCATTTCATTATCATTTCCCTATTTTAATATACTGTTATTGTAACGACCCCGAATTTTATATATATTTAAATTGATAATTAATTGTATTTTTGAATAAATATAGTAAAATAAATTGATTTAAGTGATGCGAGTTTCCCCGAAATCAAATAAAATGCGTTAAATCATTTAAATTTAAAATGTTGTATATATACGTAGACATATATGTTTTGATTTGAATTTAAATATTAAATAAATAATAATAATAATAGATAAGTAAATTAAATGTTGGATAGTTAAACTTCAAAAGGAAATTGAAATATATATATATATAACATAACTTATATAGTTTGTAAAATAGAAAGTAAACGTATTAGATAAAATTCTAACAACACATTAACAATAGAATTTCAGTTATATTCCTAAATAATAAGACTAAAGAAGAAAAATAAAGTAAATACATTGGATAAAATTTTAACAACACAATTAAAATAGAAATCTATTTATATTATTAAGCCATAAGAAAATAAACAACACTTAAATACAAAACAAAGTAAAATAACAAACAAAAACATTTCAGCCGAGACAAACAAAGTAGTAATGCAAGACACAATGTAAAAATAAAATATGAAACATAAAGTACACAATATAATACTTATCAGCCATGCCCTTAGTACAACAAAAGATATCACCTTGTACAAAAATATATACATCTATGAATAAAAGAATAGAATAAGGCAAGTATGGAGAGCAAGGGGACAAGTATGATACATGAAGGACATGCATTTAATACCCATCTTCTCTTTGCACATTAAAATATTCATCTCAGCCGAAAGCAAAGAGAAGAAAAAAATGAATTTGTACAAACTAAAATGTATCAGCCTCCATTCCTCTGATATAATTGTACAAAAGAAAATATAATATACAACAAGTACTCAAGCATTAGCCTCCAAAGTCTCTGCTCTCAAGTGTACAAACAAACATAAATATTGTATACCCTGTACAACTCCTCTTTTATATACATCAACCTCTTCTTCTCATCAAATTCGTTCATTTAAAACTAAGAAAAATATGAAGTAAATATTATCTTAAAACCTAAAACAACAATCAAATCTGGAAGCATGCGATTTCAAAGCAAAGAATGCAAAAAACTTTCACCTGGAACAGAGCTGCAGTTTTGTTAATGCAGTAGATTTCTGGAAAACAATCTAAAGTGATATCATCTAAAACAAATACCACTGTTCTCTGCTTCATCCATATTCAGGTGAGCAAATCATCATCTTCAAGGCTTAGTCCGTTATACATATAGAGTTGTTTGTCAACAGATTTCTCTGTTCAATATTTGTGAGTAAACTTGACCTCTTCTATCTTTTAAATGCTTTGATTTATTTGAAATATGTGTCTGTGTGATTATGTAAATATTTCTACATATATATGTATATGTAAACATAAGAATAGTGGAATGCATGTCTGTGTTTATGCATAGATATATCCCCGTTAACAACAGGATAACAAACTTCCAGAAAAGAAGAAAAAAAATTCATATCTTAAAATCCAAGAAGTTTTAGGTAATGTTCTTCAAATAAAAATTGATTTTATTCACCTAATTCAAATAAGAAAAATAGTTCGGAAGATTTATAGTAAGTAACTGATTCTGAAAATAAGAAATCACAGTGAAAGTAGAATTAAGTCAGAAACTCGATTTTTAGAATTTATGTTTTTGATTCTATAGCATGATTCATCTTTGAAAATAGTGAATTTAGATGATAGTTTCAAGATTTTTAGGTTGATAGATTGAGTGATATCGGGAGTTGAACGGAAAATGGATTTGTGTCAATTCCTCATGATCGACGGAGTGTTCCTGGTTGAGATTAATGATGAAGGAGGGAGAAAGGTTGGGTCACAGGGGGAAAATACTCGTTTGAATTATAGGCGGCTATGGTGGCCGGAGGAGTTTGGAATAGGGTTTAACGCATGATTTTATGGGTGGTCGGACAACTCATCGCTACATCACTGTTAATGAATCGGTAGGATGCGCACCAGTGGCGATCGAATCTGGGGAGGTAGGCGAAGCTCTGACGAAGTTTTTGTGACCTCCGGTGGACTATGGCGGCGAGTCGAGGGTCTTCTTTGATGGTCTGCTTTGTTCCAGTTTTGACCAACACGTTCGAATTCGATAATAAGGATGCTTTCGAGATTTTAGTAGTTTGGTTTGGTCAATGGTGATATTTTCGACTTGCCGGAGGCAACGGGGCCGATCGAAGTTCGCCAGCGTTCGTGTGCACGTGCACGTTGATTTTCTGGTTCACGTTGTTAGTGAGGTTGGAGAAGAGAGAAGGGACGCGGGGAAAAGTAGGGAAGAACTCGAGTTTTTCTCAAGTAAAGTTGTTTTGGGACTCGAAGCAAATTGCTTCTGGCTCGGGTCGAAAACTGGGACAGGTTTAAACCTGTTTTCTGTTTTTAAACTTTAAAATCTAATCTCAAATTATAAACAAAGTTTAAGATTTAAATCAAAGTTTAAATGATAAATTCAAGTTTGTCTGAAAACTTAGTTTGTGAATAGATCAAGTTTTAGAAGGTTTAAATTGAAGGTTTTGAAATAAATGATCTTTAAAACAATCAAGTTTTAAGAATGTTGTAAACTTATATTCTTAGCATGTTATTTTAAATAAAACTTGATAAAGTGTTTAGGAATAAATCAAATGTTTTAAAATGTTAATTAACATTGAAGTTTTTAAGGTTGGTAATAATTTGATTTCAAAGTTATTAAAGAAGATTTTAAAATGTTAATTAAGATGAATTATTATAAATTAATTGTTTTAAAAAGGTAATTAATTAATTAAAGGTTAATTTATTAATTGAAGATAATTAATTAAATAGTGAATTAAATAATTAAAGATTAATTCTTTAAATAATTAAAGGTTGATGAACTATAATTAAAGGTTAATTAATTATTGATGGTTAATTAATAAATGATTAAAGTATAATTAATCAAAATGATCTGTAATTTATTAATGTTAATTAACCAGGATTAGTAATTCATAAGAAATTTATCTGATTTAATCAGATAATTTATTGATCTTACTTATGGATGCTTGGATTATATTGGATGATTGAATTGTTGATATCCCTGATATGTGATGCTTTGTGATATACCCTGATTTATGTTGTGATCTGTAATTTACTTATCTGTGATCTGTGAATGAACGATAAGCGTGATAGTTAATACTGCTTATCAACTATATTTATGTATTCTGATCTGTGATGGTTGTATGATGTTGCACTACTGTGTAAAACCCGTGGACTACACTTTTACACACACAAATATGGATTTCACGTGGAAATCGGTTAAGTCACAGATAATTTAAATTTGATGTTTTTGAAATTGGAAATTTGGGGTTTAATATGAAAAGCTTTTGAAAGGAGTTTTAAAGATATTTTAGATATCTTGAAATTTAAATAATTTGATTTAAATTTGAATTCAAGTTTGAAATTGAATTCAATGATTGGAAATTTTGATTAAAGATGATATAAATGTGTTTGTATGAATCTAAACCATTTAAAAGTAAAATTTTGAGAATTTGGATTTAACCCAAGAACCTTAACTCGTATAAATGAATTAGATTTCCAAAATGAAAACTGTTTGTTTTAAAAGAATAATAGCTTTCAGATAAGAAATGAAATTCCAGTTTAATTAAAGGAATTTCAAGGTTGAATTGAAAAATGGTTTTCCAAGTTATGAATGAATTCTTTTTGAAAGCTATGAATTAAATATGTTTATTTTTAACAGATTTAAAATGATGATTTGTTTAAACCATTCGAAATGAAATTGTTTTGAAAACTATGAGTTAAATCTTTGATTTAAAGATTTAACGAGTTAATCAAATTGAAATGGAAATTGATTTGGAAAATCTATGAATGAATCTTTTGTTTAAAAGATTAAAGTGTGGAAATTGTTTAAACTGTTGAAGGTTGTTAAAATGAATCTTTTTGTTTAAAGATTTGAAATGGTAATTTTTTAAACCATTTGAAAAGAAAATTTGGGTTTAAGTTGTGACTTAATTGAAATCCCAATATCCATATGTTTTTAAATATTGCGCTCATTATTCGGTTTAGCCGAGAGAGAACCTTTGTGTCACATAACCCATTCCGAATAAATGATACGTCGTATATGGATTGCATTTGAAGACCGGTGTTGAAGACCGGGTATTTGCGAAAATGATAGGATAACCTATCGATTGTCTCTACATCGAGTAGCTATGGTATAGAGATTCCCTAAGTAATGGGAGTCCGATCGGGATTGTGAATACCCGGATTTGCAAGGGCTTCTTTGGAAGTGCCTTCGGTTCTGTTCGAACCCGGAACAGACTTGTATGGTTACATGTCTGACATTACGCTTTGAGATATAAAGCAGATTTCTTTCAAATACATTTCTGTTGGTGGCGGAGAATTTATTCTCTTAGCTTAACACCCTTCTCTGAGACGTACGAGCTCAGAGGTTATGTAGTTGAAATTTATCAGCGATATATTCCCAATTTGGTAATGTGACATGCTGAGTGTTGATGTGTGATGATCATTGTTTGATCATTTGTGATATGATTATTTGTTTGATAATTTATCTTTGTGATCATTACTTTGATCATCTGTTGACCCAAAGCGTGGCATTGTGAAAAAACGTAGCTTTGTGGACGAGACTTCGTCAGGGCCTCACAACCCGGAAATGGTCGAAACAGGAATGTTGCGGCAAGGTTATGAGGGTCGTGCCCTTTAGGGTATGTCATTTCCTTCTGGAAAGGGGTGGTATCATGGTATGGAGCCCAGATACTTACTCATGTGGACACACCTTATTTATTATGTGTGATGTTGGTTACCGAGCGCTCGGATAAAGGTCCCAAAGGACCGGGAGGTGGCATATTCGTGAGTTACCTGTTATAGGGGTAACCCGGCCTTGTGTTGGCAGAGAGCAGTTTGTCTCTCGGGACGTCCAGCCAGAGGCGATCCCATTCGACAGTAGGAAAGAAAGTTCCTTAGCCTGATCATTTGTTGGAAATCCATTTGCCAATACAGAACTTGTACGGTTTTAGTTGTAGAACCTGCCATTTACTTATGGTGGCACCCCACTATTTAGATGGTAGCTATAGTAGGCATAGTTCGAAATGTCTATGCTGGCTAAGATTTATATTCTACTTTCAAAATGCTTTCTGCACTATGCACTAATAATAATAATCCAATGATTTTGCGTAGTAAGCATCTTTGACTATCATAAGAAGAAATCTCCTCCAATTCTGCGTTTGCATTGTGTGTGTGGCGGGAGGTCTTATGGTAGTTTCATTTTCCAAAAGCATTGTGGATTTCAATGTTTAAGATTCTTTTGTGTTTGTTTTAAAGATAAACTGTTTTTGTTGCTCACACCAGTCCCATGACTGATCTGGAGTTTATTGTTCCCTTCCTAAACTCTGGGTGCCCACCATTTTCCACACGGGCAGTCTAGAGTTGGGTTTCTCAGATCTTCAGGTTGAGTAGATTATTTGGAGCTAGTCAGTCCTTGGACGACTAACCTTGCTTTCCGCTAGCTATGGATTGGAGCATTCTATTGGAGATATTCTATCTGCTGCTGGTGTTATTTATTTTCTTTCCGCTGCTATTTCTTGTATCATATCTCTGATGTATATTGATATTTGTTGTATCATTCTGTTGTATCATATTGTATCAGATTTTGTATCTGTCATTGTATCGATGTTATATGTAACATTCCCCCTTCTGACCGCCTCCAGTCGGTAATTAAACCAACTAGAAACGTTCAAAAAGAGGAATTGTTATTTAGTTTATAAGGTTTAAACAGAATCAGCCACAGAAACACAGATAATAACAATCAATTAAAACAAATGAGAATTTATTTCATTACTATAAATCTTTTTATATACATCAGAGTTTATACAATTTTAATACTGATACAGCGGAATATCTTAAAATACAATTTTCTTCTGAAAACTAAAGTGATTCTTTACTCTCTCTCTAACTTCGCTGCTCGAAAATCTTCAAGCTGTAGAAATACTCGGTCTGACCCGAGTATTATATTCAAAAGAAAATAATACACAGGTCAGTCTAATTCAAACCAGTTTATGAGTGCATAGAGACAATAATAATTTAAGTAGACGACAGTCACAATAATTCTCGTCTATCCAACTCTTTTAACAAAGAAATCGGATAACGATAATATAACACTTAACAGTGTTAAACAATAAATCAGCAGATTTAAATAATCAACAGAGATAAATAAACAATTTATCAAATCGACTAAATCAATTTAAAACAATTGAAATTGTCACTTTAAAACCCATCAAGACTCGATTGGCTGCCGTACACGCACGCGTGTACGGCCTCGCCAATATGGCATAAAAATCAATGCATCAAAAGCAAAAGAAAAATCGATTCAAATCTGTCGAGTTTGGGTGGCTGCAGTGCACGCACGCGTGCACTGCCTCGCCAATACGTATAAAATGTCATCACAACTCCAATTATAAATCAGCACATCAATACTGCAGGGGTCAAAATATTAACAAAATGCAGACAGTACAAATCCACCAATATATTCACATATAGGCAGAAACAGTGATCAAATATCAAGTATGAGCAGTGCCCATCAATGAGTTCAAGTATATGCATGTCTGTCTAAAATGAAACAGTGGCAATAAAATAAATCAAGTATCAAGTATGAGCAGTGCCCATCAATGAGTTCAAGTATATGCATGTCTGTCTAAAATGAAACAGTGGCAATAAAATAAATCAAGTATCAAGTATGAGCAGTGCCCATCAATGAGTTCGAAAACTGTGAATTGATACTGAAGTCAAGTGATAAATTTCTTGTTTAAAAAGTCAAATGCCGAAGTCCAGATGTAACAGACTACAACACAGTGATGCAAAGGCCAACCAAACATTTTTGACCAAAAATACTTGCAACATAATTGGTGCAAAGAAAGCAACAGTGGAAAAACCATATGGATATTGAAACAGGCTATTGAAACTAATGGTATACAAGTGTATATATACAAGTGCAGTCCAGTTCATGCACAGGAGCTCAAGAGCAGCCCAAAATCAAAACAGAGGGGATTCCAAGGTAACAAACAAGGTCAAATACCAGAATCCCTACAGATGCCAACTTCATAAGGGTATCAGACTTGGACAGAGATAAGTACGCAAAGACCCCACGTTTATAAACATTTCAACTTTTTAAGCTCCAGACATTAGCAGGTCCAAACAAACCTAAAGCCGAGAAAAATACTAACCAAAGGCTAACAGTTCAGGTCACTGTTGCCATAATTCAAAGCACATACAGGAATTCTACAGCAAATACACATAAAAGTAAAGTGCAGTGAACACTACAGGCAAGTGGACACTATCGGCATGTTGATAACAAAGCACTGCAACTAAAAAGACTCGAGTGATGAAGCACTGAAATGATGCCATTGTACAAACAACAAATGAATAGCCGTGACACTACAGAGCTACCCCAGGCAATATGATAACCCAAATATATACATGCAAGAATGCATATATATACATGTACAATGCCCAGAGATAATGAAACTGAAGGGCCCAAATATTGGAAAGTATCTGATTCCAGTACATCAACATGAAACCAGAGAGAGTGAAGTCAGAAACCAAGAAATGCAGTATCAATCAAGGCTGAAGCCATCAAAAATATCACATAATCAAAGTAATCGAAGTCGACTAAACAGTTTCAAATCAAGGCCGAAACAATGCAACTGATACACGACAGAGATGAACAACTTGCAACTGTAGACTACAACAATGACCAAAACAAGAAGCTCAACAACAACAATGCCCAAAATAACTTGAACGAAGCTACTAAAGGAATGCAGACAGTGGCCGAGAACCCAGACCAATACTACAAATCAAATGCTAGGTCAAACAACTACATGATGAACCCAGACTCATGAACCATATCAATGCTAAATGCTCACATGCTCAAAACTCAACTACCAGTGTACTGTAATACCATCAGAGAAGACAATAGCAAAACAAATCAGAAATGCACCAACCAAGCAATGGACTCGACCAAATTCAACTGCAAGTCCAGACTAAATACAATGCCACCATGAACTGTACTTGTAATAACAATGACTCAATGCACATCAAGCAAGAACCAGACCCACTCCAATCTGGCAACAATAAGTACACTGACCAGACTATGTACATGTACACAAATGCAAAGGCCACAACAAAGTCAACAGTGACCAAGTATACAAAATGCAGACTCAAGTTTATATCAAGCAGCATATATTTGAACCAGACTCAAGTACACAATGCAGAGAAACCCAGATCCAATCCAAACCAGTTCGAATAAAGTTCGATAGCAACTATCAAGCATAAATAAGTGTGCAGTCATGACCAAGGAAATGAATTTGAACGTATAAGTCAAAACATTCTTAAGCATCGAAACAAAGATCAGTGGCCAGAGAAACAAGTTGACGAATTCAAAAACTTTATCAGACGAAATCAACCATTTTATACGAACGAAAATTATGGAGTTTGACTCCTATATAAAACCCTAACATCATCATCGGCAAGACTAAATAAACAACCAAAACACTTTACCGAGCTGGAATTAGATGTGAGTAACTAGGGTTACTCACCTTTTTCACGAATCGAAGCAGCGTCGAGCACGAGATCTTCGATCGACCAAGCTATTGGGGTCGGCATCCATGAATCGAACGAGCCCTAATTTTTCAGAGACGAGCGAGCGAAAATTTTTGAGGCCGCCATTTTTATTTCTCGTTTAATTTTGTTTAGGGTTAGGGTTATACGAATGAATGAGAAATTGAGGGGATCGGGTTTTCGTGTTTTAACCGAGATAAGGATGGGCTTAGGGTATGGGCTGGTTATAGTTTTTTTTTTCTTTTTATTTTAAATTTTGTTTTTATTATTTTTATTAATAAACTTATGCTATTGAATTTTGTAGATAAAATTTATTTCCTTTTAAACATCATCATTTATATCTATATTGTTTTAACTTGCCTATATCTTATCATATCAAAAATGTAGTGTTTTAATTTTAAATTAAATAAGATAATTTTGATTTTCTTTAAATTCATTTATAAATCCCGATTCAAATTATTATTAAATTTTCAGTAGATTAAATCCAAAAATTTAATCGCAAAATTCATTCTGAAAAGTTGAAATTCGAATCAATTCATCATTCAAATATTTAAAATTAATTAAATATTTTCAATTTAAATTGTTCAAAATTCAGGGTCGTTACATTATATATATTGATATATTCTTTTTCTTCCGCTGTATTGTTATACTTAATGGTGTTATAAGCTCCGGCGACTCGGATTTGAACGGTCGAATCTACGACATTCGAGTACGATGTAAAGTATGGATGCCGATTTTCGAACGCGAAAAATTCGAGTCGTTACAGTTATAGATCAGTCACAGTATATTAATTGTGTTGACTCATTTATGACAGGAGTAGAGTAGGTTATGATATGATTTCATGTCATCCTAAGATGAGTTTACTTGTTTATAGACAGTACGGATTACCCCTAAGCCACGTTGGTGGAGAGGACCGGCTGTACCTTTATAGCTTTCTATTTTATTTATATATAGTTTTGATATACAGTATTTTGAGATAGTTCCCCTCACACAGGCTTTATGTCCGACCTTCATTTTGTCTTTGTTTTTTATGTTATGGCAACTCTCGGGTACTTGATTGAGTAGTTTAGGAGTTATGCACTTTTAAGGATATGATTTTAGGATAGTTGAAGCATGCTATGGAGACAACGTCAATATTTTGGATATACTTGATGTTATCATAGTACATGATATATATATATATATATATTGTATTTGAGACCTATTGTATCAGATACTGTATTTGGAACTCCGCATGTATGGAGTTGACGTATTCTAATTTATTCATATTGATAACTATTTATCAGTTACTTTTGCTAGTTGCGGTCTCTTATATATTGTTTATTCGGTTCTATTCATGTATATTCAGTATATTATACGTTATCATTCCGATGTGAGATTTTATCGATATGCCTTTTTTATGATGTTTGTTTCTTTCATTTTACCTCGACTGACTGCCTTTTGCAGTATTTTTGAGTCAAAACATATTTTTTAGACGTCGATTCAAAGTACTGCGAAGGGCGGGGTTGTAACACCCCATAGTTTCATGACATTATTTAGGATATTTAATTGGTTAAATAAAATAAAATAATGTGGAGATTAATAGGTTGAGATTTGTTTTAGCTAAGGTAGTCGTGCCATAATAGGGTGTTAACTAATTTAAAATAACCTAAAATAAAGGTGTTAGGAAATGACAAGGGCAATATGGGAAATAGATGGAGCTTATACCCTAAACCTTAGGAGAAAGAAACTCACGTTCATTTCATTTTACACAAACTAAAAACACTAAGGTCGGCCGCCATTTTCACTATTAAGAAGAAGACAAAAGTTAGGATTCAAGAGAAGGAGGATAATCTACTAAATCAACACCAAATCTCACATCTATAATCTCAAAGCTAAGGTGAATGATTACTACATCCCATTATTTTTTGGTTTTCGGTTTTAAGACTAAAATTTGAAATGTTTTTGCAAGTTTATGTCATGTTTTGATGATTAAAGTTGGATATATTTATTGGTTGGTGAAATATGCATGTTCATACTTTGTTTTACATTATGTTTGATATGAAAACCCTTTTTATTGACACCCAAATGCCTTGAAAATTTAAATATAGGTCAAAAATGATATCTCAGAGATGTGTTTCAATTTTCATAATTTTCCAAATTATGGTGGATTTTATATTAATTTTCTAGTATGTTAGACAACATATTAAAATAGATTTTTCCAGATTTTTCCTAAGCATTTTGATGGATATATAAAATTATTTAAGGTAAGAGACTTAAATGTTTATATATTTATAAAAGAGAAGAGGCATTTTGCAAAATAAAATGTTTTATAAATCCTGGTAATTGCGGCAGCAAAATTCTGAAAAGTATTTTATTGACCAATGAGAATTTGACAAACAAAGGCAGGTTAGTTGAAAAGATTCATTTTTAAGTTTAAAGACAAAATTCACACTTTTTCCATGTTTCAATCCATACGGCTAAACACCTTCCACCCCATACCTTTCGTCTTAGTCAAAGGGTTAGCTTTTGATAAAGTTAAAGTTCAGTGCATAAGGTATCAAGAAATTGGTATGTAATGAATTGAATATAAACCAAAAGGTAAGTCGAAAGGTTGATAGCCGAAAGGGTTGGAATATAATTATTTTATAAGTGAAAAGCTTTCGCCTACTTTGCTTTCGAACCTGAGCTTTCAGCTTGGTCACTTCTGACCAGGTCAAGTTATTTAAAGAAAGACTTTAAAACCTTCCTATGTGTCGAAAGGTTGTAGCTGCTACCGCCATTACTCTGTTTAGAAACCTTCCGGCGTTGCCGAAGGGTTTCCACTGTTTTGTAAAGGTTTTACTTTGAATCTTTCGACCCAGTCGAAAGGTTCGCCTATTTTTAAAGTTAGTTGTTTCCCCAATGCTTTAGAAAGGAAGCTTTCGGCTTAGGTGACTTATCCTTTTTTTATAAATTGAAGTATAACCCGAAGCTTTCGAAGGAGTTGTTTTAAAAGATGCTTTAAAGCTTTCGAAGCAGAACTTTCGACTTAGCCGAAAGGTAGTTTCCAATGAAGTTGAAAGGTTTTAAAAGAAGGATTTCCACCTGTTTGAATTTGAACCCAGAAAGTTTTCAAAAGGGTTTAGAGGGTTAATGTCTTTGAAAGGTTTTGTTTACCGAATGTTTCTAAAAGGGGGTCGAAGGAAAAGCTTTCAAAGGGGTCGAAGGCTAAGCTTTCGATGGAGTCGAAAGGTTACCTCTCGAAGGGGTCGAAAGGTTTTTATTTCTGAATGATTTTGGAAGATTTTAAACGGAAGGGTTTCCAAAGGTTTTCCAAGGCAATGTTTCAAGTGTTTTAAACAAGATGTCTAAGGTTTTATTGCTTTCAAAGGGTTTGAAGTTCAATGGGTTCGAAAGGTTTGAGGTTCAATGGTTTCGAAGGGTTGAGTTTCAATGGTTTCGAGTTGAATTTTAAGGGTTTTGAGGGTACCAATGGAAACAATAAATGAATATGGCCTAAGTTAGGGATACTAATGGAAATAGGTTAATCATGGGGTTGACATGATATAAATAGAATCATGGGGCTAACATGGTGCAGATAGATTCATGGGGCTAGCATGAATCTAACGACAAATTCAATTAGAATCATGGGGCTAACATGATACAAATAGATTCATGAGGCTAGCATGAGTCAAATGGCAAATATAATCATGGGGCTAACATGATATAAATAAACTCATTGGGCTAACATGAGACATTAAAGTTCATGGGACTAACATGAAATAGTTAGATTCATGGGGCTAGCATGAGTCAAGTGGCAAAATGATAGGTTCATAGTTATCCTAGGAAAACTATGTGATGTGAGATGGATAGTCTACATCAACTTAAGTAGAATGAATGTGGAATAGGTAGTCCCTCTTTAATATAATTAAACTTTAATTGGGGATAGGGAAATCCTATTTGTTTTCAAGTATGCACATCACCATAATGTTTTATAAATATATGTTTTAACCATTGTGGATGCAGGAGCCTTGAATATGGTTTTATGAAAGGTTTTGTAAAAGATATGTTTTAAAGAATGTTAGTGAGAGGAAACCCGTTCCGCTAAGCGGCATGGTCTCACTTAACATGTTTAACCAGGATGTATAGTATTATTCATAACAGGCTTTATGTTTGACTCAAAGTTTATGTTTCCCCTTAAACTCTTGGGTGCTCAAAATTAATTTGAGTAGGCTGAGGGATTAAGGTCTTTTTCAGGTTTTAGTAGGATGATGAATAATTTACCGGAGGCATGCAGGAGGCAAATGGATAGCTATTTAGGAGTAACAGTTCTTGTTGTGTTTTGTTGGAATTTCCGCTGTGTTGTTTTGTATTAGGTCTATTATGACCATATGACTCTGATCAACCAAGGGGGTATCTTCATATACCGCTCTTGGCGTATTTTGTAATAATTATATTTGATCTGTGCCTGGGAACGATTTGGGATTATGTGTTGTGAATGTGAAATAATTGGTTTTGAAATGTAATGAAGTAAAATTTTGTTTTGAAATCTTTGTTTTATTTTCATATTCAAATGCTTCTGATATTATTGATACCATTAACATCACCGTATTTAGTCGCCGGAAGCAAATACCATGGATGACTACAGCATCTGTAGCGCTTAGTTTTGGGCCTCTAGATAGAGGATGTTACAGGGTTGTTACATTTGTTATTAGAGCCTAGGCTCAACACTCAAGACCAAATAGACTTGTTTGAGTTAATCAATCTGGTAGTAGTAGATACCTTGAGAGAGTGTATTTGTATTTTTCTACTTTATAATACTACATATTCCACTTGCCCTCTGGACTTTAAATTATTTCTATCGCTAGTTGCTAGGGTACCTTCATTCTGACTATTCTTATGGGCGGACGGAGTACAAGAGCAACTACGAACGGGTAGTATGGGATGCCTGATTTGTCCATAGACAATTCGACTATCACATGGGATGTTCCACCACTTATGAATATTATGTACCTATGGCAGATGATGCAGGTGGTGTCGCCTTGGGGGCACCAATATTTCTAGCTCCACCAGCTTTTACCTTCCAAAGTTATGTCAGGATTCCTTTAGCCCTGGCGAAAAGCCAATTCTGAGTTCCAAGGCTGTGCTATGACACTGGCAAAGGCATGTGTTTGTGATATGGCTCTCGCTAATATGATTTATGGGAAGTTATCTTGTAGAGAATTGTCTTCTGGCATCTTCAGAGGGTGTTTTGGCTTGGTGGGATATAATAGTAGAGGGAGCTAACGAGCAAGTCCTGCCTTGGTTTAATTTCAAGCATTGCGTTGAGTTTCAGTTTATTTTTAAGAACGAGAGGGGTGCACGATTTGAGTGTTTCATCCTTTAGAATCAGGCAGCTTGTCAGTGAAGGAGCATGTTGACCACTTCAGTCTTTTGTATTTGGGGGTTGAGATGGTTGGTATTTCGTCGGTGTGGGCAAAGGAGTTTTCCTTGGGTCTTAAAGCATAAGTTGGGGATTCATTGCTTCTTCGTATCCCTATTAGGAGCTACTCTAGAAAGTCTTATTGGGATAGTTCTTCTCCATGTGAGCACCCATGAGGTAGCATTAGAGATAGCAAGAGTGGGAAGCAAACTGAAGCTCCAAATGAAGCATAAAGACCATGATACAATGGAAGATCGAACTTATGCGAAGAAGTAAGATGGTCTAGTATGCCACTTCCATGGCATATGGAGACATTTCACCATGAGCTATCATCCAACTAAAGAGAAGCATAAGTGCTTCAATTGCAATTGGCCTGATCACTTGAAGAAGGATTTTCCTACAATTTCGATGGTTAAGTAAGTGATGATAACTTATGCCTTATGGGCATTACCTGGTCCTAGCAAGCCTACTAGTAAAGTGAAATGGAAAGAGCTTATATAGTGGGGTATGCTCCATATTTGGGGTACTCGCTTTTGTTGCTTACGAAACTTGAGCGGTATATTTATCTATTGCTGGTTACTTGGTAGATAGACTAAACTTAACAGCTTTCATTGTAGATAAATTCTTCGGTAAAGATAAAACTTTGTATAATAACTTTAGTGTAAAACTGAGGTAAAATGACCGAGCGTACTGTCATATGAACTTGATGCACGAGCATCCATATTGAGTAGGTTCGATCGGTATTGACTTAGATTTGGTATTCAGATAGAGTTTGGTAGTGGTCCAGTAATGGGCAAAGACCAACGGGTGATTTTCCGTAGGGTCATTCGAATTGGAACTGTTTGTCCTTATGTGAGTAAACCTTAGGTAATGGGAGTAATCCCGTGTGCTGAAAGGAATATTTTCTAAGGATTTATCCATTCACATACTAGTTCCTAATCACTAGTTTGAGTGCAGGTTTTCTAGGTGTTTTGCACCAGTTAGGCAGGGGTTTTTCACTTGATTCTTAAAGGCGAGCACTTATGCTGGATTCTTGAGGTAATCGAGAGATTTCAAAAGCATGACACCAGTCGTGCGAGGAAATTCCGTCGGTCCAACTAAGGAACTAGATCGGAGTTCGCATGAGAGGAGTCAAGTGACTAACCCTAGTTTAACAAAAAAATCGTGCGAGTGAACAAAGGAGCAGATCGAGTATCTATATTATTTTGGATGTTCTTTATTCATTGTAAAATTATTTATAGCATAGTTTGCAAAGTTTATAATAGCTCGGAAAAAGACTTCTCGACTAGTTTTTTGGCTATTCGGATAATCTTCTAAGTGGCGATATGATGCTTGCCTAGGCGAGCATCGTAGTATGCTTAGTATATTATACTTATCAATATTGGGCGGTTGAGATAAGTTTGAACCCGAGAGAACCCAGGCATTTATACATCATCATGAAATGATGATTTAATTAGTAGAATTTTCTCTTTTGGAGAATGAGCTCTATTCAAAAGGGAACGAAAGGAGACTCGATTCGTTGGATTTATTTGAGAGTTTTGACTTGATGATCATGCACATCGTGTAAGTTTCCATTTTCATTGCGGGAGGTATGATAGTCTTTCATGCATTGCACTCACGAAAGGGGTGACATCACTTAAACCTTTAGTCCATCTTAGATGTTGGATAGGGTTATTGGAGTTTATTGTTTGCCATGCACGTTTTGACTATTGTTGGTCATCGTGCATGTTTGTATAGACTCATTCTGAATTTCTCATTTACTTTGTATGCTTTTTCTTGATTGTTGATGGTTGCTGCTGCTTGTTGTTGGTTGCTGCTGCCTATGTTTGCTTACTGCTGTTGAATGTTGTTTGTTGTTGTTTAATATTGGTGTTGGTTGATTTTTATTATTGTTGATTTTTGTTGCTTTCCTGCATGTTTAATACATTGTATGCTAGTTGTTGTTGCCTATCACTGTTTGCTATTGTTTGATAGTTGCTTGTTTTTTGTGTTTAATTGCTTGTATGGTAGTTACAATTTCATAATTAAAATATGTTCATAGAGTGATAGCAATAGCTATCTGAAATAGATCACATATCATCCATGCCCACTATGGGCTCAAGATGAGGTCTATACGAGCCAATTGCATTTTGATGTGACTCGAAGCTGTTAGTATATTCAGATTTTGACTTATTTGAGCTTACTCTTCAATTGATAGTAATGTATAGTTATGATAGTATCAATTTCTACCCAAAAACTATACATGATTAAAATTTATGATTCTTACGTTAGAAATGCAAATTACATGGTTTGATATGGCATATTTATGTGAGATGATTACCCCATGTGATTTAACATACTTAAATCCATGGTTGATGTTTCAATTGTGTTTAATCCTCTTTGTTGAGTACTTGATCAGGTATATGGAAGAAACTATGCAGTATTGGGATGCATATTCGCATATATTGGCACCTAAATGGCATGTGCTTGCTAATAAAAGAGGTATGTAAAATCTGTAGTATAGACTTGGGTATATATGCTTGTATATCCTCGGAAATGAGATGCCTCAGATGTGAGATGTGTATACATGTACATATACATATACATACATATATATATATATATATATATATTGTTTTAGATATTTTTCGGGGCTAGCTACACAAAAAAGGCGCTGTCGAATTTTTTCGAGACAAGAGAGGCTTTGAGAGCTTAAGGGTTGGAAGACATTTTATTACTTTAGGAATTTCAAGGACGAAATCCCTTAAAGGAGGGGAGAATGTAACCAAACGCATATTTAACGACAAAATATTTAAATAGTTAATTTAAATATAAAATCATTACTGAACTGAAGGTCCAAAATATGACTTTTCACATATGGTTGAATCAGGACTCGAGACTACTTCCGTTGAGTCCAGATCGACGTTGCAAATTAAAATGAATATAAATATCGCTATATTTGGAGTCACGGTATTTTTACGATTCATGTTATACATATTTTATAAAAATACATGCTTAGTCGAGTCTAGTGGGATCTCGATCGACGGTCTGTGCTTTTGAGATGAGAACTTCCCTATGAGGCGTACAATTGAGGAATTTTTGGAATCAGGTGATCCGATGGCAAAAATGACCTCGAAATGCTTGAAATTATCATCCTAGAGTACTGACTTGGATAGCGACAAAATTTATACCATTGGAATCAGAATAATAAAGTGATGTGCGCCGACAAGTTTCATAGCGATTTGATGTCCTATGTGATCGTACGAGCTCGAAATGTAAGGCGATTTATTTATGAAAATAATTAAATTAGCATACACACACTCTATCTCTCAAACTTTCCCTCCTCTCTCTAACTTTTCCCTCTTTCTTCCTCTAATGAATAATACACTACAACAAAAGAGGCATATTACAACGGTGGAACACAGTTGTAAAAGATATATTACAACGGTGGAACCACAGTCGTATTTTAAGAAGTTGTTAAAGACTATCAATTTTTTACAACTGTGTTCTTTAGTTGCATATAACCGTTGTGATATTGTATATTACAACTGTTTCTTACCCTTGCAAATAACCATTTTACAACTGTTGGTATGACAACTACTTGGCCACCGTTGTAGTTATCCCTACTACAACTGTTATACGCAGTTGCAGTTTAGTATGTCCTGCGACCTCCTCCACAGTTGTAATATACTTTAATTACAACCACATCAATTGCAATTTAAACCCAAAAATATAATTGCATGCACCATTTAATAATTTACCAAAATTATAAATATACATAACTGAATCAAATTCATTCATAAATATTAATATTTGTATAATTCTAACAAAACACAATACATACCAAATAAAACAATCTAGAGTATTCGTTCACATCACCAACTAAAACAGTATCAAAACAACATTCTCACATAACCATTCCAAAATAGGATACAACACAAAAATACATAAGAAAGATAAAGTTTTGTATCGCAAAACACATACCCTAAGGAAATACACTAGTCGAAGGCAACGAAGTCTTTATGCCAAGCCATGGTCGATCTGCTATTGCTGGGCTCAACCACATTCGTTCATGGACCTACGATAGTCTGTCTTCTGCAGCTTCTTCAGTTGTCATCGCCTGAGTATTAACCTTGCTAGCAATGGGGTGAGCCATAATAAGTCTACAAATAAATCCTATCTTAAATAGATATAATGTTTGCACTATTTAGTGTTTAAGAATAAGACAAACGCTAAAAAAAACTGTTTTTGCTTGGGTTGTAGTACGACGAAACATCCACTAAAGCATTCAAAGGAAAGCGTAACCAAGGTTATATTGAACCAGTTGGTAATAGGAATTTATTTAAAAAAATGACATTAAATAACAGTTCGCACATGAAATGTTACAAGGGTTCAAAAAATTAAATTCCATATTTAATCCTATCACTGTATAAAACGTAATACAGAAACCACAAACCACATTACATTTTCCCATCTAATCTCATCTATCAGCAATTGATGAAAGTCACTCTTCCATATTGTTTTATTCATGCAATAATTTCATCACATGGATAAAGTGTTACACCTATCGAAGCCCAATATTATTTTTCTGGGTCAGTGGATTTGAATGGTTACTTTAATTCATAAAATAAAAAACAATAGCTTATATAAATAAATAAAAATAATTCAGTTGCAATTTAATTGAAAGCTACTAAGTTTGAAAAAGTAGTCTGGGAGCAAGTGTTGTTTCTTTTATAATCCAATATTAATAAAATAAAAAAGAAGCTTATATAAGGGTACTTTGGGTCTATGCTACGATGGGCCATTTACCAGTATTAAAATATCTACTCAAAGTTGTTACATTACTGTGACTGGAGTAGAAATGCTATAATCCTACAGAGAATGTTGGATCAGTATTGTTACATTACTATACCTGACTCATCATGAGTGCATTGTTAACAATACTTCGATTTCTTGCAAAAAGGGTATCTTTCGAGAACTTGCTTGCACATTTATTGGCTTCATTACAGCAAAGAAGTACTTACCATTAACCTGCAATATCAGTTTATGATGAACTGTACTGAGTGATAGGATTAAAACTATTTGTTGAGTGTTCCAGTAACCTATTTAGTTATAATGAAATATTACACCTGTCACTGGTATAATACTATAAATATACCTCACAATTGATATCAATAGGAAAAATAACAATATGGCTTCAAAACCAGGTCCATTTACTCAGTGGCCTTGGCATAATCTTGGCAACTTCAAGGTATGTTATGTATACACAGTGTATTATGAAATCATTTTATTACCTATCAAGGTATGTATTACATATCTCCATTCATACCATAATGCATTTTATATACTAATCAATGAGAAATAAAACACATTTAATAACAAAAACAATTATTTGATGTGATTTAGTTCATATTTAACATGTCTATAAATATAACAAACCCATTTAGTGATTAAAAAGGAATAAAACACAGTTATTTTCCATACAGTTTGGACATCTATTTAATATTTGGTAGTCAACTAACATTTATATAAAATATATCTTCTTCTGAAGTCAGCTGGGTTTGTACTAGAAAAGAATTTTGTATGATATATGTATGGATAAACGGAATATCATTTCAAAATCATTCAAGACAACATGACTATTTCCCCTAGCTTTCTGATCCATTTTTTTATAATTCCCAAGCAACAACGAAAGCTTAGCTAATTCATATTGGACAACTCCTCAGTAAACGTTCAACGTGAAATTAACATAAGAGAAAAATACCGAAGTCTGTATTGATAGCTAGCTTATATTTACCATGAAAATTGTATTACTTAACAGAACATGATAATATCTTCCAGCATACCCAACATTTTAATTAATTTAATAACCAAGGTTGAATCGAATTAATAAAAAGGCAGATGTGTAAAGTATTAAAAAAAATGTAAAAAGAGCAACGCACTTATTTGACAAAAAAATGTATGGGAATAATAAGAAGAAGAAAAATTAAGGTTTTACCTCATAAAGAAGCTCAGCAGCTCATGTTTCGTCATAGGATAACCATTGGAGAAAGTGGCAAACATGGTCCTCTCATCATCAGGAAGATTCTCTCTTACTGGTTGTTGAGGCTCAACTATCATTATACCAGAATTACCAATCGGAGGCATCACCGATAACCCTTGCTCAATCTGTTGCATATTTCGTAACATACTCAAATCTAAACGATATCCCAACTCAACCCTTCATGGGCAATCCATTCTTTGGTTGAGTGAGTACTATTGACATTTTTAATTGGGCAAGCACACGTAAGATATATACATATATTCCGTTTGAAAAAAAAATAACCGAGGAACAAATATAACATGGAAATAAAGAATTCAAGTTGACGTGCTAAAACTAAACTTTTTCCATCAAACAAATAAAAGATAGAAATAGAATTTGTAGAAAAAAATGCTAAGTACTAACGTGGGAAATTTTGAGATCAATAAAATCCAACTTTCTCAATTAGTATAGCAATCTTATTTCTTAAAATGAACAACACAAAGTGCCAATGTTATATAATCAACCTCATCCCTCACCTGCAAATCAAAAACCTAAAACCTATCAATTGTTTGGTGATTAGTATAAAAAATATAAAGAAATTAAAGCTAAATCTCACTAAAATTAACCCAATTCAAGATAGTGCTGAATTTTGATCAGAACTAATATTACCATCTAATACTTCTTGGTCAACTCCTATTTCTTTTCAAATATTATGAGTTCAAGTTTCTAATGTGAAGATATTCTCAAACTGCAAAAAAGATGAACTGAAACTCATTGATCAAAAATAATTTGCCAAGGAGAATACAAATGAGAACAGAAATATAAAATTCTCATATTGCCAATGATAATCGGGATAGACCATGGTACGAATTGCACTTTGTACGCTAACTAAAATAAGTGTTCAGTAAACCCATGTTTTGATTCGTCGTAGTCGACGATATTTACTAATGGCAATTACCAGGTTGTTTCCAGTCTCTGCTCTGATACCTGCAGCCCCAGAAGCAATGTTGAAGCCTCTCAGTACTTCAGTTCTTCTAGCATTTGCATAGGCTGGAACTAGTTATCGAAAACCCAGCAATCGAGCTGCATAACGTTAACATACAAGAAGGGAAAATTTGGTAAGAGGCTGATATTGTTAAAATTATCATTTAACTGTCAAACAATAAACAGTGAACAATAAAACAGAAAAAAATGAAAGGGGATGAAAATTAGAACATAAACAACATACAATATAATATCTCATCAAAAAATAAGCTAAATTAAGGTTTTAATAAGCTAAATCAAGGCAACTAGTATATATCTAAGTACAAATAAACCAAAGACAGAAGATTACTGATTATTTATGTAGGCCTAAGTACAAAAAAATCAGCATGTCAGAAGATTACTTCTATTGGCACATGTGAAGAAGCTGTCAATGCAGTAATTACATATGCTACACCAATCAAGGAGAGAATTAACTAGATGGCCCCTTACGAAACTTATTAAGCTATATTTAATATGCTCTTTTATACTATACTAAATAATTGAATACAGTTACAAGTTACAGTAATGCAATACCTATATTTGTGCAGAAATTAATGGCTGAAGTCATTTTCTAATGCTAGTAGAAGAGCCAAATTGTGGAAGTTCATAAGGAGCTTAATAAGTTTACAGCATGCTTAATAAGTCATTTTCTAATGCTAAGTTAGATGTATTTACCATCATCAATTTACAGCATGTTTAATTCATCGCGTCGTTCTAAACACATAAAACATTGAAACAGCCAACAATCTAAGATCAAAAAAAATTCAACAAATTTATTGAACTAAATCTTTCAAACAAATTCAAGGAATACCCATGCACCAACAATTCAGTAAAGATTTCTGAACTTGCAAGCTACAACAAAATGCTAAATTTTCCTATAAATTAAAACGGAATTGGGTCAGAGAAAAACACCCAGAATTGGATCGGTGCAAACACGTATGGAATACAACATGATCACCTAAGATGTCAATGTTTTCTCTCTTAGCAAAACTTGATAAACTCAACGCCAGTGGAAATTACTTCCAAATGGAGTCCCAACATGGACAAAAACTGTGAACTTTGTAATCAAGGGGAAGAATTAAGAAATTACCTTTTTCCCAATGTTAGTATTCTAGCGAGCTACTACAAAAAATCATCGACAAATTAAACTGCTCCTTCAATAATGAAAATGAAATCGATGACATTCTCACTAGGGTTCTCTGCTCAACTACAGGAAGCAAAGCACTAAGAAAAGTTAAAGACGTATTATTTACAGTTATTATTTGGCATATTTGGATGGAGCATAATACCAGGATTTTCCAAAGTGTTGAAGCACCCCCATACATTCGTTTGTTACTTATCATTTCAGACAGCAAACAATTATTGAAACAAGCAAAATTGAAATCGCAAGATTCAATAGATCTGGAACTTATCTTCGTTGGATTTGGCCTTGGATATCACCAATTATGTCAAGGCGAATGTGCTTTGGAACTCTTGGCAACAGCTAGTAACAACTCCGACAAGTTTAGGGTAGGGAACGACTTCGGGTAACCACAAAGGCAGATGGTAGCGAGCGGCAACGGAGGTGAGCGAGCCTTTGGTTTCGTGGATGGAAACGGAGGAGGTAGGGAGATGGAGGTTAGGGTTTAGAGTTAGGAATAGCTGCGGTCAATTTACTTAACTTTAATAAAAAATGAGCGGTCATCGAAACGTAAGGAGGGAAATGGAAATGCATTGGAGCGGAAAAATAAAATATGAACACAACTACGAAAAAAAGTTGTTATAAATTTATATTTACAAATTACATAAACTTGCAGTTGTTAGATACCGCATATTACAACTACTAAAATAAATTGTTGTTATAGGATACTCAGTTTGTGTTAGTTGTAAAAGAAAGGTTGTAATATGGTTGTTTTGTTGTAGTGATACCGAACCCACTCCATCTTCTCAAACGAAAAAAAAAACCTAACATCAAGACAACTTCCTCCCTCAAACCCGTGTGCTTTTCCCATCATTCACGGCCAGAAGCAGATCTTGGCAGAGGTGGTGATGACATAGGGTTATCGAGGAGGAGTAGAAGCTTCAGGTCAGTAGGTGGGACACCGGAGGGGAAATGGAGGTCGAGGTTAGGGCATCTCAATTAGGGAAAGAGCTCGCCGGTGGTGGTGGAGGCCATTGATGGCCATGGCATCATGTAGGCATAGTCAAAGCACAATCAAGGGTTTTGAGGGGAAAATGTCATGAATTATTTGAGGGTACCGGAGTTGAATTGGGTGATGCGATTGGACTCATGGTAGCATGAGGAGCGCGATGGTAGTAGCCGGAGGTGCTCTGGCCGTTATTGGCATCGTGGGACATGGTAAGGCCAATAGGGAGTAGGATGTACTGATTTCATCTATGAGGCCGAGCTTCTCGAATTCGGGTTGGTAGCGAAGTACATGGGAAGTGTGGCACGATGCAACTAACGGTGCATTGATTCATCGAGTAATTGGTGAGAAATCGAGGAGAGAAGGAAAATGGGATATTGATTGTGCATGTTTTGTGCATAGTTGTGCATAGTGAAGAGAGATGGGGAAGATGGGGGATTTGGGGATAATAAAGGTAATTATTATATTAATTAAAATTAATTAATAAATTGATTATCTCATTTATATTTAATTCATATCTCTTGCATACGAGGTCCAATCAAGACGCGGTCTTCACTGTTGCACTCGTGATGAGATTATCTACGACATGGTATGGGCTTGGACTGGATTCAAATACTTGAGAATTTATGATTCAAGTGAGTGGAATTATAACTCTAAATTTATATCTCAGTATAAATCCCCGTAATTTTATATATTCAAAATATTATCCGATAGAGATAGAAAATATATATGAAATTATTTCCCCATTTGATTGGATTTGTTTGAGTAAATATCCGTGATAATTGACTAAAATCCCATATATTTATACTGTATTCTATTCTTATTGAATAGAGCCAGATAACGATGACATTAATCTATAGCATGATTATAAATTAATTAGACTCTAAATCGTCGTTATATTAGTGATAGAAACATTACTATATATTTTATTACTAATCGAAGAAAAGAGTATGACTTTTAAAATGGCTTAAAGGGTTCAAAATGATTTAGCTACTTTCATATTTTATAAAATAATGAAATGATTTTATAAAATACTAGAAAAGAGATTTGACTTTTATTTAAAAGAGTTAGTAAATAAAAGTAGGATCTGATTGTTAAACGATTGCATTTTTTATTTAAATATGAGTCTACGTGTATGGAAATTTCCATACGGGTATATCATCATGTTACGACCAATCTCATGTAGCCATAGAGGCCACCGGGTGTGCTAAGTTGCGTGAGAGAGTACTGGGTCGAATAATCGCTTCGACAAAGGTCGAAGCGTGATTTGTGAAGTATTCACCGGGATGTGTACATGGGTGTGCCTATGCATGCATAGTGATTCGAAGCATGTATGAGCATCACGTGAAGTGAAGGGTCAATTTAATTCATTTTGGCATATTAGAGAAGGCCGGGTCATTATACTCACCCATAGAACTCTATATGTGTAATGTGTGGATTTTGGTATCGAAATCGGTTTTCGAATACTTAAGAAACCACTTCCAAAACATCAACCAATCAACTTCACATTAGGTCTGATAGGACGGTGGCATGCTAGGAGAGCTAGGAAACTCACGGGCGAAGCATTGGGAGGAACGAGGCCCGAATCAGCGAATGGTGGCCGGCCTTGTTCCATGCCCTGGGCTCAGTGCACAAAAGTACATAGGCACATTCGACTAAGGTGGAATTCAGTCGACTAGCCTGGTGTATAAAACAGTCCTGAAGGAGAAATCTAAAACAGAAGGCTAGGGGGTTTGGTGTCAGTCGACTGCCCTCAGTTGACTAAGATGAACCTTCAATCGACTAAGGCCAGTCGACTGGGAAGGTTCCAGTTGATTGAAGGTGCAATTTGATGGGTTTTTCCTTGATTTTGGGAGCGAGCTTCCGTGGACTTCAGCTTGACTTCGAGAAGGCTCTGGACTACTAAGAGAAGTGGAAGGCACGACGAAGTTCAGTATCCACATACAAATGCAGTGCGATTTGTATATGATCAATGATGATAGATGATGATCGGGCTCAGCATCAGTACGATGGTTGGCCATACGATCACGTCTGATGAGCGTATACGATCGAGCGAAGCAATCCGCATCCCTTAGCTTCAGCATTGGGTAAATATGGTTTGATGAACATTATCGGTCTTATGACTAAGACCATACATTGTATTTGCCTTGTACTAGTGGTCATACATGTATTGGTCCTTCATTGGTGACCATACGTATGAAATTTAGACATCCTTGATGTCCTAGAAGGGATGATAGTAATCATCTACTTCCATATCAAATGTCACTAAAGCTCATTATATGGGTACGGTGTGGTCCGCAAACATCCTAAATATATAGAGTAAATCATATATCACCAAAGCTAATTATAGGGGTACGGTGAGATCTACACGAGCCCCATCTTTCAGGATGTGGCTAGGGGTCTATGGTACATTCAAGTACTAACTCTATTTATTATGGGAATAGGTTTCAAGTATATAGACCAGATCATATATCACCAAAGCTCATTATAGGGATATGGTGAGATCTAGTTATCTTGTACTTTTGAAGGGAATCATTGGATCATGATAATTTGAATGATGAGTCAACGTCTAAAATGGATGTAGTATTCAAGTAAATATAATAGGCCATACATCACGAAAGCTTATTATAGGGGTACGGTGAGACCTACATGAGTTCGATCACACTGGATGCAACTCGAGGTCTATGGTACACTGAGATACTAACTCTATTTATCTTGGGCACGAGTCTACTGCTTCTTAATCCATCAATAATGATAGGTATCAATGTGTATACTTTGGTTGCTTCTCTTTGCTAGGTTACATTAGTTGGTTGAATTAGTTGTCGTAAATTTTTGAATAGATTTTCATTTCATTATCATTTCCCAATTTTAGTATACCATTATAGATCAGACGCGGTATATTAGTTGTGTTGACTCGTTTATGACAGGAGTAGAGCGGGTTATGGTATGATTCCCTTTCACCCTAAAATGAGTTTACTTTACTTGTTTATGGATAATCCGGATTACTTCTAAGCCACATTGGTGGAGAGGACCGGTTGTACCTTTATAGCTTCCTATTTATTTGTATATAGTTTTGATATATAGTATTTTGAGATAGTTCCCCTCACACTAGGTTTTATGTCATACCCGTGTTTTGCCTTTGTCTGTTTATGTCATGGAAACTCTCGGGTACTCGATTGAGTAGTTTGGAGGTTAGGTGCTTTTAGGGATATGCTTTCAGGATAGCTGGAGCATGCTATGGAGTCGATATTTTAGATATACTTGATGTTATTATAGTATATGAGATATGTATTATATTAAGACCTCTTGTATTAGGTACTGTATTCATAACTATGCATGTATGGAGTTGATGTATTCTAATTTATCTGTATTGATATCTATATACCAGTTACTTCTGCTAGTGCAGTCTCTTATATATTGTTTATTCAGTTCTGTTCATGTATATTAAATATATCATATGTTATTGTTCGATATGAGATTCAATCAATATTCCTTGGTTATAGTGTTTTGTTTCCTTCATTTTACTTCGATAGACTGGATTTTGCGGTATTTTTGAGTCAAACGTATTTTTAAACATCGATTCAAGGTACTAAAAAGGGTGAGTTGTTACAATTCCTATTTGAAGCGAACTATGAACTAATCCCAATTAAAATGATCCTTGGGAGTCACAGCTCTATGGGCATTCCACTAGTTCATTGTTCATCCCTAGAGTTATCCAAAGGCCAACCTCTACCTTATAGCATCATCTAATTCCAAGTCATTGATGATCCTCTTACACGTATCCATCTAGTCTTGCACCTCAACTTCCGACATTGTTTTAAGGAATGGTCTACCTCCTAGACTCATGTAGCCATTATACAACTTAGCAAAGACAACTCTTGGTGTTTTCAGTTGGGAACCATAATCATTTGAAGAAACTTAGGCATTCTGAATCATGTTTCGCACCATCTCAGTGAACATGTTCTGTAGATTAGGGTCAACAACCCCTATTCATGCCCCCTCCTCAACTCCAGAGATGGATTTAGTAGCAGCATTTCTCGTATGCTAGGTCATTCATGATCTATAATAAGAATTATTAGTCTCTCATAACAAAAACTACATCAGTAGGGCTCGTGTATGCAATGCCACTTATATAATATATATATATACACTACTATATAGCCTTGAAAAATAAAATACAAGTACGGTATACATATATGTACTCTCGATCTAGTCTAAGGTGATAACTCCTATCCTATCTCTACTGGGTCACCGTATAATCTTGGGTAAACTATGCAACCTAAGCTTCGATACCAAATATGACGACCGTCCTACACCTTCGACACCAAATATACATGTATAGTGCACTGCTATGGTGCCCGACCAATGTAGGATGATTATCAGGGTTATAAAGTAAATAAATATCACAGAACCTGTTGAATATATTACAACGTACCGAATAGAATATAATAGTCATCATAGAGATAAAACAGACGAGATAGTAATAACTGAATGAACCACAAAATAAGAGTGCACAAATCCATACAATTATATAATATAAGTGATAGAATTTATACAAACGATGACAAACTCAAAAGATAAACTATCTATAAATAATATAAACAGACACTGTTTATGCTCCATAGTATCGCACATCGGAATAAGCAATAGTAAGCTTAGAAAATAAATACAGGAAAGCATCACCTCCTATTAGTCCATTTGCACAACTCCATATGTCGTTTACACATGCTGTCTAGTCTATTCATTTAAGAGTACCTGAGATAATAAGAAGCAAAGCATAAAACCTCAAGTCAGATAATACGTTTGGTGTAAGCGATAAATAATCTTAAAATACTATAAAAGTCGATACAATATATGGGGCAGAAGATATGGAGAATCATACCCGACCTGTCTTTGCATCAAAGAGTTAGTACATAACATATGATATATGCTACTCCATATCATAATCGTCATAAGTGTATGATAAATCAAAGTACTTATGGAGTCTAGACATATATATCAATAATATCTACATCATGTGACATCCTTAGTGATAAGTAACCAAAGAAAACATAGCATCCATCATCCATCCTCACATCACTCACTCAGTGTGTTGGATATATGATAACTCGTATGACTACGTCCTAGGTCAGAGACTATTCAACATCATGATTTCACGGTACTCGAATCCACGCCACTTAGTCGTCAGAAACTAAACTGCATGTCCTAGCAATCCGGAGTAAGATAGATACTAACATCAAGAGATCCGAGGCATGTCCTAACCAAGATGAGCATCCTTACATACCCCTGCTTTATGAGTACACATCGAAACCTTCGAGTATCAACGAACTCCTTGCACACGTCATCCATAGCAGATCAGGTCCTCGTTCCACTTCACAAGTTCTATCCTCGAACTTGTCCTTTGGATCAACATAAAACTCTCATTATTGATTTATTAAGTCCATAACAGTTCTAGACATCCATCGCTAGTCATAGAGTATCATTATGTTATACCAAAGCAACCTCATCCATCCTATGTCATAGGGTCATCATCACCAAATCTCGATGTCATCACATTGAAGCATCATGTCCTTACTTCACCACTAAAACGACCTGTCGAAGAGCCATAATGTCGAATCGAACGTCAAATGGACGATCAAACCATCACCTCATGCTTCCAATAGCCTCTTCATCATCCACATCAAAAATTAGCCAAATCAGCCATCATCAATAGTGGTAAGTACTAACCACTCTAGAGTGGTCAGTGGCGACTACTTTGGTTTTATACTCGGCTAAAGATGACAAAGTACAAATAAAGTGAAAACATCTAGCATGCATCTTGAAGTCCGAAGTACATATCCAAGTCCATTGTATTTCTTTAGATCGGTCAGTATGCATCCTAGTACTCTTCCACGTACTTATCCTTCCATTCGAGTTCATATCATTTATGCGTTCAATCTATATGCATGAAACTCTATCACATCATTTGTGCATTTATCAATATGCACTAAACTCTATCTTATGGGATGTTCCTAACACTATATCATCTATCAATCGGCATTTTCAACCAAAATAAGCAAATAAGCACACATGCGATAGACAAGATTGCATACATCTATAATAGCCTTTATGCATCTATAATAGCATATATATACAACCTATATCACATATTTATATCAACCAACTCAGGATTCATATCAAAAATAGCCAAAATCTAGCAATTTCTATTAGTGCATCCAAAAGAACGTATTTGATATTCAATTTAAAACCATCTTAAAAGACTTTTAACTTCTTTTATAAAATCATGTGTGGGTTTAAATATATTAAAAATCGCATTTTAAAGTTAGAAATCATTCAAAATGTTGTTTTTATATTATACTAAGAATAATAGTATGGTAGAAGACAACATCATCCACCTCAGTAAAAGCTGTCCAAACCTATGCCAAGTCGTAGAGGGCTCGATAGGAGTGCAACGCAAGAAACCATGTCTAAATCGAACCTTGTTTGCAAAAGATATGGGTGATATAAGAATTCGATTTATATATTAACTAATTGGTTAATTAACTTTGTAATTAATTAATTAAGTTAAACAAGGTTTCATAATTACCATTCATAATTACATTGTCCACATCATGTATTCATTCCCAAATGTATAGCTATTGGAGCTCGCATAATTCATGCCATTCCACTACATCATCACGCACGCATTCCACAACTCCAAGTATAACTGCATGCTGCCACCACCTCGCTCAACCTTCCGCCACCCAGGCCGTAAACTCTGGCCCTCTTCCAATCGACTACATCACTGATAAGTTGCTCACATTTTTTTCATTTTCTTATGTAACTTGCTGCCTGTCAACACGCATGACGCCAACCGCTTGATAACCCACCTGCACCACCACCCAAGGCTGATCCTCCACCGCTATAAATACCTGCCATCTACATGGAACCCGTAGGATTGTATGCCACCAAAAACGAAGCAAAAGTGGGTTCTTCTCTCTTATTTCACCGCCACATCATCCCTCTTTAGCTCAAACCATCTACATTTTCGAGCTCCCCTTGCCAAGACAAACAACCCCGTATAGACGGTTTCCCATTTGGATCTCCTCCAAAAATCACTTCTTCGTCGGATTCATTGTTTCCAGCCATCACATTTGGAGTTGGGTTGAACCAAGGTTGTAGTTGCGTGGATCTCAAAAAAAATAGAGAGATCTAACTTTTATTTCGTTCAAAATGGTGATTATTTGCTTGAGAAAGAGGAGGAGGTTGAGGAGTGTGGGAATGGGTTTTAGGTCGTGAAGGAAGAATGAAGATGTGTGACTAAAGGAAGGAAATATTTATAGGGTAGGGGTAGGGTTAAGGTTTTAATGTACCACATTTTCTCTTATTTTTTTGAAATTTCAATGCATAATTTGTGGTTGTACGGTTTCTAGGAATGTCAGATTGCGACGATTCTTTTACAGCGTTACTCATCATAATTTTCCCTTTCTAATGGTACGAGTTTCATTAAAATCTAAGACTATGCACCTGGACGTTATTTTTGAGCATTTTTAAATTGTTTGGGTTGCTGGAACATTCGATCTCGAAAATTCTTTGACTACGTGGCTCGTACACTTTTTCTTGACCTAGAGGCATTTTTCATTCATCTAAATTCTCCGGTGAATTGGTGCATGTATATCGGTGCAATACGTAGAACTACCAAAAATGTTGGAAAATATAAATCAAGGTCAAAATTGTTGGATAAAATTACTAAAGGTAGAAAATGTCACTACTCAATATTACCCAAAGTTATAGCGTCGTATGACCCAATATAAATTTAAAAATAATATCTTACGATCCTTTGATACGTAAAATATGGATTATTACAATATGTAAGGCTCTTCTTATAATGGAAAATAATTATGTGATAACCACCCTACACATCCAATACTTAAATACATATATAATACCATAAAGAGTGTGTTGCATCAGTACCAGCTGATGTAGAGTAGCAGCTGAGGGTGAAGTAAGAATAATTCAAAGTAGAAACTATCGTATATCTCACAACACGTAAATAAAATATAATAACTTTTAGATATAAAATAGACGAGACAATAATATAACTAAATAAACCAAAATAAATCAAAGAGCATTGGTTCATCAGAGTTATAAAAAATAAGTTGAAATAGGGTTTATACATATGAATTGTAACAACCCCAATTTCTACAAAAAGAGAAATCAGAATTTCGGTACAAAATTAAAAAAAAATTCATAAGGTTGAAAATGGGATTTTCACAAATGGTGGAATTTGATGACGAAAAGTATATCATTTTGTTCGTCTCGTTGAGCTGATTGATTTTTATTTTTCGTTTATCTCAATCCGAGTTCGTTTGAAAATTTTATCAGCGAAATAAGAAATTTAAATGAAAATAATTTGATGGCCTAAATAATATAAAATAATGTGTTTTTAAATAATTGAACAGGTTCCCACACGGCTAATTCCTTTAGCTTTAACAATGCGCAACTTTGAATATCGGTCGACCGATCTTGGTACCACCAGTCGACTGGTCGTGCGTGATTTGTGCACATGAACCTAGTTCGGACTCTCTACTGTCTATAAATACACCCCTCAAAACCTCATTTCCCATATGTGCGAATTTTATCCCAACCAGCCGCCATTTCTTCATCTTCTTCTTCTCTAATCATATTTTCGTAAAAATCTAAATTATATATATATATATAATTCGATCTAGTGCCATTCTTCATGGCTTGGAGGCTTAGGTAAATCCAAACTTTGTCTTTTATATACATATTCATATTAGCTTCTCCATCTCCTTAGGTATGAATCATATTCATTTTATTTTTATTTCAAAATTGTTAAATTATATGAATCTTGGTTTAGGTCTAATTTAGATTATTGAGTAATATAATCCTAATTCAGATAAGTTTAGTAATGTAATTCTAACCAATTTTATATGTTGTTTAAATTATATTGAGTTGAGATTTGGTTGGATTATTTGAGTCTGCTATGCTAATGAAGTGAGGATTTCTCTTCCCTGGCATCAGAATCATTGTGAATATTATATTAACTCTATTTCATTGATTCGAAGATTTGAAAGTTTGAATAGGTCAAATTGGAATAAGTTGTTAATATTAAACTTTTTTAGTTGCGTAAAACAGATGAATACATATAGAGAAGAATGTTACGAAGTTTGTTAATTAAGAGAATAAGTATCATTTTATAATTTTATTATTAATGTTATATGCAACATGTGTTGTATAATAAAATTATAACCAATTATATAAATTCAAGATGTAAGATTTAAAACAATATGTTTTTTACATTGTTTTTATTTAATTCCTATTAGCAGTAGAGAAATAATGTATAAATATGTTAAGAAGATAGAACCTTTATTTTCACATGTTAAAAAGAGGAATTTGCCAAATGTAAATTAATAACATAGGATTTTGTACAAAAGGTTGTTGGCAAATTCTATTTCAACTCGAGTATTTACTTAGTAGCCCCCTAAAAATTAAAAAAGTCAGTAAACCCAAAAAAATAACTTTGTAGCCCCTTACCATTTCCAGAACTACCCTTCCCATCACGCGAAACATGAAAAATTAAATTTTTTTCTTCACTGATTTGAAACTAGGATTAGAATTTTTTCTTTACTGATTTATAAACTTAGTAGTGAAAAATTGAATTTTTTCTTGGTAAAGTCTGTAATCCAAATAATAACCTAGTAGTGAAAAATTGAATTTTTTCTTCACTGATTTAGAAACCCAATTCATATTTTCTTCAGAACTACAATTAAAAAATTCTTTGAACCCAAAAAATAACTTAGTTGTGAAAAATTGAATTTTTTTTCATTGATTTAGAAATTAGGATTTTGAAGAAGCGGTGGTTTAGACAGTAAGAAACTGATGCAAGAAGATAATGGAATTGAGAAGAAAGAAAGCATGCAGCTTTCTAAGGGTATTTTAGTTTTTAAAATTTTATTTATTTTAGGGGGGGGCTACTAAGTAATTATCTGTGTTGAAATAGAATTTGCCAAGGTGGTTAATGAATTTTGATAATAAAAATTTACATAGTTAGCGCATTTCGAATAAGAGAGATTGTCTCTTTAGTTAATTACTAATTTAATTGTATTAAGAATATATACACATATATATGAATTTTAGTGGTTTAAAATTAAACGTACACAAATAAATGTGAAACTAATCAGTGTAAGTAAAAAAAAACTTCTACAACGAGATTGTTCAAAAAAGAATTTAACATGTGTAAATAAAAATGTACCTTTGTTCGTAAACACAAACAAGCTTAAAATGAAGGTTGTATAAAAATCTGCAAAAATAATGAAGGGATAAATTTCATTAATTAAGCATAAAATGTACATAGTATGGAAATTATGCTACAAGTTGAAAATTAACATTGAATGCATTAGATATCATAAATTCAAATGGAGAAATCAAATAAATTATTTAATTATATATATGTGCAAGGCTAGTAATTATTCACAATAGAAGACTGCCCTACCTTGATGGCTACCAACATTTGTGAATAATCCTTTCTGATGTGACAAGTGTATATGGAACAAGTCATATAAGTGTTAAAATTAAAAAATATTAATGAATGTAATTGATGCGAATTAATTACAATTAGTGCATACTTTAACAGGAATTAATTTCATTTAAGTTACATGAATACACGATGCAAATTTATGCAAATAATATAAACACGTTAAAAAAAGAGATTTAATGTTAATTAATAACATTAAAGTGATTAAAAGTAAATTGATTCCAGTTAATATCATTAATGGTATTAATGTGTAGTTTAGATAAAAGATAGACTTATGTTAATTAATAACATTCAAGTCTTATCTATTAATAAAAGAAGTATATTAAATATTGTAATTAATAATAAAACATTAAGTTAAGGAATGGACTTAATGTTAATTAATAACGTTCAACTCATGTCCATTAATGCAATTATTGCAACTAATGCAGTGAGGTTTTGACTTCCCTCTGCTTATGTTTAAGGCTATTTGTATATATATATATATAGCAAGTAACTAAGTATAGGAGATTACCTAGCATTATTTATGGAGTTTTGTTTTAAAAAGAAATGATTCAGTAGGAAAGAGATGAAGAGCTAATCAATGCATTTATTTGAAAATGATTAACTTTAACCTAATGAATAAGACTTGTTTGCAAATAGTTACTAGAAGCTATTTGGATGCTTATTTTGTTTCTACTCCGCATACTCGAGGTGAGTGGAGTATGATACTTTGTTTTTATAATAAAATATGTTCATATACCATGATTAGATACTAAGTAAGGGCATCATGGATTCATGAGAGATGTTAATTAATTAACTCAATCTATTAATAAAGCAACCTTATAAGACACTCCATTTATTTATTTACTATTGCTGATGCTTATATGTTGTCTAATTGTTGTTTCCCTTTGTTAACAAATAAATTATTAAGGAATGCAGTTATATTCATGTACAAAAATGCAGCCATTATGGTTTAATAATTAATTTATGATTGTATGCTTTGTTATTTTTATTAATGGTTGCTAGTGGTTGATAATGGTTGCATGTTTGTTAAGTAATGAATAGTTTCCATATTTGTTTTGGCTCTCTTTCATTATACTTAATAAGGTTTCAAATTCAACTTTAACTTAAAACGAATTAATTAAATATTATACATAAACCATAATCAATGTGATAATATTAAGTTTGGAGTTGACATAAATATGTAGAGGTTACTTATCCAAACACCTACAGTATAAGGGTGTTCAAAAAGACAGGTTTCCTGAATAGGAAGATGGCTTGCTAATTAAAAACTATGTTTAATAAATCTTTTGGTCTTTGGCTATAAAACCTTTTCGAAATGAAACATGATATTAAAATGGTGAACCGAAAAGAGGATAGCATTATTTAGGAATTATCACATTTGAATAAAGAGACTGCTTCGTATGCGTAAGTCCTTACCATAATCTTTCTTAAACCATGCATGATTGGTAATTGAGGGTGTGTGTCTTGGAACATCCACTTATGTGGCACCTAATCATTTATCAATCATCACGCACATATTTATATCGTGTAAATTTAGATTTAGATATAGATGCACTATGGTGAATAAGGACCCTTCATCCCGTGTTGGCCTTGCAGCTATTTTGCTAACATGTTGAACTTCTTCATCGGACGGACCAGTTGGCATGTTTCTATGGACCTCAACATTTATTATTGGAGCAGCTACTATGTCATAGCTACGATTATGCAAGCTGACAAGGATATGTTTTACTTGTCATTCCTTTTTTCGATTAACCTTCCCGGGTTAATATCGATTCTTCTATACATCAACTCATGTCATATATCTTCTTATTATTGTTCTAACTTGTTCTATGCAGTTGATGAGCAGGAAGGTATGTATTACCTTACCTTAATGTAATTACGATGCATTTACATATTCTGTTATGTATTATGAAATTGACTATTATCACTCAAGCTTTTGTTTGATTTCTCTCCTTTCCTTTCCCCATAACAGGATGGTGAGAATTTAAGGATGGGTATTTTTAAAGGGAGCCACTACGTATCTCTGGAGATTATTATTATTTAGTAGTATATTTCTATCCTTCATTAAGACGGTTTGTTCCGACTTATGTATTATTGGTACATGTGTTGCCCATTTCAGATCTTCTATCAGAACATATTTGTTTCCACTATATAATTTAGTACTTTATATCATATTTCAATCATTCCATTATGTGAGAAATGAAATCTACTCTGTGATTTTTATTTTATTTTATAACCTTACCCCAACGGTTCTCCCTTAATAGTGCTTGTTGAAATCAGATGTTGTCTTAGTTCTAAGTTTCCAAATACTATCAGGGGTGGGTCGTTACATGAATAATAAAATCTAAATAGCTAACTATCTCTAATAGTTAATAAGTGCCGATGTAGCCTCATAGTACCGTATAACGGAATATAGTGGTGAAAGCTCAAATATGGATATTGAAAGTGTAATCCTCCAGCTCATCCTCCACACAACTTCATATGCTATCTCGTACATGCCATCTCAATCTACTCATTTATGAGTACCCGAGATAATAAGAAGCAATGCAAATAACCTCAGGTTAGGCAAAAGTCTAGCATGAGCAATCTATAATATCAAGATAGATAAAAAAACCACAACATCGTAAATAGGACCAAATGCTATGTAGAGTCATACCTACCATATCCTTGTAGCCAAGAAGTTAGTACATATAATGGTATATGCTAACCTATCATCAAATGGGTGTACTACTACTCAATGTATAGTATGAGGTGTCTAGGTACCTAACATCGACAATACCTACATTGTGTGACATCCCTAGCAAATCATAGAAAAATAGAAGCCGCCAACCAATCTCACATCACTCATTCAAGTATGTTGAATATATGATAAATCGTATGATCACATCATAAGCCAGAGACAACTCAACATCTCGATTTCGTAAATGCTCGATTCCACACCACTTTGGGGACTAGGAAACTAGACATGCATCGTAAAAGCCCAAGGTACACGGATCACATCCTCCATCTGAGATTACATCTTATCCAAGTGAGAATCCTCGCATACCCCCTCTTTTCATGCATATGTCAAAAACTCCAAGCTATCAATGATCCATTAACACTCATCCTAATAGTAGAACACATTATATATTTGATTTCACAAGTTCACGTCATCGTACTTATTAGATTATCACTGAATGCTAGAACACTTTTTCCTTAAAGCATTCAATCCAACCAACTCATTTCATTGAGTCGTTGTAGTTCGGAATGTTTCTTGCCACTTCACAAAATTCCCTGACTTTTCTTACCTCGAGCCCGAAGTAATCTTGCACTTCCTCGTGTTAAACCTGAAGCAACAATAGTGTCGCCCCGTGTTTTCCTCACATCTCCATCACGCTTCAGCCTTCATACTAGATCGATCATCATGGGATAATAACTCATAATCCACTCATCCAAACTAGGTGTGATCATCATTAGCCCCTATCACCATGCCAAAACTCCCTCATCGATCGTAGGTGGCAGTAATTGAACAGTGGTAGTTAGTTGCTCTGCATTTCTTCTTCCCAAGCGCGAAGTTTTCCTTGTACACTCCTCGCATTAGACTCATGCATCTTCAGTCAACCTAATTTTGTGCACTTATGCACTTAGGCCCCTTAAAAGTCATTCAGTATTGATCCATAAAATTGTTACTGATCAATCCAAACTTAGCCAAATTTTGGCCAATTCATTCTTCCACCTTCCTGGATCGATCACCATCTGATCCACCGCTCCAATCTACGTGTAATATTCTTTAAATCGATATGACTTCAATCGCTCTAGATACAATCCATCAAAGTTTATTCTATCACTTCAGATCTTTCATCGTTTGTGTAATCATCTTTGGATGGCTCATCATCTAACCACTTCTTTACACAAGATCCTTTCTAGTAGAACAATCCCACCCCAAATTCATCATCGATTAGCATTTTTAACCAATCCAAATATGAAAACATACAAGCAAACAAGCATAATATCCTCACGACACAATCAGCATGACAATCATATCATAACCTAACATCATATGACAATTTAAAGCATGAATGTACTTTTTAAAATAAATTTAAAAGCATGTAGCTTCGTTTATGAATAATTTATCATTCCAAATCAATCAAAGATCGTATTTTTAATTTTAAAGATAGTTTAAGTTCATATTTTAACAAATATAATCATTTAAAAAGTTGTGAGATGATATATTACTCATATATTGATGTGCAAACGATCAAAATCATAAAAAATGTAGTAAATTTGGAATGGATAGCCAATATACTAATCCTAATTCCTAAATTCAAAATTAGAAGGTTTTATTGTTAATCTACTCTTAATTGCTTGATTAGGTTATATTTAGTGTAGATTTGATAGAGTTTTGATAGGAGATGTATTAATGGAGGTTTAGGGAAGCTTATAGGAAGTGTGAAAGTGATTAGAACCATCCCTACCGTTGGGCTTAGGTATGATTCCCAAATTCACCTAATGGAACTAGTTTTGGGCTTGGGCTAATTACCCACTAATCTGCTTCAAAACTGCCGATATTAAAACAACCATATCTCTTACACCATAAGGCGAAAATCTATTATGACCACTCCACCGAATGACAAACCATCAAACCTTTCATTTGGAAGAGATTTCAGACCATAATTGGCTTCTATAAAAAGTTTTAGCCCTTTAAAATTTTCACGGTCAAAACTATCCACGATTTATTCTAAGGGTCAAAAATCTCAATCAACATTCCCCCAAATTAGAGCTTATTAGACCGAATTTGGTTATGAAATAATATTTCTACGATCCGCCGACACGTAAAAATGTGTAGAGAATGTGGATCGTTACAAATTTACTCGTGGTTATTAGAAACTCTAAGAGGTTAGTAAGTGTGTTTGCTTGAGAATAAACACAAAACAAACTCACTAAGGCTATTCTATAAATTATTGATATCTTAAACAAATAATAGATCTCATGCGATAATGTGCAACACTTGACTTAAGTGAATCGGGCTTTTGTGTGGAGATCATGCTTTTATTGCCGACAATCACATGCATATTGATCGTGTTACAATTGTAGTTGGGTGCATGTTAATACATATAAAGTAAGACAATAGTCACATAGGATTCATCTTTGTTAGTACAAAAAATTGGTGTCACCTTAATTGGAAATTAAAATGGACTCACAAAGAACTTGACCAAAGATGTATGGTTAATCAACCAATGATTATCAAATTGAACCAAGCAACATCAAGTATGAAATTAGCAGTCAACCATGAACATTATTAGAGTTTTGACCATTGACTATATCCTAGACATATGAATGAAATAATGTCGATGAAGAGACATAATATGACATATCATAACTTAAGGGTGTAGCTTCAAGATTATGAAGTAGGACATCACTTATATGTTCTATAAGCATTTGACCTCATATCTACTACTGTACTTCAAAAAATACGTACATACTTCAGTATTTGAGTTATTCAAATAATATTAAAGATGGAGTGTCCCATCTGGAAATCTCACAATCGCTACTCACTATAGATTGTAGAATTGTGGATCTTAAGGCTAATTTAACACTAGACCGAGGGTGGGAGTGAATAGTTTTCTAACTTATGTAAATCTTTTTAATTTTCTTTCAAGATTGATACCAAATCATAGATTAACAACACATAATTATACTAACAATTAATCATAGATGCAATAATAGATATGAATAAAAGCGGTAAAGTAAAGTAAAGAGTTAGAGGGATGACACCAAGGATTTTATACTGGTTCAGATTTCTCCTACATCCAGTCCCGTACAGTTGCTTGTATAGATTTCTTTCCAAATGCCACTCTTTAATCGGGTAGAAGGCAAACCTAAATACAATCTCGATTTCCAGGCCATGAGACACACCCTCCTGTATTCTGATTCCGAGAAAAATCACTTGATTTAACCAGGCTATAATCACACCGACTAGATTTGAACGGGCTGCTAAGCACACCCATTTAATTTAAATGGGCTATAGGCACACCAAGCAAACATAAATAGAGTTGATAGTTTTTCCAAAGATAAATTCTTGCACTTTGGATACAATGGATCATATAACCTCTTGGATAACACTTTGATTTTTGAAATGAGAGAGAGAGAGAGAGATGTTTCCAAAATAGTAAGAAAGTAGTATTGAATCAATATAATGAAATATGAATTGGTTCTATATGAGTTAAAGAGAGCAGAGTATATTTTTCAAGAGAGTAAGAGGAGAAATAATTAGTTATTAAAAAATTCGTTTGCACTCCCCTTTATATAGTAAATTAATAGATGTGTCCATACGTGAAAGGTTGTGTCGAATAGAAACTGAAAAACCATTTGGCGGCATGTAAGTTGACATATCCTATATATGTATGTCGACATATGCTAGTTCAAAATGAAAATTGTTTTCTCTTTAAAATGTTTTGAAAATCTTATACTTTGTAAAATAATTTGAACATAGTTTTTAAATATTTTGAACTCTAGAAAACCTTTATAAAATATTTTTGAAATTTAAAATAATTTATTTTTGTTTAAATATATCTAAGATTAAAATTTGGAGATAGAGATCAAAAATTGTTATCAAGGACTTTAATAGTATATACTAATGACTCTATATACTGAATTATAACCTTGACATCTTCTTTTCTTTGTCTTTGAACTCATAAGTCTTCATATCTTAATCTTGAGTCTTTATATTGTAAGGTCTTCAATTCAACACCCGAGTAATATTCAGGCACTATATACTATATAACTTGGCAAATCATTTGTATCTATATTTTATATGATTGTATATGGTTGTTGTCATCAAAATGAATAACTGGGGTATTAACAATCCCTTCCTTTTTGATGATGACAACCATTATTTATTCATGTATATAAAGTATGATATAACTCCCCCTTAATTACAATACTCCCTCTGAATATATGCATGTGTATATTGTTATCCCGCCTTTTGGCAAGGCCGTGATACCAAGAACTTGACTGGAAACCAAAGACAGTTCGACTCGAAGATCGGTTATACACAGGTCTACTATGGATACTGACAAATTTGGTCTGAGTCCGGATCAAGCTACAATTAACATGATACGACAAGCAAAGTATGAGAGCCAACGTTCCAAATTTTAGGTCAATCGGAGTTCGTATGCTCAAGATATGGAGCGATCGAGATCAAGGAAATCAACCACATTCGTATCCATGTGATTTCATATCCATCAACCCATAAGCATCTATTTCGTACCCATCCCTCGAGTTACTTCTATTCGTATGCATCAAGCAGAAGCGGCCTAGTTCGTATCGATCACTTGCTTGATCGATACGAAGGAGAGAGTCAACAATTGACATGAAAGGGGTCGCATTACATTGATACGAAACAGCTCCTAAAGCATCGATATGAAAGGAGTCATGCCAGATCGATACGAAGAGTATAAGCGAAGGTCGATATGAAAAGCACAAGTAAGTATTTATATGAACTAGAATGAGAATCATCGATACGAAGCGGCTTCAAGTGAACAATACGAAGAAGACATGGTCAAGTGGAAGAAGCAGTCGTGTGGCATGAAAAGTGGATCTCTCATGGACTATCACTCCACGTCACCTAATCGATATGCACAAGCATCGATACGAAGTGATCGATTCGAACATGGATCGATACGAACTCGATAGCCAACTGCAAATACAAACTTGGATTGATCATAACTCAAAATCTACAAGTCTAAATGCTACCAAATTTTCACATGAGCTTGCTTACCACCTCGATAATGTCCTTGATCAATCTCTGCCCAAGAGGAGCATGTATTGATCGATATGAAATGTACATGGATTGATCAGGGATCGATCCCAAATGACCTTGGATCGATCTGGTGGGCCCACCCACATGTGAGAAGGGGTATTTCGAGATCTAAGTCAGATATTTCTAGACTACGCCTATAGCAGCCCTATGCCTTCAGAAAATGGACATTTTGATTCTGCTACGCCGATACTCTACCGGGAACCCATTATAACTCGAGTGCTTGAGTATTCTCTGTTGTAATCAGTTAGTAGACATCAATAAAACAGCAAACTTTCCAAAGTGGATGTAGGCTACAACGCCGAACCACTATAAATTCCTATGTTCTTGCATTTCTATTTTTCAGTTTTGGCGTGTTTGTTAGATTAGCCTCTTTTTACATTTATATTCTTTATTCTAATTTCTTCAAATACGTCCGAACAGCGTTGTGCCCAATTTTGGTACAAACACTTTGGTGCTTTCACCGAGAGAACCCAATTTTTCTCCTGCTCATTGGATCTACTGCCATTGTTGGATTACTAAAATATAAGGAGGAGAACTAGATCTGATATCCAGTAGTTCCTTCCATTCTATTCAGATTCCACCAGATCTAGGAAAGTGCTACATCACTCATCATGGTTACCACCAGAACCGCTTCAACTGCTGCAAATCCAGAAGGAAGGGATAGACAGAATCCCATGCAGCTGAACACAATGGGTTAAGCATCTGCCGGAAACCCATTGTAACTTGAGTGCTTGAGTATTCTATGTTGTAATCAGGTAGTAGACATCAATAAAATAGCAAACTTTCCAAAGTAGAAATAGGCTACAATGTCGTACCACTATAAATTCCTGTGTTCTTGAATTTCTGTTTGCCTGTTTTGGCGTGTTTGTTAGATTAGCCTCTTTTTAGATTTATATCCTTCATTCTATTCTCTTCAAATACGTCCGAAGAGTGTTGTGCCCAATTTTGGTACAAACATATATTTAAAAATTTTCTCCCTCTTAGTCATCAACAAAAATGAGTGAAAAATAAAACTTCCCCTAAATGAAACACTTATAAACTATGGAGTCAAAATCAATAAATTTGGATAAAAATAATTGAGACTTACATAAGAATATGATTATAAATAATGATTAACATATAGAGACTTTTAAGTAAATAAGGTAAGTTATGGAAACTTAGATAAAACAATCTTTATTTATTTAAATTAAACTATACTATTCAAACTATGATTCCAAACATACACAACTAAACCAAATACTAACACTCCAAACCAAATTACATCTTAATAAACCATAACCAATTATTTTAAAATCCAGACTTAAAATCAAAACAACTATTTACATATTACTAAAAAATAAATAAGTTTAATATACACACTTACGAAATAAACAAGTAGAAGTCTAAACGTTCATATGGAATTCAACCCAACCTTCATATCCAAAGGTTGGATTTGCTTTGATTGCATCCCAATCTTTATTATCCTTGGTGTTTGAGCATTCTATAGATTATTGGTTTTCTTGCTCTTTTATCATTTGCATTAGGCTAAATTCTAAATGCCTTTGGTTCCTTAGAATAAAAGAAAGAATATCTTTGAAAGATTGGAGAGTTTCTTCAAGGTTTTCACAAATTTCTTGTGTGGAGAAGACATTTTTTACTAAAAAATGTTTGAAAATAAAAAGGGAATGGAGAAGGAAATGTTGAGTGAACTTTTCTGGAAGAAATAGGGTTATATAAGAGCGAAAAGTCTTTCGAAATATTTAAATAGATGGTGGTTATAACATTTTTAAATTTCAAAATTTTGCCAAATGGCTAGGACATATCGACATATGTCATATATGTATGTCGACATATATGCCTGAATTTACAATATTTAATTTTTTGATATAGTTTTTCTTTTCACTTAATACCACTATACTTTTATAATTTCCATAGACTAATAGAACTATATAAAATAGTAAGAAATAGATTTCATTATTTAGAATAGAGAAATACATGTATTTAAAAAAAATGAAAATAACATGAAAAAAACCTAGATACACAATAAGGGTACAAAGATAGAATAACTAGATCTAAAGGATGATGATGAAGATGAAGAGTTTCCACAAAGCTTCCTAAAGATTTTCCCAAAGTAATTGTCCACTTTGTTGGAGAGAGAAGTGAACTTTTTACTAAAAAACGTTTAAGCTTCTTTTGTTTTTTGAGAAGCTTCTCTTGGTTCTTTAGAATCTCTTTGTTGGAAGGTGAGAAGCCTTGTCGAAGCTTTCTAAGAAAGTATCTATTTCCTCCTCTTCCTCTTCTTGGTTACTCTCTTCTTCAATTTCCATTTTGTTGCATTCTTCTTCTTGAATTTCTTACTCCTCTTCCCAAGCCGATCTTTCTTCTTTTTTAGCAATAATTTCATAGGGTTTGAAATAAGGAGAATATGCATGAGGGAGATGTTGGCTTTATAAAAAAAATTCAAGGTAAGGTGGGTTCTCCTCGTAAATCAACATCAAAATATTCGAATACTCTAGTAAGACACACACACCCCATGGTAAAGTGTGTTATCATGTCTAGAAATATTCTTTTGAACAAAATCATTTAAAATAACTTGTGCCTAATTGATGTTGTAATTTCCATAGATGACAAAAGGAGATTTAAAAACATTTTGAGTCGGGTTAATGTAATTTTCCGTCCTTGGAGTGATGCTTTGTTGTAAAATGAGACTCATATGTCTCGATTTTGGTCTAAAGTTATTGTGTTTGAAATCAAATTCTTCATCTCTTTTAAAAATATCATGAAAAACGTCCCAATTTTGTTCATCAATTTTAAAGGTAGAGAGGTCAATTCCATTAAATTTGCAGCCAAGTGTTTGACTCAAAATTTCACAATCTAAAACAAAAGTAGTGCCTTTTACACTACTCTAAACTTATCCTTCTTCTGCTTGAAAAACCTTCCATTCAAATTTGAATAAAACATTTTAAATAAATCTAGATAACATACAAAATCAATTTAAGAATAGTCAATTAAACTGAGAATAGCATTTTGAAAACGAAGATTTTCAAGATCATAAGAAGAAAAATCACCAAACTTAGCAAATCTTTTGGGAAAAACCTTTCCGAAAGTAGCATATTCAACATAATTGTTAATGGCTTTTTTGTCGTTGAACAAAAGGCCTTTGATTCTTTTTGAGAGCCTTATGGTTTTTGATGGTTGGCTTGAGGAGGCCATTTATTGAGTTTTTGAAGAGAAAAGAAAGTGAAGAGATATTTTGAATTTTGAAATAAAGTGAGTGAATGAATAGATAGAGATATGATGATTTAATAGATAGAGAACTGACATTTCAGTTTTGAAAAGATGCCTTTTTAGTTATTGGAGTTAATGCAAAAGAGAGGGAAATTCAAAATTTGAATTTGAAATGAAATTTCAAAATTCCGGCAGATATGTCGACATATGGGCTTTTAGTATGTCGACATATGGGCCATAAAATCAAAATTAAAACAAATGTAAAATATTCATGTATATATACTTGTATGCATCCAATATTATATTAATCTTATTTTATTCCTAAAAAATGAAATGAAAATTAAATGTAAAAGTACCACTCTTTGCTCCATTTCTCTGATCTATTCAAATTAATCTTATGTTGCCATGAAACACATGTCTACATCCTCAGTATCCGGTTTATTGTTACTTGAAGTGGTATCTAAATCATCTAATGTTGTTGTGTAAGCCTCTTTCTTTTTCTGAATGAATCAGTAAATGGTGAGATCCTTGATTATTCTGATGCGATAGTCTCTTTGCATATGACTAGGTTTGTCATAGTTGAAACATCTAATCGCAGTTCAAGTTCTAAGAGTCTTGTTTTCAAGTCTTTGAAAGTTGTTCATCTTTCTATATTTCAGGAACTTTTTGAAATTTCTGGTCATGAAAGCAATCTCCTCATCATTGTCATCGTCTGAATCCCGATCATCAGTTATTGCGTTGAATGTGATGGATTTCTTTTATGTTGCCATGCATTCTCTTCTGCCCTGCAATTGTGCTTTATAGGACATTATATTACCTATTACCTCTTCAATTTTTAGAGTGCTAATATCATTAGCTTCTTCAATTGCTAGTGTCTTTTGATCCCACTTTGAAGAGAGTGAATTGAGAATTTTTCTAACTTGGTCCTCTTGAGAAAAGTATTTAGCAAATGATACTAAAGAATGTACTATATCTTGAAATCTATAATACATTTTAGAAATAGACTCGTTCTGATTCATTTTAAATAATTGAAACTGATTAGTTAGCGTAGAAATTTTAGTCTATTTGGCTTTATTAGTGCCCTCATGAGTGACTTGCAATGTTCTCCAAATATCATATGCAAACTTACAGATAGAGACTCCATTAAATTCAATTTCATCTAATGAGAAAAATAAAATATTCATGGCCATAGAATTATTAAGTGCAAGTGTCCTTTGGTCAGCAGTCCATTGTGAAAAGTTAGTCTGAGGTTCTGTATACTCATTCTGTGTAATATTACAAATATCTAAGCCATTAAACTATAAAAAAAATCTTCATCCTATATGACCAATAAGTGTAGTTACCACCATTAAAAAGTAGGGGTCTAGCAGAAGATTGTTCTTCGACAAAAGTGTTAACAATTGTACTAAAAGTGTTGCTACCCATTTAAACTTTTCAAAAAATCAAATTACGAGCTTTTGAAAATCTAATGGTCTGATACCAAATGTGAGTTGCAGAATTATGGATCTTAAGGCCAATTTAACACTAAAGGGGGGGTGAATAGTGTTTTCTAACTTACATAAATCTTTTTAATTTTCTTTCAAGATAGATATCAAATCACAGATTAACAAATAGAATTATACTAACAATCAATTACAGATGTAATCATAGACAAGAATAAAAGCATTAAAGTAAAGTAAAGAGTTAGAGAGATAACACCGGAGATTTTATACTGGCTCGAATTTCTTCTACATCCAGTCCCGTACAATTGTTTGTGTAGATTTCTTTTCAAATGCCAATCTTTAACCGGGCAGAAGGCAAACCCAAATATAATCTTGATTTCGAGGTTACGAGACATGTGACGACCCGGAATTTTGGGATATTTGAAATCGGAATATTTAATTGATTTTAAATATTTTGAAGTTAATTTTTAGCTTGAATTTCAAATATCAATATTTATTGGATAATTTAATTATTGAATTAAATAATCTGAAGTTGGGTAAAATGTTGAATCTGGAGTTTTAAGCTGGTTAGAAATATTTTAAGGGCTTAGAAAATTCATATTGATAGTACTGAAGATTGTAAAAAGTGTTGAAATTGAATTTGGAAGTGTTTTGTTAAGTTTTGAAATTATATCGTTCAAATCGATATTTAAAAATAGCCTTCCGGGGCACAGTCTCGGAATTCAACGAAACCAGTTCCATTGGGTTCGTAATATTGAATTATTATCGGATTTCAAAATTTGTAGCTTTCGGAATTAACGTGTGATCGTACGAGGTATAAACGCTGAGACGATAATTATCGGTCTAATTTAAATATCCTTATCTGAAAGAAATCAAATCAGCAGCCACCCTGTATTTCCTTTAGCCAACCTATCTCTGTTGTAGCCGACACGCAGAATTTTTTTTTCACGCGAGACATCTTATCTTGTTCCCTCTGTTCTTTCTTTAAATGCAGTCTCGTTCAATAATATCTGGTTCAAAGCTTTTCGAAGAAAATAAATTAATGGCTGAACATATTAAAGAGGGGATTGCGTTCCTTTACCAATTTATCTAGTTTAAAATTTTGTTCCAGCCCTATCCTTTTCCCCTTTTCAAAACGAATCGCGCCCATCTGAAGTTAAGCCTCATTAGATCGAACATCATGTCAGATCGGAAATAAGAGAGGGCGATGTGTGGCATTGCGAGTTTGATTTGCGTGAAGGAGGACCGTTTTCGTGAGTAGGGTTTCGCCTTTAGGGGTTGTCGCGAGTCGTTCGATCGACGCTAGAGACCGAGTCGTCGTCGTCGTCGCGAAGTACAAGTGTGGCCGTGAGTTTGAGCTCGAGCGTTGTCGACGAGTCTCGAATCGCGATCGACGATTGAAGGGCAGTTCGAAGATGGAGACGATCAGGGATTAGGTCGTTCGAGTGGAAGAAGGTGGGGTCTGTTGGAAAGCTGGAGTGAAGAGGAGGTTGCTGGCGACATCTGTTCGTCATGTGGTGGCCTTCGAGCTCGAAGGGACTTCTGGCGTTCGGCAGTGAGGTATTTGGGGTTTATTTAATTCAATTTGAATTTGAAGATGAATTTGAATATATATATACAAATAAACACTCGTGTATATTTTAATGTGGACGTTTACAGGATACAATTTACTAATTTATTTTAGTGATTAAACTATTTTTTTGATAACTAGAAATGTTTTATTTAGGATAAATTAGTTTAAGTAAAGTTTATAATTTTATTAACTCGGTAGGTTTAAATATAAAATGAGTATATTAATGGTAGTTTAAGATCATGAGAAATGTTAATAAATGATAAGTTAATCAAGTCTATGTAATAGAAATTAATTGCTCGATTAGTTCGAATATTAATAAAATTATCTAATATCTGTTCAAGGTCTGAAATCATGAAGAAACCAGTTGAAATGGAAATGGGTTGCAAACAAAATAAAAGGTGAGTTAATCTCACTCGGTTGAATTTAAATTTAAATTTAAATGATTAAATTTAAATAATTGATTGAATGGTTGAATTAGTTGATGTGCTATATTATAGTATATACTACATCTTGGAATGTTTGATTTCCCGCATTATATAGCGGATGAGACCCTATGCGCCACATAATAGCGGATGATATTATATTTGAATCCCATATACCGCGATATTCCACCTTGAAGTGGAATTGGTATTTTATTTTGTGCTAACGTCTGTGGATGCAGGGAAAACAGGTTGGAGGGATCCAACAGGATTCCTCAAAATTATATAGAATTGTTTGATATTCGTAGTTATGGATATTTGATATTCTATGATGAATATTATTGTTAATTGGAAATATTGATTGCTATGATTTGCTTGGATATATTTTGGTGCACTGAGTTATCGAAATATATAGAATTGGATTTTTAAAAGAAAATAATAGAGTGGATTTTAAGTAAAATAATTAAAGTGAATTTGAATAAATTAAGAATGAATTGAAAGGAATGGAAATGAAATTAAAATACTAATAAATAATTGCGAGTATGGAGGATAAAGGATTTTGAATAAACAGAAATTAATAAATTGTAAAGCTTAAGTGATATTATTAAAAGAAAGAAAAAGAATTTATTTTTAAATCCAAGATTTAAAGATAATTAAAAGATACAGAAGGACTTTGGAATCTGAATTAGTATTTTCAGTTAAAATGGTTTAAAATCATAATAAAGAAATAAAAATCTTAAAGTTAATGTATTTTGAAATAAATGAAGTAGCAAAGGAAATTTATTTCAAAGTAAAGTAAATTGGAAAATCAATTGGAAATTGATTTAGTTGTTTAAAATTGGAATTTTAAAAGAGAAGAGAGATTTTGGAATTTATAAACTGGGTTTATAAAGTAAAATAAAATATCAGTGGATATTTGAAAATATAAATTCAAGGTGGGAATTTATAAAGGGATATGAATTGGTTTAAAAATAAATGTTGATTTATTTTTAAAGGATGTGAAGAGAAGTGTATTTCCTTGGATAGCCAAGTACGTTTTTCAAAGCAATTTTAAATATAAGTTAAAAGTTCTAATTGTGTTTTAAAAAGCATGTTTTAGAAAGAAAAAAAAATTTCTAAATGTTAATTTCCAAAGTAAGTATTTTCAAAAATCTATTATTGTAGTAACTATATAAAAGTGATTTGGTATTATGTTAAAAGAGAAATTTAGTTTATATTTATAAAGTGGTTTTATTTTAAATATTCTTAAAGTATATATTTTGATAAAGTATTAAAGTGGTTTTAAATATCAAAGTTATAAAGCATATTTATAGTAAAGTGTTTTTAAATTATTTTAAAATCTAAAAGTATTTTGTACTTGGTGTTTCAGAGGAAATAAACATTTGGGAAATGTATTCCGTAAGCGGAAACTTTTTGAAATTGTTTCAAATGAGTTTTGAAATTTGGAAATATATCTTGAAAGGATATTTGAGGTTAATAAATAATTTGGGAGAATTATTTATTGTTTGATGGATGTTTGTGAATGTTAATTGATAGTTAAATAACCGACTATCAATATTGGCCAAATGCGCTGATCGTTTTGAAGAGACCGGGATCGGGAGTTTTTCCCGAAAACCACTTCGATCCGGTTTGTACGTTTCGTGGAAACGATTTCAGAGTTGAAGATGTAGCAGTGAAGTGCAAGGGCTAGTCGCTACTAATCCTGAGGATATTTCCAAAATGGATGTAGTAGGAGTAGTGCCTTCAGTTCCATTCGGACCCAGAACGGACTTGTATGGATGAATGCTTTCGGAACATCGTCAGCGGACGATGGGCATTCTAAGGGATAGGTGCTGAAAGGTAACGCTTAGCCTCGAGCCTCATCAACCGGGAATGACTGAAAATCAAGGGTTATGCAGCAAGGCTTCGTGGGTCGCACCCACTGGAGAGTAAGGTCATCCCTGTCTAGATGTCCCTTTTTTCGGCTTAGTGGTGCGGTTGCTGATCCCAACCGTGGGGTGATTTTATTCGGAATTATCCAGTAAGGGATGGTTCCAGCCTTGTGTTGCAGGGGAGCGGGCGTACTCCTCGGTACTGTGATCTAGGCCACGTACTGTGACAGGTGGTACCCCAGTGCCTAGTCATTCGTTGGAAATCCATTCTCCCTACGTGCCTTTTACGAGTTTTGTTTGTATACCTAGTATGCTAGAATTTAATGAATGTAACAATTTCGGCTATTTTAATAAGTATTTGTATATAGACCCTATTATAATATCAGAGGATTTTGATAAAAAGTGTTTTAGCTATCGTAAGGTAAAAACCCGACATGTTTATTTGTGGCGTGGTCTTATGAGATGCTTTTGATTTCAAAGGATTTGGAAACTTTAATAATTAATTTGAGTGTGATTTTCTCACGCTGGTATTCCAGACTGACTCAGATGTTATTTTATTATAATGCTCGGGTCAGACCGAGTATTATAGGATACCGGATATGGTGTTGTGGAGCTCAGGAGACGAGCTGGATGGAGATACGTATTTTCGTACTTGTGTATGTATATTCCGCCGTGTTGTTTAGCTGTGTACTTTATTGTATTGAGGACATGACATGATTATTGTCCAGTTGTATGTTATGTGTTCTCTGATGTATACTCTAATGATATATGGTATAAAACAGATATATTTTTGATTTGTGTAAAGATCTGTTAATATATATTATATTTTATTCTGCTGCGATGGTTAGATTCTGATGTTGTTTTCTACATTCTTCTTCTACCTCTCTTTCTTTAATTACTAATGGTTTGATTTTCCGGCTTGGAAGATCGGGTCATTACAAGACACACCCTTATGTATTACGAGTCTGGGGTAAACTCTTGATTTTACCATGTTACTAAGCACACCCACTCAATTTGAATGGGCTACTAAGCACACCCATTCAATTTGAACTGACTATAAGCACACCCAAGCAAACACAAATAGAGTTGATAGTTTTTTTAAAAACAAATTCTTTTACATTGGATACAATGGATCCTATAGCCTCTTGGACAGCACTTTGATCTTTGAAATTAAAGAGTTTCCAAAACAGTAAGAAAGTAGTATTAAATCAAACAATGAAGTACGAATTGATTATGTATGATTTTGAAGAGAGTGGAGTATATTTTTCAAGAGATTTTTTAAGAGAGTAAAAGAAGGGAAGAAAGTAAGTAATTAGTTATTAAAAAAAAATTTGCACTCCTCTTTATATAGTAAATTAATAGATGTATCCATTCAGGAAAGGTTGTGTCGAATAGACACTTCCATTCAAAATTTGAAAAACCATTTGGCGGCGTGTGTGTCGACATATCTTATACATGTATGTCGACATATGCTAATTCAAAATGAAAATTGTTTTCTCTCTCTAATGTTTTGAAAATCGTATACTTTGTAAAATAATTTGAACAAAGTTTTTAAATATTTTGAACTTTAGAAAACTTTTATAAAATATTTTTGAAAATTTTATTTTAGTTTAAAAATATCAAAGATCGGAATTTGGAGATAGAGATAAAAAATTACTATCAAGGACTTTAACAATATATACTAATAACTGTATGCACTAAATTATAACCTTGAGATCTTCTTTTCTTTGTCTTTGAACTCATGAGTCTTCATATCTTAATCTTGAATCTTTATAATGTATAGTCTTCGATTAAGCACCTGAGTAATATTCTGCACTATATACTATATAACTTGGCAAATCATTAGTATCTATATTTTATATGATTGTATATTGTTGTTGTCATCAAAATCAATAACTGACCAAAACAATCTAAATATAGTAATATTTAAATATTATATATTGTTTATCTTTACCGAATAATTATTATGATAGTTATATGTAACGACCCGTATTTTTCCGATAATTAGAATGAATTTAATAAGATTATAGGATTTAATATTGTATGAAATTAAAATTTATGATTTGATAATAAGAAAATAATTAGAATGAAATTTAATAAGGTTAATTTAATGTAATCGATGACTATTTGAATGTAATCTCAAGTAATTAAAATAATTTCAAAGATAAATTGGTTAGAAATTGTAAATAAGAAAGTAAATTATATGTTATATCAAATGGTGAGATAGTATGTAATTAATTGAAATTGAATATAATAAGTGCCGTGTAGGTAGTTATAACATTTTTTGTAGATAATAAACTTATAAATGTGATTAAACTAAGTAAATGGTAACAATTGTTATTTATCACCTATTTATTTAATCTGTTGAAATTATTGGAAATCAACTGCAATTAATCTACTTAAATATTGCAGTTAATATGAATTAAGATGATAATTTTAGAATAATAATGTAATAAGATGTAAACTAATGTTAATTATATCCGTAAAATGATAGTTGAGTGAATAATAAGATATTAATCAAAATAAAAGAATTTATTTGAAATTAAAATATAATTAATTGGATTTTTATTACAATTGAAATTGGACGCTAAGTTGTGCAATACTTAATATTGAATTGACATGGAAATTTGTTATAAAAGATTATAAATTCCTAGGAAACCAAAAAAGATAAAAAAAATTAGTTATTAAATTTGAATTTAAAAAGTGATTTAATTAATTTAATAATAATTTATTTAATTAACGTGAAAATAGCCGTTTTGGCCACTATCTCAGATTTCGACGAAACCAGTTTCATCGAATCGGTAACGGTGAATTATTGTAAGATTTCAAGTTTCGTAACGATCAGACTTGTCGTTGGACCGTGCGGGCTCGAAACGCGTAGAAATCAATTTAATGAAATCAATTTAAATAAGCTGATTTTAAAAGCTAATTTCCGTATACAATGGAATTTGGATTTGAAACCTATTCCATTGAGTTTATAAATATTGAAAACATCTATTTTGATATATGGGATGGCCCACTTTCGTTTCGGAAGCGGAACGGGCTTTTCGGGCCATTATTGTCATTTCGAACCAATTCGGTATGTTATTCATTCTTATCCAGATCTATCCATATAAATAGTTTTCTGTCCTAAACCCTAGCAGCCTTTTATTTCTGCCTGTACCTATAATTCTATCTGTCTATTCTTCTTTCTTCTAATAGCAGAAACCCAATTTCAATTCAAAACCTTAGATTCAATTTCATAAAACCAATTTCAAAATTTAAACTCATCAAACCCCAGCATATTATATATCTTTGGAAAGCTCTCAATGAGCGCAACCCAAATCTATTATTCGTTTTTGCAATCGAGTTTTTGTTAGTCTAGAATTGACCAAAACATCCTCGGCCATCGATTTTGGTGGTTGATCAACGGCCAAGATTCGTCGACTCAAGGATGCAGTATGGTGAAGATTTGCGAGGGGAGTGCGTCAGAGTGGTTCGTTCGGCGAATTGATGGGTGGATCGTCATGTAAAATTTGATTAGGGTTTAAAATGCAACGGCGACGACTGCTCCTTTTGAGGTCGATGGTGATAGGAGGGATGCCGCGGAGGTCGTGGGGGTGCAGGAGAGGATGATGCATCTTCTGGTGATGAGGGCGTAGCCGCGACTGGCCAGCGACGGCGATCTGGATGATATGATGATGGCCGCGTGCGTACAGGGTTTGTTATGGCATAGCCGAATCGTGCTGTATGGTTTCCAGATTGCAGGTGACGTGTCATTTGATTTAATTTTCTTTCTATTTTAATTTTTTTAATTTTTCAATCGTTCTAACTTACATATCCTTTTCATACGAGCTCGGATTCACGTGCGGTTTTCTTCGTTGCGATCGTATCAAAATTCTGGACATTATGGAACTTGTTTGGTCGAATTATGAGACTATTCCAATTTTGGGCAATAATTGGATTTTAAATCGATTTGAAATCAAAGGTGAGTATTTGAACCCACTCACAACTACTAAATTATCTTATGTTAGTTAAATTAAATTTATAATATGATTAGAAGTTGATTGATTGTTGTTTGATATATTTAATTTGTCATTCCAGTTAAATCTAAATTTTATCGAATTTAATTGCCATTTAATTTAATATTGAATTTAAATTGCCAGTTAAATTCCTGTTAAGGATAATCGGTAATTGTTGTAAATTATTGGTTGATTTGAATGGTGATTGTGATGGATGTTTAACTGTTGATAATGGATGACTGGATGTTATGTTTATTTTATATATTGTTATCACATTGCAAGTTCCCTTAGTTATTGTTAGAAAAATCACTATGGGTTGAAATAATACATACCTGAATGATCTTATAGATAGGGAAAAATCGTTATGGGTTGAAATGATAGACTCGAGCCATTTTATGGATTTTAAATTTTAAATTCGGGATTGCAGGTTGAAATGATATATACCCGTAAATTTAAATTATTGCGTGTTGAAATGATATATGTCTGTATCACTAGACCATAGCATAGAAAATTATATACGAGCACCGGATTGTTTAAATTAAATGATTTTAATCCTTAATTTTTGAATTCAATTAAATGACATTTTGAAATAAAATTTTATTTATATAAGCTGAATTATTTTCGAAAATCCAAGCTCTAAATGTTGAAATTGGAACTAGTTTAAATGTATTGTTTAAAGAATTTAAATTGAAATTTTGAAGTTGAATTTAAAGTATAAATGAAATATATCGAAACAGAGTTATTGTAAACATTTGAATATTTAACTTTGAAATCTATTGAATTTGGAGTAGCTTAAATCTATAGTTCAAACATGGATTTGAAATCGATATAGATTTAAATGTTTTTATTGAGAATTTGAATTGAAAGGTAAAGTTTGAGTTTTGTTGATTTGAAAGCTGGATATGGTCCAGATTTGTTGAAATGAAAAAATAGTTTAATTTGATATTAAATTCAAATTCATTTATTTTAATATAAACTGTTTAAGGATAAATTATTTTAAATTCAGATTTATTTAGATTTTCAAACTAATTACTATCTAAACCATTTCCAATAATCAAACCATTTTATATTAAACTATTAAACTATATTAAATCTGTTTTAAACTATTTTAATCTATTTTAAACTATTTTAATCTATTTTAAACTATTTTAAAACTACTTAAACTATTTTTAACAATTCAAACGGTGCAAGGTTGAATTGGTTATATTTAAATCCTTGATTTAAAAGCGAATATGGTTAAATGATGTTATAACCTATGTTGGAATTTGAAATGATTTTTTCTAGTGAAATGACATATTTTGAGTAAATATGATGATTTTGAAATGAGATTTTAACCTATTTGTGAATATGTCGAAAGTGATATGATTTCGAAAGTGATATCATTTCGAAAGGGAATATAATTTCGAAAGGATATGGTTTTGAGAATATGATATTTTGACAATTATAAATTGGTTTTGAAAATGTAAAAGAACCATCCGGTGTGAAATAAGCATTTGGTTGTTAAAGAGACCGGGATCAGATATTGTCATACTCTCTGCCAATACCGAAAACCACTTTAACAACTATGCAGATGGTGGAGATTCCAGAATGAAGTAGGATGGTTTGGCGAACGATTATGTATGAGGTATTAACGTAGCCCTGACTCTCTCGAGTCAGCTTGATGTGACTAAAATAGGAGCCACGTCGGGCCAAGTGAGGTCGCACCTTTAATAAGACATGCTTCTTCGATACCATATTATGACTTTGTGATTGATTTGGTGGCCACCCCTCGATTTGATTTTGGGACTGTGTTCCGAGGTGGGCGGTAGCAGCTGCTATGCGTTACCACCAGTCCGGATCCACAAAACGGTAGTATCCTACCCTGGGCATTGCCTCGCGTGCCTTGTCACATGCCTTATCATGCCCATTACGAGTTTGGTTTGTGTCGTACTTATGGAATGCTCCCTGATAGCCCACCAGCTTATGGTAGAGTTTACAGTACTGTATAGACTATGGCATTTATATAAAATGTTTTAAGGGGGATATGGGTAGGCCTTAACGCTATTTTCATATTTTACTTTACTGTAGACATATTATAATATTGTATTGTACTATGTATGTAGATAGTTTAACGGATCCTTAGGAGATGGAAATCCCGAACATCTGTTAAGTTATTGCACTCACGTTAGACACTGGATAGGAGATGTAAAATCCCGTAAACATCTCAGAAGCCGTTACACTCATATCTATTTATTGTTGATTTAACTTACATAAGATCTTTTAGTTCTGACTCGAGTGTTTTTTCTTTCCATTACGCTCAGATCAGTCTGAGCTTTTCAGTATATTGAAGACCTCTGGAGGACAAAGACGGAGATTTGTATGCTATCTATTATATTTATACTACTACATCATGTTGTTCCGCTGCATTATTTATTTATTTCTGATGTATGTAACTCTAATCTATATTTGTAAAAGTGTAAACAAATATTATTTATAAACAGCTTTATGAACTGTTTATTTGATTATTATATTTTGTCATTCTGTTGTTGTAACGACCCAGAATTTCTGACATTTGAAATTGGAATATTTAATTTATTTTAAATATTAATAAGTGAAATTAATAAGTCGAATAATTTATTTTTCGAATAACTGGATTTAATTGGATAATTAAATCGATAAATTAATGTTTGAAATTCCAGAAATAATTGAAATCTGGATTAAATGTGATTGAAAATGATTTATAAAGTTATATTAAGTCATATTGAAGTTATAGTGATGTTATAGAACTTTTAAATTTGAATTAAAAGTTAATCTGTGAAAATTGAATATTTTAATATTAAATCGACTAGTGAAAGTAGCCATTTTTCGAACAGTCTCAGAATTGGACGAAACTAGTTCCATTGAATCCGTAATAGTTTTTTATTATCGGATTTCAATTTTTGTAGCAATCGGAGTTGTCGTTTGACCGTGGCAGCTCGAAACGCATCGAAATTGTTTTAATATTAATTTGGCGAGTTAAAATAGTCATTTTTCAAACCGTCTCGGATTTCGATGAAACCAGTTTCATCGAATCCATAATGTGATATTATTGTGAGATTTCAAATTTCGTGTCAATTGGATTTACCGTTTGTCCGGGGCAAGCCAAAACGCATCGAAATCGGTTTAATTTAAAATCGATCGTTTAATTCCGTAACTCGCACATATGGCCGAATTAGCCTCCGAAACATGTTCCATTGTGTTCGGAATGCAGGTAAAATCCTAGGAACGCCAGCCGGAACGCTTCGTTTGGAGTTCGGAAATTTTGGGATGAATAGTGTTTCGCCATTTTCTATATAAGCACCTCTATCATTTCATTTGCAAAAATAAAACAAAACCCTAGGTCAAAACTACAGCCGCCACTTTCATACCATCAATGGTCGAAAATCACCAGTGTTCTTCCTCCAATATCTCTAAATCCGTTAATAATTAGACAAAATCATCAACTAACAAATCGAAGATCTCGACGAATACTAGCTATTCAACGATTATGATCGAAATCAAAGTCACGAATCAAAGGCAATACGTGTTTAAAGTCGTGATAGTCTTTCACGTTTTCCAAGATAGAGATGGAGCCGAGCTTGTCAAGGTTCATACCGATGGGAGGAGTGGTGTTGAGCTTCAAAATGGTGGTTCTTGATCATCTTCAAGATCGTTGTAGACGGCGCGCGAATTAGGGTTTGTGGAGGTTATATGGGTTTCACGTACATATTTTTTCATGGGGGAGGAAGAAAAGGCAGGCACGGCTTGGATCTACAGAGGAAGAAATCAACGGCCTGGGTTAAAAGATGGGTTAAAAATAAAAATAAAATTGTAAATTTATTATATTATAATTCGTCCAATCTTTAAAAATGTATAACTTTTTGCTACGAGGTAGAAAATGCACGAAACCAGTTGCATTAGAATCTTATTGTCGAGCTCTTCGCAATGGAACTGGATTGGAGTCATTTGGAGCTAGTGTGAATTTTAGGTAAAATTAAACGTTTGTTTAATTTTATTCGAAATAAAACGCTGGAACTGAATTGAAAGCAAAGGTGAGAACTCCTCACTCAATCGAATGTTGTATTTCAATTTAAATTTTAAATAGTTGAGATTTAAAATTGTTGATAGTGTTAGTGGTGATGATTGAATGATGATTGCTATTTATTGTGTTAAATAGACATTATACGCCGTTATTAAGCGGAGGTTATTTTTTAAAAACATATACCGCGATAATTTCACATTGAAGTGGAATTGGTATTATATATGTATATAGCAATATATATATTGGAATATGTATATATTGGAGTTGATTTCCCGCATTGTATAGCGGATGAGACCCTATTGCGCCGCATAATAGCGGATAATATTTATAAATCCCATATACCTCGATAATTTCACATTGATGTGAAATTGGTATTGTGCTAACATCTGTGGATGCAGGGAAATAGGTTGGAGGGATCTGTTATCCCACCTTTTGGTCAAGGCTGGAATATCAACAAATTGGCAAGGAATGATGGATATCAGAATCGAAGATCGATTAGAAACAAGGCTGCGATGGATGTCGTCGAAATTTGGTCGGACTGCGATCGGGAAGGAATCGATTGGAGATGATGATCAATGCTAGAAAAGGCTATGCTTCAAATCTCAAGTTAATCGGAGTCTGTATGGAGGAGATAAGATCGATACAAGGTAGACGAATATGCTGTTCGTATCCATCAGTGCGCTGGGATGATGGTTGGTTCGAATCTGCCATGCTCGCATCGATCAGAAAATCATCATATTGGCTTGTTCGAATCGATCGATCTCGTATCCATCGAAAGGATACCGCTTCGATCTATTCGAATCCATCCCAAGGCTTTGTTCGAATCGGTGTTGTTCGAATCCATCCGGCATTGGGCTCTTCGCATCGACCAGGTTTTGGTTCGACTCGATGGCTTCATATCGGCAAGAGGGGGATTTGGCGCTTTCGTATCCATGGAAAGCTGTCAGAGTTTGTGTCCATCAGGTAAGGCCACGCTCGTGTCCATCAGGTAAGGCTTCATTCGTATCCATCATCCAACTTCGTGTCCTGGCCTTCTTGCCTTTTTCGTATCGATCGATATCGCATAACTTTATTTCGTATCGATCACTGGATCGATACGAAACACTTTCCTGAAATCAATACGAAGAATGGTACGATGGCAGTTGGATGTAGATGCAAAGCAAAGTTATCGGCACGAACGAACGCAAAATATGGATGTGAGCACGAATCAAGAGAAGAAGCATTCAAAGCGGCGAAAGACATGCATGGTTCGAAGGAAGAAACCTTCAACTCGGCACACAAAGCGGATCAACCCAGGGATTTCGCGACACATCACTACGCGCGCACGTGCTCCGATCGAGTCGAACAGGTGGATACGAAACATGGATTCGAACACAGCAGTGTTCGCGAAAATGCAATCTCGTATCGATCATATCTCACGAACCACTGATCCAAATGCGACGAAATTTTCACAGCAGCTTGCATACAAGGTAAAGAACAATCCTGCCAAGTTTCAGCCCGATTGGATCATTTCTTGATGGATACGAAATTGCTTTGTATCGATCGCAGATCGAGTCGAAACTTGGTGGGGTCGGTCGCGTGGGCCCCCTCACGTGCCAGAAGAAGTCTCCCGAAGTTTGGGCGCGATCTCAGCCTCCTACGCCTATAAATAGCCCCCTGAAGCCTACAGAAAGGGGATCTTTTGGCTGCTCAACGTCCAGACTCTGCCAGATTCAAACTTGCACTCTACCATTGCTGTTATAAACGAATTTCTTCATTGTAATTGTTGTATTCAGCTGTAACCAGCGAGGATAATCAATAAAGGATAAAACTTTGGAGTGGACGTAGGCCAGAGATAGCCGAACCACTATAAATCTTGTGCCTCTGTTCATTATTTCTGGATTGTTGCTTGCTGTTTACTTAGATCTGTGGTTAATATTGCTGATTTATATTCATACTTTGGTGCTTTCACAATACTTGGGGTTTGTGACCAATTTTGGCGCAAACACTTTGGTGCTTTCACTGAGAGGAACTAGCACCCGCTGCATCAGATTCAGAGTTCAGATTTAAAAGCTTGAAGGGATCGGATTTGGGAGACAATGACTCGACAAACGAGACAGAGAGCCGAGAGAAGCCAACAAGGAGGAAGTCAAGAGGCATCCTCTGGTGCTGAAGAAGAACAAGCTTCGATTTACATTACTAGAGACTAAATGGAAGCTATGGAAAATTCATTGCATGAGAGGTTGCTGAAGAGTCAACAGGATATGATGCAGACTTTCTTCGAGCAGATGAGAGCTGCAGGGACACAGAACCTTGGACCAGCTACAGCGGCTGTTAATGCGGAACAAGGAGCTAGGGATATGGGACCCAATGGGGGACAGAATACAGAACCGGAAGGCAATCAACAAGGGCTTGGGGGCAGGCCTGCCGGATCCAACACAGGAAGACCTTTGGAAGGAGTTCAACAGGCTAGGGCCAATGTTGCTACTAATGAGCCACATGAAGAATATGTACCGGAGTTCCCTCGGGAGCTTGGGGGCAACCCCCGACAGACAACGCTGGATTAGCGGAAATCATTAGGAAGACTATGCGTGGAGGTTTGACCAATAGAGATTTGGAAGGAGTGAACAGGAGTCCGTTCGCTCGGGAAATCAGAATAGCTCAGAATCCACCTAAGTTCAAGTTACCTAGCGTGGAAGCATATAATGGCAAGGCTGACCCGACTGATCACTTGATGAGATACACTAGACACATGGAAGTGCTGGGGGCATCGGAGGAAGTGATGGCCAGATGTTTCCCGTTGTATTTGACAGATATAGCTGCAATGTGGTTTAGGCAGCTGGAAGAAGGATCCATCAGGACTTGGAGGGAATTGGTGGATAGGTTTTTGGGACAGTTTCGGGTTCATATCAAAAGACCTAAGAACGTGATGACGTTAACATCAGTAAAGCAAAGGACGGATGAATCGCTTAGAGCATTTCTAACTCGGTTCAACGCGGCGGTAGCTTCGGTGGATCGGCCGGATCCATCGATGGTTTTGATGGCGGCAGTGTCGGGAGTCAGAGAGGATTCAGATTTTAAGGTATCTTTAATACGAGACCAGCCACTGGATCTTGGGGAATTCTTCCATGAAGCTGAAAGGTTCCTTCGGCAAGAAGACGCATGTGTGGATATAAAGTTAAAGGAGGTGAATGCGACTGAGGGTGGAGGACCATCCAACGGAAACCCGGATAAAGACAATGGAAAGAGGAAGCTGGATGACGATTCAGGAAAAGCCAGGAAGCGATGGAAGGATCCAAAGTTTTCCACATACACGGGATTAAACGAGACACTGGAGAGGATATACATGGAAACCCGGAATCGCCTTCCTTACCGGAGGCCGGCTAGGAGAGAACCATCTGAACGGGAAAAGGCATCAGGAAGGCACTGTCTCTTCTACGATTTGGACGGACATGATACCAACAGCTGCAGGCATCTAAAGGACATAATTGAGGAGCATGCGAGGAATGGACAATTGAGGCAGTATGTTGGGGCTCGGAATGCAGGGGTGGAGTAGGAGCAACCACCGCCCACCTCAAGCCAGGATGGCATGAGGCCCAGGAATGATGGTCGATTGGTTATCCATTGATCAGGATAATATGAAATAAGTAACAAACCATTGGCGAGCAACCAAGTCATTTACACATGTATGGGGATGGAGATAGCCCCTAGGCATGCTCTGAATGATGATAAACCGCAAAGCCATGGTTTGCGAAATCTGTCTTTTATTTTTTGACTGGACACTTGGTTTTCTGATTTGGTTTTTGGAGTTTGGATTGAACTCCTGATTTTGCTCGTTTTTCTGGTTTTGGCATTCATTCGGATGATTGTTCTCCGTTTTGGATGATGATTTCGATTTTTGATATGGATTTCTGGTTTTCTGATTTGATTTGGATTTTGGATTGGGTTTTGATTGGATTTTTTCTAGCTTTTTGATAAACGGTCATCGGGTGTGGATTACGCCTGGCAAGGGGTGAGTCTTTTTGCCCGAACGTGGTAAATTGACTAATTCAGGTCGTCGAGTATGGACTATGCTCGGCAAGGGTCCGGAGTGACCAGGATTCGGCCTAGGACTTAGGCCCCCTATTATCAATTATTGTTTTAGGTCGTTGAGTATGGACTATGCTCAACAAGGGTCCGAAGGGACCAGGATTCGGCTTAGGACTTAAGCCATGGCAATACTTACGTCCAGGGACACTGGACCACGGTCGTTAGGTGTGGATTGCGCTTGGCAAGAACCCGGAGAGGTTAGCTCAACGTCCAGGGACACTAGACCACGGTCGTCAGGTGTGGATTGCGCTTGGCAAGAACCCCGAGAGGTTAGCTCAACGTCCAGGGACACTGGACCATGATCGTCAGGTGTAGATTACGCTTGGCAAGAGCCCAGAGAGGTTATGGATTTGGATATCGACCCGGAGAGGTCTTGGATTCGGTTGTTGGATAAGGATGGACTAAAAGCTCAGTTATCGAGTTCGGATGGACACGGAATTGGCTATGAACTTTGGATATCGGATATGGAATTATTCAAAACACGCCATATTATCATAAGGCATGTTTTGGGGGGCAAATGTTATCCCACCTTTTGGTCAAGGCTGGAATATCAACAAATTGGCAAGGAATGATGGATATCAGAATCGAAGATCGATTAGAAACAAGGCTGCGATGGATGTCGTTGAAATTTGACCGGACTGCGATCGAGACGGAATCGATTGGAGATGATGATCAATGCTAGAAAAGGCTATGCTTCAAATCTCAAGTTAATCGGAGTCTGTATGGAGGAGATAAGATCGATACAAGGTAGACGAATATGCTGTTCGTATCCATCGGTGCGCTGGGATGATGGTTGGTTTGAATCCGTCATGCTCGCATCGATCAGAAAATCATCATATTGGCTTGTTCGAATCGATCGATCTCGTATCCATCGAAAGGATACCGCTTCGATCTATTCGAATCCATCCCAAGGCTTTGTTTGAATTGGTGTTGTTCGAATCCATTTGGCATTGGGCTCTTCGCATCGATCAGGTTTTGGTTCGACTCGATGGCTTCATATCAGCAAGAGGGGGATTTGGCGCTTTCGTATCCATGGAAAGCTGTCGGAGTTTGTGTCCATCATGTAAGGCCACGCTTGTGTCCATCAGGTAAGGCTTCGTTCGTATCCATCATCCAACTTCGTGTCCTGGCCTTCTTGCCTTTTTCGTATCAATCGATATCGCATAACTTTATTTCGTGTCGATCACTGGATCGATACGAAACACTTTCCTGAAATCAATACGAAGAATGGTACGATGGCAGTTGGATGTAGATGCAAAGCAAAGTTATCGGCACGAACGAACGCAAAATATGGATGTGAGCACGAATCAAGAGAAGAAGCATTCAAAGCGACGAAGGACATGCATGGTTCGAAGGAAGAAACCTTCAACTCGGCACACAAAGTGGATCAACCCAGGGATTTCGCGACACATCACTACGCGCGCACGTGCTCCGATCGAGTCGAACAGGTGGATACGAAACATGGATTCGAACACAGCAGTGTTCGCGAAAATGCAATCTCGTATCGATCATATCTCACGAACCACTGATCCAAATGCGACGAAATTTTCACAGCAGCTTGCATACAAGGTAAAGAACAATCCTGCCAAGTTTCAGCCCGATTGGATCATTTCTTGATGGATACGAAATTGCTTTGTATCGATCGCAGATCGAGTCGAAACTTGGTGGGGTCGGTCGCGTGGGCCCCCTCACGTGCCAGAAGAAGTCTCCCGAAGTTTGGGCGCGATCTCAGCCTCCTACGCCTATAAATAGCCCCCTGAAGCCTACAGAAAGGGGATCTTTTGGCTGCTCAACGTCCAGACTCTGCCAGATTCAAACTTGCACTCTACCATTGCTGTTATAAACGAATTTCTTCATTGTAATTGTTGTATTCAGCTGTAACCAGCGAGGATAATCAATAAAGGATAAAACTTTGGAGTGGACGTAGGCCAGAGATAGCCGAACCACTATAAATCTTGTGCCTATGTTCATTATTTCTAGATTGTTGCTTGCTGTTTACTTAGATCTGTGGTTAATATTGCTGATTTATATTCATACTTTGGTGCTTTCACAATACTTGGGGTTTGTGACCAATTTTGGCGCAAACAGGATCCGACTAGATTCCTCACCGTAGTGATTTATTTACAGATATTGTAGTATATTCTGTTATCATATGATGATATATGATGTTTGGATGCTGTGATTGACTATTTGGTGCTGTTGCATCATCGGATCCATTTTTAAAGTTTAAGATAACGATTTTGATTTTAAAGGGATTTTTAAAGTGATTTTTGAAAGTATAGGTTTTATAAAATTGGTTTATTTAAATTGAGATTTTTGGAATAATTATAAACGGTTTATATAAAAGATTTATAAAATTGATATTTATAAATTAAAAGATTGGAATTATAAAACAAGTTTTTATAAGTGTTAAAATGGAAAAAATGGATTTCATAAGTGAACGAAATTTATAGACTTATAATTTGTGAAGTTATAAAATGAATAGATGTTGTAAAATAAAAGATTTATGAGTAATTAACTTATAAATCAGATTTGACATTTTAATTGAGATTTTTGAATAAAGACAAATGGTTTATAGATGAGATTTATAAAATATATATTTTATAAATCGAAATAATGGAATTCTAAAAGGAGTTCTGTTAATGTTGAAAATAAGGTTATAAATAAAATCTTATAAGTAATAAGATTTATAATTTGTGAAGTTTTAAAAGAACGATTTTGTAAATAAATGGATTATAAGTTCTTAACTTATAATATGGACTTCCAAGATATAATTGAGTTATATAATTTGAATTGGATAATAAAGGAGATTTATAAATCGAAGTTTTATAAATAGATTTGTAAATCCGAGAAACGGCTTATTTTGATAAGTTAAGTTTATATAGCTTATTAAAGGAAGTATATTCACGATTTTGGACAGTGGATAATCCTTTAAATAAAATGTGTAGAAATGTTGAGTTTGGATAACGAATTATATTCACGATTTTGGACAGTGAATGTATTATTAAATAAAACGGAGATGTTTTGGAGAAGTGATATTACGAAATGAAGTAATTGTTTTAAAAAGATGTTTTAAAACGTGTTAAGTATCGAAAACATAGATTTCAACATTTATTGTTGAAATAGACGTTTCGAGGAATAAGGAAATGGTGGACTATAACACTGTTGTTATAGTAAATGGTTTTGCGAAAGGAAATGTTTTATATAGTATTGGGATTTATATATCTATCTAAATTTCGAATCCCTATACTAGTGATTTTGGGTCGTCGTAACGATGTTTTACGCACCATTCGTTTTGACTCAATTAAATGTGTTTAAGAGAATGTTTCCTTAAAGAATGAAATATATACTTAATTTTGATTTAAGTATATTGAATATTTTCAAATGTTGAAAATAAATGTATTTGTGAATTACCTATTATTAAATAGGTATGGAAATGTTTTCCAATATAAAGTGAAATGTTTAAGATTTTATCTTTTTAAAGATAAATTGAAATTGAATATTTGAAATCGATTTGAAAATCGTATTTCAGTGGATATTGGAAATTTAAATTCACTATGGAATTTATAAAGAAAAGGGAAATTTGTTTAAAAATAAACATTGATTTATTTTTGAAGTGTGGAAAATTATATATCTTGTAAAGATATTTTTGGAAGATAAATAATTTGGAAAATTATTTGGAATCTGATGATGCTGTGCAGACCTATTGATAGTTAAATAACCGACTATCAATAATTACCTTGAATGGGTATTTGTTGTGATTTGCTTGAATTTGAATGCCATGCTTATTTTTGAATATTTGCGCTCACTATTCGGGTTAGCCGGGAAAGGACCTTTGGGTCGTATAACCTATTCCGAATTTGTGATACAACATTATGGATCGTATTGAAGATCGGTGGTGAAGACCGGGTGTTTGTGAAAACGATAGGATGACCTATCGATTGTCTCTGCACCGTTAGCTACGGTATAGAGATTTCCTTTGTGATGGGAAGTTTTATCGGGATTGTGAATACCCGGATTGCAAGGGCTTCTTTGGAAGTGCCTTCGGTTCTGTTCGAACCAGGAACAGACTTGTATGGTTACATGTCTGACATTACATTTTAAAATATAAAGCTGATTTCTTTCAAATACATTTCTGTTGGTGGCGGAGAATTTATTCTCTTAGCTTAACACCCTTCTCTGAGACGTACGAGCTCAGAGGTTATGTAGTTGAAATTTATCAGTAATATATTCCCAATTTGGTAATGTGGCATGCTGAGTGTTGCTGTGTGATGGTCATTTATTGATCATTTGTGATCAAAGCGTGGCTTTGTGGAAAAAGCGTAGCTTTGTGGACGAGACTTCGTCAGGGACTCACAACCCGGAAATGGTCGAAACAGGAATGTTGCGGCAAGGTTATGAGGGTCGCGCCCTTTAGGGTATGTCATTTCCTTCTGGAAAGGGGTGGTATCATGGTATGGAGCCCAGATACTTACTCATGTGGACACACCTTATTATTATGTGTGATGTTGGTTACCGAGCGCTCGGATAAAGGTCCCAAAGGACCGGGGGATGGCATATTCATGAGTTACCTAGTTACAGGGGTAACCCGACCTTGTTGGCAGAGAGCAGTTTGTCTCTCGGGACGTCCAGCCAGAGGCGATCCCATTCGGCAGTAGGAAAGGAAGTTCCTTAGCCTGACCATTTGTTGGAAAATCCAAAGAAACAATACGAACCTTGTACGGTTTTAGTTGTATTACCTGCTATAGAATGTGGCGGTAACCTGCTATTGAACATAGTAGCTATAGTAGGCATACAATAATGGTTGTATGTTGGATAAGATTAATATTATATTTTCGAAATGTTTTCTGCACTATGCACTAATAATAATAATCCAATGATTTGCATAGTAAGCATATTTGACTATCATAAGAAGAAATCTCCTCCAATTCTGTGTTTGCATTGTGTGTGTGGCGGGAGGTCTTATGGTAGTTTCATTTTCCAAAAGCATTGCGGGTTTCAATGTTAAAATTCTATTGTTGTTTGTTTCTAAAGATAAACTGTTTTAAGTTCTCACACCAGTCACCATGACTGATCTGGAGTTTATTGTTTCCTTCCTAAACTCTGGGTGCCCATCATTTTCCATACGGGCAGTCTAGAGTTAGGTTATCAGGTCATTCTGGATTCAAGAGATGCTGTGGAGCTCAGTGGCGAGCTGAATGGCGAAGCGTACCACTTATATATGATAATATTTATTCCGCTGTGTATTCTGTATGAGGACAAGTTATATAACTATCCAGTGTGTTGTATATTGTTGTTGTAAACTCTGATGATGATGATGTAATGTATAAAATGATATAGTTCTTTGATTTAAAGATTATTCATTTATCTATTATATGTTGTTCCGCTGCGAATGTGAGATTCTGATATTGTTCTGTGTTCTCCTGTTATTTCTTCTTTCTCTTTTCTTCTGTTTTCTTCTACCTCTTCTTTTTCTCCATAATAATTCGGTTTTTCGGCATTCGATTGCTCGGTAGTTGATACGATGGACGTATTAATGTCGATTTTCGAGCGACGAAAAATCGCAATCGTTACATTTGGTATCAGAGCGTATGGTTAAGCGATAACCATGGCTCTGTTGGGTATTACTCATTATAGATAGAGTCAGTAGTACTCTAGAATGAGTTGAGTGTAATAATAGATATGAGCGCGTATTTGTTAGTGAATATAAAATTGTTTTATATTGTGATGATTGATTTGTTGAGTGGTATATGGATTCTGGTCGGTATAGTCTGTACAACTTTATCGATAGGGATCTCTAAACACTTATATAGAACAATTCAGCACGATATTGTTTTAAATTGGGTAAATGAAATAATTTTACCTTGATTATATTTTGTATATAAAGAAATAATTTTTCGGAAATTATTAAAGTGTATATAATTGATTGTTTGGTTGTTGAAAATGTAAGGAGATATATAAGAGAATCAAAGTTGTTTGAATAAATTATATAAGAACAACAATTGTAAAAGAGTAAATTGTATAAGCAAATGAATTATAATGTATGAAGTTATAATTAAAATGATTTACAATGGTAAAATAATCTTATATATGAAAAGTGAAATTTTATAAGTAAAAGATTTGTAAATGTGAATTATAATCTAAAAATAAAATTCCAGAGAAATGTTTTTGAAAGGATTTGATGTTTTGAAAAAAAAAATTGTTTTGGAGAGATGAAAGCTCTAAACTCTTTTCGGTCGCTGGAAAATAATTCCGATGATGATCGCGACATCATTGGTGTTCATTTTCGGGTTTCCAAAAGAGGAATTGCTGCCTGATTATTTTAAATGAAAGTTGTTTGGAAAATTTGGATTTTGTCTTGGAAATTCAAAAGATAAATTTGAATTGATTTCAAAAAATGGTTTTTGAAAAGTTGAAAAGACTCTGGAATCCTATTTAAAATATTTATGGGAATAATAAATGAGTTGATACTTATATAATTTGAATTTTGATGTAATAAATTTAACTTAAACGATGGAGTTAAATTAAAGTAAGTATAAGTGAATCAATTAAATCTAAGTGGTAATTGTTGAATATAAGTAATCAAGTTTTGAACTTATAATATGAGATAATAAATTTTGACTTTGGTAAAAGTTAAATAGAATTGGAATCTGAATTGGTAAAAGTTAATTTGGACAAATGATGTTTGAAATGGAAAATAACTTAAGTAATGTTGAATGAATTTGATTTTGATATCAAAGTGAATTAATAAAGTGAATTTATTAAATGAATGTGAACTTGAGCTATATAAATGAAATTCAACTTTATTTGAAAAAATTGAATTAGCAATTGAATTAATGAATGAATGGATTGAATGTTAATCAATTTATTGTAAATGAATTGATATGAAACAATGGATGTAAGTGTTAATTCATTAAAAGCTAAATGTTATTGGAAGTTGAATAATTGAATGTAAGTCAATTTAATATCGACCAATTGAATTAAAGGTGTTGAACCAAATTGAATGTAAAATTTAATAATTTGGTTGGGTTGAATATGCATTGATTGTTTGATGATTGTTAGTTGATTGTATATAAATTCATTAAAGTGTTAATGAAATTGAATTAATTAAAATTGGAAGCTATGTAATTAGATTTAAATTGAAAGTGAAGTAAATTTAAATAGTAATTGATTTGAATTGAAAGTGAACCAATTTGAATTTAAATTAGTGAATGTAAACTAATTGAAAATGAATAATTGAATGTCATTGTATATGAATTGGTTGTAAACAATTGCAAGTAATGTTGAAATATTATAAGTTGCTTATAAACCTTGTTTAGTATGCATTTCTTTGATATGCAAGTGTTGTAGTTGTTTAAAAGAGTAAATTGTTAATAACTATATATATATGTCACTTACATGTTTAAATCGAGTAAGTACAGGTGCCGTGGCTGCCAATCGGTCGGTTTGGTTGCGCAAATATGCTAATAAATAACTGCTTTGCTTAAAAATGCTAAAAAGGTACGCCTACGCAATAAAAATAGGAAATATGAACTGTTTTTCCGCTTTTCCGACCGGGTGGGTCGATGTATACATATTTATGTCTATTGTGATCCTACTACGATCGAACCGCGCAAAGGAGACGCTGGCGAATTTTTCTGGAAATTTAAGGCGTTAGAAAATTTTGGAAATTTTTGTTAATGAAAAGTTGATTTCTAAATTGTAATGAAAATATACGAATTGAACTAGAAAATGGAAACCATTGTTTTGGTTGAAGTTAAAGGTTTTGAAATAGGTGAATATAAAATTTTCACAAAATCGAATTCTGAAAAGTTAATGGAATTTGGGAATTTTTCTTACTAGGTAATTTCGAGGACGAAATTCTTTTAAGGGGGGAAGTTTGTAACGACCCAGAATTTCTGACATTTGAAATTGGAATATTTAATTTATTTTAAATATTAATAAGTGAAATTAATAAGTCGAATAATTTATTTTTCGAATAACTGGATTTAATTGGATAATTAAATCGATAAATTAATGTTTGAAATTCCAGAAATAATTGAAATCTGGATTAAATGTGATTGAAAATGATTTATAAAGTTATATTAAATCATATTAAAGTTATAGTGATGTTATAGAACTTTTAAATTTGAATTAAAAGTTAATCTGTGAAAATTGAATATTTTAATATTAAATCGACTAGTGAAATTAGCCATTTTTCGAACAGTCTCGGAATTGGACAAAACTTGTTCCATTGAATCCGTAATAGTTTGTTATTATCGGATTTCAATTTTCGTAGCAATCGGAGTTGTCGTTTGACCGTGGCAGCTCGAAACGCATCGAAATTGTTTTAATATTAATTTGGCGAGTTAAAATAGTCATTTTTCAAACAGTCTCGGATTTTGACGAAACCAATTTCATCGGATCCGTAATCTAATATTATTGTGAGATTTCAAATTTCGTGTCAATTGGATTTACCGTTTGTCCGGGGCAAGCCAAAACGCATCGAAATCGGTTTAAATAGGTTTAATTTAAAATCGATCGTTTAATTCCGTAACTCACACATATGACCGAATTAGCCTCCGAAACACGTTCCATTGTGTTTGGAATGCGGGTAAAACCCTAGGAATGCCAGCCGGCACGCTTCGTTTGGGGTTCGGAAATTTCGGGATGAATAGTGTTTCGCCATTTTCTATATAAGCACCTCTATCATTTCATTTGCAAAAATAAAACAAAACCCTAGGTCAAAACTACAGCTGTAACGACCATAGATTTTTATTTAATTTAAATTTATAATTAATGGTATTTTTGAATAAATATAGTAAAATAAATGGATAAATTGATGCGAGTTTCCCCGATCGTAATAAAATTCTATATTAAATCATTTAAATTTAAATATTGTATATATATGTGAATATACATGTATATATGATATATGAGTAAACTTGAAATTTTATATATAAGTATATATTGATTTGAATTTAAATTTCAAGTAAATGGATTTTAAAATAAATATATAAAGAAATGCAAGATAATAAAACAAATACAAGTAAGAAAGAAACAACACTTAGTTAAAATTATAACAACATAATTAAAATAGAAATCTATTTATATTTTTAAGCCATAAGAAAATAAACATGCAGGTATGAAACAATCTAATGAAGTACAAACAAAAACATCTCTAAAGTACATACATAATAAAATAACAAGAGCTTGTAAACAAATTAGAAGACATACATTTATTAACATCTTCTCTAGTACACTACCTTATACCCATCAGCCGAAATAAGTAAGTTTGTACAAAGGAAATGAATGCAAAGCTAAAAACAAAGTATAAAATGAAAATATAACAAGGTGAGTATAGGAACATAGGGTACACATGCATTAAATGCCATATCCTCTAGCATACAAAAAGAAGATTTTCAGCCGAGTCAACAAGCAAGCAATGGAAAATATCTCTGACCATTGGAAAATATAATATCACTTTGTACAACAAAATATGATCACCTGTACACTTCTTTTTGTATATCAATATCAAGCTTCACATTTTCAGTTCGTTCATTCAAAACAAAACCTGGAAAGAAAGTATAAATCAAAGTGAAAAATCAAGAAGCATTTCAAAGCAAATCAAGTCACAAGATTTAAGGTAGAGCAATCAGTTTCCAGTTTGTTTCAAACAAAATCACTTCCAGGCATAAACTTTCTTCTCTGTTCAACCATATTTCAAGGTGAGCAAATTTCTATTTTAAAACCTTTAATCTATAACTAAAATGCCTGGGGTTGATTTCTAAAATAAGATAGCTGCATAGATGTGAATGTGTTTGTATATGTATATACATATATATGAAATGGTTGCCTGTCAGTATATGTAGATGTAATTCTGTTTTCGAATTCACAGGTTTTAAAATCAAGGTTTAAAACTAAAACAAAACTTCAAGTTAAACACAGATTCAACTTTAAACAACTTGAATCAGAGAAGTCAAGAAACTTAAGTTAGCAAGTTTCAAAACCTGTTTCAAACAAAAAAAAGGCTTTGTCGTTTCTAAAACCATGATTTGGAAGGTGAGTAACATTTTTCTTTAAAATATAACTTAAGATAATTTGGACCATGCTTTTCTCTGTGATGATATGCATCTTGAATATATATGACTGTAATCTATGTATATCTGTTTTCTTGACACCCTGTTATCTGTTTTAGTAAATATGAAGATAAACCTTCATCTCTTGATCTAGCTATTGTTTGAGTGTGGGATATAAACAAAAGTGATTTGTTTGACTATAATTTAGGTGTTAAAAATTTGTATAAGTGGAATCAACTTGAGATTTACTCTGGAAATCCAGAAAACAAAGCTCAACTGTAAATATGATTAAAAACAAATTTCTTGTTTTAAATATTCAGGAGTATAAATCGAAACTTCATACAAAACTAAGATTTTTAAGACAAGAATTATAATTTTTAGAGCTTGGGTTGAAGAGCAGTTTTAGTTTTACTGTTTTAAGCATTTTGGGTTGCCGTGGATGATGGAGTCGACTGGAGACGTCGTGGTTTGGTCAGGAGGTGGAGGAGTGGTCAGGGGTTTAGCGAAAATTGTTGTGATGGTCAGCAGGTCAACGTGGTGGCGGCGAGAGGTGTTTAAACTCTGGTGACCTAGTTTTGTATGATTGTGATCTTTCGTCTAGTTCGAACTCAGGGCTTGATCGAGTGTCTCGAACTTTTGGGTTTTTGTAGTGGGGTGTTTGACGAAGCGGTGGCCAGAATTTCGTTTGTTCCGGTGGACGAGGCAGCGAGGACGGCGACGTTTTCCGTGGTTGTGGTGTTTTCTGTTTGCGCTCCAGATTGTGAAATCGAACTCGATTTCGATCTCGAGACTGGAGAGATGATCAGAGGCTTGGGATAGGATGTGGAAGTGATCGCCGAGGTGTGAAGATGGTCATGGATGACCGGAAGTGGTGGCGTCGCGAGTGAATGTGCACGGTGCACATTTGTGCTCTGGTAAATTTGGGTTGTCAGGGAAGTGACACTCGAGTTTTCTCGAGTAAGTCTGTGCTTGGCTCGAGTAGTATCATATTTTTCCTCGAAGCAAATAAGGGTTGTCTCGGGTAGGTTAGTTTTCTCAGTTTTAACAGTGCACAGGTTAACTCGAGTGCGTACTCGAGTAAAACTTGTTTTGGCTCGGGCAAAATTCCATTTTTCTCGAAGAAAACTGATGGGGGGACTCGGGTCTTTGGTTTCAAGTCTGGAACAGTGCCAGTTAATAGTTTTTAAATTATCAAGTTTTAAATTTGTTTAAGTTCTAGATTTTGGAAAAGAAGAAAAAAAGAAGTTATAAATCTAAATATTTTAAATAAGTAAATTTGTTTAAAAAATTCCTTTATAACTAAGTACTGTTTTAATTTGTAATTTAGTTTTTTTTTAAGTTAATTTATAAAGTGGTTAAATTTAAATAGTGTTAGTTTAAACCTGGAATTTAAAAGGAAAGTTCAAAAGGAAGAGTGAAATAAATGTTTCAATATATTGAAAATAAAATAAATAATAGGAAATGGAATTACTCTAAGTAATAAAGATTTAAGATTTAAATTCTTTGACCATTAGGATAATTAGAGTGATAATTGATAATTTGTAATTATAAGTTTAAATGTATTAACTAAAGTTTAAATTAATAATCACTTGACGATTTGGAAAATAAAAATTACTTAGAGAAGTAATGAATAAATAATTACTAAATGTAATTAATTAAATGATAATTTAAAATGTGAATTAATTTTTTGTTAAAAAAATCCAAGGATTAGTTAATAATGGCAATTAATTAAGATTAATTTAATAATTAAAGATTAATTGATTCATTGATTTAAGAATGATTAGTTAATAATTAAGGGTTAACTAATAAATTTGAAAGAAAGATTTTCAAATAATTGGTAATTAAATCACGATAATTAACCCGGATTAATAAATTGATACATCTGATTTAAATTAATCAGTTGATATTTAATAAATTCACTTGTGAATGTTTGGATTCTATTGGATGATTTGATTGTTTGATATCAGGTGATTGTTTGATATCCCTGATATATGATGCTTAGTGATACATCCTGATTTATGTTGTGATCTGTAATTTACTTATCTGTGATGTATATATCGTTATATGAATGTGCAAACCCTTGGCCCGTAAAACGACATTTGAATTTCGATGCGACAGGGAGTCGGATTCCAGTTGGTTATCCGAAACCCACATCGAATTGTAATAGTGAATCTTTGTGACTGATAAATTTATTTTATCTATGAATCTGTGAATGAAGATAAGCGTTATCGATTATACCGCTTATCGATATATCTGTGATGATTGATGTTGCACTATTGTGTGTGAAACCCCTGGACTACACTTTTACACACACAAATATGGATTGCACGTGGAAATCAGTTAAGTCACAGACAATTTAAATTTGATGTTTTTGAAATTGAAATTGAAATTTCAATTGATTTTGAAATTAGAAATTCGGGTTTAAAGTGAAAAGCTTTTGAAATGGAATTTCAAAGATAAAAGTTATTTTGAATAACTTAACCGAGTTTTTGAAAATTTAAATAATTAGATTTAAATTTGAATTCAAGTTTGAAATTAAATCTATGATTTGGAAACTAGGGATAAAAGATGATATAAAATGTGTTTGTTTGAATTAAACCATTTTAAAAGTATAAGTTGGGAATTTGAATTTAAACCAAGGATTTCAACTCGTACGGATGAATCAGATTTTCTAAAATGAAAACTGTTTGTTTTCAAGTGATAAAAGCTTTCAGATAAGAAATGAAATTCTAGTTTAATTAAAGGAATTTCAAGTGAATTGAAAAATGGGTTTTTTCCAAGTTATGAATGAATTCTTTTTGAAAGCTATGAATTAAATCTGTTTGTTTTTAACAGATTTAAAATGATGATTTATGTAAACCATTTGAAATGAAACTGTTTGGAAGGCTATAAGTTGAATCTTTATTTTAAAGATTTAACGAATTAATTAAATTGAAATGGAAATCGATTTGGGAAAATCTGTGAATGAATCTTTGTGAAATTAAGTGAACTTTGGGAATTGAAGCTTTTTGTTTAAAAGATTAAAATGGTAATTTGATAAACCATTTGAAAAAAAGTTTGGGTTTAAGTTGTGACTTAATTGAAATCCCAATATCCATATGTTTTTAAATATTTCGCTCACTATTCAGGTTAGCCGGGAAAGGACCTTTGGGTCGTATAACCCATTCTGAATAGTGATACGTCGTATATGGATCGCATTTGAAGACCGGTGTTGAAGACCGGATATTTTCGAAAATGAAAGGACAACCTGTCGAATGTCTCTGCACTGAGTCGCGCCGGTATAGAGATTTATATCACTCTTTTTGTGATGGGAAGTCTGGACGTGATTAGAAAATTATCCGGAATTGCAAGGGCTTCGTGAGAAGTGCCTTCGGTTCTGTTCGAACCCAGAACAGACTTGTATGGATACATGTCTGACATTACACATTGAGATATAAAGCCGATTTCTTTCAAATACATTTCTGTTGGTGGCGGAGAATTTATTCTCTTAGCTTAACACCCTTCTCTGAGACGTACGAGCTCAGAGGTTATGTAGTTGAAATTTATCAGCGATATATCCCAATTTGGTAATGTGGCATGCTGAGTGTTGCTGTGTGATGATCAGTGTTTGATCATTTGTGATATGATCATTTGTTTGATCATTTATCTTTGTGATCATAGGTTGATCATCTGTTGACCCAAAGCGTGGCTTTTTGAAAAAGCGTAGCTTTGTGGACGAGACTTCGTCGAGCCTCACACCCCGGAAATGGTCAAAACAGAAAGGATGCGGCAAGGTTCTAGGGAGTAGCGCCCCTTAGTGTAGGTCATTCCTTCTGGATAGAGGTGGTATCATGGTATGGAGCCCAGATACTTAACCTATGTTGATACTGCTTATTATGTGGTTGTTGGAATCGAGGATCCTCGGGAAGATCGGTTACGATCGGGGGATGGCATACGTGTGTCAGTAGTTACCTATTTTTGCAGAGGTAACCCGGCCTTGTGTTGGCAGAGATCCGGTCAGGTTCTCGGGACGTCATTCCACAGGCGTTCCTTCATGGCATAGGAAGTTCCTTAGCCTGACCGTTTGTTGGAAATCCATCTTCCAATACGAACTTTGTACGGTATTAGTTGTAGAACCTGCCATCTAATATGGTAGCTATAGTAGGCATAGTATAATGGTACCTATGCTGGCTAAGATTGATATTATACTTTCGAAATGTTTTCTACACTATGCACTAATAATAATATCAAAAATGATTTGATTTTGCGTAGTAAGCATCTTTGACTAACATAAGAAGAAATATCCTCCAAGTCTGCGTTTGCATTGTGTGTGTGGTGGGAGGTCTTATGGTAGTTTCATTTTCCAAAAGCATTGCGAATTGACTTTAAAAATCTCTGCTATTTGTTTTTAAAGATAAACTGTTTTGTTGCTCACACCAGTCCCATGACTGATCCGGAGTTTATTGTTTCTTTCCTAAACTCTGGATGCTCAAAATTTTTCTACACGAGCAGTCTAGAGTTTGGTTTTTCAGATAGTCAGGATTTGTAGATTTTGAGGAGCTAGTTCAGTCTTTGGATATGGACTGCGCTTTCTTATCTTTGTGCCTCGTTATTGGGAGTTCAAGCTATTTCTGGATTGGCGCTTTGAAGATGGAGATTGTCCGTTGCCGATGTTATCGTTTTCTTTTTCGTTGTTATTTATTGTATCACATCTCTGATGTATATAGATATTCATTGTATCATCATTGTATCTGGATATTGTATCAGATGTTGTATATCTCTATTCTTTTTCTTTTCCGCTGTGTTATTTACTTAACTGTTGTTATAAGCTCCGACGACTCGGATTTGAACGGTCGAATCTACGGCATTCGAGTACGATGTAAAGTATGGATGTCGATTTTCGAGCGCGAAAATCCGGGACGTTACATTTGGTATCAGAGCTAAGGTTGAACTTTAGCTCAGGAGTGTAACACGTTAAGTAACTCATTAGAGATAGAGTGAAGTAAACTCTAGAATGAGTATATCCCTAAGATATCTGTTCGAACGTCTCAGTAAATTCTCTTACTATCCACTGATAGTGAGTATGAGTGCAAGAAGAGGACGAGATAGGGGACAGGGAAATATGACTATAAATGGTCAATACCCTACAACAGTGGAAACAATCTTTCTTATCAATATTCTTTGACTCGTTTCCAAATTCTTTTGATTGCTTCGTGACAGCTCCAGAAAGAAGTTTCGGTGCGATGATGGCTCTACGAATCGTTGTAGAAAATCCTTACTTAGTATCTTCATCGACTTCTTATCAGCTTTTTGGATTTAAACTTTAATGAATTGGAAATTTGAAATTGAAAATTTTAAATAATTGGAAATTTTAATTTGAGTTAAATTGATTAATAGAATATGAAGCTAAATTTGAATTGAATCGATAAAACGATTACGTTTGAAACCAAATTTTGAAATTCTATTCTAATTTCTTGTGAACACCAAAGTCCGAAGAGGGACAAATTGGTATGTATTCTGAGATATTCCGACTTGAGTTTGGAATCCATATCTTGTGTTCGAGGAATTATGGGAGATCGAATCTGTCTATCTCTGTCTTTGTTTTCGTGCCTGCGAATTTCGAGGACGAAATTCTTTTAAGGGGGGAAGTTTGTAACGACCCTAGATTTTTATTTAATTTAAATTTATAAATAATGGTATTTTTGAATAAAAATAGTAAAATAAATGGATAAATTGATGCGAGTTTCCCCGATCGTAATAAAATTCTATATTAAATCATTTAAATTTAAATATTGTATATATATGTGAATATACATGTATATATGATATATGAGTAAACTTGAAATTTTATATATAAGTATATATTGATTTGAATTTAAATTTCAAGTAAATGGATTTTAAAATAAATATATAAAGAAATGCAAGATAATAAAACAAATACAAGTAAGAAAGAAACAACACTTAGTTAAAATTATAACAACATAATTAAAATAGAAATCTATTTATATTTTTAAGCCATAAGAAAATAAACATGCAGGTATGAAACAATCTAATGAAGTACAAACAAAAACATCTCTAAAGTACATACATAATAAAATAACAAGAGCTTGTAAACAAATTAGAAGACATACATTTATTAACATCTTCTCTAGTACACTACCTTATACCCATCAGCCGAAATAAGTAAGTTTGTACAAAGGAAATGAATGCAAAGCTAAAAACAAAGTATAAAATGAAAATATAACAAGGTGAGTATAGGAACATAGGGTACACATGCATTAAATGCCATATCCTCTAGCATACAAAAAGAAGATTTTCAGCCGAGTCAACAAGCAAGCAATGGAAAATATCTCTGACCATTGGAAAATATAATATCACTTTGTACAACAAAATATGATCACCTGTACACTTCTTTTTGTATATCAATATCAAGCTTCACATTTTCAGTTCGTTCATTCAAAACAAAACCTGGAAAGAAAGTATAAATCAAAGTGAAAAATCAAGAAGCATTTCAAAGCAAATCAAGTCACAAGATTTAAGGTAGAGCAATCAGTTTCCAGTTTGTTTCAAACAAAATCACTTCCAGGCATAAACTTTCTTCTCTGTTCAACCATATTTCAAGGTGAGCAAATTTCTATTTTAAAACCTTTAATCTATAACTAAAATGCCTGGGGTTGATTTCTAAAATAAGATAGCTGCATAGATGTGAATGTGTTTGTATATGTATATACATATATATGAAATGGTTGCCTGTAAGTATATGTAGATGTAATTCTGTTTTTGAATTCACAGGTTTTAAAATCAAGGTTTAAAACTAAAACAAAACTTCAAGTTAAACTCAGATTCAACTTTAAACAACTTGAATCAGAGAAGTCAAGAAACTTCAGTTAGCAAGTTTCAAAACCTGTTTCAAACAAAAAAAAGGCTCTGTCATTTCTAAAACCATGATTTGGAAGGTGAGTAACATTTTTCTTTAAAATATAACTTAAGATAATTTGGACCATGCTTTTCTCTGTGATGATATGCATCTTGAATATATATGACTGTAATCTATGTATATCTGTTTTCTTGACACCCTGTTATCTGTTTTAGTAAATATGAAGATAAACCTTCATCTCTTGATCAAGCTATTGTTTGAGTGTGGGATATAAACAAAAGTGATTTGTTTGACTATAATTTAGGTGGTAAAAATTTGTATAAGTGGAATCAACTTGAGATTTACTCTGGAAATCCAGAAAACAAAGCTCAACTATAAATATGATTAAAAACAAATTTCTTGTTTTAAATATTCAGGAGTATAAATCGAAACTTCATACAAAACTAAGATTTTTAAGACAAGAATTATAATTTTTAGAGCTTGGGTTGAAGAGCAGTTTTAGTTTTACTGTTTTAAGCATTTTGGGTTGCCGTGGATGATGGAGTCGACTGGAGACGTTGTGGTTTGGTCTGGAGGTGGAGGAGTGGTCAGGGGTTTAGCGAAAATTGTTGTGATGGTCGGAAGGTCAACGTGGTGGCGGCGAGAGGCGTTTAAAGTCTGGTGACCTAGTTTTGTATGATTGTGATCTTTCGTCTAGTTCGAACTCAGGGCTTGATCGAGTGTCTCGAGCTTTTGGGTTTTTGTAGTGGGGTGTTTGACGAAGCGGTGGCCAGAATTTCGTGTGTTCCGGTGGACGAGGCAGCGAGGACGGCGACGTTTTCCGTGGTTGTGGTGTTTTCTGTTTGCGCTCCAGGTTGTGAAATCGAACTCGATTTCGATCTCGAGACTGGAGAGATGATCAGAGGCTTGGGATAGGATGTGGAAGTGATCGCCGAGGTGTGAAGATGGTCATGGATGACCGGAAGTGGTGGCGTCGCGAGTGCATGTGCACGGTGCACATTTGTGCTCTGGTAAATTTGGGTTGTCAGGGAAGTGACACTCGAGTTTTCTCGAGTAAGTCTGTGCTTGGCTCGAGTAGTATCATATTTTTCCTCGAAGCAAATAAGGGTTGTCTCGAGTAGGTTAGTTTTCTCAGTTTTAACAGTGCCCAGGTTAACTCGAGTGCGTACTCGAGTAAAACTTGTTTTGGCTCGGGCAAAACTCCATTTTTCTCGAAGAAAACTGATGGGGGGACTCGGGTCTTTGGTTTTAAGTCTGGAACAGTGCCAGTTAACAGTTTTTAAATTATCAAGTTTTAAATTTGTTTAAGTTCCAGATTTTGGAAAAGAAGAAAAAAAGAAGTTATAAATCTAAATATTTTAAATAAGTAAATTTGTTTAAAAAATTCCTTTATAACTAAGTACTGTTTTAATTTGTAATTTAGTTTTTTTTAAAGTTAATTTATAAAGTGGTTAAATTTAATTAGTGTAAGTTTAAACCAGGAATTTAAAAGGAAAGTTCAAAAGGAAGAGTGAAATAAATGTTTCAACATATTGAAAATAAAATAGATAATAGGAAATGGAATTACTCTAAGTAATAAAGATTTAAGATTTAAATTCTTTGACCATTAGGATAATTAGAGTGATAATTGATAATTTGTAATTATAAGTTTAAATGTATTAACTAAAGTTTAAATTAATAATCACTTGACGATTTGGAAAATAAAAATTACTTAAAGAAGTAATGAATAAATAATTACTGAATGTAATTAATTAAATGATAATTTAAAATGTGAATTAATTTTTTGTTAAAAAAATCCAAGGATTAGTTAATAATGGCAATTAATTAAGATTAATTTAATAATTAAAGATTAATTGATTCATTGATTTAAGAATGATTAGTTAATAATTAAGGGTTAACTAATAAATTTGAAAGAAAGATTTTCAAATAATTGGTAATTAAATCACGATAATTAACCCGGATTAATAAATTGATACATCTGATTTAAATTAATCAGTTGATATTTAATAAATTCACTTGTGAATTTTTGGATTCTTTTGGATGATTTGATTGTTTGATATCCCTGATATATGATGCTTAGTGATACATCTTGATTTATGTTGTGATCTGTAATTTACTTATCTGTGATGTATATATCGTTATATGAATGTGCAAACCCTTGGCCCGTAAAACGACATTTGAATTTCGATGCGACAGGGAGTCGGATTCCAGTTGGTTATCCTAAACCCACATCGAATTGTAATAGTGAATCTTTGTGACTGATAAATTTATTTTATCTATGAATCTATGAATGAAGATAAGCGTTATCGATTATACCGCTTATCGATATATCTGTGATGATTGATGTTGCACTATTGTGTGTGAAACCCCTGGACTACACTTTTACACACACAAATATGGATTGCACGTGGAAATCAGTTAAGTCACAGACAATTTAAATTTGATGTTTTTGAAATTGAAATTTTAATTTCAATTGATTTTGAAATTAGAAATTCGGGTTTAAAGTGAAAAGCTTTTGAAATGGAATTTCAAAGATAAAAGTTATTTTGAATAACTTAACCGAGTTTTTGAAAATTTAAATAATTAGATTTAAATTTGAATTCAAGTTTGAAATTAAATCTATGATTTGGAAACTAGGGATAAAAGATGATATAAAATGTGTTTGTTTGAATTAAACCATTTTAAAAGTATAAGTTGGGAATTTGAATTTAAACCAAGGATTTCAACTCGTACGGATGAATCAGATTTTCTAAAATGAAAACTGTTTGTTTTCAAGTGATAAAAGCTTTCAGATAAGAAATGAAATTCTAGTTTAATTAAAGGAATTTCAAGTGAATTGAAAAATGGGTTTTTTCCAAGTTATGAATGAATTCTTTTTGAAAGCTATGAATTAAATCTGTTTGTTTTTAACAGATTTAAAATGATGATTTATGTAAACCATTCGAAATGAAATTGTTTGGAAGGCTATAAGTTGAATCTTTATTTTAAAGATTTAACGAATTAATTAAATTGAAATGGAAATCGATTTGGGAAAATCTGTGAATGAATCTTTGTGAAATTAAGTGAACTTTGGGAATTGAATCTTTTTGTTTAAAAGATTAAAATGGTAATTTGATAAACCATTTGAAAAGAAAGTTTGGGTTTAAGTTGTGACTTAATTGAAATCCCAATATCCATATGTTTTTAAATATTTCGCTCACTATTCAGGTTAGCCGGGAAAGGACCTTTGGGTCGTATAACCCATTCTGAATAGTGATACGTCGTATATGGATCGCATTTGAAGACCGGTGTTGAAGACCGGATATTTTCGAAAATGATAGGACAACCTGTCAAATGTCTCTGCACTGAGTCGCGCCGGTATAGAGATTTATATCACTCTTTTTGTGATGGGAAGTCTGGACGTGATTAGAAAATTATCCGGAATTGCAAGGGCTTCGTGAGAAGTGCCTTCGGTTCTGTTCGAACCCGGAACAGACTTGTATGGATACATGTCTGACATTACACATTGAGATATAAAGCCGATTTCTTTCAAATACATTTTTGTTGGTGGCGGAGAATTTATTCTCTTAGCTTAACACCCTTCTCTGAGACGTACGAGCTCAGAGGTTATGTAGTTGAAATTTATCAACGATATATCCCAATTTGGTAATGTGGCATGCTAAGTGTTGCTGTGTGATGATCAGTGTTTGATCATTTGTGATATGATCATTTGTTTGATCATTTATCTTTGTGATCATAGGTTGATCATCTGTTGACCCAAAGCGTGGCTTTTTGAAAAAGCGTAGCTTTGTGGACGAGACTTCGTCGAGCCTCACACCCCGAAAATGGTCAAAACAGGAAGGATGCGGCAAGGTTCTAGGGAGTAGCGCCCCTTAGTGTATGTCATTCCTTCTGGATAGAGGTGGTATCATGGTATGGAGCCCAGATACTTAACCTATGTTGATACTGCTTATTATGTGGTTGTTGGAATCGAGGATCCTCGGGAAGATCGGTTACGATCGGGGGATGGCATACGCGTGTCAGTAGTTACCTATTTTTGCAGAGGTAACCCGGCCTTGTGTTGGCAGAGATCCGGTCAGGTTCTCGGGACGTCATTCCAGAGGCGTTCCTTCGTGGCATAGGAAGTTCCTTAGCCTGACCGTTTGTTGGAAATCCATCTTCCAATACGAACTTTGTACGGTATTAGTTGTAGAACCTGCCATCTAATATGGTAGCTATAGTAGGCATAGTATAATGGTACCTATGCTGGCTAAGATTGATATTATACTTTCGAAATTTTTTCTACACTATGCACTAATAATAATATCAAAAATGATTTGATTTTGCGTAGTAAGCATCTTTGACTAACATAAGAAGAAATCTCCTCCAAGTCTGCGTTTGCATTGTGTGTGTGGTGGGAGGTCTTATGGTAGTTTCATTTTCCAAAAGCATTGCGAATTGACTTTAAAAATCTCTGCTATTTGTTTTTAAAGATAAACTATTTTGTTGCTCACACCAGTCCCATGACTGATCCGGAGTTTATTGTTTCTTTCCTAAACTCTGGATGCTCAAAATTTTTCTACACGAGCAGTCTAGAGTTTGGTTTTTCAGATAGTCAGGATTTGTAGATTTTGAGGAGCTAGTTCAGTCTTTGGATATGGACTGCACTTGCTTATCTTTGTGCCTTGTTATTGGGAGTTCAAGCTATTTCTGGATTGGCGCTTTGAATATGGAGATTGTCCGTTGCCGATGTTATCGTTTTCTTTTCCGCTGCTATTTATTGTATCACATCTCTGATGTATATAGATATTCATTGTATCATCATTGTATCTGGATATTGTATCAGATGTTGTATATCTATATTCTTTTTCTTTTCCGCTGTGTTATTTACTTAACTGTTGTTATAAGCTCCGGCGACTCGGATTTGAACGGTCGAATCTATGGCATTCGAGTACGATGTAAAGTATGGATGTCGATTTTCGAGCGCGAAAATCCGGGACGTTACATTTGGTATCAGAGCTAAGGTTGAACTTTAGCTCAGGAGTGTAACACATTAAGTAACTCATTAGAGATAGAGTGAAGTAAACTCTAGAATGAGTATATCCCTAAGATATCTGTTCGAACATCTCAGTAAATTCTCTTACTATCCACTGATAGTGAGTATGAGTGCAAGAAGAGGACGAGATAGGGGACAGGGAAATATGACTATAAATGGTCAATACCCTGCAACAGTGGAAACAATCTTTCTTATCAATATTCTTTGACTCGTTTCCAAATTCTTTTGATTGCTTCGTGACAGCTCCAGAAAGAAGTTTCGGTGCGATGATGGCTCTACGAATCGTTGTAGAAAATCCTTACTTAGTATCTTCATCGACTTCTTATCAGCTTTTTGGATTTAAACTTTAATGAATTGGAAATTTGAAATTGAAAATTTTAAATAATTGGAAATTTTAATTTGAGTTAAATTGATTAATAGAATATGAAGCTAAATTTGAATTGAATCGATAAAATGATTTCGTTTGAAACCAAATTTTGAAATTCTATTCTAATTTCTTGTGAACACCAAAGTCCGAAGAGGGACAAATTGGTATGTATTCTGAGATATTCCGACTTGAGTTTGGAATCTATATCTTGTGTTCGAGGAATTATGGGAGATCGAATCTGTCTATCTCTGTCTTTGTTTTCGTGCCTGCGAATTTCGAGGACGAAATTCTTTTAAGGGGGGAAGTTTGTAACGACCCTAGATTTTTATTTAATTTAAATTTATAATTAATGGTATTTTTGAATAAAAATAGTAAAATAAATGGATAAATTGATGTGAGTTTCCCCGATCGTAATAAAATTCTATATTAAATCATTTAAATTTAAATATTGTATATATTTGTGAATATACATGTATATATGATATATGAGTAAACTTGAAATTTTATATATAAGTATATATTGATTTGAATTTAAATTTCAAGTAAATGGATTTTAAAATAAATATATAAAGAAATGCAAGATAATAAAACAAATACAAGTAAGAAAGAAACAACACTTAGTTAAAATTATAACAACATAATTAAAATAGAAATCTATTTATATTTTTAAGCCATAAGAAAATAAACATGCAGGTATGAAACAATCTAATGAAGTACAAACAAAAACATCTCTAAAGTACATACATAATAAAATAACAAGAGCTTGTAAACAAATTAGAAGACATACATTTATTAACATCTTCTCTAGTACACTACCTTATACCCATCAGCCGAAATAAGTAAGTTTGTACAAAGGAAATGAATGCAAAGCTAAAAACAAAGTATAAAATGAAAATATAACAAGGTGAGTATAGGAACATAGGGTACACATGCATTAAATGCCATATCCTCTAGCATACAAAAAGAAGATTTTCAGCCGAGTCAACAAGCAAGCAATGGAAAATATCTCTGACCATTGGAAAATATAATATCACTTTGTACAACAAAATATGATCACCTGTACACTTATTTTTGTATATCAATATCAAGCTTCACATTTTCAGTTCGTTCATTCAAAACAAAACCTGGAAAGAAAGTATAAATCAAAGTGAAAAATCAAGAAGCATTTCAAAGCAAATCAAGTCACAAGATTTAAGGTAGAGCAATCAGTTTCCAGTTTGTTTCAAACAAAATCACTTCCAGGCATAAACTTTCTTCTCTGTTCAACCATATTTCAAGGTGAGCAAATTTCTATTTTAAAACCTTTAATCTATAACTAAAATGCCTGGGGTTGATTTCTAAAATAAGATAGCTGCATAGATGTGAATGTGTTTGTATATGTATATACATATATATGAAATGGTTGCATGTCAGTATATGTAGATGTAATTCTGTTTTCGAATTCACAGGTTTTAAAATCAAGGTTTAAAACTAAAACAAAACTTCAAGTTAAACTCAGATTCAACTTTAAACAACTTGAATCAGAGAAGTCAAGAAACTTCAGTTAGCAAGTTTCAAAACCTGTTTCAAACAAAAAAAAGGCTCTGTCATTTCTAAAACCATGATTTGGAAGGTGAGTAACATTTTTCTTTAAAATATAACTTAAGATAATTTGGACCATGCTTTTCTCTGTGATGATATGCATCTTGAATATATATGACTGTAATCTATGTATATCTATTTTCTTGACACCCTGTTATCTGTTTTAGTAAATATGAAGATAAACCTTCATCTCTTGATCTAGCTATTGTTTGAGTGTGGGATATAAACAAAAGTGATTTGTTTGACTATAATTTAGGTGGTAAAAATTTGTATAAGTGGAATCAACTTGAGATTTACTCTGGAAATCCAGAAAACAAAGCTCAACTGTAAATATGATTAAAAACAAATTTCTTGTTTTAAATATTCAGGAGTATAAATCGAAACTTCATACAAAACTAAGATTTTTAAGACAAGAATTATAATTTTTAGAGCTTGGGTTGAAGAGCAGTTTTACCGTTTTAAGCATTTTGGGTTGCCGTGGATGATGGAGTCGACTGGAGACGTCGTGGTTTGGTCTGGAGGTGGAGGAGTAGTCAGGGTTTTAGCGAAAATTGTTGTGATGGTCGGCAGGTCAACGTGGTGGCGGCGAGAGGCGTTTAAAGTCTGGTGACCTAGTTTTGTATGATTGTGATCTTTCGTCTAGTTCGAACTCAGGGCTTGATCGAGTGTCTCGAGCTTTTGGGTTTTTGTAGTGGGGTGTTTGATGAAGCGGTGGCCAGAATTTCGTGTGTTCCGGTGGACGAGGCAGCGAGGACGGCGACGTTTTCCGTGGTTGTGGTGTTTTCTGTTTACGCTCCAGGTTGTGAAATCGAACTCGATTTTGATCTCGAGACTGGAGAGATGATCAGAGGCTTGGGATAGGATGTGGAAGTGATCGCCGAGGTGTGAAGATGGTCATGGATGACCGAAAGTGGTGGCGTCGCGAGTGCATGTGCACGGTGCACATTTGTGCTCTGGTAAATTTGGGTTGTCAGGGAAGTGACACTCGAGTTTTCTCGAGTAAGTCTGTGCTTGGCTCGAGTAGTATTATATTTTTCCTCGAAGCAAATAAGGGTTGTCTCGGGTAGGTTAGTTTTCTCAGTTTTAACAGTGCCCAGGTTAACTCGAGTGCGTACTCGAGTAAAACTTGTTTTGGCTCGGGCAAAACTCCATTTTTCTCGAAGAAAACTGATGGGGGGACTTGGGTCTTTGGTTTCAAGTTTGGAACAGTGCCAGTTAACAGTTTTTAAATTATCAAGTTTTAAATTTGTTTAAGTTCCAGATTTTGGAAAAGAAGAAAAAAAGAAGTTATAAATCTAAATATTTAAATAAGTAAATTTGTTTAAAAAATTCATTTATAACTAAGTACTGTTTTAATTTATAATTTAGTTTTTTTTTTAAGTTAATTTATAAAGTGGTTAAATTTAATTAGTGTCAGTTTAAACTTGGAATTTAAAAGGAAAGTTCAAAAGGAAGAGTGAAATAAATGTTTCAACATATTGAAAATAAAATAGATAATAGGAAATGGAATTACTCTAAGTAATAAAGATTTAAGATTTAAATTCTTTGACCATTAGGATAATTAGAGTGATAATTGATAATTTGTAATTATAAGTTTAAATGTATTAACTAAAGTTTAAATTAATAATCACTTGACGATTTGGAAAATAAAAATTACTTAGAGAAGTAATGAATAAATAATTACTAAATGTAATTAATTAAATGATAATTTAAAATGTGAATTAATTTTTTGTTAAAAAATCCAAGGATTAGTTAATAATGGCAATTAATTAAGATTAATTTAATAATTAAAGATTAATTGATTCATTGATTTAAGAATGATTAGTTAATAATTAAGGGTTAACTAATAAATTTGAAAGAAAGATTTTCAAATAATTGGTAATTAAATCACGATAATTAACCCGGATTAATAAATTGATACATTTGATTTAAATTAATCAGTTGATATTTAATAAATTCACTTGTGAATGTTTGGATTCTATTGGATGATTTGATTGTTTGATATCCCTGATATATGATGCTTAGTGATACATCCTGATTTATGTTGTGATCTGTAATTTACTTATCTGTGATGTATATATCGTTATATGAATGTGCAAACCCTTGGCCCGTAAAACGACATTTGAATTTCGATGCGACAGGGAGTCGGATTCCAGTTGGTTATCTGAAACCCACATCGAATTGTAATAGTGAATCTTTGTGACTGATAAATTTATTTTATCTATGAATCTGTGAATGAAGATAAGCGTTATCGATTATACCGCTTATCGATATATCTGTGATGATTGATGTTGCACTATTGTGTGTGAAACCCCTGGACTACACTTTTACACACACAAATATGGATTGCACGTGGAAATCAGTTAAGTCACAGACAATTTAAATTTGATGTTTTTGAAATTGAAATTTTAATTTCAATTGATTTTGAAATTAGAAATTCGGGTTTAAAGTGAAAAGCTTTTGAAATGGAATTTCAAAGATAAAAGTTATTTTGAATAATTTAACCGAGTTTTTGAAAATTTAAATAATTAGATTTAAATTTGAATTCAAGTTTGAAATTAAATCTATGATTTGGAAACTAGGGATAAAAGATGATATAAAATGTGTTTGTTTGAATTAAACCATTTTAAAAGTATAAGTTGGGAATTTGAATTTAAACCAAGGATTTCAACTCGTACGGATGAATCAGATTTTTTAAAATGAAAACTGTTTGTTTTCAAGTGATAAAAGCTTTTAGATAAGAAATGAAATTCTAGTTTAATTAAAGGAATTTCAAGTGAATTGAAAAATGGGTTTTTTCCAAGTTATGAATGAATTCTTTTTGAAAGCTATGAATTAAATCTGTTTGTTTTTAATAGATTTAAAATGATGATTTATGTAAACCATTCGAAATGAAATTGTTTGGAAGGCTATAAGTTGAATCTTTATTTTAAAGATTTAACGAATTAATTAAATTGAAATGGAAATCGATTTGGGAAAATCTGTGAATGAATCTTTGTGAAATTAAGTGAACTTTGGGAATTGAATCTTTTTGTTTAAAAGATTAAACTGGTAATTTGATAAACCATTTGTAAAGAAAGTTTGGGTTTAAGTTGTGACTTAATTGAAATCCCAATATCCATATGTTTTTAAATATTTCGCTCACTATTCAGGTTAGCCGGGAAAGGACCTTTGGGTCGTATAACCCATTTTGAATAGTGATACGTCGTATATGGATCGCATTTGAAGACCGGTGTTGAAGACCGGATATTTTCGAAAATGAAAGGACAACCCATCGAATGTCTCTGCACTAAGTAGCGCCGGTATAGAGATTTATATCACTCTTTTTGTGATGGGAAGTCTGGAGATGATTAGAAAATTATCCGGAATTGCAAGGGCTTCGTGAGAAGTGCCTTCGGTTCTGTTCGAACCCGGAACAGACTTGTATGGATACATGTCTGACATTACACTTTGAGATATAAAGCCGATTTCTTTCAAATACATTTCAGTCTTTGGATATGGACTGCACTTGCTTATCTTTGTGCCTCGTTATTGGGAGTTCAAGCTATTTCTGGATTGGCGCTTTGAAGATGGAGATTGTCCGTTGCCGATGTTATCGTTTTCTTTTCCGCTGCTATTTATTGTATCACATCTCTGATGTATATAGATATTCATTGTATCATCATTGTATCTGGATATTGTATCAGATGTTGTATATCTATATTCTTTTTCTTTTCCGCTGTGTTATTTACTTAACTGTTGTTATAAGCTCCGGCGACTCGGATTTGAACGGTCGAATCTACGGCATTCGAGTACGATGTAAAGTATGGATGTCGATTTTCGAGCGCGAAAATCCGGGACGTTACAACAGCCGCCACTTTCATACCATCAATGGCCGAAAATCACCAGTGTTCTTCCTCCAATATCTCTAAATCCGTTAATAATTAGAGAAAATCATCAACTAACAAATCGAAGATCTCGACGAATACTAGCTATTCAACGGTTATGATCGAAATCAAAGTCACGAATCAAAGGCAATACGTGTTTAAAGTCGCGACAGTCTTTCACTTTTTCCAAGATAGAGATGGGGCCGAGCTTGTCAAGGTTCATACCGATGGGAGGAGTGGTGTTGAGCTTCAAAATGGTGGTTCTTGATCATCTTCAAGATCGTTGTAGACGGCGCGCGAATTAGGGTTTGTGGAGGTTATATGGGTTTCACATACGTATATTTCATGGGGGAGGAAGAAAAGGCGGGCATGGCTTTGATCTACAGAGGAAGAAATCAACGGCCTGGGTTAAAAGATGGGTTAAAATAAAAAGAAAATTGTAAATTTATTATATTATAATTCGTCCAATCTTTAAAAATGTATAACTTTTTGCTACAAGGTCGAAAACGCACGAAACCAGTTGCGTTGGAATCGTATTGTCGAGCTCTTCGCAATGGAACTGGATTGGAGTCATTTGGAGCTAGTGTGAATTTTGGGTAAAATTAAACGTCTGTTTAATTTTATTCGAAATAAAACGCTGGAACTGAATTGAAAGCAAAGGTGAGAACTCCTCACTCAATCGAATGTTGTGTTTCGATTTAAATTTTAAATAGTTGAGATTTAAAATTGTTGATAGTGTTAGTTGTGATGATTGAATGATGATTGCTATTTATTATGTTAAATAGATATTATACGCCGTTATTAAACGGAGGTTATTTATTAAAAACATATACCGCGATAATTTCACATTGAAGTAGAATTGGTATTATATATGTATATAACAATATATATATATTGGAATATGTATATATTGGAGTTGATTTCCCGCATTGTATAGCGGATGAGACCCTATTGCGGCGCATAATAGCGGATAATATTTATAAATCCCATATACCGCGATAATTTCACATTGATGTGAAATTGGTATTGTGCTAACATTTGTGGATGCAGGGAAACAGGTTGGAGGGATCCGACTGGATTCCTCACCGTAGTGATTTATTTACAGATTTTGTTGTATATTCTGTTATCATATGATAATATATGATGTTTGGATGTTGTGATTGACTATTTGGTGCCGTTGCATCATCGGATCCATTTTTAAAGTTTAAGATAACGATTTTGATTTTAAAGGGACTTTTAAAGTGATTTTTGAAAGTATAGGTTTTATAAAATTGGTTTATTTAAATTGAGATTTTTGGAATAATTATAAACGGTTTATATAAAAGATTTATAAAATTGATATTTATAAATTAAAAGATTGGAATTATAAAACAAGTTTTTATAAGTGTTAAAATGGAAAAAATGGATTTCATAAGTGAACGAAATTTATAGACTTATAATTTGTGAAGTTATAAATTGAATAAATGTTGTAATATAAAAGATTTATGAGTAATTAACTTATAAATCGAATTTGACATTTTAATTGAGATTTTTGAATAAAGACAAATGGTTTATAGATGAGATTTATAAAATATATATTTTATAAATCGAAATAATGGAATTCTAAAAGGAGTTCTGTTAATGTTGAAAATAAGGTTATAAATAAAATCTTATAAGTAATAAGATTTATAATTTGTGAAGTTTTAAAAGAACGATTTTGTAAATAAATGGATTATAAGTTCTTAACTTATAATATGGACTTCCGGTATATAATTGAGTTATATAATTTGAATTGGATAATAAAGGAGATTTATAAATCGAAGTTTTATAAATAGATTTGTAAATCCGAGAAACGACTTATTTTGATAAGTTAAGTTTATATAGCTTATTAAAGGAAGTATATTCACGATTTTGGACAGTGGATAATCCTTTAAATAAAATGTGTAGAAATGTTGAGTTTGGATAACGAATTATATTCACGATTTTGGACAGTGAATGTATTATTAAATAAAACGGAGATGTTTTGGAGAAGTGATATTACGAAATGAAGTAATTGTTTTAAAAAGATGTTTTAAAACGTGTTAAGTATCGAAAACATAGATTTCAACATTTATTGTTGAAATAGACATTTCGAGGAATAAGGAAATGGTGGACTATAACACTGTTGTTATAATAAATGGTTTCCGAAAGGAAATGTTTTATATAGTATTGGGATTTATATATCTATCTAAATTTCGAATCCCTATACTAGTGATTTTGGGTCGTCGTAACGATGTTTTACGCAACATTCGTTTTGACTCAATTAAATGTGTTTAAGAGAATGTTTCCTTAAAGAATGAAATATATACTTAATTTTGATTTAAGTATATTGAATATTTTCAAATGTTGAAAATAAATGTATTTGTGAATTACCTATTATTAAATAGGTATGGAAATGTTTTCCAATATGAAGTGAAATGTTTAAGATTTTATCTTTTTAAAGATAAATTGAAATTGAAATTTGAAATTGAAATTTGAAATCGATTTGAAAATCGTATATCAGTGGATATTGGAAATTTAAATTCACTATGGAATTTATAAAGAAAAGGGGAATTTGTTTAAAAATAAACATTGATTTATTTTTGAAGTGTGGAAAATTATATATCTTGTAAAGATATTTTTGGAAGATAAATAATTTGGAAAATTATTTGGAATCTGATGATGTTGTGCAGACCTATTGATAGTTAAATAACCGACTATCAATAATTACCTTGAATGGGTATTTGTTGTGATTTGCTTGAATTTGAATGCCACACTTATTTTTGAATATTTGCGCTCACTATTCGGGTTAGCCAGGAAAGGACCTTTGGGTCGTATAACCTATTCCGAATTTGTGATACGACGTTATGGATCGTATTGAAGACCCGTGGTGAAGACCGGGTGTTTGTGAAAACGATAGGATGACCTATCGATTGTCTCTGCACCGTTAGCTACGGTATAGAGATTTCCTTTGTGATGGGAAGTTTTATCGGGATTGTGAATACCCGGATTGCAAGGGCTTCTTTGGAAGTGCCTTCGGTTCTGTTCGAACCCGGAACAAACTTGTATGGTTACATGTCTGACATTACATTTTGAGATATAAAGCTGATTTCTTTCAAATACATTTCTGTTGGTGGTGGAGAATTTATTCTCTTAGCTTAACACTCTTCTTTGAGACGTACGAGCTCAGAGGTTATGTAGTTGAAATTTATCAACGATATATTCCCAATTTGGTAATGTGGCATGTTGAGTGTTGTTGTGTGATGGTCATTTATTGATCATTTGTGATCAAAGCGTGGCTTTGTGAAAAAGCGTAGCTTTGTGGACGAGACTTCGTCAGGGCCTCACAACCCGGAAATGGTTGAAACAGGAATGTTGCGGCAAGGTTATGAGGGTCGCACCCTTTAGGGTATGTCATTTCCTTCTGGAAAGGGGTGGTATCATGGTATGGAGCCCAGATACTTACTCATGTGGACACACCTTATTATTATGTGTGATGTTGGTTACCGAGCGCTCGGATAAAGGTCCCAAAGGACCGGGGGATGGCATATTCGTGAGTTACCTAGTTACAGGGGTAACCCGGCCTTGTTGGCAGAGAGCAGTTTGTCTCTCGGGACGTCCAGCCAGAGGCGATCCCATTCGGCAGTAGGAAAGGAAGTTCCTTAGCCTGACCATTTGTTGGAAAATCCAAAGAAACAATACGAACTTTGTACGGTTTTAGTTTTATTACCTGCTATGGAATGTGGCGATAACCTGCTATTGAACATAGTAGCTATAGTAGGCATATAATAATGGTTGTATGTTGGCTAAGATTAATATTATATTTTCGAAATGTTTTTTGCACTATGCACTAATAATAATAATCCAATGATTTGCGTAGTAAGCATATTTGACTATCATAAGAAGAAATCTCCTCCAATTCTGCGTTTGCATTGTGTGTGTGGCGGGAGGTCTTATGGTAGTTTCATTTTCCAAAAGCATTGCGGGTTTCAATGTTAAAATTCTATTGTTGTTTGTTTCTAAAGATAAACTGTTTTAAGTTCTCACACCAGTCACCATGACTGACCTGGAGTTTATTATTTCCTTCCTAAACTCTGGGTGCCCATCATTTTCCACACGGGCAGTCTAGAGTTAGGTTATCAGGTCGTTCTGGATTCAGGAGATGCTGTGGAGCTCAGTGGCGAGCTGGATGGCAAAGCGTACCACTTGTATATGATAATATTTATTCCGCTGTGTATTCTGTATGAGGACAAGTTATATAACTATCCAGTGTGTTGTATATTGTTGTTGTAAACTCTGATGATGATGATGTAATGTATAAAATGATATAGTTCTTTGATTTAAAGATTATTCATTTATCTATTATATGTTGTTCCGCTGCGAATGTGAGATTTTGATATTGTTCTGTGTTCTTCTGTTATTTCTTCTTTCTCTTTTCTTCTATTTTCTTCTACCTCTTCTTTTTCTCCATAACAATTCGGTTTTTCGGCATTCGATTGCTTGGCAGTTGATACAGTGGACGTATTAATGTCGATTTTCGAGCGACGAAAAATCGCAATCGTTACAGCTGTGAGATTCTGTGGTTTGTTTTCTTTCATTCTTTCTCTTTTTTTTATTTACCCCATAACAATCTTCCATTTTTAATGGTTTGAGTTTGACATGTGAGGTTATTGTCGATTTAAACCGTCCAAAAAGGTGGGTCGTTACATTTGGTATCAGAGCTTTGGTTTAGCGATAACCTTAGCTTTGTGGGGTCTGACTCATTAGAGAGGGTAGTAATACTCTAGAATGAGTCGTTGAGTGTATATATATAAGAGAGCGTATTTTTTAGTGTCATAAAATGTTTTTGTAATGTGTTAATTTGTTTTGTTTAGTATTTATAAATTCTGGTCGGTACATAGGACGTTATGGCATCGATAGAGATTTCTAAATAGTTAATAGGGAAGACCGACACAATATTGTTTATGAAATATAGGTAAATGAAATAATTTTACCTAGTATTATATTTTGTATATAAAAGAATAATAAATTTTATAAATGGATATAGTTGTATGTGATATATTTGTTTGTTAGGAAGCGAAATTTTATAAATACTGGTTGTAAAATAGGATTTACAAGTAAAGTTAATTAGAACTGAAAATTTGAGAACTTAAGTTTCGGGGTTTGAAATTTGTTTTCAAAAGATTTTGGAATATAATATTGGTATTATTTGGAAGTATTTTCGAATATAAATATTTTCAAAGTGATTTAAAAGAAATGTTTCTAAAGAATTTTAAAAGGAAATAAGTTATGTACTCCTCTCCCTGTCGTTGGAAAATAATCTCGGTGATGAGTTCACGCATCATCAAGGTTCATTTTCGAGTTTCAAAGTGGGAAGACTGCTGTAGTAGCAATACTACACATTTGTTTTGATAAAAAAATCTTAATTTCAAATTTCTAAATATGATTGATATATATATAAGATATGAGTATGTATATTATTTCAAAGTGATTTAAATGAATCCAGAATTTGAATTCTTAAGTTCTGTTAAATTAATGATATCAGTTAGAAATAAAGTGAAATTTTAATAATTGGAAACTTCTAAAATGGGTAATAAGAAACTAGGTGCTAAGAGATTAATGAAATATATAGGAAATTGGAAATTTGTAACTTGTAAATCAAAAGATATGAAAATTTAAAAGATGTAATTATTGAGCATTTTGTTAACTAAAATAAATAAGATAAACTTGTGTAACATTCAATTACATTCTTAAGACATATATATATATATAACATACTAGAAATGTTTAAAAAGTTATAGTGTTAAATATGGATATGTGATAGAATCTTGTACAAGCAAAATCTTAATAACAAAAATGCTTCAAAATGAATAAATGTTTATAAATGCAGAATTAAGATGTACAGGAAATGTTATAAACATTAGTTAATATATTGAAATACTTCACAAATTAATTAAATTGAATAGATAAATGTGAATACTATTTAAGTAGATAAGTATAGACTTAAGAAGAGGTTGAAATAATTCACTAGTAGATTTAATATTTATTTATTCATAAGTAGATGTAATATTAACTGATACTATCTGTGAAGAAATGAATATAAATTAAAAGTTAAGAAGCTTAAGTTGAAATGATCCATGAATGAATATTAAAATTTAATTAAAATCAAGCTGTATAGACAATAAATGTTAAATAAATTGCAATGGAATGTATGTAATACTTAAGTAATGAATTCATTGATGACTTAAATAATGAATGGGAAATAAATTGTGAAAGTAATGAAAGAAATTTATAAAAGATAATTATTGTATGAATGAATGAAAATCAATAAAAGGTCAATGATGTGAAAATGAAATCAATAGAATAAACTTAAATCATATCTACATTTCTTGGTTGTTTGACTTATGGGATGTTTGGAAAAGGATACTTCTAACTGTATAAGGATGTGTAAATAATCTATAAAGTAATTAACTAAGGCTGTTGAGTGTAGGGTACACTTAATAGTTTATTTATCACCTTATACGATTAAAAGTTTCTGAACCAGAACAAACCATTTGTTTTGGTTGCTATGGATGTATAATGGATTAGTTGTATTGTTTTGTTTGCATATGATTATGTCATATTGTTGTTTTGTTGTGCTATTAATTGAAACAACTTAAATGTTTCTCTTTTACATAATTATTAACTTCTTTGGATATATAAGTGAAATACAGGTTTATGGAAGCAATAACTACTGATTTTGGTTTCATAAATAAAGCGTTGTTTGCCCAACAAATAGGTACGTTTTCGGATTACGGTTTTATAGCGATATTATGTTGTCTTTCCCGTGGTTTGGGATATTTTATATTTGAAATATGATATATATTGATATTATTAATATTGTTATTTCTCCCGAACCTATCCGTACAAAGGAGATTCTGCCGAAATTTTCCGTGAATTTTAGACTTAGAAATTTTTTGTAGGAGTGAAATATTTTCAAACTTGTATTAAACTTGGATACGAAGATTTAATTATTTATAAATTGATATATTTTATTTAAATACTTAATTATGTAAGTTTAAAGTGCTTATGAATTTATTATTTGAATAAAATATATTAGTTTCTTAATTCTTTCTCGTTCCTTTTTGAGGATGAAAAGTTTTGAGTGGGGGAGAGTGTAACGACCCGTATTTTTCCGATAACTAAAATATTGAATTTAATAAGATTTTAGGATTTAATATTGTATGAAATTAAAATTTATGATTTGATAATAAGAAAATAATTTGAATGAAATTTAATAATGTTAATTTAATGTAATCGACGACTATTTGTAATCTCAAGTAACTGAAATAATTGCAAAGTTAAATTGGTTAGGAATTGTAAATAAGGAAGTAAATTAAATGTTATATTAAATGGTGAGATAGTATGTAACTAATTGAAATTGAATATAATCAGTGCTGTGTAGGTAGTTATAACATTTTTTTGTAGATAATAAACTTATAAACGTGATTAAATTAAGTAAAAGGTAACAATTGTTATTTATCACCTATTTATTTAATATGTTGAAATTAAATTGGAAATCAATTACAATTAATCTACTAAAATATTGCAGTTAATATGAATTAAGATGATAATTGTAGAATATTAATGTAATAAGATGTAAATCAATGTTAATTATATCTGTAAACTAATAATTGAGTGAATAATAAGATATTAATCAAAAGAAAAGAATTTATTTGAAAATAAAATATAATTAATTGGATTTTTATAACGGTTGAAATCGAACGCTAAGTTGTGCAATACTTAATATTGAATTGACATGGAAATTTGTTTTAAAAGATTATAAATTCCTAGGAAATCAAAAATGATAAAAATTGTTAGTTATTAAATTTGAATTTAAAAAGTGATTTAATTAATTTAATAATAATTTATTTAATTAACGTGAAAATAGCCATTTTGGCCATTATCTCAGATTTCGACGAAACCAGATTCATCGAATCCGTAACGGTGAATTATTGTAAGATTTCAAGTTTCGTAAAGATCAGACTTGTCGTTTGACCGTGCGGGCTCGAAACGCGTAGAAATCAATTTAAATAAGCTGATTTTAAAAGCTAACTTCTGCATACAATGGAACTTGGATTTGAAACTTGTTCCATTGAGTTTAAAAATATTGAAAACATCTATTTTGATATATGGAATGACCCACTTTCATTTCGGAAGTGGAACGAGCTTTTCGGGCTTTTATTGTCGTTTCGAACCAATTCGGTATGTTATTCATTCTTATCCAGATCTATCCATATAAATAGCTTTCTTTCCTAAACCCTAGCATCCTTTTATTTCTGCATGTACGTACAATTCTAGTTGTATGTTCTTCCTTCTTCTAATGGCAGAAACCCAATTTCAATTCAAAATCTTAGATTCAATTTCGAAAAACCAATTTCAAAATTTAAACTCATCAAACCCCAGCATTTTATATATCGTTGGAAAGCTCTCGACGAGCGTAACCCAGTTCTGCTATTTGTTTTTGCAATCAAGTTTTCATTTGTCCATAATTGACCAAAACATCCTCGGCCATCGAATTTGGTGGTTGATCAACGGCCACGATTCGTCGATTCAAGGATGCAATATGGTGGAGATTTGCGAGGGGAGTGCATCGGAGTTGTTCGTTCGATGAATTGATGGGTGGGTCGTCGTGTAAAATTCGATTAGGGTTTAAAATGCAACGGCGGTGGCTGCTCCTTTTAAGGTCGATGGTGATAGGAGAGACGTCGCGGAGGTCGTGGGGGGGTGCAGGCGAGGACGATGCATCTTTTGGTGACGTGGGCGTAGCCGTGACTGGCTAGCGGCAGCGATTTGGACGATATGCTGGCGGCCGCGTGCGTACAGCGTTTGTCGTAGCATAGTCGAATCGTGCTGTAGGGTTTCCAGATTGCAGGTGACGTGTCATTTGATTTAATTTTCTTTATTTTTTTAATTTTTCAATCATTCTAACTTACATATCTTTTTCATACGAGCTCGGATTCATGCGCGGTTTACTCCATCGCGATCATTTCGAAATTCAGGACATTATGGAACTGGTTTGGTCGAATTTTGAGATAGTTCAAATTTTGGGCTATAATTGGATTTTAAATCGATTTGAAATCAAAGGTGAGTGTTTTAACCCACTCACAACTACTAAATTATTTTATGTTAATTAAGTGAAATTTATAATGTGATTAGAAGTTGATTGATTGTTGTTTGGCATATTTAATTGTCATTCCGGTTAAATCTGAATTTTATCGAATTTAAGTGCCATTTAATTTAATATTGAATTTAAATTGCCAGTTAAATTCCTGTTAAGGATAATTAGTAATTGTTGTTAATTATTGATTGATTTGAATGGTGATTGTGATGGATGTTTAACTGTTGATATTGGATGACTGGATGTTATGTTTGTTTTATATATTGTTCTCACACTGCAAGTTCCCTTAGTTATTGTTAGGAAGATCACTATGGGTTGAAATGATACATACCCGAACGATTTTATAGATAGAGAAAAATCATTATGGATTGAAATGATAGATTCAAGCCATTTTATGGATTTTAAATTTTAAATTCGGGATTGCGGGTTGAAATGATATATACCCGTAAATTTAAATTATTGCGGATTGAAATGATATATCTCCGTATCACTTGACCATAGGGTAGAAAATTATATACGGCCATCGGATTGGTTAAATTAAATGATTTTAATCCTTAATTTTTGAACTCAATTAAATGACATTTTGAAATAAAATTTGATCTACATATGCTGAATTATTTTCGAAAATCCAAGCTTTAAATGTTGAAATTGGAACTCGTTTAAATGAATTGTTTAAAGAATTTAAAGTTGAATTCGAAGTATAAATGAAATTTATCGAAACGGAGTTATTGTAAACGTTTGAATATTTAACTTTGAAATCTATTGAATTTGGAGTATCTTAAATCTATAGTTCAAACATGGATTTGAAATCGGTATAGATTTAAATGGTTTTATTGAGAATCTTGAAAGGTAAAATTTGAGTTTTGTTGATTTGAAAGCTAGATATGGTCCAGATTTGTTGAAATGAAAAAATAGTTTAATTTGATATTAATTTCAAATTCATTTATTTTAATATAAACTGTTTAAGGATATATCATTTTAAATTCAGATTTATTTAGATTTTCAAACTAATTACTATCTAAACCATTTCCAATAATCAAACCATTTTATATTAAACTATAAAAACTATATTAAATCTGTTTTAAACTATTTTAATATATTTTAAACTATTTTAATATATTTTAAACTATTTTAAAACTACATAAACTATTTATGACTATCTAAACTATTTTTAATAATTCAAACGGTGCAAGGTTGAATTGGTTATATTTAAATCCTTGATTTAAAAGCGAATATGGTTAAATGATGTTATAACCTACGTTGGAATTTGAAATGAAATTTTCTAGTGAAATGACATAGTTTGAGTTAATATGATGATTTTGAAATGAGAGTTTAACCTATTTGTGAATACGATTTCGAAAGTGATATTATTTCGAAAGTGATATGGTTTTGATAATATGATATTTTGATATCAATTATGAATTGGTTTTGGAAATGTAAAAGAACCATCCGGTGTGAAATAAGCGATTGGTTGTTAAAGAGATCGGGATCAGATATTGTCATACTCTCTGCCAATATCGAAAACCACTTTAACAACTGTGCACATGGTGGAGATTCCAAAATGAAGTAGGATGGTTTGGCGAACGATTATGTATGAGGTATTAACGTAGCCCTGACCCCCTCGAGTCAGCTTGATGTGACTAAAACAGGAGCCACGCCGGGCCAAGTGAGGTCGCACCTCCGATCGGATATGCTTCTTCGATACCATATTATGACTTTGTGATTGATTTGGTGGCCACCTCTCGATTTGATTTTAGGATTGTGTTCCGAGGTGGACGGTAGTAGCTGCTATGCATTACCACCAGTCTGGATCCATAAAACGGTAGTATCCTACCCTGGGCATTGCCTTGTGTGCCTTGTCACATGCCTATTACGAGTTTGGTTTGTGTCGTACTTATGGAGTGCTCCCTGATAGCTCACCAGTTTATGGTGGAGTTTACAGTAATGTATAGACTACGGTATTTATAAAAATGTGTTAAGGGGGATATAGGTAACGCCTTAACGCTATTTTAATATTTTACTTTACTGTAGACATATTATAATAGCTTATTGTACTATGTATGTAGATAGTTTAACGGATCCTTAAGAGATGGAAATCATGAACGTCTCTTAAGTTATTGCACTCATGTTAGACACTAGATAGGAGATGTAAAATCCTGTAAACATCTCTGAAGCCGTTACACTCATATCTATTTATTGTTGATTTAACTTACATAAGATCTTTTAGTTCTGACTCGAATGTTTTGTCTTTTCATTACGCTCGGGTCAGTCTGAGCTTTTCAGTGTATTGAAGACCTCTGGAGGACGAAGACAGAGATTTGTATACTATCTATTATATTTATACTACTGCATCATGTTGTTCTACTGCATTATTTATTTATTTCTGTTGAATGTAACTCTTATTTGTATTTGTAAAAGTGTAATCAAACATTATTTGTAAATAGCTTCATGGACTGTTTATTTGATTGTTATATTTTGTCATTCTGTTGTGAGGTTCTGTGGTTCGTTTTATTTCATTCTTTCTCTTCTTTTTCTTATTTACCTCATAACAATCTTTCCTATTGAATGTTTTGAGTTTGACATGTGAGGTTTATTGTCGATTTAAACCATCCAAAAAGGTCGGTCGTTACATTATATCAATTGAATGAATGTATAACTTACACACACACACACACAGATATATATATAGTATTGATTTTAAAGTGTTGAAATTGAATTTGGAACATCGGAAATAAATGAGAAGATATTTTGCAGAAATACCCAAGTGAATGAAGATTTAAATGTAATTAATATTTATTATAATGGTTATATTAAATATATATATAACCTCTATTATGTACCATAAATATTCATATTAAAGTTGGAAAATTAATAATGAAATGTCATAAATAAATGAAAAATATCTAAGAGCTATGTGAGGAGGTGAAGATGTGGTGTCATTGGAGCTTGAACCAATGCACCACTCTCCTACATAGTCATATATATACTCATCTTCATTCTTTATTTTTTTATTTAAGAGAAATAAGCTGAAAATATGGAAAATTATAGAAAATTAAAGTACTATTATTTATTTTAATGTTCGTCTTTTTAGTGTTAAGAACCATTGGATGAACTAAAGAAAACATATAGCACCTTGTAAGATCAACTATAAATAAAGAGATTAGACAAATTAATTTAAATAAGATAGGAGTAAAAATGAAAATTTCGTAAAAGTTGAAATTTAACAATGAAAGTTATGTTGTTCATTTGTGGTGATTTTCTGATCAACTTCCAATATAATATGTTGAAAACCGAGCTAGGAAGTTATGGACATTTGAAGTTTCAAATTAAAATCTAAATAGATTTCAAACTCAAATAAATAATTAATTCCCAAATTTGAAATTCAAAAGTTAACAGTAATTATAATTGGAGGTTAAGTAAACGTTAAGATTAATGTTAACTTAAATAACAATTAATGAAGAAAATTAATTAATAGTGGTAAAAAGCTATATGTTCCCAAAATAGGGGAGCGATTGACCCTTTGACCATGACCGCTCAACTGCAACAGTCGACCGGTAGGAGGTGGCGGTTGACCGCTGCCTGTAAGTGGTGGCTAGGATTTTGGTTATTTTAATGTACCAGATTTTTTATTTTTAACCAACTTTCATCCAACGATCCTGGAGCGTTATAGCCACTGTAAATAAGAGCCTAACCCCCTTACTTTTATTCACAAATTTTTTTGGAAATATTAGTGAAGCTCTTTAGTTTGTCTCTTCATATATTCAGAAAACTTCATTAGGTTTTCAGATAAGAAATTCTATATATATTTATTCCTATTTATTGTTTATTTTCTAAACTTCTTCTCCTCCAAACCTATAATTTTATAAATCTAACATATACGCAAATCTCTTGTTGTATATATCAAAAAGAAGAGATCTGATTGAGATTATTATAGGCGTGTTAAATCCAAGAAAGAGGTAAAGCTAAGGACCTACTGTGAGTAGAAATATTAGTTTTTCTATTTTCGTAACTGAATAGTATAGTTTGGATTTGATATATGCCTTAGGGAGTTTTGGATTACCAAAAAATCACATTAAAAAACCTCAAAATCCCCCCAAAGCGAAATGTCAATTCTTAGGTTGAAATCCTAATTGTTTTGTATTAAAAAAATGAAGTTTGTATGGATTTTCAATTTATGTATTTACCTTCTATTCCACTTCTTATTCTTTTTATTCGTCTGATTAGGGGATTTGATTAAGAAATGGTGTGTAAGGTACGAATATTTTTTGTAGTTTGCACTGTCTATTTCTACAAATTGAATAGAAATTCCCTTGTCTAATTTCATGTAAAAAGGAGTTGAATAGAGCATAAAATCAATTAAATTGTAAATTTTCATTATTATTGTTTTATTCCATTGTTTTAATATAAAATAAGCTAGAGTTGGATTCTAAGTACAAGTCTATTAATTTGATTTTAGGATATTGGATTTATGGTAAAAATGCTATTGTGGAAATAAGATTTTTTATGACTTTGGAAGATTTGGCAGTTGAAGTTAGTTTAGGGCGTAATCCCCGCACGCATAGAAATTAATACATGCTACACACACACACACTAAACTAACATAAATAACGTATAATTATAACTATTAATTGCGTAGTTAATTAAGTTAATTTTAATCCCCCTTAGAATTAGGTGAAATAAGAAGGATTTCTTAAAAATCTTAAATAATGAATATGGTGAGATGTGTGATAATACATTTAGAGAGTATTATGAAATATAACTAAGTTATAAGGATGTAAGGTCAGGCTAAAGCACACAGAAGTTTACCCTACTAATCTGACAACCAGCAGCGTGACTTTGGGGCTGATGTGAGACATCATCTACAATAAGTAACTATGGATGACATGAGGTTAGTCTCAATTATGTAGGATAAATCTGCCTAGCTAATCTGGCTATCAGTTCCTACGAATAGTCAAGCTAATGTGAGACGTCTCCATAGGGTACAAGTCATAATACGAAGGACCTACTACGAGGATTGGAGGTATTAAGTGGTTATTTGAGGGTCCGCCTCTTTCCTTTATATGAAGTATTAAATGGTCGAGATTGGGTGTAGACATGGTTGAGGATATCTTGGAATGGTCCACTTCAATAGAAGTATTAAGTGTCCGAAAAGATTTCCATACAATGTCAACTTTATAGGTACTTTTGAGGAGTCCGCCTTGAGAATTGGTATTAAATGATAAGGGCCTACCTCAATTGAGGTTTTAAATGGTTAGAGTATGCCTATTTTCCATTAAAGGTATTAAATGGCTTGGGTTCTATCTCTCGCATTGGTAATTAATAACGATGGTTATGGTAGTGAATAATACGAAGTATCTACTTCTGGGATTGAAGGTATTAAGTGTTTGTTTGAGAGTCCAACTCTTTCCCTTATATGAAGTATTAAATGGTTTTGAATATAGTTTAAATGTGAAAGACAAATTATTATTTAAATTATACTGCCCAAGTACCTATATAGAAAAGCATAAGATTTCTATTCACCGGACGTTATTATTCTGACTCATTACTCATTACAGCATAGGTTAGGGAAGAAGGCGATGATCAAGATGGAGATGACAATGAGAGGAGCCTGTGGCAGTCGTCTATTTATCTATTTATGCTATTTTATGATGTACCCATTTGAAGATGACAATGTATTTTGGACATGATTAAGTAACAATTATTGCTGACATTATGTTATGGTTTTGTGACATTTGAAATTTTAAATGAAATGGGTATTGTTTATGTTCTTATATTTTATCCTTCCGCTTTGAGTTTTGAATGAATAGATAAATAGCTCTGTATTGTTCTTTTACCAACCAACGGCCAGCTTTGCAATGGGTCTAAGTTTTGATGGGCCTTTTATGGGTTGATATTTAGCCTTATTCCGGGACGGGTTGTTACAAAACAGTCTTTAGAAAATCGCAATTTTAGTTTGTGTTATATCTTCGGTTTCAATCATGTAAGAACTTATTCATATTTAGATACATGTCAGAATAGATAGATTGAAAATGATTAAATCCCTCATATGCATTTTCTATTAGCTTAAATCATTACACATGAATTAGCAAATGATTAGATCGCTTCTTTATTCTCCCCTTCAGACAAATCATTTTATGTGTGTTTATTATTAGGCTAATCCATTATAATTTATTTATCATGATTTCGTTGATATTAACTATAGATACAATATATTCAATCATCATCCTACTAGTGTAGAATTTTGTACATAAAGTGTTCCTCGTTATCCTTTGTATTGAATATTACCATAAGATCACGGTATTATTATTATATTAATTAATTAATAAATATGTAAATACATATTAATAATTTTGATTAGTATTCACATATGCACGTGTATTTATAAATGAACATTGATACTAATTTTCAACAATGAGTTTAAATATAATATAGTATGGTCAAGAAGCACTAGCTCAGCTGGTTAGTGATATGATGCTCTAGATTTAGGTTCTAGAGGTCATGAGTTTGACCTTCGAGACATCAAATGAGTGTTCTTTTTGAATTAAGTACCACTCTTACTACAAAAAATGAAACAGCTATATCTTAGTTTTAAACTGAAGTCATTTCATAATAAGTTATATATCCATATATATATGTACATGCACAAGTAGAAACTTATTACATTGCACAAAAGTTAATATGCAGCCAATACATTTGAAGACCTAAATTAATTTGTTACTAATTAGTATGTGTACTTAATACAAATTAGTATCCAAATTAAACCAATATATTAATACATAATCATGAATTACTATTTTAGTACATTGAATATGGTTTTTATAGAAATATTATTCATAACATGCATCCAAAACATCTTTAGAATATGTTCATATAATTTGCTCTTGAATTTTGTATGGCCAAATTATGTTATGGGAATTGTTTTGTAAGTTTATTCACATGGTTAATTGGGTGAATGTATGAATGAAAATCAGACTGAATTTTATTTGATGTAGTTTAGTGAGCAAAAATTTTCTATTTGGGTGACTAATAGCCGTAACATTGTATTTATCATCTTAAATTAACGCAATTGTGAAAATAGATGGATCTTCGACTTTCACTCACCTAACATATTCTATAAAGCTATAACATTGTATATTAATCTTACTATAAAGATGTATTAGTCAACAAATTTATAGTTTGTAAAAATAATTAAGAAGCATTGTTGGAACTATATGTAGAAAAAATTTATATGTAAAAGTAAAATTATATTACATACTTATGCCTTCTTTTTAAAAATTATTTAGGTTTGTTTATACCTTTTTATGATATATTTCTATTTTCTTTAACTATAATATAAGGCAAGACATTAGGTTCAACATTGCCGTTAATATCATAAACTAGTAGAACTTATCAATAATACATTTATAGTTTATACCTTATGTCCACCGTGAAATAAGGTTGTTATAAACGAAGTAACTAATTTTTAAAGCAAACATGAACATATATCCTATGTTTTTTCAATAGTTCCCGAAAATCGTTGAAATTGTGGAAAAGAATGTATATTGAAATGTCTAGTTGATATGATTGAGAGATTCAATTTTTTTATTAATATTAGTTCGATGCGGAGTACAGGTTTTGAAATAAAGTTGACTTTGTATAAATTCTAAAAAAAGCACCAAACTTCGACCTTTTTGTAAATTGATGAAATATGATTAAAAAATGCCTTATCATATTTTCTTACTTATTTTGGTTGTCATTTTGGGATAATTCGGGAAAATTATCCACATTTAATTTTGCTCCATAAAAGCAAATCCTCGTATTTTATCGAGAATATGGATGCTTTTATGGTCTGCCAATATTTTCACGACGCCGTAGGTTTGCATTAGTGGCTGTAAAACCATGCCATATCAAATATAGTTCATGCATTCATCGACAACGGTCGGAAAAAACAATTCTGTCATGTTATTCTTAATCTTTAAATAATTTCATACGTGCATGTAGAATATATGTACCAACACTATGAAATTAATTTTTCCAGGCATCGGACATGTGATGTAGTTAATAACATTACATGTAGCAATTGCATTTAAGCCATGATAAATAGATATAATTTTGACTTTATCTTTAATAATAGTTTGTTACCCGGTGCCATGACCCGGCTATATTGGACTGGTCGCATGGGCCTGACTCTACTATTGATGAGAAGGATGGTCACGAGACAACAGCCATATGACCAAAATATAATGTCCTGGCAGTTGTATCAAGCCCGGGATGAATAGGGCTAGTAGATAGACAATGCAGAATGTCGAAGCCATGGAGTTTAGTTTGGATGGGATAGGGATCGGCATGGACATTGGTTAAATTGAACGAGAAGGTGAAGGGGTCGGTATACGCTTGAGGTGATGGGGGATCGGCATGGATACATGGAAAAATTGTTAGTTTGAATGGAAGTAAAGAGGGGTTGGTATGATTTGTAAAGCTAGAGGGATCGGCATGTTGATGGTCACGGGAAATGGATCGGCATGGTTTGTTCGTAGGATATGGATCTCCATAGGCATGGTGGTGTATTTTGTGGAGGGATTGGCAGGGCATGGCTTGTGGATGGATTGTCATGATGCACTCATGGGATAAGGTTCGGAAGGGCATGGCTTATGGATGGATCGGCATGATGCACTCATGGGATAAGGTTCGGAATGGCATGGCATGTAAGGGATGGATCGACACACATTGGGAGATCAGGAGGGATTGGCATAACCTGGACTAAGTTAAGATTTGAACTGAAGTATTACAAGAACCAAAGTTCCATGCATCTAATCACCTTGATATTTGAAACACCATCATTATAGACCAAAAGGGAGCTACCATAGGGATCGCCAGCCCAAACTCAACCTATGGAGGGATCGGTACCAATCCCTATCCATTGATAGTTGGGCCGAGCACTCCCTATGATGGGCCCATATGGTTGGTGAGGTCCAGATGCCGAAGTTTCAGTTAGATTGGAGGCCGACTTCATCTATAAATACAGGCACAAGGGGCCATTCTAGGGGACTTTTTTGGTACGCCGTTAGTGAAACTCTGCCGTTATTATAACTAACTTCCTCCCTTCTTCTCTGATCCCTCGCTATTTCTTACTAATTTTAATTATAACCAACTGAAATAAGAGGCAATAAAAAGAATATTCAAAGTGGACGTAGGCAACCAATGCCGAACCACTATAAATATTGTTGTTTCTGTTTTTGCTGCATATTTCTTGATACTCGGTATTTTTCCTCTGTTTCCATTTAATTTCTTCATTTATTTCACTACTTAAACATGTTCTTGGGTGTTTGTGGAGAATTTGTTTACAAACATTTTGGTGCTTCCACTGAGAATTGAACTCAGGCTATTAGGATCACCTTTGTTGCTACTGGATTGAAGAAATTCCTCGAAGGTGATCCAGGTTCATTCTCAGAAGCTTGCAGATACTATTCATATTTTCCAAGATCTAAGTAAAGAAATCCAGGATGGTAAGGCGCACCAGATCTACTTCCCACAATGTTGGTTCCAATAAAACTGCCAGTGTCCAACAATGGGGCCAAAGCAACCAACCTGCTAATGTGAATATGGAGCCTGCTACAGTTTAGAACCCCACTGATTCCATTACCCGAGACGACTTTAATGACTTGATGAGAGAGCTGATGGAGAGTCGTAGGCAGCTAAACGAGCAAATCCAGACTAGTGCCAACTTGATGAACCAGATTGCTCAACAACAACGCCAAAGCGCCAGAAGGGATCTCGCTTCTTACTCGGCATCAGATAGTTCAACTTCATCGGACGAGCACCATAGGCATAGGCGTCGTAGAGTTGAAGCAGCATGAACTGGAGTGATAGAGCAATGCTTGGAAGACTAACGTGGTCCGCCAAGATGGTTTGGTGTCTATCCCTCCATAGGGATCGGTACCGATCCCTCAACTAGAGGGATAGCTCACCAAGTGCAAGTGGAGAACTGTGCTCATGCTGGATCCAGGGACTTAGACACTGGAGTATGTTTGGATGCTGATCAACTACCTCCTCAGTATGATAATAAAGTGAATTCTCAGGATACACATCAGGAGGATGATAGGCCAAGGAGGCGTGAAATGGCCCGTAGACATCAACTGGAACATTCACGCACGGTGGAGCATGACCACCACTTGGCGCCACCTATCCAAACACTGGATTTATCCACAATGGTCAAATAGCTAATGAGGGAGAACCAGATCTTGACAAATGATGACTGGGGAATTTCTAGGAGCCACACCCTATTTACCGACAGTATTTAATATGTGCAGTATCCTAGAAGGTTTAACATGCCTACGATGTCTGCTTATAAACGGAAAACTGACCCTAGGCAGCACATCATGAGGTATGAATGGTTGATGGACTCGGCAAGAGCGAATGATGCTACCAAATGCAGATGCTTCCCCTAACTCTTTATGGGATTGCTACAATGTGGTTAACAAGACTACCCCCGCGATCAATCCCAAGATTTGACGAGCTGGCAAAAAGATTTGTGGAGTAGTTCCGGATTCACGCTACTCGCCCCAAAGATGTGATGTCATTGTCCAGTGTAATCCAAGCTCCGAGGGAATCACTAAAGGACTACTAACAGAGATTTCATGTTGCTGCCACTGAAGTTAGTAATCCTAATGACCACGCAATACTTATGGCTGTGACAATGGGGGTTGACCCTGAATCTGAGTTTGGTGATTGGCTATTTGGAAAACCGACGACCACACTGGAACATTTCTACTCAAAGGCGGCCCAATTCATGAGAAAGGAAGAGGCCGGGTTGTTTAGAAAAAAATGTCGCGGGGCCGAGTGGAGAAGTGGTCTAGAGCAAGATCGCAGTAAAGAAGTCTGGTGAGAGTTCCGAGAAGGTTCATGTCAATGTTCAAAACAAGCCAGATCAACAGAAAAGAAATGGAGAAGGGAATCGTGACCGGAAAAGGGAGCCCAAAAAGTGGAGGTCCAAGTTACCCATGTATGATAGCTATACACCTTTGAATGCATCCCTGGAGAACATTTATCTGTCCACTTGTAATACTTTCCAATTTAAGAAGCCATGTCCAAAAGGATCGATGGAGGCACAAAGCAAACCGGGAAGTACTATCGGTTTCATGAATGTTATGGGCACCATATGGATGAGTGTAAACATCTCAGGATGCCATTGAGAAGTTGATTTAGGAGAAAAAGTTGCAACAATTTGTGAAAAATCCGTAGGATGGCGGACAGGGGACGCTTAACCCTAATCGAGGCAGGCTCCGCGCAGGGCTGAGGAGCCTACACGAACCAGTGGAAGGTTGGTGTTAAATACGATAGTTGGTGGACTGCATCCTACGGACAGGAGTTGGCAGGAAATGAAACGCTATGCTAGTTCAATGAGACATATGGACTTTGAATATTGTTCGAATATGGAGGATGGAACTCCATCCAAGCAACAGCGTACAATGACGAATGATATAGTATTCAGAAGCAGAGATGCTGATAGAGTGAGGCCCCTACTATTGATCCGATGGTTATCTCAACCATGATTGGCCCTGCTCTAGTAAGAAGAATGTTGATTGATTGTGGAAGTTCTATGAACATTATCTTTAAGAAGACGTATGATCAAAGGAGGATGGAAGCTAAGGATTTGAAACTACCTAAAGCTTGTATACACGGTTTCAACGGCATGGCTACTGAAGCGGTAGGTTATGTTGAATTTCCAGTTAAGTTAGGAGAAGGTGAACGTAGGACGGTGTGGATCCTACCGTTCATAGTTCTGGATGTGGATTCACCGTACAATGTTTTTCTGGTCCGTTCGACCCTGGCTGAATTTCGGGCAGCTTTAACCTTGTGGTGTTCGACGTAGAAATTTCCGACTAATAACGGAGTAGGTGTTGTGCATGGTGATCAGGCGACTGGACGTGCATATTATGTAGCCGAGTTAAGAGAGGCTCAGCGAAAAGAGAACGGAAAGGGTGTGAACAAGTCTGCCCGCATCCAAGTTACTGAAGATTGACAAATGGCGTCGAAGCCTTGGCTTGGGCACCATAGTCGGTTCTATAGAGATATAGATCCGAGGGACGATGAGGAGGAACCCAAGGAGATCAAGACGGCGCCGGCTGAGCTGACGATTGATATCACAGTCAGCCACGACGACCCATCACGAGTGTTGAAGATTGGATCGCAACTCAACCCTTCGATGAGGAGAGAACTTACTGATTTCCTCCAAGCGAATCTAGATGTATTCGATTGGACTCATTCTGACATGTGTGGGATCTTGCCTGCCATTGCGAGCCATGGATTAAACGTCGATCCAAAGTATGTTCCGGTGAAACAGAAAAGACGATGCATGGATCCAGAGAGAGCCTTTGCTCTTAAAGAGGAGGTGGATAACCTTAAAGTCAATAGGTTTTTTCGCGACGCCCTCTATCCCGAATGGATATCTAATCCCGTATTGGTGAAGAAGGCGAATGGGAAATGGAGAATGTGTATCGACTATTCGGACTTGAACAAGGCATGCCCTAAAGATAGTTTTCCCCTGCCTCGAATTGATCAGCTAGTTGATTCGACTGTGGGGAATGAATTGTTGTCATTTATGGATGTGTACTCGAGGTATAATCAAATCTCGATGCATGCCCCAGACCAGGAACATACCAGTTTTGTAACGGGTGTTGGGTTATATTGTTATGTGGTGATGTCGTTCGGATTAAAGAACGCTGAAGCAACTTATCAACGTCTGGTTAACCGAATGTTCAAGGATCAAATCGGGAGGACGATGGAAGTCTATGTAGATGATATGCTCGTGAAGTCACGACGATCAAACGACCACATTCGAGACTTAGCGGAGATGTTCGATATACTTCGGTTTTACAATATGAAAATCAACCCTCTGAAGTGTTCATTTGGTGTTGCATCAGGGAAGTTCTTGGGCTTTATTGTCAATACACGAGGAATTGAAGTAAATCTCGAAAAGATTCAAGCCATTCGGGATATACAAGCGCCCAGAACAATTAAACAAGTGCAGGGTTTGAACGGGAAGGTCGTTGTTTTGAGTCGATTCATCTCCAGGGTGACCGATAAATGTATTCCTTTCTTTGACTTGATAAAGAAAGGAAAGAGGACTTTCGAGTGGACGCAAGATTGTGAAGGTGCATTCCGAGCTTTGGTGGATCGTTTGGAGAGACCCTCTGTGTTGTCAAAACCGATAGACCATGAGGAGTTGTACATTTACTTAGTTGTATCGACACATGCCATAAGCGCTGCCTTGATTCGTGAGGAGAACCGGATTCAGAGATTGGTATATTATGTCAGCAAACGATTAACGGGGGCAGAAAGAAACTACCCGAAGATAGAGAAACTAGCATACTACTTGGTGACCGCGTCGCCGAAGCTTCGCCCGTATTTCCAGGCTCATCCGATCAACGTGTATACCGACCAGCCATTGCGGCAAGTTCTACAACGACTCGAGATGTATAGAAGGTTACTTAAATAGAACATCAAGCTCAGCCAGTTCAAAATTACATATCTACCATAAAGAGCTATTTAGGGACAAGCATTGGCCAACTTCATAGCGAAGTTTACCATGCAGGACGGGCCCCAGAGAATGGAGTAATCCCTGCTGTATGATGGAATATATATACCAATGGAGCATCTAACGATCATTGTTCTGGAGTGGGGATAGTACTCGTAACACCTGAGAACCGGTCAATTTGCTACGCTCTGAAGCTTGATTTTCCTGCTACAAATAATGAAGTCGAATATGAAGCGTCGATCATTGGGCTAAAACTCGCTAGGGAGCTCGGAGTAAAGTCTCTTGAAATCTTATGTGACTCATAACTGGTGGTATATTAGGTAAGGGGAGATTAGCAGGATAAGGGACAACGACTTGCCTCATATCTTACCCGAGTTCAGGAGCTGCTGGCAGATATTGAATACTATGACATTTTGCATATCCCGCGTAAGCGGAACAAAGAAGCCGATTCATTGGCAAAGCTCGCGAGCACTGGTGATGCGCAACAGATGGGCTTAGTTCCAGTCAAGACATTGCACGCCCCAAGTATAGATATGATGGAAGTTGACCAAATACTGGAGACGGAGCCCGAGAGGGAATCATGGATGATTCCATTTAAAGAATACTCGTTACATGGAATCTTGCTAGAGAAGAGAAACGAAAAGCGACAAGTCATTCGTAATGCTTCACGGTATATTATGCAAGAAGGAACTATGTATAGAAAGGGGTTCTCCGTTCCCTTACTTCGGTGTATTGCTCATGACGAGATAAAGCGTGTCCCGAAAGAAGTCCATGAGGGGGAATGTGGCGATCATACTAAGGGGCAAATGTTAGCAAAAAAGATACTCCGCTACAGATACTACTAGCCGACTATGACCCGGGACGCCATTGATTATGTGAGACGATGTGACAAATGCCAGATGTATGCGAAAGTCCCAAGAACTCCGCCAATAGAGATCACACAAATGGTTAGTCCATGGCTATTTGCTATGTAGGGAATCAATATCATCAGCTCATTGCCGAATTCCAAAGCTGGTGCAAAATATGCGATTGCGCAGTTGATTATTTCACCAAATGGGCCGAACGGAGCTGTTAGCCACGATCACAACCAAGAAAGTTATTAACTTCGTTGTTTGGAACATCATGTGCCGTTTCGGTCTTCCACGGACTATCGTGACTAACAACGGGGCTCAATTCAATAGTGCAGAATTTAAGGAGTTTTGTCGGAGGTATCGTATTGAAAAGAGGTTTGCGATAGTCGCTCACCCTCAAGCGAATGGACAAGTTGAAGCTGTAAACAAGATTATCAAATCTATTATAAAACAGCGTTTGGAGAAGGCTAGAGGCAAGTGGGTGGATGAGCTTCCTACGGTGCTTTGGGCCTATATGACCACTCACAAGTTTGTGACCCGCCACGCTCCATTTGCTCTTGCTTACGAAGCCAAAGCAGTTATTCCAGTGGAACTCGAAGTCCCCTCTCATCGAGTGACTTACTACGACTCAAAACGAACCCGGATCTTCTCCTGAAATCTTTGGATTTCATTGATAAGAAACGCGAGGAGGTCGACTTGAGAGCAGCTGCACACCGACATCAAATTGCCCGGTACTATAACATAAAAGTCCGATCAAGTACCTTCGAAGTTGGCGACCTTGTCCTGAAACGGGTTATTCTGGTCCCGTCACATATGAGCCCGACGTAGGAAGGACCATACGTCATTGAACAAAGGCTTGGAGAAGGGACTTTCAAGCAAGCGACTGTTGATGGCGTGACACTTCCAAGAGCATGGAATAACGAGCATTTACAACACTATTTCACCTAGACTATTTCTTTTATATCTCAGTACTAGTTGCTTTTGACATTTTCTTTGGTGTTTGACCTTTTTAATATGTAATAAGACAAGTTATTCTGTTCCTCTTCTTATGATGAATAAAATCTTGAAGCTTCCTTTGCATAAACTACTATTATTACATTTTATGCTAAATATGCGTTGGAACTAATTGATATCGATATCTGCGATTTGTGAACAAATTCACAGAGTTTAAAGTCAACCAGTCACACCGATTCCCAATGGGATCGAATGAGGTGAGCTTTTTAAATTTGTTCATCTGGCGATTCTTGTAGATGAATCAAAAAGCGAAGCTCACAATAAGGAACAAAGGTTGTCAACAATGAGAGAACGACAAAAAAAATTCTAAGTCCCTGACCACGGACTAAAAAATCCTAAGTCCCTGACTGCGGACTAAAAAAATTCCAAGTCCCTGACTGCGGACTAGAAAATCATAAGTCCCTCCTAAGTCCCTGACCGCGGACTAGAAAATTATACGTCCCTGACCGCGGACTAGAAAATCTTACGTCCTTGACCACGGACTAGGAAATCCTACGTCCCTGACCGCGGACTAGAAAATCCTAAGTCCCTGACTGCGGACCAGAAAATCCTACGTCCCTGACTGCGGTAAAAAAACACTAAGTCCCTGACTGCGGACCAGAGTATAAACCATTCGGGCGGAAACATGACTGCCCATGACAAAAATTTTAAGTCATCGACTGTGGACTAGAAAACTTTAAGTCCCCAACAGCGGACTAGAGTTTAAATCATTCGACAGAGGAACGACTGCCATGGGCGGGAACACGATTGCCCGCACTGAAAGCTGAGAGTCTCCAGAGTACGGATTAGAGTACAGGCATTTGGAATATAGCTGACCACCTGCAAAATATTCCAAGTCCCCAGACCACAGGCTAACTCGAAAACCCAATGGGTGGACAGACGGATTTCGACTGTTCTCTGTCTCACAAATTCCGATTTCGAATCGACGGAAGATACTCGAACTGTTGGCGGTAAGACACAATCATTCGTTACTTTTCCGGCTTGGCATTGCTTATGACTAAAGACGGCGTCTACAGAGAGGCTCTGAGATGGAGATAGTGAATTATTAACGAGACTTGTGAAAATTATTACAAGTACATGAAATAGGAAGTAATTACTCTACTGTTAAAGTAATAATTCACACGATGATTGATCAAAAAACAAAAACTTCTATTGGCTATCTCAAAAGTTTGTAACAAATTATTCAAAAGTTCAGATCTACGCCCGTACACTTACTACTAAAAAAAGAAACAAACGTCTAACTTATTCAAAATATGTACAATGACACAAAACACTAATTATTTCTTCGACTTCTTCTCCTTCAGTTTCTTAGGAGTTGAATCAGTCGAGCATCTTTTTCAGAACCCTTTGCTGCCCTTAGTGGAGACGCTTGAAGAAGGAGGAATTTCAGTAGGAATTCTCCCACCAAGTGGAATGATCTACAAAGGTGCAGAAATAGGATCTTCGGTTGCGGCCTCGATGGGTTCTGTTTTAATTTTGTGCTTCAATTTCTCTTCCTCTTTAATCTACTACTTCATACTGCTTTTAGCAGCATGCTCCGAGGCGCCCGTGATCACAACATAGTCCCACTTCTCGCTAAGGGACGGGTCCTCAGGCTTATCCTTCTCGAGTGCATCGATGACTCGAGCATCGGGCCTCGGAATATCTGCAGCACCCGGAGCCTCGTCCTCCTTCTCTTGTTGCTCCGTGGCGACATCGCTCCTAGGAGTTTGCTCTGAACCGAGATGACCTGTAAAAGTTAAGTTGAAGCATGAGCATTAGTCAATTGTCGTTATGTGACGAAAATAACCTTTTTGAATTCAAGAAAGCCCAGTACGGTACCAGCATCCGGTTGGCTCCCTGTGGTCATCAGAGTGTTCCCTTCAAGAATGGGAGATAACATTTGCAGACCGAGGCAGGTCTGTCCGGATCATAGCCTATGTGTTGCTTTGGAGGTTGAGAAGACGATGTTCTGACCATCTGAGTAGGAGAAGGACCCTTGAGATTAGTCCCAGAGAACCCAACGATGTCCTCTCTTTCTTTGTCAGGTGCAGGAGCCCTAAAGAACCGAAGCTTCGCGGCGGCCAGGTTAGACGGCTCGTTTCCTTGGAGAACTTCTTGTACGAGTGCCTCCCTATTAAGTTTTGCCACTCCCAGCTCATCCCTTTTGATCTTAGTGATAACGTCTCAAGCTTCGGCGAGCGATTCGAGATTTCCTTCGCCTAGAAAAGTCAAGTCCCGATGAAGAAGAACTTTAGCGTTATATTCGACAATGAGCGGATTGAACAAGTTCTTGATTTCATCTCTACCGGACTCAGCGGCAGCTTCCACCTGGGAGTTGACTTCTTCCAGCACTTCTTTTCTGCCCTCTTGGTGGGCTATTTCTTTCAAGGCCTCGATCTGGGCAAGTTGTTCGTTATGTTTTGTTTTTAAGTTTCTCGCCTCAACTATCTCCTCGCAGTATCTCTGCAATTCTTTCTGTACCTCAATTTTTTCATCCCTCTCTTTGAACAATAAGTTTTCTAGCTCCTCAACACGACGGGCTAAGACATCTTTCTCCTTTTGTAAGAAATCCTTCTCTAAGGCCAGAGTGCAGCTGCGATGGAGAGCTGCATCCAGTTCCTTTTTGTGTGAAGTTTCCAAACGACTTATAGCCTACACCGTTTCTTTCGTATTCTTCTCTACCACGGCAAGTTGGGCTTTATATTCGATCAACTCAACATCTTGATGTTTAATGATGTCTTTGTCGTGAATAGCCTCCAACTTGAGGCGATCAATTTCATGCTGGGGCTCGATGGAAACTTCAGAGACTTTCTCGGCTAAGTGGATGAACGCTTCATGCTAGACATAGACGTCATTCATACATGCTAATGAGCTCTCTTTAGCACTTCCAGGAATGACATGTACGGAGTGGAGGAACTTGAGTCCATCAAAGCAAATTTTTGGAAAAGTAGCTTTGAGTTCGACCAACTTTTCCGTTGTGGTAGGATCGTGAGCGGGAACGGTGGAAGCAGATTAGAAGTAGCAAGTGAATGCTTGCCGAAATGGTGCTCACGTGATTACCTTGAACTAAAAGACCCAGAAAGTTGGTCGTGAGGCGCAGCAGTTTGAGAGCCCCGGCGTGAGGACTTATCTCCGCTATGAGCAGGAAGGTGTGATTGATTGTCATGGTGAGGAGCATGTGGCTGAGACTTCCGTCTAGATGAGCAAGAAGACTCTTGGGAATAGTAGTCTTTATCTCGCCCATCATCTTTGTCTCTGCATCTACCAGAATCGGAATCTCGACCCAAACGATAATAAGTGGAGGAGCCATGGAGACGGTCAAAAGCATGAGAGTCTGACATTGCACCTGTAAAAGAATCGAATAAGAGAAAACTAGAAGTTGTGACACGAGGAATTAATCACATGTGTATGGTGGAGTGCGAGTGTGTGTCCTAGTGTTTTCCCCCGGTGGACCAGTAACATTGGCATTACTCATTGGAGTTGCCTCCTCTTTATTGGAAGGTTGCATGCCTTCGCCGCTTCTTGCGGGAGAGTCGAGCCCTTCGACGTCAATGTTAGCAAAGTTGTGATTTAATATATCATCTGGAATCAGAATGTCAGAGAGTCCCTTCATCCAACTTTCCATTTGATGGGAAGACGATTCCTTTTCGATTGGGGTTATAACAAATTCCGGGTTTGCCCCAGCCTTACTCTTCTGCAACTTGTACACCAACCTTTTTCTCCTCTTTAGGGGAGTTTGCATTTAGCTGGTTTGTGGCGGTTCGAATTACGGCGCTTTTCCAGGGCCTACGCCTTCGCCTCTCAGCCCCGCATCTTGAGATTCTCTTATCTCTCCTTCTTCAATGTCTTCCCGGGTTCCCTCAACTGGGAGCACCACGAGGTCACTTGCTTCTACCCTTCTTTCAACAACAATTCTCAAGACCACTTTGCTACCAAGAAGCCCAATTTTGCGGTCGTCTTCCAACAGCCCAAACAATGAGAGCAGCTCGTCAGTGACAAGGAGTTTGATGTCCCAATCCTCAACAGAGTGGAACGAACGGCCACGATGGCCCTGGAACACTCGACGCCTTAAGGTCGAGGGCGGACACCTGAAAGAACTGGAGATATTAGTATGATTAGGAAAAAAGTTGCACTTGAATCTTTGAACTAAAAACAAAGACAATAGTAGCACTCACGTCCTTCCAACCATCTCCTTGCAAAGCTGGGAGGACACCGTACATAGAACCATTCATTTTTGAATAGAGAAATTTTATTCCATGCGCCCGTTAAGACTTGGCAGTTCGATGAGGGTTCAAGGAAGACATATGAAGGACTCCCAGCCCGTCTTTTGAATTATAGATGTATTTGATGTCTTCGGGAGTTGGCAGACGGAATAGGACATTCATGAAGAGACAAAAAGTGACACGGATAAAGGCATAACTATTAGGGTACAGTTAAGTAGTTGCGATCCCCACGTATCTCAACGTTTCCCGAACGAAGGAGTTGAAGGGTGGCACGCATCCGGCCTAGCACATGAACTTGTTGCAAGCAGTATATCCGGCTGGGGCAAGTGAGGCATGTCTTGCCTCGATAGAACCAGAACGTCTTCAAAAGGAATTCCATGGATGGAACATAATCGACGAAAAGCGGCTTCGCCGATTTTAGACGCTTGTGAGTCAACCGAATTGTTGAGGATGATAGCACGCTCAACGGCATCAGGAGTCGGGTCAATAACTTATGTAGGAAAGACTGGAATGTCGGAAAAGAGATCGGTTTGTGGGTTAGATGCCCCTATTGGTCTATTTGATGACTCGGAGCAGGTTTATCGGATAAAGTGGCGGAGCTTAATCTTGCGGCCGATTCAGAAGACATTATGGTGGAGAGCTCGTGTAACTTGGTCTATGTCAGTTATACTCAGTAGACAATCAATATTAGAAATAAAAAACCCATTCCCCCCGTGTTGTTTGTGAACTAGTACAATGCAATGAAAAACAAACATAAATAGTTTGAAATCAGAGAAGCGAAAGTAAAATGTTGAAACTTGGAGATTTCATCCAGAGAGATCGTCATCGCTGACCGTCTCAATCGACGAGAAAGTTGGTCGGCAACCAAAGCTATAGGATCGGATGCTGACATTCTGAGTTATGAAGTTCATTGTTCAAACCTGTTTAGCCACTTTTTACTTAGTACATGTTGGGCAGTCCAAAAATTTGATCGTTCAAGCTTAAGTCCGTCGGTCCAAGTATGCAAGTCACGTTGCTTTAGGTCGTTTTATGTTCGAGCAAAGCAGTGTGCAGTTAAATGTTTGAACGACTTGTGTTAAACTGGTTTTTATAGTCAACACCGATCCCTAATTTGTATGCCGATACCTATGCCCCAATCTCGTAACCGATCCCTACACTTCAACTCAAATAAGAACACTGATACCTTTATTTTTGTTCGTCACCGACCCATATGTTTAAATTCTCACTGCTGATCCCTTCTAGCCTATATGCCGATCCCTATACTTAAACTTTTAGGACAAACCCAACTTTCTAATTCCTAAGCCGATCCCTATGGATAAGCCTCTACACTGACCCTTCGTAAGGCCCTTACCTACACCAATCTCTAACACCGGCTATCCCTATTTCATCACCAAGTAGTCAAGTACCAAACCCTCCTTCTACCTCCTTTTTCTCCTCATCCCTCTTTCTTCCTCAATCCCTATTCCTTTCTCTTCCTTCTCTAGCACCTTCTTCTCCTCCCTTAATCTCGCCTAATCTAACTAAGCCCACTGATTTGCTCGCCTATGGTCAAACGCACATGAAACCCTAAATCCATGACGTAACTGATGCGACTGTGAGAAGAAATTATACCTATTTGATATAGATTGCGAGGTCGAAACTTCGTTTAAGGACAAATTGATGGTGATGAAGATTGGAGATGTGGTCCCGCACTTGGATTTGAGTTTAAAGGAGAAGCTTGTTTTCTTTCAGAGCGTTCGGTTGGGTGAAGAACAAGGGAAAAAGAGCTTAAGTACCGGGAAGGTAAAGTGAAGAGAGAATGGAAAGAAGTGTGAGTTTTTATATGGGCGATGGAAGGGGAAGAGGAACCGGTCAAACCAAGTGACTCGGTCATAAGATTAAAAAGGGATCTGCCTCAAGGCTTGCCGATCCTTATCCACATAGACTCACCAAGGGATCGGCATACCGAATGCCGATCCCTCCTATATTAATATATATATATATATATGTGTGTGTGTGTGTGTGTGTGTGTGTGTAATAATGTAATATAAAAAAAAAGGAGATATATGCATGAATAATGGATATAAGTGAAATAAAAAAAGGGGGTAGAAGGAAATGGCGGATATTTGAAAACCAAATGGCAACCGATATCGTGAAGGATAGACTGCAAACGAAAGCATACAGAATAAAATAGCTTGGCAAAAACCAGCGAACGTCTGAGCCCGTCTGTAAGCCAACAACAAAAACGTGTATGTGGACGTGCACAGAAGGGATTTAAGGATTCAACCTTTTGGAATTAACTGAAACGATGGTTTAGCTTGAAACGATCAAGTTTGAAGTCGAATCAGAAGAAAGCCTGCACATTTCACATGACCAAATCTGTGCATACTAATGGAATACAACATCAGACTTGTATCATCGGAGATTAATAAGGGAACAGTGATCAACCAGAAAGTTGGATAGACTTATTCCTGGGAGCCTAAGTTTTTCCAATTCAAAGCACGTCATTTTACTCACAAGATGTACTTTGGGGGGCAAGTGTTACCCGATGCCATGACTCGGCTATATTGGACTGGTCGCATGGGCCGGACTCTACTGTTAGTGAGAAGGATGGTCACAAGACAACAGCCATATGACCAAAATATAATGTCCTGGCAGTTGTATCAAGCCCAGGACGAATAGGGCTAGTAGATAGACAATGCAGAATATCGGAACCATGGAGTTTAGTTTGGATGGGATAGGGATTGGCATGGACATTGGTTAAATTGGACGAGAAGGTGAAGGGGTTGGTATACACTTGAGGTGATGGGGGATCGGTATGGATACATGGCAAAATGGTTAGTGTGAATGGAAGTAAAAAGGGATCGGTATGATTTGTAAAGCTAAAGGGATCGGCATGTTGATGGTCACGGGAAAAGGATCGACGTGGTTTGTTCGTAGGATATGGATCGGCATAGGCATGGTGGTGTATCTTGTGGAGGGATCGGCAGGGCATGGCTGTGGATGGATCGGCATGATGCACTCATGGGAAAAGGTTCGGAAAGGATGGCTTGTGGATGGATTGGCATGATGCACTCATGGGATAAGGTTTGGAATGGCATGGCATGTAAGGGATGGATCGACACACATTAGAAGACCATGAAGGATCGGCATAACCTGGACCAAGTTAAGATTCAAACTGAAGTATTACAAGAACCAAAGCTCCATGCATCCAATCGCCTTGATATTTGAAACACCATCATTATAGACCAAATGGGAGCTATCATAGGGATCGCCAGCCCAAACTCGACTCATGGAGGGATCAGTGCCGATCCATTTCCATTAAGTGTTGGGTCGAGCCCTCCCTATGGTGGGCCCATATGGTTGGTGAGGTCCAAATGCCGAAGTTTCAGTCAGATTGGAGGCCACCTTCATCTGTAAATACAGGCACATGAGGCCATTCTAAGGGACTTTTTTAGGATGCTGTTAGTGAAACTTTGCCGGTATTGTAACTAACTTCCCCCTTTTTCTCTGATCTCTTGTTATTTCTTACTATTTGTAATGGTAATCAACTGGATTGAAAGGCAATAAAAAGAATATTCAAAGTGGATGCAGGCAACCAACGCCGAACCACTATAAGTCTTGTTGTTTCTGTTTTTGCTGCATTTTTCTTGATACTCGGTGTTTTTCCTCTGTTTCCATTTAATTTCTTCATTTATTTCACTACTTAAACTTGTTCTTGGGTGTTTGTGGCCAATTTGGTTGCAAACATAGTTGTAATATCTTTGACGTCACAATTTTTTGGTATTGGCGTGAACTACCAAAAACGCTCCTCTACAGATATTATCAAATTTTAGTGTTACTTAATAGGATTAACAAAAAAAAATTTTTTACAAATTCAAAATGCTTATCCACACATATTGCCAAATCATAATATCACGTAAAAGGGTCTAAAAAGTAAAAATTCAAACTAACATGAAAATTAGATGTTGCAACTTAAAATTCTCAAACTAATTATACATGACTTCAACGCAAAAATATGATTAAATATCTATTCAAAATATTTTCTTTTGAATGTGTTAAATACATAAAATTTGTAGAAAAACAATTCATGCGTGAAGCGCGTGCCGTAACAACCGTCTTTGATAATAGCTATAATACCTTTGGTGTCACACTTTTTTAATGTCAGTGTGAACTTCCAAAAATGTCCCTTTAATATCACTTAAAAATAGGATCTAAGAATTAAACATTCTTTACAAATTCAAACCGTCTTTTTACAAATATTAATAAATCTTAATACACTTAAAACAGGATGTAACAAATAAATTTCCATTACAGAATCATTCTTTATTAATTAAAATACAAATAAAAACTAAAACTAATATAAAAAATTAGATATTGCAACTTAGAAATAAAAATTCAAACTAATCACACATGATTTCAACGCAAAAATATAACTAAGTATTCATGCAAATCATTTTCTCTTTAAATATATTAAACATATAAAGTTTGTAGAAGAATAGTTCATGCGGGAAGCACGTGCCATGATCACACACGAGGCACGTGCTGTAACACTCGTGATTGAAAATTAAGATGACGTTGATGTGATTATATCTACAAATATTCTTATAGTGAAAGGATTACCAATGCATGAAGGAAAGCATTTGAGATTTAATTATTACCGATCAATGTTGATCAATTTAATTAAGTATTTACTATGATTGTTTTTCTTTGTAACTATATACTAAACCTATTACTTAAAAAGGCTGTCTACTCGACATATGAACATCTACTTAACATAGTAATAATGAAAATTCGAGTAAATTATATTAACTGGTTCCACGTTGATCTACGTTGCTTTATAAAATCACATAATGCATTACTAATTAACCATTCGATTTATGTTTATACTAAGATAATTCTTTCATAAATAGTGATTTTTAATTTAGAATATTAGTTGTTTTAAGTATATAGTTTTTGTATCATCGTCGTCGTCGTCATATGAACTAATTATATTATTGTTATAATATTGTTTGAGCTAAATTTTCAATCTAGTTTGTCACTTTTTAAGACAAATATATTCCATAGGTTTAGGATGTGTATCACTTGCTTTAACATAGTATTAGACGTCTAAGATTATTACAATTTAGATAATGAATTATGTAAGTTATATTGTGAGACAATAAGCTTTTTTGTTGTTGTGCTAACTTTCGGATTAAATCCGTGAGAAGTGCATATTCATATTAGTTCAGAAATATTTAACAAATTAATGTAAAATGTGTGCAAGTTCAAAATAATCCATAAATATAAATAAGTAAAAGAAACATTGAGTACAAGAACCAAACCTGGAACTAAAGCGTTAAAAAGTAAAAGAAAAAGAGGGAAAGGAAAAGGAAATATAGACCACTTTATTTGTATGATAAATCTTGAATTTTGATTTGATAAAATACTTGAAGAGATAATGGTAGAGAGAGGTTTATAATAACAAACTAATTTTATTAAAGCGGACTATATTGCAGAAGATGGCTTTCCGCCATTATAGATATATTTTACAAGCTTTTATTCTTACTTAAAAACTTATATCTTCATCATAGAGTACACACAGATAAATATTCGGAATTATTTGGTTAATAGGTTAATATAAACCAACAGCTGCAAGTTGTATTGTTCAATGATACTTTTTTTGAAATGGTACTTTATATACAACATGTCACTAGGACAACATATCACATGTCAATAAACATTCGAATCACGCTACGCAAGTTTCGAACTTGTGAACTCTCGCACCAAAGCCGAATCACTTAACCACTGGGACAATGGTGCTTGTCTCAATAATGCATTTTCTTTTGTCTTCCTTATTTGCTGACATGATTAGACCTCTTTCTTTAATGTTGGCATGATTATGACATTTTACCTTTATATTTGGAAAAATATAATTCGTTCCATTAACCATTTTCTTGAAATATCTAACATTATGCATTCTGTTTTTAGCATATAGTCTTCCATTCCTTTTTGGTCTTTTCAGGAGCTTTGATATGTAGATATGCTCATAAGCTCATCATCGCTGTCTGAATCTAATATGGCTTTAAGCTGTATTTTCAAGTTTCTTTTTGAAGAACTTGCCATTAATTCTTTTAATAATTTAGATAAATCCTTTTCAAGAGAAGGTGAATCTGGTATTTTTTGTGTTTCGTGTTTTATTAAACCCTATTCTGAAAAGATTGAACCTTTTATATGTTGGCTTGCAGTTGCTTTCTGTTTATCTTACTATAATTTGTCTATTCTTTTAAATGTCATACAAACTATAAGCATGCATTAATATTTCTTACCAATAATTTATTTCCATGTTCATTGCAGTTCTAATATTTTTTACATGTTTTACCATCTTCATGCTTTTATTATGTTCTTAAACAGAGGTAAACAATATATCTACCATTTTAAAAATATTTTTATTTTAATTCTTCGGATATTTGTCTTACTTAGTACCTAAAATGGGCAATTCTTCTACACTTAACTTCAAATCTATGTATTGGCTTATCGAAAACAAAAATTATTAGAAAATATGCTTTCTTTTAGTTTTATCATATCACAATTCTTTAGCGTATAGTTGTAAGTATGTAGTTTTTTCCCTTTGATTCAGTTAATCAATATTATAGTTAATAAATGGTGTTATTTCTTCTTTTTATAGCATGTGTGTAGCTTTGAAGTTATAACTGAATGTTAGAAAAAAGGAAATTCATTGAAGATTCATTTCTCAAATTATGAGGTATGAGGAGAGTTGTAATTTGAGGTAAGCTGGTAATCGTTTATTTGGCCAACAATACTCTTTATTTTGTAATGACCATAGCTTCAGAATATCGAATAATGCATGTCTACCCCTTTCTGCTAGGCTTTTCATTAATTAGCATCTTCCATCTCATAGTGATCTATTAACAATTAGTTGATAATATAAATATAGGTCTACGGTCAATAGTTCAGTAACATATAGAATTTGTTCATTATTCTAGACTTTATCAATTAATATATTTGAACTCCAAACATGTTGTGGGAAGTACAGTGTGCCTAATATTAAGATTGAACTAAATTTTGAAGTCCTGCGCAATTCACGTGTTATCTACTTTGGTCTTCTGTTTGTATTTGAATTTTTTGATTATATAACTATGCTACATCAAAATAAATTTTCTTCCAGATATTCATTTTGTTAGTCTTTTTGTGCATTACCGCTTTTATACACCCAGGTACAAGTATAATGTAGGTTCGATGAAAAATATATTTATGGGTTGACCAACTTTCTATTACCGTGCACACTTTACTCAAATGTGGAGTCCTATAGTTAAATGATCACAGCGAAGTATTTCTTTATCGGATTTACTTAACTGTATGTACATAGTGCATATATGCACCATAACAAAATATGGTAACTTTTGCCTTATTGAGCGCTACCACCATCTTAATGCATGTTATTTTGGTTCATTGTAAGAACACAGCTGTAATACTTATACTTTAATGGCCCAAAGTATATTGGCAACACTATTATTGGTTAAATTGTGTGCTGTTATGCCTACCAACTGACAAAATTTGATTATCAAGTTTAGCAAGTGAGGGGGTAACGCCATCAACAAGTATAAAAGAAATTACCATGACCACGTAGGAAGATTGCTTTGACCAGCAATAAATTTGGTTCGGAAAAAATATACACAAAATTAGACAACCATAAGTTTGAGTAGTGTATATCATGTGTATTTTAGTATGCAAATTTTCATTTTACTTTTCTTCAAGATATGAATTATAACTATTGAGTGTATACAAATGAATATTTGTTGATCCAAATAGTTTTTTTTATCATTTCATTTTTCCTATCATATAACTTATGACCATTAGTACTGAAATAGTTTCGCACAGAATCAAATCTTTTATTTATGTCCTAGGATTTGTTAGCTATTCACGAAATAAGATGATACCGGATATTCATGGATATGGTTACTAGGCAGTCATAAATTGTTTTAGATATAGCTAACATCTACAAATATAGTTACTTGATACCTAAAAATTGGTTTAGATACAAATGTGGATATAGCGTTATTCATACCCACATTTGATACCGATCTATGTGGTTTGCAATTACAACTCTTTTATTTTCCAGGGACATTTGAATATATTATATTAGTATTACATGCAAATTATGCAAAACTATATTACACAATGTCAATCATGAACTCATGTTGTACAAAAATGAAAAACAAAATTCTTAGGTGCATGTTGTATTGCGTTTTAACATAAACAAAATTTCTTACCGATCGTGTTGTGAATAAATTTAACACTGATCAAATTGTACATATCCAACACATTATATTGTAGGTTATGTCAAGCAAAACCTGAACTCATGTCATTGGCACAGGCTACATACTAGTATTGCATAATCTTAATCTGGGATAAGATTGCTTGCTGGTGGTTTAATTCTCAAATTTAAAGTCGTAAGCTAATACCTTGCTCTCTTGAATAAATGTCACGTAATAGAAAATCTACTAGAATGAGACCTGTGTTTCGCACACGGGCAGTCAGTCGTATTCAGACATTGAAAAAGGCTTTAGATAGTTCAAGGAATCATTCAGAATTTGTTAGGTAAATAAATTAATACCCATTTTATGAAATATGCCAAAGAGGGGAAGGGAGAATAAAAGATCATCACAACAAATGGCAAGAACCTAAGTTATATATAAAGCGAAAGAAACTTATGCGCATAACTCAATTATAATTAAAAAAAGGGCATAAGTAGTTATTTTACACTACGTGCATGGTGAATGAAAATCCCATTACAAACATTATAATCTCAAGTTCATACTTTATTTGATTCTCTTTGTTAACGTCTATGACATGTCAATTCATACTAATATCAAAGTTGAATGTTGGAAATAAAATGTCTTGAGCGTATGTCAATTCATTTAGTAGATTTATTAAAAACTAAGATGAATACAGTGGTAATAATTTGAAAATCGTATCACTTGTTCAGGGTAAGCTTGAATAAAAAGAAAACACTAATTCTTACACTAATTATTGTTAGAGTTCAAAAGGAGAATGTACTCTAAATTTAGTAGAAGCCTTCGAGAGTTTGCTCATTTTTCAAATGGAATTTATCTTCTGAGTTGTATATTACTGAATTAAAAACCATAAATTTTGAAATAATACATGTACCAAATTTGTATGGAGAATTCCCGTTATTAGTAGAGAGGGGTATAAAAGAAATCGAAAACCTATATATATATATATATGGGAAAAATAATAATAGAACAAAGGTCATGATGAACTTTTTAGTACTGATAAATTTTCAACATTCACACAAACATATAAACTTGATCCATCTAAAATTATTTGTAAACCAACATGCTTATGAAATCAAAATAGCTTGATGCATGAATTATCATTTTCTTAAGAAATCATATTTTTCCTGTTACACTATAATTATTGTTGAAAGTATATAGTATATATTCAGGTTGAGAACTTTCTATGTTTCAAGCTCAACCACCACACCACATCAACATGTTTCCTTGATGTAACCAATGGAATCATAACTCTTAAGAATATCAGGAGAACATCAAAAGTTTGAATTTTCAATCTTCTTTCAAATATTGCCTAAATATCAAAAGCTAAAGTGATAGTATAAGATTATATTTAATGTAGTAGAGTGACAGCCTACGACTATAATTGACTATAAAACATTGAAATCATGGAATCCTCTTACAGAAAATGATATATTGCATACTATTGTGACCCAAATATATGCAACTAAAGAAATTTTATTTTATTAACATCATTTGATATAATGTGTAGCAAATTAAATATCATATTTCGATGATGTTCAATTAACATAGAATAGCAGACCTGTTTTAGAATCAGATGTTTATAGGGATGTAAACTTTAAATACACGATAGCAGCAGTGTTGTACCATTGATAATTAACATGCTTTTTAACAATCGGGCCACGCCAATCTCCCGTCCTTTATCATCTAAATGGAATTAACTAGCAATATCACCCATTTAGATTTTTTTACGTGGAGCACAAACTGCATCATGCTTTTTGTTTAAATGGTAGCCAACTTTTTTTTCAACGTTTGTGCAAAATTCTTAAGTTAATGAATATGGAACCTTGTAGTCAATGAAGGGAACATGCTGGACAAATCATAAAATACGTAGGAAAACCGTGTATGGCACTTAATCAAACATATCATATGCATTATAATTGAGAAACAATGGTATTCAAGTGAGATTTTGGACCGATGAAAAATAATATAAAACAAATTAAACGAAAAAAAAAACATAACAGAACAGACATATTATAATTAATATATAATATGCACTTAGAGAACAAAGGTCATACTGCTTTTTATCTAAGTTCCAAGATATATTTGGATTATGTCATTTGATCTTTTCCCATACACAGTTGCATATTCCATTTTTTGTATGGAATAAAGTAGATAGGCAAAAAATTGTAACTGTAGTAATAATTGAGGAAGAATAAAGACGTTAAATATTTATAACATTTTTTGCAGTAAAACCAAATCTCAATTGATAGACTTCTGCCTATCCGACACTTTAGTATGCTGATTTACTGCCTTGCTTGAATAATTTTTAAGACAGGAAATCAGTTGGTTGTGAGTACAGGGCCAAAGTTGCATTTGATTTGTTTTATTTAGTGCAACTATACTTACATGCAACAGACTATAAAATAAAACCAATTCAAAAGCAATCAGCAAATCTTCACTCAAAATTCAACTTGATTAGTAACAAAAACATTGTTATCTCTCAACTCCTTTATCAATGTAGTCAAAATCAAACATTTATCAAAACAATCATTTGTGCCCAAAATATCTCAATTCGGAAGCAGCTATTTCAATGTATAAGAAAAACATCTTTTATAATATATATTGACATAAACAACCTAAGTAGTGGGTTTATAGAAATACGACTTTAATGCAATTATCATTCTTTAGCATCTCCAGATTTTGGTCGTTCCCAAAAAAAATAAGGGAAATAAGAAAAGGCAATTTTACGGTAGGAATAAGAACGAGAATGGAAAAGGGTAAAATAAACTACTTATCGATATTTTGGCAATTTCAGAATTTGTAGACGACGGAGAAGCAGGAAGCTGTATCGGAGCCAGATAATGGAAAGTTGCACTTTTAAATTCCATGTTCCATAACCTTCTATTCAATGATGTATCCATAACACCAGCAAAAAACAAATATTCCTTCAAAATGTAAAATCATAAAATATAATATGTTAATTCAGTCGGTAAGGAAAAATTAATTGAGTGTGCCTCGAAAAGACCTAAAGTCGTAGGAATTGCTAGTGTCGAGGGAATAAAAACAAATTAGTATTCGAGAAAATTATCGGTGTTCAAATCGCATTGATCTTTGCAGTTACCAGTAAACTTCAGCATGTCTATAGAAGTGGATTTATATGTACACACACATGTATATATACTCATATTTATACATATACTCACAGACATCAGACATCAATCTCTCAAGCTTTTTCTAGGTTACGTAATACATGCACTGCGGAAGGCAAAATAGGCAATCAGAGCAGTAACAAAGTATTCAGTAATAAGTTTAATAAATTTAGGATTGGTTATTGCAGACGTAATGGGGAACACCATAGAACCTGGTTGTTTGCACCAAAATTGATCACAAACCCCAAAAATAGTGAAAGCACTCAGTGTTTACACACAAATTCTCAATATCCAAACACATATCTCAGATCCAGATAACGCAGAGAGCAAAAATGAAGAACTAATAAAATTAAAATGGAAGAAAGTGAGAAAAGACACGAGATTTATAGTGGTTCAGCTATCTCTGGCCTACGTCCACTTTAAATTGTTCCTTTATTCCTTTTTCACTGATTACAATTACAATCCTTTGAAGTCAATTACCAATATGACAAAGTTTCGCCTAAAAAAGAAGAAGAAGGTCCCTTTTTAGTTGCCATGGAATTGCTATTTATAGGAGTAGATCTGAAAATATCTGCCCCAAAACTCGAACACCTCTTCTCATACGTGGATGAGCCCACTAGATCGATTTGGGGTCGTTTGGGATCGATCCTGATCGATCCAAGTATAATTCATATTGATCCAAAAATGGCCCAATGAAGCCGAGATCGATCATGGACGCTCTTGAGTAAATAATGAAGCTCTTGTGAAAATTTCATAGCATTTGGATCTATGGTTTGAGAGTTATGATCGATCCAAATTTGTATTTGCAAGTAGGCTGAAGGCTTCCTATCCATGGATTTTGTATCCATCAGCTTGTGTCCATCATCCCTCTTTCGTATCGATCTATGTCACGTTCGTATTAATCCCTAGCTTGTCTGCTGCCTTCTACGTATCGATCCCTGAGTGTGTCCTTCGTATCGATCAACAAGCGATCGATACGAAATGCTTTTCCCTATAATCACTGCCTCATATCCATCCTTTGCTCCTTCCTTCGTATTGATCCAGCCTTGACCGATACGAAGAGCTCCAACGTGTTTTGTCGCATCCATCCAATCGATATGTATGTATCGATACGAAACCCACAGCCCAAGTTCGTCCTGATCAATACGAAAGCATCGATCCAAAGTAATTAGCCAAGTCCACTTTTATCGATACGAACTATATCGATACGAAACCACTTCTGTTAACCCGCCTTTTGGCAAGGCCGCGGACAGACGGATTTAACTTAAACAACTTCACAACTATCGAGACTAAAGTATGATGGGTTCGGTTTAAAATGATGATAGGCAGTTTGGCAGATGACGTTCGGCATTGGGATGGTTCGGCGTTGAAGGCTGTTCGGCATAGAGAGATCGTCGTTCGACATAGAGGGATCGTTCGGCACTGAACGAGTGCTCGGCATTAGAAGGATCGTTCGGCATAGAGGAATGTTCGGCACTGGACGAGCGTTCGGAATAGGGAGATCGACGTTCGGCATTGGATGGAGTGTTCGGCATAAATCTTGTTCGGCACTGGACGAGCGTTCGACATAGAGAGTTCGTCGTTCGGCATTGGATGGAGCGCTCGACATTAACCAACGTTCGGCATCTAGAGACGTTCGGCATTGGATGGAGCGCTCGGCATTAACCAACGTTCGGCATCTGGAGACGTTCGGCATTGGATGGATCGTTCGATATCAAGGAGCGTTCGGCATTGGATGGGTCGTTCGGCATACCTCCATACCTCGCACCTCCATGTCTCGGTACCTCGCACCTCGATACCTCTGCACCTCGCACCTCCATACCTCGCACCTCCATGTCTCGGTACCTCGCACCTCGATACCTCGCACCTCGATACCTCGATACCTCGCACCTCCATACCTCGGTACCTCGCACCTCCATACCTCGGTACCTCGCACCTCCCAACGTTCGGCATGGGGAGATCGTTCGGCATTCACACCTTGTTCGGCATTCAGCGTTCGGCATCTATGGTTCGGCATATGGAGACCACTCCATTTGGGCTGAGGTACTCGGCTGCCAGGCCCACCAGGGAAGTCCAACCCATCTTTGTCTATAAATAGAGAGGCAGGGGCACAGTAAAAGGGGATCTTCTTTCTGCTCTCTTACTTTCTCTTTTCTAAGGCTAAGGCAACTCTGCCATTTTGTAACTGTAATCGATTATTACAGTAATAAAAAGCAAACTTCTGGAGTGGACGTAGGCCGGAGTTAGCCGAACCACTATAAAATCTGTTGTTCTTTACTGCTTTCATTTCAGTTTTAACTGTTCTTCACATTATTGCTCTCTACATACATTCTATCTCTGAGCTGTGATTGGTATTTGGTGCTTTCATCTGGATTTGGGGGTTAGTGACCAATTTTGGCGCTAACACTTTGGTGCTTTCACTGAGAACTTGAAACACTCAGGAATTTTGGAGTTAGGAACTTGGATCATAGGAAGCAATGGCAAGACCACCAACGAAGAGGCAAGCAGTGGAAAGGAGCAATCAGGAAGGAAGTCAAGCGGCATCTTCTGGAGCTGGAGAGGGTCATGCATCCATCTACATAACTCGGGACGAGATGCAAGTGATGATGAATTCTATGCAAGAGCAGATGATGAAACGACAAGAGGAGATGATGCAGGCTCTTCTTAGGCAATTTTGACAACCAAGAACTGCAGTTGCTCAAGATCGTGGAGCTGGACCAGAGGAACTCAACCAACGGACAGATGGAGTGAATCAGCAGGGGGCAGCTCCCAATCAACAAACAGTTAACAATCTGGATGGACCTAGACTCGGGGGCACACCACCAGGTGATGCTGGACCAGTCCATGGAGGGATACCGGATAACGCTACGCGGCCTGACATCGACAGGAATACAGGAGTACGTGATGAAGAATATGTGCCAGAATTTCCTCGGGGACTTGGGTGGCAGTCTGGATTGGTTGGAAACACTGGATTGGCTGACATTATCAGGCGGACAATTCACGGAGGTCTGACAAACAGGGATTCAGAGGGAGTTAACAAAAGTCCGTTTACCCGGAACATCAGGACAGCTAGGAATCCGCCCGATTTCAAACTACCCACTCTGGAAGTATACAACGGGAAGACGGATCCCACCGACCACTTGATGAGGTACACTAGGCATATGGAAGTGCTGGGGGCAACGGAGGAGGTTATGGCCCGATGTTTCCCACTGTACTTGACTGAAATTGCTGCTATGTGGTTCAGACAACTGGAGGATGGATCCATTGGAACATGGACAGAACTGGTGGACAAGTTCTTAAGTCAGTTTCGAGTTCACATAAAAAGGCCAAAGAACGTGATGACGCTAACGTCAGTCAAACAGGGGGCAGATGAATCACTCAGGACATTCTTAACTCGATTTAATGCAGCAGTCGCTTCGGTGGATCGACCAGATCCATCAATGGTTCTGATGGTTGCGGTATCAGGAGTCAGAGATAACTCGGATTTCAAAGTATCGTTGATACGGGACCCACCGTTGGATCTTGGGGAATTCTTTCATGAAGCTGAAAGATTTCTTCGACAAGAAGATGCATGTTTGGACATGAGGCCAAAGGAAGTAAACACGACTAAGGATGGAGGACTACCCGGTAAAAGCTCGGGTGGGGACGAGGATAAAGGTAAAAGGAAGCGCTGGGGAGAACCAAAGTTCTCCACTTACACGGGATTGAACGCAACGTTGGAGCGGATTTTCTTAGATACTCGAGATCGCCTTTCTTATCGAAGGCCAGCAAGGAGGGAACCCTCAGAACGAGAAAGGGCGTCACGAAGGCACTATCTATTTCATGACCTGGACGGGCATGACACTAACAGCTGCCGACATCTAAAGGATATAATCGAGGAGCATATAAGGAATGGTCAGTTGCGACAGTATGTCGGAACTCGGAATGCGGCGGTGGAACAGGAGCAGCCACCGCCTACCTTGAACGACGAGGGCATGAGGCCCAGGAATGGTGGCCGATTGGTCATCAACTAATTTTAATGGTTTGGAATAAGTAACAAACTCCGGGCAAACGGTTAAATCACTTACTCATGTACGGGGTCGGAGATAACCCTCAGGCATGCTCTGAGATGATGGCTTACCAAAACGCCCGGGTTTGCGAAATCTGTTTTTTCCTTTGACTTGGACATTTGCTTTTTCTGGTTTGGTTTTGGAGTTTGGTTTGAACTCCCTGTTTTGCTCGTTTTTTGGTTTGGATTCTGGTTTGGATGTTTGTTTTTTGGTATGGATTTTCGATATGGGTTTCTTGTTTTCTATTTTGGATTTGGATTTAGGATCGAATTTTTATTGGATTTTCTCTGGATTTTGGCTAAAAGGTCGTCGAGTATGGACTATGCTCGGCAAGGGTCCGAAGAGACCAGGATTCGGCCTAGGATTTAGGCCATATATTATCGGTTACTATTTTAGGTCGTCGAGTATGGACTATGCTCGGCAAGGGTCCGGAGTGACCAGGATTCGGCTTAGGACTTAAGCCACGGCATTCTTCGACGTTCAGGGACACTGAACCATGAACACCATGGAATTACTTAACGTAGGAAATCAAGTGTGGATTGCGCTTGGCAAGAACCCAGAGAGGTTACGGATTTGGATATTGGCTATGAATAGCTAAGGATTCGGACAAGGACCCGGAGCGGTCCCGGATTTGGATATCGACCCAGAGAGGTCATGGATATGGTTATAGGTTATTGGATATGGATGGATTGGAACTCGGTAGTCGGGTTCAGATGGATGTGGAATTGGGTAAGGACTTGGTTACTGGATAAGAATCAGACATCGACTCGGAACAGTCGCGGAAATGGATCAAGATATGGCCGTGGTACTCGGATAAGATGGCTTGGTAATGGATTGGGTTATGAATCGGAAAGTATGGATGTGGATAACATACATACTTGGGATATTGGACTTGAGGCTATTCAAAACACACCTTTCACAGCAAGGCATGTTTTGGGGGGCAAGTGTTAACCCGCCTTTTGGCAAGGCCGCGGACAGACGGATTTAACTTAAACAACTTCACAACTATCGAGACTAAAGTATGATGGGTTCGGTTTAAAATGATGATAGGCAGTTTGGCAGATGACGTTCGGCATTGGGATGGTTCGACGTTGAAGGCTGTTCGGCATAGAGAGATCGTCGTTCGACATAGAGGGATCGTTCGGCACTGAACGAGTGCTCGGCATTAGAAGGATCGTTCGGCATAGAGGAATGTTCGGCACTGGACGAGCGTTCGGCATAGGGAGATCGACGTTCGGCATTGGATGGAGTGTTCGGCATAAATCTTGTTCGGCACTGGACGAGCGTTCGGCATAGAGAGTTCGTCGTTCGGCATTGGATGGAGCGCTCGGCATTAACCAACGTTCGGCATCTAGAGACGTTCGGCATTGGATGGAGCGCTCGGCATTAACCAACGTTCGACATCTGGAGACGTTCGGCATTGGATGGATCGTTCGGTATCAAGGAGCGTTCGGCATTGGATGGGTCGTTCGACATACCTCCATACCTCGCACCTCCATGTCTCGGTACCTCGCACCTCGATACCTCTGCACCTCGCACCTCCATACCTCGCACCTCCATGTCTCGGTACCTCGCACCTCGATACCTCGGTACCTCGCACCTCCATACCTCGGTACCTCGCACCTCCATACCTCGCACCTCCCAACGTTCGGCATGGGGAGATCGTTCGGCATTCACACCTTGTTCGGCATTCAGCGTTCGGCATCTATGGTTCGACATATGGAGACCACTCCATTTGGGCTGAGGTACTCGGCTTCCAGGCCCACCAGGGAAGTCCAACCCATCTTTGTCTATAAATAGAGAGGCAGGGGCACAGTAAAAGGGGATCTTCTTTCTGCTCTCTTACTTTCTCTTTTCTAAGGCTAAGGCAACTCTGCCATTTTGTAACTGTAATCGATTATTACAGTAATAAAAAGCAAACTTCTGGAGTGGACGTAGGCCGGAGTTAGCCGAACCACTATAAAATCTGTTGTTCTGTACTGCTTTCATTTCAGTTTTAACTGTTCTTCACATTATTGCTCTCTACATACATTCTATCTCTGAGCTATGATTGGTATTTGGTGCTTTCATCTGGATTTGGGGGTTAGTGACCAATTTTGGCGCTAACAACTTCCTTCCAATATTGATCCATCCATATCTTGAGCATACGAACTCCGTTTGACCTGAAATTTGAGGTGTAGCCTCTCCAAGCCTTGTTTATCATTCCATATCAATCCCACCTTGATTGGAGCTCGGTCCAACTTTGACGGCATCGATCATAGCCTTATTCCTAATCGATTCCAATCATGATATCCATCCTTTTTAGCTAATTTTATTGATATTCTGACCTTGTCCAAAAGGCGGGGTAACATTTGCCCCCAAAAACATGTCTTATGGTATGAAGGCGTGTTTTGAATAGCTTTAAATCCAACATCCAAAGTCCATGTTCCATCCATAGCCATATCATCCAATCCATTCCATCACCAGACCTTCTATCCAAGTGCCATATCCATAGCCATATCCCTATCAAACCCACGACTGCTCCGAGTCGATATCTAATTTCGAATACAGTAACCAAATCCTTAGCCAATTTCATGTCCATCCGAACCCGACAACCGAGTTCTAATCCATCCATATCCAATAACCAATAACCAAATCCATGACCTCTCTGGGTCGACATCCAAATCCGGGACCGCTCCGAGCCCGTAGCCAAATCCTTAGCTATTCAAAGTCGAAGTGTGAATCCATAACCTCTCAGGGTTCCTACCGAGCATAGTCCATACCCGATGACCTGTGTTAAGCAACGTCTTGGTGCTCCTGGTCTAGTGCCCCTGAACGTTGAGTTATGCCATGGCTCAAGTCCTAAGCCAAATCCTGGTCTCTCTGGACCCTTGCCGAGCATAATCCATACCCGACAACCTGAATAACAAATAATAGACAACATAGGGCCTAAGTCCTAGGCCTAGTCCTGGTCTCTCCAGACCCTTGCCGAGCATAGTCCAAACTCGATGACTTGAATAAGCCAATTCGCCATGTTTGGACGAAGCGACTTACCCCTTGCCAGGCATAATCCATACCCGACAACCATTTATCAGAAACCATATAAGAATCCACTCAAAATCTAATCTGAAATCCTGATCAAATCAGAAAACCAAAAATCCAAACCAAGATCCAAACCAAAAAACAAGCATCCAAACCAAAAAACCAACAAAATCAAGAACTCAACCCGAACTCCAAAACCAAACCAGAAAAAAAAGCAAATGTCCAAACTAGAAAGAAAAAAAACAGATTTCACAAACTAGAGCATCTTTATCATCATCTCAGAGCATGCCTGGGGACTATCTCTGTCCCCGTACATGAGTAAGTGACTTAGCCGTCCGCCCAGAGTTTGCTACTTATTCCATACCATCCTGATTAGTCGATAACCAATCGACCATCATTCCCGAGCCTTGCGTCGTCGTTTTTTGAGGTAGACGGTGGCTGCTCCTGTTCCACCGTCGCATTCCGAGTCCCGACATATTGCCGTAACTAACCCTTCCTTATACGCTTCTCGATTATATCCTTTAGATGCATGCGGCTGTTGGTATCATGCCCGTCCAGGTCATGAAAGAGACAATGCCTTCTCGATGTCCTCTCGTGTTCCGAGGGTTCCCTCCTTGCCGGCCTTCGATAAGGAAAGCGATCCCGAGTTTCCATGTATATATGTTCCAATGTTTCATTCAGTCCTGTGTAAGTGGATAATTTTGGTTCTTCCCAACGCTTCCTTGCCCTGCCAGAATCGTTATCCAACTTCCTCTTCCCTTTATCCTTATTCTTACCGGAGCTTTCACCGGATGGTTCTCCATCCTTAACCACATTTACTTCCTTTGGCTTCATATCCAAACTTGCATCCTCTTGCCTAAGAAATCTCTCAGCCTCATGAAAGAATTCCCCAAGATCCATTGGTGGATCCCATATCAACGAGACCTATAAATCCGAGTTGTCCCTGACTCCTGACACTGCCGCCATCAAAACCATCGATCGATCGGCCAATCCATCGAAGCAACCGCCGCGTTAAACCGGGTTAATAAATTCTTGATCTCCTGTTCTCTGCTTCACCGATGTTAGCGTTATCACATTTTTCGGCCTCTTGATATGAACCCGAAACTGCTTCAAAAACCTATCCACCAACTTTTTCCATATCCTAATAGATCCATCTTCCAACTGCCTAAACCACATGGCAGCTATATCTGTTAAGTACAGGGGGAAACACCGGGCCATAACCTCCTCCAATGCCCCCGCACTTCCATGTGCGTTGTATACCTCATCAAATGATCGGTAGGATCCATCCTACCGTTGTATACCTCCAAGTAGGTAGCTTGAACTCCGGTGGATTCCTAGCCATCAAGATGTTACGGGTAAATGGACTTCTGTTTACTCCTTCCAGATCTCTGATCAGACCTCCATGCATAGTTTGCCTGATAATCTCAGCCAACCCAGCATTGCTCGTCAAAGGTTGCCCTCTGTCTTCATTTCCTAATTGCCCCCAAGTCCTCGAAGGAATTCTGGTACATACTCCTCGTCATGCACTCCTGTATTCCTGCCGGCACTATGTTGTGCAGCGCCACCTGGTATTCCTCCATGAATTGGTTCAGCATCACATGGGGGTGTGCCCCGAGTCTAGATCCATCCATATTGGCAGCTGCTTGCTAATTGGGGGCTGCTTTATTTGGTTGTCTGTTGAGTCCCTTTGATCCAGCTCCATGGATCTGCTCTCCAGCAACTCCTGCTGCTCCTGCCTGTCCCAACTATTTAAGTAGGGTCTGCATCATCTCCTCCTGCCTTTTCATCAAATGCTCCTACATAGAATCCGTCATAGTCTACATCTCATCCCTAGTGATGTAGATGGATGTCTGATCTGCTCCAGCTCCAAAGGATGCCTCCTGACTTCCCTCTTGATTGCTCCTTTCTGCCACTTGTCTCCTTGTCGATTGCCTAATCATGGTTCCTCCTAGATCTGATCCTTTAACTTTTCAAATCTGAACTCCAAATCTGATATAGCGGGTGCTAGCCTTCTCGGTGAAAGCACCAAAGTGTTTGCGCCAAAATTGGTCACAAACCCCAGAAATAGTGAAAGCACCAGGGTTTACACACAAATTCTCAATATCCAAACATAGATCTTAGATCCAGATAATGCAGAGTGCAAAAATGAAGAAATAGTAAAATTAAACTAAAAGAAAGCGAGAAAATACGAGATTTATAGTGGCTCGGCAATCTCCGGCCTACGTCCACTTTAAATTGTTCCTTTTATTCCTTTTGCACTGGTTACAATTACAATCCTTCGAAGTTAATTGCCAAAATGATAGAGTTTCGCCTAGAAAAGAAGAAGAAGATCCCTTTTTAGTTGATATGGAGTTGCTATTTATAGGAGTAGATCTGAAAATATCTGCCCCAAAACTCGGAACGCCTCTTCTCACACGTGGATGGGCCCACCAGATCGATCTGGGGTCGTTTGGGATCGATCCTGATCGATCCAAGTATAATTCATATCAATCCAAAAATGGCCCAATGAAGCCAAGATCGATCATGGACGCTCCTGAGTAAATAATGAAGCTCTTGTGAAAATTTCATAGCATTTAGATCTATGGTTTGAGAGTTATGATCGATCCAAGTTTGTATTTGCAAGTAGGCTGAAGGCTTCGTATCCATGGATTTCGTATCCACCAGCTTGTGTCCATCATCACTCTTTCGTATAGATCCATGTCACGTTCATATTGATCCCTAGCTTGCCTGCTGCCTTCTTCGTATCGATCCCTGAGCGTGTCCTTCGTATCGATCAACAAGCGATCGATATAAAATGCTTTTCCCTGTAATCACTACCTCATATCCATCCTTTGCTCCTTCCTTCGTATTAATCCAGCCTTGACCGATACGAAGAGCTCCAATGTGTTCTACCGCATCCATCCAATCGATACATATGTATCGATATGAAACCCATAGCCCAAGTTCGTCCTGATTGATATGAAAGCATCGATCCAAAGTAAATAGCCAAGTCCACTTTTATCGATACGAACTATATCGATACGAAAGTATCAATACGAAACCACTTCCTTCCAATATTGATCCATCCATATCTTGAGCATACGAACTCCGTTTGACCTGAAATTTGAAGTGTAGCCTCTCCAAGTCTTGTTTATCATTCCCTAATGATACCACCTTTATTGGAGCTTGGTCCAACTTTTACGGCATCGATCATAGCATTATTCCCAATCGATTTTCAATCCTGATATCCATCCTTTTTAGCCAATTTTATTGATATCCCGGCATTGTCCAAAAGGCGGGGTAACACTGGTATATCGATCAACCTGTGCTAACCTATCCAACCTTAAAAACACAGGGGTTGGAAACATGACGAAGAACAGATACAAAGTAAATCACATCATAAACAATTAAATGATCATAGACATAAAACATCAACCTAGCATGGATATCCAAAGATAATTAAGCATGAAAATCTATTAACGATTTAGCACGTATTAAATCATTGAGCAAGGATAGGGCCAAGTAGGTTGACTGTATCTGCAATCCTTCAAGCAGCGGTCAATGAATCAAAAATATATAGTAGTCGGTCTAAATGCCCTTCAAATAGAACAACCATTGCCTGGTTGTAAAACAACAAAAATGGAACGTTAAAACATATCCAAATCATATGAATTAACCCGAAAGTGTTTAAATTATAAAACAACTTGTCGCCATAGCTATGATATTTGGGAAGGAGTTATAGGAAAACTGAAGGATAGAAGTGGGGCAATCACTTGTAATTCATATACATTGAAGATAAACCGTACCACGCGGTCAATACCCATGCTAACATAATGAATGACTAAGATTGGTTGTTGTATTACAGGGAAGATCAAATCGAAATTGAAGCACGGAGACGGGTTGATTGGGGAAGGCCATAAGAAGTAGTTAATTGATGAATTCAAGAGATCCACGTTAAGAAATCCAATTGGTAGTAAGAAGGATAATAGGGGAAACAGTTGTAATTTAAGAGAGAGTGGAAATGAGTCCAGTTTTCAAGCGAGGGCTTGGAGTTTCAAATAAAAGGTTAAGGTTTTTGGGCAGGAAAGCCTTATTTAGAAATGCCTAATTTTAGAGTGACCACATCAGCAATGTTTGGTTCATGTTTTCTTGTGTAAGTAATAGAGTGGCTGATGAGAACAGAACTATTTAAAAGCTTATTTTGGAAAAAGTTAAAATAAATTTGAGTTTGTAAAACTAACCAACTGCAGAAGCTACAATAGGTGAAAGAAGACCAAGAATACAAGAGAATGGTATTGCTAAAGCAAGCGCCTGTGCACCCAAATCTCTAACTAGATATATGGAAGTAGGAAAAGGTTAATTGCTCTGAAATATCAAAGTATATAAGGATAGTTCTAAATAATATTTGAAGAAAATACTTGGTGAAACTTACTAACAGCTGCTCTAGGAGGCAGAAATAGGCAATCATACTAACCAAAACCATAACCAGTACATCTTGTAAGCCCTTTAATTATACTTGAACAGGTCAGAAACTATCTACTTAGGAGCATATTAAAATATTTTATTGCTATACGCACGTCGAAAAATATAACACACTACAAGTTATTTGGCAATCAGATGATAGATATGGTACCAGAAGGTCACATAGAGAAGTGTTTCTTTATTTGCATACCAAGCTAGTAAAAAATTGGAATAAAAATCCACTCTGATTAAAGAAAGATGCATTTTAAAGACCCAGTACACTGTTGTACATATGCCACACAACTAATATTATTATCACTATTATTATTTATTTTTGCATCCATCAAAAGTTCAAAATCATAGCAGCACCTAGGTGATTAATGTATCAAGTCACACATCATGATACCAATTAAGTCATGTTAGAAAAGAGACGGTATAGATGTATGAAGATAACTCTTAATTGACTCGTGAAAAAACCCATGTGAAAATGCATTAAGTCCTGAAATATATCGCATTATACTTTGTTCCAGTTTCAAGAAATGAACAATAAATGAATAACTGATGGATATTTGGATTTGAATATTATTCGAATGCGATGACTGACATTCATATTGCGATGGGTACCAACGGAGATTGGTTGTTCCTGGATATATAGAATGATAAGCCATAGTTCCCCCAACCCAAGAGACAGGACGATGAACCGTGAAGTGCAAGTTCTCTCATTGAAGAGCGAGCGGATGGACTTGTATCGGATAGCGAGTCCCCTCGCAGGAGAGTGAGTGGATGGACTCACTCAGATAGTAAGTCTCCTCATCGGAGAGTGAGCGGATGGACTGACTCGGATATTGGATCCCATTGCCAGAGAGCGGGCGGATTGGGCTCAAACTGAATATATGATCATGTGATCCGGAGAGATCAGAAACTGAAATGGATATATAATTATGTGATCCGAAGAGATCGGGAACTAAAGCTGGATATTCGTCATGTGGTCCGAAGAGATAAGAAATTAAACTTTGGGTTTTGAACGCCTCCTGATTTTGAAATGATTTAATGATGATTACTGGATTATGCTATTGACTTGATTTGATTGGACACGCTTATGATGGGATGTTAGGTGATACTAGACGATTTAAAAGTGTGATTCTCAAATTGATGATAGTTTACTTCTATGATTAATGATTAGTGATTAATTGGTATATGATGTGATGGTTTAAGTCTCGAAAGAACACAGGACGATATGGACAGTGATATATGATAATTTGACCCAAATGACCATGGGATGACCCTGATTTATGGTATGTAGTATATTAAATTTCGAAGGAACGCCAGACGGTTACAATTTATGGCTAACACTTAGCAAGGCCTTGAGTACTTTACGATGGGTCTAGAACAATTTTGATTTGTAAGTGAATCCGAAGGAACCAAATGATTCACCACGATTGGTCTAGTAGATAACCAGGAGCTTAACTGTTGATAATTCGACAACTCCCAATGTTTACTTTTAAGAAAAGCACATCTTATATTTATAAGACGTACTTTGGTGGGTAAAGTGTTACCGCCAAATATTTCAATCTCCGAACATAGTCCAATGATCGAACCGAACCGAAGAACGGTGGAGAAATGGATACGAATACCCGAACAACATCACCAAATGACAAAGTAGAGAAGTGTGAAATAGATAGCCAAGAATTGGACAAGTTTCTCAAGTTGGCCCCCATCAAGTCGGTACCGAGTTTGAGGTGCAACCTTGGAAGAGCTTTCATGACAACTTGAAGATGGAAAAGGCAAGAAAAGAAAGAGGCCAAAAGTGGCCAAGACATATCAACTCGGTGCAAGTTGAGCTCCTCAACTCGGTATCGAGTTGAAAAGGTTAGCGACCATGATTTTTTAGGAGATGAACATGCACGACGTGGAGAATGTGGCCAAGAGTTTTCAGACGATTTCAATGGCAGATTTCGTCTATAAACAGATGAGAAGATGCACTTTAAAGAGGATCATTTTCTGACCGTTTTCTGACCACTCTGAATTACGACAAGTTGAGTTATTCATCTCTGAAATACAAGCTTATACCCGAGTTGTAAGCAACCAAGTTATAAAATATACTTTGTAGGAGTAAAGTACGATCAATAAAAAACGGTTAAGTGGGTGTAGATCGAAGTATTGGCCGAACCACTATAAAATTGTGTGTTCTTTTCACTCTTAATCTCTTTTCTTTTATAATTTTCATTTACTGCTTGATTGGATGTTTGTGTCATTTTTGGTCCAATCCAAACAAGAAGGTGCATAGTATTTTTTTCAATTGTTTTATGCAGACAATGCCAAATTAGACCGTGTCAGCTATATTCTAAAATGAACATAAGACGAGGCTAAAACTAATTTGTTCCAATTTAAGCATAAAGGATAAACTTCAATATATATAACATTCACAACTTATTACCTGTAGAGAGGTAATTGTTGAGAACCATCTCTAGCACTTGAATTTCTACAATTTTTCAACAAGTTTGCAGGGAGATTTTGAACTTTTTGGTCGCAGACATCACATGTACTGTTTCCTTTAACACGAAACCATTCAAATGCGCATGTTTGGTGTGCTAGTGCAAGATCACCTTTGCAACTGCAACCCATCCAAAATAGTTCCCCGCTTTCCTCTATCTCAACCAAGCATATTCGACATACTTCCTTTTCCTTGGAATTTGTAGCTTCATTTTCTGTGCAGTACAAAGCAGTATAATATTAGATCTACAATCTATAAAAAGAGGTTTATGAGATTAAAAAAATAGGACATCGGATTTTAGAACCAAGATCGATTTTATGAATGAGAGAAGGTGGAACAGAAAATAAAATGAATGGTTGTGAATCCAAAAAAGGACTTTGAATTAGAAGCATTTAAATATTCGAAGAAATATCCCTTAGAAGATAAAAAGAGAAGAACAATTGAGGTAATTATAGAATATGATGTTGGACTGATCACCGTGTACGAAATATATAAAAACTAAAATCATAGTATAGAACATGATGATTTGAGGTTGGCCGGAAGAAAGCAAAGAAAATAATAATTTAGCAGGAAAATTGGTGCAATTTTAGCCAAAGAAATGAAAATTGAAATAGAAATGAAAGGGTTCAGGCAGTCAAACTTAATCGCAGTGCATTACAAAAGACCCAGGGACAATGCAAAAATGCCACAGTAATTACGATTCAAAAGTTAAAATGCTTAACATGTATTATCGTTTACCTACGATATTATGATGTTATATGGTAAAAAGATGAAAATGCTGCTTGTTGATGCAAATGGACATGTAGATGGCTAATAAGGAAAAGATAGTACCAATATTAACTTGTATTTCACTGTTCACTGAATCACATGGAAAAGAAACAATTTGCTCATGTACTACTGAATCAATCTTCTTTGAATCACCACTGAAATTTGATGGTGCTGAAAGTGAACGCTTTATATGCTTATGCACTTCATTCTGTTTAAAAATCCACATAAATAGGCTCATGATATATTTGTATTGTACGAGGAACCTGAAAGTTAAAATATGACTCAGTTCAAATAGACGATGTGCTTCTGTAACATACCAGTACTGGAGAACACAATTTTGCAAAGGTAACTTTCTAGATCAGTATGAGTTATAGTGTTACAAATTATGTAAAGGGTACTTATTTATGCATGTATTATGGAAAAAATTAAATGGAAGATGGCTGGGCATTACAATGGCCCTTAAAATATACATTTGAGGTATATTGTGTTTCCGTAAGTTTGTTAGAATGCCAAACCTAACCAAGCTGTATTAATTATCTAGGTTATTTACACTGTAGTTTCACATGAGTAAGAGATGGTTTGTTTATGATGTTTTATAAAACTTGAGCAACAGTGTAATTATACATCTATGACTATGCACGAAGTTCACTTACCAGTTGTGTAATTCTACCTTAAATGCGTATATTTCCTTCTATTTCCTGATCATCTTCATGTAGTAATGTTATAACGTGACCAAAAATCTAAAGCATGTGCAGCAATAAAATAAAAAACTTACAACAGATTGTGGCATGTTAATCCTATGTTCTTCTGAGCATGGGAGTGTCAAATCAACACCTGGTAAAGCAGACTGTTGCTTTCTGTTACCATAGCAGATAGACCTTTCGTTAAAGAACCAGTTCTGGACAAAAAAGATTTATCCTCTTGTTTTCTAGAAGAATTCGTGAGTGACATCTTGATCGCTTAATTTTCTCTGTGGCGGTGTTATTTTTCTATCACAAACAAAGAAAATATTTTTGATAGCCTTGAGAACAAACTACTATTTTACAGTTGTATTTGATACTGTAGAAATCTGGAGTCAAAAAAACACGCAGAATGTGAAATTCTCCAGATAATTGGCACTTATACGTAGCTTCTTAGCCATTGATGTATGTCTGTGATTGAAATGCCTATATATAAAATTAAACGGTTAGGCAATTTAGTCACAAGAAAAATAAGCCAAATAAGAAAGATTTTTCTCCAAGATACAATAGCAATATAATACAGTCATTAGAAAATGCAGTATTCTAATGTAAAGCTACATATATTGAAATGATACAGCTAAATTTAAATTCTTAGATATTTTCCATCAACAAGGCAATTTATTTTCATTTTCATTTTCTTGCTATCGATGCATCGGGTTGGTGTACGCATGCATTGCACTGTATAATCACTAGTAATTTGATTAATTCATTGGAAAATCATCCACCCGTGGCAGCTCATTCGGGTCTAAATGAGAAAAAAAACGCTACTAAACACAGAATGTACATTACAAATTCTTCTCTTGAAATAAATTTATAAAACATTCAACTCTAATCTCTAGTATCTTAAAAAACACGTGAATCCTTAATGTAATTGGTCATATTATATGTTAGAAAGGTATTTTATTCCTTTCAATGTTTTTGGTATCATTAATTACAAACATAATTACTCTTCGCCATACAATTTGACATAACTGTCAGAAGTCGATACCTTATATATACCTGGGTATTACCAAATGGAGAAGTGAAATTTCAATAAATTTCAAAAGAAAACTCAATGTAAATATGAAATGCAAACGAAATACTTTTGGGATTATAAACTAACTCATCGCGGTAGGATAAAACTGAGGGTAAGGCGATGAAAGAAAGAAAATCGAAGTGTATATACATTCATGCATACAGTGGAAGTAGTTGGTCTATAAATGTCGCGATCGTTACAGTATAGATCTATCCTTCAGTAAAACCCTAAATCAAACAGATTATACAGAGATTGAAATGCACCAAAATGAAATACAATTACATCCATACATCAATTAGCTCAAAATTGAAACAAAATAAAAGCTGAAATTAATTGGAGTACCGGCGCATTGTAGCGGAAGATTGTACCTTTCCATTAACTGAGAAAAATAGCGTTACAAATTGAGAATAATTTCACAATTAGGCAAAGGTTATGATTTAGGAAGAGGTGGTCTATATTTCCTTTTCTTTTCCTTCTTTTTCTTTTACTTTATTTAACGCTTTAGTTGCAGATTTGTTTCTTGTACTCGGTGTTTCTTTTAACAGTAACTGAAACAACAATTGTTAATAAACCTCGATGAATAGAATGATAAATAATACCTCCGCTCCAGTGCTTTTAAGCCTGAGCAAACATGTCTTCTACCTTGAATATTGATTTGATAACCTTGAATATTGATTTGATAAAACACTTGAAGAGACAATGGTAAAGAGGAGTTTATAATAACAAACTAATGTTATTAAAGCACAATATATCACAGAAGCCGACTTTCCGCCATTACAACCATGTTTTACAAGCTTTTATTCTTACTTAAAAACTTATATCTTCATCATAGAGTACACATGTATATATGTAAAAGTAATTAAGAAGCATTGTTGGAACTATATGTAGAAATAAAATTGATATGTAAAAGTAAAATTATATTACATAATTATGCCTTCCTTTTACAAATTATTTAGGTTGGTTTATATTTAGGTTGGTTTATATTTTAAAAATTGATATGTAAAAGTAAAATTATTTAGGTTGGTTTATATATTTTTTTATGATATATTTCTATTTTCTTTAACTATAATATAAGATAAGACATCAGGTTCAACGCCGTCATTAATATCATAAACTAGTAAAACTTATCAATAATACATTTATAGTTTATACCTTACGTCCATCGTGAAATAAGGTTGTTATATATGAAGTAACTAATTTTTAAAGCAAACATGAACATATATCCTAAATTTTTTCAATAGTTCCTGAAAATCGTTGAAATTGTGGAAAAGCATGTGTCACCATGTATATTGAAATGTCTAATTGATATGATTGAGAGACTTGATTTTGTTATTAATATCAGTTCGATGCGAAGTACATGTTTTGAACAAAGTTGACTCTGTATTAGTTCTAAAACAATAAGCACCAAATCAACCTTTTTGTAAATTGATGAAACATGCTTAAAAATGCCTTATAATATTTCCTTTCTTATTTTGGTCTTCATTTTGGACTAATTCGGGCAGCTTATCTCCATTTAATTTTGCTCCATAAAAGCAAATCCTTGTAGGTTTGCATTAGTGGTTGTAAAACCATGTTGTATCAAATATATTTCATTTATCGACGACAATAGAAATAATTTACCGTCATGTTATTCTTAATCTTTAAATAATTTTGTACGTGCATGTAGATTATATGTATCAACACCATGAAATTAATTTTACTAGGCATCAGACGTGTGATGTAGTCATAACATTGTGCGTAGCAAATGCGTTTAAGACATGATGAACAGATAATATTTTGACATTATAATCGAAAACTAAGATGCTATTGATGTGGATTACCAATGCATGAAGGAAAGCATTTGAGATTTAATTATTATCGATCAATATTGATCAATTTAATTAAGTATTTACTAGGATTGTTTTTCGTCGTAACTATCTACTAAACTTATTACCTAAAAAAGGTCGTCTACTCGACATATTAACATTTACTTAACATACTAATGAACGAAAATTCAAGTAAATAATATTAACCGGTTCCACGTTGGTCTACGTCGCTTTATATAATCACATAATCCATTTCTAACCAACCATTCGATTTATGTTTATATTAAGATAATTCTTTCATAAATAGTGATTTTTAATTTAGAATATCAGTCATTTAAAGTCTATGTTTTTTGTATTATTATTATTATTATGAACTAATTATATTATCGTTATAATATTGTTTGAGCTAAATTTTCAATCCAGTTTATCGCTTTTGAAGACAAATATATTCCATAAGTTAGGATGCGTATCACTTGCTTTGACAATCAAACCGTCAATATTGATTGTTTCAAGTATTAGACGTCTAAGATTATTACAATTTAAATAACGAGTCATGCAAGTTATACTGTGAGACATAAGCTTTTTTTGTTGATTTTGTGCTAATTTTTGGGGTAAATCCGTGGGAACCGCATGTTCATATTAGTTCAGAAAAACTATTAACAAACAAATGTAAAATGTGTGCAATTTCGAAATAATCCATAAAAATAAACAAGTAAAAGAAACACTGAGTACGAGAAACAAATCTGGAGCTAAAGCATTAAAAAAAGTAAAAGAAAAAGAGGAAAAAGAAAAGAAAATACAGACCACTTCTTCCTAAATCATAACCTTTTGCCTAATTGCGAAATTATTCTCAATTTGTAACGTTATTTTTCTCAGTTAATGGAAAGGCACAATCTTCCGCTGCAATGCACTGGTACTCCAATTAATTTCAGCTTTTATTATGTTTCAGTTTTGAGCTAATTGATGCATGGATGTAATTGAAATTCATTTTGGTGCATTTTAATCTCTGTACAATCTGTTTGATTTAGGGTTTTACTGAAGGATAGATCTATAATATAACGATGGCGGTATTTATAGACTGGCTGCTTCCACTGTATGCATGAATGTATATACACTTCGATTTTCTTTCTTTCATCGCCTTACCCTCAGTTTACCGCGATGAGTTAGTTTATAATCCCAAAAGTATTTCGTTTGCATTTCATATTTACATTGAGTTTTCTTTTGAAATTTATTGAAATTTCACTTCTCCGTTTGGTAATATCCATGTATATATAAGATATCGACTTCTGACAATTATGTCAAATTGAATGGCGAAGAGTAATTATGTTTGTAATTAATGACAGCAAAAACATTGAAAGGAATAAAATGCCTTTCTAACATATAATGCGACCAATTACGTTAAGAATTCATGTGTTTTTTAAGATATTAGAGATTAGAGTTGAATGTTTTAAAAATTTATTTCAAGAGAAGAATCTGCAATGTACATTCTGTGTTTAGTAGCGCTTTTTTCTCTCATTTAGACCCGAATGAGCTGCCATGGGTGGATGATTTTCCAATGAATTAATCCAACAACCAGTGATTATACAGTGCGATGCATACGTGCACCAACCCGATGCATCGATAGCAAGAAAATGAAAATAAATTGCCCTGTTGATGGAAAATATTTAAGAGCTTAAATTTAGCTGTATCATTTCAATATATGTAGCTTTACATTAGAATACTGCATATTCTAATGACTGAATTATATTGCTATTGTATCTTGGAGAAAAATCTTTCTTATTTAGCTTATTTTTCTTGGGACTAATTTGCCTAACTGTTTGATTTGAAATATAGGCATTTCAATCACAGACATATATCAATGACTAAGCAGTTACGTATGAGTGCCAATAATCTGGAGAATTTAACATTCTGCATGTTTTTTTGACGCCAGATTTCTACAGTATCAAATACAATTGTAAAATAGTAGTTTGTTCTCAAGGCTGTCAAAAATATCACCACAGAGAAAATTAAGTGATCAAGATGTCACTCACGAATTCTTCTAGGAAACAGGAGGATAAATCTTTTTTGTCGAGAACTGGTTCTTTAACGAAAGGTCTGTCTGCTATGGTAACAGAGAGCACACAGTCTGTTTTACCAGGTGTTGATTTGACACTCCCATGCTCAGAAGAACACAGGATTGACATGCCACAATCTGTTGTAAGTTTTTGATTTTTATTGCTGCAGATGCTTTAGCTTTTTGGTCATGTTCTAACATTACTACATGAAGATGATCAGGAAATAGAAGGGAAATATATGCATTTAAGGTAGAATTACACAAATGGTAAATGAACTTCATGCATAGTCATATATGTATAATTACACCGTTGCTCAAGAAGTATAAACATCAGAAACAAACCATCTCTTACTCATGTGAGACTACAGTGTAAAAACCTAGATAATTAATACAGCTTGGTTAGGTTTGGCATTCTAACAAACTTACGGAAACACAATATACCTCATATGTATATTTTAAGGGCCATTGTAATGCCCAACCATCTTCCATTGAATTTTGTCCGTAATACATGCATAAATAAGTACCCTTTACAACATAATTTGTAACACTATAACTCATACTGATCTAGAAAGATACCTTTGCAAAATTGTGTTCTCCAGTACTAGTATGTTACAGAAGCACATCGTCTGTTTGAACTGAGTCATATTTTAACTTTTAGGTTCCTCGTACAGTACAAATATATCATGAGCCTGTTTATGTGGATTTTTAAACAGAATGAAGTGCAGAAGCATATAAAGCGTTCACTTTCAGCACCATCAAATCTCAGTGGTGATTCAGAGAAGATTGATTCAGTAGTACATGAGCAAATTGTTTCTCGTCCGTGTGATTCAGTGAACAGTGAAATACAAGTTAATATTGGTACTAACTTTTCCTTATTAGCCATCATCATGTCCATTTTCATCAACAAGCAGCATTTTTCATCTTTTTACCATACAACATCATAATATTATAAGTGAACGGTAATACATGCTAAGCATTTTAACTTTTGGATCATAATTACTGTGGCATTTTTGCACTGTCCCTGGATCCCTTGTAATGCACTGCGATTAAGTTTGACTGCCTGAGCCCTTACCTTTCTAATTCAATTTTCATTTCTTTTGCTAAAATTGCACCAATTTTCCTGCTAAATTATTATTTTCTTTGCTTGCTTTCGGCCAACCTCAAATCATCATGTTCTGTACTATGATTTTAGTTTTTATATCATTGTTGTCAAAAATCCTAAAATCCTACGATTTAAATCCCGATTCGGATCGGATCTCTCCCTTAACGATTCGATTTACATTCCGATCCAAACTTAGTCAAAACCGCAGATAAAAAACATTCTATTTATATACTAACATACTTAATATGTTTATTTGAATTCAAAATTCAAAATACAATGTTTTCAAAATAAAATAAAAATATAATAAGAAAGGAAATTGAGTTTTATGTTTAATTATAGAAGTTCAAACATCAAAATCAATTTCAAATTGTGCGCAAACCTTCAAATACGAATCTTTTAAATCTACGATTTACGATTTGAATCTCGTTTCGATTTAAAGTTTGAACTTTACGATTTACGATTTAAATCCCGTTTTGAAAACATTATATTTCATACACGGTGATCAGTCCTACGGCATATTCTATAATTACGTCAATCGTTCTTCTCTTTTTATCTTCTAAGGGATATTTCTTCAAATATTTAAATGCTTCTAATTCACAGTCCTTTTTTGGATTCACAACCATTCATTTTATTTTCTGTTCCACCTTTTCTCATTCACAAAATCGATCTTGGTTCTAAAATCTGATGTCCTATTTTTTAAATCTTATACTCATTTATAGATTGTAGATCTAATATTATATTGCTTTGTACTGCACAGAAAATGAAGGTACAAATTCCAAGGAAAAGGAAGTATGTCGAATATGCTTGGTTGAGATAGAGGAAGGCGGGGAACTATTTAGGATGGGTTGCAGTTGCAAAGGCGATCTTGCACTAGCACACCAAACATGTGCATTTGAATGGTTTCGTGTTAAAGGAAACAGTACATGTGATGTCTGTAACCAAAAAGTTAAAAATCTCCCTGCAAACTTGTTGAAAAAGTGTAGAAATTCAAGTACTAGAGATGGTTCTCAACAATTACCTCTCTACAGGTAATAAGTTGTGAATGTTATATATACTGAAGTTTATTCTTTATGTTTAAATTGGAACAAATCAGTTTTAGCCTCAGCTTATGTTCATCTTAGAATATAGCTGATACAGTCTACTTTGACATTGTCTGCATAAAACAGTTGGAAAAAATATTATGCACCTTCTTGTTTGGATAAAAAATGACACAAGCACCCCCAATCAAGTAGTAAATTAAAATTATAAAAGAAAAGAGATTAAGAGAGAAAAGACCACACAATTTCATAGTGGTTCGGCCAATACTCCGGTCTACACCCACTTAATCGTTTTTTATTGATCGTACTTTGCTCCTACAAAGTATATTTTATAACTTAGTTGCTTACAACTCGGGTATGAGTTATACAGTTCGTATTTCAGAGCTGAATAACTCAACTCGTCGTAATTCAGAGTGGTTAGAAAATGATCCTCTTTAAATTGCATCTCCTCATCTATTTATAGGCGAAAACCGCCATTGAAAATCGTATGAAAACTCTCAACCACGTTCATCTCGCCGTGCACGTTCATCTCCTAGAAAATCATGGCCACTCACCTTTTCAACTCGGTACCGAGTTGAGGAGCTCAACTTCGCACCGAGTTTGATATGTCTTGGCTACTTTTGGCCTCTTTCTTCTCTGGCCTTTTCCATCTTCAAGTTGTCATGAAAGCTCATCCAAGGTTGCACCTCAAACTTGGTGCCGACTTGAGGGGGGCCGACACGAGAAACTTGTCAAATTCTTGGCTATTTATTTCGCACTTCTTTACATTGTCATTTGGTGATGTTGTCCAGGTATTCGTATCCATTTCTCTACCGTTCTTCGGTTCGGTTCAATCATTCGAGTCTGTTCATAGATTGAAAATTTTGCCGATAACACCTCACCATCCAAAGTACGTCTTATGAATATAAGATGTGCTTTGCTTAAGAGAAAACATTAGGAGTTGTCGAATTATCAACAGTCAAGCTCCTTGGTTATCTACTGGATCAATCGTTGGTGAATCATTCAGTTCCTTTAGATTCACCTGCAAATCAAAATCGTTTTAGATCCATCGTAAAGTACTCAAGACCTTGCTAAGTGTTAGTCATAAACCACAATCGTCTTGCGTTCCTTCGGAATTTAATATCACATACCATAAATCAGGGTCGTCCGTGGTCATTTGGGTCAAATTATCATATATCACTGTCCATATCGTACCATGTTCTTTCAAGACTTAACTATCACATCATATACAAATTAATCACTAATCATTAATATTAATCATTAATCATAGAAGTATACTATCATCGATTTGAGCATCACACTTGTAAATCGTCTAGTATTACCTGGCATCCCATCGTAAGCGTGTCCAATTAAATCAAGTCAGCCGCATAATCCAGTAATCATCATCAAATCATTTCAAAATCAGGAGGCGTTCAAAACCCAAAATTTAATTTCTTATCTCTCCGGACCACATGACGAATATTCAGCTTTAGTTCCTGATCTCTTCAGATCACATAATTATATATCCATTTCAGTTTCTGATCTCTCCGGATCACATAATCATATATTCAGTTTGAGACCAATCTGCTCGCTCTCTGGCGAGGGGACCCAATATCCGAGTCAGTCTATCCGCTCACTCTCCGATGAGGGGACTTGCCATCCGAGTGAGTCCATCCGCACACTCTCCGGCGAGGGATTCGCTATCCGATACAAATCCATCCACTTGCTCTTCGGTGAGAGAACTTGCACTTCACAGTTCATCGCCCTATCTCTCCGGTTGGGGAAACCGTGTCCTATCATTCTATATATCCAGGAACAACCAATCTCCGTTGGTACCCCATCGCAATATCAATGTCAGTCATCACGTTCGAATGATATTCAAATCCAAATATCCATCAGTTATTCATTTATTGTTCATTTCTTGAAACTGGAACAAAATATAATGCGATATATTTCAGGACTTAATGCATTTTCACATGGGTTTTTTCACGAGTCAGTTAAGAGTTATCTTCATACATCTATACTGTCTCTTTTCTAACGTGACTTAATTGGTATCGTGATGCGTGACTTGATATATTAATCACCTAGGTGATGCTATGATTTTGAACTTTTGATGGAAGCAAAAATAAATAATAATAGTGATAATAATATTAGTTGTGTGGCATATGTCCAATGTACTGGGTCTTTAATACGCATCTTTCTTTAATCAGAGTGGATTTTTGTTCCATTTTTTTACTAGCATGGTATGCAAATAAAGAAACACTTCTCTATGTAACCTTCTGGTACCATACCTATCATTTGATTGCCGAATAACTTGTAGTGTGTTATATTTTTCGACGTGCGTATAGCAATAAAATATTTTAATATGCTCCTAAGTAGATAGTTTCTCACCTGTTCAAGTATAATTAAAGGACTTTACAAGATGTACCGGTTATGGTTTTGGTTAGTATGATTGCCTATTTCTGCCTCCTGGAGCAGTTGTTGGTAAGTTTTCACTAAGTATTTTCTTCAAATATTATTTAGAACTACCCTTATATATTTGATATTTCAAAGCAATTAACCTTTTCCTACTTCCATATATCAGGTTAGAGATTTGGGTGCACAGTCGCTTGCTTTAGCAATACCATTCTCTTGTATTCTTGGTCTTTTTTCATCTATGATAGCTTCTGCAGTTGGTTAGTTTTACAAACTCAAATTTATTTTAACTTTTTCCAAAATAAGCTTTTAAGTAGTTCTGTTCTCATCGGCCAATTAATTTTCTATTACGTGACATTTATTCAAGAGAGCAAGGTATTAGCTTACAACTTTAAATTTGAGGATTAAACCACCAGCAAGTAATCTTATCCCAGATTAAGATTATGTAATACTGGTATGTAGCCCGTGCCGATGGCATGGGTTTAGGTTTTGCTTGACATAACCTACAATATAATGTGTTGGATATGTATAATTTGATCAGTGTTAAATTTATTCACAACATGATCGGTAAGAAATTTTTGTTTATGTTAAAACGCAATACAACATGCACCTAAGAATTTTGTTTTTCATTTTTGTACAACATGAGTTCACTGGCATTGTGTAATATGTTTTGCATAATTTGCATGTAATACTAATATAATATATTCAAATGTCCCTGGAAAATAAAAGAGTTGTAATTGCAAACCACATAGATCGGCATCAAATGTGGATATGAATAACGCTATATCCACATTTGTATCTGAACCAATTTTTAGGTATCAAGTAACTGTATTTGCAGATGTTAGCTATATCTAAAACAATTTATGACTGCCCAGTAACCATATCCATGAATATCCGGTATCATCTTATTTCGTGAATAGCTAACAAATCCTAGGACATAAATAAAAGATTTGATTCTGTGCGAAACTATTTCAGTACTAATGGTCATAAGTTATATGATAGGAAAAATGAAATGATAGAAAAACTATTTGGATCAACAAATATTCATTTATATACACTCATAGTTATAATTCATATCTTGAAGAAAAGTAAAATGCAAATTTGCATACTAAAATACACATGACATACACTACTCAAACTTATGGTTGTCTAGTTTTGTGTATATTTTTTCCGAACTAAATTTATTGCTGGTTAAAGCAATCTTCTTACGTGGTCACGGTAATTTCTTTTATACTTGTTGATGGCGTTATCCCCTCACTTGCGAAACTTGATAATCAAATTTTGTCAGTTGATAGGCATAACGACACACAATTTAACCAATAATAGTGTTGCCAATATACTTTGGGCCATTAAAGATTAAGCGTTACAGCTGTGTTCCGACAATGAACCAAAATAACATGCATTAAGACGGTGGTAGCACTCATTAAGGCAAAAGTTACCATATTTTGTTCTGGTGCATATACGCACTTTGTACACACAGTTAAGTAAATCTGATAAAAGAAATACTTTGCTGTGATCATTTAACAGTAGGACTCCACATTCGAGTACAGTGTGCACGGTAATAGAAAGTTGGTCAACCCATAAATATATTTTTCATTGAACCTACATTATATCTGTACCTGGGTGTATTAAAAATGGTAATGCACAAAAGACTAACAAAATGAATACCTGGAAGAAAATTTATTTTGATGTAGCATAGTTATGTAATCAAAAAATTCAAATACAAACAGAAGACCAAAGTAGATAACGCGTGAATTGTTCAGGACTTCAAAATCTAGTTCAATCTTAATATTAGGCACACTTTGTACTTCCCACAACACGGTTCGAGTTCAAACATCATTATTGGTAAAGTCTAGAATAATGGACAAATTCTATATGTTACTTAACTGTTGACTGTAGGCCTATATTTATATTATCAACTAATTGTTAATAGGTCACTGTGAGATGGAAGATGCTAATTAATGAAAAGCCTAGCAGAAAGAGATAGACATGCATTATTGGATATTCTGAAGCTAGTCATTACAAAATAAAGAGTATTGTTGGCCAAATAAACGATTATCAGCTTACCTCAAATTACAGCTCTCCTCATCCTCATAATTTGAGAAATGAAACTTCAATGAATTTTCCTTTTTTGCCTAAAATTCAGTTATAACTTCAAAGCTACACACATGCTGAAAAAAAAGAAATAACATTATTTATTAACTATAATATTGATTAACTGAATCAGAGGAGAAAAAGTACATACTTACAACTATACGCTCTTATCAATCACTAAAGAATTGTGATATAATAAAACTAATACAAAGCATATTTTCTAATAATTTTTGTTTTCGATAAGCCACTACATAGATTTGAAGTTGAATGTAGAAGAATTGCCCATTTTAGGTACTAAGTGAGACAAATGTCCGAAGAATTAAAATTAAAATATTTTTGAAATGGAAGATATATTGTTTACCTCTGTTTAAGAACAGAATAAAAGCATGAAGATGGTAGGACATGTAAAAAACATTAGAACTGCAATGAATAGGGAAAGAAATTAATGGTAAGAAATATTAATACATGCTTATAGTTTGTATGACATATAAAAGAATAGACAAATTATAGTAGGATAAACATAAAGCAATTGCAAGGCCCGACAATAAGAAATATAAGCAAAGGGACTAATAGTTGTAGCATATCAAAGATTCCCGTTAAAATCTGAATCTAGAAATAAATAACAAAATTCAATATGTATTACTCGATATAAAAAAAATTGCTGCTCCACAAATTAATTTGTAAACTATAGTAGATAATCTTTTGAGAATTGTTTGAGTTTGAATACTTTGTGTTAAATAACATGATGTAGAAGTAATGTAAACATTTAATAGAACACGAACTATTTCATCAAATTTCAATCCTCATGGAAACCTATCCCTTCTTTTGTGTTCACTGTGTCATAACAAAATCAAAATTACCTCTAAAATAAATAGCTTGTGGAGTCATCATCATCTTTACTATCATGCTTATCGTTCCGAAGCATCCCACTGTTAAATTAGAGAAGTTAAACGAAAATATTATCAGTGAAGTATCCAATCCCCCTTTTTGTGTTGTCATATGGTAATGAATATGTATTTTAAAATCATATAAACTTTAAGATATTGTTACTGCACATTTTCAAGATTGGCAACATAAAACCTATAGTTTGCAGTCATCCGCATTTAAAAACATCTCAAACTCTTAGCATAAGGTAACAAACATAAGATATGTAAAAGGAAGTGTGTTGCAAGATAAATGGATAATACATTAAGATAAATTGGCATTGTTTACAAAATATTGTGTTTGGGAGATCTTACCAACAATATTATTATTTATTTATTTTTGAAAATTGGGTACTTAGATAATAACACATATTAGTAATAGAAGTCTTAGGTAGTATATATCATTCTACATGTCAATATATCTCTAACGGTTCAAATCACGTTATGCAAGTTTCGAACATGTGACATCAAGTCAGAGTGTCTAACCATTGGGACAATGGTGCTAGGCTTTCCAACAATTCATTTCCACACTCTCTTCACATATGTGATCCCACTCATAAACAAATGTGTGAAACATCAAACTATTCGCTACGGACAATCCCTATAGATAGTGGAGTAGTTGAAGGTGATCATAGATTCAAATACTTGCATACGTCTCGAAAAATAGTAAAAAGAAAAACTCAAATGAATAGATATCAGATTTACAAAATTAGCATAATAGATAGTTGTAAAAATCATAGTAAAATTTTTGTTGAGGTTATGGGACCGACAATAATTAATTTATGAAAAATATGCATTCTATCCTATAACTAATTTTGTTTGGTATTGATAATCCAACATAATGTATGTGGATACAACTTGGTGTCGTATAAAATGATGATTTTCCTTATGTTCTAGGTTTAACCTCTCCAATCGCCTTTTACATGAATAATGTTGTGTCACAATAAAATCTTAGCTAAGTTATCTTTAAAGAGAGTAGTTGTGCTCACATAGTTTTTGTTTTCAGTCATTTCCTTTTAAGTTCATATAAGTTTTTGTACTTCACTTCTTATGTAATGTATTTCTATTTTTAACTTGCCTACAACATACACTACTCTCACTTACTGAAAGTAAATGCATCCATTGGCATGATTTGAGTTACATAGAACATGGGAAGTCAACATATGTCTAATATAAAAATTATATATGATATGGTTCCTAAGGGCTTCTCAGTCCACAACTTGATATTCAAATTTTATTTCATTTTGATATAGAGTTGAAACATCACATTTTTCTTTGGCTAAAAATGGGTAGACACTTTGAATGATATTCTACACTATGTAGCGTATAATCTAGGCTTTGGAGGTCAAAGTGGGATGGTTGCTACTAAGCTAGTCAGCAATCAACACTTGACGTAGGTACATTTCTGAATGTTTGGATGTAGATTATTAGGTACACTTATAAATTTCGTCTATTAAATATTTAGAATGTTTGTTAAATTTCCTCCTAATATTTACATCATTAAAGATTAAAGATATTTTTCTGATCAAAATTTATACCTGTCACATGCAAAACACCTAGTATGTAAAGAGGCGAATATTTAATACGATTTGGAAAGGACTTGGGATATATAATTTCCTATATGCAAATGAATTTACTGTCATCTACATCGATGATCAGGAAGGAAAAAATAAAATGAATACACAATGTATTTTCAAAGGAAACACGAATATATACGTAATGTTTTGTATATTACACTATTAAACTCCAATTTATAAGCCAACAGTGATAGCCCCAAATTACTAACCTAATCAAAAATGAATTACAATATAAATTGGTTTCTGAAAACGTAACGAATATATTATATATTTGATTTCCTCTTAGATATTCAGTTTCAAAACACCTCTATATAAAGTTTAAAACATGAGGTGTAAGGGTAGGAAAACACCACCTATGCACAATAACTACTGTTGTGATAAATTGGTCTCACAGACAATCATTTCCATATGCATTGGAACAATCAACTAAGCATGGGTCAGGATAAAATTTTCGTCTTTTATGTTTAAATTGCACTATCTTAGTTTATGGAAAATATTAAATTTAAAGTTATCTTAAAATCATAACAATACATAACGATAATAATCCTACCAGTAAATAATTGTAGATTATAGCAGATTAGAGAAGCATATTCAATTTATCAGTAACTGGAGTAATTAAAATGTTCAAATTTAATTAGCAACATTTTGAATAAAAGCTTTTAGCATTATTTTCTTTGTATATATGCACAGATCCATGCATTAACTAATTATTGATAATCAAATATTCTGCAAATAGTACCTAAACTCATGAAGTAGAATTTAACATCTAATTTATTCTTTTTCCTATGTTGGCCTCATAATCTAGAGACTGACAATTTATTAGATATTACCTGAGCAGAAAACCTTGTACAAAGCAAAATAGAATGAGAAAAAGCAAAATCCACCTCAATCAGAATTTCATTTAACCAAACAAAAGCTTAAATTTCTAATATATAAAAACACTGCAATTGTTAATTTTTTTTTACAAAATCCGACAAAACCCTAGTTTGAAAATTTTAAACGAAAATTACCTCATTTGGGCATATGATTGGGGTCGTCGGTATACTATCTCTTGTTTGCACATCTGGAGTTCAATAAATAAATGGAATTTACACATCCAACGATCCAAAATTCAAACAAACTATTGTTATATTGAAGATACAAAAGTTGATTTTGATTTAGTAGGAGCGCATATGGTAGAGAGAAGAGATTAAGAAAGCCATTGATTAGAAAAAGTGGATGGGGACGGTCGTTTCTTTCCACCACGCGAGATTAGGGCAATTGGGAAAAGCGATGGGGACAGTTGTTTCGTGACGCAAGCGAAAGTAATTTCTCTCCTCATAAGTTAAAACTAACGCCGTTGCACATCTGATTACGTGGTGCATTTTGTATCTTTGGATGTCTTTCTTACTATTAAACCTCATAGAAAACAATTTTGGATATGAAAATACATTCTAGAATAGGTTTCAATTTAACATGCACTCAACTATCCACACCAAATAACTTTTCGTGCTCATTTAATTTACTCAGCTTATTGAATTTGTAATATGTAATAAAAAAGATTAGTTGAAATTGTCTTGATCACATAACAGTCGGGGACATCCTTCAGATGCAGTTATTTTGACTATAAATGTGATGGATAATGCACAGATTCGGTCAAATTCAATACTATTTAATTCAGTTTAAAAGATCAAGTAATAATTATCTCATACGGTAAGAACATTATGGCATTTGTTTATGCATGTTGCCATTTTTGCACTCCCAACATGTAAATTAATTTGCCACATGGCAATGAATTATTAATCGGAGATTATGTCTCGTTGATAAAAGGAAACAAAATATAAGGAAAATTAAATGTATTAAGACACATGAAAATGATATTTCAAATTTTATTTTCATGCTTGTGAGAGGCATATCTTTGAATAATTAAATTTTGAACTATAAAAATGTATATGAAACGAAGGTCTGTAAGATGAAACCAACAGAGTAGAAGTATTATATTATTGATCGATAGTCTTTTAACATAAAAAACAACCAAGTAGTATGAACTATGATCATAGCATCAAGAAATTGGGACACACATTATTAATTGACAATCTAAATAACAACGAAATCATCCTACAACCATAACTTGCATATATTAAATCACTTACATGTGAAACATGTAAAAATAATGAAAAGAAAAATCTATGGTCATAAAGTGTACATCTTTATACCTGTCTACTGTAGAAAAACCGATGACGGTATTGATTGAAACATACCATATTCCTATGATGCATGATTAATAACGGTGACATTAACGATACTTGGCAACATTAGCAAAAATATTAAGACCGGTTAGGTTCGTCCGTTTTAGTCTTGGGAATATAACCAATTTGGAAAATGAAGTTAACATATAGAATAATAACCAAATTTATTTTTTGTGTTTTGGGAAATAACAAAGCACGGAAAATAAGTCATCCACTCCGTCGTTCCTTCATCCCCTCCGTCGTTCCTCCATCGTCGTAATCGCTTAGAATTTTAAATCTTCTCCTCCGTTTTTCTCACATGTTGTAATGAATGTCGAAAATGCAAAACAAAAACTAAAAATGAAACCAAACGGGACATAGAATCGCCATTGGATTAAAACATGATGTTGTAGAAAAATGGTGCAGTAATAAATGTAAATTGAAATGTTTTTCGTGTCATATATCTGCAGATACTTATCAGTAACAAAATAGTTTTTTGATCTGAAACAGCAATTGACATGTATGCATTAATTGTGTCTGAACTTCCAGAAGCAAGAAAATGAAAATTACCATATGTGGTATGCTAGTGACAACTTATTATGGTTTTTACCATGATTCATGAAAGAATAAATAAGCACTATTTGAAGTACATGTTAAATTTTTTTTATCAATAGCCTCGTGCAATTTGCAATAGCATATGCGAATGATGATCACAAAACTCATGTGTAACTGATGCAGTTCGACTACAGCTAGAGAGCAGACATTAAAGAAACTGAAAAAAATAGAGAAAGAAGAGAGGAAGAAGTAAGAATTAGCAACTATTTTTCTCCCTCATTACCATTGTTTCTCATACATTTATAATAATACTCTAACAAACTTCCTACGTGGACTGCCAGGTATTCATTTCCAGGCATTCTACTTTTAACAGAAATTGCAGAAAAGGAAAATACAGTAACAGAAATTGCAGAAGGAAAAGGACATATTTCAGAATTGCAGAAAAAAGAGCATCTCCATTGTTTTCAAACCAGGAATCTTTTGGGTACTTGTATGGTTCTCCTTGGCCGTGTATTAGTATCAGCATTATTGGTAGCCTTAGTTGTAGGTGCACCACCAATAGTCGTATCATCACCCACCCCTTCAAGGTCGACCTTGTCCTCAAGGTCGTTTACAAAAGTGTCTGACGGCAATTGCTGTGTTATGGCAGTCTCTGGTTGTGGACATGCTTTGAGAAGCGAGACGTGGAAGACTGGGTGAATTCGTGAATTGTCAGGAAGGAGGAGTCGGTAAGCTACTGCACCGATGCGTTCAATGATTTGAAATGGTCCAAGGTACCTTTTGGCTAACTTATGGTGACTGTTTCGAATAGAAGTTTGACGGTAGGGTTGTAGTTTCGCAAATACCCAAGAACCTATTTCGAATTCTTTATCTGAACGATGTTGATCTGCATGATTTTTCATTCTAGACTGAGCTTTTTGAAGATTACTTTTTATAAGTCGAAGTAAGGTGTCTCGTGTAGTAGACCAAGTTGCCAAATCTGGTAGTTGATTAGTGGAGGTGATATAATTGGTAATTGTCGGAGGAGGACGACCGTAGACAGCTTGAAACGGTGTCATACGTAGAGCTGTGTGTTTAGATGTATTATACCACCACTCAGCCCATGGAAGGCACTGCACCCATTTGTTTGGGACATCCCCAACAACGGCTCGAAGATAATTTTCCAAACAGCGGTTTAAAACTTCGGATTGACCGTCGGTTTGCGGGTGGTATGCGCTGCTCATCCTTAATTTTGTTCCGTGGAGACGAAACAGCTCCTTCCAAAATTGACTTGTGAAGAGGGGATCACGGTCGGACACAATTGATCGTGGAAATCCATGTAATCTGACGTATTCTTGAATAAAGTGAGATGCTAATTGTGAGACTGAAGTAGATGTGGGTAAGGCACAGAAGTGTGCATATTTGGAGAGCCTATCTACGATAACCCAAATTACAGTCTTCCCGTTAGATGAAGGTAAATGCGTTATGAAATCCATTGCGATATCATCCCACACTTGATCCGGTATTGGTAATGGTTGAAGAAGTCCTTTGTACGAAGTGTGATCTGCTTTGGTCTGGAGGCATACCGTACATTGTCTGACGAATTTCTGAACTGACAGTGCTAAATTGGGCCAGTAAAAATTGCTTGCAACTCTGGCAGTAGTAGCTTTGATACCGGAATGTCCTCCGATTTGAGATGAATGAAGCTCCTTAATAATGTTAATGCGGAGGTCCTCGTTTGCAGGGATGTAGATTCTGTCGTCCCAAAACAACAAGTTATTTCTTAATTGAAATTTAGGGTTTGGACATGTACCTGAACGCAGCTGGGAGATGATTTTTTGTGCCTCGGGATCATCGCGCAAGGCGGTTGTAATGTCAGCCAAAACTGGAAACGTTGGACCTGAAATTGCGCTCATTATTGCTTCTGTGGTGAACCTGGAGAGTCCATCGGCGACTGAGTTCTGTTTCCCTGGTTTGTAGTGGATAGTGAAATCGAATCCAAGAAGTTTCGTGAGCCATTTCTGCTGCTCCGGCGTTTGAATGGACTGTGACGCCAACTCCCGAAGGCTTTGATGATCTGTGTAGATCTGAAAAGGTCGCCCTAGCAAATAATGACGCCATTTTTTGATTGAAGACGTAATAGCGAACATCTCTCGCGAATAAGCTGACGCTTTCTGGAGGTGGTGAGGAAGCTTGAGACTGAAGAATGCGATTGGGTGCTCATTTTGAGCAAGAACTGCTCCTATTGCTGTAGCCGAAGCATCGGTGGTTACGGTGAATGGGTGGTTGAAATTGGGGAGCGCTAGGGTTGGGGTTTGGGTGACAGCGGTTTTGAGGGCTTCGAAGGCTTGTTGGGCTATTGGGCTCCACGAGAAATTGTCTTTTTTTAGTAAATTTGTCAATGGGCTTGCTATTTGGGCATATTGCTTGATAAAACGGCGGTAATAGCCAGTGAGGCCCAAAAATCCCCTGATGGCCGTTATCGAGATTGGTGGAGGCCAGTTTAACATTGCTACTATTTTGTCCAGGTCGACGCTAACCCCTTTGTTCGAAATAATGTGTCCTAAATAGGACAATTCGGTTAGACCAAAATTACATTTGGAGATATTTGCAAAAAATTGGTGCGTGTGTAATATGGATAATGTTGTGCGAAGATGGTCAAGGTGAGCGGTCCATGATGAACTATAGATGAGTATGTCATCGAAGAAAACTAATATGAATTTTCGTAAGTGGGGACGAAAAATGTTATTCATGGTTGCTTGGAATGTGGATGGTGCGTTTGTTAATCCGAATGGCATCACTAAAAATTCGTAGTGGCCTTCGTGGGTGCGAAACACTGTTTTTGGAATATCGGGTGGGTGGACTCGAATTTGAAAATAACCGCTTCGAAGGTCAAGTTTAGAAAAGAAATTTGCCCCATAAAGCTCATCTAATAGTTCATCGACTGTGGGTATTGGGAAACGGTCTTTAATAGTTATGGTGTTTAATGCTCTATAGTCGACACAAAATCTCCATGAGCCGTCTTTCTTTTTGACCAAAAGGACTGGTGATGAGAATGGGCTAGTGGATGGTTGAATTAGGTTTGATTGGAGCATTTCTTGGATTTGGCGTTCGATTTCGTTTTTTTGGAAGTATGGATAGCGATAAGGTTTTGTATTTATAGGATTGGAGTTGGGAAGTAGGTTGATGTGGTGATTTAGTGGTCGTATAGGGGGTAGGCTGGTTGGTTTGTGGAATATGTGTTCGAAAGATGAGAGCAAATTTTGTAGTTGTGGGTCTTGGGTTATTTGGGCCTGTGGGTCGGGCTTGGTTTGGAATGGTTGGATTTGTAGGTACAAAAAATTGGAGATGGCTGATGTGTCTTCCAGCCGTTTAAGTTGTGGTAAGGTAATAAAAGTGGCTTTAGTTTGTGGGCCCAGCCCAGTTAAACAAACAGCCCGGTTATCTTTTAAAAAGGTCATGGTGTGTTGTTTGTAATCAGTTGTAATCGGCCCGAGTGTTTCTAGCCACTGTATTCCACATACTGCATCGGATCCAACAATTTCCAATAAATGGAAATCGATAAAAAATTCATTGCCCTGTATATCCACTTGTACTTGAACGCAGTAACCATCGCTTCGAAGTTTCTCGCCATTGCCTACTGTTACGATGAACGAGTTTCCAGCGGTTGTTTTCAAGCCTAGAAATCGCGCCGTCTTCGGATGTATATAGTTGTGTGTGGATCCCGTGTCGACGAGAATTGATATTGGTTTGTTGTTTATGGTGGCAGATAGTCGGATTGCGCGTGGATGGGAAGAGCCGGTTAGGGCGTGGAATGAGATTTCCTGAGGGTTATCTGGGTTTGGATCTATGGTATCTGGAAAGTCGATGGGGGTTGTGGTATTGATTTGAGGAGCGTCATCTGGAAGTACATCAGGAAGAATCATCAAAATATGAGTGGGTTTACATCGATGGCCAAATTGATACTTCTCATCGCAGTTGAAACAAAGACCCTGCTGTTTCCGACTATTCATTTCTGCTGGTGTGAGTTGTTTGATTGGTATATGTGGTTTGGAAGAAGATGTGGTAGGTGTTTGAGGTAATGCCTGGGTGGGATGTTGGTTGTTTACTTGTTTTTGGAGTGGGAATTGAGTTCTGAGGGATGGAAAACGTGGGTTGTCAGAGTTTTTTTCTTTCGATTTGTTTGGCCAAATCAATTGCTTCAGAAACATTGGTGGGTTTTAAAAGAAGTAATTCATTTTGAATGGAAGGTTTGAGGCCAGAAATAAAACACTGTAGGATGGACTCGTTGGATAGTGTGGTGACACGATTACAGAGGGTTTCGAAAGTGGCTTGGTAATTATCGACAGTGGAGAGTTGCTTAAGTTTGAATAACGTGGCTTGTGGATTGAGAAAAGTAGGGGGTCCGAACCTTTGTTCGATGGATCTTGCCAAAGTTGGCCATGAAGTGAGATGGTTGTTTCTGTGCATCCACTGGAACCAAGATAATGCTTGCCCTTGCATGTGAAAGCTCGCTAGATCTACCCGTTGGTCCTCTGGAGTGGCGTAGTAAGCAAAGAAACGATCAGCCTGAAAAATCCAGTCATGTGGATTTGAGCCATCAAACTGAGATAGAGAGTATTTGGGTGTTCGTGGTGTTGATGGTGTTGTAAGCAATGGAGGTTGGCGGTTACTGGATGTTTGGTGGTAAGTTGTGGTTGTTTGGTTTGTTGGTGTAAGTGGGTTTGTGGATTCAAGCTTGCGGTTTATGTCAGCGATGGTTTTGGTAAGGTCTTGAAGTGTGGCTTTGATATCAATGATATCAGTGTGTTGAGTTTCTAACATAGATCCATGGTTAGATTGAGTTTGTTGAATATCGGAGATGGTTTCTTGTTGTTGGCCAATTTGCTGGAGGGCGTCGTCCAGTTTAGTCATGGTGATGGAAGAGTTTGGATATTTCAGGAGGAAAGGGAAAGATTAGGTGGTGAAGTTGTAAGGAGGGGGAGGAGAGGGAATCGATGAAAGCACCAAATTGATGCAGTTCGACTACAGCTAGAGAGCAGACATTAAAGAAACTGAAAAAAATAGAGAAAGAAGAGAGGAAGAAGTAAGAATTAGCAACTATTTTTCTCCCTCATTACCATTGTTTCTCATACATTTATAATAATACTCTAACAAACTTCCTACGTGGACTGCCAGGTATTCATTTCCAGGCATTCTACTTTTAACAGAAATTGCAGAAAAGGAAAATACAGTAACAGAAATTGCAGAAGGAAAAGGACATATTTCAGAATTGCAGAAAAAAGAGCATCTCCATTGTTTTCAAACCAGGAATCTTTTGGGTACTTGTATGGTTCTCCTTGGCCGTGTATTAGTATCAGCATTATTGGTAGCCTTAGTTGTAGGTGCACCACCAATAGTCGTATCAGTAACTTACACCGGAATAGAATAATAATAACAATAAGGTTCGGAAATGAAAATCACAAAACTCAAACAAAAAGGTGATAGCTTTGGTTGTACAATTGATGAAGCAAAGAATTTGAAATATTTTCATTTGTGTGTGTTGTGTTCTATACCAATTTGGAAAAATGAACCACCTCCACTCAGCACAACAAATTTTAAATAAGGGAAGTACAGCCAGAGTAAAACATGCAACCGTGAATAAATTACATTATTGTAGTAACCAAGTAAATAAATGCTTCCAAATATAGTTGGTGTAATATTCATTTCGTTTACTTTGTAACAGTAACAAAAATATCAGTATTTCATTAAAAAAACAGAAATATCAGTATCTACTAAAAAAACAAAAATATCAGTATTTACTTAAAATGCAAAAATATAAATATTTAGCTGGTGACAACAGACATTATTTTAACTCTAATAACATAAAAGATTAATCAGGGTAAAAGCTACACCATTACTGATTATTAGTATAAAAAATACTGAAGCAACAACATACGTGAATTTTTTTAATAACAACTGACTACTCGAAGTCAAGGGTGCAATGCAATGTGTGATATATGTAAAGTATATGAGCTAGAGTTAAAATGCAGTGTGTAATATAGAATCACTGTAATTATAGTACACAATTTATCAATAGGTAGAACAAACATAAGAACGTCGGTAATAAATAATTAAAAAAACACAAAAGGTTAAATAAAACCTGGTATTTGTTTTGCAAACAATTGCCCAAATCACAAAGGACAGTTAATTGATAGCATGAAAAACCAAACCTGATGACAAATGGTTTGGTTGGTTTTTACATAGGCTAATATAAAAGGAGCAAGGAAACCGAATTTAGAACTATATTCAATCGATTTCGAATACTTACACATTAGGATTGTAAGGAAGAAATAACCAAATCTAATAGCTATAGCCAGCATAGAAAAATGAAGACGAGGAAATAAATTCATCACGTCACATATGCAATGATGGAGAAGCTGTAGAGGCATCGGAGGGGTAACAAAAATCGACGGCGAAGGATGAAACTATGAGAGATCTCTGATTTTGGGGAATAATACCGAAGCTAGAGTCAATTGGGAAGCGACGTTGTGTTTCAGATTTCGTTCATCTCACTTGAGATCTCATTTTCGAACTTAAACGAGACGAGATTTAGCGAAACGAGACGTTAGATTTTGTTTATGTATTATTTGGCACTCATCTCGTCCAAGGTACTCAAATTTGAGGTGAGATCTCAATAGAAGATCTTATACGAAGTTATGTTCTTTCATTTACATTTTTTTTACTTATGCGAGTCCACTATAAATTACACTCTAATGACTTTTGTTTACCTTCTAATTCTTATTTTTACCGTTTAACAAGTAGGCCAAAAAAACTTATTATTTATTTTTTAACTTTAAATATTCAGATGAGTAGATAATCATTCAGTTATACCAAATCAATCGTATTATCACTCTGATCTAAAATGTAAAATTAATATTATCATTTTATATAAAATTATGTATGTTAAAAGCTTTTATATATAAATAACAATTATTGCAGTAATCTTAAAAATATCAAATTTAGACTTATGTAACTCCGAGATAGTCCCGAGATGGACTTTAAAATTCAAGTTGTCAATCTGAGATGTACACCCGAGATATACTCATCTTACCCGAGATCTCGTCTGATATACGAGATAATGTGTGTAAAATTTTCAAGACGAAACGCTACCAAAATCCGAGATTTAAAAAGAGGAGAAATTAGAGTAAAAGGATCATGAGAATAACTGTGCATAATGGAGATTGGAGAGAGAATAAGTGTTAACATCGTCAAGTTGAAACTTTATTCCGTTAAAATTGAATAGGTGCAGTTGGATGTTTTTTGTATAATTCAATTTAGACCACTGTTTATCTTTTCCGTTGACTAAGAGCAATTTTATTATATAGATACCTGTAACTTCAAAATTTACCCAACAATTGATTACAAAACAGTAGTTGGGCGTCTGTTGAACATGCTCCCAACCAATGGATGAATGTTCTACTACAGATTTTTAATCAAAATTTGCAACTTTTTGTAATATCACGATTTGTAGTTGACTGTTGGTAGGCATTTTGTGGCTCAAAATACGTATTGTAGTATCCAGACTTTCCGTTGGAGACGTTTTAACTTCTAACAAAACATGGCAAATGTGCACATATAAGAACCAATATGACATGTACAGGTTTTCGGCTAGGGTTTTCTCTTCTTCATCTTACTGATCCTGTAAAGTTTTGTAATTTATTCAGTTCACAGGAATCATGTCTGGGGTTATGCTTCCATCCAATTTCTATTTGTTATTTTGTTTGCGCATATCATGTACAATATGGTATGTATTCTCTTACCTGTTTTTCATGTAAAGTACTCTCATGTTATACATGGTATCTGTTTTAATCATTTGAAATGCCTATATTACAGCTCAAAGTATCTCCTGTGCTTGCTGTCCTCCTCTCTTCATTCATTGGCTTTGGAATTACTATGAGTGTGAATTCTTTAATCACAGAGTATTTTACTAGGTGTGCTAGGCGAGGCACACAACAGCAAATCGATACAAATGGGCAGCATGAACAAAATAGAGAAAATTTGGAGATTGCGGTTGAGGATTCTGCATCCCGAGATCGGTATATGCAGAACCCATGAATTTCTAGCAGTTAATTAACGGTAATTTACTGGATTTTTCATCTTTTATATATAATATATGTGTTTTCCTGTGGTGTGTAGAAAGTGGAAGAAAGTTCAGTCTGTGGCTTAGGCATATTCGAGATCTCGGTTTTGGGTCTGGGTTTCGGTTTTTTGTAATTTTAGGAATTTCGATCCAAGTCGTAAGTTTCGGGAATTCTGGTTCAAGTTTTGGTTTTAGATTTCTTTTTTGTATTTCATATAATTACACATATATTTGCTTAGCTAATTAAAACAAGACGTGTAATCTATCTTTAAATGAAAAATAAGATATAAATGAACAATATTGACTAATTATAAAAATTTATAACACTAACAAATATTTATTTAGTAATTCATATTTAAATTTTTTAGTTACACTATTCATATATATTTTGTGATTTTATATGTTTTCGAAGTTAAAAGTTCAAATTTTGAATGTCTATATATTTGAAATTCAAATTAATTCACGTTTTAAGTTTCTTCTATAAATTTGAATTTTAATAAAATAAATTATAGAACCAGAGTTTCGGTTTGGTTTCGTTTCAGTTCCTACTGAAACCGGAACGGAACGACCGAAAGCTAGGGTAGTGTTGGTTTGTTATTTTTAGTTTTGGATTTTCGTCCATACAAAAATGCACACGACGCGTGTATATTGTTGAAAACCGACAAATTTAGAAAACGAAGTTAACATACAAAATAGAAAACAATTTTTTTTCCAGTGTTTTGGAAAATAACATAAACAGGTGAAACAATTATTCTTTTGTCATCCCTATATCTCCTTCGTCCTCCCATCCGTCTTTCTTTCATCCTCTCTCTTCATTCTTTTCATATTTGACATACATATTGAAAATCGAAACACAAAATTCGTTTTTAAACCAAACACTATCTAGGTTTTTCGATCGAAACCTCAAACCTTGATATAAATTATATGATTTTTTTTCAATATAGGATGATATTAGATAACAAATGTTACAAACATAGAACTTGGATAGGTTAACAAATTTTTGGACCGTATGCAACTTTCCATAATGACCTTTACATGAAAATAAGATGAGTTCATATCCAGATAATGATAAAACTTAACATTCAAATTTAATTGGAAAATTTGATGGGTGAATGAGGTCGAGAGCTGGAACATCAGAACCAAAACCAATATACCAATATAAGCACTTGCTTCGCCCATGCAAAAGATGTCGTGTATATAATTTTATCATAGTGAACATGGAACTACTTAGATGTTGAGATGGGGACAATGACATTGGATGTGAAATCAAAGGTTATATATCAGTACTTTAGATAATCAATAGGTATCTCAAAATGTTTGATTATGTCTTTGGATAGCAATAAAAGTTTCTATATGCTCTTAAGCATTTGTATCACATGATGTGTATGATTCTATTGCAGGTTAGATGCCTTGCCTCCTAATCCAGCATTAGAGAAGGCAAAAGTGGAGAAAATATATGTGAAGGTTTCATGCATCATCCAAGTACTTGTGTTATAGGAAAGGTTTTAGGCTATGACAGTTTAATGCCACCATCTTTTTTTCATCTTTGTAAATGATGATGATGATGTGATGCTGAGTTATGTGAGGCTTTAAACCGTCAGCATGAATGATTTTGTTTAAACTGTTTTATCTGGTTATACATATGTTCAGTGTTAAATTGAAAAGCTTCAAGTTGTATTGACTTTTGTCCAATGCAAAAGGAAAGGGGTGACTATTATATCTAAGCTTCAAGCTGTTATCATGATTTTACAAAAAGAAACTCCATGGGCTTCTAGGCCTGCCATCTCTTATGGATGGGTGATTTTTCACAAGGTCAAAATATTGCTGTAATGCATTACTAGTGAATATTTTATTGAATGTAATTTTGCAGCTACCACTTGAAAATGAGTTTTCATTTTTGATGGATTTGTTACGACATACAAAAAATATTAAATTTGAAGATAGTTTATTTTTCCATAGAAAATGCATTCGCTCGATAAAAGTTATTCAGTCGATAAAAGTTATAAAAGAACTTAATCGTGAACAGGATTGTTTAGGAATAAACACTAATAAATTTAACACTCAAATACATTGGAATTGTGAAGAACCAAAAGTACCTTTTATTTTATTTTGAAAAAAATAAATGGATTTGTTTTTATTTGTAACGATCCATATTTTACGTATCGAAAGACCGTAAAATATTATTTTTAAATTAATATTGGGTCGTGTAACACAATAACTTTGAATGATGTTGAGTAGTGATATTTTTAATCTTTAGATGTTTTATTGGACGATTTTGACCTTGAAACTATTAGAGTAAGGTTTCTCGAATTTTGGTGACGATAGCTTGATACACTAATCTTAGCAACAAAACAAAAGATATAACATCATAGAACTCGGAAGATTAAGTACTACATTTCCAGAATATCATCAAAGGAAGAAAACTTAAAGATCGTAACTATGTGAGTCGGTTTGTCTTAGAAATATATTGCCAAAACTCATAAGACCATATATAAATATTCAAAGCATTAAGGATCTTAAAAATGATTGAAAATGATTTTAGGAATTTTTTAAGATTTATTTTATAATTTTAAAAGGCTATTTTTTAAGCTTCAAAAATCTGGAAAACTCATGCACACTGGTGGGGCGGTGTGGCCCCATCGATGCATTGATGCACACGATTTCTTCATATTTCTAAAGCCGTGAAAAGTTTTCTCATTTCTGAAGGGTCGCGTTCTTTCTTCCTTCAATCACGGCGCTCCTTTCAAGCTTCGACGATAAACGTTGCAACTCCTCTTCATACCTTTTTATTTCTATAAATAGACTATGATTTCAAAGAGGGATCTGCAATTTTGCTCTCTAATTCTCAATTCTAATTTTTAAACCCTAGTTTACCAAAAGCTTTCAAATCAGCAAACACTCAAATACACTCAGTTTTCTAATTTCTACATCTTCAAACTCCTGCACTTTCAACTGCAAAACGATTCTTGCGAGTTATAGGATCATTGTACTGCATTTGGCAAACTGATGTATTCAGAAACAACTACTGTCAAAGATTACTATTGTATCAAGTTTGTAGAAAGACATGTTCAGGGGCTCGAGCATTGTATAAACCCATTCCTCTGGGTGAAGTTAGGGTGTTACTTGTTAGTGAAAAAAAGCCAACATAAAGATTCTGTAACTGGACGTACTATGGTCCAAACCAATACAAAAATCTTGGTGTGCAAGTTCTTTTTTACTTTACTCTATTTCCAATTAGCTTTTTAATATACATGTACATTAGTAGCTTAGCAATATATATACGATCCACTAGACTTTCGTTTGATGAAAATTTTAACATCTTTAATGATGACATTGAAATATTAAATATTAACCAATCTACAAATTGATAGAGTTAGGGGTATGCCCTAGGGGCAATTATGTAATTTGTTACATATATCTAACTCGTTGACCAATCTTGTTCGAAATAAAAGGTATTTTCTTCCTATTATATAGTTGATATAATGTGATTATATTAATTAGTTAACTTATTAAAAGTATATTTAATAGAAAAATCCATAAATGGTATATTTTGTGATAGTAGTTACAAAGTATTGAAATCGTGAGTAATTTATCACAACGAAACAAATATACCATTTTAAATGTTCCTAATCAAGATGCATCGAGGTTGGATATCGATGTATCCGTTGAGACTGGAGTACTTAACGCTCTCCAAATGTTGGGTAGTGTATTACCCCAACTGTTGGGGCACCTACGGGTTATGTACTAATAGTTATTGGATGACTATGGAACGACTCACTCGATAGTTTTCTATTGGTTAATATAACTAAGGTCAAATAGAAAATATCGATGTGACTGATTTACACAGTTCTCTCGACTTGAGAATACCGTGGATCTTCAATATGAAAGCTCTGCTTTGATTATAGCTAAATCATGGCATGGTGTCCATCGAGTGACTATAGTTGGGGCGAGTAGAAATACTGGAAGTGAAACACTATTCAAGAGAGGATTCGTCTCCTCGGTTATATGCAGTTAGTATCACAGTCAACTAAAGTCAACTCAAAGTCAAAGTCTCTGGCTAGAGTATTTCGGTTAATAATAATTGTTGTTATTGAACCAAGGACTTTGTATCTAGACTATAAAGTTGAATGTGGATGAGGTTGGAATTTTGACCATTACGTACCAAATTCCATAAGTCCAAAGTGATATAGTTTTGACGAAGAGAATTGATGTAAACAAATGTCACAACGGGTAACGCTTATTAAACTAAAATTGAATTTTACCGAAAATGAGTAAGCGATAAATTTGGCCATAATATCACACCACCTGCTAAGTGACATGTGAACGTTAACATTAGAATAGTTCGATGTTAATCACTGACCAAATTTACACTCAAGAGTTACATGGCCAAAATGATGAATTCCCTTAAGACCGAACGATTTAATTAGTTTATAATTGTTATAAATTAATTAAATTAACTAATATTTATGAAATATTAATTATAAAATTTGAATATGATTTGAGAAATAAATAATGTTATATATATTTATAACGCTTATAAATATATCGATCGATATACAATATTGGCAAGCGACTAAATTAGATGAATTGCAAAGTATTTTGGCTTGGGCTTAGATGGGTTTAAGGCCCATCATTAGGGCTGCAAAATTTCGGTTTTGGGAAGGTCTAGGGTTGGCTAAAACATAGGGAATTGACTTGGAGATAATGGGTTGAGATAAAGTGAGAATGGGTAAAAAAGTTTTCCTCGTTTCACTCTAACACAGCCCTATATATATATATATGTATGTATGTATGTATGTATGTATGTATCTCTAAAAACAATTACTAACCTTTTTGGTCGTCATTACCTTCTACGTTGCTGGTTAAAACATAGTTCTCAATCCACTCCAAAGTTCTCAAATATATTTCAAATTAAAATAATACTATTCGATAGTTAGAGGTCAGTGATTCCGGACTTGCAATCTGACGAATCAAGAACAGTAAAAGGAAGGGAATTCATTGCTTCAACGTGGATTCAAAGGCATCATTAAATTGGTAATTTTAATTCATATTATAGTAATTAAATTATATTCTATGATCCTATAATGAGAATTTCATATCTGTTTAAATATATTACTACTATATGTTTAGTTAGGTGAGATTTTGTAAGTAGATGTGGTTGTCATAAATTAGTTTGGTTATGTGCATAATTTGTTTATTATACTATTTGATTTATGTATAGACAAATGTTGTTTACTGTAAAAATCCAATTTTTGTCATTAATAATTGTTATATATATATTTATTAATAAATTTCATATATATATATATACAAGAAATTATTGTCAAGGACAAAATTTCTCAACGTTTTAGCCTCAAGGACAGACCTTCAGTATTTTAGCCTAAAGGACAACTTTATTTAGGTAGCAGTTTTTAGTTATTGATAGCAGTTTTTAGGTATCAGTTTGTTGTTAATGGTAGCAGTTTTTAGCTTAGTAGCAGTTTTGAAAGTATGTTTATCCTTATGAATAATTTTGGAAGAATGTTTGTCCTTATAAACAATTTTGGAAGAATGTTTGTCCTTATGATTAAAATATTGAGGTTGTGTCCTTGAGGCTAAAAATATACAATTTTTTTTCCTTTAACCTGATTCCCCCTATATATATATATATATATATATATATATATATATATATTAGTGTATATTTCTCTCTCATAATAGCATATATGCGTATATAAGATATATATATATGATTTAAAAAATTTATTACACTTATTAATATATAATATGAATTTAAAATTCGAAAATTAATTATCATACATATATTCATATTTTAAATTAACATTTATTGAATTTTTGAATTGTTTATTATATATAAAATAATTATTACATTAAAAAATCAATTTTATATTTAAAAAAAATATTATATCATTTTAGAAACATATGGAAAAAATTAGGAATTTTTTAATAAATTTTATTATTTTCAATAATTAATATTATTTCAAAAAAACTATTTATGATTTATTAAAAATAATAATTTAATTGAAAAAAATTTCAAATTTTTTTGTAACCTTTCATTCATGATCTTAGAATTTCTAAAATTTTAAATTTTGAATTTTTAATAATATATTATTTTATATTAAATAATTATTGCTGAAATCAATGTATTTGTTTTTAAAAATAATATTTCAACTTTTAAAAATCTCCAGATTTTTCCTAAGCTCTATTTTATGATCCTAAATTTTCTAAAATTGTAAATTTTGAATTTTCATCAATAGATTATTTTATGTTAATTATTTATGGATGAAAACATTATTTTATTCATAATATATACAAATTAAAATACTAAAATTATTATGTTTGCAAAACTAAGTTAATTTTGAATTATAAATAATTTTTAATAATTGTTCTCTCTCTTTCTATATAGAGAGAATTAGCGAAAATGATAAACTTTGAAGAAAAATTAGGCTAAAAGACATGAAGTTTTATTTTTAGGCTAAATGACAAATGCTAGTTATATTTAGCATTATATTCAACTTTTACACTATACAAATGCTAGTTGTAACTAGCATTATATTCGGTTTTACACTATATAAAATGCTAGTTATAACTAGCATTGTTCTTTAGCCAAAAAATAAACTTGCTGTCCTCTAGCCTAAAAAAATTTCGAAGTTTGTCCTTGTGCCTATTTTCCTATTCTATATATATATATATATATATATATATATATATATTAATGTTTCATGTTATTTATACGTACACATGTGTGTGTGTATTTTGTAACACATGTACATGCACATATTTGGACAACATACATGACATACAAAATGAGCTAATATGTCTGTTGCGATGTAAATCCCAACATCTACATATGGGCATATTATATCTTTCACGGATTATTATGTTACACATGCACTCACACATATATGTATATGATACATTTATGTATAAACTAAATCAAATAAAATTAATTTCATATCTTAATATATTTGAATTTAAATAAAATAAATGATTTTATTTAAATGAAATTTAGAAATGTTCTAATTCAGTTAGACTTCATAGGCATAATAAAGATCCAATAGGGTAAAAAATTTGAAATTCACCCATAACTTTCGCTACGGGTTGGTTCAGTTCCAGCAATGGTATCAAGGCCCAATAGCCTATGCGGTCTAAATTAGTCATATTAGGGCTAACTAATTAAGCTTGCCCACTTAGTATGGTGTCTAGAAAGGTAATGTCTATGATTGGAATTGGGTAATCAAGTACCCTGTCCTACCTGGTTACTGGCCTGGTCCGAAAGGTGAAGTGAGCCCAAAGGTTGCTCCTAATAGAAAATTCCCAACTTAATTTGGCCTTGGGCTAATTTTCAAAATTGTTTTGAAAATTAATGTTAAGGATTTTAAATTAATAGTTAAACTTAAAATAAAACATGTTTATTATAAAAATTATAATAATACATAAGTTTTTAAAATGTTTGAAAGGATAATGATAATTTCAAAATGTCGGAAAATATTTATATAATAATTTCAAAATTTAAATTTATTAATAAGATTAATAAAATAAATTAATTAAATATGTTAATTAATTAATGCATATATGCATGTATTACATATGTTCATATGTGGTATGTTATTTAAAAATGTTTAAGATAACATAAGTATACGTGTATGTATACAAGATAAATTTTGAAATTAATAAATTTTAATAAAAATTGTTTAATTGAATAAATTAATTAAAGGTTAATTAATTAAATAAAATACACATATATATGATATATGTGTGTTACACTATAAAGGTTATAGTATACACTATAAATGTTATGGTGGATATTGTTAGGAACTGAGATAGTGGTTTTGATGACAACAACCTTTGTAACCTATTTTATTATAACTTATATACTAACATTATTGTCTAGATATATATGAATTTTATTATGCAGGATATATATAAGGCAGGTACTGATTATTGAAGACTGTACAGTATAAAGATCAAGAATAAAAGAAATCAAGTTTGAAGACTCATGAGTATCAAGATCAAGATTTCAAGATAAGTGTCTAGTTTATTGTTAAAACTTCATAATAGCACGAAAATCTTCATTCCAAATTTCATTTGGGATGGAACCCATTTCTACCTTCTTAGTGACTTACAAACCCATGACAAGTAGCTTACAAACCTACGACAAGTGGCTTACAAACCCACGAACATCCTGGTTTTGTACAAGTTCTCGAGTCCTGATGTGATGAGATATTCTGCAGGAAGAAGCTTGCAAAGCTACTTCAAAATGGTTTTTCAAAATGATTTTCAAAACTGCTTTTCAAAATGTTTTAGCCTTAAAAATTATCTTTTCAAATGATTTTCAAAAAGGTGTTTTAGCCTTGAAATATTCTTTGTTTTTGTTTTTAAATAAACTCTTGTTTTAAACTTCGTTTGTTTTTAAAACTATCTTCTAATTTTTAAATATTCTTTTATAATATATATATACTTGAAATTTAAAATCAAATTTATATTACATTCTAAAAATGTATTTTTCTACACTTCTTTATTTTAAAACATAAGAAAATTAGTTTATTTTACTCCAGAATCATTTAATCTTGTTTTCCTTTCAATACCATTTTCAAAACAAATTTTACATTGTTTTTAACTAAGGGATGTCGACATCATGGGATACCCCATGTCGACATGGTGGCCGTTAAATTCAAAAATTTCAATTTTCAAAAGAAGCGTCTATTCGTTTAAATCTCTTCACGAATGATTATGACCGTTACTGGTCTATAAATAGCCTTCACAAACGAATTTTTTAACTAACTATTTTCATATTTTCTTCACTCCTTCTCCACAAATCCATATTATAAAATATTCATATTTTTAAGTTCGTGCCGAAATTCTGCCGAAATCTCAAGTGAATCAAATTAGAATCTCATTCTTGTTTGATTCTCTGCCCTCTCTCGAAGATCAAAGTGCTATTTAGAGTTATAGGATCAATTTGTAATCAAAAGTTTATCGAGTCTCTCTATAAGGTGTGGTTGTGCCTGGAAATCAATTGGGTAATCTTATGGCCCGTAAATCAAGAGGGTTTGCCCCAGACTCGTGAGACAGGAGGGTACCTCAAAGCCTTTAGAAACCGAGGATTGTAATCTCGACTTTGGTGTAATAAAAATCTGTATGAGGTGTTCTGCCTTGGTACAGACTGGATGTAGGGTAACTCCGAACCAGTATAAAATCCGGTGTGTTCTTTCCTTTTACTGCTTTTTATTTACTTTCTGCATCTGTGTTTGATTCTGTGATTGTTCTGTAATTAAGTTCTGCATTTTTTTGTATCATAATTTTAATTTAGTCCATATAAGTCTTAGAATCCATTAAACAGTATTCACCTCCCTCTAGTGTTAAATTAGCCTTAAGATCCTTAATCTGCACTCCCTTTCAATTGGTATCAGAGCATAGGTTTTCATATTTTTCATAATCTGAAACTTGAAAAGTTAAAAATGGCAATTTTTTTTGATAAAATTATTAACACTATTTTCATATGAATATGTTACAGAATCATCAAGATATTGTTGTTTAAAACTATATTTAGTTATTTTGAAAAGTCATTTGATTCTTTAGAAGGTTATGTTGTTTTGCAGGAGAAGAGTTATGTCTAATGACTGTTGGTTAAAAGATATCAGATAATCATTCAACGATCAAGAAGAACAAATGGATATATAATGACAATCGACTATGAAATGGGTACCGGATCAATACAAAACTTTTGATTCTCATCTACAACTTGATTTTATACTATACTTCTCTCCGCCTGCTTCATAATGTCACCGGTTTCGTGCGAATCCGTCAAGAAATGATCAAGTTTTGGTCAAATGAAGTTTTGGTGAACAAAGAGAAAGAGAAAGCAAAACTGTCAATAGTATTCTTCAAATTACATCCAGAGATTTGAGTATTTTGTCCCAACTCCTTTTTCAGATTGTAGTTCTTGTTCTCACGGTCGTTTTGATGGGTGGATCATCAAATTCCGATCAAAATTGAGTGAGATATGACAGTTTGAAGTTGGCTATCCAAAACTGAAAACTGTGTACGGAATTTCTTGCATTTCTCTTACTGTTCGGCCTGTTGCACCACAATACTGTCCAAATTCATCACCAAACTATTACTAGATCGTAGCCCTTGCCTTCCTCTTCGATTTTCCGCTCGTTTCATCCAATTCCGTTACGAAACGAAGGAGATATGCCTCCTAAAAGTTTGATAGTAAATAGAAAAACGGGAAGAAGAAGAAGAAGAAAACGTTTTATGAAAAGTGGTGACTGTTGGGCCTATTTATAGTGGTTGAAGGGTCCATTCATTCAAAATTCAAATTCAAAGTTTTGGCGCCAAGTTGGTCAATCTACAGAATCATTTAATTTTTCTCATACGGTCTTCAAATTCAACAAATGAATATACTACGATGATCAGAAAAACAAGCCCGTCGCAATAGAACAGATCTCGTCGTCAAATTCTGAAAGATATAAATGTGTGGTTCACAACAATGGAAGAACAACAAAGTTAGAAAGATAGAGGAGTGCAAAAAGAGGTACGCTTTACTATTATTTCATCTTTATTGTTGCATTTAGGAATATATATTTATGCATTTAGTTAGGTATAGAAATTTATCTCTTTTATAAGTTGTGATATTTTGGTCCATATATCGACACACCATGGTATACATATCGATATACCAGTCTAATTTTTTTTTAAATTCTTTTAAAATGTGTTTCCTTTCAAATAAAATCTTACTACTAATTTATTACAACTATACTAAGTAGAAAAGCATATCTTCATTCGTGATTTCAACTTTTCTAATGTTATTTTTACTTCTCGTACTCTATTTCTTTTAAGATACTAATTTTATGTCTTTAAGAAATTAATAGAATGAATTTAGAATGTTAGAATAAGGCTCTATGTATAGATTTCTTCATTTAATAAGATTGTGCCACATCACATGACACTTGTCATATAAATAGATAGTGACATACATGCAAAATGACACGTGTCATTACACTTATTCTTTAATAAAAGCATTTTTGCATGCATAATGCCAAGTGACTTTACACATGTTTTTTCATTATTTTTCTTTATGTTTTTTATTTACTTTAATTATATTAACTACTATAAAATAATTGGGTCAAAAATCAATTATCTAGTCGTAAAATTAGTGCAAAATCATGTTAAAAAGCAGGTCCAGAACTTTAGATAGCATTTCTGAAATGTTGTCTTTGCTTCTGTTAACGTTTTTTAAGCACTGCAAATTCGTTTTTATAGCATTACTGTGCTATGAAACGCTGTAGTGTTTCAGAAACTTTTTCACAGCATTTGTTAAATGCTGCAGTTTCTGTTTTATAATGTTTTGAACATATTTTACTGCAAAAACTTTTTATAGCATTCTGTAAATGCTGTCTTTTCTATTTGAAACTTTAAACTATATAAAAATGATATTTAAATTAAGTATTTTTCTCTATTCTTTTTAGAGTTATTTTCTAACTTATATTAGAATATTTTAAAATTAATTTCATGTTTAAATATTTTTTAATAATTAACTAAAATTTTTAATGTAAGAGGCCTTAATATAACACATTTTATTTTAGTTTTTCAATCCTTGAAATTTTATTTAATATTTCATTATGATTTTTTTAAAGGTGTTTAAACATGTTTTTAAATATTTTAATCAATAATAATTTAATATATAGGTTTTAATTAGTAAGTTAAGTATTTTATAAACATGGAAGTTTGGATTCTTAAAAAAACAATTAAGTTAAAAAATTATTTTAAAGGAATTAAATAAGGAGGGTATTATTTAAAAAAACCATATTGATCATATATATATAGTTTAAATCCATATTTCTTAGCAATTTGATTTTGATATTGAGTTTGATTACTACCTTTCATGAATATGTTATAGTTTTAATATCGTTTATTACCTTTAAACTCTTGTCTTTACTACTCTTTTAGTCTCATTCATTAGTTTCCTTAACCTAAGTCTAGTAATTGGTGTGTATTACCTTTATTTGGTTGAAGTGATTTATAATAAATAGTTTGATATATCTATACAAACATACATACATACATACATACATACATACATACATACATACATACATACATACATATATATATATATATGCTTGTCAATTAGATATTACTTATCACTCATGTTTATCTTATAATCCGAATATCTCTTACCATAGTATATATATCATCATATCATTCTGCATATTATTATTACTTCTTTACCATTTTATTTCATATTACATATCATTATGCATCCTATTTCATATCACATTTCATTGCATATTGCATCATAAATTACAATGCATGAAATATCATAATCATTTGCATCATAAGTTGCACTTCATTATGCATATCATCTCATGCTACATTGCATATGTCATATATTTCATACTGCATTACAAACTACATATTGCATACATGTACACATAACAAGTGTATTTTATTTGGGGGGAGTTTGTATTATTGTCTTATAGTATAGGGTTATTAGTTTTTGATTTGATTGGATTTACTTGATTGACTTGATTGACTTGATTGACTTGTTTGACTTGATTGACTTATTTGACTTGACTGATTTGTTTGACTTGTTTGACATGATTGGATTTGATGTGTATGTTGATTGGATTGTCTGAAATATACTGAATAATTATAACATAATTATGTTAATGTCTTTCACATTCCATTTACTATACTTTGTTCTAGTATTAGTTTACGGGGGAGTTTTATATTTTTATGGTTTTAGGATGGTTATTTTTGTTGATAACAAAGGGGGAGAAGTTATATAAAATAGTAGGCTTGGAGTAAGGGGGAGTTGTTGGTGTAAGGGGGGGTATGGTATGATCGAAGTACTAAGTATATTTTATAAGGTTGTCATCATCAAAAAGGGGGAGATTGTTAGGAACTTGAGATAGTGGTTTTGATGAAACAACCTTTGTAACCTATTTTATTATAACTTATATAATAACACTATTGTCTAGATATATATGAATTTTATTATGTAGGATATATATAAGGCAGGTACTGATTATTGAAGACTGTACAGTAATAAGATCAAGAATGAAGAAATCAAGTTTGAAGACTCATGAGTATCAAGATCAAGATTTCAAGATAAGTGTCTAGTTTATTGTTAAAACTTCATAATATCACGGAAATCTTCATTCCAAATTTCATTTGGGATGGAACCCATTTCTACATTTCTAGTGTCTTACAAACCCACGACAAGTAGCTTACAAACCTACGACAAGTGGCTTACAAACCCACGAACATCCTGGTTTTGTACAAGTTCTCAAGTCCTGATGTGATGAGATAATCTGCAAGAAGAAGCTTGCAAAACTACTTCAAAATGGTTTTTCAAAATGATTTTCAAAACTGCTTTTCAAAATATTTTTGCCTTAAAAATTATCTTTTCAAATAATTTTCAAAAAGATGTTTTAGCCTTAAAATATTCTTTGTTTTTGTTTTTAAATAAATTCTTGTTTTAAACTTCGTTTGTTTTTAAAACTATCTTCTGATTTTTACATATTCGTTTATAATATATATACTTGAAATTTAAAATCAAATTTATATATACATTCTAAAAATATATTTTTCTACTCTTCTTTATTTTAAAACATAAGAAAATTAGTTTATTTTACTCCAGAATCATTTCATCTTGTTTTCCTTTCAATACCATTTTCAAAAAAAAAATTACATTGTTTTTAACTAAGGGATGTCGACATCATGGGATACCCTATGTCGACATGGTGGCCGTTAAATTCAAAAGTTTCAATTTTCAAAAGAAGTGTCTATTCGTTTAAATCTCTTCACGAATGGTTATGACTGTTACTGGTCTATAAATAGCCTTCACAAATGAAATTTTTAACTAACTATTTTCATATTTTATTCACTCCTTCTTCTCCACAAATCCATATTCTAAAATATTCATATTTTTAAGTTGGTGCTGAAATTCTGCCGAAATCTCAAGTGAATCAAATTATAATCTCATTCTTGTTTGATTCTCTGCCCTCTCTCGAAGATCAAAGTGCTATTCAGAGTTATAGGATCAATTTGTAATCAAAAGTTTATCGAGTCTCTCTATAAGGTGTGGTTGTGCCTGGAAATCAATTGGGTAATCTTATGGCCCGTAAATCAAGAGGGTTTGCCCCAGACTCGTGAGACAGGAGGGTACCTCAAAGCCTTTAGAAACCGAGGATTGTAATCTCGACTTTGGTATAATAAAAATCTGTATGAGGTGTTCTGCCTTGGTATAGACTGGATGTAGGGTAACTCCGAACCAGTATAAAATCCGGTGTGTTCTTTCCTTTTACTGCTATTTATTTACTTTCTGCATCTGTGTTTGATTCTGTGATTGTTCTGTAATTAAGTTCTGCATTTTTTTGTGTCATAATTTTAATTTAGTCCATATAAGTCTTAGAATCCATTAAACACTATTCACCCCCCTTTAGTGTTAAATTAGCCTTAAGATCCTTAATCTGCACTCCCTTTCAGATATGTCCAATATAAAAGTTATATTGGAATACTAATTTAAAATTAATTAAAGAGTTAATTGATTAAAATTAATTAGATAAGATTTAATTAATGATATATTACACGTAAGACTAAAATAAAAGTTATATAACAATAAAATTTATATGATATGTGTATAAACTAAATTAGGAACATTAAAGAAACCCAAATAGACTTGAGAAATAAATACATATGTAAATGTACATATACCGTGATTTTTGATGTTTTTGGCACTTGAATCGCTGGGGTATTTCATAAGAAATATATTATTCTATAAGTCGATTTCGCTCAATATATATTGAAGATTATGAATCTTCAATATAATGTTGTCCTCTACCATATATATATTAATAAATTACTTACATACTCATTAGTTGCTGAGCAAACTCAAGCTAGGGATGTTATGCATAGTATTATTAATATATTGAACATATGAGGTAAGATAACTATATGTATTTGTTGAGCAAACTCAAGGTACATATACTATACTTAGGCCATCACGATATGGTAGGTATGAGTGAATAATCTCTTTCTATTTACTGAGCAAACTCGAGGTCGAAATGAGATTAGAACAAGGAAAAATGGGTTAGGAGTTGTATATGATACAACTGATAAGGAGTTATCTATCGTTTGTGGGGCTATGATTTATTGAGCAAACTCAAGGTCAGAATACCAAAACAAACGAGTCCTAACACCCACTTGTGAAGTTGTAAGACTTCTATGTTTCATCTTAGGGTTTGGAGAAATATAAAAGACTAGTGGGAGCTTTATTAGAAAAATGAAATGGTAACATTTAACCTTTCTAATATTGTAAGAACATATGCTATATAATGTTATAATTATCTACAATGATAAATTTGTGCATTTAATATGATTGATAAAATGTTTGTCAATTAATATATATAAACAAACTAAATTGAAAGTTGACAAATAGAAATATAATATATACTTACTAATAATTCTAATTGCATGTTATATAATTTTTCTATACCTATGCAAGTGCCCAATTTCAACTACTTAATACATTCGTAAGTTGGTCACTTATATGTTTATTTGGTTTAGACCATGTATTGCATTTTATGAGTTTTTGAACTCTAAATGCAATTCAAGACTATTTCTATTTGATCCATGTACTTTCATATATAAATGTTATATGGTGAACAGTCATAGTTTGTGAGGTACAATATTTCAATGAAGTTAGTTCATTCGAAGTAAGCCAATAAATAGTATTTTAAAATTATGTATTCAACTTGAATGATTTCAAAAGGATCATATTGTGTTAATGTAACCTAAGACCATAAACTACGAGATACATCTAAGAACTTGATCATTGAAATGTCATCTTGATCGGTTTACATAAAGTGCAACATATTTGATGTCTTAAATGTTAAGAATAATCGAATGTGCTTTTGTAAAAGGTTTGTTATGATATTGTAGTAAGGTTTTCTTTTGAATAGTTTGACCATTTGAAAGAAAAACGAATGTATAAGAATAGATATGATTTAAGGTAAAGTTGGAATGAAGAGAATGAATAGTCACTTCTGCTTCATAGAGAAATATTGGAAACAAGAATTGTAATAATAACCGATACTTAATATTGGAATATGAAATATGAATTTTATTCCAAAATGTATTTTCATATAGAAAATTGTTTTCTATAACATTTATTTCTTTGAGTTCAAGATATTTGATCAAAGAACTCTCCTGTGTAAACTAGTTGCATCATATGAAATAAGTAAACAATATTAGTAATATTAAGTGAATGGTGGACCTCTAAATTTAGTACGCTATTATAGTAATGGCGGAAATAGTGGGAGCATACCATATAGCACCTAATGATTGCATCAAATTACGAAAATTGTTTTCGTAAAATGTACTGAACATTATTTGTGAAATAATGTTTATTTTTGGTATTGACTGAAAAATAGATATAACTATATTTCAATATGAGTATTATGAATATTCATTATGAAATAGAACTATATTATGAAATTTGTTTTCATAGTAAAAGTGATGCAACAAAAATACATATGTATCTAATATTATTTACAGTTGTTTTGGAATTATAGACTAAGTCGTAGTTTTGAGAAATAATTTTACTATATGATTATAAATCATATGATACAGGTTAATTATATTTCAAACAATTAATGGCTATGCACCCATTCAGTGGGAGCATCATAAGAGTTGTTGAACTTTTTGAATTAATACATATTGATGTATGCAATCACAAGTCTATTAATACCAAAAGGGTTCCACATACTTTGTTATATTCATCGATGATTTATTACCAACGTGAACATGTGTATTAGATACACATGTAGTAAGTTTATGACAAAATCATAGAATATAAAAGAAAAGTAAATAAAATAACATGCAATTGAATAAAATGATTTGATTTAGTCGAATAAGTGAGTATATTGGAAAGAGTTCCAAATGTACCTAAAAAGATTATAGATTCAATCTCAAAATCACTCCTCCTTGTGATACATAATGATGCATCGATAAGGAGTAATCAGACACTGTTGGACAATTTACGATTAATTGTGAGTGAAGTTGAGTTAGTTTCTTTCTATAAGGTCATGTGCTTAAGATTAGTACACAAGGTTGATATTATTTCATCTAAACAACGGTTTACAAAATTATACAAGATAAGGGTCTGTAAGAAATTCCAACATATCCCAGGCCAAGGAGTTGGCAGGTTGTGCGAGTCGAAAGATTGCACGTAATAATTGTTCATGATGGATCTTGTACGAATCTCCAAATTTTTTTGGAAAGGTCTGTCATCAAATGACTTATTTATGTTTTGAACATAATTTTTGTAAACTAAAATTAGTTTTATAAATAAAAAGGATCATAAAGCGTTTATGAATCCCTATTATATTTGCACTAAGAAACAATTGTTGTTTCAAGATATATCAACTTCATTATGAAGGAATTTCTTTGAGAAATTTTTGGTAGTTAAAAGGAATTGGATCCGATCCATAGATAGAACTGATTATATGAGATGAAGTGAAATTAACTAACCTAAATGAACACATAGCATTAGAATGTCTAATAAGTATTCTCGTACATCGAAGAGAAACTATGAGTTTCTTATTAATGTCGAAAATATATATTACCCTCGGTTGTTCAATTAAACCATTAAGATTGTTGACTCTATATGATATGATGCGCAGATCTGAAAGAATTCCAAGTACGCTATCAAAATATGATTTTAATGGTCGTAACCAAAGAGATGTGATCCATCGGCCGAGATTATGTCTTTATTGGAAAGACTAATGTGGTTGGAATTAAATAAGAAATGTTGATAATAATAATATCGCAAATTTCAATTGTTGAAATTAGCATAACCGATTCGGTATTCAACATACTCAAGTTAATTCAGACTTACTCACAAAACTATCGTTCGATAAGACTTAGTGTTTGGTACTTATGTATTGAAATAGAAAATTCTAAATAATGATTTAGAGTAAGCCGTTTACACATATTAACCAAAAATGCCTTGAAGTCAGTGAGAGCGATATTGGGTTTGTGGGTCGTTGGATATGATCCAAGAAATGATACGAATGTGTCATTTTATAAGCATCAAGATTGAATAAGTATTTTGATAGAAATATCAAATATTGATTTTCAATCAAAGCGTAGAGGAAGCGTGTGTTCATAAGAAAGAACGTTAAAAGGTACATTGATATTTCTAAACTATAAGTAAACAACACGTTGTTGATTTTAACAATATGCTTGTATTAAAATCAACTTTAAAAGATATAGGGATTGTCCCAAAACGATATACAAGAGCATCCTATTAAAAAGAGAACATGTAAGTTGGATTCCTTATGCATTAGCAATAGGAATTATCATACATGTTATGTTGTGTATGGTATTGTGTTTTGTTTATGTATTTGATACATGGAGAAAATATAAAATCCAAATTGATATCACTAAATGGTTGTTTAAGGTGTTCTCACATATTTATGAAGTACTAGAGAATTGTTTATAGAAACAACGAACTCGTTATGATGGAACGTTTGGACACAAACTTTTATAAGTGATATTGAGTATAACATGTTAATGATAAAATTCAAGTTAAAATCTTTAATTTGAAAATGTTTCAAAATAAAAGTGATTGTGGTCAATTCAACGAAATGTTGAGGACATTAACTTGAATTGCGCTATAATAAACCAATGTATATAGATATAAATGCACAAATTTATAATTGAGCCAAAGGTGATTCCAAATGTTGAGAATCCCATAATATTGTTATAAGATAACAATGTCATGAAATTGGTCATGATAGAACTTAAAGCTCACTAGAAGTCAAAAGACATACTTCAAATCGTTCCACATGATAAAGACAATTTATTAGTGTTAGAGAGAGTTAATCGACAAAGTATATAATTAAAACATAATAGCATACCCATTCACTAAGGGATTGGCCTAATTGGTTTTGAGAAAACTGATTGGAGAAGTTGGCATTAGATTCCATAATTGACCCCAAGTGCAAGTGGTAGAGTTAGGGGTATGCCCTAGGGGCAATTATATAATTTGTTACATATATCTAACTCACTAATCTTGTTCGAAATAAAAGGTATTTTCTTCCTATTATATACTTGATATAATGTGATCATATTAACTAATTAACTTAATTAAAAGTATATTTAATAGAAAAATCCATAAATGATATATTTTGTGATAGTAGTTACAAAGTGTTGTAACCATGAGTAATTTATCACACCGAAACAAATATACCATTTTAAATGTTCCTAGTCAAGATGCATCGAGACTGGATATTGATGTATCCGTTGAGACCGCAGTACTTAAGCTCTCCAAATGTTGGACAATGTATTACTCATGATTGCTGGGGGCACCTAGGGGTTACGTACTAATAGTTATTGGATAACTATGGAACGACCCACTCGATAGTTTTCTATTAGTTAATTTAACTAAGGTCAAATAGAGAATATCGATGTGACTGATTTACATAGTTCTCTCGACTTGAGAATACTGTGGATCTTTAATATGAAAGCTCCGCTTTGACTATAGCCAAATCATGACATGGCGTCCATCGAGTGACTATAGTTGGATCGAGTAGAAGTATTGGAAGTGAAGTACTATTCAAGAGAGGATTCGTCTCCTCAGTTATGTGCGGTTAGTATCACAGTCAACTCAAAGTCAAAGTCTCTGGCCAGAGCATTTCGGTTAATAATAATTGTTATTATTGAACTAAGGACTTTGTATTTAGACTGTAAAGTTGAATATGGATGAGGTTGGAATTTTGACCATTACGTACCAAATTTCATAAGTCCAAAGTGATATAGTTTTGACGAAGAGAATTGGTGTAAACAAATGTCACAACCAGATAACGTTTATTAAACTAAAATTGGATATTACCAAAAATGAGTAAGCGATAAATTTGGCCATAATGTCACACCAAATGCTAAGTGACGTGTGAACGTTAACATTAGAATAGTTCGACGTTAATCGCTGACCAAATTTACACCCAAGGGTTACACAGCTGTAATGATGAATTCCCTTAAGACCGAACGATTTAATTAGTTTATAATTGTTATAAATTAATTAATATTTATGAAATATTAATTATAAAATTTGAATATGATTTGAGAAATAAATAATGTTATATATATTTATAACAGTTATAAATATATCGATCGATATACAATATCGATGGGCGATTAAACTAGATTAATTGCATAGTATTTTGGCTTGGGCTTAGATGGGTTTAAGGCCCATCATTAGGGCTGTAAAATTTCGGTTTTGGAAAGGTCTAGGGGTGGCTAAAACATAGGGAATTGGCTTGGAGATAATGGGCTTAGATGGGTAAAGGTTTTCCTCGTTTCTCTCTAATACAACCCTATATATGTGTGTGTGTGTATCTCTAAAAACAATTACTAACCTTTTTGGCCACCATTACCTTCTACATTGCTGGTTAAAACATAACTCTCAATCCACTCCAAAATTCTCAAATATATTTCAAATTAAAATAATACTATTCGACAGTTAGAGGTCGGTGATTCCGGACTTGCAATCTGACGAATCAAGAACAGTAAAAGGAAGGAAAGTCATTGTTTCAACGTGGATTCAAAGGCATCATTAAATTGGTAATTTTAATTCATATTACAGTAATTAAATTATATTCTATGATCCTATAATGAGCAATTTCATATCTGTTTAAATATATTGCTACTATATGTTTAGTTAGGTGAGATTTTTGTAAGTAGATGTTGTTGTCACAAATTAGTTTGGTTATGTGCATAGTTTGTTTATTATACTATTTGATTTATGTATATAAAAATGTTGTTTACTGTAAAAAATAATTTTTTGTCATTAATAATTGTTATATATATATATATATTTATTAATAAATTCATATATATATATATATATATATATTAGTGTATATTTCTCTCTCATAAGAGCATATATGCGTATATAAGATATATATATGATTTAAAAAATTTAGTACACTTATTTATATATAATATGAATTTATAAATTCGAAAATTAATTATAATACATATATTCATATTTTAAATTAACATTTATTAAAAGTTTGAATTGTTTATTATATATAAAATAATTATTACATTAAAAGTTTAATTTTATTTTTTTAAAAGTTATTGTATCATTTAAGAAACATATAGAAAAAAATTGGGAATTTTTGAATAAATTTTATTATTTTTAATAATTAATATTATTTCGGAAAAACTATTTATGATTTATTAAAAATAATAATTTAATTGAAAAATTCTTCAAAAACTTTCATAACCTTTTATTCATGATCCTAGAATTTCTAAAAATTTTAAACTTTGAATTTTTAATAATATATGATTTTATATTAAATAATTATTGCTGAAATCGATGTATTTGTTTTTAAAAATAATATTTCAACTTTGAAAAATCGCTAAATTTTTCCTAAGCTCTATTTTATGATTCTAAATTTTCTAAAATTGTAAAATTTTAATTTTCATCAATAGATTATTTTATGTTAATTATTTATGGATGAAAACATTATTTTATTCATTATATATACAAATTAAAATACTAAAATTATTATTTTGCAAAACTAAGTTAATTTTTAATTATAAATAATTTTTAATAATTGTTTTCTCTCTTTCTATATATATATATATTTATTTATTTATATATAAATATTTCATGTTCATATATTTTATATAATATATTTATACATACATATGTGTGTGTGTATTTTGTAACACATATACATGCACATATTTGGACAACATACATGACATACAAAATGAGCTAATATTTCTGTTGCATTGTAAATCCCAACATCTACATATGGGCATATTATACTTTTCACGGATTATTATGTTACACATGCATTCACGCATATATGTATATGATACATTTATGTATAAACTAAATCAAATAAAATTAATTTCATATCTTAATATATTTGAATTTAAATAAAATAAATGATTTTATTTAAATGAAATTTAGAAATGTTCTAATTCAGTTAAACTTCATAGGCCCAATAAAGATCCAATAGGGTAAAATTTTTGAAATTCACCCATAACTTCCGCTGTGGGCTGGTCTAGTTCCAACACAAATATCACTCAAAATATAGTATGAGATAAACTTAATGAAAATTCTTAAGAAATAAATGAGTCTTCCGAATAAATGCAACCAAACAACCCCTTCGAATTTTAAAAGATCATCGTATCAAAAATATTTTAGAAGATGTAAGTGCTAAAGTTTTAGCTAGAAGACAATTCAATAAAATGAGTCACATGACATTTATTTCAAGCTAAGAACTATAAAGAAACTAGGACAGATTAATATTGGATTATAGCAATGTAGGAGGAATTAAATCAATTAGAAAGAAATTATGTATGGGAATTAGTGCCCAGACCTAATGATCAATCAGTAATAGAAACAAAATGGATATGTAAAAATAAAACTGATGAAAATGGTGAAATTTGGAAATAATGTTAGGCTGGTTGCTCAAGGATATAATTAGGAGGAAGTAATTGACTATGATTTGCTCATATTACACGTCTTGAAGCAACTAAAATACTACTAGCTTTCGCTTATCACCATAATATAAAGTTACATCAAATGGATGTAAAAAGTGCTTTCGTAAATTGTTTTATAAAAGATAATGTATATGTAGAACAATCACCCTTATTTAAACACGAAAAATATCCCGATCGCATTTTTAAACCTAAAAAACTCTCTATGATCTAAAACAAGCACCACGTTCTTGGTATGAAAGACTTAAAAACTATTTACCTAATTCTGGTTTTGAAATTGGTAAAGTTGACTCAACCCTCTTAATAAAACATAAAAATAATGATTTATTGGTTGTCCAAATATATGTTGATGGCATTATTTTTGCATCAATAGATGAAAATCTTTATACAGATTTTCCAAAAATAACGACAAAATAATTTGAAATATCCTATATGGGGAATTGAATTATTATCTAGGTTTATAAATTAAACAATTAGAAAATTGTATTTTTATTTCACAAGAAAAATATTACAATGACTTAATTAATAGATTTGGAGTCGAAAACATGAGTAGTAAGCGTATGTTGATAAGTACAATTGTTCACTTAAATAAACATGAAAATGGTAAGGATGTTGATCAAAAATTATTTAGAAGTATGATTGGATCCTTGATGTATTTTACAGCCAGTTATCCAGATATAATTGTAAGTTTATGTTTATGCGCTAAATTTCAGGCTAATCCAAAAAAGTCACACCTACGAGTTGTTAAAAGAATTCTAAGATATTTAGTTGGAACTAAAGATTGGGGTATTTTCTACCAAAAAGGATGTCCATTCAAATAGTATCATATAAAGTTGCTGATTTTCGTGGATGTCATGTAGATCGAAAAAGCACTAGAGTCACATGTCACTTTATTTATCAATATTTAGTTTCACGGTTTAGTAAAAAACAAAACTGCATATCTTTATCTACTTGTGAAGCAGAATATATCTCAGCTGCTTTAGTTTGCGCTCAAATAATTTATATCCAACAAACACTTGAAGATTTTGGTGTACACTTAAGAAAATCACATATATACTGCGACAACACAAGCGTAATTAATTTAGCCAAAAAACCAGGTAATCATTCAAGAATTAAGCACATCGATATAAGATACCATTTTCTATAAGACCATTTTGATAAAGAAAATATTTATTCAGAATTTGTAAATACCAAAATCAAATTGCAAATATATTTACTGAGCCATTAAATAAAAATACTTATGTTAAATTACATCGAGGATTAAGTAACAGATGTAATCTAATATTTTTAAATAATTCAATTTTAAATTTAATCAAGTACAATAATATTTATATTTAAGAAAATCATTTTTGACTAAGTAATAGACTTAAGTATATATTTCTTTAATGGGCATTTATAAACTTAATTAGAAATTTTTAATGCTATTATTCAAATTTTTACAATAAAAATAAAATAATATATACTTTTTAAAAGATTTTAGAAGTTAAAATAAAATTAAGCTTTATAATTATAGATTTGTAAGTTACACATTATTTAAACAATTAAAAATTTGTAGAAGTGATTTTTAATATAAAAAATCAAATATATAAATAACATCATATTAAATTTCTAGCATAAAATAATAAATGTGCATATATATACACTAAACACTATAATTTAAGTGCAAACTTAAAAATAAACTAAAATATAAACTATAAGGTATTATAATAATTCCTAGCCTATTAAAAAACCCAAAATCTGCAAAAATTAAGTTGATTAAAGCACCGGTGCCAGTAGACCGGTCCACCAATGTTGCTTTTTTTGCAGATCCAAGAGCGACTTTTAACTCGGTTTTATCACTCCTATCCTCATTTTTACTTCATCTACACGATTTTTACCTCCAACCCCATTAATCCTAGCTTAAAAAATGATCAAATCCCCTTTTTTTAATCTAAAATCGCTACTTTTCATCATGGGAAGAGGGAAAAGATTGATCTCTTCAACATCTTTTGGATCTATGGACAAACTTTCATGGAAGAGGTGAAGGAATGGCTCAAAAACCAAAAGGAGAACATTAAGAGATTTAAAGCATTTATGATGAATGAATCGGTAAGATGCCGCCTGGTAAATCTAAATTCACTCTCCTTATATGATATTTGCAATTTTTTACTAGGGTACAATTAGTGAGTATTATAAACATCGACGGTTATGAGATAGACATATATCCCTGATGCATTGCACTTTTTTATGCAAATCTAGAAGTTGGTTAATATGATAATGGACTAGTGCTACATATAAATGTTAAAGGAATTTCCATTGAATTTAGAGAAGGATTGTTAGAAGAAAATTTAGACATTTCTTCCAAAGGGGTTACTTTAAATGAATTGGAAATGGACAACGAACATATTATGCGACAAATAATTGAAAGACAAAATGTGAATTGGACTACACTACTTCGAATTTAACATATTTAGCTTGCATAGTTATTAGAATTTTCCAATACAATATAATCCCAAAATAAGCCAAAATAAGCAGTTGTGATGAGATTTATCCACTAGTTAGAAATGCCACTTATGTTATTATCGGAAACATAAGTGTAAATTAGGCACACTCGATCATGGAAAATATGATAAAAAAAGATCGAGTGAAAAGCGTCGATATAACCCATATGGTAATCTTATTTATGTTATATTCCACCACTTTGGTATGCCTTTAGATGACGATATTCCTCTCATACATTAGTATACTTCTATATTTGATGACAAAGTTTTAAAAGCAATGAAGGTTCCTGCGGTTTTGGATGAGATTCATATAGAGACCCTTATGTATCATCCAGTAGAAGAAGATATTCCCAACTCCTCCCATCATCAAACCTATCCACAGCCTTCTCCACATAGAGAGGATCAGATCATCTCGATGCTAGATAGATAGGAGAAATTGATACATTCTACTATAAAAGAGCAGAAAGAGCAAAAGAAGGGGTTAGGCTTTATTCAATCTCTACTTACATGTCTGTGTGGATCTGTTCGTACCAGGGAGAGTGGAGTAGGGACGAGCGGTGAAGGTAGTGCTCTTCTGCCTCTTCTTATATCTTAGCCGTCGGTTCATGACCTTCGCATAGGAGCACAGGGCACTAGTACAGCAGGACCATCACGATAGCAGCCTACTAAACCTACCAGGATGAGCATACCAATTAGAGGACCTAGACCATGGGCTATTATCACTCATGCACCGGGTTCTCCAGTTCGCCCTTCAGCACCCCCTAGACATCATACTGGTTTCACTGAGTCTGATCTAACTACTCTCAATGATTATTATGATTAGGATACAACTCCTCCTTATTGGTGTCCTCTTGGACATCTGTTTATTTTGCATCATGTCTTTAAGTCCGTTTGTTTTTATCTGACATTTGGTTTAGCATATATGTTGTGACATTTTGTGACTTGTGTTTGGTTGTGACCTTCATTTTGTAACCTTGGTTTGTTACTGAGTATGCATTGTGACATTTTGTTCAATGATATTCATTCTATGATGTTCATTCTGTATTATCCATTATGTGATTTTCATTATATGACGTATGTCCATTCTATTATATGCATTTTCAAGTATTTTTCTTTTTTGTGACGAAAAAGGGGGAGAAATATTTGAAACTATGCATACATTCAAGGGGAGCATTACTATGACAAGCTTTGCATGAATGCCTGTATGAGTTGTCATCGTTAAAAAATAGGAATGTTAGAGCAAGATTTCCCGAATTTTGATGATGACAACTTCATACACTAATATGACAAGATGATTTTCCTCTTATGACTTCAAATCCTTCTTTAACACTTGCTCGTAATTCCTAGTTTTCAAGGTTCTTTCAAGATTTTGCCCATCAAACTGTATTACCACTGATATGATTTGTCCTATATGGGACTTTCCTTATTCCTACATAGCTATGAAGTTGTTCGCCTATTCCTTTAGAAATGGACCCTTTACATACAATCAACTTAGCGTATTACTCCATTACTTGATAAGGTGAGAACATGAAAAATAAAAGAGAGAGATTTCTTAGACCTGTCATACCGGTACTGACCATTGTTGTGATAGGTGCCGATCACTTTTGTTTTGCCTATTTTCATTCCAATTTATTTGGGCTATCTTGCTATCCATAACGAGTTTGCCTCTAAACTCTTGAACCATCTCGTCTTTGTTTTGACCTCCACATTCACTTGCAAGTTGCTTGGTTCAAATATTGGATAACACTAACGTTCACACATTACCTTAGCTATTAGTATGACACTTTGACAGAATTCATTGCTTGTAGATCTTTTTGGTAAAAACCATATTTTATTTTATCTTAAGTGGTACTAGTAGCGATAATATACACATTCTATGTACCAACACTATATCACTTTAGGATGTATGGAATTAGATATTGATAAAAACTCCAATGTTATCCACATTCAACTTGATTAGTCCATAAAAAGGTTCTTGATTCAATAATAACATTTTTTATTAACTGTTCAACTCTCGCTACAGATTTTGACTTTGAGTTGACCATAGTTGGCCGTAATATTGACCATATACAACTAAGGAGGCCAATTCTCTGTTGAACAGTGCTTCACTTCCAATGCTTCAACCAAGACCTGACTATAGTCGCTTGATGGATCATCATGCCAAGATTTAACTGTAATCAAAGTGGAGTATTTGTATTGAAGTTCCATGGTGTTCTTAAGTCAAGCGAACTATGTAGCATCATCACCTTGAGATTTCTTATTTGAACTAGTTGTTATTAATCAATATGAAACTCTCAAACGAGTCATTCCATAGGCATCCAATAATTGTGAGGATGTAACCCTTATGCACCCAATGACCATTAGTATTACACTACCCAACATTTGGAAAGCATCACACAGTCTCGTCTTAGCGGATATATCGATATCCTTTCTTGAAATATCTTGATCGAGAATATTTAAAATAATATGTTAATTTATATTATGTAATTTTTCATGATAACAACATCTTGTAGTATTATCACATATCATTCATGGATTTTCTATTTTAATATAATTAAATTAATTACATAATTAATATATCGCAATATATTTTTCTTTATGTTTAGAAGGCAATGATTTGAACATGCATATTTTTTTTCTAATACCGATACTCTAACAGAATTTGGAAAAGGATCCCTGAATATTGTTACTACCAAATACCCTTTCGACCTTGTCGAAACATGAATGAGTAGGAGACAAAGAAGAATAAGAGATAATAGCTCCAGTAAGGCCTTTCGAAGGATTCGAAGGGATGCTACATCCAAAGGCCAAAAGTATTACAACCTTTCGAAGAGGTCGAAAGTGTCAAAAGCACCCTTCCACTTCAGTGGTTCCCTTTCGAAGCAGGTGCTTCCGCATGCATAAAGGCCTTTCGAATGAGCTGAAGAAACACCTTTCGAAGACAATGGATAACAACCCGTCATATGCGTGCCAAACCTTGCCTTCATTCAAACTACTCAGAAAGATGCCTTGGTCATAACAACCCTTTCGAAAGAAGAATCAAGCCTTTCGAACTGGTCGAAGCCTTTAATATCCAGGGAAGGTTCCGCATCAATTTGCAAGCATACAGTTGGACTTTACCTACCGCGTCAGAACCATCAACACTTCAACAACTTCGAAACCACAGGAAACTACCTATCGATAGAGTCAAAAGCCCATACGTTTGCTTTTTATGACAACAAAACAACACAAAGAGAAAAGGTGCAACCATCTCTTTCGACGAAGACGGAAGCGTTCAAGCCCATTCGAAAGCATTGCAGAGGGAGCACAAGTGTCCAAGGAGTCACAAGGTATCTGAAACCACCTTTCGATCAGGTCGAAAGCACTAGATCGAAAGATACCAACCCGCATCTATAAATAAGAACCAAGGGATCTGGTTTAGAGGAGGCGAATTCATTCACTCTATGTTTGTATTTTCTTAACTTTGCAAATTTGTAAACCCTAATTTGTAAATCAAATTGGGGGAAATTGATCGGTATAGTCATCATTTGACCAATAAAGGGAAGATTTCAATATTTTCGATTATATAGCTATTTGAAGGCTTTTATTGGATTTAACTGTATTTTACATGTATTGACCTCATCGAAAGGTACCTTCCGAGTGGGTCAAAACCCCTACTTTTCCAAGTAATCCAAGTCCCTAACTCTAAATCACCACTCACCAAATCCTCACCTTTTATTGGATCGAAACCTTAAATCTAACCTATTTCCCCTTAGATTTCAGAATCGGACTCAAGTCATTTAAAAAACCAGCTTTCAACAAGGTCGAAACCCATCTAGACAAACCATACTCTTGAATCCTCAGAGCTAACCTTTAGGGTTCCACAACCATTTCGAATGGAAGGTTTCGAAGGGATAATCAAATAACTTTAGTAAGCTCGAAAGACTTGAAAGAAAATAATAAAAGTGTTTTAATTAGGTTGAAAGGTCAATAAAAGAAAGTTTTACAATAAAAACCTATTCATAAGGTGAATTAAAGGAATTATTCACATCCTTGCTCCCTCTACTTAACCAAAAGAGACCTAAAAGAACTAACTCTTTCCTTAAACTCTACTTTGGGGGTGTTGACAAGTTTTCTTGTTAACATTTTGAAGCTAGAAGGAGGGCTCGAACTTCCGATCCTGTTAAACATCCAACACCATTTTCCTCAAACCCAATTCTATTTCAAGCTTACTCATTTTAGACTTTACTTCATCATGATTGGAAAAATCAAAAGATCCGAGCAAGGTTCCTCGGAGCCACATCTAATTGGATTCTCCCATGAGACAACTAATGATAGGAATCTACAAGAAGAACAACTATTAAGGATGAATGCTTTAAGGATCGTAAGGAAAAGAAAGTTGAGGCCTATGATCCACTTAAATGGAGTTTAAACCCTTTTCATATTGGTCCCACCCTAATCTTTGCCTTAGGAGAAAAGGAAAATGGGAGTGAGAACTTGTTTGAGCAAATGAGGAAAACAATTCAACATTATACCAAAGGCACAATCTTTGAAGAAGGGATAATGTTGATTACAATGCCTTTGCACACAAATGAGATTAAATAACAAGTGGGACACTACCTACACTAGAACTACAAATAGTTTTAAAGAGAAAACCAATTGAAAAAGGCGGAACTCCAGAGCCAAGTAATAAAAGATCTAGAAACCATCCTCGGGAAACAAGTTTCAAGTCAAGACTTCCAAAAGAATGCAACTTAACAACATCTATTGAGAATGTCAACTTGTTAACCGAAGATGAACTCAACTATTGGCCATTACAAAAGAAGAAACTAAAATATGAAAGGAATATGAGAGGATCCCACTGCCATTACCATATGATGAATGGTCATGAAACTAACCACTATAGAGCCCTATAAGGGATGATGATCAACTTTTTCCGTCAAAACGAAATCAATGAATTCGTAAGGAGATCATGAATGAAGTTAATAAAGAACAACTTTATTAATAAAAATCTACATGGTTGGAAGTGAAATGCCCCTTTCATTTAGACATTACCTTAAACGATCAAAGCCTCTATCTGTGCCGAGTTGGCCAGGGCAGAGCACCTCCTGTGGGGAGGAGTGTAAGTCTTCATCCGCGCCACGCTATGGCTAGGATAAAGCATCTACAAGCCCTTGATCATGCCATGCTATGACCAGGTCAAGACGCCTCCTGGAGGGAGGACGAAGTAAGCCCTTGGTCCCTCCACAATATGACCTGGCCAAGGCACCGAACAAGCCCTTGACTGTGCCACGATATGGCAGGTCAAGGCGCCTCCTGGAGGGAGGACGGAGTAAGCCCTAGGTCCCACCACGCTATGGCCTGGCCAAGGCACCGAAAAAACCCTTGATCGAGCCACACTATTGTAACGACTCAACTTTTCGACGCTCGAAAGTCGACATTAATACGTCCACTGTACCAAATGTCGCGCAATCGAATGCCGGAAAACCGAACCATTAGGGTTAAAAAGAAGAGGTAGAAGAAGACATAAGAAAAGAAAGAACAGAAAAACAGAAACAGAAACAATATCAGAATCTCACATTCACAGCGGAAAAATATATAATAGATAACCACTAGTCTTTTAAACAAAGAACTAAATCAGTTTATACATACATCAATCAGAGTCAATATACAACTCAATACAACAATGGACAGTTATATAAACTTGTCCTCATACAGAATACACAGCGGAATAAATAAATAAGTACGCTTCGCCATCCAGCTCATCTCCAAAGCTCCAGAATATCCTGAATATCCTGATAACATAACTCTAGGCTTCCCGTGTGGAAAATTATGGGCACCCAGAGTTTAGGAAGGGAACAATAAACTCTGAGTCAGTCATGGTGACTGGTGTGAGATCTGTAGGATCTAGATTAACCCTAGAGGGGGGGGTGAATAGGGTTATCGCAAATTTTCTTGATTTAAACAGATTCAATCACAGAAACAAATAGCAGATAAGTAAATATGCAGAAAAGTAAATCACACACAAAATTTACCCAGCTTCGGCAAACCCTGCCTACTGCTGCATTCCCAGATTTCTATTAGAATTAAACAGTCTCACGCTTACAAACACTCTCACAGACTCGCAGACACTCGCAGACACGCTCCCGCTCACAAACACTCTACTAGACTCGCAAACACTCGCTCCCGCTCACAAACACTCTAATAGACTCGCAACCCCTGCTCCCGCCTATAGAGCTTCGTTTACTCGCGAACTCTGCTCCCGCCTATAGAGCTTCGCTTACTCGCGAACTCTGCTCCCGCACTCTGCTCCCGCCTGTAGAATTTTGCAAACTCGCAACCCCTGCTTCACTGAACTAATTCTAACTAGACAATCTGACAACACCTAAACCCTAGGTGGTGATTCACTCTGACTGGAATTTGAAAATACAGACTGAAAAACAAAACACAGTTTAACCCCAGGGCAAAATATAGATTGACCGTTTAAAACACTTTTGCCCTCAGAATAAATTTGGCCTAAAAACTAGATCAATAAAAACCCGGCCCAAATTCAAAACTAAATTAAAACTTTAAAACCCTAATATATTAAAAAGGCCAGCCCGCTTCAATTATTAATACTTCAGCCCGATCCCCTATTCGATTATATCTTCGGCCCAATTCAGTTAGATCCCTGAGAAAAAAAATAATGTCGACTCCAAATTGGGGCTTTCGGCGATTTGGTTCTCTGGCGATTTTGAGCTTCGGCTTCTTCAACACTTGCTCGACTAAATTAGGGCTCTGCCCTTGTTCGTTTTACTGGCAAGTTGGAGCTTCGGCTTCGTTGATTTTTGTGGCTCTTGCTTGCGATTCCCTTTGTGGTGACTCTGGAATTCTCTGATACTCTGACGAATTTCGGCGTCGTTGATGCGCCTTGCCTCGAGTCTGATGATCTCTGACTTTGGTATGTTTTTCTCTGTTCTGTTGATTTGAACTTGATTGCTTGAGAACCTGTCAGTGATGATTTGTTGGGTTTCTATTCTGTTGGTTTGAATCACCACTTGATCGAGTTCGGCTTTGATTTGGTATGTGAATTGTACCTTTTGTTCTCTGATTTTAATGCTTGAACTCGATGGGATTTGCCAGTGATGATTTTGGGTTTATATAGGATTCTCGTTCCTATATTCTCGTTCGTATTTCATATTTGATTTTGTCACCTGATATATCTTGACTGTTGATTTTCGTATGGATGTTGTTGATGAATTCTGACCTTTTCAATATGCGTATATTTCGTTTTTCTCTATTACGTGATAATCACGGTATTGATTCTTTGCTTGGTCATCACGGCATTGAATTGCATTGATGATGTTGATTTTGGTTCCGTGTTCTGACTTGTTCATTGCGGCTTTGAGTTTGACATTTAACTAGGCTTCGGCTATGTCTGTTCATCCCTGTAGCCACCTCTGTTTCATTTTTGTTCTTGTGTCTTTATTCTGGTCATTCATATGAGCATTTGTATGTTGTCACTATATCACTGTCAAAGTGTTCTCTGCATTCACTTCAAACATTGTTGACACTGGGTTGCACTGAGCTTTGGCATTTGTTTTGTATGTTTGGCACTGTGTTGTTTTGAACCAGCTGCATCGATTTTGTATTGCACTGCATCACCCCTGAGTCGAGTTTCTAACTTTGGCCGTTTCTGATTTTGTGAATTTCTGTATTAACTTTGGCTTTGACCTTTTGGCTTTGATCACCGGCTTTGACTTTGTGATTGAACAATGTGACATCATTTTATTGTACTTGAGTTGAATCCTGCATTTGGGTTTGACCTGTGCTCACCTGTCCCTGTTACTATATCAAGTGTATATACATATATCGGTGTGCACGGCCTTGTGGCATGTACAGTGATGCACTGTGCATGTCACAATGTTCGTATGTGATGAATTCAAATGATGACGAACAACCCAAATAACTGAGGCAAACATTTTTTTTTTTAAATTCATATTTTGTTTTATACTGCAAAAACATTTCCTTTTCAATTTTACCGCGTGAATGTATATTTCTGCAGATTGCTCAGATGCTGGATTCAAACTGGAATGAAGTTGAAGATAAATACGAGTGTGAGTGATATGTAGTGAGGAAATGATGTAACAATGAAAAGTGTGATGTAATTGTATTGTGATCAAAAATGATGTATATAGTGAGAGCTTGAAATTGTACTATCAAAATTGTAATAAATATTTGTTTGAATAAAATATTCGTTTGAATTCAAATTCTGTGTTATTTATTTTATTCAGCAAATATCTATTTAATCTGTGTAAAATAAAATAGTACAATATCAAATACATTTAAATGAATGTATATATGTTTATTATCATCAAACAAAAGGCATATACATGCATATTCCACAATCTCCCCCTTTTGATGATAACAAACATATATTTAAGATTTTGACTATATTAAATGTATTTGATTATTCAGTTTGCTCCCCCTATTTGAATGCTCTCTTTCTACACAATACTCCCCCTACATATATGCATGAGAATAAAGAATTCAAATGAGCCTTGATGCAATTTGAAAATCTTTGACCTTTATTTTCAAAATCTTAACTTTTCTCTCCCCCTTTTGTTATCAGCAAAAGAATAATAGTAATAGAAAAGTAGAGATATAGTGGTAGACATTAATACAATATTAAAGCTCAATCGAGTATAAATATTAATTTCAATAAGAAAATCAAACAAAAATCATAAATACTTTAATTGATGCATATTCCACTTTAGAATGATATAAATGATTTCATCAAATAAAACCATATAGTTGTGTCTATTTGTGGTATATTTATTACAGGAGATTTGAATATCTACTAACCATGCATAACCGTTAGGACTTTTAAATGAGATTAGTAGTATTCCAAATTTTTTTTTAAAATGAATTCAAGTATCTTCTAACCACGCATAACCGTGAGGACTTTTAAATGGGATTAGAATCAACTTGTCTATTTAATCAATTAATTTTGATATGCGTTCCATACATGCATAACCGTGAGGACTTTTAAATGAGCATGGAAGCACAAAATCAAAAATCCAAGTAATTCACCCATGCATAACCGTGAGGACTTTTAAATGAGAGTGAATATTTTGGATTTTATTGTTAGAAATATAATAAAATTGAAGCACAAAAGATTCCCTGTTTAAACTACCACAAATTAACATACTATATTGATTTTTGATGAGTGATGGTCGATAGAAAAAATGATAGAAATAGAAATGATCATGGAATATTTATCAACAAAAAGTTTTTATAACTCTTGTTTAAATTTCTAAAGAAATTTTCTAATTATACTTTCTCAAGTCATAATATATGATTAATATCAACACTCATCTTATTTTCAATCACTATTTATCTTTTTAGATAATTATTAGGGGGTCAGATCAGTTAATCAATTTCAATAAAATCAAGTTTTCTTAAATAACAAATCTGATACAAGGTCAAAAGAAATTATTTTCTAGAAGGGGTTTTTAAGAAAAATTCTGCTAAAATGAAAAATATTTCAAGTGAAAGATATGCAGATATTTTCTTTGAAAAATGATGCAGCAAATGAATGTCTCAAAATGTAATCACGTTCCACTAGTAATTTTTCTATCAACTACATTACCAGTGTAATTTGCATCTGACTCAATATCACTCGTTTGGATGTTATAGACCAGATTGTGAAATTTCAACAAATTATCTCAGAGTCATTTTCAACAAACTTGACTTTAAATTGAAGTCGTGTTAACCATCAAAAAAAATCTCAGTGTCAGATTAAGAAACCATAGGATCAACAGTCATTAAACAATCATCATTATTTCAAAAACAATTTCTTGAAGTTTCACCAAACAGTTTCAACAGTTTCAAAATCCTTTGAGAAATCAATAATCAATCAACATCATAATTTGACCAAAAACAGATTAAGTTCAATGAAAAATGGTTGGTCAACTTTTAAGCATAAATCAAAGTCATAGATAAGAACAAGTCATGTAAGATCATCTCAAGTAAGTTAGAATCTGTCAACCATCATAATTACTTCGAAAAGATCAGAATTAACATCATCAATCATTTCACATAACTGGCTGATTTAATTCAGACTATGGTGCAGATTTTCACATTTTATCTATCGTTTGAAAATAAATACAATTACCTGTTTTACCTGTACGATAATCTTTCGTTGTTTGCCCATTGTGAATCTGTCACCTTTATACTAGGCTAAGGAACGTTGATTTGTCGCCCGTTGTGTATCTGGAACAGCCAGAATCCAGATAACACTAATGTTGTTCCTTAGCCTGCCACCACACCTACACGGTTAAAGATTTATGTGACCTATTTGTTTTTATAGGTCCATGGTTGTTAGTGGCAGAATAATTGTGAATAAACAATCCCTTTGGAACCCAAATTTGTTTTGTCCTTTCATTCTTGTTCCAATAGACATGAAATTTATTTGTAGAATTTTTAGGAACCCAAACTTGTATAAATTTTGTGTTCTTGTTCCTATGACTATGATGCCCATTTATTTGATATCCAGTAAAGACACTCTTTCCTTTAGCACTATCAACTTGTGTTTTTCCAAATCCTAGTCCTTTTCTATTGTTGGCAAACAATTGATTTCCAAATAACATATTGAATGATTTTTCTCCTCTTGAAAAGTTACTCAGTGATTTCTCAAGATCTTGGACTTTGGTTTTTAGTGTTGTGTTTTCAGTCACAAGTGAGGTGCATCTATTTATAAAATCCTTTCTCCTAGTGTCAATGATTTCCTTAAGACTCAAGTTTTCTTTTTCAAGATTCTCAAAGTTAATTTTAAGCTTTGATAATTCTGAATCTAAAATTTTGCATTTTTTACAGTCTAGGTTTTGAATATTTTCAAGTTCAGTTTCTAACCTAGAATTTTCATGGGCAAGTTCTCTCCTATCAGATTTCAGTTTTTCAATTTTAGAATCTAGAGCATCAACTGTTTTAGTAAGATCAAGGCACAAATAAACAAGTTCTTTATAAGAATAGTTTTTTACCTCATTAGATTCCTCTGAGCTTGATTCTGAATCTGATCTTGCCGTAAGACACAAGTTAGCCTCCTCTGAGCTATCAGTCGAAGCTTCCTCTCCTTCCTCATCATCCCAAGTTGCTGCGAAGGCCTTCTTCTTTTTCTTTCCTTTGTTGATTTTGAGAAGTGGGCAGTTTGGTTTGATGTGGCCAGGCTTGTTGCAGTTATAACAGATTAGTTCATTTTCAGAGTTGTCAGAATCTTTAGATGTATTACTACTGGTCTTCTTCTTTCGTGGCTTGTATTTCGACCACCTTCTGAAATTATTGACAGCCACTGCAAGTCCTTCAATTGGATCAACTTCTTCTTCATCGCTCTCTTCTCTACTCTTTAAGGCAATCGTCTTCTTCTTTGGTTCGGAATTGATGCGTTCCTCCTTTGCTTTCAACTCAAGCTCATACGTCATCAAATTTCCGATCAAATCCTCCATGCGTAGTTTACTCAAATCTTTTGATTCTTGTATTGCCGTGACTTTTGCCTCAAAGTTCATTGGTAAGACTCGTAGAATCTTCCTCACCAGCTCTACTTCAGAGAATACCTTTCCAAGCGCTCTAGCATTGTACACCAAGGTTGAGAAGCGTCCAAACATATCCTTTATGCTCTCGCCTTTGTCCATCACAAAATTCTCGTATTCATTGCTGAACAGGGCTAGACGAGACTCTTTGACTTGAGAAGTTCCTTCGTGTGTCACCTCCAAAGTATGCCAAATTTCCTGTGCTGTTTTACAATGAGAAATTCTATTAAATTCAGTTTTATCAAGAGCACAGATAAGAGCATTCATGGCCTTAGCATTAGTGGTTTTCAACTTCTTATCATTAGCATCCCACCTATCTCTCGGTTTAGGAATCTCAGTATCACCAATAGTTATAGTGGGAGGTGTATAGCCAGTTTCAATAATATCCCAAACATCATAATCAACAGAACTAAGATAAATACCCATCCTAACTTTCCAGTAAGCATAATCATTACCATTAAACATCGGTGGCCTAGCAATAGATTGCCCCTCAGAAAAAGCATTATTCGATGAATTCATGACTCTAGAGTTAAAGTAAAAATACCAGGCTCTGATACCACTTGTAGGATCTAGATTAACCCTAGAGGGGGGGGGGGGGTGAATAGGGTTATCGCAAATTTTCTTGATTTAAACAGATTCAATCACAGAAACAAATAGCAGATAAGTAAATATGCAGAAAAGTAAATCACACACAAAATTTACCCAGCTTCGGCAAACCCTGCCTACTGCTGCATTCCCAGATTTCTATTAGAATTAAACAGTCTCACGCTTACAAACACTCTCACAGACTCGCAGACACTCGCAGACACGCTCCCGCTCACAAACACTCTACTAGACTCGCAAACACTCGCTCCCGCTCACAAACACTCTAATAGACTCGCAACCCCTGCTCCCACCTATAGAGCTTCGTTTACTCGCGAACTCTGCTCCCGCCTATAGAGCTTCGCTTACTCGCGAACTCTGCTCCCGCACTCTGCTCCCGCCTGTAGAATTTTGCAAACTCGCAACCCCTGCTTCACTGAACTAATTCTAACTAGACAATCTGACAACACCTAAACCCTAGGTGGTGATTCACTCTGACTGGAATTTGAAAATACAGACTGAAAAACAAAACACAGTTTAACCCCAGGGCAAAATATAGATTGACCGTTTAAAACACTTTTGCCCTCAGAATAAATTTGGCCTAAAAACTAGATCAATAAAAACCCGGCCCAAATTCAAAACTAAATTAAAACTTTAAAACCCTAATATATTAAAAAGGCCAGCCCGCTTCAATTATTAATACTTCAGCCCGATCCCCTATTCGATTATATCTTCGGCCCAATTCAGTTAGATCCCTGAGAAAAAAAATAATGTCGACTCCAAATTGGGGCTTTCGGCGATTTGGTTCTCTGGCGATTTTGAGCTTCGGCTTCTTCAACACTTGCTCGACTAAATTAGGGCTCTGCCCTTGTTCGTTTTACTGGCAAGTTGGAGCTTCGGCTTCGTTGATTTTTGTGGCTCTTGCTTGCGATTCCCTTTGTGGTGACTCTGGAATTCTCTGATACTCTGACGAATTTCGGCGTCGTTGATGCGCCTTGCCTCGAGTCTGATGATCTCTGACTTTGGTATGTTTTTCTCTGTTCTGTTGATTTGAACTTGATTGCTTGAGAACCTGTCAGTGATGATTTGTTGGGTTTCTATTCTGTTGGTTTGAATCACCACTTGATCGAGTTCGGCTTTGATTTGGTATGTGAATTGTACCTTTTGTTCTCTGATTTTAATGCTTGAACTCGATGGGATTTGCCAGTGATGATTTTGGGTTTATATAGGATTCTCGTTCCTATATTCTCGTTCGTATTTCATATTTGATTTTGTCACCTGATATATCTTGACTGTTGATTTTCGTATGGATGTTGTTGATGAATTCTGACCTTTTCAATATGCGTATATTTCGTTTTTCTCTATTACGTGATAATCACGGTATTGATTCTTTGCTTGGTCATCACGGCATTGAATTGCATTGATGATGTTGATTTTGGTTCCGTGTTCTGACTTGTTCATTGCGGCTTTGAGTTTGACATTTAACTAGGCTTCGGCTATGTCTGTTCATCCCTGTAGCCACCTCTGTTTCATTTTTGTTCTTGTGTCTTTATTCTGGTCATTCATATGAGCATTTGTATGTTGTCACTATATCACTGTCAAAGTGTTCTCTGCATTCACTTCAAACATTGTTGACACTGGGTTGCACTGAGCTTTGGCATTTGTTTTGTATGTTTGGCACTGTGTTGTTTTGAACCAGCTGCATCGATTTTGTATTGCACTGCATCACCCCTGAGTCGAGTTTCTAACTTTGGCCGTTTCTGATTTTGTGAATTTCTGTATTAACTTTGGCTTTGACCTTTTGGCTTTGATCACCGGCTTTGACTTTGTGATTGAACAATGTGACATCATTTTATTGTACTTGAGTTGAATCCTGCATTTGGGTTTGACCTGTGCTCACCTGTCCCTGTTACTATATCAAGTGTATATACATATATCGGTGTGCACGGCCTTGTGGCATGTACAGTGATGCACTGTGCATGTCACAATGTTCGTATGTGATGAATTCAAATGATGACGAACAACCCAAATAACTGAGGCAAACATTTTTTTTTTTAAATTCATATTTTGTTTTATACTGCAAAAACATTTCCTTTTCAATTTTACCGCGTGAATGTATATTTCTGCAGATTGCTCAGATGCTGGATTCAAACTGGAATGAAGTTGAAGATAAATACGAGTGTGAGTGATATGTAGTGAGGAAATGATGTAACAATGAAAAGTGTGATGTAATTGTATTGTGATCAAAAATGATGTATATAGTGAGAGCTTGAAATTGTACTATCAAAATTGTAATAAATATTTGTTTGAATAAAATATTCGTTTGAATTCAAATTCTGTGTTATTTATTTTATTCAGCAAATATCTATTTAATCTGTGTAAAATAAAATAGTACAATATCAAATACATTTAAATGAATGTATATATGTTTATTATCATCAAACAAAAGGCATATACATGCATATTCCACAAGATCGTAAAACAGTTATTTTCACAAAGAAAATAAAACTGATTCGCAATGCTTTTGGAAAATGAAACTACCATAAGGCCTCCCGCCACACACACAATGCAAATGCAGAATTGGAGGAGATTTCTCCTTATGATAGTCAAAAATGCTTACTACGCAAAATCAGTTGATATTATTATTAATGTCTAGTGTGGAAAACATTTCGAAAGTATAATATCAATCTTAGCCAACATACAACCATTGTTGTATGCCTACTATAGCTACTATGTTCAATAGCAGGTTACCGCCACATTCCATAGCAGGTAATACAACTAAAAACCGTATAGGTTCATATTGTTTCTTTGGATTTCCAACAAATGGTCAGGCAAAGGAACTTCCTTACACCGATATGGAAACGCCTCTGGAAAGACGCCCCGAGAACCTAACCGGATCTCTGCAAACACAAGGCCGACGCTACCTCATGCTTTAACCAAGCTGTAACTAGGTAGCTAACACACGAGCTATGCCATCCCCCGGTCGTTACCGACCTTTATCCGAGGATCCTCAATCATAAAGCAATGAACACAAAGTATAATAAATCTGCGGCATCAACATAGGTAAAATATCTGGGCTCCATACCATGATATCACCTTTTAACCAGAAGGAAATGACATACCCTAGGGGCGCTACCCCCACAAACCTTTGCCGCAACATTCCTGTTTCGACCATTACCGGGTTGTGAGGCTCGACGAAGTCTCGTTCACAAAGCTACGCTTTTCACAAAGCCACGCTTTTTCATAAAGCCACGCTTTTTCACAAAGCCACGCTTTTTCACAAAGCCACGCTTTTTCACAAAGCCACGCTTTGATCAACAATTGATCAACAGCACTTCGTGTGCCACATTACCAAATTGGGAATGTATCACTAGTAACCATCAACTACATAACCTCTGAGCTCGTACGTCTCAGAGAAGGGTGTTAAGCTAAGAGAATAAATCCTCCACCACCAACAAAAATGTATTTGATAGAAACCAGCTTTACATCTCAAAGTGTAACGTCAGACACACATCCATACAAGTCCGTTCCGGGATCGAACGGAACCGAAGGCACTTCCAAAGAAGCCCTTGCAATCCGGATATTCACTAATCACGTTCGGACTTCCTATCACAAGAAGAGTGATATAAATCTCTATACCGGAGAAACTCGGTGCAGAGACATTCGATAGGTTGTCCTTTCATTTTCGAAAATATCCGGTCTTCACCACCGGTCTTCAATACGATCCATATCGTCGTATCACTAATTCGGAATGGGTTATATGACACAATGGTCTTTTCCCGGTTAACCCGAATAGTGAGCGTTTGTTTTAAAAACAAATTCAAGTGCCATTTCAAAGGCAAATATTGATAGTCGGTTATTTAACTATCAACAACATTCACAACAATCAACCAATTTAAATAATTTTTCCCAAATTATTAAATTTCAAATCTCTTCGCGAGATACGGTTTAACACTTCAACCATTTGAAAACAATTTCAAATCACTTTCATTTAACCCAATTAAATAAATCCTTATCGATTTATTCCAAATTTACATCCCAATTTGTAAATTCATTTCCACACTTCATCACTTTGAAAACAAGTTTCAAATCACATTTTCCACACTTCAACATTTGAAAACCAATTTCAAATTATATTTCCCACACTTTAAAAATAAATCAATGTTTATTTTTAAAACAAATTTTCCCTTCCTTTTATAAATTCTATTCGGAACTTACATTCTCAAATATTCACTTTTTATACGATTTCAAATCGATTTCTCAAATATTCACTTTCAACACCAAATCAATTTTCAAATTGATTTCTCGATTTTACTTCAAACCCCAAATCAAATTCCAAATTGATTTCTAAATTTACTTCAACACCGAATCAAATTTCAAATTGATTCTAATTTTATTTCAAATCCCAAATCATAAATCATTTTACAAATCGATTTCCAAATTTATTCTCAACACAAAAATCAATTTTTCATTCAAACACCAAATAAATTTTCATATCGATTTCCCAAAGATTTATTTTCCCATACAAATCAATTACAAATTGGATTTTAAACAAATTTATCACCTTTTAAAAATAAATTCCTTTATCTCTTCCAAACCATTTAAAATTCCATTTTTTGATAAATTTTCCAACTTTCGAATAATATTATTCAAAATCCATTTATAAAAATCTTTTCCCATAATTTGGAAATAATTCGATAAGATTAAAAAAATCCACTTTACGCTTTTAAAATCCTTCTTTTAAATTCAACCAATTCTTTCAAAAGAATTTATTTAAAATTTCCAATTTTAATTTCAAAAATCCAATTATTCATTTCTGGTATCCAACTATACCAAAAATACATTCGGCTAGATTATAGCCTTCAACAAATTCAATCACAGATATAATCATTCACAGATTATAAATAATCAACACACAACATATGAAACCAATTCAAATGTTTTGAGGAATCATGTTGGATCCCTCCAACTTGTTTCCCTGCATCCACAGATGTTAGCACAATACCAATTCCACTTCGAGGTGGAATATCGTGGTATATGGGATTTATAAAATATCATCTGCTATTATGCGGCGCAATAGGGTCTCATCCGCTATACAATGCGGGAAATCAATCACCAATATATACATATGCCAATATATATATATATTGCTATATATAGATATATCCTACTATATCTAATATCACATCCAAACAGCAATCAATCAACACATTCAATAATTTTAAATATAACTATTTAAAATTAAACAAACCCTTTGTTTGAGTGAGAAGATCTCACCTTTGCCATTTTTATTTTGCAATCCATTCCAGCTTGTTTTCTTTGCAATTTTAACCTTGTATAAACAATTTATAAAATTTATTAATGTTCGAAATAAATCAAATAATCAATTTTTTTTTCGTTTTGATAGTTTTAATTAACAAATTTCTCCTTTAACAATTTTATTTAACTACAGTTTAAAATTTAAAACTAAGTTTTCCTTAATAAATTATTTTTAATGACAATAATTAAAACCCATTTATACAAATTAATTTCGCTAGTCGAAAAATTAATTTCCATTTCATAGTAACTATTTGATTTAAATCTGACTTCACTTTTAAAATTTCTATGTATTAAATAAGACAAAATTTCTTATTTATTTTACTACAGGCATATATATGTGTAAAAATTGAAAAACTGCATATATATATATATTCAAAATCCTATCTTTATATACATATCTATATATATATACATTCTGTGTATATTCATATTTTTTTCCAGTTCCCAGCACATATATACACTAGATTTTGATTCTTTTGAAAATAAATTGATAACTAAATACCTCACTGAATCGATCTTTTAGCCGCTCTCGACCCCGACGCCAACCCCAGTTGCATCGCTCGAGAACCACCAGACCAGAATCGCTCGTACGAACGCTATCGACCGACACTGCCGTGGATCTGAGCTTCACGGCATCGCGCTTGCAAGCGCACACTCCAGACGTCACCATCACGAGCATCGCACGCGAGCTCCAGACTTCACGAGCCTCCGCGATTTCCAAACCCTAGGCCACTTCGAGAACGACGTTGAACCCTCCTTTCCTCCATCGTGGCAACGCTCGATTCGACGAGCTCATTGCCTTAGCTCGTACGATCGCATAATGAAGGAAGTTTCGATTTTTTCATCTCCACCCTTTTTTACTTGTTTAAACGAGAACGAGATTGATTTTGGCCTTAAAGAGTTTGAACTAGAGATGGAGTTCTCGTTTTAATTGAAGAGAGGAGAACGAAAGAAGTATACTGGGTATCGGCCATTTTTTTCTTTGAATAGATCTACGAACGAAATGATTTTGTTTTCTTTTGAACGAGAACAAATTGATGTTGAATAGAAAGTGGCGTGTTACAGAGGAGAAAAGAGACGTGTGATTGAAAGGGACAGAATTTCAGCTGATGTAAATAAAATTTCAACTGCAATTGATAATATAAATATTCAATTTAAATTCAAACTCAAATCGTCACGATAAATTTCGATATCCTATCGAGGCGTGCCGCTAGGCGTTCGTAATGTTATACGCCTTTTCCGAACGCAATGGAAAAGGTTTCGACTCCAAATTCGATCGTATGGAGAAGATAGCTTTTTGAACCAGTTATTAAATTAAATTTTCGATTTAATTTCAGCGCGTTTGCTTATCATACGGCCAAATGATCACTCCAAACATTATGAAAATTGAAATCCAATAATAATACAATATTACAGATCCAATGGGACAGGTTTCGTCAAATTCCGAGACTGTGCCCCGGAACGCTATTTTTTAAATATCGAATTAAACGATAAAATTCAAAACTGAACAAAACATCTCCAAATTCAATTCTGAAAGTTCCATTACCTTCAGTGTTATTAATATAAATTTTCCAAGCCTTCAGATTATTTTTAATCAATTTAAAACTGAAGATTCAAATTTTTATCCAACTGCAATAAATTAAATTCAATAATTAAATTGCCAAATTCATTCTGGTATTTGAATTTCAAATTAAACTATCATTCGAATATTTAAACTCAATTAAATATTCACATTTCAAATGTCAAAAATTCAGGGTCGTTACAACTATGGCCAGGTCAAGGCGCCTCATGGAGGGAGGTTGGGTAAGTCCTTAGTTCTAGCTTGAGAATAAGCTAACTAAGCACACCAGTCAACAATGAACTAAGACGTCCAATGCCAAGAAGCAGCATATCATCAATGGACTACGATGTCCAAGCCCAAGAAGCGGCATATCAACAATGAACTAAGATGTCCAAGCCCAAGAAGTGACATATCAAACAATGGACTAAGATGTCCAAACCCGAGAAGTGTCATATCAAATGATGGACTAAGACGTCAAAGCTGGAGAAGCAGCCAATCAAACTGCAACTACATATAAGGCCTAAAGGGTTTACACATGTCAAAGAAGAAAAACTCTAAGGAGTGGAACAGAACTCCGTTTATTAATACCCAAATCTGGGTTTCGGGTCTCTTACTTCAAAACTGCATCTGTTAATTCCCAAATCTGGGTTTCAAACTATTACCGGACTTCATTTATTAATGCCCTAATATGGGCTTGAGATTTCTATAATGAAGGAAATTATTATGGACTTCTAATTATCCACCACTATTATCCAAATCTGGGTTTGAGAGTTCTATTATGAAGACCATTTATGAATTTCACTTATTAATGCCCGAATCTAGGCCTAAGACTTCTATTAAGAAGATTATCATGGATTTCTGGTTATTATCCACTATACCCTGATCTTGGTTCCAAACTTCCAAACTTTTGAATTTCATTTATTAATGCCCGAATCTGGGTCATTGGATTTTACTACAAGTGTTCAGATAATGATTTTTGGACTTCTATTACATGGACATTATTAACTTTCTGTTAGCTATCTCCAGAGGATGACTTTCTAAAACACTTATATCCTTGGTTGGGGCAATGGTTTTCTACCATCAGACTTCAGATATTCCAGCAATATGTTTAAAGTTGAATTCTTAGTTATCTCTCACCAAAGATGGGTTTCAAAACATTTCATAAAATACGATTACTTTTTCACTCATTGTCATATGTTGACATAATGATTTTGCTAATTTCTGCAAATGACATCAATATATTTCTATATAGATTTCAAGCTAACGATAAGAAATATTATTTACTTTGTGCTTTTTAGGGAAAGCAAAACAATAAAAAGGATTGAATGATCCAGCAAATACATAAATCACTGAACAAGTTATCAAAGAGATGATTCAAAAACAACATTGTAAGAAAGGATCGCAAACCAGGTGATATTTACAAATTTTCATAACTTACATAATTTAAGAAATTATTTACAAGTGAACAGAACAAATATATACATAAATATAAATAATTCATAAATCCTGAACAGCTTTATTTAGATTCTCGGCAATTAAAGGGTCCATGATGTGATGAATAGCAACGTGAAGAACCTCTTTAAGTTTCTTCTTTTTCTTCCTCATCTTGTCTTCATCATCAATAGCCTCGATGTTGGTTTTCAAAGCACGATTAAAAGATTTGTTTGTGCCTTTAAGAGTTTTATTCTCCCTTTCCAAATCAGCGATGCGCTTTAAGTGAAGATACTTATCGCATTCAAGCTTTTGAATCTTAGCCGCATATTCATTTATGCGCCATGAGTATCTTACTTTTTGCTACTCGTCAAAATACTTCATCATTTCAAATTTAACTTTTCTGCACCATTCTCCCACTACCTTTTCGTCTAAGCCTGGTGATGGATTAGTCGTAGTGGGGCACTTCTGCATAGCAAGGGAAGCAAACCTTGTAGATTTTGCGACAGATGAAATAGCAAGAGAAATCGGTAAATCAATGCTTGAGATATTATTCCTCATGATGAACTCTAATGATTCGGATTGAGCCTGACTATCTTTTAATTTCATCTCCAAATCGCTTATTTGTTGGAAGAGTTCTGACATTTTATTATCAAAGTCAATTGATGGATTTGACTTAACCTGATTCTTCAACGTGGAAATCACTTCACTTTTGCTCTTAACATCTGCTTCTAAATTGGCAATCTGATCGCTGAGATTTCTGATAATTGTTTTCTAAAGAAAAAATCTTCTATGTCATTTTAATGCTTCTGTGTTATCTCAGAAATGAGCAGATAAAGTATCGTTAAGAAGCTTTTTCTTTTCAAGATCCGCTAACATCCTATCTTTAATATTGATAAAGCGTGATGTCGAATCTATTAAGAGAGGCGTTGCGGATAACTATGACTCCTATTTAAAAAAAGAAAAAGAAAATAAAGTCAAGACTTGAGTAATCAATCTCTTTATTACAGCAATAAAAGATTACAACTCAAGTAACAATGAAACTAAAAAGTACAATTAGACATTTGTTTTACATCTAAAGTTGGAAAACTGCATTTCTAACTTTATTCAATGAATTAACAGAAAGAATAACTATTAAGTCAAAAGGAATATTAAGTCCTTCTGGAGTAATAACCGGAGGATATTTACTATAATCTCATTTCCCGACAGGAGGACTAACACGACCACATATTAGTTTGGTATGATATGTCCGGATCTCTTTAAGTAGCTTTTCTTTTCCTTCACCGAGAAAATAAAAGCAGACACGAGGACGTTCCATATATAGTTTTTGCAAATCTCCAAGAAAACAATATCTGGCTAGTTTTGAAGATTTCAAAATTGATGCCTTTCCGAGATAATCCTTTCTTAGTTTAGCATACTGGCTTAGATAATCTATAGAGACATAATTTCCTGAGGAACATTCACTCAATGATAACGTAATGAAACACAGCTAAATATAAAAGGAAAACTAAAATGAACATTCACAAATCAATATTATTACATAATTACGACTATTCATCTGATTCATACAAAATCGACTTTGTAAACAATTCTGAAATAAACTTATCCTTATAGTATTTGAGTTTATCTGAAGGAAAATCATGGGGAATTGATTTGACTCGTGGCAAGTTCCAACATGCTCCAGGATGCGGGTCAGATCCAAATTCGTCCAAGTATCTCTTGTGTAGACGCCTAAGTTGATCCCACTATAATTACCTAAATATGAGAAATCTACAATTGGGTGTCTACAGTAGGCTTTGTATAGGAAATCTACCAAAATGTTTCTCTCCTCAATCAACATCCAAAAGAGTATGATCAACTCCCGATTCTCTTTTAGAAGATCATCATATCGGAGGCGTGCCCTACTCAATCGCGGGGCAGCTTCTTGATGTTTAAAGGATGTTAACATTGCCGCACTTCTATTTAGTCTATGATACTTATCAGAGAGAATATTGTTGTAACGACCCGTATTTTTACGGATCGACAAGTTCGTCAAAATCTGGAATTTTTGCATTTTAAAGTCATTTCAGATTTTAGGCAAATTTTGCCTAAATCCTAAGTCGTTCACGACTTAGCATGAGTCGTGAGTCGTATACGACTTAGGAGAGGAGTTCTGGGCGAGTTAAGGACTCAAGGAGATAAGTCGTAGCTGGGCTAGGTTAGTAGGTTGAAGTTTACTCGGCAAGTGTTGAGTCGTAGGTTGTAAGTCGTTGCCGAGTTAAGGGATAACAACCTAAGGAAGTGACCGACTTATAGTTTTAACCGACTTAAGGATAGTGGTGAGTTAAGTGTTAAGTCGGCTGACGAGTCAAGATAGTGGTCGACTTAAGACCTGGACGACTTAGTAGTTAGTATGTCTGACCAGTTATTTGTTAAGTCGTTGCCGAGTTAAGGAAGTGGGGTTGACCGACTTAAGAGTTGGGTCGGCAACGACCTAAGGACATGTTGTGAGCGACCTAAGTGTTTGGGTGTTAAGTGTTAGGTCGGCAGGGTAATTGAGTCGGTAGGTAGTTGAGTCGGCAACGTGTGTTGAGTTGTGAGTCGGCAGTACGTCTCTTGTGTTAAGTCGTAACCCAGTTACGAGTTAAGTCGTAGTTGTATTCCTTCGTATGTCTTAAGTCGGCAAGGCACTTATGTCGGCAACGACCTAAGTTAAGTCGCGCCTATGTGTTAAGTCGCAGTTGCGCTTTGTTGTTGAGTCGTCAACCGACTTAGGACTTGGGTTTTGCGGCAGTATGATAAGTCTGCTTCGTTGAGTCGGTCATTTGGTTAAGTCGTAGGTCGGCGAGGCAGTTAAGTCGTTAGGTCGTATAGGCTGGTTAACTCGGCAGGCAGATGAGTTTTTAGGTCGGCAAGGCACTAGGTCGGCATGGCATTAGGTCGGCATGGTGTTAAGTCGGCACCGACTTAAGAAGATAGCCGAGTTACGACTTAAGGCCAGTTTTCAGCTATAAATAGGAGGGGTTGTTCTCACTTTTTGGGGATCCGGATTTTGAAGCGACGAAGTGCTGCCATTTTGAGAGCTCGACTTCTACACTTCTTCACTTCTTTTCTCCACTCTAATCTAGTGCTTCCATCCATCCAAATCGAAGATCGAGATTGAAGATTCAAAAGCTTGGATTGAAGATCTTCATCTTTTCAAGAGAGATTTCTTCATTTGAAGCGGATTTGTGATAGATCTAGCTTCATCCTTCGCTGTCCAGATCTGAAGTGTGTTGATTTGAGGTTGTTTAGGTGATTTGGTGAGTGGTGATTATCTCTCACACGGATCCAAAGGAGTATATCGGATTGTTGGCTCGTTTTGGTGTTAAAATAGAGATTTCCATGCATTTTCTTCATCCTATGTGTAGATCCATATAGATCCATTGTTCATGATGATGTTGCATTCACTTTATCATATGTTAACCTATGCAAGTTCATTCATCAAGTTTGTAGAGATATAATACATGTTTTCATGCTTATTGGACTTTCAACTCTTTAATTACGAAAATGCCATTATTGTTATAATTGTCTACTTAGATCATATTTGAATGCTTGATTGCTTGGATTGATGTTTGATTTGATTGCTTGTTATGAACTAGATGATTGATGATTAGATTTAGATCGAAGATGATTCAAAAGCTAAGGGAAAGGCTCTTGAAATGGAAAAGCTGCTCGTGGCATATGTAGCGGGATGATGAAGCTCTTATGCATAGATTTGATGATGTGGTGATGAGATGAGGCTTTGCGAGGATGTAATGAAGCGAGGCAATCATGTGATGAAGACTTGGTCTAATCTAGACGGGATCATTCCAAGCATGTTGATAACTCGGTGATATGATTCGAGTTGAGGATAATGAATGGATTCGAGAATAGTCATCGAGGAGGATGACTAGGAGGCTTGGATAGCATCGTTGTTGAAGGTTCTAGCATGCTCTAAGCAAGAGTACGTTTGGGCAGATTCGATAGTCCCAACGGCCAACTGTTGATGGTCGAGTACTCTGGGCAGATTCGATAGTCCTAGGCACGGGCTGCGACGACGTGCGGGAGTTATGTCTAGAACCGGGGTTTCCATTAGCCCTTGACGGACGGCTGAAAGAATGTGCTGGTCATTCAATTAACGGTGATATCGAAGCAATGATAACAGTGATAGCCAGAGTCATGGATGTTTGGTTGTATCGTCATTCGGACTCAAGAGCGGTATTTTCTGGGTGCTTATCTGATTTAGGCCTTGGTACTTGGAAAAACATCGCCCTTGACTCGAGTGATAGTAGCTTTACTTTAAATTGTATGCTCTGCTATGTTTGCTTCTGCTTAGTGTGTGTCTGGGGGCTATCACTGTAGAATGAGGTTGGAGTGGGAGGGTTGTATTCCTATTCCTTTTCCTTTATGCTCTTTTGGTATGTTGTTAGTTAATTTACTGCTCACTAAGACTGTTGTCTGACTCAAGGCTTTATGTTTTTAATTCTTATTGCCTTGGGCTGTTCGTCCATTTTGGGACGGGCAGACTAGGTAGCAGGTGACAGGTGCTGTTCTCTTCTCACGATGCTGATATCGAAGACGAGCTAGAGGGTTGCATATTATCTTCTTATTATATGTACTGGATATTCCGCTGTTTTGTATTCTCTGAGAGATATGTAGTGAGGCTTGATGTATTGACTATGTGGATGCTTGTATTCAACTATTATGGAGTTTTAAATGATGTCATTTTGTTCTGTAAAGCTTCACTATACATATGTTCTATTGTATTTTGTCCATGCGCTGTGAGTAATACGATAGATTCTTTTGTTTTAAATCTTACCTTGACAATCGTCCATGGTCGCCTGGCACACTTTACAGCGCTTTATCTTTAGATTCGGTGCAGGGGTCATGGGCGGTCGTCACATTTGGTATCAGAGCATTGGTTAATCGGTTTTACCCAACGCTCGCTGAAGTAACTACGTATGAGAGACGTAATTGTATTTTGATGGATGATTACTATATATAATATAGTAGCTTAGTAGAGTTTGAGTCCTTTATGCAGTTGTTTCTCTAGATGTTCTAATCATTCCTTTTTATAGATATTGAGAATGAGTCGAAGAGGGAGACCAGCTGCTAGGGGAGGTCGTGCTACTGAAGAGACTGCTGATTATGCAGCCATGTTCGAAGCTATGATGACTTCGATCATGAGAAGGATACCAGTTCCGGGGGCGGCAGTTGATGTTGGAGTTCAAGTCCAAACTCCGAAACCAGTGGATTTTGCTAAGCTGTGCAAGGATTATACTGCTCTTGGAGGAAAGGTTTTCTTGGGAACAGAATCTACCATTGAGGTCCAGAGGTGGATAGATGCTTGTAGAAGGATCTTTGGTGATTTGGGAATTGATGATGCAACTAAGAGGAAGTTGGCATCAAGGCAGCTTCAAGGGAGAGCTTCTGATTGGTGGAACTCTATTACCATCAATACTGCGGAGGAAGAGATTACTTGGGAACAATTCCAAGCTAGATTTGAAGCTAAGTTCATTTCTACAGCTCAGAAGTCTGTTCTGTTCAAGAAGTTTGTGGAGCTCAAGCAGGGAGGGAGATCTGTTCTTGAGTATGTTTCTGAGTTTGAAGCTTTGTCCAAGTATGCTCGGTCATATATTGAGTCTGCTTACCAGAAGAATGAGAAGTTCGTGACTGGTTTGGATAGTTATCTTGGGAGACAGTTGGTGGATCATTTGGACGATTCATTTGAGAAGCTTGTAGAGAAAGCTCTTAGGCATGAGAGTCTGTTTCCTAAGGAAGGATCTGTTGTTGCTGTGACCAAGGGAGAATCTAAACCACAGCAGGGTGGAAACCAGAAGAGGAAGCAGCAGCAGCAGAAGGGTAAGGATGGCCAGAAGAAGCCGAAAGGCGAGGTGACTTGCTACAATTGTCAGCAGAAGGGCCATTTCTCCAAGGATTGTAAGAATCCGAAGGCACCGATGAAGTGTCACAACTGTGACAAGCCGGGACATTTCAGGAAGAATTGCCCAGAACCAAGGAAGGACAGGCAGATTGTGCAAGCCTATGCTTTGGGGGTTGTTCCGTCGTCTTCGAAAGCTCCTACTGCTGAAGAAAAGGGAAAGAGTGTGGTTGTTCAAGGTACTCTTTTCCTATGTGGTGTTCCAGTTAGAGTTCTGTTTGATACTGGAGCGTCGCATTCGTTTGTTTGTAATGAACTCGTTGGCCGGTTAGGTTTGACACCGGGTATTGTTGATAGGCCATTGGTCGTGACTAATCCAGTTGGGGGTTCGTCTTGTTTGTGTATGTTATGCCGTGGTCTGGTTGTGTCGAGTCATGGTTGCTCTTTTGTTTGTGATTGCTTTGTTCTGAACTTTGCGGGGTTCGGAATTATTTTGGGTATGGACTGGCTTAGGAAGTATGCGGCTAAGGTTGATTGCGAAAGGTTGGAAGTGACAGTCGAGAATGTGGAAGGGCGAAAGATTGTGATACGATGTAAGCATGAAGAAGGCGTCTTCATGAGCTTCATGTATTCGCTAGTTGTTCCACGGGATGGACTGTCATCAGTGCCGATCGCTAATGGATTCGAGGATGTCTTTGACGAAGTCAAAGGGTTGCCGCCGCATAGAGAGATCGAGTTTCGAATAGATCTAGTTGAAGGAGCCAGACCTGTTGTGATGCCTCTTAGGCGGATGGCGCCTAGGGAACAGCAGGAGTTGAGGGTGCAAGTTGATGACCTTTTACAGAAAGGATTCATTCGGCGTAGTGTGTCCGAATGGGGTGCACCAGTTGTGTTTGCAACCAAGGCAGATGGGTCGTTGAGATTGTGCGTCGATTATCGTGAGCTGAATAAGGTGACTAAGAAGAACAAGTATCCATTGCCGAGAATAGATGACTTGTTTGATCAGCTTCACGAAGCCAAGGTGTTTTCTCAGATGGATTTGGCAACGGGATTTCACCAGTTGAGAGTGGCTAAGGATAGTGTGTCGAAGACTGCTTTTAGGACACCATCCGGTTTCTTTGAGTGGCTGGTAATGCCGTTTGGATTGACTAACGCGCCAGCATATTTTGTGGATCTTATGAATAGAGTGTTCAGAGATCAGTTGAACAAGTTCGTACTTGTGTTCGTGGATGATATTCTGATTTATTCCAGAACGGAGGAAGAGCACAAGACGCACTTGCGTATTGTTTTGGAGATCTTACGGAAACATCAGCTGAAGGCTAAGTTTTCGAAGTGTCACTTCTGGAAGAGTGAAGTGAGGTTCTTAGGCCATGTGATTTCTGGAAATGGAATAGCGGTTGATCCCGCTAAGGTGGCAGCAATCCAGGATTGGGTTAGACCTAAGAATGCATCTGATGTGAGAAGTTTTCTTGGTTTAGCAGGATATTATCGACGGTTTATCAAAGACTTCTCCAAGATAGCTGCACCGTTAACAGGATTGACGAAGAAGAACCAAGTGTTCAGTTGGGATGCTAAGTGTGAGCAAGCTTTCGGAATCCTGAAAGAGAGACTGACAAGTGCTCCTGTTTTGACTATTCCTAGTGGGAATGATGAGATGGTGGTTTACACCGACGCATGTGGTACTGGACTTGGAGCAGTGCTGATGCAGAAGAATAAAGTTGTTGCATATGCCAGTCGACAACTGAAGCCGCATGAAAGGAATTACCCAACTCATGATTTGGAGTTAGCGGCGATTGTATTTGCTCTGAAGATGTGGAGACATTACCTGTTGGGAGTTCGATTCGAGTTGTTTACGGATCACAAGTCGTTGAAGTATCTTTTCTCCCAGAAGGATTTGAATCTTCGGCAGCAACGTTGGCTAGAGTTTTTAGCATCATATGATTTTGGTATAGCTTATACTCCGGGAAAAGGTAACGCAGTGGCTGATGCGTTAAGTCGAAGACATGCAGGATTGGGAGCCATGTTTTCTGAATGGAAGAGTCTCGAATACTTAGCTGGATTCGACTTCAGGCCTAGATGCGAATTGGAACCTGAAATGTTGGCAAACTTATCGATAAGACCGACTCTTGTGGAAAGGATTGGCGAGAGTCAAAAGCGAGATGATAAGCTTGTCAAGATTATCCGTGAATTGGAATCTGGATTGGAGCCAGAAAAGGATAAAGGATTCGAGGTCGATAGAGAAGGTTGGCTTCGAAAGCAAGGACGACTAGTGGTTCCCGATATAGATGAATTGAGGAGTGAAGTTCTGAAGGAAAGTCATCACTCGAAGTTGACAATTCATCCAGGTGGAAATAAGATGTATCGGGATATGAAGAGAACCTACTACTGGGAAGGCATGAAGAAAGATGTTGGAGATTTCATTTCCAAGTGTATGAACTGTCAGTTGGTAAAGGCTGAACAGAAGAAGCCAAGTGGATTGCTTCAGCCCTTAGAAGTTCCTACATGGAAGTGGGAACAAGTGTCGATGGATTTTATTGATGGATTGCCTAGAACCAGAACAGGAAATGAAGGGATTTGGGTCATTGTGGATCGTCTGACTAAGAGTGCACGATTCATTCCTGTTCGATCGACTAGGACTGCATCAAAGTTGGCTGAGTTGTATGTGAAGTGGATAGTTCGATTCCATGGTATTCCGAAGAGTATAGTGAGCGATCGAGATCCATTGTTCACTAGTGGATTTTGGAAGAGCTTCCAGGAAGTTTTGGGAACCGAGTTGTGTTTGAGTACAGCTTATCACCCTCAGACAGATGGTCAGACCGAGAGAGTCAACCGAGTTTTGGAAGATCTTCTTAGAGCATGTGTTTTGGACTTCGGAGGATCATGGGAAGATCACCTTCATTTGGTGGAGTTTGCGTACAACAACAGTTACCAGTCAAGCATTGGTATGGCACCGTATGAGGCATTGTATGGAAGACCGTGTAACTCTCCGACATGTTGGTTGGAAACTGGAGAAAAGCTGATGCTTGGGCCAGAGATGATTCGACAGACTTCAGATTGCATAGAGATCATTCGGCAACGAATGAAGGCAGCCCAAGACCGTCAGAAGAGTTATGCTGATAAGCGTCGAAAGGATTTGGAGTTTGACGTAGGAGATATGGTTTTTGTGAAGATTTCTCCACTGAAGAATGTTATTCGATTCGGAAAGAAAGGAAAATTGACTCCGAGATTTGTCGGACCATTCCCGATTATCGAGCGAATTGGAAGGCTCGCTTACAGATTGGAGTTACCGGAGAAGATGTCGGGTGTGCACAATGTTTTTCATGTATCGTATCTACGGAAGTATGTGCACGACTCGAGAACAGTGGTTTCTGCTGATAGCTGTGAAGACTTAGAAGTTGATCCAGTTGATAGAAGACCTCGTAAGCCGCTTCGTGTTGTTGAAACCGACACGAAACAGCTTAGGAGGAAGGTAGTTAAGTTGCTCAAGATACAATGGAGTGATGATGATAACGACTGTACGTGGGAAGTGGAAGAGAGGATGAAAGCAGCTCATCCTGAACTCTTCGAGGTATGGCCCTAAGGTGTCGTGTCATCTCGCGATATTGTAACTTGTTCTAATTTTAGAATTTCTGTACGCTAAGTTAGAATTGGATGCATGGTTTGTTGATTGCTATGGATGGTAGGCGTACAGAATAGTTTTTGATTGCTTGGAATTTCGGGGGCGAAATTCCTAAGGGGGAGAGAATGTAACGACCCGTATTTTTACGGATCGACAAGTTCGTCAAAATCTGGAATTTTTGCATTTTAAAGTCATTTCAGATTTTAGGCAAATTTTGCCTAAATCCTAAGTCGTTCACGACTTAGCATGAGTCGTGAGTCGTATACGACTTAGGAGAGGAGTTCTGGGCGAGTTAAGGACTCAAGGAGATAAGTCGTAGCTGGGCTAGGTTAGTAGGTTGAAGTTTACTCGGCAAGTGTTGAGTCGTAGGTTGTAAGTCGTTGCCGAGTTAAGGGATAACAACCTAAGGAAGTGACCGACTTATAGTTTTAACCGACTTAAGGATAGTGGTGAGTTAAGTGTTAAGTCGGCTGACGAGTCAAGATAGTGGTCGACTTAAGACCTGGACGACTTAGTAGTTAGTATGTCTGACCAGTTATTTGTTAAGTCGTTGCCGAGTTAAGGAAGTGGGGTTGACCGACTTAAGAGTTGGGTCGGCAACGACCTAAGGACATGTTGTGAGCGACCTAAGTGTTTGGGTGTTAAGTGTTAGGTCGGCAGGGTAATTGAGTCGGTAGGTAGTTGAGTCGGCAACGTGTGTTGAGTTGTGAGTCGGCAGTACGTCTCTTGTGTTAAGTCGTAACCCAGTTACGAGTTAAGTCGTAGTTGTATTCCTTCGTATGTCTTAAGTCGGCAAGGCACTTATGTCGGCAACGACCTAAGTTAAGTCGCGCCTATGTGTTAAGTCGCAGTTGCGCTTTGTTGTTGAGTCGTCAACCGACTTAGGACTTGGGTTTTGCGGCAGTATGATAAGTCTGCTTCGTTGAGTCGGTCATTTGGTTAAGTCGTAGGTCGGCGAGGCAGTTAAGTCGTTAGGTCGTATAGGCTGGTTAACTCGGCAGGCAGATGAGTTTTTAGGTCGGCAAGGCACTAGGTCGGCATGGCATTAGGTCGGCATGGTGTTAAGTCGGCACCGACTTAAGAAGATAGCCGAGTTACGACTTAAGGCCAGTTTTCAGCTATAAATAGGAGGGGTTGTTCTCACTTTTTGGGGATCCGGATTTTGAAGCGACGAAGTGCTGCCATTTTGAGAGCTCGACTTCTACACTTCTTCACTTCTTTTCTCCACTCTAATCTAGTGCTTCCATCCATCCAAATCGAAGATCGAGATTGAAGATTCAAAAGCTTGGATTGAAGATCTTCATCTTTTCAAGAGAGATTTCTTCATTTGAAGCGGATTTGTGATAGATCTAGCTTCATCCTTCGCTGTCCAGATCTGAAGTGTGTTGATTTGAGGTTGTTTAGGTGATTTGGTGAGTGGTGATTATCTCTCACACGGATCCAAAGGAGTATATCGGATTGTTGGCTCGTTTTGGTGTTAAAATAGAGATTTCCATGCATTTTCTTCATCCTATGTGTAGATCCATATAGATCCATTGTTCATGATGATGTTGCATTCACTTTATCATATGTTAACCTATGCAAGTTCATTCATCAAGTTTGTAGAGATATAATACATGTTTTCATGCTTATTGGACTTTCAACTCTTTAATTACGAAAATGCCATTATTGTTATAATTGTCTACTTAGATCATATTTGAATGCTTGATTGCTTGGATTGATGTTTGATTTGATTGCTTGTTATGAACTAGATGATTGATGATTAGATTTAGATCGAAGATGATTCAAAAGCTAAGGGAAAGGCTCTTGAAATGGAAAAGCTGCTCGTGGCATATGTAGCGGGATGATGAAGCTCTTATGCATAGATTTGATGATGTGGTGATGAGATGAGGCTTTGCGAGGATGTAATGAAGCGAGGCAATCATGTGATGAAGACTTGGTCTAATCTAGACGGGATCATTCCAAGCATGTTGATAACTCGGTGATATGATTCGAGTTGAGGATAATGAATGGATTCGAGAATAGTCATCGAGGAGGATGACTAGGAGGCTTGGATAGCATCGTTGTTGAAGGTTCTAGCATGCTCTAAGCAAGAGTACGTTTGGGCAGATTCGATAGTCCCAACGGCCAACTGTTGATGGTCGAGTACTCTGGGCAGATTCGATAGTCCTAGGCACGGGCTGCGACGACGTGCGGGAGTTATGTCTAGAACCGGGGTTTCCATTAGCCCTTGACGGACGGCTGAAAGAATGTGCCGGTCATTCAATTAACGGTGATATCGAAGCAATGATAACAGTGATAGCCAGAGTCATGGATGTTTGGTTGTATCGTCATTCGGACTCAAGAGCGGTATTTTCTGGGTGCTTATCTGATTTAGGCCTTGGTACTTGGAAAAACATCGCCCTTGACTCGAGTGATAGTAGCTTTACTTTAAATTGTATGCTCTGCTATGTTTGCTTCTGCTTAGTGTGTGTCTGGGGGCTATCACTGTAGAATGAGGTTGGAGTGGGAGGGTTGTATTCCTATTCCTTTTCCTTTATGCTCTTTTGGTATGTTGTTAGTTAATTTACTGCTCACTAAGACTGTTGTCTGACTCAAGGCTTTATGTTTTTAATTCTTATTGCCTTGGGCTGTTCGTCCATTTTGGGACGGGCAGACTAGGTAGCAGGTGACAGGTGCTGTTCTCTTCTCACGATGCTGATATCGAAGACGAGCTAGAGGGTTGCATATTATCTTCTTATTATATGTACTGGATATTCCGCTGTTTTGTATTCTCTGAGAGATATGTAGTGAGGCTTGATGTATTGACTATGTGGATGCTTGTATTCAACTATTATGGAGTTTTAAATGATGTCATTTTGTTCTGTAAAGCTTCACTATACATATGTTCTATTGTATTTTGTCCATGCGCTGTGAGTAATACGATAGATTCTTTTGTTTTAAATCTTACCTTGACAATCGTCCATGGTCGCCTGGCACACTTTACAGCGCTTTATCTTTAGATTCGGTGCAGGGGTCATGGGCGGTCGTCACAATTGTGCTCCTTTAGTTGTTTATCTAACTCCCTATACAAACTATTTATTTCTACTTGTTTTCTTTCAAGTTTGGTTTTATAGGGGTGAACAGGTTTCCTCCTTATCTAAAATAAAGGATTTAAACTATTACTATCTTGGAAGCGAAAGTTGTTTAAACAAAGAATCCCATACCTGAGAGATGGGAATTGACGCTTGAGAAACCCGCTCTTTCTCTCTTGACTCTTCAACATTAATATAAGCATGCTCCTCTTGAGGGCTTGAAGGCGTAGAGGGTTTAGGTGGGCTTGCATCATGAGAAGATGGATCGGGATTGACTTTTTCAAAAGTTCTCGTGTTGTCATCTCCATCTTTTTCAGGAGCATCAGTTTGACCACCCCTATCGCAGCCTGAACCTTGACCTCCGTCAACGTTGTCATCGTCGTTATCATCATCATCACTATCATCATCGTCATTATTGTCGCCCTCTTTCTCGGCAACTTCATCTTTGTCACCTTCCTCTTCGGAGTCAGATTCTATTTCGAAGGAAGGGACTTCAAAAGATAGGATCTTTGAGGCATCCATTTTCTCTCTTTCGGCGACTTCAATCCCCTGCTCCATCTTTTTAATTTTGTCCATGACTCTATTGACGAGAACAGGGTTGAGTGAGGGAAAGCTCAACTCGGGGCATTTATCGACGTTGTCAGCATAGGCGAGCATCATAGCATCTTCAAAAGAATTCATAATTATATCCTCAAGAGAAGTATCGAGAAATTGAGACACACACCACTTTGTATTAGAAATGGTGTCAATGACCAACTTTAAAGAATCTTTATTTTTATTCAGCTTTTCCTTTGAAGAAGATTGTTTGGCCGCCATTCAAGTCTTTTCCCCCTCGGACTCTTTTAGAGTCATTTTCAATGCTAAATTTTCATCATCGAGGAGTTGACGTGCTCTCTTCTCCTCCAAAATAATATATTCTGATTGGGCGAGAGAAGCCCTCAATCGCTCCAATTCAATCATAGCCTCATGTTCCTCCGTGGATAAGGAGGAAACTTGATTGTTTAGGTTAGAAATTTCCTCTTGAAGCTTAGACGATTAAGCAGAGGATTTTTATGCATTTTCATGTAATGAGAGCCAACTCTTGGAAATCTGGAAGAAAAGGTACAATATAAGTCAAAAACTTAAGGAAAAACATTAATAATAAAGTTGAGTGAAGTAAAGCGTACCAAGAGTTGTTGTTCTATAAGAGACCGGTAGTGACCCGCTAGATCAGAAACGGAAGAAAGTGGGTGAATTGAGGCAAAGGATGAATAATTTAAGATAGATTGGACTATCTTTTCAAAATCGCTTCAGTGGTAGGCGATGATGGTCTAGAAGGGATAAGATCTTAGGGAGGGGTCGAAGTCCCCAAATCCTTCTGCATCTGCTTAATCAAACTTGGAGAGTTGGAGATGACAATGCGAGAAAGTGAATCAACCATTGTGGGGGTCTTCTTAGGTTGATCACGAGAAGCTATGATAGTTGGACTTTCTAGAGATTTGTCAATATCAACAAACTCCCCTTCTTCCAGTGGTGGAGAATCGGGAACTTCGACAATTTTGGCTTTCTTTGGGGATGGTTCCACCCCAGTCGTTTTATCCAATTTTCTTTTAGCGGTCGTCTTTGATCTAGCAATGGTTTGGGAAAATGGTGGTGCACGAGAAGTTGAAGTAGGAAGAGTCGAATCACTTGAAGGTTGTTCAACCTGAGGAGCAACTGCAGAAAATTATAACAAGTTATGAGTCAGTAAAGTGATTTGAAAAGTAATACAACAATAAACTACAAGTACAACGTTTAAATTTACCAGAGTGATCGGGGCAAATTGGTGACATCGGGGAGAAGTTTTTCGGATCTCCCAAGGAAAGGAAGCGCTTACTCTGAGATGTATGCTGGACAAGAGGAGGCTGGACAAGTATCCTCTGACCAGCTGGCATAAGGGAATGTTTTTGTAAATTCGTGGGATTCAACAAAGTTAGCATGTTTCCAATCTTACTCGAAGCGGCAATTAACGACTCCATTGTTTTCTTATCTTCTTCATTTAGTCCTTTAGTAGAAGCGCCTAGCAAAGAAACATAGATCAACAAAGGAAAGTAATTAAATGGAAAAATAAGGGACATTTTGGCATAGGTCCCTAATAAGTTTCAAAATACACAAACCCTAGTAAAAAAAGTTTGTAAATTAGGTCCCTAGAATTAAGTTACTGAATAATGGCATACACTTATGCAGTTATTCAATGAATAATTGCAGATATTTATGCAATTATATCAAAAAACTGCATACATTTCCGCAATTATTCACTGAAAAATTGTGGAAAATTCCACAATTATTCACTAAAAAAATTGTGGAAATTTCTGCAATTATTCACCAAAAAAATTGCATAAATTTTTGCAACTTTTGGATATAATTGCATAAATGTCTGCAATTATTCAGTGAATAGTTGCATAACTGTATGCAATTACTTAGTAACTTAATTCTAGGGACCTAATTTACATACTTTTTTTTCACTGGGGTTTTTTTGTATTTTGAAACTTATTAGGGACCTGAGCCTAATTTTCACGAAAAATAAAGTCTTAGATCAACTACGGGGAGAAGAGAAAACCCCGCTAATGTTGGAAAAGCACTTGACAAAGAAGAATCGTGTCTCCATCCCTAAATTTATTTACCCCCTCAGATATTTGCTTCTTAGGGAGTTGGCTCTGAAGATTTGGTTGTTCAAGTTGTTAAGCTTAACCAGCCGAACAATATAATTCAGCACTTCTACATTAAGAGAAGGGATGTCGGACTCTAAGGCCATGAGCTCCAAGGTTAGAAGGTAGGTGTACACATTAGGTGATAGTTGAATGGGAGCAACTCCCAAGTAAGTTATAAACTTAGATAAGAAGTCCGAGAAGGGAAGGATTCCTTTGTGCCAAATATGGATTGCTATGTAGGAAAAAAACCCTTCAGGAGGGTTGTGAATGGTACCGTTTTCAAAAGAGGGATGACTTCCACCCCAGTAATTCCAAAGTCATTGAGAATCGCATCCACCTCATCATGAGTGGATATTAAGGAATGTTTGGAGGTAGCTTCAATCTTCTTGGGTGAACTCATGGTTCCGCCAAGTGAAATCGCAGTTAGAAATTATAGTATGTTATGAAACTAACATTCTTTCAAAGATATTAAAAACCTATTACAACAAATAGAATGTCAAACAAAAAAATGTGAAACTTCATATTCTTGAAAGAGTTAAAGTAAAAAAAATTAATGAGATTTATTGAGCTTTCGACAGAGTCGAAAGGGAAAAATAGAAGTTGACGCCCAACAAATACCCTTCAAAATGTCGAAAGCCCAAGTATGAAATTTACTTGAGGTCAGAAGTATACGTCCAACAAACACTTTTCAACAATGTCGAAGGCTCAATAGAAGCTTTGTTATTAAAAGGGAGTAGTTAAAACCTACACAATAAATTTGAACAAAGTATATGCCAACAATGTTCAATAAATGAAGAAAAAGAATCTTTCGACCCTGTCGAAACCCACAGAATTAGTTTCTCTAAAGGAATGTGAATGCTGTCGAAACCTTATATGCCAATTAAGTCGAAAGGTTTTGATTTTGAATCATATTGATAAAAAAATTAAAGGACTTAGGACGTTTCGACGACATTGGTAAAAGATAATAATCAAATCACAGTTAGTTACAAAAGGTTCCGACATAGTCAAAAGGAATGCATGGTATCGAAAGCATACCAACAATTAAATGTTAATCAATACAATAGGTTTAGAATAAGTCGAAACATTTGACTTGATTCACAACTTATACAAAGTATTCTTTCTTCAGTTTAGTTTACAAAATGTATGCATCTCTAACTTAAACAAATTGGAAATAAGTATGTACTAAAAAAGTTGCGAAACCTATAAGACAAAGTTTATGCTTTCGAAAGGATGTATTAGGTAATTATCTAGTAAGATACAATAGTAAACTTCCCCGAAAGGTATCAAAATACGGTAAAGTACAAAACTGCTTTCGAAAAGGTCGACTTCATATTAACTATACCATATAACCTTTCGACGAGATCAATTAAATGAAGCGCTAGGTTATCTTTCTACCCCATCGAAAGAGGCTAAGAAAGCAAAACAAAAGTTGTCGCCTTAATCCCTTTCGAAAGGGTAGAAAGGTAAAATTGTAGCTCCAAATTTTGATTCGTACGGCTCAAAACTTCTCTGCGAAGTAAACAAAAATTTCCTTCTTCCCCAAATCCGATTTCAACCCAGAAATTCAAAAAGTTAATAACCAAATGGATTCAAACGCAAATTTACCATTTATTGCAAGATCTTTGAAATGAAAATTCGAATTCTTTAAGAATAACAATAACAATAAAATCCAAATCACAGTGATTTAAAATGAAAATTAACAGGAACATAAATCGAATCAAGTCATGAAACTAAATTATAAAATGCTTTCAAGCAAACAAAAACCTAAATGATTTCTATTGAATCAAAATAGTAAGATCTGAACCGAGAAATTTTTAAAAATCGAAATTCACTATGAAATGGAAATTTCAGAAAGTACGATAATAAAGACTTTCTTTGGATCTGAATTCTTGTTTGTTAGAGATAGAGATTGTTTGAGAATTTAAGAACTTTGATTTTTGCTCGAAGTTTATTTTGATTACAGATGAATGAATGAATGAGGAGGAGAAGAGAATGTGGTTTATAAGAAAAGTCAACAAAGACGACAAACCGCTCGATCAAATTTAATTGAACGACCAAGATTTACACCGGAATATGAAAAGGCGGGAAACATTGAGGGTTTCGAGATGATTGACTTTGAAAGTCAAGGGCATTCCTTCGCAAGGTAGGGGCAAATGTTACTATCAAATACCCTTTCTACCTTGTCGAAATCCGAATGAATAGGAGACAAAGAAGAATAAAAAACAAAGAAGAATAAGAGATAATAGCTCCAGCAAGACCTTTCCAAGGAGTCGAAGGGATGCTACAGACAAAGGCCAGAAGTATTACAACCTTTCGAAGAGGTCAAAAGGGTCAAAAACACCCTTCCACTTCAGTGGTTCCCTTTCGAAACAAGTGCTTCCGCATGCATAAAGGCCTTTCGGATGAGCTGAAGAAACACCTTTCGAAGACAATGGATAACAACCCTTCATATGCGCGCCAAACATTTCGAAACCAAAGGTTTCGCCTTCATTTAAACTACTCGGAAAGATGTCTTGGTTAGAACAACCCTTTCGAAAGCAGAATCAAGCCTTTCGAACCGGTCAAAGCCTTTAATATCCAGGGAAGGTTCCGCATCAATTTGCAAGCATACAATCGGAAGCTACCTACCGCGTCGGTACCATCGACACTTCAACAACTTCGAAACACAGGAAACCACCTATCGATAGAGTTGAAAACCCATACCTTGCTTTTTATGACAACAAAACAACACAAAGATAAAAGGCACAACCGTCCCTTTCGACGAAGACAGAAGCATTCAAGCCCATTCGAAAGCATTGCAGAGGGATGCGCAAGTGTCAAAGGAGTCGGAAGGTATCTGAAACCACATTTTGACCAGGCCGAAAGCACTGGGTCAAAAGGTGCCAACTCGCATATATAAATAAGACCAAGGGTTTGGTTTAGAGGAGGCGAATTCATTCACTCTATGCTTGTATTTTCTTAGCTTTGCAAATTTGTAAACCCTAGTTTGTAAATCAAATTGGGGGAAATTGATCAGTATAATCATCATTGGATTAATAAAGGGAAGATTTCAATATTTTTGACTATATAGCTATTTGAAGGCTTTTTATTGGATTTAACTGTATTTTACAGGTATCGACCTCATCGAAAGGTACCTTCCGAGTGGGTTGAAACCCCTACTTTTCCAAGTAATCCAAGTCCCTAAGTCCAAATCAACACTCACCAAACACTCACCTTTTATTGGATCGAAACCTTAAACCTAACCTATTTTCCCTTAGATTTCAAAATTAGACTCAAGTCATTTAAGAAACCAGCTTTCGACAAGGTCGAAACCCATCTAGACAAACCATACTCTTGAATCCTCAGAGCCAACCTTTAGGGTTCCACAACCATTTTAAAAGGAAGGTTTCGAAGGGATAATCAAACAACTTCAGTAAGCTCAAAAGACTTGAAAGAAAAGAATAAAAGTGTTTCGACTAGGTTGAAAGGTCAATAAAGGTAAGTTTTACAATAAAAACCTATTCATAAGGTGAATTAAAGGAAGTATTCACATCCTTGCTCCCTCTACTTAACCAAAAGAGACCTAAAAGAACTAACCCTTTCCTTAAACTCTACTTTGGGGTGTTGACAAATTTTCTTGTTAACAAATATGGTGGATATCACTAATCGAGTAGCGGTAACTCCTTGGAAAGGTACTATATTTTCAAGTCAACAAGATGGAGGAATGGAAGCAAGAATGTTTTACTGCTTGCCTTGAAAATTCTAATACAGGAGCTCTGGAATGGAAGGATAGAAGATTATTTGAAAGCAATGAGCTTCCAACAGCTGCCATGACTTTACCATGCTTACGAAAAATTAGGAGGAAAGTAATATCCTAGAGTGATCAGTTAATGTCTAATGTTGAAGATAGTCTATAGTGCTAAATAGATGGCTGGGTTTTTGTTTATTATCCCGGCCTTTATTTTTTTTAATGTTTCAGAACTTTACGTTATATTAATAGAAAGCGATATGGGCCCTCTATAAAACCTGCTTAAGTTGTAAAAAAATATCACAATATAACAAGTATAAATAGAAAACAAACACATTTTATTTCGAATGAGATTTTATTAAAGGGTTAAATACTTTACAATAATTACATATTACCCTTAAGATATACCCTTAACTCTGTCAGTGCCAACCCTCCAAGGGATTTGACACGGTAAGCGAGACATCGATAACATAGGGGCACTGACCGTAAACTATTGACAAGATGGGTAGCAATAAACTAATGTGGAGATCATGTATCAAATAAAACGTGAATAGGAATGTCATAAATAGAAAGCATAACTTCCATGACATGTGCTTCCCCTTATCGAGATTTAGCAGAGCATTTAAGCTAGTAGTTTCTTTGGATAGCACAAGCCTTGACCATTTGCCTGCCTTTTGGAAGAGATGGACAATTGCTCTTGAAATGTCTCAGTCGATCACGGTTGAAACATTTCTTTCCTTGGAGTTTGACTCTACAATCTTTAGCAAAGCACCCCATTAAATGACACCTATCACAAGTCACCCCTTCCTTCTTTTTTAGCCTTAGTCATTCTTGTTCCACTTGCCTTTGCACTTGCTTGGGAACTTTGACTTCATATCCACTTTAGCTTCTTGCTCGTTAGAATGTCCTTGTGGAATATGCATCACACCATTGTTGTCAAAAATCTTAAAATCTTATGATTTAAATCCCGATTCATATTGGATCCCTCCCTATATGATTTAATTTACATTCCGATTCAAACTTAGTTAAAACCATAATTAAAACACATCCAACTCATATACACATGTTTAATATACTTATTTAGATTCACAATTCCCATTATAAAGTTTTTAAAACAAAATAAAAATGGAATTAGAGAGAAATTATGTTTTAAGTTTGATTGTAGAAGTTATTACATCATAATTAACTTCAATGTACATATAAACCTTTAAATATGGATATTTGGAATCTACGATTTAAATCCCGTTTTGATTTAAATTTAAATTTTGTGATTTACGATTTAAATCCCGTTTTGATTTAAATTTAAATTTTGCGATTTACGATTTAAATCCCATTTTGAAAACCATGCATCGCATAATTATTGCCGATATCGGAGGGACACCTATTGGAGGTGGGGTATGCTGCATAGTGGCCTGAAGGTATTTTCGAAACCATGTTGGAATATGAATATCTGGAACTCAGCATTTTCATTAGTAGTAATTTCATGAGGGGCACGAATCATAGTAGCTATCTATAATGGAAATTATAAGCAACATTTCCCACAAGATAGCACAGGCAACTAGAAAAAAAAGCGTGAGTGCCTAAGTATACAAAAATACAAATACGTTCTCTCGACTTATCCCAATTTATGGCAATTGGATAACTTATGCTTTGATATTAAACGTAATGGCCAACCTCATGTAAAACTTAAAATCTATGCACACATGCAAATACTCAAATAAGTGCTACAGATGACATTCCGTTAAGGATAAGATGTTAAAACAACAATAAATAACACAAAGCACATCTATCACAACTAACTAATTCTCATAGTGGAAGGATATAAAATATAACATCAACATGAACATATAGAAGACTAGAAGCATATCATCTAAAGGCACATAAGGCCCAACATTACAAAGTGTAAATGATACATCAAATCCCTTGTGAATACATGTTTTAAAATAATACATAAGTCCACATGTCAATGCATAAAAAACTAGATAAATATAATCATAGCAGTAATGTGGCTATGGTTCTATGAAAGGCCTCCTACTAGTAGAGATTCTCATCTCCATGTTAACCTACTCCTAGAATAGATAATAAAGTAACCGAAGGAACTAGGGCTATCAAAAGTGGGTGAAATATGTAGATTTAAAAAAAATCCTATTTTGAAGCTATTGGGCCTATGAAGTCTAATGGGTTTATTAGATCCAATCTAACACAGTTTTAAATAAAATCTTATTTAATTTAATTTTGTTTAATAGAAGTTTTAATTATTTGTATTTTAATCAATACGAGATTATGGAAAATAAAGTAACCAAATATACTCGTGTGTATGTATATTTAACAGTCGCTTGTTTAATTTAATTTAGGAAAGATATCATTTCGTTTTTCTCTCTTGAAATTAATCAATTAATTAAGAGAATATTTTGCTATATTTAGAGGGAGAAACATTTCATTTCTCTCTCATTAATTAAACTGACTGATTTATATAATAACATATATGATCGAAATTATGATTGGCATACATAGTGAGTATATCCAAATATACTCCAATGTAAAATGTGTTAGTGCACATAGCATATGATGTACATAGTTAATGTATACATATGTAGATGATAGGATTTGCATCTATAATGTATACATTGGCCATTTATATGCGCAATGGTTGCCATAAGACATTTTAAACTTATATACAAATGTGTATGTGTACGTGTGTTAACTTTTGCATTGACTAAATAAATTATTTAGAATATTTGAATGGATTTGACTATATCAATAAAAGAAACTAGACTTGAGTGGGCAATGGTGTATTTAAGTGGTCACTAAAGAAAGAGTAAAAGATATTTACATGGAAATTAAGGACATGAAAAAATGGAAGGACTTTTGATCTTCATTTAATCTTCCTTTAGCTTGCATTCAAAATATTCTAAACTTATATGTGTGTGTGTGCACACACGCACGCACACACACATATATATACATACACACATACATACATATACATACATACATACACGCGCGCACACACACACACACACACACACATATATATATATATATTAAAAACAATTCAAAGTGTTTGAATAGATTTGGCTAAGTCAACAAAATATATTGAAATTTAAATTCCAAAATACCTAATTTTGCTAAGTAAATAATTTTAAGTATTTAATTGGAAACAATTAAATAGTTAAAGATACTTTAAACATTTACCTTTGTGTCTACTCAAATTATTCGTTAATTCGTTAACAATGTTTCCTTGGATGGGCTTGTGCGAACATTTACAACCTATGAGTAAAAAATTTATAAACAAAATTGTTATAAATTAATATTTACAACTTTCCAAATATGAAATTTGTTAAAGAATTTTGTTATAACCCATGAGTAAAACAACTTACAGGATAAGTTGTAATAAATCAATATCTACAACTTTTAGAAGTAGAACATTGTTAAAGATCTTTATTATAACAACAGAGAATAAGAACGTTATAAAAAAAATTATTACAATTTCAAGAATAAAATCATTGTAACGAAAATGTTGTATAAATGTTAATTTGTTGTAGTGGAGATGGCCGGAGCTGGTGAAATATTGGGCTAGATCTATGATTTTACATCGCACGACGATGGCTAACCAATGCGTCCATGTCGACTTGATCGAAGAAGGTTGGCGGTGACATGTGGAGCTTAATGATGGTGATGGCATGGCGAACGGTGGCCCGTAATGGCAGCTAGGACAAGTTGATCGGCATGGTATTTGGGTTTTTGGTCCTCGAACGGGGAGAGAGGAGAAGGTAATTTTACACTTTGGCCCCTTTAAAATTTTAATTATGAATTAAACCATTGAATCTTCTAGATACATATCTTTTGCATAAGACCTCCGTCTCATGCATGATTTATTGCATTGGCTTTATGTTGAGGTTCAAATATTTGACATATGATTTGCTGATATTCAAGACTTACCTTGGAGAAATTCAAAGGTTGCAAGTGTTTGTATTTTAAATATTAAATAAATATCTGTTGATACGTACACCCATTGAGATACGATTATACACCTTCTAGTGATTTTTTGGCTATTATATATGTTACAGTCCTTCTCAATTCTTTAAATTATTTATATTTAAGTCCAGATATTTAAAGTAATCACATAATTTTAAATTTAACATATTTAGAAAAGATTAGTCAAACAATATTTGTTAATTTAACAAATCATTAATATATACTAGTTTCAACATACCATATTCATGCCTACAAACATGATAAAATTATTATTTTTACATAAGCTACATTACATAAATTATACATGAAAAATAATAACAGTTTTAATTTACAGTTTATTTATTTCACTGAATTTATCTTATATTGCATAACAAAGTTTTAAATTTAACACTAAAAATATGAATACTATATTTTGCAAATACTAGTACATTATAGATCACTATAAGAAATTGCGGATTTATCTACGCCAAAATGGCATAGTTGGGGCGTAGCTAAACGCAATAACTACGCAGCATCTATGCCACTTATGGCGTAGGTAAAACCTCCGTAGGTAAAAAATATCTACGCCATACCTACATCGAACGTCTGGTTGTTTCCTACGCCACACTTATGCCCGTTTCCCTACGTCTTCCTTACGCCTTTATTGTCTACGTTTTTCCTACGCCATCCACATGACTTATTTCACTATAGTAAAATTGGATTTAGCTACGCCTTTCCTATGCCTGAAGCAATTTTGACATATTATTATTATGTTTCTTTCCATCAAACACAATAATCCATAGCACTCTATCATTACAGTATTGCAAATTTTAAACTAAAATATATATAAAAAAGTAAAATGAATTTTATTACACAAAAAACATAAGACCAAATTCATTACATTATTGCAAATTTAATCATATGCCCAAAAAATTTTGAACTTACAAAATAAATATCGACTCATTCACTCGCGGCACTTTACATATCCTTTGTTCTTGACTAAATATAAGTAAAATATTCCTTCATTTTCCCATATGAGATACCAAACAAGACACATTCAACAAATTAAACACAACTATCACAGAATCTAAGTCACATGAACACCTTTTGCACCTGAAGCAAGCACTTTCACATGTACACATTGTTGGTTTTTGTATTTTCATACTTTTCTCCATCAGCTTTGATGCATATGCCTCCTCGCCATGTAACACACAATATTTCCTATCATCAAAACACCACTACAAATGTAATACGAGTAAATAAAATATGTGTAAAATTGTCTCAGTAATTAAATATTTTTTAATCCTGCAACAGTATCAAAAGAATGAAAATGGTAAACACAAAATAGCTAAACTTAAGACAATCTTGTATCAAAGCACATAAAAAAAGTTTTTAAACATTATAGTTGCATACCAAACTCAATAGCTCAAGGATGTAAAGTATACTCAACACTACAATAGCAGCTGCTACAAGCTCAGTTATCAATGACCTATATTTTGCTCGTTCAGTACACATAAAGCAACAACTACAGCCACATACAAGCATTACTGTTGATATTAGTTTCTTGTTAAGTCAGCATTCATCATATATTCAAAACTAAGTTAAAATACCTGACACAATGTTGTACATCCATTGTATGTCTGATTACGGGATTAACCAAATCTGGAAGCTTCTACCGACCAGTTATCTAAGGCACAACATTTTAAATAGTACGAGAAGATGATCAGATGTTTAATTTTCTACTAAAGGATGAAATGAAGCTATTAGTAACCATACCCAAGTTATATTATAATGGCTTTGAGTCCCTGTGAATGGCTTCTTACCTAGTAGAAGTTCAAAAATAATGATCACAAATGAGTATACAATTCCAAGCTCTTTGACCTTGCAGCCCCATTCACTATTTCTTCCATCCATTTTTCCACATCCATCTTAGCTTGGTTCTTAGAAATGGAAGAGTGTGGCTGTCAAACCGATCATCATTACAAATACAAACTCAGACCCTCTTCCAAAAATAAAAAATAAGTAAACATATAAAAAATATATTTGTATGTAACTATGTATAAAAAAATTATAAAGTTAAATGGCCATGTCAATGAAACCATGGGTGGAGAAGGCATAATCGTAGCATGTATGATGATGATAAGTACAAGAAAAGGTTACATTCAGTAAACTTCAACTTCAAGAAAAAAGAAAACTATCTAACATTAAGGCGATCATAACAAAATGCAGCTGGAATATTGAAGAAGAAAGTACATCCAAAAGGTGCTGACAAATCTTATTTAGATATTGAAAATCCAAGTCACATTCCAAGGAACCAAGATATCTCCAAAAATATTATATTGGGACCACAAAAAAGGAAAATACTATAGAGGCTCGTAAACAAGACTATAAAATGAAAAGAAAAATAATTACCCAACATGTCAATACATTGATTCAAATCATATTAATAATAGTAAACTTAAAATATTCAAATCATATTAATAATCGTAGAAGACAAATCATTTTATCAACTCTATTTTTCCAAGTTTATGTTAGATTTCCGCCTTGATCTTTAGAACACAATAATTTTGATCTTTATATTTCAGAAAATGCAATCATCTAACCCCATTGGTCCTTAAAAATCAAGGCTAAATGACTATCTTTCATGATAACTCTAAAACCTGACATCCTTCAAAGTTAGATAATCACAATCATCCAAACTATAAATGAAGGCAGTAGCTTTGACAATTTATTTCTAATATTCTCCATATTGACATTTCACATAACCTAGACATTAATTTGAAATAAAATTCATGTTATACATAGCTCCAAAGCCTGACAATTGCATTGAATTACCCCAACTCAAATTCAAAATAACAAAATTAGTTCAACTTTTGAATTACCTAACAAACTGAATAGCGAATACAATCTCTTAACAACGTCCAAATCACCGCCAGCAAAAATTGAGAGTGTACCATTATTTACCCCATGATCTCCACCTAACACTGACGCATCCACCATAAGACTCCCAGCAGTTTGCATCTTCTCATAAACTTCTTTCGCTAATTTCGGGTCTGAGGTAGTCATGTCACGATGACTGAGCCCTTTTTTATCCCGGTGATGACCCCGACGGTTGGATTGTAACAACCAAGCTTTAGTTGCTAGAGTTTTAATTAAGAGAGCCGACAGTACATTGCTTGGGAAGGAAGATAAGGTTTATGTTTGTCTCCAGGAAGAAGCTGCATGCAAGGTTTTCAGGCAGAGTTCATCAACGACAACCAGGGGATCGCCGAAGTTGATGGCTAAAGGTTGCAGGAGGGTGTCAGATGCACCAACAATGAAGGACACAGCCATAGGAGAAAGTATTGAAGTGTATCAGTGTGTGCAGGCTGTGCACGTGCGCAACAGATACATTTCATATTCGAATTATTGATGACATTATCTTTTATATAATGTGTTGTTGAATAATTGTGTCAAGTTGTGGGCTTTTAGATTGGATCAAATCTTTTCAGTTCGGTCAGTTGAACTATGTATGATGACTGGGTTACTGAGCATTCAAGTGGTGGCTGAGTGTTGAGGTGGTGTATAAATATGAAGGAACCCTTTTTGTAATAACAGTACAGTGAAAAAGAAATAAAAAACAGTTCTTTATTCATTTTCCAGTTTGCAGTGCTTTCCTTCTCTTCGGTTTACATTCAAGATTAGTTCTTCAATTTTCCAATTGCAATTTCGATTTAGTTCTGTCATAATTTGTTACTTGTTCTTCGTGAAAATTTACATTTTATTATATTGTTAGTTCTAGCTTAATATTACTTGTAATCCATTCTTGTCATTTAGACTTTCTGTTAATTCTTTAGTTTGATCATTTTCTTGCAATTTACAATTCTCCAGCATTTGTTCTTTCATGCTCTTTGTTCTTGTTTTCATGTTACTGCAAATTACAATTCATTTGCCACTTTAAATCTAAAGATTGATCCTCATTTCCATGCTTTTTCTTCCATTTTTCACTTCATTTCAATAACCTGCATCTTCAATTCCAGTCAGTTCTTGTTATCTTGCAATTACAAGTCTTTGTTCTTTATTTTGCTGCAAATACATAGTTACTAATCTTGTTAATTTTCTGATATTCCTTCATCTATTCATTTTACTGCCATTCCTTTCAATTCAGTTGCTGTCAATTGTCACTATACATCAGTTTTTCTTGTTCTTGAATTGCTATTATTTTTCTTGAGTGCACATATATCATTGTGCACGTGCACCAGCACAAATTTCCTCCTACCGTTCCCAGATCACTCTATCTTCCTCCAAAATAACCCATCCATTTGCCATGGCCAAGAACTTAGATCAACCAGGCCCTTCCAATTTGGTATTAGAGAGGTCGTCAGAGGTAAACATTAACCCTACATTTGATCCTAAGCATTCCCTTACTTCAGACCCAGATCCTTCCTTAATCTAAAATCCAAATGATGCTTGGCTTCAAGAAGAAATCAATAATCGCACCACATATTCTTTGAGGAATTTAGAAATCACCGCTTGAAATTTGCAACAAACCACTCGAAATCTTGAATACACTGTTTGGAATTTAGACAAGAAATTTGATCAATCAACTTGGGATCTCCATACCAAGTTTGATGGAGTACATAATATGTTTACTACTTTTGTTAATGAATATCGCCAAACCATGAATCCATTTCCATCAAACCCACCAGTAGCACCTCAGAATCCAACACCTATTCAGCCTTATCCACCTCTTCCACAACAGCCCCCACTACCCCCATATCCACCACCAAGAACCTTTAATCAGCAACCAAGAACCCCTGTAATACCTCGAAGAAATGCCCCACCATTCAACACCCCTCCAAGATACCCTCAAGAACTATTACCACCACAACAACCCAGGAATCAATACCCAGACTACCCTATTCCTCAACATCATAATCCTTACCCCTATTATTAAGTTGGATTTTCCCACTTATTCAGGTGAAGATAGAGTTGCGGATTGGTTGGGACAAGTTGAACAATACTTCAGATTCCATTATACCGAGAAGCACCAGTGGGTGGAAATTTGTTCTTTTGCCTTGAAGAAGGAAGCTTTACAATGGTACCACTAGTATACTAATACTGTAATCAATCATGAATTGTGGCCAGTTTTTAAAGAAGAGATTTTGGTTAGATTTAATCCTAAGGAGATAGAAATACCCTGTGAAACATTATCTAAGCTCAAATAACATTCTTGACTGGTTCATTAGGGGATTAAAGGAAGAGATTAGATATGATGTACTTACATCAAGGCCAGTTGATTTTAGAGAAGCATTATCTCTTGAAAAAATGTTTGAGAGTAAATGCCTTTATACTAGAAAAATTAAGTACCCTACCACTAGCCCCACAGTTACCAAAAATATCCAACCATCACAACCCAGATCATTACAAGACTCCACTTCCCACTCTTCCTATAACCAAGTTAATAACTCCAAAGACACTCAGTTGGAAGCCTTAGCAAAGAGTAGAGGACTCACTCCTAGTCAGATTATAGAGATAAGGAGGCAGAATCTCTATTATGGATGTAAAGAGAAATGGTCAAGAGACCACAAGTGTAAGACCCCTCAGGTTTATGTATTAGAAGGGGTGATGCCCTTGTAAGAGGATGGAGACTCCGGCATTGATAATGTGTCTAATCCAAAATCTGATATCCAAGTTGAAGAAACATTATCTATTACTCTACAAGCTTTGTGTGGCATTCCTGCATTGTCCACCATCAAAGTTAAGAGGAGTATTCATGGTAAACCAGTTCAGATTTTAATTGACTCTGGATCTACCCATAACTTTATTAATGAAAATTTGGCTAGGAAACCGGGGTGATGAATCCAAACTGTTTGAAGTAATGGTAGCTAATGGAGAGAAACGGCTGGATCAGGGGTGTGTATTGATATTGTACTCAAATGCTAAGGGTGTACTATGATAGTAGATTTACTTCCGTTCCCTTTAGATGGCTGTCAAGTGGTGCCGGGAGCACAGTGGATGAAAAGTTTGGGTGAGATTACTCTTAACTTGGAGCAGTTGCAAGTTAAGTTTGTTTACAATGACAAGCCTTAAAGCAAAAAGAGTTGAAAATTATCAACAAGAAGAAACTGAATAAGGAGTGTGTACATGGGCAATGGGCAATGATGATATGCTATCAAATTGTTTCCCCAGAAAACCCTACCCCACCAAATATATAAAAGCTACTCAAACAATATCCAGTGATCACATGCCCTACTCCAAAACTTCTATCACCAAGACCACATGACCATAGAATTCCTCTATTACCTGATTCCAAACCCATTTGCCTAAGGCCTTATAGACACTCATACCACATTAAAAACGAGCTGGAAAAGATTATCCAGGAGATGTTAGAGTCTGGAATTATTAGGCCTAGCCATAGTTCCTATTCATCCCCTGTTGTTATGGTGAGGAAGAGAGATGGTACATGGAGATTGTGTATTGACTATAGAAGTCTAAATGCTCAGACAATCAAGGACAAGTTTCATATACCATTAATTGAAGATCTGTTTGATGAGCTACATGGATCCCAATATTATTCTAAATTAGACTTAAGATCAAGGTATCATCGGATCTGGATGCAAGAGGTTGACATTTATAAAACTACTTTTAAGACCCATGATGGCCATTATGAGTTTGTAGTGATGCCATATTGATTAGTAAATGCCCCTTCTACTTTCCAATCTCTTATAAATGACATATTCAGACCTTGTTTGAGGAAATTTGCATTAGTATTTTTTGATGATATACTTGTTTATAGCAAGACATGGATTGACCATATTAAACATCTTGAGATAGCTTTCCACATTTTACAGCAAAATGCTTTGGTGATCAAGCTCTCCAAATGTCAGTTTTATAAACACTCCATAGATTACCTGGGGCATGTTATCTCAGTTAAAGGCATTTTTGTTGATCCCAACAAGATGCAAGCAGTGCTTGATTGGCCATTACCACAGAACTTGAAGGCTTTAAGGGGATTTTTAGGACTTACATGTTATTGTTGCAAGTTTATTAAAGGGTATGGAGTAATTGATCAGCCACTGACAAAAACATTAAAGAATGATGCATTTATATGGAGTGATGAAGCAAGGAAAGATTTTGAACAACTATTGCTTGATATCACCTCCAATTTTAGCCATGCCTGATTTTAATCAACCTTTTGTGTTAGAATGTGATACCAGTGGTCAAGGGATAGGAGTAGTTCTAACCTAAAATAAGAAGCTTATAGCCTATTTGAGTAAAGCCCTTCATGGTAGGAATCTGACTTTATCCACTTATGAAAAGGAGCTTCTTGATATAATTATAGCTACTAAAAGATGGTCACAATATTTGATGGGAAGGCAGTTTGTGATTAAAACTGATCATCAGAGTTTAAAGCATTTGTTGACACAGTAGATACATACTGGAGTATAAGGAAAATGGTTGGCTAAACTCCATGGGTTTGATTACAAAGTAGTATATAAAAGCGACGAAGAGAATAAAGTGGCTGATGCATTGTCGAGAAGAGGAGAAGCAAGTGTGAATAGAGAACAGTTACAAGTCATCTCAATTGTGCAGACAACTTGGCTTCAGAAGCTAAAGGAAACTTTACATAGCTCTACTTGGTACCAACAACAAATAACAAAGGTGCAAGAAAAGGAGTTACCAGAAAACAAATATAAAAGTGTTGATGACCTAGTATTTTGAAATGGAAAATTTTTAGTAGACCATCACTTATCCTAGTTAACTCATTTCCTCATTAAGGAGCATTACTCTGCTCCATTAGGTGGACACTCTGGAGTTAAGGCCACAATGCAAAGATTGAAGCAAGTATTTTATTGGAAGAAAATGAAAAAACATGTGGAGGACTTTGTCAAGTCTTATGATGAATGTCAGGGAAATGAACATGAAAATATATTGGTTCCTAGACTGTTGCAACCTCTCCCCATACCTGAAAGGATTTGGACTGACATCTCTATGGACTTCATTACTTGTTTGCCGAGAAGCTAAAGGTATATAGTGATATTTGTTGTAGTTGATAGGTTGAGTAAATACGCACATTTCTTTTCCCTCCATCATCTTACACTGCAAAAGAGATGGCTTTAGTTTTTTTCCAGGGTGTATTCAAATTGCATGGGATGCCAAAATCTATTAAGTGATCGAGACACAATATTTACTAACAACTTTTGGCAAGAGCTCTTTAAACTTCAAGGCAGCTCCCTCAAACTTAGCTCAGCCTACCACCCTCAAAGTGATGGCCAAACTAAAGTGGTAAACAAGATTTTGGAAGGTTATTTGCGGTGTTATGCGTGCCACAAGCCCCATGAATGGTCTAAATGGTTGGCGTTGGCTGACTATTGGTATAACACTACATGGAAGATCCCTACTAAAACCACACCTTACAAGATTGCGTACGACATTGATCCCCCTACTCTATTGTCTTATATACCTAAAACTGCCAAGGTTGAACGAGTAGAGGAGGAACTGTTTATTCGAGACATTATGTTACAATTCCTTAAAGATAGTTTGAAAATGACTCAAGAAAGGATGAAGAAATATGCAGACTTGAAGAGGACTGATAGGAAGTTTGAAGTTGGTGATTGGGTCTTCTTAAAGTTGCAACCTTATAAACAAATCACAGCACGAAATTACAAAACACATAAACTTTCCATAAATTTTACGGTCCCTATAAGGTGTTGGAGAAGATTGGGGCAGTAGCATACAAGTTGCAGCTCCTTGAAAATGCCAAAATTCATAATGTATTTCATGTTTCCCAATTAAAGAAAAGAATAGGTGATGGTGTAGTCGTACAAGAGGATGTTCCCAGCTTTATAGAAGAGATTGTTGAACAACCAAAGAAGATTTTAGACCGAATAATGATTCCAAGGAATAATGATGTGGTGGTGCAAATTTTAGTTAAGTGGAAAGATAAACTGAAGGAAGAGGCTACATGGGAAGACTATTGGCCATAAATTAGGAGATTTTCCACACTGGACCTTTAGACAATGTCTCTTCTTGAAGTGGAAGGGAGATGTAACAACCAAGCTTTAGTTGCTAGAGTTTTAATTGAGAGAGGCAGATACATTGCTTGGGAAGGAAGATAAGGTTGATGTTTGTCTTCAGGAAGAAGCTGCAGGCAAGGTTTTCAGGCAGAGTTCATCAGCTGCAGCCAGGGGATCGCCGAAGTTGATGGCCGAAGGTTGCAGGAGGGTGTCAAATGCACCAGCAATGAAGGGCATGACCATAAGAGAAAATTATTGAAGTGTATCAGTGTGTGCACATGCGTGCAGGCTGTGCACGTGCACAATTGCACAACAGATACATTTCATATTTGAATTATTGATGACAGTATCATTTGTATAATGTGTTGTTGAATAATTGTGTCCAGTTGTGGGCTTTTAGATTTGGTCAAATCTTGTTAGTTAGGTCAGTTGAACTATGTATGATGATTGGGTTACTGAGCATTCAAGTGGTGGCTGAGTGTTGAGGTGGTGTATAAATATGAAGGAAACCCTAGTTGTAATAACAGTACAGTGAAAAAGAAATAAAAAAGAGTTCCTTATTCATTTTTCTAGTTTGCAGTGCTTTCCTTCTGTTCAGTTTACATTCAAGATTAGTTCTTCAATTTTCCAGTTGCAATTTCAATTTAGTTCTGTCATAATTTGTTACTTGTTCTTCGTTCTGAAAATTTACATTTCATTATATTGTTAATTCTTGCTTAATATTACTTGTAATCCATTCTTGTCATTTAGATTTTCTGTTACTTCTTTAGTTTGATCATTTTCTTGCAATTTACAATTCTTTAGTATTTGTTCTTTCATGCTTTCTGTTCTTGTTTTCATGTTACTGCAATTTACAATTCATTTGCCACTTTAAATCTAAAGATTGATCCTCATTTCCATGCTTTTTCTTCAAATTTTCACTTTATTTCAATAACCTGCATCTCCAATTCCAGTCAGTTCTTGTTATCTTGCAATTACAATTCTTTGTTCTTTATTTTGCTGCAAATACATAGTTACTAATCTTGTTAATTTTCTGATATTCCTTCATCTATTCATTTTTACCGCCATTCCTTTCAATTCAGTTGCTGTCAATTGTCACCATACATTAGTTTTCCTTGTTCTTGAATTGCCATTATTTTTCTTGAGTGCACATATATCATTGTGCATGTGCACCAACACAAATTTCCTCCTGCCATTCCCAGATCACTCCATCTTCCTCCAAAATAACCCATCCATTCGTCATGCCCAAGAACTCAGATCAACCGGGCCCTTCCATGGATCGAGGATGACGTGGAGGACATCCGAGGGATAGTTGAGGACGAGGAAGAAAACGTCCGAGGCAACGATGAATTCAGTAGAGTAGGAAGCAAAGATGGTGGAAAGTGTGTGGAAAATCTCGAATAGGAAAATCGACGATCGATAGTCCAAAATCTTGAATTGTGTAGGAGAGTTAGGGTATAATTTGGGGTTTTTTTTGTTGCGTTCGGTGGTTCCTTTGGTTATGTGGCTGGTCTAATAATATAAGTAATAATAAGAATAGTTAATTTAATTACCCCAAGTCTAAGTCATAGGTATGTCGTATGAACTTTTCTATGCCTTTCCTACACCTCACTTATTTTTTCTACATATTTAAGTGGACGTAGGAAAGACGTAGGAAATTTCTTATGTCTTTTCTACGCTTTTGCCTCTTTCTACTTATTTCCTACGTCTTCTCTACGTCCAGCCTTATGGCGTAGGAAAGACATAGAAAATTTTATGTAGGAAACTGCAGTGTTTTCTTGTAGTGATATGTGAACTACGCAGTTACATCTAGCTCATCTTGAGACTTAGATCATCTTTAACAACTACTTATAGGTTATCCAAACTATTTGCAACTGACTTATATCAATCCCAGTGATAGATAATTTGTTATATTTTGCAATTAGAGATAAAAATACGAGAAGCAAGATTTTGTTACATGTGACTTATAAGCAAATTCCATAAGTAGTTTTGATCAAAGTACTTTGTTTATGTTAACTAAAAATTAAACTACCTTCAAACACTTATATTTGTAAATTGCTATATAAAACTACTTATAAATCATCGTTAACAACACATTTTAAAAGGCCGTTAATAAAAATAGTGTAGTGCTAAATGCACCATATTTTACACTTCATAATACCACCATATGTTATTAGAAAATGTAAAACACGGCACTTTTAGCGTAGCTGTAGATGACTTATGGCGTTAAGTGCAGCATAGCAACTATTTTTGACACCATGTGCCCTTAACCAAATTCTCAACTACTCATTTCATCATCATCTGAACATAGATCAGCTATGCAACAAACCAACGAGTTAAGCAAATAAAGGCCCGGTAAATAAGCAGGCTCGCCTTGAAATAGACCAGCCCTTCTTCGTCGTCATTTTCAATCGCCGGCGTTTTCTTCCCCTTTCAACCCATCCCTGATCTCTTCCGGTACGTTCGCCTCCTCCCTTTTTCTTTCTAATTAAATTCTCATTCGTCGTCTCCTTTCCGTTGCTTTTAGTTACCTTAACGGGCAAAGATCATCCTAATTCCTTATATCGGATCGGCTTTATCTTTTATTTATTTCTTTAGCGTGCCAGCTATAGAGTAGGTTATTTATCGTTTATGTTAGGCGAAATGGTTCTGATTTTATGTGAAAATTAACGCCATTTCCATAGATTGGATTTCTCGAGATGGGGATAAAACTACAAGCGTTGAAAAACTTTGATGCATTTCCACGAGCTGAAGAGCATCTCCTTCAAAAAACCAAATCTGGCGCTGTTGGTACGTTACAAATTACTTTTTTCCTATTCTGAAATTAGTTTTGTGTTTAGTTGTTCATTGAATGGGTAGAGTAAATATAGTTCGACAGGACAAGGCCTTCATCTAAGTCAATTGTGTTATACCTAGTTTTTGTTAACGCCAATAAACCATCACATTTGAATTTTCAAATTACTTTATTCGTCTTCATCTTCTAGGAATATGATCAAACAACCATAAGCAATTTTTGTTAGAACCAGGGTTATATTTATTGCTCGACACAATCAAATTGCTATCCTTCAAGAATGTTTTTACCCTTTCAAGTCACCCAGGGCTGAATTAAAACTTTTGTCAGTTACAATAAATAGTATCTATGCAATTTGTGATCATTTGTTCAAAGAAGAAGAGCACCGTTTAGATGGACAAATGATACTTTATTGGACAAAAAGGAGAACAAAATTCAAATGAAAGAAATTTGTATTATGTTGATATGTGCGTGTGCGTGCCAAATGTAATACTTCACCTTCGGTACATATAAATGACCAAGTACGCTGATAAACACCCACTGATGGAGGGTACATCATAAAATCCAAGTAAGAATACGTATAATCTATAGTACATCTCATAGCGCATACATAAAATATAACAAAACTTATATATAAATGTGGGAAAATAGCATGATCAAAAGAAATTCAAACATCATAAATGCATAAATTTCAAATTGCATCGTAGTTCATAAGACCGTACCTAAGTAAAGATGTGAAATACCAATATATGAAAATGACTACATAAAATAATTGTCTCGCATACTATAATAAAATGCATACTACGACATACCACTGCATATCGAAACATTGTAACTCTAATAGTAGATCGATCCTAAGCCTCCTGCTTATCCTTTGCATAGCTGCCGTGCATGCTTATACCAACCCATCTTTTAGCCTAATCCTGAGAGTGTCCCTAGGGTCATAAGAGAATAAGAAATAACACACAGATCAGAGACGGCCTGGTATGAATAATTCTGCTACCAAAATAATATGTACAAACTTATATATAAGCTGTATAAGTGCAAGTACTTATACTGTATCATCATGTGAGATCGATCACGAGTTAGGTGTATTGCACCATGCTCATATCACCCTCTTGAACACACATACATTAGCATACATAATCAGTATGCCAAACTACTGTCATGTAGTAAAGAGACACTACTCTATAAGATTAAGGCGTCCAAAGGTGTCACACATAAACCAATACCAAACACGCAATGCAACTACAACAATCATAACATCCAAAAACACGCAATGCAGCTACAACAATCATAACATCCAACCAAATGTCCATACTTACAGTGCTCTTGAATTTTTGATTATACAATTGACCTATCAATTAACGTGAGAGGAAACAAGCCTAACGACCCGCGTTAATCAACAAATAGCTACGTGCCTCTCTTTCTATACACAATCATGTAAGGTTTTCAAATGGGATTCAAATCATAAATCGTAAAGTTCAAATTTTAAATTGAACATGATTTAAATCGTAAATCGTAGATTTAAAAAATTCCTATTTCAAGCTTTGTACATAGTTCGACATTGATTTTGATGTTTGAACTTCTATATGTAAACCTAAACTTAATTTTCTTTCATCCTCCATCTTTATTATGTTTATAAAACAATAGAATTGGAATTATGTATCCAAACAAGTGTTTTGAATATACCAATATCTAGTGAATGATTTTTTTTTCAAATGTGGTTTTAATTGAGTTTGGATTGAAACGTGAATCGAATCGTGTGATTCGATTTGAAACGAGATTTAATCGTGAAATTTTAAGATTTTTGACAACAACGCACACATGTATGCATGTATCTGTTGGTGTTTCAATTTTTTTATTACCAACAACAATTTCAATTTTTTGATAGAGCGTTGTCCTGCACCTTGGTGAGGGGTTGATACATTGTTAGACTTGATTGCCGTCCGTGAAGGCATTATCCCCGCATCCAACTAGAAGGTTTTCGCCCGTACTCCCTTCGTAGTGGCAAACATTATGAGAAATTTTATAAAAGAGCATTCAAATATTTTTTCAAAATATTTTTTCCGTGTGTGTTTTTGAAAATACTTGCTTCTTGTTTTATTTAGATCAGTTTTGTAAGTAGCAAGACATTTAATACATCATTTACTTTTTTTTATCATGTTATGCTGTGCTAATATCGTTCATATTATTCCAATGCCTGACCCAATACAAAAAGCAACTATACTTTTCATCCTGTATTATTTACTTTTATCAACGGGATGCTCCATTCATGTAAACTGTCAAGTTTTGCTTTAGTATTCAACCCGTCTTTCTTAGTTATATGATTTTCTTCCCCACTTCTCTTTAAATTCTTTTATATAAATAATGATCTGACTTTGTAACTCTTACTTGTCCATATGTATCCATCACCAAAGAATTTCGACAATATGTTATATAACTGGGCTCAGTTCAAGTTTCTTACCGTCTAAAATCATCAACTCCACTATGAACATAAAAGTTGTTTGGGCACGATGCAGATTAATTAATAAATTACACTTCAAATTTCCCTAGGTATAATGGTAGAACTTGTGGTACCTTTGGTTAGTACACCTTTCTGCATGCATATTGAAATTACATTATTTTACCTTCTAAGTTGAATATAGTAATGGTGAAGCATTGTTGGTATGATACCCCTTCCCAAAGTTTGTATAATTTATTGGGAGTGAAAAGTTCGTGCAAGTTTCATTACATTCATCCAACCAAAACAGAGATGCCTTTTCTATGGTTCTCTTCCAACTACGGTTTAAATAAACTATACTTGGAAAGGAGGCATGCAAATGTATGGATGACATGAGTTCCTTTTTGTCATAACATATTCACAAACTATCAAAATATAGCTTTCTCAACACTGTTGAGCCTAATTTTATGTTTTTAAGTATCTTGACACAAATTTCTTTTGTAGTTTCCATCATTGGCCTTGCCATAATGGCTACCTTGTTTATTCACGAGCTGAAGTATTATCTTACTACTAATACCGTTCACCAGGTTCGTGCAATTTTCATTACTATTTGTGCCTTCATTTTGAAATTGGAGAACCATTCTTTGTGCTTTGCATCTTGTTATAGCTACTAATATTTTGTTGACACATATTAATGTTTATGCTATAGCTGAAATTATATATGTCATTTGGTTTATATGTACAAAAAAATTCACTTACTCTTAAGTCCCAATGTACATATAAATTTTATGGTACAACTTAGCAAGATTTGGATGTATGTACTACTGTGCTAGCATGGTTAATTACTACATTTAACACTGTCACATACAAATGCTCTTACGCTAGAACATGTGTGCACACCTTCTTCTTCTCATGCTATGTTTATGTCTCCACCTTTTGTAATCAAACATTTAATTAATATATTTTCCGCATAAAAATGTGTGGGGTACACACACACACAGATGTATAATGTATATACATACGTTGTGACTCCGCGCCCCCCCCCCCTTTTTCCGCAACACACAGAGAGTCTGAAAGTTATTCTATATTTTTTGCTGCTTATCATATTCAGTATCAGTAGGCCAATTTTCATGCAATTTTTAACTGGAATGTTATCACGGTGAACTCTGTTTATATATGAATTTCAATTCCACTGAAGAATTAGTAATCAAGCTGATTAAAATAAAGTCATTAAGCCGAAGGTTTAGGGCTCATTTGGTTTGAAAAACGATTTTTGTGTTTTGCGTTTTCAACAATGTATTTCAAAGTGCACGGGAGAGGAGAAAGTGGTGGAAATTTGTCAATTTGGAAAATGGTTTTAACATACAAAACTGAAAAATGACTTTTTCTTGATTTCTGTCTTTTGGAAACTATATTCTCCCTTCCCATTATCCCTTTTGCTGTAACAATTAGAATTTTCCAACCTCATTCGCTTCGATGCCATTTGAAATACATATTAAAACACAACACTTAGACCCTCGGTATCCCCCCCCCTTCCGGAAGGTTAAGTGTGGTAAGTTAGGGTATTAGGTATTAGTTATGAGAGGATCCTAACTGGTTCAAGTTTGAAAGCTATATATTCAGTCAACTAATCCAACCACCACCACCACTTGAATTATCCTCTTTATCAGCTAATTTTTACATTGATAAGATTTAACTATTGACCATTTTCCTAGATGATAGTATGTGCAATATTTTTCTCAATGCTTACCTAACCTCTTTCTCATGTTGTCAGATGTCAGTAGATCTCAAGCGAGGAGAAAATCTTCCTATTCATATAAATATGACATTCCCTTCATTACCTTGTGAAGGTTAGTTTAAGTTTTGACAATGTCAGCTCGTAACCTACATCTCATGATATGTTTTGACTCTTTTGACTCTTAATTATGCTCTTTAACGATTTTCGAATTAATGTAATCATTGAATTTTTGCAGTTTTAAGATACATTTTGCTCCTTTTTTCCATATTTTTTTCAGTATTAAGTGTGGATGCTATTGACATGTCTGGTAAACACGAGGTAGATCTGGATACAAACATATGGAAGGTAAAGCTGCTACTTCTCATAATTAGTTATAATTTTATGCCTTGGTACTTGTATGTACTGCAATTTCCCCAGAAGCTCGTATTATTAGGCATGATTGTATGCTACCTTACTGTCATTCCCACAAGCATTAGAAACTAAATAATGCTAAACAAAAGCATTTGCGGTAAACCTGCTTAAATTCAAAGCGAGCAACCCATTATTTGGCATAATGCTATTGGTTTGGATTTTGGGGGGCTGCTATATTTAATCCAATAGCATTGTGCCAACCAGTGGCTGCTTAATTAAAGTTTAAGCTTGCTTTGCATCAGCACTTCTCTGATAATGTAAACACAATTGATTATAATTTCATGGCTTGGTAATCGTATTTACTTGAATTTCCGTGGAAGCTTATATTATTAGGCATGGTTGCATACTACCATGCTGTCGTGCCCATGTAGCATTATAGGAACTAAATAATATTAACATATTGATCTACTTAAAATGCAAAAACTTTCATCCTATCTTCATTTTGTTGTTACTATATTGTAATCAGATGTCAATATTATGCACTGATTTTTCAGAAAACACAGAAAAAAAGTCAAGTTGAAAGTTACAAAAATTGCATCCAGACTATAATCCAGGGTAGCTTATGTCTAGGTCGGCCCTATAAGCGAAGAAATAATTATCTTTTGAATTGTAGCAATTAAATATAATGCAAAGAATCGCTAATTCTTGACCATATGCGCCACTGCCCTCTTTTAGTTATTATCTTGTGCTTAGGCTCAAATGGTGTGGTGAAGCTAACAATGTATATGTGTGTATGTGGGCGTGCGCACCCATGCGTGTGTGTATTTGATGCTTACATTGATTATGTCATTGCTGCATTGCTGTAGATTCGGTTGAATAAAAATGGTCAAATTCTTGGTACTGAATACCTGTCAGATCTTGTTGAAAAAGAACACTCAGCTCATAACCATGGTAATTTCTTGCATTTTACGTTTTGTTTTTTTTACAAGTGGACATTATTAAGCTTTTGTCTTTTTTGTTTATGTCTTTTCATGTATCCATCTTAAAATAGAGTTTTAAAGCTTGCAATGAAGCCATTTTTCTCAAGCCATTAGTTGCTGAATATCAGTAGCATTTATTACAAAAATCTTAAAATCTTACGATTTGAATCCCATTTCAAATTAAGTTCTCTTGTACCCTGATTTTTCAATGTGCAATTCAAAACACTAATCGAATCGACATTGGGAGAAATCATTTAATGCATGTCGAAACAGATAAACGAAAATAATAAAAACTACAATTTAAAATTTACTGTTTAAGAAACAACATAAAGATCGAACAACAGAGGAACTTCAATTTTAGGTTTTAGATGTAGAAGCCCAAGCATTAAAGTTACTAATTTTTTTTTAAATATAAGTTAGAACCATGGAAAGAAAATTCGATGTTTCACATGTATACTTATGTTATTTGATAACCTACATTGAGCAAATTTTTTGAATCTGTGATTCACGATTTGAATTATTTTGAATTAAAAATTGAACTTTGTAAGATCAAGATTTGAACCATGTTTTGTGTATCTGTTTGTTATGCCGATATGCATATAAATCTTCATGATCCATTCTACTGATTGACATTTTGATATATCTAAAGAAAATTCTCATTTTGATTTTCGTTGTCATGGACATTGTCATCGTCATTGTCTTGACCTTAGTCACATCGCATCATATTGTCAGTACTAGCTCTTCATATCTATTGGTCTAAAACTCTTCACTTTAGATTTAACTTCTTGGTGTCATTTTTTATAATCTTCATCATTTCTTTTTTGTTCCTCCACTCCACATTCATACTTCCTGTCTTTCCAAGTTCTAACTGCAACATTGTTGGTCTTTTCTGGAAATGATCAAACATCACATATGATTTTCTCACCATATTCACTGGACTATATAGCCATGTTTAGGTTAGATCTGTCAATGGATACCCGAAATATTCGAAATCCGTCCGCACTTGTATCCGAAAAGCGGATAAATATCTGATATCCGGAAAAACGGATACGCATTCAAAGATTATCTGGCCGTTTTTTGTCTAGATAATGCTTAATATTTTGTGTATTTTACTATAACGATAGAGTAGTCCGTTTTTTGTCTAGATTATCTGTCCGTTTTTTGTCTAGATAATGGTTTATTTTTTATATTAAGGTAATAGTTTGTATTATATGAATTTAACGCATATTAATTGCTCAAAACTATTTATTATTATTCTATTTGTTTGTTTTCACACTTTTCTAACCAATGAGATTGAAAAAACACACGCTAAACTAAATTTTTTATTTATATTTCTAGATTTATCGATCGTTAGTGGTATGATATTATCCGATATCCGTCCGTATCCGTGTATGCAGATATCCGATATCCGTCCATATCCGTGGATGTGGATACCCGATATCCGAAAATGATTTCGGATGCAGATGCGGATGCGGATGCGGATGCGGATGCAGATATAGCACCATCCTTATCCGAAGGTATCCGTTTGCAGGCCTATTTTAGATGTAATGTCTAACTTTACCTGAATATCTTTATTTCCCACCTTATCATATATTATACTGTCACATTGAGAGTAACACTCATCTATCCATATTCGTAGTATGCTTGAATTTTGAGTAAACGAATTATAGTTGTGGATGTCAAGGATTTGTGGAATTTTATGTCATTTTAATATGTTGGTCATTCTTACCAACTATTTGTACAGCATGCCTAAGAATATCCTATAAACAAACATTAAATTGATAACCTATTGAGTAGACGATCATAAAGACAGTCATGAAGAGTCATCTGAGAAGAAGCATGAAAACCTTGGTTTTAATGAGGAAGCTGAGAAAATGATAACAAAGGTAAAACATGCAATGGCTAATGGTGAAGGATGCCGGGTATGTCTTTCCTGTTCATATTAATGCAGGAATAGTACAATAAGGATGCTTTTTTCTTAGAATATATAATAGCTTATTTATTGAACAGGTATATGGTGTCTTAGATGTGCAGAGAGTTGCTGGAAACTTCCACATATCCGTTCATGGATTGAACATTTTTGTTGCTCAGCAGGTAAAACTGCTAAAATGTTAACTACTCTTTGGGCTGTTCTGTATTAATAGCAAGGTTTTAAATATCGGATTTCGGTCACGTTTCGTCTCAGAATTTTTACACAAGTTATCTCGTATCGGGGGAGATCTCGGACGAGATGAGTACATATCGGGTGTACATCTCGGATTGACATCTCGGGTCTTATAATGCATCTCAAGAATATCTCGGATGTACTTATGTGTCTAAAATTAATGTGTCAAAAATTTATTTAAGGGTTATAACTTTCTTAGTAAAAATAAAAATGGTAACATACTTGATTTACATGAAAAAAGGAATAGGAGAGCAGTAGCTTGATTAGCTTAATTGATTTGGTAATGATTGAATAATATCCTTTTATTTGGACATAATAAAGAAGTGAAACCTTTCGCTATGACTCATTAAGATAAAAAGTAAAGAATATGTTCAAGAAGTTGGTAAATTATAATTGGATTGAGTAGTTTCTTTTGAATCAATATGAAAATAAAAAATATTGTGCAAAATAAGAAAAATGTATAATTTCGGGTGAGATCTCGGATTGAGATTTTGATCTATATTTCGGATGAGATTTGAATATCTCGGACGAGATGAGTGTCGAGGGAGATATGGAGGAGATTTGATGTCTCGTCTCGTTTAAGTGTGAAAATGAGATCTCGGAGGAGATCTCGGGCGATATATAGGAGATTTAAAACCATGATTAATAGTTTTTGTTTTGTTTGGGTTAAACTGATATCAATCGTTAAAACATCTAGCATGAATTTCCATATTATTCATATATGTGTAGCTTTTGACAAAGATGAATTTCCATTATATTTCAGTACAACAGAACACAATTGGGTCAAATTTTTATCTGGATAACCTGTTAATAATGGTTTTTTATTTTTCTGTTATATTCTTCTATGCATTGAAGCATGTTAAATATGATAGCATTGTATTTTTCCAACAGAATTAGCTTGATTTGTATGCTCTGTGCAGATTTTTGAGGGATCATCACATGTGAATGTAAGCCATATCATTCATGATTTGTCATTTGGACCAAAGTACCCAGGCATTCATAATCCGCTTGATGGTACAAGCCGGATTCTTCAAGATGCAAGTGGAACATTCAAATACTATGTCAAGGTGAGTTTCACCTTTAACATATATGGTATATATTGCAAGAATAGAAATAAAAGCCTTTTGTTTTGACTCAATGAATCAACAACTCTTATAAAAAACCGGACAAATATCTCTAGTTCATAGCTTACTTGTTTTATTATATATTTCCGGCAATTGCTTGGCTGGTTGAATTCAATGAGTAATTGTTGCTCTACAGAGTTGTATTTTTTTCTCCGTGATGCCTACTTGAAAGTTTCTGTTAGATTGCAACATTTGTGTTAGTTTTTATTGAATTTAGAAACCAGAGCATGTGAATATCAATTCAAGACAATTATATGAATGAAACCATCCAATATAAGTGATTGATCTATTCTGTCAGTTAATTTCCAAGATCTAAGAATCTGGCCAGTTTTTAGATGTAATAGCAGTCCTCAGAAAAAAACACTGCTGAGTATATGTATATATAGTGCAACTTTAGTACACAATATCAAATGATTACAAAAGAAGAAGAACAACAACAACTAAGCCATTATTTTCAAATAAGTTGGGATCAGCTAGAGATGGAACCCCAAACTAAATGACAAAGTCAATTTAAAAGTAATAATAATAATAATAATAATAAAACCATGATAATAATAATAAAATAAAGTAAAATAATTAAACAAATAATAATAATAATAATAATAAGTAAAATAAAAATAAAGATAAAAATAAAACAGAAAATAAAAATATATAAAAAAACAATAAAAAACCATGACAATAATAATAATAGTAATAGTAATAATAGTAATATGGACCGAAGATCAAACACTACGTCTTAGGTTTCTATTCACTAGGCCTATAATCTAAAACTTATAACACTCCCTAAACCAACCCTAAGCAAAAGACACAACAAATCAAATTAACACTGATTGGATAAAATGAACACAAGCTAGTGCTATTATATATATAACATTAGTTTTTAAATTTGAATTTAGAAATGAAAGCGTGTGAATTTCCGAGATCTAAGAATCTGGCCAGTAATAGACAGTCCTCAGGAAAAAAACATAATCGAGTATATATCATACAACTTTAGTATACAAAATCAAATGATTACAAAAAAGATATACGTAAATATCTAGGTTTAATAGTACACGAAGATGAAAAGATAGAAATAGACATAGCAAATCAAATCAACACTGATCGGATAAAATGAATACAAGCTAGTGCTGTCATGTACATACATAGATGTATGTATGCGTAGAAGGTTAATGTAGTAGAATTGAGAATGCAAAGAAGGACGATTGGTAATTACTAAAATAGACAGAGTTACAAATGAGAGGATGAGTGAAGTTAAAATGTTATGCATATAAATCAGAAAATTAAGGAAAATGGATTTCGGTGGTATGAACAGACATAAACAAGATATGAAAGGCAAAAAAAAAACAAGAATTCATATGAGAAGTGTGAGGAATGCGGATTACGGATCTTAAGGCTAGGAATAACACTAGAGGGGGGGGGGTGAATAGTGTTTATAAGAAATTACTAAATCTTTTTGAGTTTATGTTAATTTGACCACAAATGTATGTAATATTCAGACACAGATTTAGTCACAGAAACAAACACAGATGCATAAATAAAGTAAATGCAGTAAAGGAAAGAACACACCGGATTTTATACTGGTTCGGAGTTATCCTATATCAAGTCCCGCACAACTAAGTACAGATTTCCTTTCAAAAGCAATTCAACAATTACAACCCTCGGTTTCAAGGCTACGAGGTACACCTCCAGAATCACAATTCTCTGGGTAGAGATATTTGATTTCCGGGGCAACAAGTTCATCCAATTGATTTTCAAGGCTACAATCACACCTTTTCTCGCTTGATTGATTTCCAAGGCTACAATCATACCTTTTCTCGCTTGATTGATTTCCAAGGCTACAATCACACATTTTCTCGTTAGATAGATTACAAAGAAGCCTATAACTCTGAATAACACTTGGATCTTGTTAAGATAGTGATAGAGAATCAAACCAGAGATAATCTAGTTAAATTCAATATTGATTTCGGCAGAGTAATGATAGGATTTTGAATAAGAAAATGTGGAAGAAGAAGAGAAGTGAAAAACCAGAAAATCTGATATAAAATTCGTTGAAACTAACCCCTATTTATAGAAGAACAACAGCCATGTCCATTCGTATAAGGCTATGGCGAATAGACACTTCTTTTGAAATTCAAATTTTTGAATCTAACTGTCATTATGTCGACATGAGGTACTAGGGCATGTCGACATCCCAAAGGAAATTTTGATGTTTTGTTTTTCTTTGAAAATAACCTTTATCTTATATTAAAACTATTTTAAACTTTATAAATATACTTGACTATAGATAAAATACATAGATAAGTATAGAGAATAATATATATAAAATTTTACTATAATTTTATATTTAAATCCAAGTATAAAGACAGTTTAAAACAAGAGTTTATTAAAAATAGAAACAAAGAATATTTTCAGGCTAAAACATCTTTTTTGAAAATCATTTGAAAAGATAAATTTTAAGGCTAAAACATTTTGAAAAACAGTTTTGAAAATCATTCTGAAGTAGTTTTGAAAATCATTTTGAAGTAGTTTTGCAAGTTTCTTCCTGCAAAATATCTCATCATGTCAGGACTCGAGAACTTGTACAAAACCAGGATGTTCATGGGTTTGTAAGCCACTTGTCGTGGGTTTGTAAGCCACTAAAAAGGTAGAAATGTGTTCCATCCCAAAAGAAAAATGGAGTGAAGATTTCAGTGCTATTATGAAGTTTTAACATGATTCTAGACTCAATACTTATCTTGAAATCTTGAACTCTTGATAATCTTGATATTCTTGATACTCATGAGTCTTCAACCTTGATATCTTGAATCTCTATACTGTACAGTCTTCATTCTTGGTACCTGCATGGTTAAAATCCTGCATATATATATATATATATCTAAATTATAATGTTAGTATTTATATTTTATAATCTTATTCTAAGGTTGTTGTCATCAAAACCATAACTCATGGACTAACAAAAAGAAAGTATCAATAATAATTTTTTAAACCTTTTTTAAATTATTTGAAATCATATTTTTTAAGATAGAAAATTGGGAAATTTTGTTTAAATTACAAACTTGTATTCAATTTTAATATGTAGGCCACGCACTTTCAAAATTAGTCAGAAGGACATTATATCATGTTTTCTTTTACAGGTCCCATCTCTCATCAATTTATGATTTTTTTATCCCAACAAGCCACCATCCTCCACTGTCGCTGCTGCTCCACCGCCACTTCCGAGCTGCCACATCAGCTGACGTCACCATACGGCCATTACCATCCCCTACCAATCAACGTACTAGCCACAACCGCCACCTCTTTACTCCAACCAAATCCCCAAAATTGATCTTTGCTTACCGCATGCTGAACCACATTGATTTTCCTGCCATAAGCGACACCACTCTTCCCTTTCTCTTGCTGTTGTTAATCACCAATCTTACTGACAGTAAAGTAGCAACTAACTGATACTACAAAGCAGCATTATTATTTTGAATAAAATAATTAGTTACAAAATGACAATACATCATATAATTATAGGAAAATACACAACAAAAGTGAAGAAAAAGTAGGAAGTACAGAACAATACTATATAGTATCATTATATGAAATATTTTAATTTTTTTGAATAAATATTATTAAAAAGGTGGAACCCAGTGCACGAGGCTTCCGCACGATAGCGGGCTGTGAGGAGGTTGATAATGTACGCAGCCTTTTCCTTGTATTGCGAAGAGACTGTTTCCGAACTCGAACCTGTACATCCAGATCACCATGCATGTGACCTAAGCGTTGCGCCAAGGCTCCACCTCTGAATAAATATTATTAAATGCTTGAAAAAATGCAATCTAAAAACAATGCAACAAACAAGTAGAAAAAATAAACAAAAATGAAACTAAACAGCAAAATGTAACATTAAATCATTGGAAATAAATAATGAAGAATGAGATGATACTGCATGGTAGCATTATAACATAAATTAATATATATATATATATGTATATGTATATGTATATATAAGATTCCAAATCGCATAATGCTATAAAACGGAACAAAGTATAAAATGTCACTACAAAGTAACATTGTAACATAAATTATTACGGTTTAAATTTTATAATCCACGTAATATTGTTATAACAAATATTATGACATGAAATGGTATCACATAGCAACTTTATAAAATAAAAATGCTATAAGTAACCTTTATAAAAATCATAAATGCTACTAGATGGTAGGACTATAAAAAAATAATACTTCACACAGAAATGTTATAAAATAGCTTCATAAACTAATATATACATTTACTTCATCTAAATATGCTATTACAAGAAAGCATTGTGAGATAAAGATATACATATTGCATCTAAAAATAATTACATTTATAAATGCTACCATAATTCATATACTTCTAATATATAATGACATTGTTAAAATGACTCTATTTTTGAATACGGTGTGCCAATTTTAGAGGGATTCCACCAAGAAACAAAATTGTTATTGGGACGTGATAAATGAAACTAAATAAAATGATTTACTATTTTATGCTCGTGCAAAGCAAAATTGGACAAAAGGCCACCGAAGAAGAAAAAGAAAAATGATGGTGGTTCATCAAGAACCATTCACAGGATGTTCTATCGAAAAGAAAGTAAAAAAAAATAGCGCAAGATTACTGAAATATGCAGTTAAGTTCTTTTTTGTTTGAGGGGAGGGCCGGGGCAATTTTTTTTACAATCCATAACAATTTTACAAAAATCGTAAAAATGTCCACCATGTTGAAGATATGCAGCACAATATTTGTTTTATATATTAGTTAATTGATGGGTTAACCAATTAACTATGGAAAGCATTAGATTTGATTTAGGAAGAGATATTTATGCATATATTTCTCTCAAATATCTTCATTTTTTAAGAAAACAAGTAAACAAATATATGATCAAATATGTTTATTTACTTGACTGATTATGAGAAATATATTAGCAAATATATCTCACGTTTCTATTAATTGGTAGCTATAAATATGTATGTTAGAAGAGTCATTTTTACTAAGGGTTTTTGTTATTGAGATTGATTTTCAATTTTTTAGGCTTTCTCTTGTAATCTTTTGATGAATTAATAAATGTTTTGTTAGAACGAATTTGTGTCATTTTTTATTTTTTATCTCTTAAAAAATCTAATTGTGTGGGGATCCTAAACAAAACCTAATAGTTGGTATTAGAGCCTAGCACACAAATTTTTTTATTGAAGAGAGAGTGATTATGAAGAAGATAGGTGTAGAAAAACTTAATGAGAGAAATTGAGAGTTATGGAAGGCGATGATGGAGGATAGTTTATATCTTAATGATCTTCACCAACTATTAGAGAACAAAGAAGAGAAACCTAGTAATTTATCTGAAGCAAAATGGAAAACTTTGGATAAGAAGGCTGAGGCGGCTATTCGATGTTTTTTTAGAATTCAGTGTTTCATATTGTTATTAATAAAACATCTGCTTATGCAATCTAGAAGAAATTGAAAGGAATCTATACAAAAAACTTTGCAACAAAAAAGGCCCTTATTATAAGAAGATTGGTGAATCTGAAGCTTGAGGAAGGTGGGTCAGTTTGAGAGCATCTGAATGATTTTCGAACAATTACGAACCAATTGGCTGCCGTGAATACAAAGTGATGATAAGACACAAGCTTTGATGTCGATGAGTTCATTACCGGAGAGTTGGAAAACACTTATGCTTGGATTTGAACAACTCAAATTTGGATGAAGTTGTATTAATGAGGTCGGTGGTCGGTAGCTTGTTTAACGAGGAGATGCGGAGGATGGACTTAATAGAAGAAAATGATAAGAAAGAAAGAGAAAGTAAAAATCCGTTTAAATATGTCAATCTTGCTAGGAGGGATGACCGTCCAAATATGAAAAGACGATCAAATAAATCGAAGATGGAAAGAGATTTCATCTGCTATTACTGTGAAAAATCCGATCACCAGCTGAGATTTTGTAACAAGCTTCAAAATGACAAAGAAATGATGAAAGCGTTAGTGGAACGCAAAGTCAAGTTTGATGAAGACAGCAATGAGGAGGTAAATTTTAGTGAAGAATTTGATGACAACATTCTATGTGTGGATAAAGACAAAAGTAAAGATTGGATACTTGTTCAGGTGCTTGTTTCCACAATATGAAGCATGAGTGCGGGTGCGGGGGTGCGTGATACGGGGATACGAAAATTCGGCAAATTCAAAAAAATGGGGATTCGGGTGCGGGGGGATACGGCAAATTAAAAATATTATATATATATATATAATATTAAATAAAAGACATAATATTAAAAGACATAGTCATCATCTTGGATAATCATAAAAGACATAATATTAAATATTCATTTGACACTTAAAAGTTGAAATCAATCATCATCTTGGATAATCATAGCTTTCATCTCCGGCTCATCAAGAGAAAGACTCGCTATCTCAAGCTCTTCGGCACCATCTAATGGACTAAAGTGATCGCCTCCAACATCCCACAACTTTGTCTCTCCTGTCAAGTATAAGGGACTCTTTCTAGAAAGGAGTCGAAGATTGTTGTGCACATAAACCAAGTCTTCCGCCCGAGATGGTAGTATCTTATTCCTTCTAACGGAATGAATGAAGGAATAAGTACTCCAATTTCTTTCACAACAAGAAGAAGAGCATGGTTGGCCTAATAGCTTCAAAGCTATTTTCTGAATATTTGAAGCTGAAGCTCCATGAATAAGCCACCACATCTTTGGATCCACAGTGCCTCTATCTTCTATAGAGTCGGCACTACCAAAGGTATCCATCTGTCCCGAAAATCGGGCAAACTCAACACTTACAGCTTGTCTTGTCTCATAATCTGGAAAATACCTTTTGATGCATTTGTTTCTTTCCTGGGATAGCTCGATATCTTGATGAGGAGGAATACGATCTTGAGCTACAATAAGCCATGCATGACTATAGTACCTACACAAAATGATTAATAAAAGAATCAAAGTCGAGCATAAACTATCTATGAATCAAAGAATTAATTAGTACATTTAGAGGTTATAAGTTTACCTTGGGTTTAGTGAATGTGCAAGGCAATGAAGTGGTGAAGAACTCTTAGTCCATCTAACAATAAGAATCCCATAAACTACATCATAAAATGTAGAATTCTCAAGAGCTCTTTCTTTTCATGATTATATATGATAGTCTTCACTTTCTCAATCATATCATCCCACATGTCATAAATCAAATGGAGTGAAGGCTTATCTGTATCAGCAAAACGAATCATATCATACATAGGACCAGTGAACTGAATCACATATTCAATCTTATCCCACCAAGTTTCATCAAGTATTGTGGTTCTCATGATTAGAGCTTTCGCAGGATCATACTCACGGTAGGTACTCCATTCCTCACAAAGTACCAATGTTTCAAGAGGACGTTTCAATAGTTTAAACCTCTTGAGCATGATAATCACATATGCAAATCTTGTTTCAGCAACAGTAAGAAGCTTCAAGGGAGATATCATGTTGAACATTGTGTTCACCATGTTATGATTAAGAATGAAATTCTTAATCATCATTGCTGTGTTAGCCACTTCTTTAATCCAATTGCACTCATCAAACGCCTCTTTATTAGACTCGGTATTCTTGGGATCACAAATATTCTTTAGTGCCAAATTAAGAGTGTGCACTACGCATGGAGTCCAAAATATATGTGGAAAGAAGGCCTCAATAATCATATCTAATAAGTAATAAGTTAATGACAGATTATTAAACAAGATGAGAGAAGTATTGAGGAATGTGCAAAAAATGGACAAATCACAAAGCACATATATTTTGATTATCATACCTGCCGCCTTGCAAACTGACGCATTATCAGTGACAACTTGAACAACATTCTGAGGCACTACCTCCATGATCACCTCTCGAATCAAGTTGGCAATGTGGAACTTATCTTTGTATTCACCTTCACAATTGACCGCTTTTAAGAACATAGGACCATTCTCTGCTACCGCCATAAAATTTATTAATGGCCTTTTTTGACTATCACTCCATCCATCAGAAACTATGCTCACACCTTTCTCCTTCCAAGTGGTCTTGATTGATTCCAAACATCTCTCAACATTAGCCCTTTCCTTTTGCAATAAAGTTGTGCGCAAAGCATTGTAAGAGGGAGGAACATAGCTTGAAAGATTGAATTCGGAAGCCATTGTATATGACTTTCGGTAATGAGGATTTCTAGCAAAATGAAAAGGCAAGCCCCCGGAATAAAATGCTCTTGCAATCTCGCCATCCAATAGTGATCTCCTCTCCATATTATATGCCTTTTGGATTGGATTATTCATGTCAACTGCCTTCCTTTTTGATCCTTCCATTTCCATCTTTTGAACTCCTACCCAAGCACTACTACATGATTTAGTGTTTGACGAAGGAGGCAGTGGAATTTCAATTGCTTTCTTCTTCTCTTCCTCCCCCGCCAACTCTCTTTGTAGTGCACTAAATATTTCGGGAGTGATTTTGGTACAAACTTTAACTCCCATTCCTTTTATCCTCATCGAATGTGCTTTTACTCTTGAATATGAGCCCGTGAATTCAAAATTACATAAATTGCACCTGATTTTTGCATTTCCGCTTCTTCCACCTGATTTTGCAATTTTCGTCATGTGTTTCCATAAGACATCTACACTTGATTGTTGGCTTTGAACAACCGGGGCTGTTGCAGAACTTGCAGCTGAACTTGTTGAAGATTCCATAACTCAATAACTACAGCGGCGAGAAGAGGATGAAGTCGGGCTAAGGAGCGGCGGCAGCGGCGGGCTGAGGAGCGGCGGCGGGATGAGCGGCGGCAGCGGCGGGCTGAGGAGCGGCGACGGGATGAGCGGCGGCGGCGATGGTTGTCAGCGACGGCGAGAAGAGAGACGAAGTCTGGAGATTAGGGTTTTTTCTCTCGATCGATTTAGAAAAGGGTGCGTATTTTTTTAAGTGCCGTGAAATTACACTTTCTGCCCCTCCCGCACACCATTTGGTGCACCCCCACGAATCGGCACCTTGGAATACGGGGATACGCCACCAGGCGCACCCCGTACGCACCGCGGCGCACCCCCGCACACGTGGCGCACGCGACACGTGCTTCTTCACCTAAGTGAAGTATCCCTGCTACGTAGACTAAACCCAAGGTAAACTTATAACCTCTAAATGTACTAATTAATTCTTTGATTCATAGATAGTTTATGCTCGACTTTGCACATATGTAATCGAAAGAAAGTGTTTATTGATTATGAAGAGCAAAGTGATAAGGTGAAATCCGCTGATGGTGGAAATTTGCATATTAAAGGCATGTTCAGTCAGGTTGAAGATGCATGATGGAAGAATGGTGGAACTAACATGAATTAAGCACATCTCAAAAATTAAGAAGAATCTTGTTTCAATGGAACAGTTGAAACACAAAGATTGCAACTTTTCAACTCGAGGTGGAGCCATAAGGGTTTGGAGGGGTAATAGGATGCAGAACGGAGAAACAATAACGTATATAAATTGCTTGAAAAACGGTGGAGAATGTACGGAATTCTCAAATTGAAGTTGGAGAGGTTTGTATGAGTCAAGGTGGAACTTGCAACAATAACCACAAAGTCTACTTGGAGACCTTTATGGTATTACAATCAATTTTGATTTAATGATGATATACGTATTAATGAGAGCATGCATAACTAGATAGTTTGAAGGTTGATTAAGTTTGTTTTCGAACAAAGGTGTAGCCCGTGAAGAAATATCGTGTCGACGTGGAATGTTGAAGATATGCGGCACAATACTTGTTTTATATATTAGTTAATTGATTGGTTAACTAATTAACTACGGAAAATATCAGATTTAATTTAGGAAGAGATATTTATGCATATCTTTCTCTCAAATATCTTCTTTTTTAAGAAAACAAATAAATAAAACACCATTATAATCTAAGATATACATATTTCATTTAAAATGCTACTATAAAATAGCATTACAAGTGAAAATATACATATTATTTTTTTTCAAGAAAAAGCTACTAGATGGTAGTGTAACTTATTGTTATCTTCTCCTATCCCAATTTGAAGTTGCTCCTGCAAATCCACCAGCACACCAACTTCGAAACCACCATCGTCAATCCAACTCCAAAACCTTAGCTTACATCTCCTAAGTCGACGCCCCCAATGTTTTCAAAATAAATCGTGAAGTCCAAGCTTTAAATCGAAACAAGATTTAAATAGTAAATCGTATATTCAAAAGATTCGTATTTAAGGTTTGTACACACTTTTAAAACTGATTTTGATGTTTGAACCTCCACAATTAAATATAAAACTCAATCTTGAATCGGAATGTAAATTGAATCGTTAAGGGAGAAATCCGATTTGAATCGGGACTTAAATCGTAAGATTTAAATATTTGACAACAATGGCCGCCACCACCAGAGCCACTACCATCCATCTCCAATATCGCAATGACGTTCTCACCCTTAGCCACATATCTACCGCTGTCGAGGCCGCTGCGTCCCTCTCGCATCACATAAGGTTGAAAATGAAAAAGCCAAATTTGACATGGTCATCTGACTAGACATCTGGATGTATGCTAAATTAGAAATGAAACTTTGTCCTTCTAAAAGAAATGAAACAAAGTGGTCATCCTTGTGATCACAGAATGATTTAGGTTTGTCCGTACAATTTTCCTGAAAGAAAATAATGGAAAATGAGTATTCATTTGACTAATCCCAATTATCTGAGGAGAAAAGGAGCTAGGATGAAGGTCGATGAGATAGTGCATCGAATTGAATTATACATTCACAAGTCATACTGTTACGCCACATCCTTGTAATGCTTTTTCTTGCAAACAAAGCACTTAATGATTTTTTCTTCTTTTTCCGTAGGTTGTGCCAACTGAATACAGATTTCTGTCAAAGGATGTCCTTCCTACAAATCAATTTTCAGTTACAGAATATTTTGTCCCCGTTCGCGAGTCTGACAGGTCTTGGCCAGGTTTGTTCATGTTTCAAAATATGTTGTTCCATAAAGTAAAATCCAGCGTTAACTGATTATAATTTGAATATTGAAGCTGTATACTTCCTTTACGACCTTTCACCTATCACGGTTACAATTAAGGAAGAGCGTCGTAGTTTTCTACATTTCATCACTCGTCTCTGTGCAGTTCTTGGTGGCACTTTTGCACTCACAGGTTCATATTCTTTTCACCTTCTATATTTTACTTTCCTAGTTTTATATGGTTTAATATTATGGGCAAACCAATAGTGCTGGCTGTATACGATAACATTATGAAAACAAAAAAGTATGGAACTATTTGCACATCCCAAAATACTATTATCACTTCCAGTTGTATCAAAAAGAAGCCATTAAACCGACTGATAGTGATAGAAATGTTTGTCTTATTATAGTCTTGTAACATGAGATTCACTAAAGTTGATTTTAACAGGAAAACTTATTAATATAGCACTAGTCAACATGGTTAGAAAACATACTTTTTCCCCAATATCAAATATAAAAAGACTATGTCTTTACCGTTGATCGGTGGTACTAGTTAATATCAAGGTTTTAAATATCCGATTTTGGTCACGTTTCGTCTCGGAATTTTTACACAAGTTATCTCGTATTGGGGGAGATCTCGAACGAAATGAGTACATATCGGGTATACATCTCGGATTGACATCTCGGGTCTTATAATGCATCTCGGGAATATCTCGGATGTACTTATGTGTCTAACATTGATGTGTCAAAAATTTATTTAACGGTTATAACTTTCTTAGTAAAAATAAAAATGGTAACATACTTGATTTACATGGAAAAAGGAATATTTTTAGAAGAATAGTAGCTTGATTAGCTTAATTGATTTGATAATGATTGAATAATATCCTTTTATATGAACATAATAAAGAAGTGAAACCTTTCGCTATGACTCATTACGATTAAAAGTAAAGAATATGTTCAAGAAGTTGATAAATTATAATTGGATTCAGTAGTATCTTTTGAATCAATATGAAAATAAAAAATATTATGGAAAATAAGAAAAATGTATAATTTCAGATGGGATCTCGGATTGAGATTTTGATCCATATTTCTAGTGAGATTTGAATCTCGGACGAGATGAGTGTCGAGGGAGATATGGAGGAGATTTGATGTCTCGTCTCGTTTAAGTGTGAAAAAGAGATCTCGTCGGAGATCTCGGGCGATATATAGGAGATTTAAAACCATGATTAATATAGCATAAAAGGTATGGATAATATAGTATAAAAGGTACGACGATAGTATTTTAACGATGTGGAAAGGCCCACCCAGCAAAATTTCGGTTTTCGATGTCTCCGTGGTAACCTGAAAATTGTACCCTGCTAACCAAATCTGGTGTCATGATACCTAAAGTTTATAACTACTATATCCTTGCAATTCTTTTTAAACTGCTACTGCACACATAGAGGAGCGTTCAATGACAATCCAAACAGTGCATCATCCCATTAGCCCTCTGATTTCCACCACAAGCTCCTAATTAAATAATATGGATAGTGGAAAGAGAGAGAAAGCTATGTTATTTAATGCGGAGCTTGGGGTGGAAATCGGGGGGCTGCAGGGGTGCTGTTTGGGGTGCCATTGAACGCTCCACACAGTGTGTATATGAATGCAAGTATGTATGTTTGTGCGCGAATGCGTATGCGCGAGTGCGTGTGCGCTGAGGAAATGCAAATTTACTGTCACTTGAAGTATATTCACATTAATAAGTATAGTCATTGTGAAATATATTCTTATGAAATTTGATGTATGAAATATTAGATTCTCACCAGTAGCTTGTGCAGGAATGCTTGATAGGTGGATGTACAGACTCATAGAGGCAGTCGCACACTCGAAGCCGCGACATGCAGCGAGATGATTTTAGATCGGGTGAAAGTTAGGAAATCAGAAAGCGGTAAACATGAATTCGAATCTTTGTCGCCGCCGAGATTTTGTTTAATCCGCATAAGTAGTGTATTATCCGTATATATATTTAATTATTTATACCTTATTACTGAGATTATAAATTGAATATGATGGTGGTAATTAATTTTTTTAAAATATTTATATAGAGCTAAGATGATTGAAATTGGCTTTTGCTTATGGTTGGAGCTCTAGACTGTGTATACGTTTTCGTTGGAAGAGGTTTTGTAATTGATGTATTTGTTTGTAACTCTAGTGTCTTGTATGTGGTGACTATTTTGTTGAACTGCTAAAAGATTACAATATATCAAATCTACGTAGGAAATGGTTGACTTCTCAATACAATACACTAGAATGATTTTATCCTATTTTCTTGAATTTGGATAAAGCTCATGTATCCATCTGTATATTATTCTGAAAATAGAGACGCTGAATTGCAGCCTCTCAGATTGTAGAAAGCCCAGGATGTTCGTAAGTAAGTTGAATAATATTTTTTTTAAAAATTAAAATGGGGCACACTGGTTCTTGCATGTGTTTATCGTGCATTAGACATTCGGTAAATACAATAAAACATAAAATAAAGCTTACATGAGTGACATGCAAAGATGTCATCATGTTTACACAGTTTATTATAGTCATTTATGTACCTTGACTTTACAGCTACTATCTTAATCTTCCATGCTCAAAAGCCGCGATACATAAAAGGGAAATTTTGGTTCATGTCTCTCTCTTTAAAATAAATTAGGTCCACATCTTTCCAAACTTTAAAATCCACATTACATCTCTATTTTCAAACAAAGTATAAATCCATTCACGAAACTCAATCGTCATATTTAACCGAGATTAAAAAATCTATATATATAAAAAAAACTCGTCGAAAATTAATCGACTTCAATTTCTTCAATCAAAACCTCGTTTGCATAGTATTAATCGTCAACTTAAATTGAAACCAATCGAAATCGAATCGAAATAAACCCTAAAATCGCAAAAAACATGACTGTGAATTGCAGATTTATAGATGAAGAAATAGCTTGCATTGAAATTGCCACAATCTACGACTACCGTGAAGAACATACGAGATTACAACAGGAAGAGACTGATAATACTGATCTACAACTAAAAGGGTATCAAATGGAGGAAGAAAAATAATAATGAATAACAGGTAAATAAATCAAAATTTTAACATTTTTAATTATGTATGTTAGCCGTTTGAATTTAAAAGTTCATTTACATGCAAAATTGTTAAAGCAAATATTTGACATATGCAATTTAGAATGTTGGTTGGTTGAAATCAGTAGGTTTGTTTGCATATAAAATTGATGATTGTAAATATTATGTTGCTTTGTATATTAAAATTCATAATTAGTAGATCATTATTATGTTGCAAAAACATAATAGACAAATCTATGCTGGGAGAAATATTTGCCAAGCGCTTGCTCGATTAATATATTTACCTGGTGTTGTCTTGTATGACATGTTTTGGGAGAAATATTAAACAGACAAATATTTGTCTAGTGTCTGCCTAATATTTGCCTAGTTAATATTTTTCCAGCATATATTAGATTTACTGAAGATGCATTAAAATGTATCATATGTTGCTTTAGATATACCATAGATCATTCTGCAAAACATAATAGACAAATCCATGCCAGAAGAAATATTAACCAGACAAATATTTGCGTGGAAAATATTAGCCAGACAAATATTTGCCTGCCTAAAATTCGTCTGGTTAATATCTTCCCAGCATAGATTAGATTTACTGAACATGCATTAAAATGTACCTTATGTCATACATTAACTAAGTTAATTTATAGTTATATCATTTCACACATTCAACGTTAGTAATAATATTTAGAATACAAATATTGCCAGACACGTTGACTAACTTAATTTATAATTATTTTAGCTTCTTAAAGAAACACATTCTCAATCTGAATCTAGATCAGAAACTGATACTGATGAATATGATCCATTAGTTGAAGAAACTGAATCATCTTCAGCGCATACAGTAACAATAGATTTAGTTTTTTCAACGTTAAAAAAAGAAAGCAACAAAAGACGACAATCAGGTCCTCCAAACAAGCAACTACAAAGAAACAAAAGATGGAGATAAACAATCTAAGCAAACAGTTCTAGAAACCCACCGAAGTAGCTTCAAACATTTCAACTCCTTATTCCAAAAATTGAAAAAGAACAATCTTCTGCATAATGAACACATTAATCGACTGTCGATGACTCCATTTCACAAGATATTCCAAGCTTTTGCAAAATGATAACATAACAGTTGAAGATATAAACAAGGAATCAGCTTCCGTTGATTTGATAATACAGTTATACGTAGCGGAAGAAAATTGCTTTCGTTTTGGAAGAATGAAAGTAACAATGAAAGGAATCAACATTGCTAAAATATTTGGATGTGATATAAAGGGTTTGACAATTTACACAAGTACTCGTTTGAAAGAAGCTGAATTGGACTCTGCTGTAAAATGCTTCAAGGATCAATATTTTACAGATTGCAAAATGGTCAAAGGCAAGGAAATAGAGTTAAAATTAATGTTAAGTTCAAAAGGGGACACAATACAAGATCAAACCGATGTTGCACGGATGATGATAATGCATCTACTATCAACTTATTTAATTTCTAATGCAAACTCATCATTTCTCTTAGTGCTGCTGCCATATATTTATACAGTAAATAAATTGAAAAATGTTTCATGGCCAGCAACAATTTTGAATCATTTCATGGACCAAATCAAGAAACACAAATATACTCCAAGAAAAATTAGAGCATGTGCAACTATTTTACTAGTAAATACTAATAACTCATTCTATGTTTTTAGATTACACTACAAACTAAAATATAATCTGATATTGTTTTGCAGTATTGGTTCTGTAACGTGACAGAAATAATAGAATCCAAAAAAAGTTACAAAGAAAGCGAACCAACATTCACATAATGGAAACTGCAGGAGGTTACTTCAAATATTATCCATAAATACGCTAATAGAAAGGTAATAATTCTTCTTCATAACGACTTTCAATCAAATATTTACCATTACATATATTCTAATAGTATATTTAACTATAGTACATTTAACTATAGTACATTTGTGCCAGTAAATTTCATGCAAAAAACAACCTATTAAATATTTGTCAAGCAAATGTTTGCCTGCCTAATATTTGCATGTCCAATATTTGCCAAGCAAATAAAAAAAAGTAAAACTTACTATTTTCTAATTCACAGAGAAAAGAAGAAAACCAAAAAAGGAAAGAAGCTAAAAAGTGCCAAAGCAAAATCTCCTAAAGAAAAAGCTTCAGCGGTTGATAGAAAAATGAAAATATCAAAAACCAACTAAAAGATATGAAATTGGAAATGAATAAACTGAAAGAGGATAATGCAGCTCTAAAAGAAGAGAATAAGCTCCTAAAAGATGAAATTAAAGATTTAAGAAAAAGGAAAGAAGAAGAAGAAAATGATGAAAATGATAATGATAACAAAGTTGATAATGGTCAAATAAATGTTGATGAAGCAGTAGATGATGATGTTGATAATTATGAAAAAGATAAAGCTGATGAAAAAGATAAATATGTTAGTATTAGTAAAGTGGATGACGATAATGATGTAGTCTTAGATACAGATGTTGAAGTCTTAAATAAGACAAAACCGTTGAAGCCGATGGTGCTGACAAAGATAATGGTGATCGTAATGTTAGTGCTGGTAATGGTGATGGTATTTGTGGTAATGCTAGTACTGGTTCCAGTGACAAAGATGGTGGTGCTGATGATAATATTGATGGTGGTGATGTTGTTGGTATTGATGGTGATGTGGTGGTATTGATGATGCCGACCAAAATAAGGATGATAATGCTGTAAAAGATGATGATGAAACAGGATGCCAATTTGAAATATCTGTAATACCAAAAGAAGTCAAAAGCAACGAACAAAAAGAAACTATAAAAGAAAAAAAGAAAGCATAGAAAAAGGTAAGTATTTACAAGTTATTGGTAAAAACTAAGGCGTGCAAATATTTGCCAGTAAATATTTGCTCTGCTGTTATTTACCAGGAAAATATTTGTCTTTATGAGGTAGTAAATAAAATAATTAACAACTGAATTTTTTTGATAAACATGTGATAAACCAAAAGATTTGACTGCAAAAGGACATCACAAAAAAATAGTTCAAAAAACAACAAGTACATATTTTAAAATAAATTTTGTTTTTTTCATATAAAATATGTCTATCAAAATATTTGACATATACTAAATATACAATTGAAACCGATGCTCAAAATTTTGATATGCTAGGGAAAGACTTCCCAACACTCAAAATATTGACATCAAGCAAAAGGCAGGAAAACAGCCAAAAACCAACTAAAGATCAAATGGAAATCTATAAAGAATTGGCTGCAGAATATGAAATAAAGAAGGAAAAAGAGGAGAAAAAAATCAAGAAAGAATAAAAGAGAAGTTTCTCCATCTTCATCGTCCAAGAGAATCAAAACTGAAAATAGAAGAAGAAAAGCATAAGATCCAAATTTCTAGTACGAGCCACCTATAAAAAAACATAAGGAAATCCAAGAAAGATAATGCTGACAAAAATGAAGTTAAAAAATGTAATATTATCGATGTACCTGAAGAAGATGAATCCGATCATGACAGATCAGAAACAAAATAAGACGCTGTGATAGATGTTGAAAAAGCAAGCTAGCAAAATGATGGCTTTCAGACAATCAAATCAATGAACTAAAAGATTTTTACCATCAAGAAGGAAATAAGTAAGTTATTTAAATAAAACTTAACATAACATACATATATACATATATGTATACATAGCAATTATTTTCTTGGCTGATATTTGCTATGTACACGTGCTTATCAACTTACAATAATACATACTAATATAATTTTGATATTATTAAAACAGGAAAACATCATTCTATGACGTAGAAAAAGACATTGAAATAAGTGGAGAAAATATTTCAAATATGCGGTTCAACAAATTCATCGGTTCAAAGGCATATAATTTTACAACACATTTTCTATATAATGATATGATAAATATAGATAAAAAAGAAAAGAAAATCAATACATGAAATTTAATTTCGATGCAGGTTATAGATTGGTTCATTAAATCCAAATTTGAGCCAAAACATACCGATATTATTTACTTACATTCCTATGCAGTGGTATGAAATACTTAAAACCAAAATTACATATAACTTTATAACTAATTATACTGTAAACACAGGTATCTATTATTGATAATTACAATACCATATATGAATCTTTGGTTGTTAAAGTGCTGGAAGAAAGAGCAATGACTTGCAAAAAAAATATTTATACCGCTGCATCATTTCAACCACCACACATTGTTAGAGTTTAATGTAGTTGAAAAGACATGGAAGCACTATGATTCCCAAAGACCAAGATCAAAAATTGCCAATTGCCCACAGAAACGACGAGCTATTAAAATTGTAACTTATGAACACGAGTGTTATGGCACGCGCTTCGCGCGTGAATTGTTTTCTTTATAAATTGTATATTTTAAATCAATCAAAAAATGATTTTTTATTTTCAAGTGATATTAAGATTTGTATATTTGTAAATAATCATTTTGAATTTGTAAAGGAAGTTTAATTTTAGATTCTATTTTTAGAAGCATTTTGAATTTGTAAAGCATGTTTAATTATCAAATCATACTTTTAGGGGCGTTTGAATTTGTAAAAGAAGTTTAATACTAGATCATATTTTTAAGTGATTAAGATTTGATAATATATAGAGAGGCGTTTTTGGTAGTTCACGTTGATACCAAAAAATGTGACATCCAAGCTATTACAATTATTATTAAAGTTGTTTACAATTGATGTTGACAAATATTTACAGATTTGCCAAGCAAATATTTGCCTCCTAAATATTTGCAAATTGATATTTAACCAAAATTATTTATTCATTCATAATTTTCAGAGAGACAATTTGGTGGACCTGCTTAGAACAATTTATTCAAGAAATGACAAGAAACCAACATAATTAAAAAATAATCCAGTCAAATTCGTTACTTGCCCACAAAGGAGCCTCATTTATAGATAAAATTTATTTTTACAAAAGTACTTTTCAAAACATTAAAAAATATTAATTTTTTTGAAATGATGTAGAATTGATTGTGCAATATTTGTCATGATGTTCATGGAAGATCTTTTCGAAGACAAAGACGTTGAAGACAATCCTGATGTATAATTTTGATTTTGTACATGATATTAAAGCTTTAATGGTACATGATATAGTTGTAGACGAAAAACATGGATGAAGATCAGGTCCTGATATAGAGAAATGTTTCAAAGATTTGATGGCTGTAGGCAATTTTGGATAATGAATGCAATAAACTTCTGGATGTTGGATGTTGGTTGTTAGCTTTTATATGTAGGTATTAGATGTTAGACATTGATGTTAGAAATTGATTGTTAAATGTTAGACATATGATATACATTGATGGTAAGATTTTCACTATCAGATGTTAGCTTTTAGACAACTACATTTTTGATGTTAGATTTTCAGCGTTGTATGTTTATATACATTGTTAATATCAGATTTTGAATGTTGCATATGTTTTTTAACTGAAATGTAATATGAAATATTCAGAAAAAATGTTGTTGTTTTTATGCAATATAAAATTATAAAATATTGAATATTCAGTTCAATATATGATCGAATACTTTTGACCAGCAAAAGTTTACCAAGCAAATATTTGCCTAGAAAATATTTGACGGGCAAACGATTTTAGACAAAAAATTTAAAAATTAGTAAGATTACTGCATTTTCTTATAACTGCATTGACGTACTGCTATTATTTTTATATAGAAAAAAACTTCAATAAAATAACAACTACCAACACATATACAAAGTTCATATCAAAGCAAAAGAGCAAAAATTATGAAGTTAAACATAAATAAAAAGTTTTCTTTTCATTCACTAACATTTCATTCTATAAAGAATATTTTGCTTAACTTACCAGAAGCAGAATCCAGTTATGGATTGTGTGTAAAAACATTTTTCAATTTCTTAAAACAATGGTTTATTGTATCACTAGAACATAAGAAATTGAATGCCTATATTTTTCTATCAGGATGGAGAAAGATTTCATTTTACTTTAATCTCTCATTTGAAATCAGAAACAAGTAATGTTTTCCTTCCCAAAATCCATAACCGTGCGATCGCCATCCCTGTTTGATGTTTCTTAATATTCTAACTCTTCATCTTCATCTCTTTCCTCCAAATCCTCCATATGCATTTAAGTAGACCTGAACTTGAGGCTTTTAAAGGATGATGGCCAAGGGGCTCGAAAAGCAGAGAAAGATGGAAAGAGGTGACCACCTTGAAGAGAAAGAAGCAGATTATGGAGAGCCGGTAAGTATAGTGGCCATCGAGCTGGCACTCATTTTAGTTTGAGTATTGAAGTACTCAAACTAAAAGAGATTGCCAACCAAACAAGAAAAAATAGAAGATAACAGTAGTAAGCCATATGAGAAAGCTTAAAGATCTAATTTTCACTAAAGAAGAATATGAAAAGCATAGAAGAAAAAAAAAAGATTATATAGACACAAAATAATCTCAGCCGTAGATCTACAAATTAGCCAACCAACCCCAGCCTTAGAAATTTGGTCAAGAGATTGGACTGAAAACTGATTCAATGACATCGATATTGGACTGTTTTGTTTCTATATAGAAACATGTCAAAATATAACTGCTTTTTATGATTCAATGATAGACGTTTTTGGCCGACATTTTAAGCTAATGGGCAAATTAATCAGCTGCATTTGACTGACACACACATGTTGCGTAAATATTAAAAAAACTTACTATATTGTAAAACAGCTTACTAAATATTTAAACAACTTACTAAACATTTTTCTAAGAAAGAATGAAAAACAAACAGAGTAACCGCTGATACTTGAAAACAAACTCAAAACTACTAAATATTTTTATGACAATTATAAGCCGGGCAAATATTTTCCTGGTAAATACTTGCCTTCTGATATTTGTTATTCTACAAAATATCAAAATACTGATTCAAAGACATCAATAGTGAAATGATGCAGAACTGATTGTGCGAGATTTAAAAAGAAAAACAAACAGACTAAATATTAAAACTCAAAGCCACTAAGTATTCATATGATAAGTATAAGCCGAGAAAATATTTGCCCTTAGATATTTCCTATTCTACAAAATATCAATATACTGATTCAATAACATCAATAGTGAAATGTTTTGTTTCTATCTTCACAACAGCAACTATTACAACTCACTCATTTGACCAATTCATATCAACATTTACAACTAGGTGCTTATCGTACCTATTATTGTGTGCATCACCATTCCCCTAACTCACTTGCATTGGCAAATAAGAACATACTTGAACTATTTTATAATCATGCACTAATGCAGCATCATTCATTAATAGAAGAATAACATGATCAAAGTAAGAAACATATGCCCGACAAATATTTGCTTGACAAAATAGTCTCTACCTCCATTTCCTATCATTTGAACAACAATCTCTACCTCCACAATAAGAAAACAAGAAAACAGTCTCTACCTCCCTTCCCCTATCATTGGCAAACAAAAAAACAGTCTCTAACTCCACAACATCAACTATCACAACTCACTCATTTGAACAAATCATACCAACATTTACAACAAGGTGCATATCATACCTATTATTGTCTGCATCACCATTCCACTCACTCACTTGCATTGGAAAATAAGAACACACTTGAACTATTTTATAATCATGCACTAATGCAACATCATTCATTAATAGTAGAATAGCATGATCAAAGTCAAAAACATATACCCGTCAAATATTTGCCCGACAAAATAGTCTCTACCTCTATTCCCCTATCATTTGAACAACAGTCTCTACCTCCACAATAAGAAAACAAGAGCACAGCCTCTGCTTCCATTCCCCTATCACTGGTAAACAAGAAAACAATCTCTACCTCCACAACAACAACTATTACAACTTACTCATTTGAACAAATCATATTAACATTTACAACTAGGTGCATATCATACCTATTATTGTGTGCATCACCATTCCCCTAACTCACTTGCATTGGCAAACAATAACATACTTAAACTATTTTATAACCATGCACTAATGCAGCATCGTGCATTAATAGTAGAATAGCATGATAAAAGTCAGAAACATATGCTTGGCAAATATTTGCCCGGAAAGTATTTGCCAATCAAACAAATTTATAAAAGTATTCTTCAAAACATTAAAAATACCATTTAGTTTGAAGTGATGCACAATTAATTGTGCAATATTTGTAAAAGATTACTGCATTTTCTAATAACTACAATGACATATAGCTACAATTTCATACATAAATAAACTTCAATAAAATAACAACTACTAACACAGATACAAAGTTCATATCAACTAGAGATGAGTTTACATCATTTTTCAATTCCAAACCATGTGTAAATACACAACCTAGTACACAACATACTAGTGCATTGACATATTGTTATATTGCTTATACAAAAATAAACTCTATAAAAACAATATTCAAGTACAGATGAGTTTACAGCAACATGAGTATCGCAAACACTTTCCTTTGATTCCAGTTTCGGACTATGTGTAAATACATTTTCACTTCGTTTTGCTTAAGCAGACTGCTCTTATTTTCTAGGGCCCTTATTTTATCTTTGGGACTCAAGCGTTCATTTTTATATATGTCTGGATGTTTAGAAGTGTTTGCGCCAAAAATGGTCACAAACTCCGAATGTAATGAAAGCACCAGCGTTTACACACAAATCCTTAGTATCTAGTCATATATCTCAGATCCAGATGATGTAGAGAGTAAAAATGAAGAAATAACAAAATTAAAACGAAAGAAAGTAAGAGAAGACACAAGATTTATAGCGGTGCGACTATCGGCCTATGTCCACTTTGAATTGATCCTTTTATTTCCTTTATACTATGGTTACAGTTACAATCCTTTGAATATCAGTAGCCAAAAATGGCAGATTTTGCCAAAAGAGAAGAAGATAAAGAGGAGCCAAGAAAAAAGTACCCTTTTTAGTTGCAATGGAGGTGCTATTTATAGGGGTAGAGCTGGAAATATCCACCTTGAATCTTGGAATACTCTTTCTCAAGCCCAGATGCGCCCACATGATCGATCTGGAGTCATTTGGGATCGATCCTTGATCGATCCATAGCGAGTTTGCATCGATCATAAACTGCTCTGATCGAGCTAAAATTGATCATGGTGGAAGATGATAATGCAAAGTCCTTGCCCTCCAAATTTCATGAAGTTCCAACATGTAGATTATGAGATATGATCGATCCAAGTTCGAGTTCGCAAGTGTAGGCTGATCATCTCGTATCCATCATCTCGTATCCATCATCTCGTATCCACCATCTCATATCCATCATCTGGTATCCATCATTTGGTATCCATCATCTGGTATCCATCATTTTGTATCCATCATCTGGTATCCATCATTTCGTATCCATCATCTGGTATACATCATCTGGTATCCATCATCTGGTATCCATAGTGATGGATACGAGAGCATCGATACAGGCCAGTTTTTCACGAATATTGATCCATCCATAACTCGAGCATATGAACTCCGATTGACCTGAAATTCAAAGTGTAGCCTCACCGAACTTTGTTCATCATTTCATCATTCCCGATCAATCCCACCTTGATTGGATCTTGGTCCAACTTTGACGGTATCAATCATAGCCTTGTTTCCAATCGATCATACAAATATTGATCCATCCATAACTCGAGCATATGAACTCCGATTGACCTGAAATTTGAAGTATAGCCTTACCGAGCCTTGTTTATCATTCCCAATCGATCCCACCTTGATTGGAGCTTGATCCAATTTTGACGGTATCTATCATAGCCTTATTTCCAATCGATCTCCAATTCTAATATCCATCCTTTTTAGCCAATTTGTTGATATCCTGGCCTTGACCAAAAGGTGGGGTAACGTTTTCATCCCAAAACATGCCTTGCGGTAGGAAGGCGTGATTTGAATAGCTTTAAATCCGACATCCAAAGTCCATATTCATAGCCATATCATCCAACCCATAATTCAATCCATTACCAAGCAATTCCATCCAAGTCCGATAGCCAAATCTGCGACTGTTCCGAGTCGATATCTAAATCCAGGACCACTCCGGGTCCTTAACCAAATCCTTATCTGTTCAAAGCCACTATCCGAATCCATAACCATAACCGAATCCATATCCAAATCCATGACCACTCCGGGTCGCTAACCGAATCCAGGACTGCTTTGGGTCCATGTCCAATCCTCAGCTATTCAGAGCTGGATCAATATCCATTTCACAGCTTGGAAGCCATAACCGAATCCTAAAACCTCTCCAGATCATTGTTGGCCTCTTTGGACCCTTTCTAAGCTTGATCCAAACTTAACGATTGAATAGGCAGATCCTGTCGCGCTCTGGCGAAGCAACCTATCCCTTGCACTCTGGTCCCGGTGGGGGCATATGGCGATGCCCTGGTCCTTTTAGACCGATTATAGCCTCTCCAGGCTCTTGCTGGATCCCATCCTATCACTCTTCGGTAAAGGGGAAACAACGTCAAGCGAGCCGATCCTGTCTCTCTCCAGCGAAGCGGCGTCACTCCCTGCACTCCGGTTCAGTATCCCTGATCATTAAGCGATGCCATGGCCTAAGTCCTAGACCGAATACAGCCACTCTGGGCTCTTTCCGAACCCCGATCCAATCACTCTCCGGTGAATGGGGAACTATGTCTATCGCTCTCCGGCGAAGCGACTCACTTCCTACACTCTGGTCCCCGCCTTTCCTGTCAGGGGCATAAAGCGATCAATTTCCAATTGACTTCCAGTATCCATCTCGTAACTCTACAGTCAGGGATTTGTTCCACAAAATCCAAATACATTTATTAAATCCAAATTCCAAATGTTCAATGAAAAAAATAGAGAAAGCTAAGTGCTGCCTCTCCGGGCAGAGCGGTCTACTACCATCTCATAGCATGCGTGGGAATTGTTCTGGTTCCCTTACACGTGTAAGTGGCATAGCCGCTTTATTTTAGAACAAAACCAGAAAGTTTATTTGATGATAGAAGTTCAAATCCTGAACTCGGCCCCTTGCCATCACGATCAGCCGATGACGAGTCGTGATCCCGATCTAGGGTCATTCCTGTTTGGTACAGGCGGCAACTACTCGTGTTCTACCACTATTGTCCGGTTCCTCACATACTGTGGCAATCTGCCACCCCTGATGTGTTCTTCCACCATGTCCTTCAAGTGGAGGCATTCATTTGTGGTATGCCCTTCTAGCTCATGGAATAGGCAGTATATCCCGCTCCTACGCTCCCGCTCTGTGGGATTCCTTCTAGGTGGTTTTCGATAGCGGAGTTGTCCCCGTGTTTCCAAGTAAATTCGTTCCAGATTCTCTATCAAGTCTGTGTATGTGGTGAATTTGGGTTTCCGGTCTCTCCTCCATTTGTTAGAACCATCATATCCATCATCTTGCTTTCGCTTTCCTTTATCCATCCCACGTCCTTCTCCAGACGTTCCTTCGCCTTGCGTGGCGTTCGCCTCTTGCCTTTCGATGCATGCATCCTCTAATCGTATGAACCTTTCTGCCTCGTGATAGAACTCCCCAAGATCCTATGGTGGATCACATGCCAATGAGTCCTTGAACTTAGTTCCTTCTACAATTCCTGCTACCACCGCCATCAAAATCATTGATGGATCCGGGCGATCCACCGAAGCCATGGCTACATTGAACCGAATTAGAAAATTCCTTACAGACTCTCCTGTCCTCTGCTTCATCGATGCCAATGCCATTACGTTCTTGGGTCGTGTAATGTGGACCCTGAATTATCTCATGAAGCATTTCACTAGTTCGCCCCATGTCCTGATCGAACCATTCTCTAGCTGCCTGAACCGGAGCGCAGCCAAATCCGTCAAGTATAAAGGGAAGCATCTTGCCATAACCTCCTCAGATGCCCCCAACACTTCCATATGCCTGATGTATATGGTTATATGCATAGTTGGGTCTGATTTCCCATCATAGGCCTCCAGCATTGGTAGTTTGGATTCTAGAGGGTTCCTTGCGTTTCTGATATTCGGAGTGAACGAACTTCGACTAACTTCCTCTAAGCCTCAGCTCGATAGCCCTCCTCTCATAATACTTCTTATTAATCCAACCATCTGCTTGTCTCCATCCGGAGGTGGCCTCCTATATGCATTTCCATCCTGCCTCCCATGTCATGGAGGGTATTCTGGGTAGTACTCTTTATGTTGCTCATTCATGTTTGCATTGGCTCCAGCCTGCTAAGCTTCATTCACGGGACTTTCAATATCCGATCCTGAGGGTCTACCCCCAGGCCTTTGCTAATTGCCTTCATGTTCTTCATTCTAGTTCTGGATCTGACCTTCAGAGATTTCTACAGCTCCGACTCCTTGTTCTACATTGCCGGCACCTGTAATTGCTTCATTTCCTGGGTTTCAGGCTCCAACTGTACCCATTTTCCTGAAGAGATTATGCATCATCTCCTGTTGGCTCTTCAATAATCTCTCCTACATGGAATCCATCATTGTCTAGGTCTCATCCCTTGTGATGTAGACGGATGCTTGATCTGCTCCAGCTCCAAAGGAAGCCTCTTGATGGCTCCATTTTGGTAATGTCCTTCTAACTGATTGCCTGACCATGGTTCCTCCTAGATCTGATCCTTTAGCTTTCCAAATCTGAACTCCAAATTCGATATAGTGGGTGCTAGTTTTCTCAATGAAAGCACCAAAGTGTTTGCGCCAAAAATGGTCACAAACCCCGAATGTAATGAAAGGACCAGCGTTTACACACAAATCCTTAGTATCCAGTCACAGATCTTAGATCCAGATGATGTAGAGAGTAAAAACAAAGAAATAACAAAATTAAAATAAAAGAAAGTAAGAGAAGACACAAGATTTATAGTGGTTCGGCTATCTCCGACCTACGTCCACTTTAAATTGATCCTTTTATTTCCTTTATACTATGGATAGTTACAATCTTTTGAATATCAATAGCCAAAAATGGCAGAGTTTTTCCAAAAGAGAAGAAGATAAAGTGGGGCCGAGAAAAAATACCTCTTGTTAGTTACAATGGAGGTGCTATTTATATGTGTGGAGCTGGAAATATCTGCCTTGAATCTTGGAATACTCTTTCCCAAGCCCAGATGAGCCCACGTTATCGATCTAGAGTCATTTGGGATCGATCCTTGATCGATCCATAGCGAGTTCGCATCGATCATAAACTGCTCTGATTGGGTCGGGATCGATCATAGTGGAAGATGATAATGCAAAGTCCATGCTCTTCGAATTTCATGAAGTTCCAACTCGTAGATTGTGAGATATGATCGATCCAGGTTCGAGTTTGCAAGTGTAGGCTGATGATCTGGTATCCATCATCTTGTATCCATCATCTGGTATCCATCATCTCATATCCATCATCTCGTATCCATCATCTGGTATCCATCATCTGGTATCCATCATCTGGTATCCATCATGTCGTATCCATCATCTCATATCCATCATTTGGTATTCGTTATCTCGTATCCATCATCTGGTGCCCATCATTTCGTATCCATCATCCGATATCCATAGTGATGGATACGAGAGCATCGATCCAGGCCAGTTTTTCATGAATATTGATCCATCCAAAACTTAAGCATATGAACTCTGATTGACTTGAATCTCAAAGTGTAGCCTCATCGAACCTTGTTCATCATTCCCGGTCGATCCCACCATGATTGGAGCTTGGTCCAACTTTGACGGTATCGATCACAGCCTTGTTTCCAATCGATCAAACAAGTATTGATCCATCCATAACTCGAGCATATGAACTCCGATTGACCTAAAATTTAAAGTGTAGCCTCACCGAGCCTTGTTTATCATTCTCGATCGATCCCACCTTGATTGGTGCTTGGTCCAATTTTGATGGTATTGATCATAGCCTTGTTTCCAATCGATCTCCAATCCTGATATCCATCTTTTTTAGCCAATTTGTTGATATCCCGGCCTTGACCAAAAGGCGGGGTAACAAGAAGTAATCAAGTTCAAACAAGTAGAGATGATTTTATAGAAATCACTATCTAAACTTTCATTTCTTCTTATAACTCGTCCTGTTCATCTCTTTACTCCGAGAAGAAGCAGATTGTGGAGAGCGAGTAAGTATAGTAGTTATCGAGCTGGCACTCATTTTAGTTTGAGTACTGATAGAATAATCAATAGAAAACACCATCAGAACTCAAACTAAAAAGGATTGCTAACCTGACAAGGAAAAATAAAAGATAACAGTAGTCAACCATAGAAGAAGACTTAAAGGTATAATTTTTCAATAAAGAAGAAGATGAAAAGCTACAAATTAGATCTGCAAAGAAGAAGAAGAAGAAGATATGTAAACGAAAAATCTCAGTTGTAGATCTACAAATTAGCCAACCAATCACAGCCTTAGAAATCTAGTTAAGGGATAAGAGCGAAAACTTATTCAATGGCATCAATATTGAACTGTTTTGTTTCTATATTAGGAGCACGTCAAAACACAACTGCTTTTTATGATTCAATGACAGACTCTTTTGACCAACATTTTAAGCTAATAGGAAAATTAACCAACTACATCTGACTAATGCACACATGTTGTTAAAACAGCTTACTAAATATTAAAACAGCTTATAGCCTGTGAAATATTAAAACAACTTACTAAATATATTTTGTAAGACAGAAAGAAAAACGAACAGACTAACTATTGATACTTAAAATCAAACTCAAAGCTACTAAATATTTATATGACAATTATAAGCCATGCAAATATTTGACTAGAAAATATTTGTCCTCTGTTATATGTAAATATCAAAATATTGATTCAACGACATCAATAGTGAAATGTTTTGTTTGAAATGATGCAGAACTGATTGTGCGAGATTTACAAAGAAAAATAAAGACACTAACAACTAAAACTTGGAATCAAATTCAAAGCTACTAGATGTTCATATGATAAGTATAAGCCGGGCAAATATTTACACTATGATATTTGCTATTCTACAAAATATCAGAATATTGATTCAATAACATTAAAGTGAAATATTTTGTTTGAAATGATGCAGAATTGATTGTGCCAGATTTGTTTCTAACATCTAATGAGTCTTTTCCAATTACATCATTTTGTTATATTCTTAAATACCTAGAGCAGTTAGCCAAAACATCCACGTTCACAAATATTTGCCCGACAAATATTTGCCTCGCAAATATTTGCAAACTGATATTTATCCAAAATTAACAAATATATATATATATATATGTTTATAATTTTCATAGAGACAATTTGATGAACCTTCTTAGAACAAAATATTCAAGAAATGGAAAGAAACCAACAGAATTAAAAACAATCCAGTCAAGTTCGTAACTTGTTTACAATAGGAGTCTCATTCGTAAGTAGTACTTATTATTGATAAAAATATTTTTCAAAACATTAAAAATATCAATCTTTTTGAAGTGATCCAAAATGATCGTGCGGTAGTTGTCATGAGATTCATGGAAGATCTTTTCAAAGACAAAAACAGTGAAGACAATCCTGAGTTGGATAATTTTCATTTCATACAGGATATTAAAGCTTTGATGGTATATGATATAATTGTAGATGAAAAAAATGGATGGAAGTTAGATCCCAATATACAGAAATGTCTAAAAAGTTTGATGGCTAAAGGAAATTTTGGATAATGAATGCAATAAATTTCGTGATGTTGGATTTTGTTTATTAGCTTTTAGATGTAGGTGTTAGATATTAGACATTAATTGTTTTAAAAACACATGTTTGATGTTAGATTGTGACTGTTGTATGTTTATATACATTATTTGATATCAGATTTTGAATGTTGTATATGTTTTGAATGAAATAATGCAGAACTGATTATGTGATATTTATAAAAAAAACAAACAGACTATCTACTGAAACTTAAAATCAAACTCAAAGCCATTAAATATTAATATGACAAGTATAAGCCGGGCAAATAATTGCCTGCTTATATTTGTCATGGTTCGGTCAAGGGTTCAGTCATGGATATGGTCATGGGCTCGGTCAATGACTCGGTCAAGGGCATGGTCAAGGGGTTGGTCATGGGCTCAGTCATGCGCTCGGTCACGCGCTCGGTTATAGGCTCGGTTATGGGCTCGGTCATGGGCTCGGTCATGTGGCTGTGTCATTGGCTTAGTCATGGGCTCGGTCGTACGCACGGTTGTAGGCTCTGTTGTGACCTCGATTGTGAGTACATCACTAAGATATATTGTTTAACCATAGATATAATGGAATACAAAATTGACCAAATGCCAAACCAAATACCAAACCAAAAGCTAACCAGATACCAAGCCTAATTGGGTATGTATGGATGCAAAAGCTAACCAGATGCTAAACCAAATCGGGTACCTATGAAACAAATTAATATCCTAAATATATTAATTAACTAAGCATACCATCAAATGTAAAAGCTAACCGGATGCCAAGCCTAATCGGATACGTATGGATGCAAAAGCTAATCGGATGTCAAGCCTAATCAGGTACATATGGAACCAATCTATACCTTAGATATATTGTTTAACTGAGCATATCATTGAATGTAAAAGCTGACTAGATGCCAAGCCTAATCGGGTACATAAGGATGCAAAAGCTAACCGGACGCCAAGCCTAATTGGATATGTATGCATGCAAAAGCTAACCGAATGCCAAGCCTAATCGGGTACATATTGAACCAGTCTATACCTAAGATATATTGTTTAACCGAGCCTACTATCGAATGTAAAAGCTGACCGGATGCCAAGCCTAATCAGGTACTTATGGATGCAAATGCTAACCGGATGCCAAACCTAATTGGGTATGCATGCATGCAAAAGCTAACCAAATTCCAAGCCTAATCGAGTACATATCAAACCAATCTATACCCGAGATACATTGTTTAATCGAGAATACCATCGAATGTAAAAGCAAACCTTATGCCAAGCCAAATCAGATATGTATGCATGCATAAGCTATCTGGATGCCAAGCCTAATCGGGTACGTATGGATGCAAAAGCTGACCAGATGTCAAGCCTAATCGGGTACATATGAAACCAGTCTATACCCAAGATATATTGTTTAACCGAGTGTACCATTGAATGTAAAACTAATCAGATGCCAAGCCTAATTGGGTATGTATGGATGCAAAAGTTGATCGGATGCTAAGCCTTATCAGGTACATATGGAACCAATCTATACCCTAGATATATTATTTAACCAAGCATACCATTGAATGTTAAAGATTACTAGATGCCAAGCCTAATTAGGTACGTATGGATGCAAAATCTAATCAGATACCAAGCATGATCGGGTACACATGGAACCAATCTATACCCTAGATATATTGTTTACCCAAGCGTACCATCAAATGCAAAAGCTAACCAGATGCCAAGCCTAATCAGGTACATATGGATGCAAAAGCTAACCGATGCCAAGTTTAATCAGGTACGTATACATGCAAAAGCTAACTAGATGCCAAACCTAATAAGATACATATACATGCAAAAGCTAACCGAATGTCAAGCCTAATCAAGTATGTATAGATGAAAAACCTAACCGAGTGCCAAGCCTAATCGGGTACATATGGAACCAATCTATACCCTAGATATACTGTTTAACCAAGCGTACCATCGAATGTAAAAGCTAAGCAGATGCCAAACCTAATCGGATATTTATGGATGCAAAACTAGCCGGATGTCAAGCCTAATCGGGTATGTATGAATGCAAAAGCTAACCGGATGCCAAGCCTAATCGGGTACACATGAACATGATCCAATATATATTGTTTAATTGAGGAAATCTTGGAATGCAAAATCTAATCGGGTACGTATGGAATGCAAAAGCGAACTAAACGTGAAACATACCCATGTATGTATGGATGCAAAGGCCAACTGAATGCCAAACCTAATCGGGTACATATAAAAACGATCTATACCCAAGGTATATTGTTTAACCGAGCAAACCATGGAATGTAATAACTAACTGAATGCCAAAGTATGTATGGATGCAAACGTGAAGCGAATGCTAAATCTAATTGGAAATGTATGGATGCAAAAGCTAACCAAATGCCAAACCTAATTGGGTACACATGAAAACGATCTATACACAAGATATATTATTCAACCGATCAATCTATGGAATGCAAAAGTCAATCGAATGCCAAACTTAATAAGGTACGTATGGATACAAAAGACCAAATGCCAAACCTAATCAAGTACATATAGATGTAGAAGCCTACTGAATGCCAAACATAACTGGGTACACATGGAAACGATATATACCCAAATATTAGTTTGATAAATATTTGCCCGAAAAATATTTGTCAGACTTTTAATTGCAAAACTATTACTGACCAGACAAAGTAAATTACACTGCTAAGCAACTAAATAAATAAAACAAAATAAACATTTAATTCAAAAAAACGAAGCATGAAATCAAAGCATCTAACTCAAAACTACTTAAATTTGAATGGCAAATATAAGTAGGGCAAATATTTGTCAAGAAAATATTTGCCCGGCAAATATTTTCCAAGAAAACATTTGCTCGGAAAATATTTTCCAAGAAAACATTTGCTCGGAAAATATTTCCCTCTAACACTTCCCATTCATACAAATTTAGTAGAATAACTTATAGGCAAAAAGAGAAAAATAAATACATTAATAAGATAAAAAGAACACATATTTAGTTCAGTCAAATAGGATACGATAATACATTAATAATCTTCGAAACATAAAGCATACAATGTATTAAAATTACATTTGATTTCTTAACAAACAAGACTTTTTGTTATGTCCTAATTTCTTACATAAACTTTAGTGATTGGACTTATTCACCTCACCAGCCGACTTAATCCGGTCTGAAGATGGAGGCCTTCCTACACCACATCTTTTCTTAGATGGATGAACTTAAACATCTTCTGGTAAAAACATCTTCCATTCGAAAATGAACAAGTAGATGAATCAGATGTGAATAAGATGCTTGGAAAAGGATACTTTGAAATAGTCCAATATAGCAATAAACATCCAAATCAAAAGCAAATATACTTCTAATAGCATAAGCATATGGAAACCCCTCAATGCACCACAAGTTACAATTACATCGTTGAACACTCAAATCTACATGATAAGTTTGAGTTGATTGAACCTCTTAAACATCAACAGTAGATCTAGTAACTTTCCATTAAACACCCTCAAGGTATAAATCCCTTATACATTTTTCCATAACAGGGCACAAACAACTGTTTCAAGTTTTACTTATTTCACGTCGATCCGACATAATTATCATAAGGTTCAACCGAATTCTATCCAAACATCCAGTGATAGGTAAATGTCTTTCCTCCAAAATCCAATAATTAAAGCTTTCAGCACAGTTAGAACTCATTTCCCCATAACGATTTCCAACAAAAAAACATTAGCAAACTTTTCAAAAGACAAACCATTCAAAAAACTTGCTACTGCAGCCCCACCAGCAAGCCTAAACTCAAACAAAGCATGATCAAATACATCTAATGTAGCAGCATGGGCAACTTTAAAAAACAAAGAAACGACCCATTACCTTTTTCCTTGAGGACACCTTTTTGTTAAAAAAACTCATTAAATTATTCTTTAAATGATAGTAACAATAACCATGAGATGAACCTGGGAAAACTTGAGGAACATCAAGCAAAAGATCGGGATGGCGATCATATACAAAGGTGAAAACACGATCATCATCATCTAACATTTCCCTAAGCTTTGTCAAAAACCAATGCCAATTAGGTCCGTCTTCACCATATACAATACCAACAGCTAGTGGAAAAAACCCTTATATAAACAAAAATAGATATGTCATATTCATAAAATAAAAATTGATGAACATATCAAAATTACAACAGCATAGAAATATAAAACACAGTCCGAGCAAATACATGCTCAAATTTTCAAAGATCAAAACATGTAAAAAGAGTAATTTTTTTTAAAGACTATATCATACATTGATTACCATTCTTATCAGTAGCAGATACAATACAACCTTGTCCTCTACCTTTCATGAAAGTCCTATCAAGAAAAATCAAAGGATGATAATAGCCAATCCCATATTTGTATGCTTCATACCTAATAAAAACCCTCTCAAATTCAAGACTAGTAGGATGACCTTGAAGTGCCACAATGCTTCCAGGATTGCAAATAAAAACAGCTTCATAGAAAGATTTCAAATGATGGTAGGAAAGCAAATCATTCCCATGGATTTTACAAGAGCTAATCTCTTACCACTGTATGCATAGTAGTAACTTAAAACAATATTATACCCAATCTTGAATAAATGAACGTCTTTCATCTTCATTAAATAATTCGATTGATAAAATCAACAACCAACTTTATAACCAAATTGCTAGAAACAGCTGGATGGTTGACATCAACAATGCTAGCTCCACAAAAATGAATAGGTTGTAGAGTTTTAATAACAAAAAAACATGGAAGGTTGAAATTACGCTAAGCATGAACACGAAATATGCAACCTTCACATGAACAAATAGCTATAACACGATCTCTATCATTCTTAACAACATTTACTTTGTATGCATTCTTAATACAATATATCATAAGACACAATCGAAACTCTTCAATGCCATCAAGAAATCTTTGACCTACTCCAATAAATATTGGTTTGCTAGAATCATTTTTTAACAACTGCTTCAAAAAAGAACTAGAAACAACCATACAAGAATCACGTGAACCGGCTTCAATAAAAGAACTAATAACTGACAAAAAACTAACATCAACCGAACTGCTATCAAACCTCTTACATATGGATAAATCCTTTGATATAACAGAAACAAGTAGATAATCTTCACGACTATGACCAACAAGCAACAATATACTATGCAAATTAGAATTAGTTTCAATTACTCTTTTCCTATAATCTCTTTCATAAACCAATTCAAAAGAACTAGGTGTTAATTCAGGCCAATGTTCACATATATCTTCTCTCATTCTCAACATAGAATCACTCAAACCAAGCCTCCTACTATAAGTATTGGTGCCAACCATAAAAACAACAAGAACAACAACAGAAAAAGATTTGCACAAATACAAGTACAATATATTAAAAGAATAGAAAAAAAAGAAAAGAAAACTGAAATATTTGACATTCGAATATATATCAAGCAAATATATATCCAATAAATATTTGTCTGATATAAATTTGACTTTCAAATAAAAATTTGCGTGATAGTTCGCTAAAATAAATGCTTAACATTCCATCCTTTTTCAGAATTCAATTCAGCAAGATGTTATATACAAATTACAACAATGAACAATAAAACTACAACCATCAATTCAGAATTACTTGTTTGTACAATAATGAACAATAAACTTAAAACAATTCACCAAGATGCTATATTCAATTCAGAAATACTTGTTTGCACAACTATTGTCAAACAGAGGTGGCATTATCAATGAAGAAAGATTACATGATTCAATTCAGCAAGATGTTACAAAAAAATCAACAATAAATTATAGAAATAAAAACAATGAACATTGGAATAGCCGTTAATCAGAATAATTTGGTAAAGAAAGACCCTCATACATAATTTGATAAAGGCAATATCGATAATTTAATAAATCAGATCGAACACGATCTTATTTTTCTGACTTCGGGATGTTGATGTTGATGACTATAAAGAGATTCCGCGAAGTTGATCTTATTTGTATGATCCACGATGTTGACCTTGATTTTGATGATTTCGATCAAAATTTTGAAATCAATTTTAACGAAGCTAGAATAAACGAAAAATAGGGATGTAAAAAGTTGAAGAAACTTTGGAGAGGGGAAACTTATATAACGTTTCAAAATAGGGATGTCACACTAATTTCCACTTTATCTAATCTCATTTCATTTATCATATTTGCATTTCATTTAATTGTTACATCCTATCATTTAGATTTCTATGATCAAGTTATTGGAAAGCTTGAAGCATAACCGATTTTAAGGATTATAATGTCTAGTGTGATTTCTAAAATAATGCCCTTTATGATAAATGATTTCTCAACAATATTGAATAAAATTCATATTTATAAGAAATCATAATTTTTTTTCAAATATAATCTCTATAAAATTAAATTAATTGTTATACAGTTTATATATGAGTAAAAAACTTAATACTTTAATGAATCAACAATGCATACAATAAAGTTCAAACTACAAATCAAAATTTGAGAAAAATTCAACAATATTAAGTTTCATCATGGAGTAATTTTATATACGAGACTTGAAGTGTTTAACCTACTAGAAATCATTGCTACTACTTCCTTGTCCAAACTCGCAAGACTGATCTAGATAGTCAATTAAATTAGTTTTCTTAGAAAAATATTTATTAGAAGACTCCATTAATGAACCAAAGAGATTATATATTCAATATTTTTCATAAATGTAATGTAATTTTCAATTTTGCCCAACTTTATGTTTAGATTTGAAAACATGATTCCTTATGGGGAAAAATTATATCGACGGTTAGAAAAGTTCATACACTTTTTTTTTCATTTTTAACTATAAATTGAGTTAAAGCGTCAGCTGTTTACCTGAAAGAATTTAAATTTGTTGCAATAAAATAGAACCATAATAAAAAAAATTATAGTTTTTAAAAACAAAATAAACATTCAAATTTCATTAGTTTATTGTTAGATTTTATTCTTCCCTAAATTTTCTAACTGCAAAAAATCAATTATAGTGTCCATCAAAATTCTATATCTCAAATTTATGTTTATCAATATAGGTTTATCACCAATTTGAACTTTTTTTTAAAATACAAATATTGGGAAGAATCAACTTTTATTATAAAAATATATGAGTTCAATTAAGCAGCAATTTAGGATTAGGGTTTTTTCTTGATGAGAATGCCAATTAGATGATATTGATGAAGACTAGCGATTCTTATTTGAAATTGCAAAATCCACTTTCACTACTGATAACATAAGAGGCTCCTTATTCTTTTGCAATGATATTTTTTACTTCACGTGTTTGATTTTTGAATGAAATTTGATAAATTAAAGGAAAGAAGTAGAAATGGATTAAAAAAAAAAACTGATGGCCCCCTTAGACCTGATGCCTAGTGCTTCAGGCTAGTTAGCACTGGGCCAAAATAGGGTCTGACTTAAAGCAGATACCTAGATAGTGGAACAAGAGTTTTGACTTGTTTATGTTGAGCATAGGCTTTAAAAGGAGTACAATACATGCTTATTGTAATGACCCTAAGAAGAAAATAAAATAAAATAAAGAAAAATGAAATTTACATTTATTTTAAGAAATTCTGGAATTATAAAATATATATATATATATTGCATTGAAACAGAAAAGAAAATTTGTTAATAAATAAAATTGCATTAGAGCTTCTGTTTGATAAAATGCAAGGAGTTAAGGTAATTAAAAAAATTTGGAATTCAAATCAAATGTAGTTCCATGTCCAAAGAATTATATAAAATACATATATTCAATATATAGGGTGTTTTCTGTTTTATTTAAAGATAGAATAAAATGAAGATTAATAAAAAGAATTAAATGTCTTATGTTTATGATGGAAATAATTAGCATGACATATGTGATTTCCTTTAAAACCCATAAAGATGTATGAAGAGCTACTGTTTTGTCTAAAGGCAGAAAAAAATGTATATACAGGATCAAATAAGAATTTCCACATCTTATATTTATTTCAAGCCAATAGCATTGTATGAATGATTTTACATTACATGATCATGTATGATAGTATGCATGATTGAATGGAGATGGTGGTAGGTAGAAAACACAAAGGGGATTTTCAGTTTCTTTAAACTTATAAAAATAAATATAAACAATGGGTCACATGCATATGGCATGAGTAAAATAGAGTCATGAAAATGGTATGAAGTGTTTAAAATGCTTGATTCCCGAAATAACTAATTGAGGTAACCAACAATGTGCATTTCCAATTAAGGACCACACAGGGAAATGATTTGTGCATAAATATCCAAGGGCATCAAGGAAATTACCCATTTTTCTTAAACCCTAGAATGATTTTATAAATATCTGCACATAACCATATCCATCATTCTCTCGGGATCAAAACAAAAATAAAAACTAGGAGAAGCACTAGCTTGAGACTTTGGGGATTTGCTGTTCAGAGGATTAAGACAGTAAAAGGAGAACACTAAGTGAGTATTTATCCCTTTGTATGCAATGGCATTAAGCCCTCTTGTAGGCAGCCTAAAATGTTATAAGTCCTTTAAATCTCTGAAATGATTTGTTATGGGTGGGATGAATGTTGTTTGTGCATTCTTGTTTGGAGTTTTAATCTGTATGTGGGTTTTTAAAGTTAAAATGATTTGAGCATTTTTGTTCTATTTTATCATTATTAAATATGGATATAAATTATTTAGGGAATAGGCAGCAAGACAGTGATCTAGCTCATGTTTATTTCTTGGATAATGAAGCATGAAACTAAATGTTCATATCATAAGATAGAGGAGAATTTCTGGGTTAGTAGGACTATGATGCTTAAATTATTCTTAGGAAAATTATAGGCAAACTGGGGTATTTTCCGTAATAAGGAAAATAAATGGGGAACATGGGGTTGAACCAGAAAGTATTAAAGAAGATAAGCCTTTCTGAAACATGAATGAATTGTGAGTTTATGATTGAATTCATAGGTAGAAGCTTGATAAAATAAGCTGAAACTGGAGGGGGATTTATCAAAGAAAAATTAAACTGGTCAATTGGGAGTTAGTCAATGATCTGCTTGCTTCAGGTGGGAGCAAGTATATGCATGGTGCAACTGCACCCTGAGGCCTTTGTGTGTTGGAGTAAAATTAAATAACCTGGGAGTTTCCTTCACAATGCATACATGGTGTTCATTTGACAAGGAGTTAAAGACCATAAAACAAATGGGGGAATGGGGTTTAAAAATCTGGATCATAAATATTCAGACATGGAGATAAATTAATCAAGTTAAATTTTGTGCTTTGATTAATTACTGGGTGAAACTGGGAGCATAAAAATCTGAGTTTATCTATTCAGAAATGGAGAAAAATGAATCAAGAATTATATACATATTTATTTTGATTGTTTACTGGGTATTTTTTGAATAAATTAATGTGTCTTTGTGCCACTTGGTATTAATCAAAACATGCTAAGAATAAAATCTGCTAAACTAGGAAGACATTGCAAGATCACCAAAATTTATGAATATGTATACGAATTTGATAAATGCTCATACCAGTGAAAACTGACCCTTTTGGTTTCCCTTGCAATCATCTGGGTGTCTCATTATAATTGGGGCAGCTCAGTGAATTGCTTGCAGGGAATTGAAGTTGGCTTGATGGATGAAGAAGGCAATTACCTGCTAGTATAAATAAGAGATATCAGTTTTAAATTTGCAGTTGCTTTGTAAAGAATTTAACAGTTAAACTTCATGTTGTAGTAATTGTTACTTGTAGGAAACTTTCGAAGTATTTGGATTAAAAAATATGTCCTTAAGTAAACCTGTTGTGAGTGACTATTGATGATGTTTGGTTAACTAATGATTTTATGAATGTCTGATTTGGAGAAATAAGGGGATAGACATATCATATAAATATGATATGTGTATATGATGATCTCTGATTTTTATTGCTTGAATTTATATTTTGACTTTATGGAAATTGAGAAGCCAAGGTGGTTGATTTTAAAAATGAACTCTCAAGATTTGAGTAGGGATATTCAAAAGAAATGAATTTGTGCATGGCAGGTAAGTGATACAGGCATGTGCATGAATTCTGGAGATTAACATGTATTTGTGTATTTAAATTTGAAATAAAATTATGAGAGAAATAAACCTGGATGTTATTGTATTTTGAATAATGGATTGAATACATATAAAGATGCATTTCCAGAAAACTTAAACTAGGCAAAAACATGCTTGTGTTAGGAGTAGATCTTTGTAGAAGTTTGTTAATATGAGGGATATGGGCTTGCAAGTGGTAAAAGAGGGACTATGGCCGGCCTAGATGGCCATGGGTCAAACTCTTGTAGCCTGGAACCATTTCATTTCAATTCATGGAGTGTAAGTGTTTCCAGGACAATACAAAAGAAAACTCCAAGCAACCCTCAAATAACACCAAGCATTTCCAGTAAAACACCAAGTATTTAAGTCTGCACCATGTTAAACTTAAAAATGCAAAATGACTTCAATTGTTCAACCTGAAATGATAAATAGGAATTAGTTCCAAAGTTCATGCCTGCAAGTATAATTTTTGAAGTGATTTCATACAAGTATTTGATAACTATCATAAGGTCAATTAAATACTATTTTAATGTTAATAAAATTATTTAGGCAGAAAGTCTAGAAAGCATAAGAAAAATGCACTGTGCATTGCAATATTGAATATATAAGTATTATAATTGCCAAAATGTATCTCTGGCAGTAGAACAAAAATTTAGGGAAGAAATAAATGGTGATGTTATCAAAAAAAATATAGTATGTTGTTGCCTGTTTGATTAAAATTCACTTTGCAAATTTGTTAACTCTGAAAGGCAAAGGAAAACAATTATATATCATCAAATATGTAATCGTCTTAATATGTTTTATGAACTGATATGATTATATTGGTAAATCCAGGGTCTTGGGAAAAATATTTGGAAATTACTTAAATGTTCAAATACAGAAGAAATGGGGTTAGTGGTGAATTCCTTTTGTATGCTAAAAAAAAAATCTATGTGTTTTAGAATGAGGGTCACCACAGTTGGTATCAGAGCTATGTTTTAAATAACATAGTAAATATTATTGTATGCATATGGAAGTTTGAATGCATTGTTTGAATTATTAGTGTTGAATGCTTTTGTTTAATGTCTGAGTAAAAGAAATTTTGTGTGCAAGTGATACATGCACAGAGTGCACAGAAATAAAATAAACAAAGTAAAGACACCAAGAATGATGGGGGTAAATAAACTAAGATAGAAATCATATTTATAGCAATATGGTAGGACCAAGACATCACACAGGTGCAGGACCATCACGTGAGCCACCTGTGATAAACATGGAGGATTTTGTGAGAGCTTTGAGAGATGGAATAGCACCAAGGCATGATAACCCTCATGAGGAGCTCTCCAAACTACTTAAGACATGCACCAACTTAGAAGGAAAGGATTTTGAAGGCACTGAAGGAGCTATGGGTGTTCAAACTTGGATAAGAACTATGGAGAGAGTCTTTGCAGATATGCAAGTCAATGACCAAAGGAAGAGACAGATAGCTTCAAGAAGGTTGAAGGGGGTTGCACTAGATTGGTGGGAAGTTGTGATAGCAGGAAGGCCAGGGAATGACATTACTTGGGATGAATTTAAGGCCATGCTTGAGGCTAGGTTTGTCCCAGCATCTGCTAAGGCCACACTGCTAGAAGACTTCATTAGATTAAGGCAAGGAGGCATGAGTGTGAATGAGTACACTCAGAAATTTGAAGGATTGTCTAAGTATGGAATGGTGTTGATAGGGAATGAAGAAGCAAAGAATGCAAGGTACATTCAAGGCTTCAACCCCAGTCTGTCAAGGGCAATGTTGCCATATAAGGATAAAACCTTTGATCAAGTAATTGAGCTAACTCTCTCATTTGAGCAACATGATGCCACCAGAGAGAAACTCAGGAACATGAAGTTCAACAAGAAGAAGGGAGGGCAAAACAAAGTACAACCTTATGACAAGAACAGGGCAAACAAAGGAGTTAAGAAGGGGGAAGGAGCAGTAGCACCTGAAAGCAAGAAACTCACTCATTGTTTTAATTGTGGAAAAGCTGGACATTATAGTAACCAATGCCCTGACCCTAAAATACCTAGAGGAGGCTGCTATAATTGTGGAAAGATGGGTCATCTAAAGAAGGATTGCCAGAGACTAATAAAAGAACAGCAAGGATAGGAGCTTTGGCAGCCAACAACACTGGAAATGTTGGGCAACTTGAAGGTATAATTTTTATTCATACCCAACCAATATCAGTAATATATGACACTGGTGCCTCACATTCACTAATATCTCTGGAAATTACTAAGAAGTTAGCACTTGCTTGTGTTTCTATTGATCAACCCTTAACTGTACACCGCCCCATAGGGAGTCATTGTATGTTAGGGATGAAGTGTATGGGTCTGAAATTAATTATAGGGGGTTATGAATTTAATTCAGATCTATATACTTTAAATTATCCTGGTATTGGGGTAATTTTGGGGGTGGATTGGTTAATGAAAAACAAAGCAATTTTAAATTTAGAAAATCTTACTATTTCTTTGGAGACAAATGAAGGCAAAAGAATTACCATCTTAAGTGAAATAGCAAAGAATACACGTTTTAATAAAATCTGGAGTATTAATGAAGTTCAAAAGGAATTAAAAATGGAGGAAATCCCAGTAGTCAATGAATATATAGATGTGTTTGGAGAAGTGAGGGGAATTCCTCAAAACAGACCAGTTGAATTCAAAATAAAATTAATGCCAGGGACTAGCCCAATCATTAAGAAGCCTTATAGAATGGGTCCAAAAGAGTTAGTGGAATTAAAACACCAACTAGAAGAGTTAGAAGAGAAGGGGTTCATAAGATCAAGCAGTTCTAGTTGGGGTTCCCTAGTGCTCTTTGTCAAGAAGCATGATGGAACAATGAGGATGTGTGTGGATTATAGGGATTTAAATAAGGTGACCATCAAGAATAAGTACCCACTGCCTAGAATAGATGATCTATTTGATCAATTGCATGAAGCTAAAATATTTTCAAGGCTAGACTTAGCCTCTAGATTTCACCAAATGAAGGTTGCAGAGGAAAGCATTGAGTACACAGCCTTTAACACAAGATATGGCCTTTATGAATTTCTAGTAATGCCATTTGGTTTAACCAATGCTCCCTCCTATTTTGTAGACTTGATGAATAGAATTTTCAGAGAATTTTTGGATAAATTTGTTTTGGTATTTATAGATGACATATTAATTTATTCAAAATCAGAAAATGATCATGCTATGCATCTACATTTAGTATTATCCAGGCTTAGAGAACATGAATTAAAAGCCAAGTATTCAAAGTGTATATTTTGGCAACATGAAGTCAAATTCTTAGGACACATAGTGTCACAGCAAGTGGTGAGTGTGGATCCAAGCAAGGTCATTGCAGTCCAATCATGGAGTAGACCCAAGACAGTGACTGAGGTGAGATCATTCTTAGGTTTGGCGGGGTACTATAGGAGGTTCATCAAGGATTTTTCAAGAATAGCCGTGCCAATGACCAAGTTAACAAAGAAGAACCAACCATATGTGTGGACTGAGCAGTGTGATCAAGCCTTTGAAAAATTGAAGCAAGCATTGGTGGAGGCTCCTGTCTTGCAAATCCCAAAGGTAAATGAAGGAATGGTTGTATACACTGATGCTAGTGGGTCTGGGTTAGGTGCAGTGCTCATGCAACATGGCAAGGTGGTGGCATATGCATCAAGACAACTTAAACCCAATGAGACCAAATATGCAACTCATGATTTAGAATTAGCTACAATAGTGTTTGCATTAAAACTTTGGAGGCATTATTTGCTTGGGGAAAAATTTGAATTGTTCACAGATCATCAAGCATTGAAATATTTATTTTCTCAAAAAGATTTGAATATGAGGCAAGCAAGGTGGTTGGAGTTTCTAGCTGCATATGATTTAGATATTTTGTACACTCCTGGAAAAGCTAATAGAGTGGCAGATGCTTTGAGTAGAAATCATATTAGATTAGCAAGTTTGATGATTTATGAATTTAAAAACCTTGCAGTGCTTGGGGAGGCAGACATATATAGCAAAGATGGAGTGAATTTTAAAAAGCATGGTGATATGGTGGAGTATGGTACACTGGGATTAATCACAGTGAAATCTAACCTGGTGGAGAAAATTGGTGGCATGCAAGATCAAGATCAAAATCTAAAGGAAAAGAAAGAAATGTTATTAAATAACATTGAGTCAGAGAATTTTAAAATAGATTCCAAGGGTTATTTGAGGACAAATGATAAGCTTTGTGTACCAGACTTTGTAGAATTAAAGGAAGAAATCATGAATGAGCATCACAAAACTAAGTACACCATACACCCTGGTGGTACTAAAATGTATCATGATTTGAAAAGGAGCTACTGGTGGCCAGGAATGAAACAAGCAGTGGCAAAATACGTGGCAAAGTGTTTAACCTGTCAGCAAGTCAAGGCAGACTATCAAAAGCCCTCTGGCATATTGCAACCTTTGGAGGCACCTCAGTGGAAATGGGAAAGTATTTCCATGGATTTTGTGGATGGTTTGCCTAGAACTAAGAAAGGTAATGACAACATATGGGTAATTGTTGATAGACTCACCAAGTCTGCTCACTTTGTTCCTGTCAGGTCAGACAGAAATGCACATAGGCTTGCACAATTATTTATTAAGGAGGTAGTGAGATTGCATGGCATACCAAAGACCATTGTAAGTGATAGAGACACTTTGTTCATCTCAAGATTTTGGGAGAGTTTCCAGGAAGCAATGGGAACTCAACTTTGTTTAAGCACCGCCTACCATCCTCAAAGTGATGGGCAAACAGAGATAGTGAATAAAATATTGGAAGATTTACTTAGAGCATGTGTGCTTGATTTTGGGGGTAATTGGGAGGATCATATCCACTTGGCAGAATTCACTTACAACAATAGCTATCAGTCAACAATAGGAATGGCTCCCTTTGAAGCCTTGTATGGGAGACCCTGCATGTCTCCTGCCTGTTGGTTGGATGTGGGAGAGGGTGTAATATTGGGGACATATCATGTTAAAGAAACTTCCAACATGATTGAGATAGTTAGGCAAAGGATGAAGGCAGCACAATCAAGACAAAAGTCTTATGCAGATAGAAAGAGGAAGTTAATGGAGTATGAAGTAGGAGAGTATGTTTTTCTGAAGGTATCACCAATGAAGAAGGTGTTCAGGTTTGGGAAATCTGGTAAGCTCTCACCAAGATTTATAGGACCATATGAAGTCACACAGAGAATTGGTACCATGGCCTATAAGCTTAAGCTACCAGAAGAATTGAGTGGTGTACATCCAGTGTTTCATGTTTCTCATTTGAGAAAGTGGATACATGATGAAGGAGCAATTTTAGAGTCACCTACTCAAATTCAAATTGATAAGAACTTAGTCTATGCAAATGAGCCAATGGGGATTGTTGCTAAGGAAGAAAAGAGGCTGAGAAACAAGGTGATTAAACTGGTAAAAATTCAATGGAGCTTGGATCCCAATGATTGTACATGGGAGGTTGAAGACAAAATGAGGGCTAAATACCCCAATTTGTTTTCTAATGAAGAGGTATGTTTAAGTAGCTTTATGATAGCTTCCTGAATAACTTTTTATATATATATATATATATATATTACTTACTTTCATGAAATGTGAGTATGGAGTTAAAACAGGCTATGAATTAGTGCTTGTATTTGAAGAATTAGAAAGAAATTATGGGGACATAATTCCTTTAAGGGGGAGGGTATGTAATGACCCTAAGAAGAAAGTAAAATAAAATAAAGAAAAATGAAAGTTACATTTATTTTAAGAAATTCTGGAATTATAATATATATATATATATTGCATTAAAACAGAAAAGAAAATTTGTTAATAAATAAAATTGCATTGGAGCTTCTGTTTGATAAAATGCAAGGAGTTAAGGTAATTAAAAAAAAATTGGAATTCAAATCAAATGTAGTTCCATGTCCAAAGAATTATATAAAATACATATATTCAATATATAGGGTGTTTTCTGTTTTATTTAAAGATAGAATAAAATGAAGATTAATAAAAAGAATTAAATGTCTTATGTTTATGATGGAAATAATTAGCATGACATATATGATTTCCTTTAAAACCCATAAAGATGTGTGAAGAGCTACTGTTTTGTCTAAAGGCAGAAAAAATGTATATACAGGATCAAAAAAAATGTTTAAGTAGCTTTATGATAGCTTCCTGAATAACTTTATATATATATATATATATATTACTTACTTTCATGAAATGTGAGTATGGAGTTAAAACATGCTATGAATTAGTGCTTGTATTTGAAGAATTAGAAACAAATTATGGGGACATAATTCCTTTAAGGGGGAGGGTATGTAATGACCCTAAGAAGAAAATAAAATAAAATAAAGAAAAATGAAAGTTACATTTATTTTAAGAAATTCTGGAATTATAATATATATATATATATATATTGCATTAAAACAGAAAAGAAAATTTGTTAATAAATAAAATTGCATTGGAGCTTCTGTTTGATAAAATGCAAGGAGTTAAGGTAATTAAAAAAAAATTGGAATTCAAATCAAATGTAGTTCCATGTCCAAAGAATTATATAAAATACATATATTCAATATATAGGGTGTTTTCTGTTTTATTTAAAGATAGAATAAAATGAAGATTAATAAAAAGAATTAAATGTCTTATGTTTATGATGGAAATAATTAGCATGACATATATGATTTCCTTTAAAACCCATAAAGATGTGTGAAGAGCTACTGTTTTGTCTAAAGGCAGAAAAAAATGTATATACAGGATCAAATAAGAATTTCCACATCTTATATTTATTTCAAGCCAATAGCATAGTATGAATGATTTTACATTACATGATCATGTATGATAGTATGCATGATTGAATGGAGATGGTGGTAGGTAGAAAACACAAAGGGGATTTTCAGTTTCTTTAAACTTATAAAAATAAATATAAACAATGGGTCACATGCATATGGCATGAGTAAAATAGAGTCATGAAAATGGTATGAAGTGTTTAAAATGCTTGATTCCCGAAATAACTAATTGAGGTAACCAACAATGTGCATTTCCAATTAAGGACCACACAGGGAAATGATTTGTGCATAAATATCCAAGGGCATCAAGGAAATTACCCATTTTTCTTAAACCCTAGAATGATTTTATAAATATCTGCACATAACCATATCCATCATTCTCTCGGGATCAAAACAAAAATAAAAACTAGGAGAAGCACTAGCTTGAGACTTTAGGGATTTGCTGTTCAGAGGATTATGTGACGACCGCCCATGACCCCTGCACCGAATCTAGAGAAAGTGCGCTGTAATGTGTGCCAGGTGACCATGGACGATTGTCAAGGTAAATTAAAAACAACAGAATCTATCGTATTACTCACAGCGCATGGACAAAATACAATAGAACATATGTATAGTGAAGCTTTACAGAACAAAATGCCATCATATAAAACTCCATAATAGTTGAATACAAACATCCAAATAGTCAATACATCAAGCCTTACTACATATCACTCAGAGATTATACAAACAGCGGAACATCCAGTACATATAAGAAGATAATATGCAACCCTCTAGCTCGTCTTCGATATCAGCATCGTGAGAAGAGAACAGCACCTGTCACCCGCTACCTAGTTTGCCCGTCCCAAAATGGACGAACAGCCCAAGGCAATAAGAATTAAAACATAAAGCCTTGAGTCAGACAACAGTCTTAGTGAGCAGTAAATTAACTAACAACATACCAAAAGAGCATAAAGGAAAAGGAATAGGAATACAACCCTCCCACTCCAACCTCATTCTACAGTGATAGCCCCCATACACACTAAGCAAAAGCAAATATAGCAGAGCATACAATTTAAAGTAAAGTAATTATCACTCGAGTCAAGGGCGATGTTTTTCAAGCGCAAACCCCCAAGGCCTAAACCAAGATCAGATAAGCACCCGGAAAACACTGCTCTTGAGACCGAATGACGATACAACCAAACATCCATGACTCTGGCTATCACTGTTATCATTGCTTCGATATCACCGTTAATTGAATGACCGGCACATTCTTTCAGCCGTCCGTCAAGGGCTAATGGAAACTCCGGTTCTAGACATAACTCCCGCACGTCGTCGCAGCCCATGCCTAGGACTATCGAATCTGCCCAGAGTACTCGACCATCAACAGTTGGCCGTTGGGACTATCGAATCTGCCCAAACGTACTCTTGCTTAGAGCATGCTAGAACCTTCAACAACGATGCTATCCAAGCCTCCTAGTCATCCTCCTCGACGACTATTTCCATACTAGCTCAAGCGCCTCTCAAGCATCCATTACCCTTAACTCGAATCATATCACCGAGTTACCAACGTGCTTGGAATGATCCCGTCTGGATTAGACCAAGACTATATCATATCATACTTCGCTTCATCACATCCTCGCAAAGTCTCATCTCAACATCGTCATCATCGAATCTATGCATAAGAGCTTCATCATTCCGCTACATATGCCACGAGCACCTTTCCCAATTCAAGAGCCTTCCCCTTAGCTTTTGAATTGTCTTCGGTCTAAATCAAATCATCAATCATCTAATTCATAGCAATCAATCAAATCAAACATTAATCCAAGCAATCAAACATTCAAATATGATCTATGTAGACAATTATCACTATAATGGCAATTTCGTAATTAAAGAGTTGAAAGTCTAACAAGCATGAAATCATAAGAAATATCTCTACAATCTTGATGAATGAACTTGCATAGGTTAGCACTTAGTAAAATGGTTGTCAAATCATCATGAACAATGGATCTACATGGATCTACACTTAGGATGAAGAAAATGCATGAAAATCACTATTTTAACACAAAATCGAGCCAACAATCCGATATACTCCTTTGGATCCGTGTGAGAGATAATCACCACTCACCAAATCACTTAAACAACCCCAAATCAACACGCTTCAGATCTGGACAGCGAAGGATAAATCTTGATCTATCACGAATCCGCTTCAAACGAAGAAATCTCTCTTGAAAAGATGAAGATCTTCAATCTAAGCTCTTGAATCTTCAATCTTGATCTTCGATTTGGATGAAAGGAAGCACTAAATTAGAGTGGAGAAAAGAAGTGAAGAAGTGTAGAAGTCGAGCTCTCAAAATGGCAGCACTTCGTCGCTTCAAAATCCGGATCCCAAAAAGTGAGAAAAACCCTTCCTATTTATAGCAGAAAATTCCTTAAGTCGTAACTCGTCCGCCTCTATAAGTCGTTTCCGAATTATAACCTTCGACTTAACAAAGCCTTCAACCAAACAGACTACGACTCAGTGATCTCTCGACTTAAGACTTAGCAGCTAACCTCTAAGTCGGTTGTGACTTAACACCTACGTCTATACGACTTAACGACTCAACCACTTGCGCGAGTTAACACATACGCGCGACTTAACCGGGATACGCCTTAGCGACTTAACAGCTCTACAACTCATCAACCTCATGACTTAGGTAGGTTACGACTTAACTGGTCAGACGACTTAACGAGATAACCCATCCTACGACTTAACAGTGTTACGACCTAACACTTAAGAGGATACGACTTAAAGATTTCAGCTACTCTATGACTTAACAACAAACACCTAAGTCGTCTACGACTTAACACATAGGCTATGACTTAACTATAAGGCTGCCTATCTCCTAAGTCGCTAGCCTCTATAAGTCGGTCACGACTTATCTCTTAGGTCGTTTACGACCTAGGACTTAAACAAATATGACCTAAAAGACAAACATACTAGGTCGTCCACGACTTACCACCTTAACTCGCTAACTCGCTAATCCCTTAACTCGGTAACAACTTAACTCACCTCTATCCTTAAGTCGCCTACAACCATAAGTCGGTCAACTCGCTAACTCGTCCAACCGACCTAACTGCCTTAACTCGCCATCCACCTGGGTATCTCCAATCCCCTAAGTCGTATACGACTTACGACTTATACTAAGTCGTGAACGACTTAGGACTTAGCCATATTTTTGCCTAAAATCTGAAATGGCTCAAAAATGCTAAAATTCCAGATTTTGACAAACTTTTCGATCCGTAAAAATACGGGTCGTTACATTCTCTCCCCCTTAGGAATTTCGGCCCCGAAATTCCAAGCAAACAAAGCAATCAAAGACTATTCTGTACGCCTATCATCCATAACAATCAACAAACCATGCATCCAATTCTAGCTTAGCGTACAGAATTCTAACACTAGAACAAGTTACAATATCGTGAGATGACACGACACCTTAGGGTCATACCTTGAAGAGTTCAGGATGAGCTGCCTTCATCCTCTCTTCCACCTCCCACGTACAGTCGTTATCATCATCACTCCATTGTATCTTGAGCAACTTAACTACCTTCCTCCTAAGCTGTTTCGTGTCGGTTTCAACAACACGAAGCGGCTTACGAGGTCTTCTATCGACTGGATCAACTTCGAAATCTTCACAGCTATCAGCAGAAACCACTGTATTCGAGTCGTGCACATACTTCCGTAGATATGATACATGAAAAACATTGTGCACACTCGACATCTTCTCTGGTAACTCCAATCTGTAGGTGAGCTTTCCAATTCGCTCGATGATCGGGAATGGTCCAACAAATCTCGGAGTCAATTTTCCCTTTTTCCCGAATCGAATAACATTCTTCAGTGGAGAAATCTTCACAAAAACCATATCTCCTACGCCGAACTCCAAATCCTTACGACGCTTATCAGCATAACTCTTCTGACGGTCTTGGGCTGCCTTCATTCGTTGCCGAATGATCTCTATACAATCTGAAGTCTGTCGAATCATCTCCGACCCAAGTATCAACTTTTCTCCAGTTTCTATCCAACATGTCGGAGAGTTACACGGTCTTCCATACAATGCCTCATACGGTGCCATACCAATGCTTGACTGGTAACTGTTGTTGTATGAAAACTCCACCAAATGAAGGTGATCTTCCCATGATCCTCCGAAGTCCAAAACACATGCTCTAAGAAGATCTTCCAAAACTCGGTTGACTCTCTCGGTCTGACCATCTGTTTGAGGGTGATAAGCTGTACTCAAACACAACTCGGTTCCCAAAACTTCCTGGAAGCTCTTCCAAAATCCACTAGTGAACAATGGATCTCGATCGCTCACTATACTCTTCGGAATACCATGGAATCGAACTATCCACTTAACATACAACTCAGCCAACTTTGATGCAGTCCTAGTCGATCGAACAGGAATGAATCTTGCACTCTTAGTCAGACGATCTATAATGACCCAAATCCCTTCATTTCCCGTTCTGGTTCTAGGTAATCCATCAATAAAGTCCATCGACACTTGTTCCCACTTCCATGTAGGAACTTCTAATGGCTGAAGTAATCCACTTGGCTTTTTCTGTTCAGCCTTTACCAACTGGCAGTTCATGCACTTGGAAATAAAATTTCCAACATCCTTCTTCATGCCTTCCCAGTAGTAGGTTCTCTTCATATCCCGATACATCTTATTTCCACCTGGATGAATTGTCAGCTTCGAGTGATGACTTTCCTTCAGGACTTCACTCCTTAATTCATCTATATCGGGAACCACTAGTCGTCCTTGCTTTCGAAGCCAACCCTCTCGATCGACCTCGAATCCTTTATCCTTTTCTGGATCTAATCCAGATTCCAATTCACGGATAATCTTGACAAGCTTATCGTCTCGCTTTTGGCTCTCGCCAATCCTTTCCACAAGAGAAGGTCTTATTGATAAGTTTGCCAACATCTCAGGTTCCAATTCACGTCTAGGCTTGAAGTCAAATCCAGCTAAATACTCGAGATTCTTCCATTCTGAAAACATGGCTCCTAATCCTGCATGTCTTCGACTTAACGCATCTGCCACTACGTTACCTTTTCCCGGAGTATAAGCTATACCAAAATCATATGATGCTAAAAACTCTAGCCAACGTCGCTGCCGAAGATTCAAATCCTTTTGGGAGAAAAGATACTTCAACGACTTATGTTCCGTAAACAACTCGAATCGAACTCCCAACGGATAATGTCTCCACATCTTCAGCGCAAATACAATCGCCGCTAACTCCAAATCATGAGTCTGGTAATTCCTTTCATGCGGCTTCAGTTGTCGACTTGCATACGCAACAACTTTATCCCTCTGCATCAGCACTGCTCCAAGTCCAGTACCACATGCGTCGGTGTAAACCACCATCTCATCATTCCCACTTGGAATAGTCAAAACAGGAGCACTTGTCAATCTCTCTTTCAGGATTCCGAAAGCTTGCTCACACTTAGCATCCCAACTGAACACTTGGTTCTTCTTCGTCAATCCTGTTAACGGTGCAGCTATCTTGGAGAAGTCTTTGATAAACCGTCGGTAATATCCTGCTAATCCAAGAAAACTTCTCACATCAGATGCATTCTTAGGTCTAACCCAATCCTGGATTGCTGCCACCTTAGCAGGATCAACCGCTATTCCACTTCCAGAAATAACATGGCCTAAGAACCTCACTTCACTCTTCCAGAAGTGACACTTCGAAAACTTAGCCTTCAGCTGATGTTTCCGCAAGATTTCCAAAACAATATGCAAGTGCGTCTTGTGCTCTTTTTCAGTTCTGGAATAAATCAGAATATCATCCACGAACACAAGTACGAACTTGTTCAACTGATCTCTGAACACTCTATTCATAAGATCCACAAAATATGCTGGCGCGTTAGTCAACCCAAACGGCATTACCAGCCACTCAAAGAAACCCGATGGTGTCCGAAAAGCAGTCTTCGGCACACTATCCTTAGCCACTCTCAACTGGTGAAATCCCGTTGCCAAATCCATCTGAGAAAACACCTTAGCTTCGTGAAGCTGATCAAACAAGTCATCTATCCTCGGCAATGGATACTTGTTCTTCTTAGTCACCTTATTCAGCTCACGATAATCCACACACAATCTCAACGACCCATCTGCCTTGGTTGCAAACACAACTGGTGCAGTTGCTTTGTAAAGAATTTAACAGTTAAACTTCATGTTGTAGTAATTGTTACTTGTAGGAAACTTTCTAAGTATTTGGATTAAAAAATATGTACTTAAGTAAACCTGTTGTGAGTGACTATTGATGATGTTTGGTTAACTAATGATTTTATGAATGTCTGATTTGGAGAAATAAGGGGATAGACATATCATATAAATATGATATGTGTATATGATGATCTCTGATTTTTATTGCTTGAATTTATATTTTGACTTTATGGAAATTGAGAAGCCAAGGTGGTTGATTTTAAAAATGAACTCTCAAGATTTGAGTAGGGATATTCAAAAGAAATGAATTTGTGCATGGCAGGTAAGTGATACAGGCATGTGCATGAATTCTGGAGATTAACATGTATTTGTGTATTTAAATTTGAAATAAAATTATGAGAGAAATAAACCTGGAAGTTATTGTATTTTGAATAATGGATTGAATACATATAAAGATGCATTTCCAGAAAACTTAAACTAGGCAAAAACATGCTTGTGTTAGGAGTAGATCTTTGTAGAAGTTTGTTAATATGAGGGATATGGGCTTGCAAGTGGTAAAAGAGGGACTATGGCCGGCCTAGATGGCCATGAGTCAAACTCTTGTAGCCTGGAACCATTTCATTTCAATTCATGGAGTGTAAGTGTTTCCAGGACAATACAAAAGAAAACTCCAAGCAACCCTCAAATAACACCAACATTTCCAGTAAACACCAAGTATTTAAGTCTGCACCATGTTAAACTTAAAAATGCAAAATGACTTCAATTGTTCAACCTGAAATGATAAATAGGAATTAGTTCCAAAGTTCATGCCTGCAAGTATAATTTTTGAAGTGATTTCATACAAGTATTTGATAACTATCATAAGGTCAATTAAATACCATTTTAATGTTAATAAAATTATTTAGGCAGAAAGTCTAGAAAGCATAAGAAAAATGCACTGTGCATTGCAATATTGAATATATAAGTATTATAATTGCCAAAATGTATCTCTGGCAGTAGAACAAAAATTTAGGGAAGAAATAAATGGTGATGTTATCAAAAAAAAATATAGTATGTTGTTGCCTGTTTGATTAAAATTCACTTTGCAAATTTGTTAACTCTGAAAGGCAAAGGAAAACAATTATATATCATCAAATATGTAATTGTCTTAATATGTTTTATGAACTGATATGATTATATTGGTAAATCCAGGGTCTTGGGAAAAATATTTGGAAATTACTTAAATGTTCAAATACAGAAGAAATGGGGTTAGTGGTGAATTCCTTTTGTATGCTAAAAAAAATCTATGTGTTTTAGAATGAGGGTCACTACACTTATGTATAAATAAGTATTTAAAGGGTGTTTGGATATGTTTACTCATGTATGTGGACGGTAGGATTTTAACTTCTAAGGACGTTAGAGAAATCAACCGATTGAAGACAAAATTGAAAGTGGAATTCGAAATCGAGAGACTTTGGTGAAGTAATGAAGATTTTAGGGATCAAAATCTTCAAAGATGGAACTTATATGATTCTAATATTGACTTAGAAGGAATATATCTGGAAAGTGCTTATTGGTTTAGAATGGGTAAAGTAAAGCCATCTCTACACCCATGCCTTTGCATATACAACTTTCAGAGTAAAGCTCTCTTATCTCAGAGGAAGACAAAGCCTATATGAGAAAGGTGTAGCTTGATGTATGCAATGGTTTGTTTTATGCCAGACATAGCACATGTAGTTGGAAAAGTTAGTTGATTAATGACTAATCCTTGCAAGGCTTATTAAGAAACATCGTAGGTGATTTTGAGGGTATCTTAAGAGAACTTCAAATTATTGGATTGAATTTTGCGATAATGATGGGAATTGCAGTTTGGTTGGTTGATTATGTCATAGACAAAGATCATAGGAAGTCAATCTCGGGGTATGTGTTTATTTTTGAAGTTATAACTATTAGTTGGAGAGCGATTTGCATGCGATAGTTGCGTTGTATTTGAAATGATTATTGTTTGATTTGGGTTTTGTCCAAGATAGTGTGGTGTAAATTGCAATAATAAAAGCGCAATTCATTTAGTTCAAATTTTGGCATTTAGCTTAAGGATAATATACATTAAAGTGAAGGAATCATTTCTTGTGGCAACACATGATAAGAATTTAGTGCATCTTGAGAAGATTCACATTAAGGATAATGTAGCGGATATGTTTACTAAGTCTCATTTTGTTGAAAAGTTCGAGCATTGCTCAAACTTGATTCATATGTTGAAGTGCTAGTGCCACATGGTAGCTCTTTTGGAGGACAACAATTGTTGGAAATTTCAGTATTCTTCACTTGGTTGAAGATTAAGTAGAAGATGTGATATTCTTCTTTGATTCAAGATTGATTTTGGTTCCACCTTCTTGCCTTGGGTATATTTAACACTTTATTGCCAAAGCATGGTCTTGTTGATGCTCATTAACGAAGTGTAATGAGTGATGGCCATGCCAAAACTCATTGGAGAAGCACTTATGTAGTTATCTGAGTCATCTTTTAGATATTGATTGAAGGAGAAGTTTATTAAGGCATTAAGATACACACACACACACACACATATATATATATATTGTATTAAGTGGAGTGTTAAAATATATGATGCAATATGAGGAGACTGATTTATCCCACATCGTAAGATAATTTTAACCCTAAGTATCAAAGCTCTGATATAAAGGAAGCATATCTAGAGGGAAAATTGCATCATTTCTTTTCTCTTCTTTGTATAATTTCTTTATTAAGAGATGTATAATCAATCTTTGTATTTTTTTGCTCAAAAAAATTAAAAAATTCTCTCTATAGTGGATGTACTTTATCACAATAATAATGGAACTACTTTAAATCTTTGTATCACTACTAGAAAACTAGAGAATACGTATGTGGCCTACCAACACCATACCGATGTAGAAAAGTGGGGCATCGGCAACCCCAATACCTCACTAACCCAGTCTGATCTCTTTTACCGGCTCTCATTCTAGTATACACATCTCGAATAGAAAAACGATGTTAGCCTCTCTCCTCTAGCTCACTGACAAACCCAGCCTTCGAGTCTCGCATCTGCCTCTGCGCCCTGTTTCATAAGCCACGCCAATCTCCAGTTTACCCTCCACCACAAGCCAACCCTGTTAGTCCATGAGTTGATGGTTTTGATGACAACAACCTTATAATAAGATTATAAAATATAAATACTAACATTATAGTTTAGATATATATGTATATGCAGGATTTAACCATGCAGGTACCAAGAATGAAGACTGTACAATATAGAGGTTCAAGATATCAAGATTGAAGACTCATGAGTATCAAGAATATCAAGATTATCAAGAGTTCAAGATTTCAAGATAAGTATTGAGTCTAGAATTATGTTAAAACTTCATAATAGCACTGAAATCTTCACTCCATTTTTCTTTTGGGATGGAACCCATTTCTACCCTTTTTGTGGCTTACAAACCCACGACAAGTAGCTTACAAACCTACGACAAGTGGCTTACAAACCCACGAACATCCTGGTTTTGTACAAGTTCCCGAGTCCTGATGTGATGAGATATTCTGCAGGAAGAAGCTTGCAAAACTACTTCAAAATGATTTTCAAAACTACTTCAGAATGATTTTCAAAACTGCTTTTCAAAATGTTTTAGCCTTAAAAATTATCTTTTCAAATGATTTTCAAAAAGATGTTTTAGCCTTAAAAAAATATTCTTTGATTTTGTTCTTAAATAAATTCTTGTTTTAAACTTTGTTTGTTTTAAACTATCTTTTAATATATTTAACTTTTAATATTTACTTAGATTTAAATATTAAATTATAGTAAAATTATATATATATTATTCTCTATATTTATCTATGTATTTTATCTATAGTCAAGTATATTTAAAAAGTTTAAATAGTTCTTAACAGAAGATAAAGGTTATTTTCAAAGAAAATCAAATCTTCAAAAAATGCTTTGGGATGTCGACATGTCCTAGTACCCCATGTCGACATAGTGTCAGTTAGGACCAAAAATTTGAATTTCAAAAGAAGTGTCTATTCACCATAACCTTTCATGAATAGACATGGTGATGTGCACGTAAATGTGCATATTTTTACCACCATATTTAATATATTTAAATTAAATAAATGATCATATTGGGTATTTTAACTTGTTTAAACCAAAATTCAAATTATTTGGAATTGTCACATATTCATCTTCATATAAGGCAAAATGGTCATTTTTATGCATTTATTAAATTGTGAAAATTTACTTGGAATTTTCTATGTTGTTTTATAGGAAATTTGGTGAATTTTACAAGTGGTTACATGATGATATATGCATGCACAAGAGTGAAGAGAACAAATGAAGATGGAAATAATTCAAAGTGAAGATAATGGAGGACCCCACCTACCCACCTACCTTAATGTACAAATTAGAGGCTAATGCACATGCTTATGTAATTAATGGCTTCATGTACACTTAAATGAGGATTATTTGAAGCTAATGATTACTTGGCCTCCACACTTCCTAAGAGGGTATTTTGGGCATTCCCCAAAAATATGAATTAGGGTTTAACACATGTATATATACCCCTTATGTTTCATGTAACCCTCCTCTCCTCTCCCTCTTAGTCTCTCTTAGTTTAGTTTTAGATCAAATAAAAGAAAGCTCTCTTCTCTTTTCCATGGCTACTTAGCCATTTTTATTTTTCATGTAACTTCCATTTTTTTTATGCAATGTTAATTAGTGCTCTCTTCTTTTACATGCTTCTTTTGTTTATTTACTTTCATGTTAGTAGTGTAGATTTATTTTTCATGCAAGTAGAATAGTTTTTTTTCTTTCATTTTTCTCTCTTTTTTCCTCTTGTTGGTTTCATGTTGTTTTCTACATTTGTTGATTTGATAACAAATATGAGAGCTTAATCCCTACAATTTAGGGGTAATGAAGCTCTCTAATATGTAGATGCAACATTTTGATGTTTATACTCTCTTTTTGTGCTTTAATGGAAACACTTAAAGTGGTTTAATGATGTTGTTTAGCTTTGAATTTGATAGTCTATATTGTTCATAACAAATAGGCTATGCTTAAACAAACATAACACAAATTGCCACTTCATCTAAATATGATTATGGCAAAGAAGTGAATGTTGAAATTGAAATTTGATAGCCTATATTTCTAAACAATAGTTAATAGGCTATGCTTAAAATAGATTTTTATTTCAACTTTGTTGTCATATTTCATAAGAGTTAAATGTGTATTAGTGGTTGTGTTATAGTTTGATGGTTTACATTGGGCTAATTAATAGCACAAATATACCATACTTATGATAAGCACATCAACTAATTACACTATTGACAAGAAAAGAGAGATCATAACTTCATTTTGTTGATTTATGTGATTTAGAGAGTGATTTATCTCTAAATTGTCCTCAAACTCTCATATTTTTATCAATTTCTTTTGCTTGTTTTTCTTATTTTTTTAGCTAATCATTCTCAACTTTGGTTTAATTTGATTGAATAGAAATTTAAAATCATCAATTCCCTGCGGATCGACCCGTATTCGCCACGTGCTACATTCGTACACCGTGCGCTTGCGGTTATTTTTAATTTAAAATTCGTTCGACGGTTTTCTAAACCGATAGAATTTCCGTCGACGAACAAGTTTTTGGCGCCGTTGCCGGGGAGTTGATTTGATTTTGATTTTCTATTCTTCGAATTATTTTTGTTTAGTTTTTGTGTGTTTATAGTTTGTGTGTTTGCATTTAAAAAAAAATATTGGATGTTTATTTGATTTTTGTCTGCATTTTGTTGTGTGCTTGTGTTTTTTTGTTTGTTTTTGCATTTGCATATTGTATAAAAAAAACAACACATACACAGTTCAAAAGAAAAAAAAATTCATTTCATTTCCTCTTCATCAAATTTCATTCAAATCATAGTTTTACATTGCATCCATATTTCATTTTCTTTTCATATTTGACAGTTCCCCATTTCTACATTTTCTGCTCTGTTTCTACATTTTCTGCTTCCTGTTTCTACCTTACCTCAGTTCTCTTTTGTTTCAATACTGCTACTTGCCCACTAGCCCACTTCTGCAAACACTCCAAACCATCATACACCACATTACACAAACAATCTCCAACCACCAGTCAACATCTCCACTGTCCATCCACCCAAACTTCTACAACTACATCAAACCTGAAGCATCACCTCCCTATAGCTACATCACACTTTGCTTGCTGTGCTCACCCTCCTTCTACCTGTTTCAACTGCCTACCGCCATACAAAACACTTCGCAAACTGTTGCCATCTTACTAAACATATCACTGCCAAAATCATCCATCACAACCCACATATCATCTGCTTCCTCCACATTGACCATAAGCTACTGCCTTCCATCCCCTATCAACCACTTCTTCAATCAAAACTCCATAAACAACCCATACATACCATCACGCATCCTGCCAAACCATTCACCAATCCACCAAACACCATCTCCAAATGATACTACAGTTGCCTGCAAACACTCATTGACTTCTGCCGACAAACATTCACCATTGTAGCCATACAAAACAGTCACGACATCTCAACATACCATCCTATACACTAGTTCTCCACCTAACTGGCATATAGCATAAAAAAAAAACACTTCGAATACAAACTGCTACAGCCATATTCACTAGCCCTGAACCACATCAACTACAAATAAAAAACTTACTGCCGTCCCCTTGCACCTTCATTCAACAACCCAATACAGTACATACTGCTACCAAACCAAATAGTTCACTGATCAAATTCGAACTGCTCACATCAGTTCACGATTGTCACAAACTTCTCAAAACAATACTGTCTACATCACAATCATCCAGTCCACCGCGCCACTGCAATTCATTATCACAACCATACTTTGACCTGCCCTCTCCACTTGCAACACATCACTGATACAACAACAAAAAAACGAGTCGGACACTCAAACATCATCTTAACTCCCCAAATCCACCTTCAATCGCGAACCGCCTGCAAGCAATCCACATAGCTTCCACAATTACACATCTCCAACTCGCACCACATCCAACAAAACTCGCAATCACCTCACTGCACTTCTGAATACCCTCCCACGACCGAGATCACTGACTTCACCCCATCCATTCATACTACTCTGTTACATCCCCCAGCCTGCAAAATATCACCTTCCCTCTGATATCACTCTGCAAACCACTGTGACCCCTGACCACCAACACTTCCAGCCTCGTCAGTGACCACAACTCCATCTCCAGTCACCAGAATTCAACTCGCAACATACTACAACCCTCTGCCCAAACACTCAACTCCCCTCGACCGAAACGCATATCCATAGCAACCTCACCGCGCCCACTACCAAACCCTCCAAATCACCGTGAGCTGAAGCCACAACCAAACCATTCAATTTCAACCTCATCCAGCCCGCGACCTTCATCCATAACCCCAAAACAATTGCCTCCAATCGTCCAAAGCAATCGCGACTCAACTCAATTCATTTTCAATTTGCAAGTCATTATTGATTTTGGATTCATGTTCGATTTTGTGATTTGAAAAGAGGATTTAAAAGGGTAGGGGAATTTAAAAACAGAAGAGAGCGTGGAAATAAAAAAAGATGGAGGGGGGATTTTTGTTTGTTATGGGCCGGGCTGGTTACATTTATTTGTTTATTATTTTCTTTTTTCTCTTTTATTAGGAGTGAGATTGTTAAACAATAAAAAAAAAGAGTTTGTTTAATGTGTTTCTCTTTTCTTATTTAAAAAAAACAACAAAAAACCAAATTTTTTTAAAGTAAAATGGTACTTTTAAGTTTCCTTTCCAAAACAAAAATAAAAAAATCTCTTCCAAAAAAAAACGAGGGTTGTTTTGAATTTGTTTTGTTTTTCATTTATTTTAGTTTCTTCTTCGATATAAAAAAACTGTATATATATCTTGTTTTTATTTTCAGGTTGCAAAAGCAGAAAGGAAAGGAGCTGCTTGCTAAAAATAACTGCTTCGCTTTGCTTGCCAAAAAAAACTGCTTGGTTGCTATATATATTGTTTTTATTTGCCTTGCATTGTTGTTTGCCTGCATTTTATAAAAGAAAAATTCATAAAAAAAAACCAAAATTTCATTTGTAGTTGCATTGTTAATACACGTTTAATTTCTGCTTTGCATTTCATTTTGATTAATAATAACGGTTAGACATCGATAACACTTAATTGTATATTGGCAAATTGTCTTCTTTGAACAATTTAATTTCTCGGTGTCTAGGCTACGGCAGAGCAATAACCATTTATAAATATTACGGTGATTCGTAAATATTATAGCGGTTGTTTCTCTGAAGGTACTTAAACCTTCGGCTGCATTGCTACGGTGATTCGTGGTGCACCGATAAATCCTGTCCGTTACCTGGCTGAGAACTATCTTGTTTATTTAAGACAATGTGTGATTATACAATTTTGGGTTAACATAGGATAAATCATTTGTAATTAATCCTTGCATTCATTTAGTTGCATTAGTTCATGCATATTTTAAAACCAAAAAAAAAATTTCAAAATCCAAAACTAAAAAAAATTATAAATATTCCTTTTCCTTTTCAGTTTTTAAATCCTTTTTCTTTGAAATTTCAAAAATCCAAAAAAATTATAAAACCTTTTCAAAAACAAAAAAAAAATTGAAAAATCAAAAACAAAACAAAAAATCAATTTCCCTTTTGAAAAATAAATTTTATTTGTAAATATTTTTCCTTTAAAACAAAACAAAAACAAAAACATTCTTGAAAATGTCCGAGTTTCCCCACTTACGTGAATTTTACAATAGTTGTGAAAATCAATATAATCCATATGATTTCACTCCAAATCCATATGGATATTTTAACAACAACTATTGTTTAAATGATTTGAGTTTTGAACCACAAAATTTTCAAAATGACGAACCACCATCGAATCTCGAAAATAGCATTTCATCTCTACTTGAAATCTCTACACAACAGAATCAAAGTATAAATGATTTGTGTAATTCATATTTGTGTAATAACTCGAGTCAAGGATTTCAAAATTTGAATTCAATTCAAAATTCAAACAATTTCGATTATAACCCATGCCATTTCAATTTCGAACTCCAAAATGAATTTCAAACTCAAAATGAAAATGGAAACAACTTTTCAAACGAATTTGGCAATGGGAATAATCTTAACCATGCTACGATTGAAAATCTTTGTTCTCAACAATTTCAAAGTGAAAATCCTCAAGTTAATAATTATAAATTGGATTTTGTTGAGCAAATGAACGAAATTTACAATGATCACACGAATTGGTTGTTTGAAACATATATGAAACAACGTGAAAAACAAAATCAAATTCTAACGTGTGACGAGTCAAACAATAATCCATCTTTTACCCAAATCGACGATTTTCAAATAACAACTTTTGAAATTGAAAATAACGATCTGAATGAAGTTGTTGAAAATTTGGTGATTGACTTGGATTTAAATTCTTTTAAGAGTGAGAAACTCGATATAAATCTCAATCTTCCTTTTTCTGAAAATTTGAATACTACAACTTTGGATTTTGAACTTGAGATACGCAATGAAGTTGTTGATAATCCAACAAAGGAAGTCGAATTTAACAAACACGAGTTTTATGGACTTTTTGAAAATGAGTCGTTAAACTCTGATGGGGAAGATTTAAATCACCAATTTGATTTTGAAATCAATAATTCTAAAGAATTTTTTAATGAACAGCTTGAATTTCAATTTGGTGAAAATAAATTTGAACTTCAATCAATCATTTTATCAACCACAAAAATCATTGAAAATAAAACGACTCGTACAATTTTTAATAAAACGACATTCGTTTTTCCAAATCCAAATTCAACTTCGAAATCTTGTATGGTTTGGTTTTCTGAGCTTAAGCCGTGTCTCGTATACTTAACGAGGCAAATGAATCGGTTTTTGGAAGACCGTTTCATTTACTTTTTAACTATATACTTTCTGATCTCATGTAAATACCGTTAATTTTCATTTGAATAAATGTCATGTTTTTGTTTTTATTTTTCTCCTTCCACTTGGGTTGACTGTGAGGACACAGTCAAAATCAAGTATGGGGGGAGGCTCATCTTCACTTTTATTTTATTTTTCATGGTTTATTTTTGCCTTTTCTTTTATAATCTCAAAAAAAAATTAAAAAAAACCAAAAACAAATTTTCTTTTGATTTATTTTTAAAGAAACACTATAGGATAAATATATGGTTTTGGTTTATTAAATTGAAATTTTTGAAAATTTATTCGTCTTAACAAAAATAAAAATGAAGTTTGATTACAAATAAAAATGGATAAACTAGTATATAGGAAGACTCATACGTGATAATTATGAAATATATCCTAATTGAAAATCTTTGTTTTAAAAAGTGGTGAATTTAAAGTAAAGGATATAACATTTTTTTGGTCTTCTAAGTTAAATGGTGCTAAGATGATTTTGCAAAAAACTCTCTCTTTCTATAAAAAAAAATTATTATGAAAAAAGGAGAAAAGAAAAAAAACATTTGTATATATGTAAATATTTTCTATTAACACCTACGGTTGACAGGTGTGCACACTTGTGTGTACATTCGCCATGCTCTGTACCTTTCTCACATAAGCCCGAAAGGCAGTGCATGATCGGTATATCTGGCCTCAGTTTATCTGAGCTAGGTGTATATATATAAAAATTCTTTCTAATAACGCCTACAGTCGATAAGTGTTCACACCTATGTGTTCACTCGCCACGCTCTGTATCCCCCTCACATTAGTCCGCAAGGCAGTGCATGGGAAATATATCTGGCCTCAGTTTACCTGAGTTAGGCATATGTAAATATTGTTAATAAAATTTTCAAACAAGAGAGAGTAAGCAAATGAAATCCAAGCACCATTTCATGGTTACACTTTGTTATCAACTGAAACAACAAGTTAAACTATTGTCTATTTGTTATGATAACTTAATTTTTGTTGGAAATTTTGACGAGTAAATGACTTAAATTTTAAGATAATGACCAAACCTATATTTAACTTATTTGTGTCAATTTAAAAATAAATGCTTCATTGTAAATATTTTCAAAAACTTGCATTCATCTCCTTGTAAATAAAGCTTGCATTTTGTAAATATTTTCATTCTGCATTTGGATTTTGTGGGTAGTATCCGCTGAAAACCCTCATGAGACAACACTCGTCCTACTGGGGACACCCAGAGGTTTAACGGCTTGTTGCATGCGCTCAATGCAATCGTGCTCCCTACGAAAACGGATTTATCTTAGTTTTCCTTTATTCGAGGACGAATAAAAAGATAAGTGTGGGGGTATTTGATGTGCACGTAAATGTGCATATTTTTACCACCATATTTAATATATTTAAATTAAATAAATGATCATATTGGGTATTTTAACTTGTTTAAACCAAAATTCAAATTATTTGGAATTATCACATATTCATCTTCATATAAGAGCAAAATGGTCATTTTTATGCATTTATTAAATTGTGAAAATTTACTTGGAATTTTCTTTGTTGTTTTATAGGAAATTTGGTGAATTTTTCAAGTGGTTACATGATGATATATGCATGCACAAGAGTGAAGAGAACAAATGAAGATGGAAATAATTCAAAGTGAAGATAATGGAGGACCCCACCTACCCACCTACCTTAATGTACAAATTAGAGGCTAATGCACATGCTTATGGAATTAATGGCTTCATGTACACTTAAATGAGGATTATTTGAAGCTAATGATTACTTGGCCTCCCCACTTTCTAAGAGGGTATTTTGGGCATTCCCTAAAAATATGAGATAGGGTTTAACACATGTATATATACCCCTTATGTTTCATGTAACCCTCCTCTCCTCTCCCTCTTAGTCTCTCTTAGTTTAGTTTTAGATCAAATAAAAGAAAGCTCTCTTCTCTTTTCCATGGCTACTTAGCCATTTTTATTTTTCATGTAACTTCCATTTTTTTTATGCAATGTTAATTAGTGCTCTCTTTCTTTTACATGCTTCTTTTGTTTATTTATTTTCATGTTAGTAGTGTAGATTTATTTTTCATGCAAGTAGAATAGTTTTTTTTTCTTTCATTTTTCTCTCTTTTTTCCTCTTGTTGGTTTCATGTTGTTTTCTACATTTGTTGATTTGATAACAAATATGAGAGCTTAATCCCTACAATTTAGGGGTAATGAAGCTCTCTAATATGTAGATGCAACATTTTGATGTTTATACTCTCTTTTTGTGCTTTAATGGAAACACTTAAAGTGGTTTAATGATGTTGTTTAGCTTTGAATTTGATAGTCTATATTGTTCATAACAAATAGGCTATGCTTAAACAAACATAACACAAATTGCCTCTTCATCCAAATACGATTATGGCAAAGAAGTGAATGTTGAAATTGAAATTTGATAGCCTATATTTCTAAACAATAGCTAATAGGCTATGCTTAAAATAGATTTTTATTTCAACTTTGTTGTCATATTTCATAAGAGTTAAATGTGTATTAGTGGTTGTGTTATAGTTTGATGGTTTATATTGGGCTATTTAATAGCACAAATATACCATACTTATGATAAGCACATCAACTAATTACACTATTGACAAGAAAAGTGAGATCATAACTTCATTTTGTTGATTTATGTGATTTAGAGAGTGGATTTATCTCTAAATTGTCCTCAAACTCTCATATTTTTATCAATTTATTTTGCTTGTTTTTCTCATTTTTTAGCTAATCATTCTCAACTTTGGTTTAATTTGATTGAATAGAAATTTAAAATCATCAATTCCCTGCGGATCGACCCGTATTCGCCACGTGCTACATTCGTACACCGTGCGCTTGCGGTTATTTTTAATTTAAAATTTGTTCGACGGTTTTCTAAACCGATAGAATTTCCGTCGACGAACACATGGCTGTTGTTCTTCTATAAATAGGGGTTAGTTTCAACGAATTTTATATAGATTTTCTGGTTTTTCACTTCTCTTCTTCTTCCATATTTCATTTTACATATTCTTACCATTACTCTTCCGAAATCAACATTGAATCTAACTAGATAATCTCTGGTTTGATTCTCTGGCACTATCTCTTCAAGATCCTCAGTGTTATTCAGAGTTATAGGCTTTCTTTGTATTCAATAGAGTAAAGGTGTGATTGTAGCCTTGGAAATCAATCAAGTGAGAAAAGATGTGATTGTAGCCTTGAGAAATCAATTGGGTGAACTTGTTGCCCGGAAATCAAGTATCTCTACCCAGAGGATTGTGATTCTGGAGGGTGTACCTCGTGGCCTTGAAATCGATGGTTGTAATTGTTGAATTGCTTTTGAAAGGAAATCCGTACTTAGTTGTGCGGGACTGGATGTAGAGTAACTCCGAAACAGTATAAAATCCAATGTGTTCTTTCCTTTACTGCATTTACTTTATTTCTGCATCTGTGTTTAATTCTGTGATTATATTTGTGTCTGAATATTGCATACATTTGTGTACAAATCAACAATAACTCAAAAAGATTTAGTAATTTCTTATAAACACTATTCACCCCCCCTCTAGTGTTCATTCTAGCCTTAAGATCCATATTCCACATTCCTCACATTTGGTATCAGAGCAAGGTTTTCAAAAGTTTCATAATCTGAATTTGGAAAAGTTTTCTAAATGGCTACCAACACCGGTACTGTTTCTAACACTAGTTCATTCGTAGAAGGTCTGTCTACTGTCAGACCACCACTTTTTAATGGCGGTAACTATGCATATTGGGCATGTAGGATGAAAATATATTTACAATCTGTAGGATTAGACACTTTGAATATCACATAGAATGAATATTCTGAACCCACAACTGACTTTGCACAGTGGACCACTGATCAAAAGGCTGTTGCACAAAATAATTCTAAAGCAATGAATATTCTGTTTTGTTCACTTGATAGGAATGAATTTAATAGAGTGTCAGTTTGTAAGTCTGCATATGAAATCTGGAAAACTTTGCAAGTGACTCACGAAGGAACAAGCAAAGTTAAACAGACCAAAATTTCCATGCTCACAAATCAGTTTCAGTTATTTAAAATGAATACTAATGAGTCTATTTCAGATATGTATAGTCGATTTCAGGATATTGTGCATTCTTTAATATCCTTGGGAAAGGAATTTTCGAAAGAAGATCAAGTCAGAAATTTTTTAAATTCTCTCACTCCAGAATGGGATCAAAAGACACTTTCAATTGAAGAGGCAAATGACATCAGTACCTTAAAGATAGAAGAATTGATTGGAAATCTAATGTCGTTTGAAGTCCAAATGATCGGGAGAAGAGAAAGCAAAGCATCTGAAAAGAAATCAATGGCATTCAATGCATTAACCGACGGATCAGACTCAAACAGTGATAATGATGAAGAGATAGCATTTATGACCAGGAATTTTCGGAAATTTCTGAAATACAAAAAGATGAATAATCTCAAGAGAAACAACTATAAGAATTCTGGAAATCAGAATGCAGTGCCAAACAATGTCAAATGTTTCAACTGTGATGAACCAGGCCATATGAAAAGAGACTGTCCGTATCCAGATAGGCAGAATCCTTCTATAAACAATGATTCAGTAAAGAAACGGAAGCGTGCATTTACTGCTAATCTAGATGACTCAGACTCGTCCTCAAGCGATGATGATCAGAAGACAGATAATTCAAATTTGTGTTTCACGGTAGTTCACGACTTCAACGAATTCAAGGAAATAGACTCAGAAAAAGGTACACATTTACAATACAATTGATTGAAATTGCATGCTTAGAATTAGATGATTGATTGCTTGATTGATTAATTTTGAATTGGTGTGTTGATTGAATTTTAAATTTATTTTTTATTATTTTATTATTATTATATTTTTTTATTTATTTTAATAATATAATAATATTTTTTGGAATATACTATAATTCTAATAATATTCCAGATATATATATATAGATATTAAAATAATAAGTATATATATATATTAGAACAGTTAGGAAAAATAAATCATAGAAATTCACAGGCATATGTCGACATTGTCCCTACCCTGATGTCGACATAGGTACCAGAATTTGAAATTCAAAATTTGAATTCAAATGGTTGAATTTCTCTCCACCTTTTCACTTCATCCAATACTCTAAAAAGGCATCTTTTGACCAGAGAACATGTCTTTCAAAAATCTATTTATTCACTATCTTTTATCACAACTTTTCACTTTCATTTTCACATTCAAACTCTCTCTTCAAAACTTCAAGCTCTCTACTCTCTACTTTAATGGCTTCTTCAAGCAACCCCTCCACCATGAGACTTTCCAGAAACTTGAAAGAGCAACTCCTCAATAATCCGGAGGCCATAAAAGCATACATCAATTATGTTAATTATGGAAAAGTCCTTCCCGGAAAATTTGCTATTTTTCAAGATTTTGCTTCTTATGAAATTGATACTCTTTTTTGCAAACAATCAAATTCTTAGTCTTGTTGATTCTTCTCAAAATGATTTTGTTTGTTACCCAAATCTTGTTAAAATTTTCTATGCAAATCTCAATCGAGAATTTTATGAAGGAAATGATAATGAAATTTGGAGTAGTGTCAAAGGCACTAAAATTGTTTTGAATTGTGATTTTTTGGGTACCATTCTCAATTGCAAAAGCACGGGAATAGATCTTTCTAGTTTTCAAATCGATGAACATGATCGTGAGACATTTCATCATATTTTTGAAGGAGATGAAAACTTTGAATTTAAAAACCGAAACTTTCATCCAAAAGCAAGAATTTTTAACCTTCTTTTACAACATACTTTGACCCCAAGATCGGGGAATTTTAACAATCCTACCTCAAAAGTTTGCAAAGCTCTTTTTGCTATTTTCGGAAATTATGATATCAATTGGGCGCAAGTTATTTTGGATGAACTTCGTCCTAAAAATTTTGAAATTGGAGAAAACACTTTATATCATGGAATTTACCTTACTCGGATTTTCAACTATTTTGGAGTAAATTTCAAAGGAGAAGAATTTATTTCAAGAACAGTTTTTAATATTTCAAACATTTCTCTCATGAAAATCCCATATGTTTTTCAACCTTATGAGAGTCTTGCCAAAAAAGAAGAGCGTTTGGCTCATGAAGAAATGGAAGAGGAAGAGGAAGAAGAAGAGGATGAAATGGAAATAGAAGAAGAAGAAGAAGGTGGGACATCCCAAGAAAGTATTGATTATCCCTCCAATCCTACCAACAAAACCCTTCTCAAAAACCAAAATATTATTGTTGAGAATTAACGGGTTCTTAAAAGACCCGTTAGTAAGAAGTTGGACAAAATATCATCCAAGATGAACAAGTTTTTCGCCAAAGTCAGCAAGAAACTTGGATTATCTTCATCTCCATCATCCTCTAACTAGTCCTATATTTTCATACCATGTCGAATTAGTTTAAGTTTGTTTTAATTTGAGTGTTTATGAAGTTGTTTATGATTAATCATTGTATCACTCTTCTATGCAATGAAATTGAATTTCTTTTCTGTTATCTAGCTTATCTTATTTCTTGAATAAATGTTAGTATATTATATAAATATATATACACACAATTATTCACAAAATCAAAATTACCATCAAATTTCACTGCCTCATGTCGACATACCCTCTATGACCATGTCGACATGTACTGGTCAGAAATGACACTTCATTTTGAATTTGAAATTTGAATAACTACCATATGTCTATTCATTTCAAACGAATTTCTACACCTATATATACCCATTTCTTCCAGAATTCATTACTGAATATTATTTCTTATCTATTCTATCTCTCATTCTTCTCACAATTTCAAAAATGGCTAATCCAATTCATAACTTATCCGAGAATCTTGAAAGAAACTCTTAATTCATTCAAGAATATTCTCTCGTTCATTCTTCGTAAACAGCGACACTTAGAATTGAGTCAAATGCAGATGATCAAGGAGCAAGAAAGGCATTTCGAGGCAATTCGATAGATGATTTCTTCCCTGCACAAGGATGATAACGAAGCACATCCTCCTGTCTCTCTCACAAATGACAATTGGGATGCCATCAAAGCAGACCCTATTTTCGGAGAAGAAGGATGGGTGGAAGTTCCTCGTAACGTTTAATTTGATTGCTTTATTTAATTTGATTACTTTGTTTGAATTGATTGCTTTGATTGAAATTGTTTGTTTTGATGATTTGATTGACACTTGGTGTGGATTGATGAATGTATAAATATACATTGATATATTTATAATCGTTGATTGAATATCATGTCTATAAGTATAGTTATTTCTTAATATACTCTATTATATAGTTTATTAATGCAGGTACTTGAGTACAAGAATGAGGGGGAGTTGTATAGTTTAGAGTTTGTTTGTTTTTGTTGATGACAAAGGGGAGAAATATAAAATAGGGCAGTTAGGCATAGATTAAGGGGGGGTTATTAGGATAGAAGTAATATTTTATAAACAAAGGTTGTCATCATCAAAAAGGGGAAGATTGTTAGTCCATGAGTTGATGGTTTTGATGACTACAACCTTATAATAAGATTATAAAATATAAATACTAACATTATAGTTTAGATATATATGTATATGCAGGATTTAACCATGCAGGTACCAAGAATGAAGACTGTACAGTATAGAGATTCAAGATATCAAGATTGAAGACTCATGAGTATCAAGAATATCGAGATTATCAAGAGTTCAAGATTTCAAGATAAGTATTGAGTCTAGAATTATGTTAAAACTTCATAATAGCACTGAAATCTTCACTCCATTTTTCTTTTGTGATAGAACCCATTTCTACCTTTTTAGTGGCTTACAAACCCACGACAAGTAGCTTACAAACCTACAACAAGTGGCTTACAAACCCACGAACATCCTGGTTTTTTACAAGTTCTCGAGTCCTGATGTGATGAGATATTCGGTAGGAAGAAGCTTGCAAAACTACTTCAAAATGATTTTCAAAACTACTTCAAAATGATTTTCAAAACTGCTTTTCAAAATGTTTTAGCCTTAAAAATTATCTTTTCAAATGATTTTCAAAAAAATGTTTTAGCCTTAAAAAATATTCTTTGATTTTGTTCTTAAATAAATTCTTGTTTTAAACTTCATTTGTTTTAAACTATCTTTTAATATATTTAACTTTTAATATTTACTTAAATATAAAATTATAGTAAAATTATATATATACTATTCTCTATATTTATCTATGTATTTTATCTATAGTCAAGTATATTTAAAAAGTTTAAATAGTTCTTAATATAAGATAAAGGTTATTTTCAAAGAAAATCAAATCTACAAAAAATGCTTTGGGATGTCGACATGTCCTAGTACCCCATGTCGACATAGTGTTAGTTAGGACCAAAAATTTGAATTTCAAAAGAAGTGTCTATTCGCCATAACCTTTCATGAATAGACATGGATGTTGTTCTTCTATAAATAGGGGTTAGTTTCAACGAATTTTATATAGATTTTCTGGTTTTTCACTTCTCTTCTTCTTCCATATTTCATTTTACATATTCTTACCATTACTCTTCCGAAATCAACATTGAATCTAACTAGATAATCTCTGGTTTGATTCTCTGGCACTATCTCTTCAAGATCCTCAGTGTTATTCAGAGTTATAGGCTTTCTTTGTATTCAATAGAGTAAAAGGTGTGAGTGTAGCCTTGGAAATCAATCAAGTGAGAAAAGGTGTGATTGTAGCCTCGAGAAATCAATTGGGTGAACTTGTTGCCCGAAAATCAAGTATCTCTACCCAGAGGATTGTGATTCTGGAGGGTGTACTTCGTGGCCTTGAAATCAAGGGTTGTAATTGTTGAATTGCTTTTGAAAGGAAATCAGTACTTAGTTGTGCGGGACTGGATGTAGGGTAACTCCGAACCAGTATAAAATCTGGTGTGTTCTTTCCTTTACTGCATTTACTTTATTTCTGCATCTGTGTTTGATTCTGTGATTATATATGTGTCTGAATATTGCATACATTTGTGTACAAATCAACAATAACTCAAAAATATTTAGTAATTTCTTATAAACACTATTCACCCTCCCTCTAGTGTTCATTCTAGCCTTAAGATCCATATTCCACATTCCTCACAAACCCTCCGCCATGCCATCCCACAAGCCAGCCCTCCATCGCAAGCCCTACCATTTGCTACAAGCTACACCACCTCAAGTCACCAGCAACTCTTCTTCCATAGCATAGTATACAATTTTGCATCAATATTTTTAATATGAATTAGGTTATACAATTCATTCTATGATTTGAATTAGGTTCCAATTTGTTTAATAATCATATGAATTAACTTATGATTCCTTACTAATGACTTTGTCACTATGATTTGAATATGTTGAAAGTCGATGATTTACTTCACTATGATTTGAATTAGATAACAAAAATTGCAAATCTCTAATATTCATATACCATGAACAATATCATGTTCCAATCATTCATTGTTAATGAAGTTACTTAGTTAATACACTATTGATATAATTACTAATGAGAGACATATTTATATTTTTCTCGAAGTAGATGTGTGTGTGTAGTTGCTCTGTTTAGAAGATGTGTTAGTTATTATATTTTAATAATATGACATTATTAATATATGGTATTATTAATGAAACCCCTTAGATGTTTAATTTGAACCTTTTTGACAAGTACCATATATGACGTTATATAGATATTTGTTTTTAATTGAAACAAAAATTAATATTCATTTGATATGTTATTTATTGGATTGTCTTAGTATTAGACATGTTATAAATTCAATTATGTTTATGTTTCGTACATCATTTCAAATCAACGATTAATAAAATTCCAACAACACTTCCTTTTTGTTTCCTGCTTTCACTCTTTTGCCTATGATACAGGGAATAAGGGGAAGTGTTGTTAGAATTTTGTTAATCGTTCAATTTGAAACGACTTATGAAACATAATTATCATTGTGTTTGTAATGGGAATTCATCTAAAAAAGTATAGAAATCCCTACCTATAGTTTTGAAATTATTTGTAAACTCCATTATTATGAAATTGTTTGTGAAATTCATTGCTATCGATATGGTTCTAACAAAAATATATTAATAATAATATGGTAAAATATGAATTTAAACCATTCAAAATATGAATATTTAGTTTTTCAGTTTTGATTTTTTAAATTTGGATCCGTTGAAGTACGAAAATTTGAATTTTTAGAACATGAATTCGTAAATTTTAAATTTCTAATTTTTCTAATTTAATTTTATCTTAGTTCCTATATTTTTTTTAGAATTTTATGTATCTAAAATTTGAAAATTTTGAAATATTGATATCATTCGATTAATAGTTATGTATCGCGCTACTTGTTAAAACTTAATAATATATTGCATTATTAATATGTGATAGTAGTAATAAAATCCCCTAGGTATTTAATTTGGCCCTAACTAATAAGTACCATATAAATCGTTATATAAATATTCATTCTTAACTAAAATAAAAATCGATATTCATCTAATATGCTATTTGTTTTCAGTATTGGATAAGTTGTAAACACAATGATATTTACATTTTGTAAACCATTTCAAATTGAATGGCTAACAATTTTTTTGTAGCATACCCTTTTTGTTCACCGTACGCTTTTTTACATATGGTATAGGGAATAAGGGGAAGTGTTTTCAAAATTTTGTTAACTATTCAATTTAAAATGATTTACAAAACGTAAATATCATTGCGTTTGTAATCTGATGTAGGTTGATCAACCATTTGAAAAAGCATAGAAATACCTAGTATAACTTTGAAATTATTTGTAAAATCTATTATAATTTTTTTAATGAAACTCATTGTTGTCGATATGGTATTGAAAATGAAAAACATATAGTATTGATAGTAAAAATAACAATGAATGGTACTTTTTGTTAAAATTAATGATGGTATTAATATTAAATAATAATAATAATTTGCTTTATTAACAACAACAACATATGATATTATTGCTCTATTTCTTTATTAATGAACATTAATAAATTAGATGATAATAGTATGCTATATTTTTGAAATCGTGTAATTAGGTGGTAATACATAATTAAACTGCAAGTCGTCTTAGATAGTATATAACATACCACAAGTCATCTATATCCAGTAGTTCAAGTCATGCGATGTGGGATTCGAACCAGTGATCTCACGGACAAAAACCAGAGCATTTAACTATTGGGATAGTTGTGTAGGACATAATATGCTACATTAGTGATGATGTTTGGTATTATTGAAAAAAGAATGATATACTATTGTGTGAAAAATTATAATTTTTACTTACATTTCCATTGATGTGTATGAAGAATCCGTACATGTTTTTAACTTTAATTGCCAATGGACTTTAAAAACCAAAAAACAGGATAAACATTTACTTGCATCCTTTGAATGATGAGTTGAAAAAACTATGGTGTAATGACCCGCTATTTCGAACCATTCGCATCTATACATGTCAGACTTGAATTTCTCAAAATATCATATTGTTAATTTATATTTAGCAAAACTCAGCATATACAGTAAATAAATCAATCAGAGACACAGAGTATTATAACGATAAGAAACGGAAAAGATAAATAGTAGTTCATGAAGCTACTATATAAACAACAGAGTTTGAAGTAAAATACAACAGAATATCTCAAATACAATGTAGTCTCGAATACAAACAGATGACAAGACTGAGCAAAACCATTGGATAGCTGAAAGCTGAATAGATACAGATGGATCTCCAAGCGAAGCTCCAAACTTCAAAGGGGAGTCTCAAATGCTGTGACACTCAGTCTGACCCGAGCGTAAAGCAAAACACAAAACACTCGAGTCAGGATTAACATTCTTATATTAATAAATTCAACTCAAGTGAAATGTCAACTGAAATATAAGTAACTTAAAGGATAGTTGGGATTTCCATCCTCTAAGGATCCGTGGAACTATCTCCTATGTAGTAATAAACGCTATTATAATATGTCTATAGTAAAGTAAAATATTAAAGTAGCGTTAAGGCGTTACCCATATCCCCCTTAACACATTTTTATATATTCCCATAGTCTATACAGTACTGTAATTCCTTCGTAAACTGGAGGGCTATCAGAGGGCACTCCATAGGTATGGTACAAACCAAACTCGTAGAAGGCGCGATAAGGCGTGCGACAAGGCACTCGAGGCAATGCTAGGGTAGATATACCGTTTGTGGATCCGGACTGGTGGTAACGAATAGCAGCTACTACCCCCCACCTCGTGACACACTCCCAAATCAAAGGGTGCACCCAATCAAATCACAAAAGCAATAGAATGGTATCGAAGAAATGTGCCCGGTCGGAGGAATGACCTCACTTGGCCCAGCGTGGCTCCTATTTTAGCCGCATCAAGCTGACTCACGGGAGTCAGGGCTACGTAAATAACATATAGAATCGTCATCAAACCATCCTACTTCATTTCTGGAATCTCCACCACGTACACAGTTGTTAAAGTGGTTTTCGGTATTGGCAGAGAGTATGGCAATATCCGATCCAGGTCTCTTTAACAACCAAACGCTTATTTCACACCGTGGTCATTTCATTTCAAATAGTTCAAAATATCTTATTCATTTCAAAACCATATCAATTTCGATATCATTATTCACTTTAAATAATATGCATTTCCAGAATCGCAGCATTTTTAAAAATTATAACACTTCGAAATCATAGCACTTCTGAAATCATAACACCTTGAAATCATAACACTTTTGAAATCATAACACTTTGAAACCATAACACTTTTGAAATCATAACACTTTCGACTTACACAGTTTAGATATTGAAATATAGAATATATAAAATAAATAGTTATAAATTAAAATAGTTTATATAATAAAATAATTTATATATTAAAATAGTTTATATATTAAAAATACTTTATATAATTAAAATAGTTTCCTCCAATTCTACAAATCGATTCAAATCAGCTTGAATTCCAAAATTCAATTTAATAAATCCCAGTTCAACTAATTTAAATTTTTAAAGGTTAAAGATTCAATTCAAATTCTCAATAAACCATTTCAATTTATATCAATTTCAAATCCAGGTTTGACTATCACTTCAATTCCAATAAGATTCAAAGTTTAAATATTCAACATGTACAATATAAGTTTCATTTATACCTCAATTTTAATTTTATTCAAACTAGAAAATATTAACTTAATCATTTTAATAACAATTAAATAAAATCTCAATTTATAAATTTAAATCGATATTAAATATTCAGTCTCAATTTTATTTAAAATTGAGAATATTCGTTTAATCACTTTTTATCAAATCACGTTATAAATCATATTTTTCCAAAATCTCAAAATCAATAAGTTCAATAAATTCTTATTTAAATTCAATTTTTAACCAATTTAAATTTCAAGTCAACATTAATTTATCTTCCCGACCTTTATTATTAAAGTTATAAAACTTATTTCTAGAATATTAATATAAATTCAAATAAATACTTAAACATATTATAAACTAATTAAATTAAATTTATTAAATTAAATCCTATTTTATATATTTTTAAGAAAATAAAATTATAAGAAAAATCTTAAAATTTGTAATTCCAAAACTAACTTATAAATTTAAAAAATCCCAAAACATTTAATTTAAAAATCTAAAATTTATACATATTATATTTTAAAAATCAATATTTAATAAAACCCACATATTTCCTTACAAAACTTTGGAAATCATTTTTCAAAATATAGACGAACGGTGTCCGTATATAATTTTCTATCCTATGGTCAAGTGATACGGATATTTATCATTTCAATCTGCAATTAAACATCTACGGGTATATATCATTTCAACCCGCAATCCCAAAATTTAAAATCAATGAAAATCGCTTAGGTTTATCATTTCAACCCATAATAATTTTCCCTTATTCAACAAAATCGTTCGGGTATGTATCATTTCAACGCATAGGGAATTCTAAACTAACAGGGAACTTGCAGGGTGAGAATAAATATGATAATAACTTAACATATCAACAACATGCATATATCATCAGTAAAAAATCAAATAAAATATATACAACCGGATATGGTGTCATATATCACAGGCGACCAATTGCAGATAATGGCATATCATATTTAACAATTAAATAACTAGCAATTCAGATTTAACAGCATATTTCAATTGTCGTTTCAAGTGAAATCAAATTTACTAACTATAAGAATATTAATCGTGAGTGATTGCTCACCTTTCGAGGCTAGAGAACGATTGGAGTAGAACAGTGACACGGACATGCACACTGATAAGCGATAAGGCTAGAGAACTACTGCGACAAATTTGATATTGAGAAGGTAAGTCAAGATGGACAAGAGATCGACGAAACAAAATATATGTTATATACAATATATATAAATAATTCTAAATCAATTTAAAACATATATTTTTCAAATCAATATTTAATTTAAACAAATATAGAATAAAGTCTCCATATATTTTGAAAACCAAACACATATATGATTGTATATGAACTAATATATGACATATATATATACTTATATACATATTAATTTTTTTCCAATATTTATTATAACATCAATACAACTTATTTTATTTATATATCTACTCTTAAACAAATCATATAAAACTTGTATAAACTTATATATATAAACTGACATATTATAGCTTACGTAACTAATATAACATATATATAGCGTGGATTGAAAAACAAATATAATTTAACTTTCTGTCAACAAGTAAACATTTCAACAACAAGCTATATATATATATATAGGTTGTCATATATACTTTTGGTGAGAATAGAAATCAAACAAAGCACAGATCAAATCAATACATATATATGCTTATTTAAAAACAACCTACTTATATATTACATTTAAATTTATACTATCAATATATATATCTATACTGCCACACATATATATAAAGTTATTTCAAAAAATTCAATATATAAGAAAAAATATAGAACAACATGCATAACTTATATTTTATAACTAACAGATCATGTGACTTTATACAGACTTACATATATATACATATAAATCAAAAATCAATACTTTAAAGGTAACCGTTTATTAAATCATACATATGAAAAATCAAAATCTATATCTCATTTTCTCTAAATCAATACTAAAAATCAATACATAAATAAACCTATATATATAAGTTACACATATATAAAAGAAATTATCTTTCCTTAAAACAATATTTATAAACATAAAATAAAAAAAATCAAAATGCCCACAACCCATTCATTTAAACTCGATCTGTATACAAATGCAAACATATATATTCATGGAACACTTTATATGTATATTAATACCATATAATATATATATATATAAATATATATATATATACATGTGAGACATATAAATATATACATACTTGCAAATGCTGGCTGCACACCTGCCGAGGAGGGGGGGTGAAGTGAGAGTTGCAGGCGGCCGAGGGGGGGTGTGCTGCTGTAGGGATGGCGTTGGTTCGGGATTGTGATGGGCTCAGTCAAAGGCTATGAGGGAAGGAAGGTGGGTGAAGGCCAGAGAGAGGCTGACATGTGTTTCGTGATGGAGGAGGGAGACCGGTCGGAGGCTTCGGCTGATAGGAAGAATGCTCGAACTGGTCTCGGGGAAGAAGACGTGGGAAGGTTGATAGACCGAGTGGAGGAGGTCAGGGCGGTGGCTAGGATGATGGGGATTTAGTTAGTGGGCATGGGTTGCTGTTTGGGAAGGAGTGAGGAGGTGAAATGGAAGGCAGTGCTTCGGTGGGAGGCTTGGCCGAGCTGGTGGTTGCAGGTGCTCGGGTAGGCGGATCTTGGGTGGCGGAGGGGAAGTCGTGGCGGGGAGAGGCTGATGGAAAATGGTGGAAGTGCGCCTGCAGTATTATCATTAGTGATATATACATATAAAGCACGAAAGAAAAAGAAAATGAGGGGAGGAAAGAAAGTGTGATCAATTTCAGGGAGAAGAAATGAACAGCTTTCACAAATTTAACCAGCAACTTATATATATACATATATATACATATATATATATACATACATATATACATACATACATATATATATACATATACATATACATATACATACATACACACACACACACAGATATATATATATATATATAATTTTCGAACGGCAGAACCAAAATGTTGAATGGACAGGAATGGAAAAAGTCACAGCTTAATAATAACAAGTGGGCATTTATTTTCAACCGTGGAAAATGAATGGCCATAGGAAATCAAAACTCCAAAATTGGGTACCGGTATTGTTAAACGTTTGCAGATTCCGTTGTGTATCGGACTCCGAAACACCCAAATGGGTATACTACGGAGATTAGCATGACGAGACGAATATAATGGTAAACAGATATCAGCGATACGACCATCCTATCAAAAGTCGATATTTTGCTGCTAAACTGCTGCAAATTATCGGAAATAAGATAAACGGGGCTAGAGAAGTCCAAATTTGACGAAACGGAATGTGATGCCTCTCTCAGAAAATGATTTACAAATATTATTATATAAAAATATTTAGATTTCGAAACAATTTATTTCCATCGATTTTTAACCGATTTAAATTAAAATAAAATTACACAACAAAATAAACTTACATATTCTCTGATGAAAATCTGATGTTTGCTACGTTTAAATAGATGCATACCAAATATTAAATTTTCATTGCTAAATTTTATAATTAAATTTCAAGCAAATTTCGGTTAAATACGTTATTAAAAAGCGTTAAAATTTATGGGTCAATACACTCTCCCCCACTCAAAACTTTTCGTCCCCGAAAAGGAACAAGGTATGAGAATAGAAGCAACCAGAGGAAAAGAAAGATCCGAAATATAAAATACTAGATACCACAATTTATTCCAAAACCATATAAATTTCATTTATTTCTAAATTGGTTTATATTCAACTAATTGATTTTAATTCAAAGTATTTTTTTTCAATTGATTTGTTTTAAATTTATTTACATTTATTACAAGATTTCGTTCAGAACAACATTTATTTGGTTTAACTTATTTATTAAATCCATTTGCCCCTAGTTGAGTTGATTTCACTTAAAATTTCAATTTCACTATTCTTAAGTTCATATTTATTTTCTTAAATAGCATTTTTTCATTTAATTTATTCCACTTGACATATTTTACAACATATATTAAGTGTATAAACATTTTATAACCATATAGTATTCAACAAATAAACATTTTTTTATTATTCAATTTATTATCCAATTTATTATCTGTAAATTCCCTTAACAAAACACCATTTTTGATATCCTATTACTTATATATCATAGTGTATACTATCCAATTACATTTAAACTTTTCTAGGTAAGTTATATAAATGTTTCCTAGTGTAATTAAACATTATACAAAATTTTCTTTTATTCACAACATTTTCATTAAGCAAGATTTTAGTTTGAACCATTTATTACTTAAGTTTTCTTTTGTATAACCCTTAATTATATATTTACCCTAACAATTTAACCTTTTGAATATTTTAGGTAAGTTATATATATTAGAATAGAATTTAGTATTATACAATAATTTTTATTCAAATTCAACTATTTCAAGTTGGTTTAATTTCATTTCTCATGTAAGATATTCCAATTATTCAAAAATTTCACTTTATTTCAATAATTGAAACCATTTCTTAATATAAAACTTAAAGATTAAAATTTCCGGTATCACTTTAAACTACTTTGAAATAATTATATACATATATAAAATTTTATAAATCAATTCATATTCAAGAAATTCAAATCAAATTCTTTTTCCAAAACAAAAGTGTAGCAAAGCTACTAAGTGGCCTTTTCATTTTGAGACTCGAAAATGAATGTCGATGATGCTGCAGTCATCACCGAAATTATTTTCCAGCGACAAAAGAGGAGAGTGCATACTTAATTCTCCTGTTCTTTGAAAACAAATTTCCATTCGAAAATACTTCTAAATAATATATTTTTCCAAACCTTGAAAACCAAATTTTTGAAAAGTACCGGGAATTAAATTCTTACATCCTTGATTTAAGTTTATTTCATTTTCAATCAAATAAACCGTGTTTGTAAAATTTCAACACCTTATGACATATAACAATATAAAATGATTTAGTAGAGTTGACAAAATAATAAATGATAATATAGTATTATCATTTCTAACAACCAATTCATTTAACTATTTTAATTTCAGAAAATTGTACTTATATATATAAAATATAACCATACATAAAATTAAATCATTTACAAATTTTGAAACAATATTGTGTCAGTTTGCTCTGTTCAAGTGTTTTGGAATTCCTATCGATAGTGTTGGCCAGACGAATCGATTGAAACCCAAAATTCAAACTTAACAACTCAAACAACACAATATAAAACATTTCTATATTAAATACAAATATACTCCCTCACACGATGATTCAATAATGGATCTTAGAACAAGGATAGAGATTCAAATTTAGAGAGATATTAATCAACAAGAATCCTAACAAGGAAGATAGGCTCGAAACGAAGATGAGATAATTGAATTACAAAAGAGAAAAGATGGATAGACTTATATAAATCGCAGGTAACCTTAACCGGGTCAACCGAGACTTAGAGAAGGCGAGAATATCATCAACGAGAACCAGGACCCAAGTCAAGCTCTAGGGATTGGATAGATGCGGAAATTCAATTTCTCGCTTGAAGGGAAGAGAAGTGATTTTACCACAACATCCGGATAATCCCTGACTATAGGGGGAGTCAAGATCACTAGGCTGAGAATCAAATGAGAAGATAGAACTGCCTACAAAATTGAGGCAATCGACATTTGATCAAAAGAGAATTTCCCCGGTCGTCTACTAGAGAAATGATTCGGGCTTTGCAAGAGATTACAGCATCGAGGCCGAGGACGTAAAAACCTCCGATGAATTGACGCTTGTTGTAAAAGAGTTTCACCCCTTTACAAATCATACAGAGGTTGGCGGGACCGCCGATGGGATTTGTCACACCAAGGATGGAGTTGACAACTGAGGTGGCAAGATAAACTCAAACTATTATAGAGATCAACGGTAATGGAGCTATGGGATGCTCTAGTATCAAGAAGAACACGAAAATAAGGGCAAGAAGGAATTTTCAGAACGAAGGGGAAAGTTCCAAAAATTTCAAAAGAAACCGAGTCAAAAAGGAAGGAACTCAAGCTCGAACGAAGGTGATTCTTTAATTAAAATTACTCTATATGCTAAGTTTTGCCTAAACCAGAGCTCTGATACCAACTGTAAGGGTCCACTATTTCGAACCATTCGCATCCGCACATGTCGGACTTAAATTGCTCAAAATATCATATTGTTAATTTATATTTGGCAAATATCAGCATATATAGTAAATAAATCAATCACAGAATCACAGACACAGAGTATTATAACAATAAGCAGCGAAAAAGATAAATAGTAGTTCATGAAGCTACTATATAAACAACAGAGTTTGAAATAAAATACAACAGAATATCTCAAATACAATGTAGTCTCGAATACAAACAGATGACAAGACTGAGCTGAACCACTAGTTAGCTGAAAGCTGAATAGATACAGATGGATTTCCAAGCGAAGCTCCAAACCCAAAGGCGAGTCCCAAATGCTGTGACACTCAGTTTGACCCGAGCGTAAAGTAAAACACAAAACACTCGAGTCAGGATTAACATTCTTATATTAATAAATTCAACTCAAGTGAAATTTCAACTGAAATACAAGTAACTTAAAGGATAGTTGGGATTTCCATCCTCTAAGGATCTGTGGAACTATCTAATATGTAGTAATATACGCTATTATAATATGTCTATAGTAAAGTAAACTATTAAAGTAGCATCAAGACATTATCTATATCCCCCTTAACACATTTTTATATATTCCTATAGTTTATACGGTACTGTAATTCCTCCGTAAACTGGAGGGCTATCAGAGGGCACTCCATAGGTATGGTACAAACCAAACTCGTAGAAGGCGCGATATGGCATGCGACAAGGCACTCGAGGCAATGTCAGGGTGGATATACCGTTTGTGGATCCGGACTACTGGTAACGCATAGCAGCTACTACCCCCCACCTCGTGACACACTCCCAAATCAGAGGGTGCACCCAATCAAATCACAAAAGCAATAGAATGGTATCGAAGAAATGTGCCCGATCGGAGGAATGACCTCACTTGGCCCAGCGTGGCTCCTATTTTAGCCGCATCAAGTTGACTCACGGGAGTCAGGGCTACGTAAATACCATATAGAATCATCACCAAACCATCCTATTTCATTTCTGGAATCTCCACCACATACACAGTTGTTAAAGTGGTTTACGGTATTGGCAGAGAGTATGACATATCCGATCCCGGTCTCTTTAACAACCAAACACTTATTTCACACCGTGGTCATTTCATTTCAAATAGTTCAAAATATCTTATTCATTTCAAAACCATATCAATTTCGATACCATTATTCACTTCAAATAATATGCATTTCCAGAATCGCAGCATTTCCAAAAATTATAACACTTTCGAAATCATAGCACTTCTAAAATCATAGCACTTCTGAAATCATAACACCTTGAAATCATAACACATTTGAAATCATAACACTTTGAAATCATAACACTATTGAAATCATAACACTTTTGAAACCATAACACTTTCGACTTACATAGTTTAGATATTGAAATATAGAATATATAAAATAAATAGTTATAAATTAAAATAGTTTATATAATAAAATAATTTATGTATTAAAATAGTTTATATATTAAAAATACTTTATATAATAAAAATAGTTTTCTCCAATTCTACAAATCGATTCAAATCAGCTTGAATTCCAAAATTCAATTTAATAAATCCAAGTTCAACAAATTTCAATTTTTAAAGGTTAAAGATTCAATTCAAATTCTCAGTAAACCATTTCAATTTATATCAATTTCAAATCCAGGTTTGACTATCACTTCAATTCCAATAAGATTCAAAGTTTAAATATTCAACATGTACAATATAAGTTTCATTTATACCTCAATTTTAATTTTATTTAAACTGGAAAATATTCACTTAATCATTTTAGTAACAATTAAATAAAATCTCAATTTATAAATTTAAATCGATATTAAATATTCAGTCTCAATTTTATTTAAAATTGAGAATATTTGTTTAATCACTTTTTATCAAATCACGTTATAAATCATATTTTTCCAAAATCTCAAAATCAATAAGTTCAATAAATTCTTATTTAAATTCAATTTTTAACCAATTTAAATTCCAAGTCAACATTAATTTATTTTCCCGACCTTTATTATTAAAGTTATAAAATTTAGTTTTCAAATATTAATATAAATTTAAATAAATACTTAAACATTATAAACTAATTAAATTAAATTTATTAAATTAAATCCTATTTTATATATTTTTAAAATAATAAAATTATAAGAGAAATCTTAAAATTTATAATTCCAAAACTAACTTATAAATTTAAAAATTCCCAAAACATATAATTTAAAAATCTAAAATTTATACATATTATATTTTAAAAATCAATATTTCATAAAACCCATATATTTCCTTTCAAAACTTTGGAAATCATTTTTCAAAATATAGACGAACGGTGTCCGTATATAATTTTCTATCCTATGGTCAAGTGATACGGATATTTATCATTTCAATCTGCAATTTAAACATCTACGGGTATATATCATTTCAACCTGCAATCCCAAAATTTAAAATCAATGAAAATCGCTTGGGTTTATCATTTCAACCTATAACGATTTTCCCTTATTCTACAAAATCGTTCGGGTATGTATCATTTCAACCCATAGGGAATTCTAAACTAACAGGGAACTTGTAGGGTGAGAATAAATATGAGAATAACTTAACATATCAACAACATGCATATATCATCAGTAACATATCAAATAAAATATATACAACCATATATGGTGTTATATATCACAGGTGAACAATTGCAGATAATGACATATCATATTTAACAATTAAATAACTAGCAATTTAGATTTAACAACATATTTCAATTGTCGTTTCAAGTGAAATCAAATTTACTAACTATAAGAATGTTAATCGTGAGTGATTGCTCACCTTTCGAGGCTAGAGAACGATGAGAGTGGGAACAGTGACACGGACACGCACACTGATAAGCGATAAGGCTAGAGAACTGCTGCGACAAATTGGATATTGAGAAGGTAAGTCAAGATGGACTAGAGATCGACGAAACAAAATATATGTTATATACCATATATATACATATTTCTAAATCAATTTAAAACATATATTTTTCAAATCAATATTTAACTTAAACAAATATAGAATAAAATCTCCATATATTTTGAAAACCAAACACATATATGATTGTATATAAACTAATATATGACATATATATGTATACTTATATAACTATTAATTTTTTTCCAATATTTATTATAACATCAATACAACTTATTTTATTTATATATCTACTCTTAAACAAATCATATAAAACTTGTATAAACTTATATATATAAACTGACATATTATAGCTTACGTAACTAATATAACATATATATAGCTTGGATAGAAAAACAAATATAATTTAACTTTCTGTCAACAAGTACACATTTCAACAGCAAGCTATATGTAACAACCCGCATATTTCACGATTATATATTTAAATGTTTTATTTAAATATATCATTGTTAATCGGATTAAAGTCCGAAATGGTACTTATTGTAAATAGTCGAATTGGGACTCGAGACCACTTCCATTGAGTCCAAAATGGCATTTACAACTTTTTTGAGTATAAACATCGATATGATTGGAGTTGAATAGAATTTTGCTATTTTTCTATTTTGGGCTTTGGTTTTGGGTTTCAGCCCACTAACCCAACTTAATACCCTAACTCCTCTACTCTTCATTCATTCTACTCCTCATTTCCTAACACTCTCAAGCTAAAGTAAAAATGGGGGAAAAGATTGGAAATTAGAATTCCTAAACACTAGTTTGATTAGAAAATACAAATTCAAGTCCAAAATCAAAGAGAAGCTTAGGTAAGCATCCTCTTCATCTTCATCTTCTCCATCTCAATCTCTCTCCAATTTCATAAATTTCCTAAAACCTAACTTAGGAAATATATGCTTATGATCTTAGATTGGAGCTTCTAGAGTTGAAGTTGAAGAGTAGCTGATCTTTCCTTTGTTTTTGAGCTTCTCATTCGTTGTTTTTTGGTTTAAAGGTGAGTTCTTTAACTCACATCTATGTCTATAACTTTCATTGTTGTTAGGTATGAATTCCTAACATTCTATTCACATTCATTTGCTTTTGATTTGAATTGATTTGGTGAATTTTCCAAATTTTGGTGTTTTGAAGTCAAAATCTTTAAAGATCCTATCTTGGATATTTGGACGTGTTGTTTGGGGTGTATCGAAGAGCCTATAGGATTGGGTTGTCGCTTGGCATAAATCCCTAGCCTCCGTCGCTCATCCGATCGCTTCCGAATCATTTTGGCCATCATTCGCCTAGGCAAATTGTTGCCTAGAAATGGCAACTAGACGTCTGGTTGGAGGGTCCAGACGTCTGGTTAGGGCAGCAGATGAAAAAATATATGCAGAGAATAGAATCAGACGTCTGATACAACTTGCCAAATGTCTGATACAACTTGCCAGACGTATGATACAACCTTTCAAACGTCTGGAAGGTTTCTGAAAGTTTCCAAAACCTAAATCCAGACGTCTGGATGAACCCCCAGACGTCTGGAACTGCCAATTCTGCTTATTTTGGCTGTTTTTGATTGGATTTCCAATTTTAATCGATTTTTGTCGATCCGGTTAGTTGTTATCACTTATTATCGACTTTGATGACTTCTTTCTTTGTATTTTTGGGAATATCCATTTGATGGATTTGATATTGATTTTTATGGTTTTGATTCACGTTGTCGAATGTGAATTTTTGGTTGATCGATTATTTCTACAATCGTTTCTGTGATTTGTCACTTTTAAAAATACAAAGGTTTCTATACTAGTAGTAAATATTCAAACGCTTTCACAAAGATGATTTCAATACCATTTTTAATACAAAACTTGTTTTTAAATCCGTTTTCCAATCCGTTAGTATATACAAACCTTTACCTCAGTCGTACGAGAAATCCAATTAAACGACTTAGCAAAACAAGTGGTATGAAACGCTTGCGTTTACTTCGTCGGTTAATTCTTAGACTTGTTCGATTGAACTCTTGTGATAATTTTCGAGTGGAAATCTACAATTTGTTCGTAAATATTTAAGTTAAGCCAGTGGTTATGGGACATGAAGCTAAACTCATTTATTTACTAGCTTAGTGTAATCTACACTTTTCATTGATCAATGGTGATCATTTCATGGTTTAGACTCGCGATATGCGATGTCTCTTTGTCCACGTAGAGGACTGTACCCAGTTTTGTTGAGCTTCGTCTCATTTTTTTATAGGCTAGCGACCTATGGGTTTTATGGAGTTCGGTTCATTGGGCGTAACGTTGTACTACGTCGTTGTCCCGGATTATTAGAGTTTTAGGTTCATCGGGCGTAACATTGTACTACATCGTTGTTTCAGATTATTTGAGTTTCAGGTTCATCGGGCGTAACGCTGTACTACGTCGTTGTTTCGGATTATTTGAGTTTCAGTTTCATCGGGTGTAATGCTGTACTACGTCGTTGTTCCGGATTATTGGAGTTTCAGGTTCATCGGGTGTAACGCTGTACTACATCGACGTTCCAGATTATTTGAGTTTCAGTTTCCTCGAGCGTAACGCTATACTACGTCGTGGCACCGGCTCTATGGTTAGCGACCATGGAATAGCGTTCCGTTTGTGATACACGTGTTGGTGAGTTTTCATGCTATCGTTTGTGATAGGCTTTCCCCTTTTTGTGATTTCTGGATTTCTAGTTGATGATTTCTAGAATTTGTGTTTCACCGATTTTTGCGATTGGCATTGATATGTTTTGTCAATATTTGTGTTTTGGTGAATAATATAAAGAATATGACATTCTTTTTGGATATTTGAGAATATTTGAGATATTGTATGATTTTTTGTTGTTATCTGATGTATACTTGTCACAGTATGTCATTATTGTTATCATGCGTTTTTGTCATATCTCTTATCCTATCTCATTTTATATGATTTTTATAGCTAGACTGATCCGTTTATTATTTTACTTCTTAAATAATACTCGGGTCAGACCGAGGTATTTCAGGTGCTTCTACTTGACTTCTTATCAGGGACCATCATCTGATTTTTGGCTAACTACTTTAGCTTAGTAGTTTTTGTTATTATACATTCGAGATAGAGACTCCTTGATGTATACATATTCTTTTGCTTAACACTTGTACCTATTCTTTTGTGATGTAGTAGATCTTGTATGACCACTTCTTTGATGTACACTTCTATGTATTCATATCTGTTTCCGCCTTTGTGATATGAATATCTGTGACTGATTTGTGTTATGCTTATTTCTATATTTGTTTTCGAAGCCCACATAGCCACTGTGTAGTAGCTTTGAGTTTGTATTTGATATGTTGGATTTCCTTTTGAAATGAAATGCAAGTCATATTATCTGACATATCGGTACTCGCACAAAGCAATTACACAGATGGTCGCTCCTCAACAGCCTTATTCTTCGTGCTAGTCGATGACATTACCTCGTAGTGTCCTTGGCTAGTGTGAATATAGTGGTGTGGCGTCACAGCTTGGTATCAGAACCAAACTTCGGAACAATGTAGAATAATATAGCAAGGATCATTGTCTTAAGTCTCTCTTAGGAATCGTGCCTTAGGATTAATTCGAGTCATTGGACCCGTACTATCCTATTTTCTTTTGCGATGCCTTGTTTTATCAATCAAGTTTGTTTGATATTCATTCTGTGAATAACCTTTTTCCTCTTCTTCCTTTTTTTCTTAAAGAAGAGAAATGGTTAGACCAGGTCGTCCCAGTGCCGGTCAATCCAGTGCTACTCCTCAGGATGGAGTATTTATGCCTGCCCAGCAGCTCTTAGATCTTGTGAAGAATGCTCAAGCTGTCGGACCCATTCCAGAGCCTACTCATTGTAAATCTGGGTTTGCATGCTTGCGCAGTGATTATACCGATTTGGGTGGAAGGCCATTCAAGGGTTCCGAAAGCGTTTTAGAAATCCAAGCTTGGCTTAGAACATGTGACCGCATCTTTTCCCGCATGAATATTATTGATCTACATCGAGTCCAAGTGGCTTCTAGCATGCTCCAGGAGAGAGCATTAGATTGGTATGAGCTTTTGGTTTCTAAGATTATCGAAGCGGATCTTACTTGGGAGAAATTTCGGGAAAGATTCGAATTGAAGTTTGTGCCGGAGGCTGAAAAAGTAACTTTAGCCCAACGCTTTATTGACCTTGTTCAAGGTGAATCTTCTGTGGTAGATTATGTCACATCTTTTGAATCTCTCTCTAAATATGGGGTCGAGTATATTAATACCCCATTGCAGAAAAATCAGAGGTTTGTCTATGGGTTGAATAAGAACCTCAAAAAGCCATTACTTCTGAAACTAGAGGTTTCTTTTGATCAGCTTGTTGATATCGCTCTTCAACTCGAAGAGGCCGATAAAGAAAGTGATGTTGAAGTTGTGGGTGCCAAACAGAACTTCAATAACAACAAGAAGAGGCCTATTAAGTTCAAAGGCCCCAATCCCAACAAGAAAAGGAAGCAAGAAACTTCGGTAGCAAAAACTCCTACCTCTAGTCGTGGACAATGCTACAATTGGGGTTCTACGAACCACTATGTAAATGAGTGTCCGAAACTCCTTTTTTGTCGTTATTGCAAAAGTTCGGGCCATCTTATATCTACATGTCCCATACTCCAAAGTAGGAGAGGGGGAGAGTTGAATGTTGTGCAAGCCTCTAGTAACACTTCTCTTGACCAAGGTATTTCTCATTCTATCCTTGATAGTATTATTTTGTTGCGTGATTATCCTATTTGAATTCTTTTGATATGGGTGCATCTCCTTCTTTTATATCAAAAGAACTCGTTGATACCTTTTCTTTAAATATTATTGGCTTGATGACTTCATTGAGAATTGCGAATCCGGTTGGTGGATCCGCAACACTCATTTCACTTTGTGGAGATGTCGAGATTATTTTATGTGATTATGCTTTTCGATCCGATTTGCATATTATGCGCTACTTAGGTTTCAAAATGATTTTTGGAAATGGATTGGCTTAATCGATATGAAGCCCATATCCTATGTCCCGTGAGGACTATCCATCTTCGACATTCTCAATCTATTAAGCAGGTTTTTAATTTTTCTTAATGATTTCGATTCCAATTCGGTGGCATCATTTTATTCTTTAAACCCATATGATGAGGAAAATGTTATTTCTCTCATTCAAGTAGTTTGTGAATTTTCCGGTATTTTTCAGAGTCTTAGGATTATCACCTAAGCAATCTATTGAGTGGTGCTAAGGTCTTTTCAGTTCGAACTTGCCGCCGGCTTTCATCAGCTACGAGTTGCGGAGGGTAGGGTTCCCCTTACCGCATTCCGCACTCGTTATGATTCTTATGAGTGGTTCCATATGTCATTCGGTTTGATGAACCTTCCAGCTTATTTCATCCATCTTACGAATCGAGTATTCTACGAATATCTCGATGAGTTTATCCTTGTATTCATTGATTATAGATGAAAACAACAATTTAAAATTTGCAAATCTTTTTAATAAGATATATTTATAAGTATAATTGGATTTTGTTCTTAAAACGAGCAAAGAATATTCGTAAAATTTTAAGAGACATGTTTATCATATAGAAGATGATTTTGTATTGTTTTGCCCATTAAGTGCTTTAAGAATTCTAGTCGATGTGCTTGATCAACGTTATCGATAGGAATCTCCTAAACGCTATGATGAGACAGCCAGACACAATAAATTGACTTGTAAAAAGTAAATTTTTCTAAAAATATGATTACATAAAGTTAATTATAATTTTAAATGTCTTAGCTTTTCGGGAAAGAGGATTATTTAAAAGAACTCTTTTCCGATGCTCCTATTCTTGTGATTCTCGAAGGGAATCAAGACTTTATTGTTTGTACCGATGCTAGTCGTATTGGTTTGGGTGTCGTTCTCATGCAAAAAGGGAATGCGTTATCGCTTATACTTCAATACAATTAAAGCCTACCGAGACTGGATATGCCACTCATGATCTAGTCCTCGAGGCCATTGTTTTCGCCCTTAGAAATTTGGGGTTCATTAGTATTTCCCCTATGAAGGGTGTTGTGCGTTTCAGTCGATCAGGAAAATTAGTACCTCGATATGGTTGGTCCATTTCCCATCACCGAACGTATGGTTCCGTGGCTTATCGCCTTTTATTACCGGCTCAATTTTCTGCTATTCATGACGTGTTCCACGTTTCTCAACTACGAAAATGCCTTAGGGATTCCGATTCTATTCTTGAGCCCGGTGTTATTGTAGAAATTGAGGTTTCACCTAATTTGACTTATGAGCGAACACATCCAGACTTACTCTCTCGTGCTCCTTAAGGTGAACTTCTCATTTCAAAATTTCTTCTTTTATGTTGTTATGCCTTAGTATGGTTGTAACTATTTATTTTCCTCTTAATTATTGCGAGGATGCAATTTCTTTAAGGAGGGGAGTCTGTAACAACCCGCATATTTCACGATTATATATTTAAATGTTTTATTTAAATATAGCATCGTTAATCGGATTTAAGTCCGAAATGTTACTTTTTGTAAACAGTCGAATTGGAACTCGAGACCACTTCCATTGAGTCCAAAATAGCATTTACAACTTTTTTGAGTATAAACATCGATGTGATTGGAGTTGAGTAGAATTTTGCTATTTTTCTATTTTGGGCTTTGGGTTTGGGTTTCAGCCCACTAACCCAACTTAATACCCTAACTCCTCTACTCGTCATTCATTCTACTCCTCATTTCCTAACACTCTTAAGCTAAAGTAAAAATGGGGGAAAAGATAGAAAATTAGAATTCCTAAACCCTGGTTTGATAGGAAATACAAATTCAAGTCCAAAATCAAAGAGAAGCTTAGGTAAGCATCCTCTTCATCTTCTCCATCTCAATCTCTCTCCAATTTCAAAAATTTCGTATAACCTAACTTAGGAAATATTTTCTTATGATCTTAGATTGGAGCTTCTAGAGTTGTAGTTGAAGAGTAGTTGATCTTTCCTTTGTTTTTGAGCTTCTCATTCGTTGTTTTTGGGTTTAAAGGTGAGTTCTTTAACTCACATCTATGTCTATAACTTTCATTGTTGTTAGGTATGAATTTCTAACATTCTATTCACGTTCATTTGCTTTTGATTTGAATTGATTTGGCGAATTTTCCAAATTTTGGTGTTTTGAAGTCAAAATCTTTAAAGATCCTATCTTGAATATTTGGACGTGTTATTTGGGGTGTATCGAAGAGCCTATAGGACTGGGTTGTCGCTTGGCATAAATCCCTAGCCTCCGTCGCTCATCCGATCGCTTCCGAATCATTTTGGCCATCATTGGCCTAGGCAAATTATTGCCCAGAAATGGCAACCAGACGTCTGGATGGAAGGTCCAGACGTCTGGTTAGGGCAGCAGATGAAAACAAAACCATAGAGAACAGAATCAGACGTCTGATACAACTTGCCAAATGTCTGATACAACTTGCCAGACGTATGATACAACCTTTCAAACGTCTGGAATGTTTCTGAAAGTTTCCAAAACCTAAATCCAGACGTCGGGATGAAACCCCAGACGTCTGGAACTGCTAATTTTGCCTATTTTGGCTGTTTTTGATTGGATTTCCAGTTTTAATCGATTTTTGTTGATCCGGTTAGTTGTTATCACTTATTATCGACTTTGATGACATCTTTCTTTGGATTTTTGGGAATATCCATTTGATGGATTTGATATTGATTTTTATGGTTTTGATTCACGTCGTCGAATGTGAATTTTTGGTTGATCGATTGTTTCTACAATCGTTTTCTGTGATTGTCACTTTTAAAAATACAAAGGTTTCTATACTAGTAGTAAATATTCAAACGCTTTCACAAAGATGATTTCAATACCATTTTTAATACAAAACTCGATTTTAAATCCGTTTTCCAATCTATTAGTATATACAAACCTTTACCTCAGTCGTACGAGAAATCCAATTAAACGACTTAGCAAAACAAGTGGTATGAAACGCTTGCGTTTACTTCGTCGGTTAATTCTTAGACTTGTTCGATTGAACTCTTGTGACAATTTTCGAGTGGAAATCTACAATTTGTTCGTAAATATTTAAGTCAAGCCAGTGGTTATGGGACATGAAGCTAAACTCATTTTGTGATGCCCCACCTCTATACTCACACTAGCCAAGGACACTACGGTGAAATGCCGTCGACTAGTGCGAAGAATAAAGCTGTTGAGGAGCGACCATCTGTGTAATTGCTTTGTGCGAGTACCGATATGTCAGATTATATTACTTACCTTTCATTTCAAGAGGAAATCCGACATATCAAATACAAACACGAAGCTACCATACGGTGGCTATGTGGACTTCGGAAGCAAATATAGAAATAAACATAACACAAATCAGTCACAGATATTCATATCACTAATGCGGAAACATATATGAATATAACACATAGAAATGTTCACCAAAATAGTGGTCATGTAAGATCCACTACATCACAAAAGAATAGATACAAGTGCTAGACAAAAGAATAATTATACATCAAGGAGTCTACATCTCAAATGTATAATAACAAAAACTACTAATCTAAAGTAGTTAGCCAAAAATCAGATGATGAACCCCGATAAGAAGTCAAGCAGGAGCACCTGAAATACCTCGGTCTGACCTGAGTATTATTTTAAGAAGAAAATAATAAACGGATCAGTCTAGCTATAAAAATCATATAAAATGAGATAGGATAAGAGATATGACAAAAACGTATGATAACAAAAATGCCATACTGTGTCAAGTATACATCAAATAACAACAAAAATCATACAATGTCTCAAATCATCTCAAAACACCAAAAAGAATCACATTCTTTAAATTATTCACCAAAACACAGATAGAGCTTATCAATGCAAACCACGAAAATTGGTGAAACATAAATTCTAGAAACCACAACTAGAAATCCAGAAATCACAAAAGGGGGAAGTCCTATCACAAACGAGAGCATAAAAACTCACCAACACGTGTATCACAAATGGGTTGTTAACCCATGGTCGCTAACCATACAGCCGGTGCCACGACGTAGTACAATGAACGCCCGAGGAACCTGAAACTCAAATAATCCAGAACATCAACGTAGTACAACGTTACGCCCGATGAACCAAACTCAAATAATCAAGCACAACGACGTAGTACAACGAACGCCCGATGAACCTGAACATAAATAATCCAGAACATCGACGTAGTACAACGAATGCCCGATGAACCAAAACACGAATAATACGGAACAACGACGTAGTACATCGTTACGCCCGATGAACCGAACTCAAATAAAACCATAGGTCGCTAGCCTATAAAAATGAGATGAAGCTCCAAAAATCGAGGTACAGTCCCCCACGCGGACAAAAAGACATCGCAAATCGCTAGTCTAAACCATAAAATGATCATCATTGATCATCAAGAAGTGTCGATTACACTAAGCTAGTAAATATATGAGTTTAGCTTCATGTCCCATAACCACTAGCTTAACTTAAATATTTACGAACAAATTGTAGATTTCCACTCGAAAATTGTGACAAGAGTTCAATCGAACAAGTCCAAGAATTAACCGATGAAGTAAACGCAAGCGTTTCATACCGCTTGTTTTACTAAGCCGCTTAATTAGATTTCTCATACGAATGAGGTAAAGGTTTGTATATACTAATAGATTGGAAAACGGTTTTAAAACGAGCTTTGTATTTAAAAGTAGTGTTGAAATCGTTTTGATGAAAGAGTTTGAGTATTTACGACTAGTATAGAAACCTATGTATTTAGAAGTGACAAATCACAAAAATGATTGTAGAAACAATCATGTAACGACCCATATTTTTCTACTATTTATGTTATTGAATTTAAATGAATTTTGATTATCATTATGGTTAGAAATAAAAATCTAAGGATTTAAGTGGTGAATTTCACAACCTAAACTTAATTTAATTAATAAAGTGATTAATAGAATGTAAATTTAATGTTGTGAATTTAATAGAATGTAAAGTATTTAAAAACCTTAATTAATGTGTTCAATTGATAGAAGTACACATTTAAAAACGTAATATTCATTCAAATTAAAATGTAAATAGGTGTATATTAATGTAATGAAATAAAATTAGCGTTGAATATGGAATTATAAATCTGGTTTGATAAGTAACGAACTTATAAATGCAAATTAATATAGGTGGCTTGTTTATGTAAGGAGGTTAAATAAACTTTGGTAATAAATTGTAATTAAATCTAAATTTAACGTTTTGTTAATATAAATGAAAGTAATAATTGGAAATAATGTAAATTTTGTTATAAAATGACAGTTGGTTGAATAAAAGGAATGCAAAATAAAGTGATCAAAATATTGGAAATCAATAAGAGTTAAATGAACCTTTATGTTATATAAATAAGAATTAATGCAGTAACTAATTTAGTGCAAATAAATTTATGGAACAAATGTGTAACGACCCGTAAATTTCAACTGTTTTAATAACGTAATTAGTTGAAATTTTGTGAAATTTTAAACGATAAAATTTTGAAATATAAATTTGATAGCTGGAATACGTTTAGTTAAACATAGCAACTGGTAAATTTTCGTCCGAAAACACGGAAGTTTATTTCGCGCGTAAATTTACTTCAATTTAATCAGTTAAAAAACGATGTAAATAAAATGTTTTTCAAAACCAAAATATTTTTACATAGAAAAATTCTAAACCATCTTCTGAGCAAAATGTCAGTTTGTCGTTTTTCCAAATTCGGACATCTTTGGCTCCGTCGATCTTATTTTTCAGCGTTTTTCTTGCATTTTTCGATAGTAAAAAATTCGAATTTTTATAATTAAATCAAACCACTGATATCTTTATACCATTTCAATCGTCTCGTTGTGCTGATCTCCGAAGTATATTCGTTTGTGTGCCTCGGAGATCGAGAGACGGCGAAATCTACGAAACGATCGGTTCGGTAATTTGGCATTTGGTTTTCCAATAGCCATTCATTTCTTTCCGTTTGTAAACCAACAACCATCTGATATTAATACCATTTGATATTAATATTTTTCGTGAATCCAAGTTGTTTCTTTCATTCCCAAGGGTTGCTTGACCCTTCATTTCACTGGTTCATATTCATGTTGTTCCATATTCTTCCCTTATAAATATCTTATTAAAAAGATTTGCAAGTTTTAAATTGTTATTTTCATCCATAATCAATTAATACAAGGATGGTCTCATCGAGATATTCGCAGAACACTCGATTCATAAAATGGATGAAATAAGGTAGAAGGTTCGTCAAACTGAATAACATAACGAACCACTCACAAGAATCATAACGAGTGTGGAATGTGGTAACTGGAATGACACCCTCCACAACTCGTAGCTGATGAAAACTGGTGGCAAGGTTGAGCTGAAAAGACCTTAGCACCACACAATAGATTGCTTAGGTGACAATCCTAAGACAAATATCAAAAATACCGGAAAATTCACAAACTACTTGAATGAGAGAAATAACACTTTCCTCATCAAGTAGGTTTAAAGAATAAAATGGTGCCACTGAATTTGGAAATCAAAATCATTAAGAACCATAGAAATCTGCTTAATAGATTAAGAATGTCGAAGATAAATAGTCCGCTCAGGACATAGGATGTGGGCTTCTTAATGATCAAGCCAATCCTTTCCCAAAAAATCAATTTCGAAGCCTAAGTAACGCATAACATGCAAATCGGCTCGAAAAGAATAATCACATAAAAAAATCTTGACATTTTCACAAAGTAAACTGAGTGTTGCGGATCCACCAATCAGATTCGCAATTCTCAATGAAGTCAGCAAGCCCATAATATTTAAAGAAAAAGAATCAACAAGTTCTTTTGATATAAAATAATAGACCCGTATTAAAAAGAACTCGAATAGGATAATCACAAAACAAATTAATGTCATCAAGGATAGAAAATATGACCATGAGAAGTGTCACTAGGTGCTTGCACGACATTCAACTCTCCCTCTCTCCTACTTTGGAGTATGGGACATGTAGATATAAGATGGCCCGAACTTTTGCAATAACGACAAAAAATGGTTTTGGGCACTCATTTGCATAGAGGTCCGTAGAACCACAATTGTAGCATCGTCCACGACTAGAGACATGAGACTTTGCTATTGAAGTTTCTTGCTTCCATTTCTTGTTGGGATTGGGGCCTTTGAACTTAATAGGCCTCTTCATGTTATTGTTGAAGTTCTGTTTGGCACGCACAACTTCAACATCACTTTCTTTATCGGCCTCTTCAAGCCGAAGAGCGATATCTACAAGCTGATCGAAAGAAACTTCTAGTTTCAGAAGTAAAGGCTTTTTAAGGTTCTTATTCAACCCATGGACAAATCTCTGATTTTTCTTCAATGGGGTATTAATATACTCGACCCCATATTTAGAGAGAGATTCAAAAGATGCGACATAATCTGCCACAGAAGATTCACCTTGAACAAGGTCGACAAAGCATTGGGCTAAAGTTACCTTTTCAGCTTCCGGCACAAACTTCAATTCGAACCTTTCCCGAAATTGCTCCCAAGTAAGGTCCGCTTCAATAGTTTCTGAAATCAAAAGCTCATATTAATCTAATGCTCTTTCTTGGAGCATGCTAGAAGCCACTTGGACTCGAAGTGAATCAATAAGATCCATGCAGGAAAAGATGTGATTGCATGATCTAAGCCAAGCTTGGATTTCTATAACATTTTCGGATCCCTTGAATGGCCTTCTACCCAAAGCGGTATAATCTCTGCACAAGCGTGCAAACCCGGATTTAGGGTGAGTAGGTGCTGGAATGGGTCCGACGGCTTGGGCATTGTTCACAAGATCCAAAAGTTGTTGAGCTGACATAAATACTCCATCCTGAGGAGTAGCACTAGATTGACCGACGCTGGGACGACCTGGTCTAACCATTTCTCTTCTTTAAGAAAGAAAGAAGAGGAAAAAGGTTATTCACAAAATGAATATCAAACAAACTTGATTGATAAAACAAGGCATCATAAAAAAATAGGATAGAATGGTACGAAGACTCGAATTAAATCCTATGGCACGAATCCTAAGAAAGACTTAGGATAACGATCCTTGCTAGATTATTCTATATTGTTCTAAAGTTTGGCTCTGATACCATGCTGTGACGCCCTACCTCTATACTCACGCTAGCCAAGGACACTACGGTAAAATGCCGTCGACTAGTGCGAAGAATAAGGCTATTGAGGAGCGACCATCTGTGTAATTGCTTTGTGCGAGTACCGATATGTCAGATAATATGGCTTACCTTTCATTTCAAGAGGAAATCCGACATATCAAATACAAACACGAAGCTACCACACAGTGGCTATGTGGACTTCGGAAGAAAATATAGAAATAAACATAACACAAATTAGTCACAAATATTCATATCACTAAGGCAGAAACAGATATGAATACAACACATAGAAGTGTTCACCAAAATAGTGGTCATATAAGATCCACTACATCACAAAAGAATAGATATAAGTGCTAGACAAAAGAATAATTATACATTAAGGAGTCTATATCTCAAATGTATAATAACAAAAACTACTAATCTAAAGTAGTTAGCCAAAAATCAGATGATAAACCCCGATAAGAAGTCAAGCAGGAGCACCAGAAATACCTCGGTCTGACCCGAGTATTATTTTAAGAAGAAAATAATAAACGGATCAGTCTAGCTATAAATATCAGATAAAATGAGATAGGATAAGAGATATGACAAAAACGTATGATAACAAAAATGCCATACTGTGTCAAGTATACATCAAATAACAACAAAAATCATACAATGTCTCAAATCATCTCAAAACACCAAAAAGAATCACATTATTTAAATTATTCACCAAAACACAAATATCGATAGAGCTTATCAATGCAAACCACGAAATTGGTGAAACACAAATTCTAGAAATCACAACCAGAAATTCAGAAATCATAAAAGGGGGAAGGCCTATCACAAACGGGAGCAAAAAAAACTCACCAACACGTGTATCACAAACGGGTTGTTAACCCATGGTCGCTAACCATAGAGCCGGTGCCACGACGTAGTACAGTGAACGCCCGAGGAACTTGAAACTCAAATAATCCAGAACATCGACATAGTACAGCATTATGCCCGATGAACCAAACTCAAATAATCAAGCACAACGACGTAGTACAGCCAACGCCCAATGAACCTGAACACAAATAATCCGGAACATCGACGTAGTACAGCGAATGCCCGATGACCAGAACACAAATAATACGGAACAATGACGTAGTACAACATTACGCCCGATGAACCGAACTCAAATAAAACCATAGGTCTCTAGCCTATAAAAATGAGACGAAGCTCCATAAATCGGGGTACAGTCCCCCACGCGGACAAAGAGACATCGCAAATCGCTAGTCTAAACCATAAAATGATCATCGTCGATCATCAAGAAGTGTCGATTACACTAAGCTAGTAAATATATGAGTTTAGCTTCATGTCCAATAACCACTAGCTTAACTTAAATATTTACGAACAAATTGTAGATTTCCACTCGAAAATTGTCACAAGAGTTCAATCGAACAAGTCCAAGATTTAACCGTCGAAGTAAACGCAAGCGTTTCATACCACTTGTTTTACTAAGCAGTTTAATTCGATTTCTCATACGAATGAGGTAAAGGTTTGTATATACTAATAGATTGGAAAACGGTTTTAAAATGAGCTTTGTATTTAAAAGTAGTGTTGAAATCGTTTTGATGAAAGAGTTTGAGTATTTACTACTAGTATAGAAACCTTTGTATTTAGAAGTGACAAATCACAAAAATGATTGTAGAAACAATCAATTCACTAAAGATTCAAATTCGAAGACGTGAATCAAATTCCAAAGAAGTCGATACCAAATCCATCAAAAATGGATATTCCCAAAAATCCAAAGAAAGAAGTTATCAAAGTCGATAACAAGTGATGACGACTATCCGGAGCAACTAAAATCGATAAACAATGGAAATTCACACAAAACAGTCTGAATAGGCAAAAATAAACATTTTCAGACGTTTGGTTTGGAATCCAGACGTCTAGTTTGGAATCCAGACGTCTGGATTTGTTTTTTGGAAATAGTTAAAGCCACCTAGACGTCTGGAATACCGAAGCAGACGTCTGAGCCTTGGCCAGACGTCTGGTTCTGTTTTCTGGAAATAATCCAGAGAACCCCCTAGATGTTTGAAACTTCAAGTCAGACGTCTGAGACTCATCCAGACGTCTGGAATTAGTTTCTGACTTTTTTTTATATATTTTTCGTGCATACATTTTTTTGCTCTAGGTCCAAACCAGACGTCTGGACTTGGTCACTAGACGTCTGGTCACCTGGTCTGGGCAACAATTTGCCTAGGCCAAAGTGGCCAAAACGTATCGGAAGCGATCGGACGAGCAACGACGACTAAGGATTTACGCCAAGCGACAACTCGACCTTATAGGCTCTTCGATACACCCCAAACATCAATGTCCAAACATCGTTTTCATAAAATTGGACCAAAACACCAAAATTTGGAAAATTCACCAAATCAATTCAAATAAAAAGCAAATGAATATGCACAAGTGTTAGGAATTCATACCTAACAACAATGATAGCTATAAACGTAGATGTGAGTTAAAGAACTCACCTTTTAAACCTAAAAACACGAATGAGAAGCTTTAAAACAAAGGAGAGGCCAATTCCTCTTCAATACACCTCAAGGAGCTCCAATCTAAGCTCAAAAGCAATATTTCCTAAATTAGGTCATAGGAAATTTCTGAAATTGGAGAGAGATAGAGATGGAGAAGATGAAGAGGATTCTTACCTTAGCTTCTCTTTGATGTTGGAGCTAGAATTTGAATTTGCAAGGGAAACTAGGGCTTAGGATTTCTAATTCCTTTTCTCTTCCCCCATTTTTCTCAAGCTTGAAGTGTTAGGAAATATGAGAATGAAATGAAGTAGAGGGGCTGAGTTAGGGTATTAAGATGGGTTAGTAGGCTGAAACCCAAACCCAAAGCCCAAGTAGAAAAATAGCAAATTTTACTCAACTCCAAACATATCGATGTTTATACTCAAAAAAGTTGTAAATGCCATTTTCGATTCAATGGAAGTGGTCTCGAGTCCCAATTCAACTGTTTACAAATAGTAGCTTTTCGAACTTTAATTCGATTAACGATGCTGTATTTAAATAAAACATTTAAATATACAATCGTAAAATATGCGAGTTGTTACAGACTCCCCTCCTTAAAGAAATTGCGTCCTCGCAATAATTAAGAGGAAGATAAAAGGTAACAACCATAAAAGCATATCAACACAAAAGAAGATTTGAAATAAGAAGTTCACCATAAGAGCACGAAAGAGTAACTCCAGATGTGTTTGCTCGATGAATTCTCAAGATTCCCAAGTGAAATCCTTAGGATTTGAGGACCATAGAACTTTCACAAGAAAAACATCTTTATTTCGAAGGCGTTTAACCTTCGAAGTAATGATTCGAATAGAATGTTGCTCATAAGTCAAATTTGGTTAAACTTCAATTTCTTCAAATACACCGGGCTCAAGAATAGAATCGGAATCCCTAAGGTATTTCCGTAGTTGAGAGACGTGGAAAACGTCATGAATAACAGAAAGTTGAGCCGGTAATAAAAGGCGATAAGCCACGAAACAAATACGATCGGTGATGGGAAATGGACCGATATATCGAGGTTCTAACTTTCCCGATCAACTGAAACACACATCACCCATCATAGGTGAAACACAAATGAACACCAATAAAATCTGGACCTAAAACCAGCCTCTCACCGGCTTTAAGCCAACACGAAGGAAATCGGCGTAGCCTTCCGTAGAGTGCCTCGAAAGGTGCCATACCAATACTAGATTGGAAGCTATTATTGGAAGAAAACTCAACAAGAGAAATATAATCTTCCCAACTTCAATCAAAATCAAGAACACATGCACAAAGAAGATCTTCAAGAGTTTGATTCGCACGCTCGGTTTTCCATCGGACTGAGGATGATAAGCGGTGCTAAAATTAAGCTTTGTTTCCAAAGCTTTTGAAGACCTTACCAAAATCCACTAGTAAAATAATGGATCACAATCTCTAACAATAGAAGTAGGAACTCCATGCAATTTTAATTTGACATAGAGTTTAGCCAAAAGAGGTACGGTCCAAAAAGGAGGATGAGCCTCAAGGCTACACAAAACAAGATATGAACATAAATTGGATTCACGATCTCGAATCTCACAAGTGGATAAAGTCTCGAGATCATTCCATTCGGATATCATCATAGAAACAACTGCTTGTTGCTTTCAGCTAAGGGCATCAACAACACGATTACCCTTTTCCGGGGTATAAAGAATATCAAGATCATAAGAAGCAAGGAACTCGAGCCAACGTTGTTGACACAAATTTAGTTCCTTTTTAGAAAATAAATATTTCAAAGATTTATGATCGGAGTAGAGAACAAATTTCTCTCCCAAAAGATAATGACGCCAAATTCTAAGAGCGAAAATAATAGCCGCGAGCTCTAGATCATGAGTGGCATATCTAGTCTCGACAAGCTTTAATTGTCAAGAAGCATGTGATAACAAATTCCATTAGCAAGAGAATGGCACCAAAACCAATACGACTAGCATCAGTACAAATAGTGAAGTCTTGGTTCCCTTTGGGAATTGCAAGAATAAAAGCATCGGAAAGGAGTTCCTTCAAATGATCCTCTTTCCCGAAAAGCTAAGACACTCAAAATTATCATTAACTTAAATGTAATTATCTTTTTAGAAAAATTTACTTTTTACAAGTCAATTTATTGTGTCTGACTATCTCATCATAGCATTTAGGAGATTCCTATCGATAACGTTGATCAAGCGCATCGACCAGAATTCCTAAAGCACTCAATTGGAAAAACAACACAAAATCATCTTTTATATGATAAACAAGTCTCATAATTTTTTTACAAATATTCTTTGCTCGTTTTAAGAACAAAATCCAATCTTACTTATAAATATCTTATTAAAAAGATTTGCAAGTTTTAAATTGTTGTTTTCATCCATAATCAATTAATACAAGGATGGTCTCATCGAGATATTCGCAGAACACTCGATTCATAAAATGGATGAAATAAGGTAGAAGGTTCGTCAAACTGAATGACATAACGAACCACTCACAAGAATCATAACGAGTGTGGAATGTGGTAAGTGGAATGACACCCTCCGCAACTCATAGCTGAAGAAAACTGGTGGCAAGGTTGAGCTGAAAAGACCTTAGCACCACACAATAGATTGCTTAGGTGACAATCCTAAGACAAATCTCAAAAATACCGGAAAATTCACAAACTACTTGAATGAGAGAAATAACACTTTCCTCATCAAGTAGGTTTAAAGAATAAAATGGTGCCACTGAATTTGGAAATCAAAATCATTAAGAACCATAGAAATCTGCTTAATAGATTAAGAATGTCGAAGATAAATAGTCCGCTCAGGACATAGGATGTGGGCTTCTTAATGATCAAGCCAATCCTTTCCCAAAAAATCAATTTCGAAGCCTAAGTAACGCATAACATGCAAATCGGCTCGAAAAGAATAATCACATAAAAAAATCTTGACATTTTCACAAAGTAAACTGAGTGTTGCGAATCCATCAATCAGATTCGCAATTCTCAATGAAGTCAGCAAGCCCATAATATTTAAAGAAAAAGAATCAACAAGTTCTTTTGATATAAAATAATAGACCCGTATTAAAAAGAACTCGAATAGGATAATCACAAAACAAATTAATGTCATCAAGGATAGAAAATATCTTGACCATGAGAAGTGTCACTAGGTGCTTGCACGACATTCAACTCTCCCTCTCTCCTACTTTGGAGTATGGGACATGTAGATATAAGATGGCCCGAACTTTTGCAATAACGACAAAAAATGGTTTTGGGCACTCATTTGCATAGAGGTCCGTAGAACCACAATTGTAGCATCGTCCACGACTAGAGACAGGAGACTTTGCTATTGAAGTTTCTTGCTTCCCTTTCTTGTTGGGATTGGGGCCTTTGAACTTAATAGGCCTCTTCATGTTATTGTTGAAGTTCTGTTTGGCACGCACAACTTCAACATCACTTTCTTTATCGGCCTCTTCAAGCCGAAGAGCGATATCTACAAGCTGATCGAAAGAAACTTCTAGTTTCAGAAGTAAAGGCTTTTTAAGGTTCTTATTCAACCCATGGACAAATCTCTGATTTTTCTTCAATGGGGTATTAATATACTCGACCCCATATTTAGAGAGAGATTCAAAAGATGCGACATAATCTGCCACAGAAGATTCACCTTGAACAAGGTCGACAAAGCATTGGGCTAAAGTTACCTTTTCAGCTTCCGGCACAAACTTCAATTCGAACCTTTCCCGGAATTGCTCCCAAGTAAGGTCCGCTTCAATAGTTTCCGAAATCAAAAGCTCATACCAATCTAATGCTCTTTCTTGGAGCATGCTAGAAGCCACTTGGACTCGAAGTGAATCAATAAGATCCATGCGGGAAAAGATGTGATTGCATGATCTAAGCCAAGCTTGGATTTCTATAACATTTTCGGATCCCTTGAATGGCCTTCTACCCAAAGCGGTATAATCTCTGCACAAGCGTGCAAACTCGGATTTAGGGTGAGTAGGTGCTGGAACGGGTCCGACGGCTTGGGCATTGTTCACAAGATCTAAAAGTTGTTGAGCTGACATAAATACTCCATCCTGAGGAGTAGCACTAGATTGACCGACGCTGGGACGGCCTGGTCTAACCATTTCTCTTCTTTAAGAAAGAAAGAAGAGGAAAAAGGTTATTCACAAAATGAATATCAAACAAACTAGATTGATAAAACAAGGCATCATAATAAAAAATAGGATAGAATGGTACGAAGACTCGAATTAAATCCTATGGCACGAATCCTAAGAAAGACTTAGGATAATGATCCTTGCTAGATTATTCTATATTGTTCTAAAGTTTGGCTCTGATACCATGCTGTGACGCCCCACCTCTATACTCACGCTAGCCAAGGACACTACGGTAAAATGCCGTCGACTATTGCGAAGAATAAGGCTATTGAGGAGCGACCATTTGTGTAATTGCTTTGTGCGAGTACCGATATGTCAGATAATATGGCTTACCTTTCATTTCAAGAGGAAATCTGAGATATCAAATACAAACACGAAGCTACCACACAGTGGCTATGTGGACTTCGGAAGAAAATATAGAAATAAACATAACACAAATTAGTCACAGATATTCATATCACTAAGGCAGAAACAGATATGAATACAACACATAGAAGTGTTCACCAAAATAGTGGTCATATAAGATCCACTACATCACAAAAGAATAGATATAAGTGCTAGACAAAAGAATAATTATACATTAAGGAGTCTATATCTCAAATGTATAATAACAAAAACTACTAATCTAAAGTAGTTAGCCAAAAATCAGATGATGAACCCCGATAAGAAGTCAAGCAGGAGCACCTGAAATACCTCGGTCTGACCCGAGTATTATTTTAAGAAGAAAATAATAAACGGATCAGTCTAGCTATAAATATCAGATAAAATGAGATAGGATAAGAGATATGACAAAAACGTATGATAACAAAAATGCCATACTGTGTCAAGTATACATCAAATAACAACAAAAATCATACAATGTATCAAATCATCTCAAAACACCAAAAAGAATCACATTATTTAAATTATTCACCAAAACACAAATATCGATAGAGCTTATCAATGCAAACCACGAAATTGGTGAAACACAAATTCTAGAAACCACAACCAGAAATCCAGAAATCACAAAAGGGGAAAGTCCTATCACAAACGAGAGAATAAAAACTCACCAAAACGTGTATCACAAATGGGTTGTTAACCCATGGTCGCTAACCATAGAGCCGGTGCCACGACGTAGTACAATGAACGCCCGAGGAACCTGAAACTCAAATAATCCAGAACATCAACGTAGTACAACGTTACGCCCGATGAACCAAACTCAGATAATCAAGCACAACGACGTAGTACAACGAACGCCCGATGAACCTGAACACAAATAATCCAGAACATCGACGTAGTACAACGAATGCCCGATGAACCAAAACACGAATAATACGGAACAACGACGTAGTACATCGTTACGCCCGATGAACCGAACTCAAATAAAACCATAGGTCGCTAGCCTATAAAAATTAGATGAAGCTCCATAAATCGAGGTACAGTCCCCCACGCGGACAAAAAGACATCGCAAATCGCTAGTCTAAACCATAAAATGATCATCATTGATCATCAAGAAGTGTCGATTACACTAAGCTAGTAAATATATGAGTTTAGCTTCATGTCCCATAACCACTAGCTTAACTTAAATATTTTCGAACAAATTGTAGATTTCCACTCGAAAATTGTGACAAGAGTTCAATCGAACAAGTCCAAGAATTAACCGATGAAGTAAACGCAAGCGTTTCATACCACTTGTTTTACTAAGCCGTTTAATTAGATTTCTCATACGAATGAGGTAAAGGTTTGTATATACTAATAGATTGGAAAACAGTTTTAAAACGAGCTTTGTATTTAAAAGTAGTGTTGAAATCGTTTTGATGAAAGAGTTTGAGTATTTACTACTAGTATAGAAACCTATGTATTTAGAAGTGACAAATCACAAAAATGATTGTAGAAACAATCATGTAACGACCCATATTTTTCTACTATTTATGTTATTGAATTTAAATGAATTTTGATTATCATTATGGTTAGAAATAAAAATCTAAGGATTTAAGTGGTGAATTTCACAACCTAAACTTAATTTAATTAATAAAGTGATTAATAGAATGTAAATTTAATGTTGTGAATTTAATAGAATGTAAAGTATTTAAAAACCTTAATTAATGTGTTCAATTGATAGAAGTACACATTTAAAAACGTAATATTCATTCAAATTAAAATGTAAATAGGTGTATATTAATGTAATGAAATAAAATTAGCGTTGAATATGGAATTATAAATCTGGTTTGATAAGTAACGAACTTATAAATGCAAATTAATATAGGTGGCTTGTTTATGTAAGGAGGTTAAATAAACTTTGGTAATAAATTGTAATTAAATCTAAATTTAACGTTTTGTTAATATAAATGAAAGTAATAATTGGAAATAATGTAAATTTTGTTATAAAATGACAGTTGGTTGAATAAAAGGAATGCAAAATAAAGTGGTCAAAATATTGGAAATCAATAAGAGTTAAATGAACCTTTATGTTATATAAATAAGAATTAATGCAGTAACTAATTTAGTGCAAATAAATTTATGGAACAAATGTGTAACGACCCGTAAATTTCAACTGTTTTAATAACGTAATTAGTTGAAATTTTGTGAAATTTTAAACGATAAAATTTTGAAATATAAATTTGATAGCTGGAATACGTTTAGTTAAACATAGCAACTGGTAAATTTTCGTCCGAAAACACGGAAGTGTATTTCGCGCGTAAATTTACTTCAATTTAATCAGTTAAAAAACGATGTAAATAAAATGTTTTTCAAAACCAAAATATTTTAACATAGAAAAATTCTAAACCATCTTCTGAGCAAAATGTCAGTTTGTCGTTTTTCCAAATTCGGACATCTTTGGCTCCGTCGATCTTATTTTTCAGCGTTTTTCTTGCATTTTTCGATAGTAGAAAATTCGAATTTTTATAATTAAATCAAACCACTGATATCTTTATACCATTTCGATCGTCTCGTTGTGCTGATCTCCGAAGTATATTCGTTTGTGTGCCTCGGAGATCGAGAGACGGCGAAATCTACGAAACGATCGGTTCGGTAATTTGGCATTTGGTTTTCCAATAGCCATTCATTTCTTTCCGTTTGTAAACCAACAACCATCTGATATTAATACCATTTGATATTAATATTTTTCGTGAATCCAAGTTGTTTCTTTCATTCCCAAGGGTTGCTTGACTCTTCATTTCACTGGTTCATATTCATGTTGGTTCCATATTCTTCCCTTCTCATTTTCGATTGACTGTAGCTCATAATTCTTTGTTTTGAGAATCTGAAGCATGAAATCGTTCATTCCATCCACTCCCCAGCCCATCGAGCTCCGACCAAACCTCCCTAGGCAGCGCCTCCCCTCCACCAATTCTTCCCACCGCGCCTACCCTCTCATGCCTGCCGAGCCGAAGTCACGTGGCCGCCACCAGCTCAGCGCCCAGGTCTGGCCTTCGCCACCTAGCTGAACTGCTCCACCACCTCCATAGCAGCCCACGTTAGAACCAACTGACCACATCCTTCCCTCTCCGATAGTCACCTTCGCCAAACACCGTCCACATGACATCACCTAGACCCGAGCGTGCCACATGCAGATCCTCTGCCATTTGTCGTGCAACTCGAGACAGCCACCGTCCGCTCCTCACCATCAACCCAGATCCGAACTCGCCCATCGCTTCACAACCTCCGCCCTGACCTTCCGCTCGGCCCAATCTCTTCCAACCTCTGTCTATAAGCAACCCTCCACCACAAACCTTTCTCCATCACGCTTGCCATCCACCCACGCACGCACTCCAACGCCGAGCTGCATCTCCTCCTCCACGTAAGCCCCATCACCTCATCCCCACCTGACTTCGGCTCCTTCGCCGGACCCACTAATCAATAGCCTGGCCGATGCTCATATCCTCCCCGATCAACCTGGCCAATGCTTATATAAAGCTCTGTTGTAAGTTTATATACCGAATATGTATATAAGTTTTATATTCTATTATCCTGTATATGTTAGATATATATTAGTGTTTTATTTTATTTTAGTATTTGTTTGTATAAAGTTATAAAAGTATTACATAATATGATATGGTATATAATATTATGAGTTAGTATTTGTTATTGATGTTTTGAGGAAGTTATATATATTTAGTTGTCTGTTAGATAGGACCTGGAAGTATATCATATTTTGTATGTATGATACATAAGTTATATCTAAGTTAGTTTACACGTTATTCTATGTAAGTTGTATATATAAACTTATTGTTTGGGTGTAGATATTTTAAGCCTATTATATATAATTGGGTTGTTTATATAAGTTTTGGATTCATTTATTACATAATTTTACTTACTGTTGATAGTTGAGATTAATGTGCTTATGTGGTACTATATATAGACAACAGTATGTTACTGAACTTGGAAATAGTTTGCTTCTAAATTTTATACATATAATACATTATAAAGAAGTACTTATTTCTATTAGTTATATTTCAGCATATAGGCTTGTATATATATATATAGATATAGACGACTGTACGTGTTCTTTTTGCTGTATATATTAGTATAAATGGTCTACTGTTATAATATGTAAGTATAAGTAAGTTTGTGATTTGTAATATTACATTTTATTCATATATATTTAGGTATACATAAGCATACTAAATTTTTAAGATGTAGATTCTATTATAAAATTTTAGTGTTTTGGGTTGATGTGTAAAGTTATAAAAAAAAAAGAATGTGATATTAGTTTTTACTGTACGTGTTAGGTGTGAGTTGTTTTTTAAAGCTATATTTGTATGCGGCTGCTCTTGTTTACAGAGAGTTGATCTTGTTTCTTTTTTGATGTTTTTATACATTTTTTTAAAAAAAAAAGAGATTATTTTGTTTTGTTTTATATTCTTGGTTGTATGTTATAGTGTATATAACTGGGATTTGTTTTAAAGGTTATTTATTAGTTTTAAAATACAAACAGATTTATGTTATGTATTGATTTAAATATGATATTATATTTTATTTTATATCGAAATTGATTATCTTGTTCTCATCGATTCCGTTTTGATTTGACTTCGTCAAATTCTGATTTATCAGCGTTGTCCGTCCAAATTCGTGCCAATCTAGCTTTGATCTGGGATTCGTGTTTGGATTCGCAATGCATCTCCTCCCGTTCGTCTCTAACCTCGAAAGGTGAGCACTCACTCACGATTGACATTCTTTTATTTATTAAATTTGATTTCAATTGAAACGACAATTGAAATATGCTGCTGTCAGTTATTTCCACTGTTATATGTATGCTACTACCTGTATCAGTTCACCTGTGACATCTGACACCATTATTTGTTAATTATACGATGATAATCCTATTTGATTGATAATTGATTGATTGTTTGTTGTTTATATTGGATGTTAAATTGAAATGTATAAAGTGATAAATATTATGCAAGTAAATTTGACGTAGGATAATTAAAATTTGAATCGACATATATGTTAAATTTGATTAGTTGAATATGACCCCTTTTATTTGTTAAATTAATTGACATGTAGAATAGTGATAATTACACTTTGAACATCGACGTATATTGGATTAATTGTTGTAGTGTTAAAATTGAAATCGAATGACAAGTGAAGAACCGTATTAATATTAGTGTAATAATCTTTAATTTACATGAAATGATAGTGTAGATTCTAGAAATAATTATATTAATTTGCACACATAACAATGTGAATTAATACGATTATTTCGGGATTATTTGAATTGATAATTGGATTGTTATTGATTGTTGTTATTGCTTGTTTATTTACTTTGACACCATCCCAGTTATCACACTGCAAGTTCCCTTTGTATGTTTTGATTTTGAATTGAATTGGAATCGGGTTGAAATGATAAATACCCAAATTGAACTTTGACCTAGGGTAGAAAATTAAATAAAACCCGATTGGTCAAATAAATTTATTTAAAAGTAAGATGAAGATTTTATTTGGATAAATAATATGATTTTGAAATGAAGTTGAATTTTGAATTTTAATGAAAAGAAAATTTTAATATTTAATAATCTGAAACAAATTATCAACAATGTAATTGATGAAAGAATGTTGTTTAATTTGAGAAATGATTGAATTAAGTTGTAATTATAATTAAGTTTGAAATTGTTAAACTTTTAAATGATTGAATTAAGTTTGAAACTATAATTAAGTTTGAAATTATTAAACTTTGAAATTATTTAATAATTAAGTTTTGAATTATTTAATAATTAAATAAGATTGAATTATTTAATGATTAAATTGAATTGAACTCTTTAATAAGTAAATTGAACTTTTGAATAAGTGAATTTTACTTCGTAAAAGTTTAAATTGAGATTTCTTGATTAAGTAAGTTTTTGGAAAATTATTTAAGAAAGTAAATAAGTGAAATTGAATTTCTTTAACAAGAAATGAAAATGTGATATTTTTGAAATTAATGTAAGACTTGTAATTGAAAGAATTGATTTGACGAATTTAATTTAATTCAAAATTGTAAGTTTTGATTTAATGAAGTTGAACTTAAGAAATTGATTTAATGAATTGGAAATTTAATAGAAATTGTTTGAATGATAAATTTACTTAATGAATATTGAATGAAATCGATAAATGAGTTTAAATTAATTCGAATGTTAAATAAAAGTAAAATTTATTTAATGATTTCGAGATGAAACTTATATACGAATTTGAATCAATATTTGGATTGTTTTAAATCGAAATTGAAATTGAATTTTAAGATTTTGAAATTGTGAATTTGGAAGTTTGAAACGTAAATATTGGAAATTGGTTTAGAAAGACAAATGAAATGTTGATTTACGAATTCTAATTGAATTGAAATTGATTTGGTTTTGAAATAAACAAACGACCAATCGGTGTAATAATTTTGAAAGTTATTAAAGAGACCGGAATCGGTAATGGATATACTCTCTATCTAAACCGAAACCACTTTAATAACTATACGCGGAGTGATGATCCAGAATGAAGTGGTTGGAATGATGTACGCGATGACTGAAGAAAGTGAACGATGATGGATAGCCTTGACACTTGTGTCAAATTGGAAATGACTAAAACAGGAGCCGTGCCGGGCCAATGGAGGATTAGCTACCTCAAGTGGACACACTTCTTCGAACTACTCATTACTTGTTGTCGATTGGTGCACCCTTGATTTTGGGAGTGTTGTTTCATGGTGTTGCGGGCGCTGCGGCGTTGCGTTCTCACCAGTCCGGATCAGGCAAACGGTAGTATCACTACCTTGGGTATTGCCTCATGTGCCTTGTCATACTTGTATTCCATTTATACGCGACCACTACGATTTTGATTTGTACCTTTAGTATATGGATTGCCCTCTGGTGACTTCCGGTTTTGGGGAAACTACAGTCTTGTATATGCTTTTGGGAATAAAAATGTGTTAAGGGTGGAATGGGCCATGACTTAACACTATTTTGATATCTTATTATTACTGATAGACATTATCTACTTAGCGTATATTACTACCTAGTAGATAGTTTAACGGATCCTTAAAGGATGGTTATTCCAAACATCCTTTGAGTTACTTGTATTTCAATTGCTATTTCACTTGAGTTGGATTTATTAATATAAGAATGTTAATCCTGACTCGAGTGTTTTGTGTTTTGCTTCACGCTCGGGTCAGACTGAGTGTACCAGTATTCGAGACTCACCTTTGGAGTTGGAGCTTTGCTTGAAGATCCAGCCATCTATACTGCTTTCAGTATTCGATGATTCCAGTGATGTATTCTGATTTTGTATCTGATGTATCGTATTACTCTTCCGTTGTATCTGGTTTAACTCTGATGTAACTTATACATTTATATAGTAGCTTCATGAACTACTATCTCTTTTATTTTCGCTGCACTTATTACTCTGTGTCTGTGATCTGTGATTATTTTATTTACTGTATATGTTCAGTTTTGCCAAATTTAAATTAACAACGCGGTATTTTGAGCAATTCAATTCCGGCATGAGTGTCTACCTATACACTTATAATGGATGCGAATGGTCCAAAATGGCGGGTCGTTACAGTTGGTATCAGAGCTTTGGTAGCTCTAGGCAAAACTCAACATATAGGGTAAATGTATTTACAGAATCACTCTCATTCGAGTTTCAATCTCTTCCTTTGACTCAATTCCTTTGAATTTTTGGAACGTTCTCCTTGGTTCCGAAATTCATTCGTGTCCCTCACTATTCGTCTTCTTTCAATTCTGGAGCACCTCATAACTCCATTTTGAATGATATCTATAATATCGGCGGTCTCGCAAATCTTCGAATGATTCGTAAAGGAGCAAAACTCCTTTATAATAGGCATTGATTTACCGGAGATTTCTGTATCCTCGGTTTACGATGCAATCTATCTCCTGCTATACCTGAATTCTATTTCTTGAGATCGAATGTTGATTTACCTCGGAATTCTACAACGATCTTATTCTTGAAGTCACGGTTGACCCGGTTAAGGTTGCCCGCGATTTATATAAATTTATCAATCTTCCTACTTTGTTATTAATCATCATATCTTTGTTTCGAACTTATCTTCGAATCAAATTTCTCTTTGATTTGAGTCCATCAAAAAAATTTGAAACCCTATCCTTATTTTGAAAATTCATTTCTGTATCGACGAGCAAAGAAATGTATTTGTAAATTAATATATAAATATAAATGTTTTAACATGCTGTGTTGTTTGAGTTGTTGATGTTGATTTGGGTTTCCGATCGATTCGTTTGATCAACGCTATCGATAGGATTTCCAAAACACTTTAACAGAGCAAACCGACACAATATCGTTTTCAAATTTGGTAAACAAAATAAATTTTTGAATGATTATATTATATATAAATATAAGTTTTTGTAATTAAGTTGTTAATAAATTTGTTGTCAGAAATGATAATATTTGATTTTCATTTACTGTTTTGTAAACAATTGACAATTGCAATATAAATAATTAAAGTTATAAACTTGGCTATAATGCAAATTTGAAATCTGAAATGTGTTTAAATCAAGAATTTGAGAATTTAAATTTTTGGGTGATTTCAATTTGGTTTTTAAGTTTTAAAGTGTATAGTATTTAAAATATTTTCAAATAGAAATCGTTTTCAAAGAATTTTAAAATGTTGAAATTAGTGCTCTTCTCTTTATCACTGGAAAATAATTTCGGTGATGGCGGCCGCATCATCGACATTCATTTTCGAGTTTCGAAGTGGAGAAACCATTCTGTAGCTTTGCTATGGTTTTGTTTTGAGAAAAAAAATATTTTGATTTGAAATTTTCAGTATATTTTGATTTACATATATATAGGTATCTTATTTAAAACTTAATTTGATTTGATATAAATATATTATATATATCTCTAGGTTGTTTAAAGTTAATCAGAAATCTAATTCTTAAATTTCGTTAAAGGGTGATTTTAATTATAAATAAAACCAAAATTTGGAATAAATATTTAAACTTGAATAATTGAATTGGGAAAATTCTATTTGTATATTATTCAACTGCATTCTCATACAACTTACCTAAGTCATTCAGAAGTTGAATATGTAATTGGATAATATATAAGATAAATTGAATTTATAAATAAAATTTGAGTGTTTATAATAAATGTTATACACTAAATTTTGATTTTAAAGATGTTAATAGAGTTAGATAGGATAATAAGTAAACTCAGTTAATAATGAAATAAATTTGTTTTGAAAGAATTAATAAATTTGTTTGGAAAAAAATATTAATAAATTTGTTTTGAAAGAATTAATAAATTGAAATTTGATCAACATATGAAAATACCTTGAATTTAAAAGAAATTAATAGGTGTAAATTAATTTAAATCGAAACTGTTATGTTTTAAATTAATTTATATGGGTTAAATATATGTGATAAGATATATTAAGTAGAATAAATCTAACAATAATTTTGAAATAAAGAAGAATTTAAATTGCTGAAAAAAATATGATTATAATAAAAGACTATTCAAACTTATGGTTTTAGAAATCGTAAATTGAAGATAATTGGATAATAAGATAATGAATTTAGAAATAGTTGAGATTGATTTTTAGTGAAATCAAATGGATTAAATCAATTATTGAATATCAATTAATTTAAATTCGAATTTTTATGGTTTGAATTACTTGTTATTTGTATTTCAAATCTGTTTTTCTTTCTGGTTGTTTCTATTCTCTTACCTCGTTCCTTTTCGGGGACGAAAAGTTTTGAGTGGGGGAGAGTGTAACGACCCGTAAATTTCAACTGTTTTAATAACGTAATTAGTTGAAATTTTGTGAAATTTTAAACGATAAAATTTTGAAATATAAATTTGATAGCTGGAATACGTTTAGTTAAACATAGCAACTGGTAAATTTTCGTCCGAAAACACGGAAGTTTATTTCGCGCGTAAATTTACTTCAATTTAATCAGTTAAAAAACGATGTAAATAAAATTTTTTTCAAAACCAAAATATTTTTACATAGAAAAATTCTAAACCATCTTCTGAGCAAAATGTCAGTTTGTCGTTTTTCCAAATTCGGACATCTTTGGCTCCGTCGATCTTATTTTTCAGCGTTTTTCTTGCATTTTTCGATAGTAGAAAATTCGAATTTTTATAATTAAATCAAACCACTGATATCTTTATACCATTTCGATCATCTCGTTGTGCTGATCTCCGAAGTATATTCGTTTGTGTGCCTCGGAGATCGAGAGACGGTGAAATCTACGAAACGATCGGTTTGGTAATTTGGCATTTGGTTTTCCAATAGCCATTCATTTCTTTCCGTTTGTAAACCAACAACCATCTGATATTAATACCATTTGATATTAATATTTTTTGTGAATCTAAGTTGTTTCTTTCATTCCCAAGGGTTGCTTGACTCTTCATTTCACTGGTTCATATTCATGTTGGTTCCATATTCTTCCCTTCTCATTTTCGATTGACTGTAGCTCATAATTCTTTGTTTTGAGAATCTGAAGCATGAAATCGTTCATTCCATCCACTCCCCAGCCCATCGAGCTCTGACCAAACCTCCCCAGGCAGCGCCTCCCCTCCACCAATTCTTCCCACCGCGCCTACCCTCTCATACCTGCCGAGCCGAAGTCACGTGGCCGCCACCAGCTCAGCGCCCAGGTCTGGCCTTCGCCACCTAGCTGAACTGCTCCACCACCTCCATAGCAGCCCACGTTAGAACCAACTGACCACATCCTTCCCTCTCCGATAGTCACCTTCGCCAAACACCCTCCACATGACATCACCTAGACCCGAGCATGCCACATGCAGATCCTCTGCCATTTGTCGTGCAACTCGAGACAGCCACCGTCCGCTCCTCACCATCAACCCAGATCCGAACTCGCCCATCGCTTCCCAACCTCCGCCCTGACCTTCCGCTCGGCCCAATCTCTTCCAACCTCTGTCTATAAGCAACCCTCCACCACAAACCTTTCTCCATCACGCTTGCCGTCCACCCACGCACGCACTCCAACGCCGAGCTGCATCTCCTCCTCCACGTAAGCCCCATCACCTCATCCCTACCTGACTTCGGCTCCTTCGCCAGACCCACTAATCAATAGCCTGGCCGATGCTCATATCCTCCCCGATCAACCTGGCCAATGCTTATATAAAGCTCTGTTGTAAGTTTATATACCGAATATGTATATAAGTTTTATATTCTATTATCCTGTATATGTTAGATATATATTAGTGTTTTATTTTATTTTAGTATCTGTTTGTATAAAGTTATAAAAGTATTACATAATATGATATGGTATATAATATTATGAGTTAGTATTTGTTATTGATGTTTTGAGGAAGTTATATATATTTAGTTGTCTGTTAGATAGGACCTGGAAGTATATCATATTTTGTATGTATGATACATAAGTTATATCTAAGTTAGTTTACACGTTATTCTATGTAAGTTGTATATATAAACTTATTGTTTGGGTGTAGATATTTTAAGCCTATTATATATAATTGGGTTGTTTATATAAGTTTTGGATTCATTTATTACATAATTTTACTTACTATTGATAGTTGAGATTAATGTACTTATGTGGTACTATATGTGATGACCGCCCATGACCCCTGCACCGAATCTAGAGATGGTGCGCTGTAAAGTGTGCCAGGTGACCATGGACGATTGTCAGGGTAAGTTAAAAACAACAGAATCTATCGTATTACTCACAGCGCATGGACAAAATACAATAGAACATATGTATAGTGAAGCTTTACAGAATAAAATGCCATTATATAAAACTCCATAATAGTTGAATACAAGCATCCAAATAGTCAATACATCAAACCTCACTACATATCACTCAGAGAATACAAAGCAGCGGAACATCCAGTACATATAAGAAGATAATATGCAACCCTCTAGCTCGTCTTCGATATCAGCATCGTGAGAAGAGAACAGCACCTGTCACCTGCTACCTAGTCTGCCCGTCCCAAAATGGACGAACAGCCCAAGGCAATAAGAATTAAAACATAAAGCCTTGAGTCAGACAACAGTCTTAGTGAGCGGTAAATTAACTAACAACATACCAAAAGAGCACAAAGGAAAAAGGAATAGGAATACAACCCTCCCACTCCAACCTCATTCTACAGTGATAGCCCCCAGACACACACTAAGCAGAAACAAACATAGCAGAACATACAATTTAAAGTAAAGAAATTATCACTCGAGTCAAGGGCGATGTTTTCCAAGCACAAACCCCCAAGGCCTAAACCAAGATCAGATAAGCACCCAGAAAACACTGCTCTTGAGACCGAATGACGATACAACCAAACATCCATGACTCTGGCTATCACTGTTATCATTGCTTCGATATCACCGTTAATTGAATGACCGGCACATTCTTTCAGCCGTCCGTCAAGGGCTAATGGAACCCCGGTTCTAGACATAACTCCCGCACGTCATCGTGACCCGTGCCTAGGACTATCGAATCTGCCCAGAGTACTCGACCATCAACAGTTGGTCGTTGGGACTATCGAATCTGCCCTACGTACTCTTGCTTTGAGCATGCTATAACCTTCAACAACGATGAGATCCAAGCCTCCTAGTCATCCTCCTTGACGACTATTTCCATACTAGTTCAAGCGCCTCTCGAGCATCCATTATCCTCAACTCGAACCATATCACCGAGTTACCAACATGCTTGGAATGATCCCGTCTGGATTAAACCAAGTCTTCATCACATGATGCCTCGCTTCATCACATCCTCGCAAAGCCTCATTTCAACATCACATCATCAAATCTATGCATAAGAGCTTCATCATCCGCTACAAATGCCACAAGCAGCTTTCCCAATCCAAGAGCCTTTCTCTTAGCTTTTGAATTATCTTCGGTCTAAACCAAATCATTAATCATCTAATTCATAACAATCAACCAAGTCAAACATTAATTCAAACAATCAAGCATTCAAATATGATCTAAGTAAACAATTATCACAATAATGGCAATTTCGTAATTAAAGAGTCGAAAGTCAAATAAGCATGAAAACATGAACAATATCTCTATAATCTTGATGAATGAACTTGCATAGGTTAACATGTAGTAAAATAGTTGTCAAATCATCATGAACAATGGATCTATATGGATCTACACTTAGGATGAAGAAAATGTATGGAAATCACTATTTTAACATCCAATCGAGCCAACAATCCGATATACTCCTTTGGATCCGTGTGAGAGATAATCACCACTCACCAAATCACCTAAACAACCTCAAATCAACACGCTTCAAATCTAGACAGCGAAGGATCAAGCTTGATCTATCACGAATCCGCTTCAAATGAAGAAATCTCACTTCAAAGGATGAAGATCTTCAATCCAAGCTCTTGAATCTTCAATTTGATCTTCAACTTGGATGGATAGAATCGCTAGATTAGAGTGGAGAAAAGAAGTGAAGAAATGTAGAAGTCGAGCTCTGAAAATGGCAGCACTTCGTCGCTTCGAAATCCGGATCCCAAAAATGGAGCAAAGCCCTCCTATTTATAGCTGAAATCCTCTAAGTCGCTAGCTCGGAATTAGGTCGTCCACGACCTACGACCTAAAAACCCACCGACCTAAAGCTCTCGACCTATCAAAACCTTACGACCTACGACCTAGCACAAGCGCGCGACTCAACAACCTAACACATAACATATGCGCGCGACCTAACAGACCTGCGCATCCACTCGATCTACAATCCAACGACTTAAAACAGTGCGCGACTTAACTATGCGTGACCTAATACTAAGCCAAAACCCAGCGACCTAACAACTCACACGACCTACGACTTAACACTCCTGCGACTTAACACAGGTACACTACCTCGCGACCTAACAAACCTACGACTTAACATACCCACGCGACCTAACTACTCTAACACGCTAACTACTAGGTCGCTAAATACTGGGTTGTTAACTCGCTAACTCTTAGGTCGCTAACCTATAGGTCGCTCACTTCTATAGGTCGCTCACTTCTATAGGTCGCTCACTTCTATAGGTCGCTGCCTGACCTTAAGTCGTCTAACGACCTAACTAAAAATCCTTAGGTCGTCTAATCCTATAGGTCGCTCCAGACTAGCACACGACCTAAACTAACCCAGAGTCTTACGACCTAACCACGCTAACTCCTATAGGTCGTTCCAACCGACCTAACACTTAACCAGTGCGCTTCCTTAGGTCGTAAAACCTTCTTAAGTCGTCTACGACCTAAAGCTCTTAACTCGGTCACGACTTAAGACTTAACCAAATCCTACCCAAAATCTGAAATGACTTAACAACGCTAAAAATTCCAGATTTTAACGAACTTTTCGATCCGTAAAAATACGGGTCGTTACACTATATATAGACAACAGTATGTTACTTAACTTGGAAATAGTTTGCTTCTAAATTTTATACATATAATACATTATAAAGAAGTACTTATTTCTATTAGTTATATTTCAGCATATAGGCTTGTATATATATATATAGATATAGATGACTGTACGTGTTCTTTTTGCTGTATATATTAGTATAAATGGTCTACTGTTATAATATGTAAGTATAAGTAAGTTTGTGATTTGTAATATTACATTTTATTCATATATATTTAGGTATACATAAGCATACTAAATTTTTAAGATGTAGATTCTATTATAAAATTTTAGTGTTTTGGGTTGATGTGTAAAGTTATAAAAAAAAAGAATGTGATATTAGTTTTTACTGTACGTGTTAGGTGTGAGTTGTTTTTTTAAAGCTATATTTGTATGCGGCTGCTCTTGTTTACAGAGAGTTGATCTTGTTTCTTTTCTGATGTTTTTATACGTTTTTTTAAAAAGAGATTATTTTGTTTTGTTTTATATTCTTGGTTGTATGTTATAGTGTATATAACTGGGATTTGTTTTAAAGGTTATTTATTAGTTTTAAAATACAAACAGATTTATGTTATGTATTGATTTAAATATGATATTATATTTTAGTTTATATCGAAATTGATTATCTTGTTCTCATCGATTCCGTTTTGATTTGACTTCGTCAAATTCTGATTTATCAGCGTTGTCCGTCCAAATTCGTGCCAATCTAGCTTTGATCTGGGATTCGTGTTTGGATTCGCAATGCATCTCCTCCCATTTGTCTCTAACCTCGAAAGGTGAGCACTCACTCACGATTGACATTCTTTTATTTATTAAATTTGATTTCAATTGAAACGACAATTGAAATATGCTGCTGTCAGTTATTTCCACTGTTATATGTATGCTACTACCTGTATCAGTTCACCTGTGACATCTGACACCATTATTTGTTAATTATACGATGATAATCCTGTTTGATTGATAATTGATTGATTGTTTGTTGTTTATATTGGATGTTAAATTGAAATGTATAAAGTGATAAATATTATGCAAGTAAATTTGACGTAGGATAATTAAAATTTGAATCGACATATATGTTAAATTTGATTAGTTGAATATGACCCCTTTTATTTGTTAAATTAATTGACATGTAGAATAGTGATAATTACACTTTGAACATCGACGTATATTGGATTAATTATTGTAGTGTTAAAATTGAAATCGAATGACAAGTGAAGAACCGTATTGATATTAGTGTAATAATCTTTAATTTACATGAAATGATAGTGTAGATTCTAGAAATAATTATATTAATTTGCACAAATAACAATGTGAATTAATACGATTATTTCGGGATTATTTGAATTGATAATTGGATTGTTATTGATTGTTGTTATTGCTTGTTTATTTACTTTGACACCATCCCAGTTATCACACTGCAAGTTCCCTTTGTATGTTTTGATTTTGAATTGAATTGGAATCGGGTTGAAATGATAAATACCCAAATTGAACTTTGACCTAGGATAGAAAATTAAATAAAACCCGATTGGTCAAATAAATTTATTTAAAAGTAAGATGAAGATTTTATTTGGATAAATAATATGATTTTGAAATGAAGTTGAATTTTGAATTTTAATGAAAAGAAAATGTTAATATTTAATAATCTGAAACAAATTATCAACAATGTAATTGATGAAAGAATGTTGTTTAATTTGAGAAATGATTGAATTAAGTTGTAATTATAATTAAGTTTGAAATTGTTAAACTTTTAAATGATTAAATTAAGTTTGAAACTATAATTAAGTTTGAAATTATTAAACTTTGAAATTATTTAATAATTAAGTTTTGAATTATTTAATAATTAAATAAGATTGAATTATCTAATGATTAAATTGAATTGAACTCTTTAATAAGTAAATTGAACTTTTGAATAAGTGAATTTTACTTCGTAAAAGTTTAAATTGAGATTTCTTGATTAAGCAAGTTTTTGGAAAATTATTTAAGAAAGTAAATAAGTGAAATTGAATTTCTTTAACAAGAAATGAAAATGTGATATTTTTGAAATTAATGTAAGACTTGTAATTGAAAGAATTGATTTGATGAATTTAATTTAATTCAAAATTGTAAGTTTTGATTTAATGAAGTTGAACTTAAGAAATTGATTTAATGAATTGGAAATTTAATAGAAATTGTTTGAATGATAAATTTACTTAATGAATATTGAATGAAATCGATAAATGAGTTTAAATTAATTCGAATGTTAAATAAAAGTAAAATTTATTTAATGATTTCGAGATGAAACTTATATACGAATTTGAATCAATATTTGGATTGTTTTAAATCGAAATTGAAATTGAATTTTAAGATTTTGAAATTGTGAATTTGGAAGTTTGAAACGTAAATATTGGAAATTGGTTTAGAAAGACAAATGAAATGTTGATTTACGAATTCTAATTGAATTGAAATTGATTTGGTTTTGAAATAAACAAACGACCAATCGGTGTAATAATTTTGAAAGTTATTAAAGAGACCGGAATCGGTAATGGATATACTCTCTATCTAAACCGAAACCACTTTAATAACTATACGCGGAGTGATGATCCAGAATGAAGTGGTTGGAATGATGTACGCGATGACTGAAGAAAGTGAACGATGATGGATATCCTTGACACTTGTGTCAAATTGGAAATGACTAAAACAGGAGCCGTGTCGGGGCAATGGAGGATTAGCTACCTCAAGTGGACACACTTCTTCGAACTACTCATTACTTGTTGTCGATTGGTGCACCCTTGATTTTGGGAGTGTTGTTTCACGGTGTTGCGGGCGTTGCGGCGTTGCGTTCTCACCAGTCCGGATCAGGCAAACGGTAGTATCACTACCTTGGGTATTGCCTCATGTGCCTTGTCATACTTGTATTCCATTTATACGCGACCACTACGATTTTGATTTGTACCTTTAGTATATGGATTGCCCTCTGGTGACTTCCGGTTTTGGGGAAACTACGGTCTTGTATATGCTTTTGGGAATAAAAATGTGTTAAGGGTGGAATGGGCCATGAATTAACACTATTTTGATATCTTATTATTACTGATAGACATTATCTACTTAGCGTATATTACTACCTAGTAGATAGTTTAACGGATCCTTAAAGGATGGTTATTCCAAACATCCTTTGAGTTACTTGTATTTCAATTGCTATTTCACTTGAGTTGGATTTATTAATATAAGAATGTTAATCCTGACTCGAGTGTTTTGTGTTTTGCTTCACGCTCGGGTCAGACTGAGTGTACCAGTATTCGAGACTCACCTTTGGAGTTGGAGCTTTGCTTGAAGATCCAGCCATCTATTCTGCTTTCAGTATTCGATGATTCCAGTGATGTATTCTGATTTTGTATCTGATGTATCGTATTACTCTTCCGTTGTATCTGGTTTAACTCTGATGTAACTTATACATTTATATAGTAGCTTCATGAACTACTATCTCTTTTATTTCCGCTGCACTTATTACTCTGTGTCTGTGATCTGTGATTATTTTATTTACTGTATATGTTCAGTTTTGCCAAATTTAAATTAACAACGCGGTATTTTGTGCAATTCAATTCCGGCATGAGTGTCTACCTATACACTTATAATGGATGCGAATGGTCCAAAATTGCGGGTCGTTACAAAATGTTAAGATCTTAACTGATGGAAATTAATAATTGGAGATAATGTAAATTCTATTTAAATATGACTATTGGTTAATGTAAAGATAGTAAATCAAGATTTGTTAATTTATTTGAATGTAAAGAATTAAGGTAATTGAGTTTATTGCAATTAAGTAGAAATAAACATTTATTATTACGTTAGTTGAAAATTAAGTGAAATGGGAAAATATTAATGCGATAGTTTTGAATCCAATGTTAAATCCATCTATTTGACAATAATGAATGGAATAATGATTTGTTAATCTAAATTTAATAAATGGGTTTTTTGAGAATTTAATTTATAATTTCTTAACACTGCAATTGATAGATTTATCAACATTTAATTTACATCTAAACTTGTTTAAATTTTTGTAGATGATTAGGAAATATAAAAGTGATAAAAAATTTCAATTTTAAGATTGAAATTTAAAATTGGATTTTATTAATTAATTATTAAATTATATAATTAGTGGAAAAATAGCCATTTCGGCCACTGACTCGGATTTCGACGAAACAAGTTTCATCGGATCCGTAACGGTGAATTATTGTAGGATTTCAAGTTCCGTATCGATCGGACTTGTCGTTTGATCGTACGAACTCGAAATGCCTTGAAATTAAATTGAATGGCATAGGTTAGAAAATTATATACGAACATCGGGTTGGTTAAATTAAACGATTTTAAAAGTTGTTTTGAAATTATTTAAATGAATTGATTTTAAGAATAAAATCCAATTTATGGAAATTGAATTATTTTGAATTGAAGCTCGAAGTGTTGGAATTTAAACTTGGTAAATCAAATTGTTTAATTATTCGAAGTTTAGATTTTTAAGTAAAAAAATTGAAATACGGCGTAAATTTTCGAAAGATGATTTGTTTTAAAAGATTGGACTTTTAATCTATAACAACCCTGTATTTTACAAATATTTTTAAATTGATTTTTCCAAATTCAAAAGCTTTATTTATGAAAAAGAATAAATTTTGTTATTTTAAATATAAACTTTGATTTTGATGTGGATTAGAATTCCAAATATGACTAAATTTAATATTTCCAGAAAATGTGAATTTTGGTCAAATAGTCAAACTTTGACTTTTAAATTTAAATTTTAAATATTTGAAATTATAAATTTTATCTTTTATTATGACAATGGATTTAATAAATTGATATTGCTTTTCGTTTCGTTGGAAACGGAGTTAAAATGTAAAAGTTATGTACATTTCAATTTTTAGTATAATTTGTTCTATTTTGCAATTTTGCCTATTTTTAATTTTATAAATCATATTTTTCTTTCTTATATTTTATTTAATATGTGTCAATATGTTAATTTATGTATATTTCATCTCTAAATATTTCAAAAATAATAATAGAATTTTTCCAAAATTTACTATGATGATTTCCTATTTTTAAAGGCTGTTTTCCTATTTTCTGCTATTTTCTTCATTAAAAATTATATGTAAATTTAATTTTAAATATTTATTTTACGAATATATTTTTATTTTATGTTATTATTTATGTTTAAAAATATATTTCAAGCTCATATGAATTTTTCTAAAATTTATTCTATTCAATTTCAAATTTCTAGACTAGTTTGCTATTTTAGCTATTTTCTTAATTTAACTTTATATTATTGATAAATATTTATATAAATTATTATATTTTGTTCAAATTTCGAAATTTTACCTGGGATTATTATCTTTTTCCAGAAATATAAAGTTATAAAAAAATAAAATAAAGAAATTTGAAAGGCCTTAAACTTTCTATCTTCCTATGGGCTTTTATAGTCCACCTTTTTACTTTTAACCTAACCTTTCACCAATTAACCCTAACTATTCCTCGTTCTTTTTTTTCAGCCGTCTTCCTCCTGTTATTCACGAATTTTCAAAGCTCCAAAACCCTAAAAAAAAACCATGGCCTCCATCTTGCAAAAAAAATTAGGTAAATTCTTCTCCTTTCTCTTGTTTTATATATTTTCTTATTAGAAATTGCTCTTGTTCTCAACTAAAGTGATTGGCTCCTCTTCAACCAGACCTTAGGCCGACCTCCACCACTCCATAGCCTGATCATCAACCACCCTAGATCACCACCATGGCAGGCCGAGCAACCCCAAGGCAAGCACCACCACAAAAATCCACAAATCCATCACCTATGCACTCAAGCTGACCTAGTTTTGGTACCATCACTTTCCACCACCCATGGCCGCCACCAACACCACCTCCACCACCTCCACCACCACCTGGACCCTCTGCTACATCATCACCTTGGACCCCACTCCTCTGGCCGTGCCCCATGAGCCTTGGTCGAGCCTTGAATTGCCTTGAATCCATGTTAAAGTGACATTGTTTTGCCTTGTTGTGTTGTTTCATGCATACTCACCTTTTGCTATCCTCTAAACATGTTTGGCCGACCCTTAGGCAACCAAAACCTGATCCAAATCTCGCCTTAGACCTGTAGTACACCATATGGCTGAACCTGAAGGTTGTTGGAAGCAAGTGCAAAGCAATTCTACTTTGATTCGTGCAGTTGATTCTATATTATTCTATCGTATTATGCATTTGAAAACTTATATTGTTTGTATTATTTTGTCTTATGTATTCGAGGAAGTTAACCTTGTCTCTCCCACACTCATCATCATCATGGCTGAGAAAATGAACCCCTTGTTCGAGATTTTGAATGGTTAAAGCACAGTCAAGTAATTTATTCCGTTGTTGCTTCTTATCTTCATTGTTTCAACATTGTTTGCGTTGAATATTTATGTGTATATTGTCTTGTTTGGTTATTGTTTACAAGATAAATATCAAGGCTCTCCATTCATTAAAATCAAAAGTCATGCTATATCGTGCTTGTTGTGCTTTCTGGAATCTATTCTGTGTGTTTTGATCGCTAATCTCCAGCTTTAACAGGTGAGTTATTCTCACCAGACAATATGTACCTATATAACTAGTAAATTGACACCCTGTGAATCTGTAGAAATATATTATCATGTTATACTTGACTATGTTATGATCTTATGATGTTTATACACCTGTTATATCATCCGTTACTGTTATATAATGTATTCTGTTCATTTATATCTGTTTATCACACTGCAAGTTCCCTGTAGACTAGAATCACTATGGGTTGAAATGATACATACCCGAACGGACTTTAGAATAGGGAAAAATCATTATGGGCTGAAATGATAGGCCTGAATGGTTTTTATTTAACTTATTTTAACTTGGTATTGCGGGTTTGAAATGATAGAACCCGGTTTTTCTTTGTAAATTGCGGATTGAAATGATATATATCTGTATCACTTGACCTAGGTTAGAAAACTATATACAGGCCCGTGGTTATTTTATAAAGTGTTTTTGGATATTTTTAAGTATTTTAAAAATATAAATTTATGAAATTTGATTTAAATAGATTTTGAAATGTTTTGAAATAAAGAAATTATGATTTTTCTATGAGTTAAAAATGTAATTAATGAATGGTTAAATTGGATTATTGAAATATCACTTAAGTTTGGAATTTGGAATTTTGGTTAAAAATGATATTTAAGTTATATGAATAAAAATGAAAATTTAATTATATTTGGAAAATGGTAAATATGATAATTTGATTAAATTTGAATTTAAGTGATTTATTAAAGTATTATTGATTTTTCTATGAGTTTAAGTGGTTAAATAAATGAATGTTTAAAAGCGATCTTTTAAAATATAACTTGACTTGGAAATGTGAAATTTGGTTTTAATTAAAGGTTTAAGTTAATTAAATAAAATTGGAAATTTAGTTAAATTTGTGAAATGGTAATTTAAATTTGAAGTGTTAAGTTATTTGTTGAAATGTGAAGAATTGGATACTTTTACACATAAATTTATTAAGTAAATTGTTGAAAATTGGATTTAATTATAAGAAATTTATTGTGAAAAAGATATATGTTAAATGATATGAAAATGAACATTTTAAATGTTAAAATATGATTTTTAAAATGTTTATGTGTTTTAAATTGAAGTTATTTAGTTGCTGGAAATACACTAAAATCTGGAATTAACTTTTAATAGCATTCAGAAATGCTATAGTTTCTGAATTGAACTAAAATTGTGTAAAAAGAGCTATTACAGCATTTCTGAAATGTTGTAGTTGCTGTAATTGAACTTATAGGCTAATATTGAACTAAGGTCTATTATAGCATTCTCTGGAAATGCTATAGTGGTCTGTAGTCTTTGCTGAAATCAAATAAAACCTTTGTTTTGAAATCTGAGTTACCGCAGCACTTCTGAAATGCTGTTTTTTCTGTTTTGAACTATAATTTAACTAAAAACTGAGTTTTAACAGCAGTTTTAAATGTTGTATTTGCTGAATAAAAATGTTTTCAAGTATAACTTATAACAGCTTTTTTCTAAATGCTGCGAAAGGATGAAATTTTAATAATTATGGTTTTTGACTTAGTAAACGAACTCAGAATGGTTTGAAACTTTGGAAATTGAATACTTGATTTGAAAATATAATAATTACACTTTTAAAAGGTTTAAATGAATTATTTTGATTGGAATATAAACTATTTAAAGGTGATTTGAAATGATAGTAAATGAACGATATCTTTGAATTTAAAGGGTATTTAAAGTTGAATATTTGGTTTTGAACTGATAGGATATTTTATTATATTAAAATGATTTGAAATGAAGTTTTGGAAAGATATGATATTTTGATATATTGAAATGATTTGAAATGAAGTTTTGAAATGATATGATATTTTAAATATATGGAAATGGTTTGGAATTGATTTAATCTTTATTTTGATAAATATATGGTTTTGAAATGATATTTTATTTTGAAGTAAAGTATTGTTTTAAAAGTTATAACCACGGGTTATAATAACGATTGGTTGTTAAAGAGACCGGGATCGGATATGGAAATACTCTCTATCGATACCGAAAACCACTTTGACTGTGTACGCGGTGGAGTTTCCAGAATGAAGTAGGATGGTGGCGACGATTCTAAGGTATATACGTGGACCCAACTCCCGTGAGTTGGCATAAGGTGACTAAAACAGGAGCGATCTCGGGCCAGTGAGGTAGCACCTCGTATCGGACACACTTCTTCGATACCATTCTATTACTTTGTGATTTTTGGTGGCCACCCTTGATTTGGGAGTGTTGTTCGAGGTGGAATGGTAGTGGCTGCTATGCGTATCCATCAGTCCGTGTGCGTAATTGGTATATCTACCCTGGCATTGCCTTGTGTGCCGTGTCGCCTACCATATCGAACCCACTACGATTATGATTTTAAGATCCGACCGCGTTAAGGTTCTCCATCCCCTTAACGCTATTTTCTATATGATTATACTTTACTTATTAGACATTATTATAATAGCGAATATTACTACATAGTAGATATTTTAACGGATCCTTAGAGGATGGGCGGTCCCAAGCATCTTCTAAGTTACTTGTACCTTTATTACAGTTCACTTGAGTTGGTTTACATTATATAAGTATATATTGTCCTGACTCTTGTGTTTTATGTTCTGTTTTACGCTCGGGTCAGCCTGAGTATTCACAGATTTGGATTTCCACCTTCTGGAGATTTGAATCGTTGGAGATTATCTGCTTGTCTTGTCCTATCTATTTCAGTTCTGTTGTTCTACTCAGCTTGTACTTGGTTATTGTATTTAGACTTCTGTTGTACTCTATTTATTCTGTTGTATCTTATGTAACTCTGTTATATTTATATAGTAGCTTCATGAACTACTATTTCTTTTACTTCCGCTGCATTATTTTACTCTGTGTCTGTGATCTGTGATTATATTTATTTACTGTATATTCTGAGATTTGCCAAATTTTATTTACAACGCGGTATTTTGAGCAATTCAATTCCGGCATGAGTGTCTACCTATACACTTATAATGGATACGAATGGTTGAAAATATCGGGTCGTTACATAATCGAACTCTGAATATTTCTAAGAAAATTTATATGAAATGATATTTCAAGTTTGAGTTTGGAATTGAAAATTAATTTGAAATTGAGATTTAATTAATTTGGAATTGAATTGAAATTTAAAGAAATTGGTGAATTGAACTAAATTGAAACTACTGAATTAAATTTGAAGATAAAATTGATTTGAATAGGATTTGAACTGAAATTGATTTGGAATGTAATACTTAAATGAATTCTTGAAATCCGAATATTAATCTAAGTTTATTGAATTGGAATTGTTCCAGAAATTAAGTAAACTACTTAATACGGATGTTTAATTTGAAGTATATTCTAATTTGAATACGAAATGGTTTTAAAGCGAATCTTATATTCTTATATAAATATATGAACTGTTTTGAAATGTAAAGATCCAACCGGTGTGAAAAATATAACGTAGTTATTAAAGAGACCAGGATCAGATATGGACATACTCTCTGTCGATACCGAAAACCACTTTAATAACTAATATACGTGGAGTGTTGAATTTAAAGGAAATTTCAACTGTTTTAATAACGTAATTAGTTGAAATTTTGTGAAATTTTAAACGATAAAATTTTGAAATAAAAATTTGATATTTGAAATACGTCTAGTTAAACATAGCAATTGGTAAATTTTCGTCCGAAAATACGAAAGTTTATTTCGCGCGTAAATTCACTTCAATTTAATCAGTTAAAAAGCGATGAAAATAAAATGTTTCCGAAACCTAAATATTTTTACATAGAAAAATTCTAAACCGTCTTCTGAGCAAGATGTCAGTTTGTCGTTTTTCAAAATTCGGATATCTTTGGCTCCGTCGATCTTATTTTTCAGTGTTTTTCTTGCATTTTTCGTAGTAGAAAATTCTAATTTCTATAATTCAATCATACCACCGATATTTGTATATTATTTTGATCGTCTCGTCATGCTGAGCACAACGGTATCTTCATTTCAGTTTTTCGAACCCTGAAATGCCGTGGAGTCAGTAAAACCATTCTGTATCGGTTTCATCTTCTCGTGCCTTTTGATTTTACTACCAACAGTTGTTTCCATTAATATTTTGTTAAATTCGTGCTTGATTATTCCTATTCCCACTGTTCATTAAATGTGGGTTTACTTTTTCAATCTATTGCTATTCGTGCTTGACAATTATGATGGTCCGTATGCATACTATATTTTCTATTAGGAAGCTTACTCATCTTTTCTTTTCTTGTCTGTTCTTATATACAAACTTAGCATTCCTTTTTTACAAGAAACGCTCACCTTCTCAGATCCACAAACTCACTGCCTCTTCCCTCTCGCGACCAATTCCCTCCGCCCTTCATCACCGTACATCCCCACCTCGAACTGCGCGCCACCATCCCATGTCACAGCATGCCGCGCCCAGCAAGCTTCCAGCCGGAACCCAGAGGGCTTCTACTATGAATCTCCTCGGCAGCCTGTACTTCCATCCTCCACACTCAAGCACGCGAGCCAATGACCTCCCCTCTTCTCATTTCCTACCCAGATGTGCCTCCCCTCCACCAAACAGCCCGCTGCCCTACTTCCGACCAAACCCCTCGACTCCCGAGCCTCCGAGCGTGCCGCATCTCCTTTACTTCACCACCACGTGTATCACCATACCCCTTATCTCCACCGATACTCGTAGGCCGAGCAACCTACCCTGTCTCATACAACGCCTTGCTCCCTCTGCCTCTGGCCAGTCGCCGTTCCACCAACCCACCGCCCGACCCAGTCGCATCACCAAACATAGCAGCCCATTGCTTTGCCTCCACAGCAACGTCATCTGAGCATCCACTTCGGCCATGCATAGCTCTGTATATTCCTCCACGTCCCTTTCCATCTTCTCTTCTCTGGCCCATACATATCAGCTAAGGTATAATTATGGCATACTTTGTACGTATGTTCGCCACCTTCTTTTGCTATGTACTGTCCATTTTCATGCCTAATGTATATTTATATAAAAGCAAAGCACTATTCATTTTCATTTTGCTGTGAATGCTTGCGAGAGTTATATACTAATTACATATGTGTGCCTTATAGGTTGCTTACATAAAACGTGTAGAGGCTTTAAATTTTTTTTTTATATACATGTTATAAATTTTATATGGATTTATATATATACATATTTTTCCAATGTTCTATTTATACAAATAATCTTAGCTGTATGGAGGATAGTATATATATGAATGGATTCAAGTGCATATATATTAGTTTAAAAAGAAAGAATGTATGTTCCAAGTGATAGTCACTGTTGTTAGCAAATAGTTGATAAGTGAGTCTATTACTTTAAGTATTGACGGTAATGGTTTCCAAAAGCTTTTGTATATATAACATTTAAGTAAGCTTTGAATTTCATGTAAGTATAAATTACCAATCCATATTTTACTGACATCAAGTCTATTTTCATTTTCTGTATGTCCTATAATCAGACAGTTGTATAAATAAATGTTAGTTTTAGTTATATAATATGTTTTATATACGTATAGGGTCGATTATATATAAGAGATTATGAGGTTATAAAAGTTGTGAAGTAAGCTGTAGTGTTTTATAAAAATAAAAATAAAAAATTATAAAATATAAAAGAGGTATGAAAGTAGGTGCAACCTATATTTATATATGTAATGTATGGTTTATAGTCTGTTGACTTCGAAGAATAATATAAAGGTTGATTTTCTTTATATAGTCATATTTATGTAGTTGTTTATTTTATAGTAGGGTGGTATTTGATTTAACGCGTGTTTAAATTGTATACATGTCCTGTTGATATTTTTGGTTTCTTTTAGATATAAAGTACTTATACATGTTTATGTTAAATTTTCATTTATTGTTAAATACCGTTAAAAAAAATGAATACGGATTTTTAAATATGAGTTTATGAAGGGTATTTGTTAAGTTGTATATTTCTAATATAGTAAGCCTACTTGATTTTATAATAAATTTGAATCCGGAGAGATAACAGATAGGTATGCGTGTTTTAAATTTAATATTGGTTTTAAAATGTGTGTATTTTAAAATTGAATATTAGTTTAAGGAAAATGGTAATATAATATATTTTTGTTCGATTTTATCCGCATCGATCCACTTCTGATTTGATTTCGTTTATTTCTTATCTATCAGTTTGTCTGTCCAATTCGTACCACTCTAGCTTGTTTTGGAAGTCGTGCTTGCATTCGTAACTAAATTTCAATATCAGTGTCCTTATCAGTGTGCGAATCTGCATCATCTCCTGTTCTCTCTAGCCTCGAAAGGTGAGCAATCACTCACGATTAACGTTCTTTTATTTATTAAATTTGATTTCAATTGAAACGACAATTGAAATATGCTGCTATTAGTTATTTACACTGTTATATATGCTATTACCTGTATCAGTTCACCTGTGACATCTGACACCATTATCTGTTAATTATTTATGCGATGATAATACAGTTTGGCTGATAATTGATTGATTGTTGACGTTTATATTGGACGTTAAACTGTAGTGTTAAATGATAAATAGTATGCCAAATTGAAATGGATATAGGATAGTTAACGATTTTAAAACTGATTTATATGTTAAATTTGATTAGTTGAATGTGACCCCTTTTAATTGTTAAATTAATTGACATGTAGAATAGTGATAATTACATTTTGAACCATCGACGTATATTGGATTAATTGTTGTAGTGTAAAAATTGAAATTGAATGACAAGTGAAAACCGTAATGTAATAATCTTTAATCTGCATGAAATGATAGTGTAGATTTTAGGAATAATTATATTAATTCGCACAAATAACAATGTGAATTAATACGGTTATTTCGGGATTATTTGAATTGATTATTGGATTGTTATTGTTTGTTGTTATTGCTTATTTATTTACTTTGACACCATCCCAATTATCACATTGCAAGTTCCCTTTGCTATGTTTGATTTTGAATTGAATTGGAATCGGGTTGAAATGATAAATACCCAAATTGAACTTTGACTTAGAATAGAGAATTAAATAAAAACTCGATTGGTCAATAATTTGATTTAAAAATAAAACGAAGATTTTATTTGAAGAAATAATATGGTTTGAAATGAAGTTGAAATTTGAAATTTAATGAAAAGAAAAATGTTAACACTTAATAATATGAAACAAAATATTAATAATGTAATTGATGAAGGAATGTTGTTTAATTTGAGAAATGATTGAATTAAGTTTGAAATGATTAAATAATTAAATTTGAAATTATAATTAAGTTGAGATTATTAAACTTTGAAATATTTAATAATTAAGTTTTGAATTATTTAATAATTAAATAAGATTGAATTATTTAATGATTAAATTGAATTGAATTCTTTAATAAGTAAAATTAAACATTTGAATAAGTGAATTTTACTTCGTAAATAATTGAAATTGAGTTTTCTTTATTAATTAAGTTTTGGAAAATTATTTAAGTAAGTAAATAAGTGAATTGAATTTCTTTAACAAGAAATAAAATGTGATTTATTGAAATTTATGTAAGACTTGAAATGTAAAGAATTTGATTTGATGAATTTAATTTAATGCTATTGTAAGTTTTTGATAAAATGGAGTTGAACTTAAATAATTGATTTAATAAATTAGAAATTAAATAGAAATTGTTTTGATTGATAATTAACTTAATGAATATTGAATAAAATCGATCAATGAACTTAAATTGGTTTGAATGTAGATTTAATCATTTAAATGATTTCGGAATGAAATTTATATACGAATTTGAATCAATATTTGAATTGTGTTAAATAGAAATAGAAATTGAATTATAAGCTTTAGAAATGGTAAATTGAAGTTTTGAAACGTAAATTTTGGAAATTGGTTTAGAAAGACAAACGAAATGTTGATTTATAAACTCTGATTGAAATTGGAATTGATTTGGTTTTGAAATAAATAAACGACCAATCGGTGAAATAATTTCGAAGGTTATTAAAGAGACCGGAATCGGTTATGGATATACTCTCTATCTAAACCGAAAACCACTTTAATAACTATACGCGGAGTAATGATCCAGAATGAAGTGGTTGGAATGATGTACGTGATGACTGAAGAAAGAGAACGATAATGGATAGCCTTGACACTTGTGTCAAATTGGAAATGACTAAAACAGGAGCCGTGCCGGGCCAATGGAGGATTAGCTACCTCAAGTGAACACACTTCTTCGAACTACTCATTACTTGTTGTCGATTGGTGCACCCTTGATTTTGGGAGTGTTGTTTCACGGTGTTGCGGGCGCTGCGGCGTTGCGTTCTCACCAGTCCGGATCAGGCAAACGGTAGTATCACTACCTTGGGTATTGCCTCATGTGCCTTGTCATACTTGTATCCCTTTATTCGCGACCACTACGAATTTATTTTGTACCTTTAGTATATGGATTGCCCTCTGGTGACTTCCGGTTTTGGGGAAACTACGGTCTTGTATATGCTTTTGGGAATAAAAATGTGTTAAGGGTGGAATGGGTCATGACTTAACACTATTTTAATACCTTATATTACTGATAGACATTATCTACTTAGCGTATATTACTACCTAGTAGATAGTTTAACGGATCCTTAAAGGATGGTTATTCCAAACATCCTTTGAGTTACTTGTATTTCAATTGCTATTTCACTTGAGTTGGATTTATTGATATAAGAATGTTAATCCTGACTCGAGTGTTTTGTGTTTTTGCTTTACGCTCGGGTCAGACTGAGTGTACCAGTATTCGAGACTCACCTTTGAAGTTGGAGCTTTGCTTGAAGATCCAGCCATCTATTCTGCTTCAGTATTCGATGATTCCAGTGATGTATTCTGATTTGTATCTGATGTATAGTATTACTCTTCTGTTGTAAACTCTGATGTATCTTATATGTTCATATAGTAGCTTCATGAACTACTATCTCTTTTACTTCCGCTGCATTTATTACTCTGTGTCTGTGATCTGTGATTATTTATTTACTGTATATGTTCAGTTTTGCCAAATTTAAATTAACAACGCGGTAATTTGAGCAATTCAACTCCGGCATGAGTGTCTACCTATACACTTATAATGGATGCGAATGGTCCAAAATATTGGGTCGTTACACAACTCCCGTGAGTTGGCATAAGGTGACTAAAACAGGAGCGATCTCGGGCCAGTGAGGTAGCACCTCATATCGGACACACTTCTTCAATACCATTCTATTACTTTGTGATTTTTGGTGGCCACCCTTGATTTGGGAGTGTTGTTCGAGGTGGAACGGTAGTGGCTGCTATGCGTATCCATCAGTCCGTGTGCGTAATTGGTATATCTACCCTGGCATTGCCTTGTGTGCCGTGTCACCTACCATATCGAACCCACTACGATTATGATTTTAAGATCCGACCGCGTTAAGGTTCTCCATCCCCTTAACGCTATTTTCTATATGATTATACTTTACTTATTAGACATTATTATAATAGCGCATATTACTACATAGTAGATATTTTAACGGATCCTTAGAGGATGGGCGGTCCCAAGCATCTTCTAAGTTACTTGTACCTTTATTACAGTTCACTTGAGTTGGTTTACATTATATAAGTATATATTGTCCTGACTCGAGTGTTTTATGTTCTACTTTACGCTCGGGTCAGCCTGAGTATTCACAGATTTGAATTTCCACCTTCTGGAGATTTGAATCGCTGGAGATTATCTGCTTGTCTTGTCCTATCTATTTCAGTTCTGTTGTTCTACTCAGCTTGTACTTGGTTATTGTATTTAGACTTCTGTTGTACTCTATTTATTCTGTTGTATCATATGTAACTCTGTTATATTTATATAGTAGCTTCATGAACTACTATTTCTTTTACTTCCGCTGCATTATTTTACTCTATGTCTGTTGTAACGACCCGTATTTTTACGGATCGAAAAGTTCGTTCGAATCTGGAATTTTCAGCATTTTAAGTCGTTTCAGATTTTAGGCAGAATTTTTCTAAGTCCTAGGTCTTGAACGACCTAAGTGATAGGTCGTGACCGACTTATAGAATTGGCGACCTAAGGGGTATGTCGGCAGCGACTTAAGGAAGTTGATGACCTAAGAGTTTTGGTGAGTTAAGTGTTAGGCCGGCAGGGCGAGTTAACGACCTAAGGAACTGACCGACTTAAGGAGATGGCGACTCAAGGGTAGGCAGACCTAGTGGAGTTAGCGACCTAGTGGTTACCGGGTTAGCATAGTTAGGTCGGCAACGACCTAGAGGAGCTGGGGTAGTAGGTTAGCGACTTAGTAGAGTAAGCGACCTATGGGATTGACCGACCTAGGAAATAAGCTGGTTAACGACTTAGTAGTTAAGTCGTTGGACGACCTAAGGGGTTAAGTATCTGGTCATGTGGACTAAGTCGGAGTGGTTGGCTTGAGTGTTAGGTCGCGTAAGCGCTTAAGTGTTAGGTCGTAACACTGTTAGGTCACGTGGGTTACTAAGTGGTTAGGTCGCAAGGTTTTATAAGTCGTAGGTCGTAGAGGCAGTCTGCGTTAGGTCGCTGGGTTTTGTCTAAGTGTTAGGTCGTACCTATTGTTAAGTCGCGTCTAAGTGTTAGGTCGCGATCTTTGTTAGGTCGTAAGTCGTATACAAGTGGAAGCGCATGTGTTAAGTCGCGTGTTGCGTTAGGTCGTAGGTCGTTGGGTGCTTGGATGCGCAGAAGTGTTAGGTCGTAGGAGTTGGGGCGCGCGTGCGTATCTGTTAGGTCGGAGAGGCTTAGGTCGGAGACGACCTATGGAGATAGCCGAGTTACGACTTAGAGAGATTTTCAGCTATAAATAGGAAGGGTTTTTCTCACTTTTTGGGATCCGGATTTTGAAGCGACGAAGTGCTGCCATTTTGAGAGCTCGACTTCTACACTTCTTCACTTCTTTTCTCCACTCTAACCTAGTGATTCCTTTCATCCAAATCGAAGATCAAGATTGAAGATCCAAGAGCTAAAGTTGAAGATCTTCATCCTTTGAAGTGAGATTTCTTCGTTTGAAACGGATTCGTGATAGATCAAGCTTGATCCTTCGCTGTCCAGATCTGAAGCATGTTGATTTGGGTTTGTTTTGGTGATTTGGTGAGTGGTGATTATCTCTCACACGGATCCAAAGGAGTATATCGGATTGTTGGCTCGATTTGGTGTTAAAATAGTGATTTCCATGCATTTTCTTCATCCTAAGTGTAGATCCATGTAGATCCATTGTTCATAATGATTTGACAACCATTTTACTAAGTGTTAACCTATGCAAGTTCATTCATCAAGATTGTAGAGATATTTCTTATGATTTCATGCATGTTAGACTTTCAACTCTTTAATTACGAAAATGCCATTATTGTTATAATTATCTACTTAGATCATATTTGAATGCTTGATTGCTTGGATTAATGTTTGGTTTGATTGATTGTTATGAATTAGATGATTGATGGTTTGATTTAGACCGAAGATGATTCAAAAGCTAGGAGAAAGGCTCTTGAATTGGGTAAGCTGCTCGTGGCATATGTAGCGGGATGATGAAGCTCTTATGCGTAGATTTGATGATGTGATGTTGAGATGAGGCTTTGCGAGGATGTGATGAAGCGAGGCAATCATGTGATGAAGACTTGGTCTAATCCAGATGGGATCATTCCAAGCATGTTGATAACTCGGTGATATGATTCGAGTTGAGGATAATGAATGGATATGAGAATAGTCGTCGAAGAGGATGACTAGGAGGCTTGGATAGCATCGTTGTTGAAGGTTCTAGCATGCTCCAAGCAAGAGTACGTTTGGGCAGATTCGATAGTCCCAACGGCCAACTGTTGATGGTCGAGTACTCTGGGCAGATTCGATAGTCATAGGCACGGGCTGCGACGACGTGCGGGAGTTATGTCTAGAACCGGGGTTTCCATTAGCCCTTGACGGACGGCTGAAAGAATGTGCCGGTCATTCAACTAACGGTGATATCGAAGCAATGATAACAGTGATAGCCAGAGTCATGGATGTTTGGTTGTATCGTCATTCAGACTCAAGAGCGGTATTTTCTAGGTGCTTATCTGATTTAGGCCTTGGTACTTGGAAAACATCGCCCTTGACTCGAATGATTATTACTTTACTTTAAATTGTATGCTCTGCTATGTTGCTTCTGCTTAGTGTGTGTCTGGGGGCTATCACTGTAGAAAGAGGTGGAGTGGGAGGGTTGTATTCCTATTCCTTTTCCTTTATGCTCTTTTGGTATGTTGTTAGTTAATTTACTGCTCACTAAGACTGTTGTCTGACTCAAGGCTTTATGTTTTTAATTCTTATTGCCTTGGGCTGTTCGTCCATTTTGGGACGGGCAGACTAGGTAGCAGGTGACAGGTGCTGTTCTTGCTTCTCACGATGTTGATATCGAAGACGAGCTGGAGGGTTGCATATTATCTTCTTATTATATGTACTGGATGTTCCGCTGTTTGTATTCTCTGAGTGTTATGTAGTGAGGCTTGTTGTATTGACTATTCAGATGCTTGTATTCAACTATTATGAAGTTTTATTGATGGGATTTTATTCTGTGAAGCTTCACTACATATATGTTCTATTGTATTTTGTCCATGCGCTGTGAGTAATACGATAGATTCTGTTGTTTTTAATTTACCTTGACAATCGTCCATGGTCGCCTGGCACACTTTACAGTGCACTTTCTCTAGATTCGGTGCAGGGGTCATGGGCGGTCGTCACATTTGGTATCAGAGCATTGGTTAATCGATTTTACCCAACGCTCGCTGACGTAACTACGTATGAGAGACGTAATTGTATTTTGATGGATGAATAATATATATATATAATATAGTAGTTTAGTTGAGTTTGAGTCCTCTATGCAGTTATTTCTCCAGATGTTCTGATCATTCCTTTTTATAGATATTGAGAATGAGTCGAAGAGGGAGACCAGCTGCTAGGGAAGGCCGTGCTACTGAGGGAACTGCTGATTATGCCGCTATGTTCGAAGCTATGATGAATTCGATCATGAGAAGGATACCAGTTCCGGGGGCAGCAGTAGATGTTGGAGTTCAAGTCCAAACTCCGAAACCAGTGGATTTTGCTAAGTTGTGCAAGGATTATACTGCTCTTGGAGGAAAGGTTTTCTTGGGAACAGAATCAACTATCGAAGTCCAGAGATGGATATATGCTTGTAGAAAGATCTTTGGTGATTTGGGAATTGATGATGCAACTAAGAGGAAGTTGGCATCAAGGCAGCTTCAAGGGAGAGCTTCTGATTGGTGGAACTCTATTACCATCAATACTCCGGAAGAAGAGATTACTTGGGAGCAATTCCAAGTCAGATTTGAAGCTAAGTTCATTTCTACAGCTCAGAAGTCTGTTCTGTTCAAGAGGTTTGTGGAGCTCAAGCAAGGTGGGAGACCAGTTCTTGAGTATGTTTCTGAGTTCGAAGCTTTGTCCAAGTATGCCCGGTCATATATTGAATCTGCTTATCAGAAGAATGAGAAGTTTGTGACAGGCTTGGACAGTTATCTTAGGAGACAGTTGGTGGATCATTTGGACGATTCATTTGAGAAGCTTGTGGAGAAAGCTCTTAGGCATGAGAGTCTGTTTCCTAAGGAAGGATCTGTTGTTGCTGTGGCCATGGAAGAGTCTAAACCCCAGCAGGGTGGAAACAAGAAGAGGAAGCAGCAGCAGCAGAAGGGTAAGGATGGCCAGAAGAAGCCGAAAGGCGAGGTGACTTGCTACAATTGTCAGCAGAAGGGCCATTTCTCGAAGGATTGTAAGAATCCGAAGGTGCCGATGAAGTGTCACAACTGTGACAAGCCAGGGCATTTCAGGAAGAATTGTCCAGAACCGAGAAGGGACAAGCAGATTGTGCAAGCTTATGCTTTGGGAGCTGTTCTGTCGTCTTCGAAAGCTCCTACCGCTGAAGAGAAGGGAAAGAGTGTGGTGGTTCAAGGTACTCTTTTCCTATGTGGTGTTCCAGTTAGAGTTCTGTTTGATACTGGAGCGTCGCATTCGTTTGTTTGTAATGAACTTGTAGGCCGGTTAGGTTTGGAACCGGATATTGTTGATAGGCCATTGGTTGTGACTAATCCAGTTGGGGGTTCGTCTTGTTTGTGTATGTTATGCCGTGGTCTAGTTGTATCGAGTCATGGTTGCTCTTTTGTTTGTGATTGTTTTGTTCTGAACTTTGCGGGGTTCGGAATTATTTTGGGTATGGACTGGCTTAGGAAGCATGCGGCTAAGGTTGATTGCGAAAGGTTGGAAGTGACAGTCGAGAATGTGGAGGGGCAAAAGGTTGTGATACGATGTAAGCATGAAGAAGGCGTCTTCATGAGCTTCATGTATTCATTGGTTGTTCCACGGGATGGACTGTCATCAGTGCCGATCGCTAATGGATTCGAGGATGTCTTTGACGAAGTCAAAGGGTTGCTGCCGCATAGAGAGATCGAGTTTCGTATAGATCTAGTTGAAGGAGCCAGACCTGTTGTGATGCCTCTTAGGCGGATGGCGCCTAGGGAACAGCAGGAGTTGAAGGTGCAAGTTGATGACCTTTTTCAGAAAGGATTCATTCGGCGTAGTGTGTCCGAATGGGGTGCACCAGTTGTATTCGCAACCAAAGCAGATGGATCGCTGAGGTTGTGTGTCAATTATCGTGAGCTGAATAAAGTGACTAAGAAGAACAAGTATCCATTGCCGAGGATAGATGACTTGTTTGATCAGCTTCACGAAGCTAAGGTGTTTTCTCAGATGGATTTGGCAACGGGATTTCACCAGTTGAGAGTGGCTAAGGATAGTGTGCCGAAGACTGCTTTTAGGACACCATCCGGTTTCTTTGAGTGGCTGGTAATGCCGTTTGGATTGACTAACGCGCCAGCATATTTTGTGGATCTTATGAATAGAGTGTTCAGAGATCAGTTGAACAAGTTCGTACTTGTGTTCGTGGATGATATTCTGATTTATTCCAGAACTGAAGAAGAGCACAAGACGCACTTGCGTATTGTTTTGGAAATCTTACGGAAACATCAGCTGAAGGCTAAATTTTCGAAGTGTCACTTCTGGAAGAGTGAAGTGAGGTTCTTAGGCCATGTGATTTCTGGAAATGGAATAGCGGTTGATCCCGCTAAGGTGGCAGCAATCCAGGATTGGGTTAGACCTAAGAATGCATCTGATGTAAGAAGTTTTCTTGGATTAGCAGGATATTATCGACGGTTTATCAAAGACTTCTCCAAGGTAGCTGCACCGTTAACAGGATTGACGAAAAAGAACCAAGTGTTCAGTTGGGATGCTAAGTGTGAGAAAGCTTTCGGAATCCTAAAAGAGAGATTGATGAGTGCTCCTGTTTTGACTATTCCAAGTGGGAATGATGAGATGGTGGTTTACACTGACGCATGTGGTACTGGACTTGGAGCAGTGCTGATGCAGAGAGATAAAGTTGTTGCGTATGCCAGTCGACAACTAAAGCCGCACGAAAGGAATTACCCGACTCATGATTTAGAGTTAGCGGCGATTGTTTTTGCTCTGAAGATGTGGAGACATTATCTATTGGGAGTTCGATTCGAGTTGTTTACGGATCACAAGTCATTGAAGTATCTTTTCTCCCAAAAGGATTTGAATCTTCGGCAGCAACGTTGGCTAGAGTTTTTGGCATCATATGATTTTGGTATAGCTTATACTCCGGGAAAAGGTAACGCAGTGGCAGATGCGTTAAGTCGAAGACATGCAGGATTAGGAGCCATGTTTTCAGAATGGAAGAGTCTCGAGTATTTAGCTGGATTTGACTTCAGGCCCAAATGCGAATTGGAACCTGAGATGTTGGCAAACTTAACGATAAGACCTTCTCTTGTGGAAAGGATTGGCGAGAGCCAAAAGCGAGACGATAAGCTTGTCAAGATTATCCGTGATTTGGAATCTGGATTGGATCCAGAAAAGGATAAAGGATTCGAGGTCGATCAAGAGGGTTGGCTTCGGAAGCAAGGACGGCTAGTTGTTCCCGATATAGATGAATTGAGGAGTGAAGTTCTGAAGGAAAGTCATCACTCGAAGCTGACAATTCATCCAGGTGGAAATAAGATGTATCGGGATATGAAGAGAACCTACTACTGGGAAGGCATGAAGAAGGATGTTGGAAATTTTATTTCCAAGTGTATGAACTGCCAGTTGGTAAAAGCCGAGCAGAAGAAGCCAAGTGGATTGCTTCAGCCATTAGAAGTTCCTACATGGAAGTGGGAACAAGTGTCGATGGATTTTATCGATGGATTGCCTAGAACCAGAACGGGAAATGAAGGGATTTGGGTCATTGTGGATCGTCTGACCAAGAGTGCGAGGTTCATTCCTGTTCGATCGACTAGGACTGCATCAAAGTTGGCCGAGTTGTTTGTGAAATGGATAGTTCGATTCCATGGTATTCCGAAGAGTATAGTGAGCGATCGAGACTCATTGTTCACTAGTGGATTTTGGAAGAGCTTCCAGGAAGTTTTGGGAACCGAGTTGTGTTTGAGTACAGCTTATCACCCTCAAACAGATGGTCAGACCGAGAGAGTCAACCGAGTTTTGGAAGATCTTCTTAGAGCATGTGTTTTGGACTTCGGAGGATCATGGGAAGATCACCTTCATTTGGTAGAGTTTGCGTACAACAACAGTTACCAGTCAAGTATTGGTATGGCACCGTATGAGGCATTGTATGGAAGACCGTGTAACTCTCTGACATGTTGGATAGAGACTGGAGAAAAGCTGATGCTTGGGCCAGAGATGATTCGACAGACTTCGGATTGCATAGAGATCATTCGGCAACGAATGAAGGCAGCCCAAGACCGTCAGAAAAGTTATGCCGATAAGCGTCGAAAGGATTTGGAATTCGACGTTGGTGATATGGTTTTTGTGAAGATTTCTCCACTAAAGAATGTTATTCGATTCGGGAAGAAAGGAAAATTGACTCCGAGATTTGTCGGACCATTCCCGATCATCGAGCGAATTGGAAAGCTCGCCTACAAATTGGAGTTACCAGAGAAGATGTCGAGTGTGCATAATGTTTTTCACGTATCATATCTACGAAAGTATGTGCACGACTCGAGTACAGTGGTTTCTGCTGATAGCTGTGAAGATTTCGAAGTTGATCCAGTCGATAGAAGACCTCGTAAGCCACTTCGTGTTGTGGAGACCGACACGAAACAGCTCAGGAGGAAGGTAGTTAAGTTGCTCAAGATACAATGGAGTGATGATGATAACGACTGTACGTAGGAGGTGGAAGAGAGGATGAAGGCAGCTCATCCTGAACTCTTCAAGGTATGGCCCTAAGGTGTCGTGTCATCTCACGATATTGTGACTTGTTCTAGTGTTAGAATTCTGTACGCTAAGCTAGAATTGGATGCATGGTTTGTTGATTGTTATGGATGGTAGGCGTACAGAATAGTCTTTGATTGCTTTGTTTGTTTGGAATTTCGGGGGCGAAATTCCTAAGGGGGAGAGAATGTAACGACCCGTATTTTTACGGATCGAAAAGTTCGTTCGAATCTGGAATTTTCAGCATTTTAAGTCGTTTCAGATTTTAGGCAGAATTTTTCTAAGTCCTGGGTCGTGAACGACCTAAGTGATAGGTCGTGAACGACCTAAGTGATAGGTCGTGACCGACTTATAGAATTGGCGACCTAAGGGGTAGGTCGGCAGCGACTTAAGGAAGTTGATGACCTAAGAGTTTTGGTGAGTTAAGTGTTAGGCCGGCAGGGCGAGTTAACGACCTAAGGAACTGACCGACTTAAGGAGATGGCGACTCAAGGGTAGGCAGACCTAGTGGAGTTAGCGACCTAGTGGTTACCGGGTTAGCATAGTTAGGTCGGCAACGACCTAGAGGAGCTGGGGTAGCAGGTTAGCGACTTAGTAGAGTAAGCGACCTATGGGATTGACCGACCTAGGAAATAAGCTGGTTAACGACTTAGTAGTTAAGTCGTTGGATGACCTAAGGGGTTAAGTATCTGGTCATGTGGACTAAGTCGGAGTGGTTGGCTTGAGTGTTAGGTCGCGTAAGCGCTTAAGTGTTAGGTCGTAACACTGTTAGGTCGCGTGGGTTACTAAGTTGTTAGGTCGCAAGGTTTTATAAGTCGTAGGTCGTAGAGGCAGTCTATGTTAGGTCGCTGGGTTTTGTCTAAGTGTTAGGTCGTACCTATTGTTAAGTCGCGTCTAAGTGTTAGGTCGCGATCCGTGTTAGGTCGTAAGTCGTATACAAGTGGAAGCGCATGTGTTAAGTCGCGTGTTGCGTTAGGTCGTAGGTCGCTGGGTGCTTGGATGTGCAGAAGTGTTAGGTCGTAGGAGTTGGGGCGCGCGTGCATATCTGTTAGGTCGGAGAGGCTTAGGTCGGAGAGGCTTAGGTCGGAGACGACCTATGGAGATAGCCGAGTTACGACTTAGAGAGATTTTCAGCTATAAATAGGAAGGGTTTTTCTCACTTTTTGGGATCCGGATTTTGAAGCGACGAAGTGCTGCCATTTTGAGAGCTCGACTTCTACACTTCTTCACTTCTTTTCTCCACTCTAACCTAGTGATTCCTTTCATCCAAATCGAAGATCAAGATTGAAGATCCAAGAGCTAAAGTTGAAGATCTTCATCCTTTGAAGTGAGATTTCTTCGTTTGAAACGGATTCGTGATAGATCAAGCTTGATCCTTCGCTGTCCAGATCTAAAGCGTGTTGATTTGGGTTTGTTTTGGTGATTTGGTGAGTGGTGATTATCTCTCACACGGATCCAAAGGAGTATATCGGATTGTTGGCTCGATTTGGTGTTAAAATAGTGATTTCCATGCATTTTCTTCATCCTAAGTGTAGATCCATGTAGATCCATTGTTCATAATGATTTGACAACCATTTTACTAAGTGTTAACCTATGCAAGTTCATTCATCAAGATTGTAGAGATATTTCTTATGATTTCATGCATGTTAGACTTTCAACTCTTTAATTACGAAAATGCCATTATTGTTATAATTATCTACTTAGATCATATTTGAATGCTTGATTGCTTGGATTAATGTTTGGTTTGATTGATTGTTATGAATTAGATGATTGATGGTTTGATTTAGACCGAAGATGATTCAAAAGCTAGGAGAAAGGCTCTTGAATTGGGTAAGCTGCTCGTGGCATATGTAGCGGGATGATGAAGCTCTTATGCGTAGATTTGATGATGTGATGTTGAGATGAGGCTTTGCGAGGATGTGATGAAGCGAGGCAATCATGTGATGAAGACTTGGTCTAATCCAGACGGGATCATTCCAAGCATGTTGATAACTCGGTGATATGATTCGAGTTGAGGATAATGAATGGATATGAGAATAGTCGTCGAAGAGGATGACTAGGAGGCTTGGATAGCATCGTTGTTGAAGGTTCTAGCATGCTCCAAGCAAGAGTACGTTTGGGCAGATTCGATAGTCCCAACGGCCAACTGTTGATGGTCGAGTACTCTGGGCAGATTCGATAGTCCTAGGCACGGGCTGCGACGACGTGCGGGAGTTATGTCTAGAACCGGGGTTTCCATTAGCCCTTGACGGACGGCTGAAAGAATGTGCCGGTCATTCAACTAACGGTGATATCGAAGCAATGATAACAGTGATAGCTAGAGTCATGGATGTTTGGTTGTATCGTCATTCGGACTCAAGAGCGGTATTTTCTGGGTTCTTATCTGATTTATGCCTTGGTACTTGGAAAACATCGCCCTTGACTCGAATGATTATTACTTTACTTTAAATTGTATGCTCTGCTATGTTGCTTCTGCTTAGTGTGTGTCTGGGGGCTATCACTGTAGAAAGAGGTGGAGTGGGAGGGTTGTATTCCTATTCCTTTTCCTTTATGCTCTTTTGGTATGTTGTTAGTTAATTTACTGCTCACTAAGACTGTTGTCTGACTCAAGGCTTTATGTTTTTAATTCTTATTGCCTTGGGCTGTTCGTCCATTTTGGGACGGGCAGACTAGGTAGCAGGTGACAGGTGCTGTTCTTGCTTCTCACGATGCTGATATCGAAGACGAGCTGGAGGGTTGCATATTATCCTCTTATTATATGTACTGGATGTTCCGCTGTTTGTATTCTCTGAGTGTTATGTAGTGAGGCTTGTTGTATTGACTATTCAGATGCTTGTATTCAACTATTATGAAGTTTTATTGATGGGATTTTATTCTGTGAAGCTTCACTACATATATGTTCTATTGTATTTTGTCCATGCGCTGTGAGTAATACGATAGATTCTGTTGTTTTTAATTTACCTTGACAATCGTCCATGGTCGCCTGGCACACTTTACAGCGCACTTTCTCTAGATTCGGTGCAGGGGTCATGGGCGGTCGTCACATATGTGATTATATTTATTTACTGTATATTCTGAGATTTGCCAAATTTTATTTACAACGCGGTATTTTGAGCAATTCAATTCTGGCATGAGTGTCTACCTATACACTTATAATGGATACGAATGGTTGAAAATATCGGGTCGTTACATAATCGAACTCTGAATATTTCTAAGAAAATTTATATGAAATGATATTTCAAGTTTGAGTTTGGAATTGAAAATTAATTTGAAATTGAGATTTAATTAATTTGGAATTGAATTGAAATTTAAAGAAATTGGTGAATTGAACTAAATTGAAACTACTGAATTAAATTTGAAGATAAAATTGATTTGAATAGGATTTGAACTGAAATTGATTTGGAATGTAATACTTAAATGAATTCTTGAAATCCGAATATTAATCTAAGTTTATTGAATTGGAATTGTTCCAGAAATTAAGTAAACTACTTAATACGGATGTTTAATTTGAAGTATATTCTAATTTGAATACGAAATGGTTTTAAAGCGAATCTTATATTCTTATATAAATATATGAACTGTTTTGAAATGTAAAGATCCAACCGGTGTGAAAAATATAACGTAGTTATTAAAGAGACCGGGATCAGATATGGACATACTCTCTATCGATACCGAAAACCACTTTAATAACTAATATATGCGGAGTGTTGATCCAGAATGAAGTGGATGGTTTTGGTGAACACGTTGATTGAAGAAAGAGAACGATTTTGGATGACCCTTGATATGACTAAAACATGAGCCCTGCCGGACCATTGAGGCTCGCCACCTCTAGCGGACACACTTCTTCGTTACCATATCTATTACTTTTGTGATTCGATTTGGGTGCACCCCTCGATTATTGGAGTGTTGTTTCGCGGTGTTGGGGTAGTAGCTGCTATGCCCAACATCAGTCCGGATGACGCAACTACTAGTATCCTAGTTGGTATCGCCTCATGTACCTTGTCATACTGATTATCCTATTCGCAACCACTACGATTTTGATTTGTGTTATACCTATAGGGTACCCTCTAATAACCACTAGTTTACGGTGGGGCTTACGGTGCTGTATAGACTATGACATTTATAAACTGTGTTAAGGGTGGAATGGGCCATGGCTTAATGCTAGGAATGATATTTTATTTTATGATAGACATTATTGTATATAGCGTATTCTATTACATAGTAGATAGTTTAACGGATCCTTAGGAGATGGAAATCCTGAACATCTCTTAAGTTAATGCACGCACGTTAAACACTGGATAGGAGGTGTCTAAAACCCGTAAACATCTCCGATGCCGTCACACTTATATTTACTTATTCGATTTAACCTACATGAGATATTTTAGTCCTGACTCGAGTGTTTTGTCTTTTCATTACGCTCGGGTCAGCCTGAGCATTTCATATTAGGTTGAAGATATATTCTGGAGGACGAAGACAGAGTTTGGTATTACATCATTTGTATTCTACTACTGTATTAGTTTTCCACTGCATTGTTGTATTATCTCTGATATGTATGTAACTCTGATTTATGATGTATAATAATAATCAAAAATATTTATTTAACAGCTTCATGAACTGTTATTTTATTATTATATCTTGTTCTTTCCACTGCGAGATTCTGAGTTTGTTTCTGTTCTTTCTTTTCCTTTCTTACTTAACCCCAATAACTATCCGTATATTGGATTGTTTGAGTTGGCATGTGTGTATGTATTGTCGACTTGAACGGTCAAAAATGTAGGTCGTTACAAATCAATTCACCAAAGATTCACATTCGAAGACGTGAATAAAATTCCAAAGAAATCGATACCAAATCCATCAAAAATGGATATTCCCAAAAATCCAAAGAAAGAAGTCATCAAAATCGATAACAAGTGATGACGACTATCCGGAGCAACTAAAATCGATAAACAATGGAAATTCACACAAAACAGCCTGAATAGGCAAAAATAAACATTTCCAGACGTCTGGTTTGGAATCCAGACGTCTGGATTTGTTTTCTGGAAATAGTTCAAAAAGCCACCCAAATCTCTGGAATACCGAAGCAGACGTCTGATCCTTGGCCAGACGTCTGGTTTAGAACCCAGACGTCTGGTTCTGTTTTCTGGAAATAATACAGAGAATCCCCAGACGTCCGAAACTTCAAGTCAGACGTCTGAGACTCATCCAGACGTCTGATCTTGAATTTCAGACGTCTGGAATTAGTTTCTGACTTTTTTTATATATTTTTCGTGCATACATTTTTTTGCTCCAGGTCCAAACCAGACGTCTGGACTTGGTCACCAGACGTCTGGTCACCTGGTCTGGGCAACAATTTCCCTAGGCCAAATTGGCCAAAACGTATCGGGAGCGATCGGACGAGCAATGGCGACTAAGGATTTACGCCAAGCGACAACCCTGCCTTATAGTCTCTTTGATACACCCCAAACATCAATGTCCAAACATCGTTTTCATAAAATTGGACCAAAACACCAAAATTTGGAAAATTCACCAAATCAATTCAAATAAAAAGCAAATGAATATGCACAAGTGTTAGGAATTCATACCTAACAACAATGATAGCTACAGACGTAGATGTGAGTTAAAGAGCTCACCTTTTAAACCCAAAAACACGAATGAGAAGCTTTAAAACAAAGGAGAGGCCAATTCCTCTTCAATACACCTCAAGGAGCTCCAATCTAAGCTCAAAAGCAATATTTCCTAAATTAGGTCATAGAAAATTTCTGAAATTGGAGAGAGATAGAGATGGAGAAGATGAAGAGGACTCTTACCTTAGCTTCTCTTTGATGTTGGAGCTAGAATTTGAATTTGCAAGGGAAACTAGGGCTTAGGATTTCTAATTCCTTTTCTCTTCCCCCATTTTCCAAAAGCTTGAAGTGTTAGGAAATATGAGAATGAAATGAAGTAGAGGGGCTGAGTTAGGGTATTAAGATGGTTTAGTGGGCTGAAACCCAAACCCAAAGCCCAAGTAGAAAAATAGCAAATTTTACTCAACTCCAAACATATCGATATTTATACTCAAAAAAGTTGTAAACGCCATTTTGGACTCAATGGAAGTGGTCTCGAGTCCCAATTCAACTGTTTACAAAAAGTAGTTTTTCGGACTTTAATCCGATTAACGATGCTATATTTAAATAAAACATTTAAATATACAATCATAAAATATGCGGGTTGTTACACATTTATTTACTAGCTAGTGTAATCTACACTTTTCATTGATCAATGGTGATTATTTTATGGTTAAGACTAGCGATATGCGATGTCTCATTGTCCACGTGAAATGACCCTCCTATTTACACACTAATTTTATTGGTGATTTTTTTTTTTACAATAGAGATGATATATAGATATATCATCTATTACAAATATATTTTAGAGATGATATATAGATATATCATCTATTACAAATATATTTCCCAGGGTCATTTTCTTTTCTCTAATAAACAAAAATATATCCAGGATCTTTCACAATATAGAAATATTGTTTTAATTCTAAATCATTTTTAACATACATATATGAAGATATCTATGTTATATTCTACTTGAATCAGAGCATAATAATAAGTAGAAATCCTTTTTAAATTTGCATAAATGTGATAAATTCCCTTTTAAATTAAAACTTAATGTATCCAGATTTTTGACTATAGTGTCCCCTGGAAATATGTACCTTAGACTGTTATTATAATTAAGAAATAACCAAGCAATGATCAGTGGAAAGCAAGCTTATAATATGGATGATTATCTTAAAGTCTGAATATTATCAAACTCAGGTTAAAAGAAAGTGGATCCTAAGTGAACACAAGCAACATCTAGGCGTAATGGAAACGCGCCTAACTTATACATTCAAGGTCACGAGTTCGAGTACCATGCTGGTCGGTTCAAACACAATTTTTGTTTTTCTTTTTATTTTCTCCTGTGTGGCTGAAATCTGTTACCTACCTATAATTGTACATATATATTTAATTTTTGCCTATAACCTATCATACAAAACAATTCTTCTTGCATAACTATTTTTGAAATCCATTCTTTCAACTGTTTTAAGAATTTACATCTATATTTTTGCCCAATATCTACATGTACACAGATATACATGTACATGTCAGGGTCTTTGTTCCTTTTCCAGAAAACTGAGCTCAAATGTTCCCTTGCTTCATTGATCTGAAGTGAAACATTAGGCCTGACCTATGGCCTAACCATGTGGTTACTCTGGCCATTCTTTTTGTTTGCATTTTTACAACCCAGATTATACACAAAACATTGATACCTTTCCTTTCCAAAAGCATGTATATATATTTGTATGAATCAGACATTTTGTGATCAGATATATATCATTCTTCCTAATCATACTTCTCTTTTTAAAAATACATCTTCAGGGTATAAACACTTTTTCTTGCATCTGGACTTGTGTCAATATCATAAATTGAAGATATAGCAGTTTAATTCTTTTCTGGGTTTTCCCAATATTATTTTCTGTATATCTATATTCTTTTTGAAAGAACTCAGAATTAACTGAAATCATCATAAAATGATTTTACTTATAAAATCCAGGTTTTTCCCTCTAAATCAAAACAACTTTAGCAATTAGGTTTTTCAAATCAGTTTAACATCAATATCCTTAGTTCATACCAAATCAGAAATAACCAGAAACAACATAGCACATGTCTCTTACAAGTTCTTCCTACTTAATACATTAGATAGCCATATCAATCAGGGAATACATGCATGAATTAACACATTTTAGCTTTTATTTCTAATTATCTTAGCATCCTCTATTCCATATCTTTTTAATCTTGCTTACTTAGCTCCATCATAACCTACAAAAGCATTAGTGGCTGCCCCATTATAAATGAGACACCCCCATGTGCCATGAGCAATAAGGGTCAGATCTATGATCTGGTGTGAGCATTTCTAACATATCCATGATATTAAGCTAAGAATACAGCATAAATATACTTTGCATACTTGACAGGTATTATCATGTACAATACATAAGAGCAAACATATGCAATAAAACAACTTTTATCTGGAACTACTAGGTTGCCTTTTCTTTTTCTTATAAATTCCTGGCCTCATCTGCTATAAGGAATCAAAGGGACACATTGCCATGAACTAATTAACATTATGGCACAAAGATCTCAGGACTTAAACAAGCCATGTGCCAACTTGTCTACTTCAAATAGGACAAGCATTCCAGCAGCCTTCTTGGCACAAAATCCTTAGTTATATCACTAAGTGTATTTATGTTCATTCTATCAATGATAGCTAGGTGTACATACCACCTGTACTCATGAAACATACTAGTTACCTTGCAGACATAATATTGCAAGCAAGTTAAAGGTTACTTTCTAGAGATATAACACCCCAGTCATTCCATCTCACATTATTTAGCATATAAACACCCTATTCAAGCATATACCAGAATGTTTGCAACTGAGAATAAATACATGGCTCTATTGAGTTTATTTTGATTTTGCAAGCAACTATATTTAGCCAGATTTTCAATCTTGTTTAAACATAGTTTTTAGGCTTGTAAGTTTCTGTTTAGTTTAGGGCTCAGCACTTATAGAGAAAAACTCCATTGCACCCTTAACCAATTATTTCAAGCCTCAGCACCATACCAATGTATATGCAGCTCATAGTTTTCTTTATCTTTTCATTCTTTGTCTTAAGCCATTATTCAAACTAGTTACAAATACTCTGATATATGTTCCTTAAGGTTTTGGTATAATATACAGAGATGAAAATAGAACAACAAAGTTAAACATCCAGCATAGCAGATCATATCTCATCAAACATTCATGAAACCATCAGCAGCCAACATAGTTTGTAAATCAAAACATGCAAAATATAACATATAAAAGCTTGGCTGCCTAATCCCAGGTCTTAATGCCATGTATATGAGTGAGGATACTCACCTAAATGCTTACTCAAGCTTAAACCAGAAAACCCTTCAAATCTTTAGCCTTGTCTTCCTTTTCTTCCTTAGGTTAATTAATTAGTGAGAGAGCAGTTTTCTGATTGGACTCTTGGTTTAAATAAGGGTTCTGTCTAGGGTTTTGGGTGATGCAAAATCCCTATTTTAGCCCAGACCAGAATCATGCATTTGGCATTGCATATTCCCTCCTTCCTAATCCCTTAATATCCCGGCCAATATTTTAAAACAAGACTAAATTGTGCCTATTTTCCTTTCTTTTCAGAAAGTGATAACTTTAAGTATTTTTATTATATTTACTTCAAACATGATAATGGTGTGACTTTCTATTTTCTGCCTATGTACATTTTCTTTCTTGCACTTTGGTTCTTACTGTTTTAGTGCTTCCTTTATTTATTTTCTGCTCAAATAATATCTGGATATAAATATACATTTATACAACTATGGGTGTTAATTTAACTTTAACCTTTTATTTGCAGAAAACATGTGCATACTTATGTGCATTTCTACACCTATTATTCAAATAAAAATTTCACTTATTCATTATAAGTCAATGTTCTCTTCTGCCTCAATTTTCAGACAAGTCATACATAGGCATATATATATAGATATATTTATATACACACATCCTCAGGAATTTTTAATACTCATGTCTAGGTCTATATTTTCTTTATTTAAAACATTTTATCTAAATGTTTTCCTTCCTTGTTTTATTATTCAGGAATTCTGGATTTTCTCTTAGTGCCATAACTAGTGTGCACGTGCACACATGCACACAACCTTGCACCACTGAAAATCCCACCTATATAATAATTTTCCCCCAGAATTTTAATCATTTATTAAAAGAATTTTTCCTCAAAATCTTGGGGTATTACAATCACCCCTCCTTTTAGGAATTGTGCCCTCACAATTTACAACATATTCTTTGAGTACTCCTACTTTCTTAGGAAAATTATTCAAATATGCATGAGCAATTTAAATAGTCACTGTCTATCATACATATCAAATTTTCTTAGTAATCTAAGAATTTACCTTTTAAATTTGCAAAGAGCCTAGGGTAATCCATCCTGATTTTATCCTCTAGCTCCCAAGTACAATCACTAGGATCTATACTCCATTGAATCTTTACAAGCTTCAATGTCTTGTTTCTTAATTTCTTTTCTTCCCTTGCCACAATTCCCACTGGCTCTTTCTCATAGATTAGATCTGGATTAATCTGAACTTCAGTAGGCTTTTCTAAGATTTCCTCCTTGTCATGTACCCATCTCCTTAGTTGTGACACATGAAACACATTGTGCATTGCACTCATCTTCTCGGGAAGCTCCAGCTTATAGGCTAGTGAGCCTATCCTTTCCAAAATCTTGTATGGTCCAACATATCTGGGTCTGAGTTTCCCCTGCTTGCCAAATCTCAAGACTTTCTTCATTGGTGAAACCTTAATGAAGACATAATCACCTACTTTGAATTCCACTGACTTCCTCTTTGCATCAGCATACTTCTTTTGCCTATCTTGAGCTACTGCCATCCTCTTTCTCACCAGTTCTATTTTCTCTGTGATGTCTTTGACATATTCTGGCCCTAGGATAGCTTTCTCTCCTGCCTCAGCCCAACACATAGGTGATAGACATGGCTTTCCATATAGGGCTTCAAAGGGTGCCATTCCAATTGTGCTTTGGTGGCTATTATTGTATGTGAACTCAGCCAAATGGAGGTGGTCCTCCCAATTTCCTCCAAAGTCTAACACACATGCTCTAAGCAAATCCTCTAAAATCTTGTTTACCACTTCTGTTTGCCCATCTGATTGGGGGTGATAAGCAGTGCTTAGGCACAATTCACTCCCCATAGCTTCTTGGAAGCTCTTCCAGAATCTTGAAGTGAAGATTGTATCCCTATCACTCACTATAGTTTTAGGAACACCATGCAGTTTTACCACTTCTCTCATAAAAGTTTGGGCTAACCTAGGTGCATTTCTGTCTGCTTTCACTGGTATGAAGTGGGCTACTTTAGTCAGCCTATCTACAATCACCCAAATACTTGTATTTCCCCTCTTGGATCTAGGAAGGCCATCTATGAAATCCATAGATATGTCTTCCCACTTCCACTGTGGTATGCTAAGTGGCTGCAACAACCCTGAAGGTCTTTGGGTCTCAGCTTTTATTTGTTGACAGACCATACACTTAGCAACATATCTAGCTACATTAGATTTCATTCCCTTCCACCAATAGTCCCTTTTTAAGTTTTGGTACATTTTGGTGCTGCCTGGATGTATGGAATATTTACTTCTATGGTACTCATTAAGGATTTCTTCTTTCAATTCTATGATGTTTGGGACACATATCCTTCCCTTGTACCTTAAGTATCCTTTTACATCCATGTGATAATCCTTCACTTCCTCCTTCTTTAATAGGAGAGACCTCTTTTCTGCTAAGTCTTGATCTTCTTCTTGCATTTTTGCCACCTTCAAGGCCAAGTTTGATTGTAAAGTAATTAAACTTAACCTTCCTCTACTCCTTTCTTCCTCAATTATTTCCATACTCATCCCACTGCTCTCATCTATTTCCAAATCAGTGAGCATGGTCAAATCTCTAAACTCCTCCATCATTAACATGGCCATTTTTGCATGCTGCCTACTCAATGCATCTGCCACTTTATTAGCCTTTCCTGGTGTATAAAGTATATCTAAGTCATAAGCAGCAAGAAATTCAACCCATCTGTGTTGTCTCATATTTAAATCTTTTTGTGAAAAGAGATATTTTAAGGCCTTGTGATCAGTGTATAAAATGAACTTTGCACCTAATAAGTAATGCCTCCAAAGCTTCAAGGCATAAACTACTGCTGCCAACTCAAGATCATGAGTTGCATATCTAGTCTCATGGGGTTTTAGTTGTCTAGATGCATAGGCTATGACCTGATCTTGCTGCATCAACACAGCCCCTAGCCCTGACCCACATGCATCTGTATATACAACTAATCCCTCATTGCCTTCTGGTACTCTCAACACTGGTGATTTTACCAAAGCCTCCTTGATCTGGGTGAAAGCTTGTTCACACTTATCAGTCCATATAAACTTTTGGTTCTTCCTAGTCAGGTTAGTGAGTGGCATTGCTATTTTAGAAAATCCTTGTATGAACCTCCTATAGTATCCTGCCATCCCCATGAATGACCTAACTTCACTAACATTGTTAGGCTTCTTCCATGCTTGGATTGCTACTATCTTATTGGGGTTTACAGAAATTCCCCTAGCAGAGACAACATGTCCAAGAAAGTGTACTTCCTCTTGCCAGAACACACACTTAGAAAATTTTACTTTCAAATCTTTTTCTCTTAATCTAGATAAGATCAAATGTAAGTGGTTCTCATGTTCCTCTATTGTTTTAGAGTAGATTAGAATATCATCTATAAAAATCAGAACAAACTTGTCTAAGTAGTCTCTGAATATCCTATTCATTAGGTCTACAAAGTAAGAAGGGGCATTTGTTAGCCCAAATGGCATAACCAGAAACTCATACAAACCATATCTTGTGTTGAATGCTGTATATTTAATACTTGATTCCTCAACTTTCATCTGATGAAACCCAGATGCCAAGTCTAGCCTAGAAAACACTTTAGCTCCACTGAGTTGATCAAAGAGATCATCTATCCTGGGTAATGGGTATTTGTTTTTGATGGTTACTTTGTTTAATTCTCTATAATCTATACACATTCTTAAAGTACCATCATGCTTTTTAACAAATACCACAGGAGCACCCCAGCATGAATTACTTGGCCTTATAAACCCCTTGGCTTCTAATTCTTCCAGCTGGTTCTTTAGCTCCTTCAATTCACTCGGCCCCATCCTTGTAGGCTTTTTGATAACTGGGCTAGCCCCAGGCATAAGGTTAATCTGGAATTCAGCAGGTCTATGGTGTGAGACACCTTTTACTTCCCCAAATACATCCAAGTATTCTTTAACTATGGGTATTTCATTAATAGCTATTTCCTTGGGATTATTTTCTAATTCAATTAAATGATTTAGACTGTTTTCTTTGATAGGTTCACATAGAATTGTAACCCTTTGGCCTTTAGAATTTTGTAGTGAAATGGTGGATGCATCTAGGTCAATTATGGCTTTGAATTGTCTTAGCCAATCTGCCCCTAATATAACTCCTATATTTGGGAAATTTAGAACATACAAATTGGAAACAAATGTGTTTCCTCCTATGTTCAAATTCACATCCACACAGATCATATCTAATACACTAGAACTTCCTAAAGGGCTTTGTATTAACAGAGGTATTTCAGCCAAATTGCAGTTCATTTTCAACCTTTTAACTATTTCATGGGAAATGAGTGAGTGGGTTGCCCCGGTATCATATATTACAGCTAAAGGTATGGTACAAATAAATAGTGTACCTTCCACTTGACCATGGTTTTCAGCATTAGCCTCAATTATGGCCTTGCCCCTACCTTCCAGGTTTGCCACTTTCCCTTGTTGCTTGTTTTCTGGGCAATTTCTTTTCATATGCCCTTCCTTCCCACATAGATAGCATTTGAAAGCTCCCCCCTTAAGCTCTGGGCATCTTGGCTTAATATGGCCTTCTTTCCCACAATGGTTGCAAACTATTTTTCTTTTGGCTTCATTGGGCTTTGCATCTACTGCCTTCTTACCATCTGCCTCTCCTTTCTTCTTATCATAAGGATGGTACTTCCCTTTGTTCTTCTTGTTGCTATTGTTTTTGAAGCTCCTAAACTTATCTCTTTCCTTTGGTCATCTAGTTGCATATCAGTGAAGATCCTCTCTAATGTCCTCAGCCATGCTTGAATCTCCATTACACTTTCAGTTCCTTCAAAGCTCTTGCCTCCCAAGTTGGTATAAGTCTTCACTAACTTGGAGAGCTCCTCATGTGGGTTCTCAGGTCTGTGCGCAATTCCATCTCTCAAAACTCTCACAAATTCCTGCATGTCAAGCATTTGTGGTGTGCTAGATCCTCCTTGATGATGAGACCCTCTTCCTACCATATTTCTAAAAGTATATGTATTTCATCTTATTAGTTTGTAACACTTAGCTTTAATTTTGAATTGATTGTATCTTTCCTATTTAATCATTGTGTATGTCACATGCACACACATACATATATTCAGGGAATACTTATAAACAGTAAAATATGCAAACAAACCTAGTATAAACACAAGCATACAAACATTTGCTATGTTAATTAAAACATAGCTCTGATACCAAATGAAATGACCCTCCTATTTACACACTAATTTTATTGGTGATTTTTTTTTTACAATAGAGATGATATATAGATATATCATCTATTACAAATATATTTTAGAGATGATATATAGATATATCATCTATTACAAATATATTTCCCAGGGTCATTTTCTTTTCTCTAATAAACAAAAATATATCCAGGATCTTTCACAATATAGAAATATTGTTTTAATTCTAAATCATTTTTAACATACATATATGAAGATATCTATGTTATATTCTACTTGAATCAGAGCATAATAATAAGTAGAAATCCTTTTTAAATTTGCATAAATGTGATAAATTCCCTTTTAAATTAAAACTTAATGTATCCAGATTTTTGACTATAGTGTCCCCTGGAAATATGTACCTTAGACTGTTATTATAATTAAGAAATAACCAAGCAATGATCAGTGGAAAGCAAGCTTATAATATGGATGATTATCTTAAAGTCTGAATATTATCAAACTCAGGTTAAAAGAAAGTGGATCCTAAGTGAACACAAGCAACATTTAGGCGTAATGGAAACGCGCCTAACTTATACATTCAAGGTCACGAGTTCGAGTACCATGCTGGTCGGTTCAAACACAATTTTTGTTTTTCTTTTTATTTTCTCCTGTGTGGCTGAAATCTGTTACCTACCTATAATTGTACATATATATTTAATTTTTGCCTATAACCTATCATACAAAACAATTCTTCTTGCATAACTATTTTTGAAATCCATTCTTTCAACTGTTTTAAGAATTTACATCTATATTTTTGCCCAATATCTACATGTACACAGATATACATGTACATGTCAGGGTCTTTGTTCCTTTTCCAGAAAACTGAGCTCAAATGTTCCCTTGCTTCATTGATCTGAAGTGAAACATTAGGCCTGACCTATGGCCTAACCATGTGGTTACTCTGGCCATTCTTTTTGTTTGCATTTTTACAACCCAGATTATACACAAAACATTGATACCTTTCCTTTCCAAAAGCATGTATATATATTTGTATGAATCAGACATTTTGTGATCAGATATATATCATTCTTCCTAATCATACTTCTCTTTTTAAAAATACATCTTCAGGGTATAAACACTTTTTCTTGCATCTGGACTTGTGTCAATATCATAAATTGAAGATATAGCAGTTTAATTCTTTTCTGGGTTTTCCCAATATTATTTTCTGTATATCTATATTCTTTTTGAAAGAACTCAGAATTAACTGAAATCATCATAAAATGATTTTACTTATAAAATCCAGGTTTTTCCCTCTAAATCAAAACAACTTTAGCAATTAGGTTTTTCAAATCAGTTTAACATCAATATCCTTAGTTCATACCAAATCAGAAATAACCAGAAACAACATAGCACATGTCTCTTACAAGTTCTTCCTACTTAATACATTAGATAGCCATATCAATCAGGGAATACATGCATGAATTAACACATTTTAGCTTTTATTTCTAATTATCTTAGCATCCTCTATTCCATATCTTTTTAATCTTGCTTACTTAGCTCCATCATAACCTGCAAAAGCATTAGTGGCTGCCCCATTATAAATGAGACACCCCCATGTGCCATGAGCAATAAGGGTCAGATCTATGAGCTGGTGTGAGCATTTCTAACATATCCATGATATTAAGCTAAGAATACAGCATAAATATACTTTGCATACTTGACAGGTATTATCATGTACAATACATAAGAGCAAACATATGCAATAAAACAACTTTTATCTGGAACTACTAGGTTGCCTTTTCTTTTTCTTATAAATTCCTGGCCTCATCTGCTATAAGGAATCAAAGGGACACATTGCCATGAACTAATTAACATTATGGCACAAAGATCTCAGGACTTAAACAAGCCATGTGCCAACTTGTCTACTTCAAATAGGACAAGCATTCCAGCAGCCTTCTTGGCACAAAATCCTTAGTTATATCACTAAGTGTATTTATGTTCATTCTATCAATGATAGCTAGGTGTACATACCACCTGTACTCATGAAACATACTAGTTACCTTGCAGACATAATATTGCAAGCAAGTTAAAGGTTACTTTCTAGAGATATAACACCCCAGTCATTCCATCTCACATTATTTAGCATATAAACACCCTATTCAAGCATATACCAGAATGTTTGCAACTGAGAATAAATACATGGCTCTATTGAGTTTATTTTGATTTTGCAAGCAACTATATTTAGCCAGATTTTCAATCTTGTTTAAACATAGTTTTTAGGCTTGTAAGTTTCTGTTTAGTTTAGGGCTCAGCACTTATAGAGAAAAACTCCATTGCACCCTTAACCAATTATTTCAAGCCTCAGCACCATACCAATGTATATGCAGCTCATAGTTTTCTTTATCTTTTCATTCTTTGTCTTAAGCCATTATTCAAACTAGTTACAAATATTCTGATATATGTTCCTTAAGGTTTTGGTATAATATACAGAGATGAAAATAGAACAACAAAGTTAAACATCCAGCATAGCAGATCATATCTCATCAAACATTCATGAAACCATCAGCAGCCAACATAGTTTGTAAATCAAAACATGCAAAATATAACATATAAAAGCTTGGCTGCCTAATCCCAGGTCTTAATGCCATGTATATGAGTGAGGATACTCACCTAAATGCTTACTCAAGCTTAAACCAGAAAACCCTTCAAATCTTTAGCCTTGTCTTCCTTTTCTTCCTTAGGTTAATTAATTAGTGAGAGAGCAGTTTTCTGATTGGACTCTTGGTTTAAATAAGGGTTCTGTCTAGGGTTTTGGGTGATGCAAAATCCCTATTTTAGCCCAGACCAGAATCATGCATTTGGCATTGCATATTCCCTCCTTCCTAATCCCTTAATATCCCGGCCAATATTTTAAAACAAGACTAAATTGTGCCTATTTTCCTTTCTTTTCAGAAAGTGATAACTTTAAGTATTTTTATTATATTTACTTCAAACATGATAATGGTGTGACTTTCTATTTTCTGCCTATGTACATTTTCTTTCTTGCACTTTGGTTCTTACTGTTTTAGTGCTTCCTTTATTTATTTTCTGCTCAAATAATATCTGGATATAAATATACATTTATACAACTATGGGTGTTAATTTAACTTTAACCTTTTATTTGCAGAAAACATGTGCATACTTATGTGCATTTCTACACCTATTATTCAAATAAAAATTTCACTTATTCATTATAAGTCAATGTTCTCTTCTGCCTCAATTTTCAGACAAGTCATACATAGGCATATATATATAGATATATTTATATACACACATCCTCAGGAATTTTTAATACTCATGTCTAGGTCTATATTTTCTTTATTTAAAACATTTTATCTAAATGTTTTCCTTCCTTGTTTTATTATTCAGGAATTCTGGATTTTCTCTTAGTGCCATAACTAGTGTGCACGTGCACACATGCACACAACCTTGCACCACTGAAAATCCCACCTATATAATAATTCTGATTTTCCCCCAGAATTTTAATCATTTATTAAAAGAATTTTTCCTCAAAATCTTGGGGTATTACACCACGTGGGGGTCTGTACCTAGTTTTGTTGAGCTTCGTCTCATTTTTTATAGGCTAGCGACCTATGGGTTTTATGGAGTTCGGTTCATCGGGCGTAACGCTGTATTACATCGTTTTTTCGGATTATTTGAGTTTCATGTTCATCGGGCGTAACGCTGTATTACGTCGTTGTTCCAGATTATTTGAGTTTCAGGTTCATCGGGTGTAACGCTATACTACGTCGTTGTTCTGGATTATTGGAGTTTCAGGTTCATCGGGCGTAACGCTGTACTACGTCGATGTTCCAAATTATTTGAGTTTCAGGTTCCTCGGGCGTAACGCTGTACTACATCGTGGCACCGGCTTTATGGTTAGCGACCATGGAATAGCGTTCCGTTTGTGATACACGTGTTGGTGAATTTTCATGCTTCCGTTTGTGATAGGCCTTCCCATTTTTGTGATTTCTGGATTTCTAGTTGATGATTTCTAGAATTTGTGTTTCACCGATTTTTGCGATTGACATTGATATGTTTTGTCAATATTTGTGTTTTGGTGAATAATTTAAAGAATGTGACATTCTTTTTGGATATTTGAGATATTGTATGATTTTTTGTTGTTATCTGATGTATACTTGTAACAGTATGGCATTATTGTTATCATACGTTTTTGTCATATCTCTTATCCTATCTCATTTTATATGATATTTATAGCTAGACTGATCCGTTTATTATTTTTCTTCTTAAGTAATACTCGGGTCAGACCGAGGTTTTTTAGGTGCTTCTACTTGACTTCTTCTCAGGGACCATCATCTGATTTTTGGCTAACTACTTTAGCTTAGTAGTTTTTGTTATTATACATTCGAGATAGAGACTCCTTGATGTATACATATTTTTTTGCTTAGCACTAGTACCTATTCTTTTGTGATGTATTAGATCTTGTATGACCACTTCTTTGATGTACACTTCTATGTGTTATATTCATATCTGTTTCCGCCTTTATGATATGAATATTTGTGACTGATTTGTGTTATGCTTATTTCTATATTTGTTTCCCAAGCCTACATAGCCACTGTGTAGTAGCTTTGAGTTTGTATATGATAAGTCGGATTTCCTCTTGAAATGAAATGCAAGTCATATTATCTCACATATCGGTATTCACATAAAGCAATTACACAGATAGTCGCTCCTCAACAGCCTTATTCTTCATGCTAGTCGACGGCATTACCCCGTAGTGTCCTTGGCTAGTGTGGGTATAGTGGTGGGGCGTCACATTATATATATATAGGCTGTCATATATACTTTTGGTGAGAATAGAAATCAAACAAAGCACATATCAAATCAATACATATATATGCTTATTTAAAAGCAACCTACTTATATATTACAATCAAATTTATACTGTCAATATATATATATATATATATATATATATACTGCCACACATATATATAAAGTTATTTCAAAAAATTCAATATATAAGAACAAATATAGAACAACATGCATAACTTATATTTTATAACTAACAAATCATGTAACTTTATATAGACTTATATATATACATATAAATCAAAAATTAATACTTTAAAGGTAACCGTTTATTAAATCATACATATGAAAAATCAAAATCCATATCTCATTTTCTCTAAATCAATACTAAAAATCAATACATAAATAAACCTATATATATATAAGTTACACATATATATAAAAGAAATTTTCATTCCTTAAAATAGTATTTATAAACACAAAATAAAAAAAATCAAAATGCCCACAACCCATTCATTTAAACTCGATCTGTATACAAACGCAAACATATATATTCATGGAACACGTTATATGTATATTAATACCACATAAAATATATATACACATGTGAGACATGTAAATATATACATACTTACAAAGGCTGGCTGCACACCTGCCGAGGAGGGGGGTGAAGTGAGAGTTGCAGGTGGTCAAGGTGGGGTATGCTGCTGTAGGGATGGCGTTGGTTCGAGTTTGTGATGGGCACGGTCAAAGGCTGTGAGGGAAGGAAGGCGGGTGAAGGCCAGAGGGAGGCTGACATGTGTTTCGTGATGGAGGAGGGAGACCGGTCGGAGTCTTCGGCTGATAGGAAGAATGCTTGAACTGGTCTCGGGGCAGAGGACGTGGGAAGGTTGATAGACCGGGTGGAGGAGGTCAGGGCGGTGGCTAGGACGATGGGGATTTGGTTAGTGGGCACGGGTTGCTGTTTGGGATGGAGTGAGGAGGTGAAATGGAAGGCAGTGCTTCGGTGGGAGGCTTGGCCGAGCTGGTGGTTGCAGGTGCTCGGGTTGGCGGATCTTTGGTGGCGGAAGGGAAGTCATGGTGGGGAGAGGCTGATGGAAAATGGTGGAAGTGTGCGTGCAGTATTATCATTAGTTATATATACATATAAAGCACGAAAGAAAAGGAAAATGAGGGGAGGAAAGAAAATGTGAGCAATTTCAGGGAGAAGAAATGAACAGCTTTCACAAATTTAACCAGCAACTTATATATGTATATATATATATATATATAATTTTTTCGAACGGGAGAACCAAAATGTTGAATGGACAGGAATGGCAAAAGTCACAGCTTAATAATAACAAGTGGGCATTTATTTTCAACCGTGGAAAATGAATGGCCATAGGAAATCAAAACTCCAAAATTGGGTACCGGTATTGTTAAACGTTTCGCAGATTCCGTTGTGTACCGGACTCCGAAACACCCAAATGGATATACTGCGGAGATCAGCATGACGAGACGAATAGAATGGTACACAGATATCAACGATACGACCGTCCTATCAAAAGTCGATATTTCGCTGCTAAACTGCTGCAAATTCATCGAAAATAAGATAAACGGGGCAAGAGAAGTCCAAATTTGATGAAACGGAATGTGACGTCTCTCTCAGAAAATGATTTACAAATTTTATTATATAAAAATATTTAGATTTCGAAACAATTTATTTCCATCGATTTTTAACTGATTTAAATTGAAATAAAATTACACAAACAAAATAAACTTACCCATTCTCTGATGAAAATCTAATGTTTGCTACGTTTAAATAGACGCATACCAAATATTAAATTTTCATTGCTAAATTTTATAATTAAATTTCAAGCAAAATTTCAGTTAAATACGTTATTAAAAAGCGTTAAAATGTACGGGTAGTTACACTCTCCCTCACCCAAAACTTTTCGTCCCTGAAAAGGAACGAGGTAGGATAATAGAAGCAACCAGAAGAAAAGAAAGATCTGAAATATAAAATACCAGATACCACAATTTATTCCAAAACCATATAAATTTCATTTATTTCTAAATTGGTTTATATTCAACTAATTGATTTTAATTCCATGTATTTTTTTCAATTGATTTGTTTTAAATTTATTTACATTTATTACAAGATTTCATTCAGAACAACATTTATTTGGTTTAACTTATTTATTAAATCCATTTGCCCCTAGTTGAGTTGATTTCACTTAAAATTTCAATTTCACTATTCTTAAGTTCATATTTATTTTCTTAAATAGCATTTTTTTCATTTAATTTATTCCACTTGACATATTTTACAACATATATTAAGTGTATAAACATTTTATAACCATATAGTATTCAACAAATAAACTTTCATTTTATTATTCAATTTATTATCTGTAAATTCCCTTAACAAAACACCATTTTTGATATCCTATTACTTATATCATAGTGTATACTATCCAATTACATTCCAATTACATTTAAACTTTGCTAGGTAAGTTATATAAATGTTTCTTAGTATAATTAAACATTATATAAATTTTTCTTTATATTCACAATATTTTTATTAAGCTAGATTTTAGTTTGAACCATTTAATACTTAAGTTTTCTTTTGTATAACCCTTAATTATATATTTACCCTAACAATTTAACCTTTTGAATATTTTAGGTAAGTTATATATATTAGAATGGAATTTAGTATTATATAAAAAGTTTTATTCAAATTCAACTATTTCAAGTAGGTTTAATTTCATTTCTCATGTTAGATATTCCAATTATTCAAAAATTTCACTTTATTTCAATAATTGAAACAATTTCTTAATATAAAACTTAAGATTAAAATTTCTGGTTTCATTTCAAACTACTTTGAAATAATTATATACATACATAAAATTTTATAAATCAACTCATATTCAAGAAATTCAAATCAGATTCTTTTTCCAAAACAAAAGTGTAGCAAAGCTACTAAGTGGCCTTTCCATTTTGAGACTCGAAAATGAATGTCGACGATGCTGTAGTCGTCACCGAAATTATTTTCCAACGACAAAAGAGGAGAGTACAAACTTAATTCTCTTGTTCTTTGAAAACAAATTTCCATTCGAAAATACTTCCAAATAATATATTTTTCCAAACCTTGAAAACCAAATTTTTGAAAAAAGCCGGGAATAAAATTCTTAAATCCTTGATTTAAGTTTATTTCATTTTCAATCAAATAAACCATGTTTATAAAATTTCAACACCTTATGACATATAACAATATAAAATGATTTAGTAGAGTTGACAAAATAATAAATGATAATCTAGTATTATCATTCCTAACAACCAATTCATTTAACTATTTTAATTTTAGAAAATTGTACTTTTATATATAAAATATAACCATACATAAAATTAAACCATTTACAAATTTTGAAACAATATTGTGTCAGTTTGCTCTGTTCAAGTGTTTTGGAATTCCTATCGATAGCGTTGGCCAGACGAATCGATTGAAACCCAAAATTCAAACTTAACAACTTAAACAACACAATATAAAACATTTATATATTAAATACAAATATACTCCCTCACACGATGATTCATAATGGATCTTAGAACAAGGATAGAGATTCAAATTTAGAGAGATCCTAATCAACAAGAATCATAACAAGGAAGAAAGGCTCGAAACGAAGATGAGATAATTGAATTACAAAAGAGAAAAGATGGATAGACTTATATAAATCGCAGGTGACCTTAACCGGGTCAACCGAGACTTAGAGAAGGCGAGAATATCATCAACGAGAACCAGGACACAAGTCAAGCTCCAGGGATAGGATAGATGCAGAAATTCAATTTCCTGGTTGAAGGGAAGAGAAGTGACTTTACCACAACATCCGGATAATCCCTGACTATAGGGGGAGTCAAGATCACTAGGCTGAGAATCAAATGAGAAGATAAAACTGCCTACAAAATTTGAGGCAATCGACATTTGATCAAAAGAGAATTTCCCCGGTCGTCTACTAGAGAAACGATTTAGGCTTTGTAAGAGATTACAACATCGAGGCCTAGGACGTAGACACCTCCGATGAATCAACGCTTGTTGTAAAAGAGTTTCACCCCTTTACAAATCATACAGAGGTTGGCGGGACCGCCGATGGGGTTTGTCACACCAAGGATGGAGTTGACAACTGAGGTGGCAAGATAAGCTCAAACTATTATATAGATCAACGGTAATGGAGCTATGGGATGCTCCAGTATCAAGAAGAACACGAAAAGAAGGACAAGAAGGAATTTTCAGAACGAAGGGGAAGTTCCAAAAATTTCAAAAGAAACCGAGTCAAAGAGGAAGGAACTCAAGCTCGAACGAAGGTGATTCTGTAATTAAATTTACTCTATATGCTAAGTTTTGCCAAAACCAGAGCTCTGATACCAACTATAACGACCCGCTATTTCAAACCATTCGCATCCGCACATATCGGACTTGAATTGCTCAAAATATCAGATTGTTAATTTATATTTGGCAAAACTTAGCATATACAGTAAATAAATCAATCACAGACACAGTATTATAACAATAAGTAGCGGAAAACATAAATAGTAGTTCATGAAGCTACTATATAAACAACAGAGTTTGAAATAAAATACAACAGAATATCTCAAATACAATGTAGTCTCGAATACAAACAGATGACAAGACTGAGCAGAACCACAGGATAGCTGAATAGATACAGATAGATCTCCAAGCGAAGCTCCAAACTCCAAATGCGTGTCTCAAATGCTGTGACACTCAGTCCGACCCGAGCGTAAAGCAAAACACAAAACATTCGAGTCAGGATTAACATTCTTATATTAATAAATTCAACTCAAGTGAAATGTCAACTGAAATACAAGTAACTTAAAGGATAGTTGGGATTTCCATCCTCTAAGGATCCGTGGAACTATCTACTATGTAGTAATATACGCTATTATAATATGTCTATAGTAAAGTAAACTATTAAAGTAGCATTAAGGCGTTACCCATATCCCCTTTAACACATTTTTATATATTCTCATAGTCTATATAGTACCGGAATTCCTCCGTAAACTGGAGGGCTATCAGAGGGCACTCCATAGGTATGGTACAAACCAAACTCGTAAAAGGCACGATAGGGCATGCGACAAGGCACTCGAAGCAATGCCAGGGTAGATATACCATTTGCGGATCGGACTAGTGGTAACGCATAGCAGCTACTACCGCCCACCTCGTGACACACTCCCAAATCAAAGGGTGCACCCAATCAAATCACAAAAGCAATAGAATGGTATCGAAGAAATATGCCCGATCGAAGGAATAACCTTACTTGGCTCGGCGTGGCTCCTGTTTTAGCCGCATCAAGCTGACTCACGGGAGTCAGGGCTACGTAAATACCATATAAAATCGTCACCAAACTATCCTATTTCATTTCTGGAATCTCCACCACATATACAGTTGTTAAAGTGGTTTTCGGTATTGGCAGAGAGTATGACAATATTCGATCCCGGTCTCTTTAACAACCAAACGCTTATTTCACACCATGGTCATTTCATTTCAATAGTTCAAAATATCTTATTCATTTCAAAACCATATAAATTTCGATATCATTATTCAGTTTAAATAATATGCATTTCCAGAATCACAGCATTTCCAAAAATTATAACACTTTCGAAATCATAGCACTTCTGAAATCATAACACCTTGAAATCATAACACTTTTGAAATCATAACACTTTGAAACCATAACACTTTTAAAATCATAACACTTTGAAATCATAACACTTTTGAAATCATAACTCTTCCGACTTACACAGTTTAGATATTGAAATACGGAATATATAAAATAAATATTTATAAATTAAAATAGTTTATATAATAAAATAATTTATATATTAAAATAGTTTATATATTAAAAATACTTTATATAATAAAAATAGTTTCCTCCAATTCTACAAATCGATTCAAATCAGCTTGAATTCCAAAATTCAATTTAATACATCCCAGTTCAACAAATTTCAATTTTTAAAGGTTAAAGATTCAATTCAAATTCTCAATAAACCATTTCAATTTATATCAATTTCAAATCCAAGTTTGACTATCACTTCAATTCCAATAAGATTCAAAGTTTAAATATTCAACATGTACAATATAAGTTTAATTTATACCTCAATTTTAATTTTATTCAAACTAGAAAATATTCACTTAATCATTTTAATAACAATTAACTAAAATATCAATTTATAAATTTAAATCGATATTAAATATTTAGTCTCAATTTTATTTAAAATTGAGAATATTCGTTTAATCACTTTTTATCAAATCACGTTATAAATAATATTTTTCCAAAATCTCAAAATCAATAAGTTCAATAAATTCTTATTTAAATTCAATTTTAACCAATTTAAATTCCATGTCAACATTAATTTATCTTCCCGACCTTTATTATTAAAGTTATAAAATCTATTTTTAAAATATTAATATAAATTTAAATAAATACTTAAACATATTATAAACTAATTAAATTAAATTTATTAAATTAAATTTATTAAATTAAATCCTATTTTATATGTTTTTAAGAAAATAAAATTATAAGGAAAATCTTAAAATTTATAATTCCAAACCTAACTTATAAATTTAAAAATTCCCAAAACATATAATTTAAAAATCTAAAATTTATACATATTATATTTTAAAAATCAATATTTAATAAAACCCATATATTTCCTTTCAAAACTTTGGAAATCATTTTTCAAAATATAGACCAACGGTGTCCGTATATAATTTTCTATCCTATGGTCAAGTGATACGGATATTTATCATTTCAATCCGCAATTTAAACATCTACGGGTATATATCATTTCAACCCGCAATCCCAAAATTTAAAATCAATGAAAATCGCTTGGGTTTATCATTTCAACCCATAATGATTTTCCCTTATTCTAAAAAATCGTTCGGGTATGTATCATTTCTACCCATAGGGAATTCTAAACTAACAGGGAGCTTGCAGAGTGAGAATAAATATGATAATAACATAACATATCAACAATAGGCATATATCATCAGTAACAAATCAAATAAAATATATACAACCGAATATGGTGTCATATATCACAGGTGTACAATTGTAGATAATGGCATATCATATTTAACAATTAAATAACTAGCAATTCAGATTTAACAACATATTTCAATTGATGTTTCAAGTAAATTCAAATTTACTAACTATAAGAATGTTAATCGTGAGTGATTGCTCACCTTTCGAGGCTAGCGAACGATGAGAGTGGGAACAGTGACACAGACACGCACACTGATAAGCGATAAGTCTAGAGAACTGCTGCGACAAATTGGATATTGAGAAGGTAATTCAAGATGGACAAGAGATCGACGAAACAAAATATATGTTATATACCATATATATACATATTTCTAAATCAATTTAAAACATATATTTTTCAAATTAATATTTAATTTAAACAAATATAGAATAAAATCTCCATATATTTTGAAAACCAAACACATATATGATTATATATGAACTAATATATGACATATATATACTTATATACCTATTAATTTTTTTCCAATATTTATTATAACATCAATACAACTTATTTTATTTATATATCTACTCTTAAACAAATCATATAAAACTTGTATAAACTTGTATATAAACTAACATATTATTTTTTATAGCTTACGTAACTAATATAACATATATATATATATAGCTTGGATTGAAAAACAAATATAATTTAACTTTTTGACAACAAGTACACATTTCAACAGCAAGCTATATATTTATATATAGGCTGTCATATATACTTTTGGTGAGAATAGAAATCAAATAAAGCACAGATCAAATCAATACATATATATGCTTATTTAAAATCATCCTACTTATATATTACATTCAAATTTATACTGTCAATATATATATCTATACTGCCACACATATATATAAAGTTATTTCAACAAATTCAATATATAAGAACAAATATAGAACAACATGCATAACTTATATTTTATAACTAACAGATCATGTAACTTTATATAGACTTATATATATACATATAAATCGAAAATCAAAACTTTAAAGGTAACCGTTTATTAAATCATACATATGAAAAATCAAAATCTATATCCCATTTTCTCTAAATCAATACTAAAAATCAATACATAAATAAACCTATATATATAAGTTACATATATATATAATAGAAATTTTCTTTCCTTAAAACAGTATTTATAAACACAAAATAAATAAAAATCAAAATGCCCACAACCCATTCATTTAAACTCGATCTGTATACAAATGCAAACATATATATTCCTGGAACACGTTATATGTATATTAATACCACATAATATATATATACATGTGAGACATATAAATATATACATACTTGCAAAGGCTGGCTGCACACCTGCCGAGGAGGGGGGTGAAGCGAGAGTTGTAGGTGGTCGAGGTGGGGTGTGCTGCTGTAATGATGGCATTGGTTCGGATTTGTGATGGGCACGGTCAAAGGATGTGTGGGAAGGAAGGCGGGTGAAGGCCAGAGGGAGGCTGACATGTGTTTCGTGATGGAGGAGGGAGACCAGTCGGAGGCTTCGGCTGATAGGAAGAATGCTCGAACTGGTCGTGGGGCAGAGGACGTGGGAAGGTTGATAGACCGGGTGGAGGAGGTCAGGGCGATGGCTAGGACGATGGGGATTTGGTTAGTGGGCACGGTTTGCTGTTTGGGAAAGAGTAAGGAGGTGAAATGGAAGGCAGTGCTTCGGTGGGAGGCTTGGCCGAGTTGGTGGTTGTAGGTGCTCGGGTTGGCGGATCTTGGGTGGCGGAGGGGAAGTCATGGTGGGGAGAGGCTAATGGAAAATGGTGGAAGTGCACGTGCAGTATTATCATTTGTGATATATACATATAAAGCACGAAAGAAAAAGAAAATGAGGGGAGGAAAGAAAGTGTGAGCAATTTTAGGGAGAAGAAACGAACAACTTTCAAAAATTTAACCAGCAACTTATATATATATATATATATATATAATTTTTTCGAATGGAAGAACCAAAATGTTGAATGGACGGGAATGGAAAAAGTCACGGCTTAATAATAACAAGTGGGCATTTATTTTCAACCGTGGAAAATGAATGGCCACAGGAAATCAAAACTCCAAAATTGGGTACCGGTATTGTTAAACGTTTCGCAGATTCCATTGTGTACCGGACTCCGAAACACCCAAATGGATATACTGCAGAGATCAGCACGACGAGACGAATAGAATAGTACACAAATATCAGTGATACAACCATCCTATCAAAAGTCGATATTTAGCTGCTAAACTGCTGCAAATTCATCGAAAATAAGATAAACGGGGCTAGAGAAGTCCAAATTTGAAGAAACGGAATGTGACGTCTCACTCAGAAAATGATTTACAAATTTTATTATATAAAAACATTTAGATTTCAAAACAATATATTTCCATCGATTTTTAACTGATTTAAATTGAAATAAAATTACACAACAAAATAAACTTACCCATTCTCTGATGAAAATATGATGTTTGCTACGTTTAAATAGACGCATGCCAAATATTAAATTTTCATTGCTAAATTTTATAATTAAATTTCAAGCAAAATTTCAGTTAAATATATTATTAAAAACCGTTAAAATTTACGGGTCGTTACATATGGAGATAAGGTGTTGTTATGTACGACGTTTTGATGAAAAAGAACTTTATATTGTTTGCTTCTATATTGTCGACAATAAGTGATATTCCTATTTATGGGATGATTTTTGGATGGAATAACAGCAGCAAATTTGATTGTCTTGTTTGCATGGATTCAGTGGAATCATTTTGACTTCAAAATGGTGGCAAACAGTGTTGGTGGGATCGATATCATCGATTTTGCATGTAAATGATCATTTTATATTTGATAAGAAAAACTTCTGATGAAATACAACTATTAGTTTAGAGCCACCTACCATTATGAGTAGTGAATAAGTGTATGAATTCATGCAACATTATCCCAAAATATATGAGATATGAAGGAGCTGAAAATTCCTTGACCAAAATTTTAGCCAACCTCAGAATTATATTTTGAAATAGATTTTTGAAAAGGTTACTTGCTACTATCATACTTAACAAATGGAATATGGAGGGATAATCAATGATAATACAAGTAAAGAGGAACAAGACTTATAGTGGTTCGATCAAGTTGATCTATTCTAGTATGGTAGTTAATTTTATTGCTTTTGATTCGATTACAAGATCTTGAATTACAAAAGGCAATCATATGTGTAAGAAATGAAAATTCGATCCTTGTACAAGTTCATGGAAAGCTATATTGTAGTAGTTGAGATCAGGCTCGACCAACTTAGATTGATGCTTCAATCCCTACGAATCCTTATAGCCATTAATGGCACTATAAGTTTTAGACGAGGCCAGCTTGGATGACAGATGGGGTGAACAACTTGGAAGATAACTAGCTGGTGGGCCACACCAAGGCATGCTTGTGTCAAAGAGGCCGCAAAAGGATAATATGCTATTGTTAAACAGTGACTTCATTGCCATGTGGTTTGAGAAGGATAGATGGTGGTTGTTAAACAATGATGCTTTTGTCAGATGAATAATGTCGTTATAGATGATCTTTTTTCTAACGACCCGAAATTTTTAACCTTTTGAATGAGAGTATTTAATTTATTTAAGTATTCAAAATTGATTTAAATTTAATAAATAATAGGAAAATCAATTACTAATATAACAAATCGATTTTTATTGATGTATTTTTATTTTAATTTACTTAATTTTTCCATAAATTTTAATTTGGAAAATCTTTAAATTTCCATTTGACGTATTTTACAACAAACGATGGTATTTTTGAAATTTCATAGAATAAAATAAGGAGCATTTCACCAGAAGGACAAACTTTGCAGTCCAATTAGTTTCTAGGACACACACTCAAAGAAATTACTTTCAAGGCCAAAGTCTGCAGAATAATTACTTTCAAGGACAAAGTCAGCAGTCCAATTACTTTCAAGGACATAATTTTATAGGTTTTAGGCCCTAGAAACTAATTATTTTACGTTTTGTCCTTGAAAGTAATTATTTCAGTTGTGTATCCTAGAAACTAATTCCACTTGCTAAAGAGGCCCTTGTGGCTAATTTACAAATAAAATAATTTGTATATTTTATTATTGTTTTGAGACCGTATCACGTTTCTGTGTGCGACCATAGTTTTGTTTTGTCATTCGTAGCACATACACAAACAAATTGATGTTGTATAGAGGAATACCGTAAAACCTTCTTTTCAAACTTTTTTATTTTATTTTATCAAATCCAAATTCAAAAGTTTGATCCAACATTAATGATGATTTGTGTGATATGATGGTTGGCTTGTAGTTTTTGGCTAACTTGGAAATGAAGTAAAGATATTGTGTTGGTTAAGTATACTCAAATTCATACACCCCTCATTTTTGCTTATCCCCTTTTCATTTTCTTTCTAACTTCCTGTAATAAAAAAACGAAATATAGTAAATGGCCACCATACATAAAAATCAAATTCGAGTGCCACAATCCACTAAAAATCATATATTTAGTTACGTTGAGTTTATATTGCCAAGATCTTCGAGTCCATATGCCATTTGGGGCGAGCGAAGTTGATTTGGGTTTGTCAACTTATAGGATGTGAACTAGGATTAACTTTTGTGATTAATAGGGGAGGAGTTAGGTCGTGGGGTTGGTTACAATAGGTCTTTCGAGTGGAGGAGCACTTTGTCCTGAAGTATGGAGACGTGCGGCTGGGTATGGGTGAACGTGACATTGGTACGGACGAGGAGGAGTTGCTACAGGTGGTTTTTAAAGGGGGTCATCGAGTTGGGTATGGTGGTGATGGTTGCAAAGAGGAGGTAAGGTAGAGTTTATCGGTGAAGTCGGAATTCGATTGCGTTGATTACGTGTAGAGTTATCGTATGCGTGCATAGGTGAGGAGTAGAGTATCAACATACATGCGATAGTTTAGAGTGTGGAAGGAAGAAGCATCAGTGAATGGTAATTAATTAATGAATGTGATTAGTGATTTAATTATATTATTTAAACTTAGTAATTTGTAAATTTAATATCTCTGTCATATGAGGTCCAATCGAGACGCAGTCTTTTGTATTACGCTTATGATTACGATAGCTACACGATGGAACTAATTTCGTTGAATTTTGAGCAAGTGAACTTTTAATCTAAAATCGAATGTTGTTCGATTTTAGTTTAAAACGCGAAAGCTTTGGCGTCAACTGGAATTTTAATGAGTTAAACTCACCTTTTTGGATAATCAGTATGAGATATAGTAGATTAAAATTTACTATTTGTGTTTGGATGAATTACTGGTTGGTTTGCTTAAATATCCGCTTTTGAAAAGCGAATGTCATTTAAATTGGAATACATGGAATTTTGTAGAGAAATCCACATTTCCTATCATTGTGATTTTTAATTCTAGTTATACACCTGTTGATTTTCTTTTTAGTTATATACCTATTATATAGATGGTTAAATGCTAAAATTTGATTTATTTTCCATATTGGATGTGACACTGACATATGTTAAAAGTTGAACCTTTTAAGTGGAAAAGGTAGTAATAGCATTGGTTAAGTGCTATAGTAACTATTGGCCTCGTTATAGTATTTTGAAATCTATAAAAAAATCGTTGTTTGGTTCGGAAATGGTTTCGATTTGGAAATATGATTTTTAATCTCATCTTTTTGGTTTTTCTATGTTTTTTATTTAAAAATAGTTTTTGTACTTCTCTATTTTACTTCAACTTCTTATATTATTCCTTTCTCATATATGTAAATGTTTTAAAATTATTTTGGAAAGTATTTATCTTTATAGAAAAGTTATTATAATAATGAATGTTTATTTTAAAGGAAATAAATGGGTTATCTTTTATTTTAAAGTGATTTGGTGATTAAAAGAAGATAGAAATATTTTGGGAATAAATATTTATAAAACATTTTATATAAAAATGTTGTTATAAAAGAACAGATTTATAAATGGTATTTTATAAGTTGAAGAGAAATTTATAGGCGATATTTTATAAACAAAGGAATAGGTTTATAAATGGTATTTTATAAGAAGGAAAATATTATCATTTTGATAAATTGGAGTAATAAATCACAATTGTGAATTTATTGTAATATATGAAATGATCATGTTATGGAAAGTATATATGAGTTTGATTTTATATTTGGCATTTTGTTTTATAAAAGGAGTTCTATAGTTATATTTAGAAATTTATAAAAGGAGTTTCATAAATGAATTTGGAGTTTTATAGAAAGAGTTGCAAGTAAATTAGGGGATTTATAAAATAGGTTTTATAAATGATGTTTTATAAAAGAGTTTTATAAATTATATAAAGGGTGTTTTATAAAGGAGTTTATTGAATAAATTTGGGGATTTGTAAAAGGAGGTTTATAATTATGTTCAAATATTCATAAAGGGATTTTACAATTTATAAATAATATTTTATAAAAGGAGTTTGTAAATATAAGGAGTTTTATAAAGGCATTTTATAAAAGGGGGTTTATAAAAAGACTAAGACCTGATTTCAGTAAATGATCATTTTAAATTACGACGGCATGGAAAATGTTCTTTTCATACTTAACCCCAAATTTCGAGGGATGGAAACTCGTCTCTTTCTTAAGAATTAAGAATGTGTATCGAGGTAAGAATAATTTTCCTAACTTGTCCGATTTCATTGTTAATCAAGAGATAATACTATTTGAAATCAGAAAGTGGTGTTAAGTATATTTCATCTTTTTCGATACGATCTATTTACTTACAGCAAAAGGAAAGTGTTTGGGTTTATTGCTATCAATGTTTTAAATGACATTTGTTTTAACCCGATTAAGTGTGGTTTTGGAAATGAAATCTTTCTTAAAATTTGTGGATATACCTATACCGTTGAGATAAGTATATGAGTGTATTTTCTAAGTATTGAAAATGCAGTGTTTTATGAATATACTTATACTGTTGTGAAGCAACCCTCCCTAGTCTACAAATTGTTTGAGTGACTCAATTTAGTTTATGCTAAATTCGGGGTTACTTACTTCCAAAACCAACTATTTCCTTTTTTTTATCATTTTATTTGTTTCCCAAGATCCAACTTGATCAATATAGAATTATTGATATACTTCTTGTAAAAAAACTATTTGTATATACATATAAACATACAAATCATTTTAATTCTAATATCAGAGTTTTTTTTTGAATAAAGAATAACTCAGTTTATTCTAAACAAAATAACTATGTTTTAGCCATAGTAAAAAGGATTGGGAAAAACCCTCTCCCATTTAAATCTTTGTGCAATTATTTTCAAACTAATTCTTGTTTGTTTGTTTGTGTTTACCTCTGTATATTTAATGAAACATGTGAGTTGAGTCATAACACTTAGACTTTTGCAATATGGCTTTTCAGATAGCAAAGCAGAAGGTTGTGCATGCTTCTGTGCACCTGTGTGCACATAAACATGTACAACTGCTATTTACTACACCTTAGTTTGCAGATTGATCAACTTGAGTAGGTTGGATCCCTATACTGTCTTGTTATGATTACTATCTCTGCTTATTCATTTAAAACCTCAAACTCATACAAAAATCTGAGTTCATGCTTCCTTTGTTTTTATTTTTTTCCTTTTCTACCTATGGGTTTATCCTTACTTCATAATGTTACAGTTAGTTTGTAAATAGGTTCTAACCTCTAAACAATCTAACACATATGTATACATTACTGGTTCACATATGCTTCAGATTTACTACTGAATTCACTGCTTGACTCATGAAAATTTGCATACTTACAGGTTATGATATAAAGCTAAACACATTTATCTTTTCTACTGAAAGCAGTTTCATCCCATAATAACCTTTTAGACCATTCATTACATCACCATCAAAATCCAGCACAAATACAATATTATTACAGAAAGTCTTCTAATTAAAAATAAAACATGAAGGACATTCTTCAGCAAACATTCATAGTTCACCGAATCACCAAATTTCTTCTTAGCATCACACATCTGCATCTTATCACTTAGCCTTCTCTTTTCCTGTAGACATCTCATGATCTACTCCATAATACATATGAAGCACCCATTTGATGAAAGCAACAAACAGGTCAGACTTATGTCTGGTGTGAGTAGAATCACTTGTTAATGCATAAAGACTAATGAAGTATGTTCCGTTATTATAGTTTCTGTTCTCAGAGGCTAAATATTTTATTCAAGATAACAAGTCTCCTTCTCATGTTCAAATTTACAAAGTGTTTATCCAGTGGTGTATGTGTAATGACAAGTGTGTATTCTTAGACTAAATTGTCATCAAAACATTGGTCCAGAAATCCTATCAACCATCATACATACACACAAGTTGGTGCTAACACCCAAAACATGCACAATCATACATAAACATGCACAGACCATATTCATGGTATTGGGCCAAAGTATCAAACCTGAGTCTACATGTTAGGACTCCCATATACTTCTAGCCTATTTACCCTTGCATGTATAATTATTTCATGTTATTCTAAAGTCCAGTATTACATTCATGGTTGCACTGGTGCACACTGCCTAGAACCACTACCTGGTTTCCAGTGCACTATAAGCTATTTGGGCATAAACATGCCATGTGCAAACTCACACCCCAGCCTTGATGCGAGCCAACCACTATGTCATACCCACTTCCCTCATACCCAACCTGATAGAGGTGACCCACATCCTTAGTTTAATCACTAAGTTCTTTCATATGACCCCATATTACATATGTAGTGTCATGCCCAAAACTGTGGTATGTTAACTAATATGTGCTAGTAGTTTTCATACATCCATCAATCATTCACCCATTCATCCATTCAACAATTTAATCAGTCACACTTGTAGATATTTCAAGTCAGTTTCATTCAGAGATATATCTTTAGCTAAGCATAGGTCTGAGCATTTTAGAAAGTGAAATGCCTCTGTGGTTTCCCCAGTAATAAGGTTCTCACAATCAATCCACATATTAAAGTGTGTTTGCTTATTACTCAACCCTATTTCCAAAGAATACTTACTGATGGATTAGGACTCAACACATGGAAATTCCATTGCACCCCAACCATCTTTTCAGTTGCAAGACATAAGCCAGAGAACCCCTTCCTCTTACTGCCTTGCATCCTACTTTCCTTATTAATCCATGCTTTAACTAAAAATATTTCTCAAATTCATAAACATATAAATAAATCGGTTGTTATTCCTTCAATAAGTTGTCATATATAAACAAGCATAGGTTGAGTGACAACAAAGCAATGAAAGTCACAAAATCTCAGGAACAACAGAAAATTTCTAAACTAAGAAAATGCAAGCAAAACATCAAACATAAATTAAAATAACTAAAGGTTAATGGCTGCCTTTCATAGGTCTTAATGCCTTGCCAAGTGAGGATTTACTCACCATAGTTCTCCTTCCCAAGTCTTGGTTCAGGCCTGCCATTGATTTTCTAAACTGCTGCCTATTTTTTTTCTTTCTAATTTTTGTTTCCTGGTTCTAACATGTAACCGTAGGAAATAATGATGTATATAAGGGAGTTACTAGGGTTTTAAGGTTAGTTAAGTAATTTATTTTTATCAGAATTCCCATCACCATTTCTGGTTTCACCCATAGTTCACCCTCTCCACTTTACTTTCCCACCATTTCTTTTTTTTTCTTGTCTTGGCTACTTTTGGCAAATTTCTCCACATATTATTTGCATGACTGTGGCTCAGACATTATTTGTCTTTTCTAGTTTTAATCATGTATATAAACCTATTTGTATAACCAGCTATATGTGTGTATGAATCAAACATTTTGCACATCATATATATTCATGCATTTCCTACCTACACAAGCAACTATGCTCCTATTTAATCTATGGAAATTAAGACTAAAGTCTGCCTAAGTTATTTATGTATTGTAACTAGGCTAATGTGTACACACTAACAAGTCATGTACTCATATTTTATTACTGCTATTTTGTATTTATTTATAAGGCCTTTACTCACAAAAGTGCCTTGTTCATGTAGCTGACTAAAACAGTGTGCACATGCACAAGAGCATGCACACTCATACACACACAAGTATTTTCAGAGAAAAAGTTTTATTTTAATTAATTGTCTTTCTTTTATAAAATATTCAAAATACATATATACATATATTATATATTTTTTTGTATATATATATATTTGCCTAACTATGGGCTGTCACATACACCCCTTCTTCAAGAAATTGTGTCCCACAATTTAACATCTTATTCCTGTGTTAGTCACATATCAACACCATCATAAACACATACACTTAATTCAACCAAAGCACACATCAAGTAAGCACATTCAACACTGAATACTATGTTTAACTAACTGAATACAAGCATAAATGATAAATTACCTCTAATCTAATTGTCAGTTGCAAATAGTTGAGGGTACTGGACTTTTATCTTGTCCTCAACCTCCCATGTGCAATCATTAGGGTCTAGACTCCACTGCACCTTTACCAGTTTAATAGTTTTGTTCCTCAATTTCTTATCTTCTTTAGCTACAATGCCCACTGGCTCCTTCTCGTAAACTAAATCTAGTCTAACTTCTACTGGGTTTTGTGGCTGAATCACTGAAGCTTCATCATGTACACATTTTCTCAATTGTGATACATGAAATACATTATGTATTCCACTCATTTCTTCTGGCAACCTCAACCTATAAGCCATCTTTCCTATTCTTGCTATGATCTCATATGGCCCTATATATCTTGGGGTTAGCTTTCCCGCCTTACCAAATCTCAACACCTTCCTTATAGGTGAGACCTTCAAATACACAAAATCTCCTACTTCAAATTCAAGTGGTTTCCTTCTTCTATCTGCATATGATTTCATTCTGTCTTGTGCTGCCTTCATTCTCTGTCTGATCAGTGTGATCTTATCATTTGTTTCTTTCACATGATCTGGTCCTAACATCACCCTATCTCCTACCTCTAACCAGCAAGCAGGTGACAAACAAGGCCTCCCATATAGAGCTTCATAGGGAGCCATCCCTATACTACTCTGGTAGCTGTTATTGTAAGCAAATTCTGCTAAATGAAGGTAGTCTTCCCAATTACCACCATGGTCAAGTACACAGGCTCTAAGTAGATCCTCCAAAAATTTATTAACTACTTCTGTCTGGCCATCAGTTTGGGGATGGTAGGCTGTGCTCAAGCACAATTCAACCCCCATTGCCTGTTGAAAACTACTCCAAAACTTTGATGTGAATATGGTGTCTCTGTCACTAATGATAGTGGTAGGAACTCCATGTAGTTTTACGATCTCTTTCATGAAAATTTGTGCCAATTTTGGTGCATTTCTATCACTCTTTACTGGTATGAAGTGTGATGATTTAGTCAACCTATCTACCACCACCCAAATACTATCATTACCTCTCTTTGATCTTGGCAAGCCATCAATGAAATCCATTGATATGCTTTCCCATTTCCACCTTGGAATTTCCAGAGGTTGCAACAGTCCACTGGGTCTTTGGTACTCAGCCTTGACTTGTTGGCAGGTCATGCATCTTTCCACATATTCACCCACACTCCTTTTCATTCCTTTCCACCAATAACTCCTCTTTAGATCATGATACATTTTAGTACCACCTGGATGTATGGTGTACTTAGACTTGTGATGAACATCCATGATTTTTCTTTGTAGTGCTTCTGTGCCAGGCACACATAGTCTTCCCTTGTATCTCAAAAATCCTTTTTCATCCAATTCAAACTTATCAATATTGAACCATTCCTTAACAGTTCCTTCTTCTCTCTTAGGAATGCATCCATGTCTTGAGACTGATTCACTTCTTCCACTAAGTCTGATTTTATTGTCATAAGGCTGAGCTTGCCATAGTGCTCCATGTCCTCATCTATCACCATAGTTTGCCCTTCCACACTTTCCACTTCCACATCAGATAGTGTCAATAACATTTTAAACTCCTCTATCATCAATGTAGCCAACTTGGCATGTTGCCTACTCAATGCATCTGCCACTCTATTTGCTTTTCCTGGTGTGTACATAATGTCAAAATCATAGGCAGCAAGGAATTCCACCCACCTATGTTGTCTCATGTTCAAATCTTTTTGAGAAAATAAGTATTTCAAAGCTTTGTGGTCAGTATAAAGCTCAAATTTTGCTCCTAATAGGTAGTGCCTCCAAAGCTTTAATGCATACACCACAGCTGCCAATTCCAAGTCATGTGTTGCATACTTGGTCTCACTTGGTTTCAATTGCCTTGATGCATAGGCTATTACTCTACCATCTTGCATAAGAACAGCCCCTATACCTGACCCACATGCATCAGTGTGCACTACCAGATTATCATTGCCTTCTGGGATTTTCAGCACTAGAGCTTCCATCAGTGCTTTCTTCAATTGGTTGTATGCCCCTTCACACTTCTCAGTCCATAAGAAAGGTTGGTCTTTCCTTGTTAGCTTAGTTAATGGGGTTGCTATTTTAGCAAAGTCTTTTATAAATCTTCTGTAGTATCCAGCCATGCCCATGAATGATCTTATCCCAGTAACATTGCTTGGTCTCTTCCATGCTTGTACTGCCATGACCTTACTAGGATCTACTGAAATTCCTTCTTGAGAAATTATATGGCCTAAGAATTTTATTTCATTCTTCCAGAAGGAACATTTTGCAAACTTGGCTTTAAGGCCTTGTTGCCTTAGTCTACTTAGTACCATGTGCAGATGTTTCTCATGTTCCTCAGCTGATTTAGAGTATACCAATATATCATCGATGAAAATTAGTACAAATTTATCTAAATAATCTCTAGAAATCCTATTCATTAAATCCACAAAATAGGATGGTGCATTGGTCAAACCAAATGGCATTACTAAGTATTCATACAAGCCATACCTGGTATTGAAAGATGTATACTTGATACTTTCTTCTTCCACTTTCATTTGATGGAAACCAGATGCTAAGTCAAGCCTGGAAAATACCTTAGCACCATTTAATTGATCAAAAAGATCATCAATTCTAGGTAGAGGGTATTTGTTTTTTTATGGTGACTGAGTTTAGTTCCCTATAGTCTATGCACATTCTCAAGGAACCATCATGCTTCTTAACAAATACTACTGGTGATCCCCAATTTGAACTACTTGGCCTAATGAAGCCTTTTTGTTCTAATTCTTCTAATTGTTTCTTCAACTCAATCAGTTCCTTAGGACCCATTCTGTTTGGTTTTTTAATGACAAGGCTTGTTCCTGGCTTAAGTCTTATTTGAAATTCTACTGGTCTATTATGAGGAATGCCATTCACTTCACCAAACACATCAGTGTATTGGTTAACTATGGGTATCTTCTCTAGGCTTGATTCAACTTCACCACTATTCAAGTTGAACATCCTGCCCATACCCCTATCTTTGGCTGCCTCATACATGACCAAAACTCTTTTGCCATCAGGAAGTTGTAATGAGATTGTGGAATTTTCCAAGTTAATGATAGCACAAAAACCTTTTAACCAATCCATTCCCAGTATAATATCCAACTTAGGGTAATTCAACACATATAATTCTGAAATAAAGGTGTGACCACCCATACATAATTCTACTTGCATGCATTTCATATTTGTAATGCAGGAATTACCTATAGGACTATTAACATGCAATGGCTTATCAACAAAAACACATGTTAACCCTAGTTTCTGAACTATGTCACATGAAATAAAAGAGTGTGTAGCTCCTGTGTCATAAATAACTGATATGGGTATGCCTTTAATGAATAATATACCTTCCACTTGGCTAGGTGCCTCCATGGTCTTGCCCTTCCCTTCAAGTACAGCCACCCTTGCCATTTCTGGACACTGCCTTTCCATGTGCCCCTCTTTACCACAGTTGTAGCACCTAAGAACAGTTGACTTGGGTGCTTGGCATTTGGTCTTTATATGGCCTTCCTTCCCACAGTTGTAACAGATCACTTTAGGTTTCTTATTGTCAAAGCTTGCCACCTTACTTCCTTCTTTGTTCATTGCTTCTCCCTTCTTCTTCTCATATGGGTGTGCTCTATTCTTCCCTTTCTTGTTATTCCTGAAATTCTTAAACTTTTCCCTGACATTGTCATGCTGCTCAAATGACAATGTCAAGTCCATAACTTGATCAAAGGTTCTGTCTTTGTATGGTAACATGGCCCTACTCAATCCAGCATTTAATCCCTGAATGTACCTTGCATTCCTTGAAACTTCATCTGGGATTAGTACTGCCCCATACTTGGACAACCCTTCAAATTTCTGAGTGTATTCAGTGACACTCATAGATCCTTGCCTCAACTTGATAAACTCCTCAAGTAATGAAGCTTTTGCTGAGGTTGGAACAAATCTGGCTTCTAACATTTCTTTGAACTGATTCCATGTGATCTCTTGCTCTTGCCTGCCTGCAATGATCACTTCCCACCAATCCAAAGCAAGGCCTTTTAGTTGTCTTGAAGCTATTTGCCTTCTTCTCTGGTCATTAACCTGCATATCTGCAAAGATCCTCTCCACTGTTCTTAGCCATGTTTGGACACCCATGACATTTTCTGTGCCATCAAAGCTACTGCCTCCTAAGTGTGTATATGTTTTAAGCAATTTGGACAGCTCCTCATGAGGATTATCTACTCTAGGTGCCATCCCATCCCTTAATACTCTAACAAAATCTTGCATGTTAATCATTGGGGGATCAGTGGCCATTCCAGTTGTCTGTTCATCATGATTGTCCTCCCTTTCTCCAGCAGCCTGGGGATTGATCCTAACAGCTCTGGGCCTCTATTGACATTTCTAATATGGTTAGTTCTAATTCCTATTCACTACTTCACTTTTTAATCTAGAAGTGAACTCATTCATACATAATAAGTAAAACAACCAATGCAAACAGTACAAACAATGCACACAGATTCAACCAAGTATTTGTATTGGCTATGTATTTAATAACATAGCTCTGATACCAACTGAAGCAACCCTCCCTAGTCTACAAATTGTTTGAGTGACTCAATTTAGTTTATGCTAAATTCAGGGTTACTTACTTCCAAAACCAACTATTTCCTTTTTTTTTATCATTTTATTTGTTTCCCAAGATCCAACTTGATCAATATAGAAATATTGATATACTTCTTGTAAAAAAACTATTTGTATATACATATAAACATACAAATCATTTTAATTCTAATATCAGAGTTTTTTTTGAATAAAGAATAACTCAGTTTATTCTAAACAAAATAACTATGTTTTAGCCATAGTAAAAAGGATTGGGAAAAACCCTCTCCCATTTAAATCTTTGTGCAATTATTTTCAAACTAATTCTTGTTTGTTTGTTTGTGTTTACCTCTGTATATTTAATGAAACATGTGAGTTGAGTCATAACACTTAGACTTTTGCAATATGGCTTTTCAGATAGCAAAGCAGAAGGTTGTGCATGCTTCTGTGCACCTGTGTGCACATAAACATGTACAACTGCTATTTACTACACCTTAGTTTGCAGATTGATCAACTTGAGTAGGTTGGATCCCTATACTGTCTTGTTATGATTACTATCTCTGCTTATTCATTTAAAACCTCAAACTCATACAAAAATCTGAGTTCATGCTTCCTTTGTTTTTATTTTTTTCCTTTTCTACCTATGGGTTTATCCTTAATTCATAATGTTACAGTTAGTTTGTAAATAGGTTCTAACCTCTAAACAATCTAACACATATGTATACATTACTGGTTCACATATGCTTCAGATTTACTACTGAATTCACTGCTTGACTCATGAAAATTTGCATACTTACAGGTTATGATATAAAGCTAAACACATTTATCTTTTCTACTGAAAGCAGTTTCATCCCATAATAACCTTTTAGACCATTCATTACATCACCATCAAAATCCAGCACAAATACAATATTATTACAGAAAGTCTTCTAATTAAAAATAAAACATAAAGGACATTCTTCAGCAAACATTCATAGTTCACTGAATCACCAAATTTCTTCTTAGCATCACACATCTGCATCTTATCACTTAGCCTTCTCTTTTCCTGTAGACATCTCATGATCTACTCCATAATACATATGAAGCACCCATTTGATGCAAGCAACAAACAGGTCAGACTTATGTCTGGTGTGAGTAGAATCACTTGTTAATGCATAAAGACTAATGAAGTATGTTCCATTATTATAGTTTCTGTTCTCAGAGGCTAAATATTTTATTCAAGATAACAAGTCTCCTTCTCATGTTCAAATTTACAAAGTGTTTATCCAGTGGTGTATGTGTAATGACAAGTGTGTATTCTTAGACTAAATTGTCATCAAAACATTGGTCCAGAAATCCTATCAACCATCATACATACACACAAGTTGGTGCTAACACCCAAAACATGCACAATCATACATAAACATGCACAGACCATATTCATGGTATTGGGCCAAAGTATCAAACCTGAGTCTACATGTTAGGACTCCCATATACTTCTAGCCTATTTACCCTTGCATGTATAATTATTTCATGTTATTCTAAAGTCCAGTATTACATTCATGGTTGCACTGGTGCACACTACCTAGAACCACTACCTGGTTTCCAGTGCACTATAAGCTATTTGGGCATAAACATGCCATGTGCAAACTCACACCCCAGCCTTGATGCGAGCCAACCACTATGTCATACCCACTTCCCTCATACCCCAACCTGATAGAGGTGACCCACATCCTTAGTTTAATCACTAAGTTCTTTCATATGACCCCATATTACATATGTAGTGTCATGCCCAAAACTGTGGTATGTTAACTAATATGTGCTAGCAGTTTTCATACATCCATCAATCATTCACCCATTCATCCATTCAACAATTTAATCAGTCACACTTGTAGATATTTCAAGTCAGTTTCATTCAGAGATATATCTTTAGCTAAGCATAGGTCTGAGCATTTTAGAAAGTGAAATGCCTCTGTGGTTTCCCCAGTAATAAGGTTCTCACAATCAATCCACATATTAAAGTGTGTTTGCTTGTTACTCAACCCTATTTCCAAAGAATACTTACTGATGGATTAGGACTCAACACATGGAAATTCCATTGCACCCCAACCATCTTTTCAGTTGCAAGACATAAGCCAGAGAACCCCTTCCTCTTACTGCCTTGCATCCTACTTTCCTTATTAATCCATGCTTTAACTAAAAATATTTCTCAAATTCATAAACATATAAATAAATCGGTTGTTATTCCTTCAATAAGTTGTCATATATAAACAAGCATAGGTTGAGTGACAACAAAGCAATGAAAGTCACAAAATCTCAGGAACAACAGAAAATTTCTAAACTAAGAAAATGCAAGCAAAACATCAAACATAAATTAAAATAACTAAAGGTTAATGGCTGCCTTTCATAGGTCTTAATGCCTTGCCAAGTGAGGATTTACTCACCATAGTTCTCCTTCCCAAGTCTTGGTTCAGGCCTGCCATTGATTTTCTAAACTGCTGCCTATTTTTTTTCTAATTTTTGTTTCTTGGTTCTAACATGTAACCGTAGGAAATAATGATGTATATAAGGGAGTTACTAGGGTTTTAAGGTTAGTTAAGTAATTTATTTTTATCAGAATTCCCATCACCATTTCTGGTTTCACCCATAGTTCACCCTCTCCACTTTACTTTCCCACCATTTCTTTTTTTTCTTGTCTTGGCTTCTTTTGGCAAATTTCTCCACATATTATTTGCATGACTGTGGCTCAGACATTATTTGTCTTTTCTAGTTTTAATCATGTATATAAACCTATTTGTATAACCAGCTATATGTGTGTATGAATCAAACATTTTGCACATCATATATATTCATGCATTTCCTACCTACACAAGCAACTATGCTCCTATTTAATCTATGGAAATTAAGACTAAAGTCTGCCTAAGTTATTTATGTATTGTAACTAGGCTAATGTGTACACACTAACAAGTCATGTACTCATTTGTTATTACTGCTATTTTGTATTTATTTATAAGGCCTTTACTCACAAAAGTGCCTTGTTCATGTAGCTGACTAAAACAGTGTGCACATGCACAAGAGCATGCACACTCATACACACACAAGTATTTTCAGAGAAAAAGTTTTATTTTAATTAATTGTCTTTCTTTTATAAAATATTCAAAATACATATATACATATATTATATTTTTATATATATATATATATTTGCCTAACTATGGGCTGTCACATGTTGATATAAGCATATAGCAAAAAAAATTTCTATGTTTTTAAAATGAAATGTTTTGTGAGTAAACTTATACAGTTGAGATAAGTATATCAATATTTTTTAAGTATTGAAAAGAGTAGAGAAGGGTTTGTGAATATATCTTTGTAGAAGTATTTTAATACAAGAATTTACAAAGTGGTTTTAAGTAATGAAGGGATTAACTAAAGAGGCTTTGTGGGTGCTTATGTGATTAACCAGTGTTATTCTGCTTATGGAATTGAATCTATGGTTGAATTGTTTGTTATTTGATAGTTAAATAATCGACTATCAAATCTTGGTCAGTTTTAAAACTATCGTTGTAGATTCGAAGAGACCGTGATCGAATATATTATCTGAAAACACTTCGAAACGACACAAGCGTTCGAATTGAAGACATCTTGAAGTTGATGGAATCGAAGATGGAGTTCTTTGAAGTGCAAGGACTACTTGCTACTAATTCTGAGGGTGATTCCAAAAGGGATGTAGTATAAGTAGTGCCTTTGGTTTGTTCATATCCCAAACAACTTGTATGGATGAATGCTAGCATTGCATTGTTGCTTGGAGGGCAGTTTTAGTATTCCAAGTTGGATTTGCTAAAAAGGTAAATGTAGCCTCTAGCTTCACCAATCGGGAATGACTAAAATATGGGATATGCTTCAGGGCTATGTGGTTCGCTGCCATTAGGGTATGTCATCACCCTTCTAGAGAGGATTTGTTTTAAAGTTGGTAAATGAAATAATTTCATCAAGATTTTATATTTTTGAATATAAAAGAATTTTTTTATGGATATAGTTATTTAGGATGTGTTTGTTGTTAGAAAATGATAATATTCAATTATTATCATTTAGTGCTTGATTAGTCATGCTCGCCCAATGTTGAGCATTGGCTATGGATTGTAGATTCCTCTGCAATCCTTTCTTTTTAAATCATAGGTTGGGTAGGTAGAAATTAGGGAAAACATTGAAATGAACACCTTGTGAATTAAGTTTCACAATTTGGCTATAAGGTATTCGATGAAATGTTGGATCAAAATTTGATTTTAATAAAGTTGTTTCTTAAAAGAAAATTAGAATATTTTGAAAATAAATATTTAGAAGTTGATTTTATAAAGCATTATAAAATGTATTTTGTAGCTAAATATAATTTTTGATGACATAAATCCTGGTGCTTTTGGAAAATGGTTTTCAAGGTTTGGGAAAAATAGTGATAATTTTACTTGAAAATACTTTAAGGTATAAATATTTTGAAAAAGGAATTTAAAAGTAAGATTTTTTTTGCTCAGTTTAGGGAATGAGTCTCAATCGATTTTGTGATGATCAGAATAATCTTAAAAGTGACAATCGAATATTTGCTTAGGCGTATGTGATAGTGCACTCAGTAAATTATTCTTTTTGTCATTTTACGATCAAAATGAGGTCGAATCTGAATGAATCCAAAGCAAGTTATAACCAAATATTTTGTTAAAAACTACTTAGTTGGAAATATATATAGTATTGTTTCAAAAAGGGACTTGACAAGAAGAAGTATTTTTATGATTAACTAGTTCGAGTAGCTCGAAAATAACGAAAAATGGAAAATGTATTTGTTCGGATGGTAAACATTTCTCTTGGGTATTACCCTTCTTGGTAAGGGAATATATGATACTATTTGGTAGTACCTAGTTCCTTGATATCATTTTGATGTTACTCAGGCTATATGTATATTTTTTATGGGTTAAGAATTTGGTATCATTTCAAAAGGCTCTTGAATAAAACCCGGGTATTGTGCACTTAAGTTTTCAAATACAAAGGTATTTTGTTTAAAAATGCAAGTTAATAAATGAAGTTTTTAATTAGGTTAAATTTAATAAGGAGGTTTAATAAGCTTTGTTATATTAAACTGTATCTTTTGATTTTAACATTTAGGAAGTGAAAATTTACTTGATGTTATTAGGCCGGCTAACAAACAATTTTACCCTAGAGGTGTCTAAGAAAAAGTAGACTCTAGGACGGAGTTTGGATACCGGCATCCTTCTCTTCTTAGCGACTTACCAGATGGGTAAAGAGGTTGAATTAGTCAATTCAGTTTTAAAACCCAAATTATTTTAGGCCTACATCTAAATAATTAAAAGTGGATAGAATTAAAAAATATGATGTTTTGTATATACTCTTAGAATGTAGGAGAGTATTATACAAATTAATAAATTAAAGTGATTTATGAAAATGTTTCATAGATAAAGTTATATCATTTATAAATGTCGAAAAATTAGAATTTTGTGAAATGTTTTCATAAATATTTTTAGGAAAGTAAAAAGGTATTTGGGTAAATAAGAACCAATAGGATAAGTACATAAGATGTACTTAGATCCTTCCTCTTTTCTACATAGTTCTCTATCAAAGATTCCGGTACATGACTTGAGGTGTTCCACACCGTTCCGAATAAGGATTTATCGTTCCATTTTTGATGGCGAACACTTGGTAAGGGTTCTTAATGTGGATCCAAAAGTTTTCTATCATAGTATATGCCTATGTAAGGAGAACAGATTTTTCTAATTAAGAAGCCTGATCAGAGTCCGCACTAGGAAGTCGGGTGAGCGATACTAGTCGGAAGTAAAGCTATGTATTCGAATCGAATTTTGCATAGGAATGATCTATGTACATCATATGAACTGATGAATAGTGTCAGGTATGCTTGGGGTAGTTGGTATTCTGGGTTAGGTTGTGGTAAAATTTCGGGGTCGAAATTCTTTTAAGGAGAGAGTGTAACGACCCAGAATTTCACTACTTGAATTTTTGAATATTTAATTAATTTTAAATATTTAAATAATATATTTTATAATTAAAATAAAGGGACAGTTTGGCACAGGTCCCTAATAAGTTTCAAAATATACAAAAACTCCAGTAAAAAAAGTTTGTAAATTAGGTCCCTAGAATTAAGTTACTGAATAATGACATACGCTTGTGCAATTATTCAGTGAATAATTGCAGACATTTATCCAATTATATCAAAAAATTGCAGATATTTCCGCAATTATTAACCAAAAAAATTACGGAAATTTCCGCAATTATTCACCAAAGAAATTGCATAAATTTCTGCAACTTTAGATATAATTGCATAAATGTCTGCAATTGTTCAGTGAATAATTGCGTAACTATATGCAATTACTTAGTAACTTAATTCTAAGGACCTAATTTACATACTTTTTTTACTGGGGTTTTTTGTATTTTGAAACTTATTAGGGACCTGAGCCTAATATTCACTAAAATAAAACTCTTTTGAATAATAAATAATAATGGTGAAATAGTTTTCAGAATTTGTTTACAAAAATAATTAGTCCGGAGAGAAATTGAAAATGTGACCGGAATTCGTTTTTCGAATTTTTGACTTTTCATTTGCTAAAAGTTGTTGAAAACATTGTGAACTCTTTAATATAAATATTTTCATTCATTTACAAATGAGATAGTATATATATTATAGAATATATACATATGTATTTATACTTAAGTATGTAAGGTTTAAAATAAAATTAAAAGAAGTAAAGAGTGAAGTGAAACAGACAATAGTAAAAACATAAGTACGCCATGTATTAATTACATGTTGGAAATGATGAGGTGGATGGGACGTAATTTTCAAAAATACAAAGGGGAAAGGGACAAAGCATGGTGATGTGGCGAGGCATTTGTGGAGGGTAGAGTACATGGGGCTATTATTGTAATTTAGTAAGTGCAATTTTTATAAAACCAAATTCCCAATATCACTTTCATTTTTAAATTCCATTTCTATTTTGTAAAGCTTCCCCCAAGTTCCGTAAAGTTTTCATGGCTTCTTAAGAAAAATTTCTAAGTTAAAAATCTTATCTTTTCTACCTTAAGTCCTTAGAAAACATTTTTAAAAAGCCTTCTTTCTACCTTACACCTTCTCCTTCTCAAATCAAGCCCTCACCTCCCTTTTCTTAAACATGGCCGAACCATACATGCCTTGGCCGAACCTAATTAAGGCCTTAAGGCCACCAAAAATCTTCTTTTTCCATAGGCAAAGCAAGGAGCTAAGGTTGTTTTCAAGTTTTAATGAAGTTCGGTTGGAGTTAATAAGGGTTTGGTTAGCATTTAGGTGAGAAAACTAACCCTTATATTTAAAGTTACTAACTTTAATTTTGATGTATACATTGTTGTAAAAATCATTGCTTGATTTGTTGGTTATGGTGTTGATGTGTATGTATACATATATGCTTGGATGTGATGTAATATTAACTTGAATATGTAAGTTAAATGTTAGGAAGGTTTGAAAGCTAGAATCCTGACTTGTTGGATGTTGTGATGACATGATTATAAGTATGTTCATGAATATAAGTTTGTGATTTTGCTTAGGATGTGCTAAGCTATGAAAGTTAGTGTTTAAAGTTGTTAGTCGCAACTTCGAAATCCTTTGGTAACTTTACTTTTTAGAAATGGTTTTATAAAGTTTTAAAAATATTACTTTTGTTTATCAAAGTCTTATATTAGGTTATAAAAGTGTTTAGTATATGAAAGCCAAGAAATTTAAACTCATTCGATATATTAAAAAGTTTTGAAAATTACAGGTCATATACCGATAGTCGCTATAAGTGAAGTTCATGAAAACGGACCCTTTTTAAAATCTAAATTTATTTTCACTTAAATATCTTTTTGAAAAGAGATTTTAAAACATATATTAAGTAATAAAAAGTAATTATTTATTTACTAATTACTTATTTATTTAATGATTAATTAATTAATTAATTAAGTAAGGTAATTAATACTTAATCATTGGTTAATAAATGTAATTAGTACTTAAGTGTTAATTAAGTAAGTTAATCATAATTAGTTAGTTAATTTAAGATTAATTATTAATTAATAATTTATTAAAGGATTAATTATTATTTTAAAGGTTAATTATTATTTTAGTAATTCAGAAAAGATTAATTTTTTTAGTTAATTACTAATTAAGTTAAGATTTAATTAAGACTTGATTAAGATTGATTAATTATTATTTAATTATTAATTAAAGATTAATTATGGTTTAATTATTTATTTAAAAATTAACTATTATTTATCCTTAAAGGATATTATTATTTAATTATCGATTTAAAAGTTAATTATGGTTTAATTATTAATTGATGGTCTAATTATTATTAAATTAAGAGTTTAAATGTTATTTAATTATTTAATAAAGGTTTTGAAGTTTTAAATCGCTTTATTCCTGAAAATTGGTTTTGTTTTAAAGTAACTATTCCTTTAAAGAATGTTTTAAAAACCAAGGGATTTCTTTGTCGATTAACCTTAAGTAACTCCAATTGAATATGCAACCTTATAACATTTTCCCACAAATCCTGTAACAAAGAAATGGCGACCTCTTAAGAATCTCGTTTTCAATTCTCATCGTCCTTTGGGAATTCATCTAATCTTTATCGAAGCTCTTCTGTTTTCAAATCTCATCGTCCTCCAGTTTCGTACGCTCAAGTTGTAAAAATCAGTTCTCATCTCAAAGATCGACTGTCAGGAATTCAGATTTGAAATGGATCGATTCTAGGAAGGGTAAAAACTTTTGTTACAGATGTGGTGATCTAAACCATTTCGCGAAACATTGCCGAGATCCGATCAGATGTTTTTCTTGTGGTTTTTTTGGGCACAAAAGCAAAGACTATGGGATGAAATTGGTCTCCTATGAATCTAACACTTATCCGATCAACGATGGATTCCAGTTTGTATTGAAGTTCTTATTACTGAAAGGAATTTTGATCGACTATCTCGGTTTCAAAAAAAATGAAGGTATTAAATACCTTGAGGAGTTATTCTATCATTTTGATTTCATCAATGAACCGAATATAGGAAAAGGATACTATGAAAGATTTGGCAACCCCAAAGACTACTTTGGTAAATCAGATGATAGAGTAATTAAAAGACAGGAACAAGGGGATTCTATTCCAGTATTGGTGAATCATAGTTTTCAATTTTCCTTGAAATATCTTATGTTGAGGGGTATTTTGATCCACAATCTCTGGTTCAAGAATAATTTAGGAATTAGTTATCTGGATGATTTATTTTACCATTTTGATCTTATTAATGAACCGAATATCGGAAAGAGTTTAATCGAAAATCCAGTATAATTCATTGATAAATCAGATTCTCAATTATAAAGCCTGCATCATCTGAGATTGTGCAGTCACTAATCCCTAATTTTTCTTGCTGCTAATGAAGGTTATCATGGTTTTGATCCTATTCTCTTGGATCCAGCTGTCTCTCTCTGTAACGGTGAGTGTTGTTTAGAATCATCTTTGGCTGGTCTTGAAATAGCGGAAGAAATTTTCACTCCTATTTGTATCAAAAAGCACAAAATCAAATGCCGCGTTCAGGAGAATTTTGAGATAAATATCTCTAATGCGTTTGATTGTCTTGCCGATTTAAACGACAATCTAGATGGTATTGGTGGTCAGTTTGATATCTCAGAACACTTAGCTAATCGCTCGATTGTTTTGAAGGAATGTATATTAAGATCTGATATCAGAGAAGGGATAAGCTCATTTGATAGCAGTTTTTTGTGCACTGTTAGGTTTGATTGGTCCGGCATTCTTCAAGTGATGGATTTTGAACTAGTTGAGCAGGAACCTGTGGTGATTGATTTTAAAAGTTCCGAGGCTCCAATTCTTAATGGACCAAAATCTTTTGTTGTGAACTCGATGTTAGATGTGAAGAATCACTTTGACAATATGATAGATCTTTCAAATGCTAGTGTGCTTCTTCCAACAGATGTTGATATTATTCCAGATTTCTTTGTTGATGACTTATTAATTGATAATGCAACAGTCTTGAGTGATAGTGATATCAGTATGGGTTTGTGCGTTTCTAAGCCACTTTTTGATATCAATTCGAATTGTTTAAATATTATGGATTGGATTATGGGATCTGAAGTAGTTGATGTTTTAGATGAAGTAGGGTCTTTTGTTGATTTAGATAATTTGCTGGAGGTTTTGTCTGAATCTAGGATGGCATTGACAGAGGGTTTAGCTGATGTGCACATATGCACAAGTGATACACGAAATAACAACAGCGAATCTTTGGAGGATTTAGGAATAGTTAATCATAGGAAGGTGGATGCTACATCAGGAATCTCTTCAGGAGATGGTGTTTTTACGTTGTACTCTTATGTTCAGATAGGGTCTAGTTCAGTTAAGGGCTCGGTTTCAAATTGGCTTGTGAGTGGTAGTAGATCAATTCCTAGCTATTCTTCGTCGAAGAAAAGAAGGTGCAAGAAATCAGTAGCTTCTAGTGGGACGGTTCGTCGAAGTGCTAGGATACACAATTGCCATCCGCAGTCTTTTGGTGAGTTACCTGGATTGAGTGCCACGTGTGGCGCTACGAATCCAGGCTCAGGTATGAGTTCTTTTATGGGTAGTACATACTCCATCTACGCTTTAGGCAGCTTATCATCTACCGAGTTTATTCAGCTTGCCTGTGATACTTCTTTTATTTTTTCTGATATTGAGATTGATAGAGAGTATATTAGGCGTAAGGAATTAGAGAGGGCTAGTACAGTTAGCTTATGAGGATCATTAGTTGGAACATTAGAGGTTTGAATGATTTGAATAAGTGTGATAAGGTTAGAGCGTTCTTTAAAGACTATTCTATTGACATTGCTTTACTTCAGGAGACAAAAATTGACTGTCCAGACATTCGTTTTTTTAGAAGATTAGGCAGTTATCACTTTAGAAAATGGGTTTTTCTACCTTCTGTGGGTTCTTCAGGGGGTGTAATGATAGGGTGGCGGGATAATTATTTTAAGATGCTTCAATGTATTACTAAACAGCATTCTCTTCATATTATTTTTATTATTCTGATAACACGTTTTTAAATATTTCTAATGTTTATGGGCCTAACTCAAAAATTGATCGGAGAATTTTATGGAAAGAGTGCCTATAATTTAGATCATTAGCTCCGGGTTCTTGGATTTTGGGGGGTGATTTTAATGTTACGCGTTTCATAGGTGAGCGTTCTCCCAGGGAAGGGGATTATTCTGCAATGGAGGAGTTCGATCATTTTATTATTAATTCTAATTTTATTGAAATTCCCCTTTCAAATAGGGAGTTTACTTGGAGTAACGCTAGAGAGTCTCCTTCCATGGCTCTTCTTGATAGATTTTTTGTTAGTGATGAAATAGAAGATAAATTTCCAATCTGTAGAGTCACTGATTTACCGTATACGTACTCCGATCATTGTCCAATTATCCTTACTTGCGAGCATCATAGAGTTATTATTAACAATTTTAAATTTGAAAAGATGTCGCTTTTGGAATCTAACTTTGTAAATCTAGTTAAAGGTAAATGGGTTTCTTTGAGTTTTCATAATATCATAAATAAGGAAAATTCTGCAAAAGCTTTTGTTTCTAAACTTAGGGAGATTAGGATTTTTCTTAAAAACTGGAAAAAAAATATTTTTGGCAATCTAAAAATTAAAAAAGACAATATTCTTAATGAAATGCTTAAAATTAATAAGATAGAAGAATCTAGATCTCTAAATATAGGTGAACGTAATGTTCTTGCTAATTTAAAAGATGAATTAAATTCTATTTTAGAAAAGGAGGAGGTTATGTGGAAACAACGATCCAGAATTCAATGGATCAACTAAGGTGATAATAATACCAAATTTTTTCATAATATAGCTAATGGTAGAAAATGTAGTAATACAATTAACTCTATATTTGTTAATAATATAGAGTTAGTTGATCAAAGAGATCTTAATAAGGCTTTTACAGACTATTATAAGGATATTTTTGGTTCTAAAATCAAACATAGAATCAATATTAGATGGATAGATCTGTATCCATCTGATTCTATTGTTGATTTATCAGAGTTAGATAATCCTTTTACTAAAGAGGAAATTAGAAAAGCAATTAATGATATGCCAAGTGATAAATCCCCGGGACCTGATCGGTTTCCAATTTTATTTTATAATACTTTTTGGGACGTATTAAAATTTGACTTAGTTAATATGTTTAATGATTTTTATAATGGTAATTTGCAATTAGGGAGATTTAATTTCGCAAATGTTATTTTGTTACACAAAAAAGTAGGAGCTAAAATCTTAAAAGATTTTAGACCTATTTCTTTGATTAACTGTTCATTTAAAATCATTTCTAAAGTACTAGCTAATAGACTCGGTACAAGAATGAATGATTTAATTGATTGTTCACAATCAGCTTTTATTAAAGGGAAAAATATCACTGATGGTGTGGCAGTTGTCCCAGAATATATCAATTATTATTGTAAGAATAACATAACCTATGTGATTTTAAAACTTGATTTTGCTAAAGCTTTTGATTCGGTGGATTGGGATTTTCTTGTAGATATTTTTCATGCTAGAGGTTTTGGGCAAAGATGGATCAGTTGGATTAAGACTTTGCTTAGAACTGGAAACTCTAGTGTTATGGTTAACGGTATATTAGGTAATAGAATTCAATCTAAGAGAGGCTTAAGGCAAGGGGATCCATTATCGCCTTTATTACTTAACTTAGCTGCTGATGTTTTTGCTAAAATTATTAAAAGAGCGGTGGATAATGGATCTCTAAGATGTGTAGGAAATGACATATCGCGTAATGGTATTTCAGTTCTTCAATTTGCTGATGATACTATTCTTTTTTCTTCCCACCTTCCTAGGCACATTATAACCCTCAAGTTTATCCTTTATAGTTTTGAACTTTTATCTGGCTTAAAAATAATTTTCGACAAAAGTTCTGTTTTAGTTTTAAATGATTTTGAAAAAGTTGAAAATTTAGTTGCTAATACTCTAAATTGCAAAATTATGAACTTTCCTTTTGACTACCTTGGTTTTGTGATTAGACCTACCAAACTCAAACATGATGATTGGATTATTATTATAGATAAAATTAAAAATAAGATTTCTAACTGGAATGGGAGATTATTACCTAGAGCAGGTAGACTAGTTTTAATAAATTCGGTTTTATCAGCCCTTCCGATTTATTGGATGTCCATGCATCTGTTTCCGGATTGGGTTATTGATAAAATTGATAAAATTAGAAGAGATTTCTTATGGAGTGGGGAAAATTCTAATAATAATATAAAATATCTAGTAAATTGGGAAACCGTCTATAAGGCCAAAAAGGAAGGTGGTTTAGGAGTTTTAAATTTGCGTAATATGAATTTGTCTCTTTTAGGTAAATGGCTTTGGAAATTTCAAGATATAAATGATAATGCTATTTGGAAAGAGATCATTTCCAAATATTACTATAACGGTAATAGCAATTTTTATCAAATTGCTCATTCATACACCCAAAATTTATCTAATTTTTGGAAAAACATTTTAAAATGTCATGAAATTTTTAACTTAGGAATTAATAAGATAGTACATTCAGGTAATTGTACTTCTTTTTGGCATGACCGTTGGATTTCGATCTTGCCTCTAAAGATAGAATTTAAGGAGTTGTATGAAATTTGTAACTTTAAGTATGCTTTAATTAATGAAGTTTATTCTCCTGAAAATGATCCTCCTTGGAATTTCAGTTTTAACAGAATCTTAGTTGATTCAACCCTTAGGAAATTTTCTTTGCTTTATGCTAGATTAAATCTTTATAATATTGATAACGATAATGATTTTATTAGTTGGGAATGGGATAAGAGTAAGAAATATACTTCAAATTTGTTCTACAGATTTATTAATTTTTCGGGTACTACAAACAATTCTTTTAAATATTTGTGGAAATCTAATGCTCCTCCTAGGTCCAAAATTCACATGTGGTTAAAACTTCATGGAAAACTTAATACAATAGAATTTTTAAAAAGAGAAAAAATTAAAATGATAATAAATGTTATTTTTGTAATCTACATCTAGAGGACATTAATCATTTATATTATGATTGTTTAGATCCTAATTACATCCTAATTAATACTCTTAAATTTTTTAACTTTAATAAAATATCTAAAATTTCTGATTGTGAATCCTACTGGATTAATTTTAGATTCAAATTCAAAAAGAATATTAGATTTTTACTTGACACTTTATTCATCATTATTAGTTGGTTTATTTGGTTTGAAAGAAATCAAAGAATTTTTAAAAATAATAACAGTCACTTAAACAAATTTATTTTTTCAATTTCTTCATTTTACTTTAATTGGATTTCTAACCCCAAATATAAATTAGCTAAAATTATCCATTTCAAACGGTACCTTAACAAAGTTAATCATAATATTAATTTATTTAAACACAACAACAATTTTTTTAATATTAATAATAGTATTATTAATTTTTTCTCAAATTTATATGATGATTTCAATTTTAATCATAACTTACTTATGATTAAAGGTACATAAATTAGATCTGATTTAATTTTTGTACTAGTCTCTGTTTTGGTTTTAGTTTACAGGTAATTCATTTCTTTTGTTATTATCCAGATAGTCTTATTTAGGTTTTTAGTTCCTTATAAATACATATATATGCATATTTACTATATAAATATATACATATATATGTACCATTCTAATTTTTTCCTTAGTCATGTTTTAGATACATGTTTGGGAGATAGGATATCAGGTTCATTTTGCAGGTTCACTTGTCTTCAGATAGATGGATATCAGATTGCAGAGAGGTCATCAGAGCAGAGTTTCTTCATCTAGGACTTCTAGCAGTTATCTCCTCAGATATATGATATTGCTATCTTCATTATGGAGTACTTTTTTTAGGAGGATCTATTATTCAGTTTGGCACTTCTTCCTCTTGATCAGAGCTTTCAGAGCGGTCTCTCTTTTCAGCAGATCCCCTTTAGAGCAGATGCTTTTTCACCCTTTCAGATTCAGATGTTTGGAGCTTCCTCATTAGTTTGTGTCGTCATCCAATATTTTTGTTTTTCTTTAGTTTTTTAGGTACTTCTAACACCTCAATATCGGGCAGTGGCAATGCCGGAGCTCGATATTGGGGTGCGATGGGTGGTTGCCTTGCCAGAACTCATCTTAGGTGTACCTGAGATTTGATATATGTATTTTTTTTTGTTACCTACCAGGCATGTTGGCAGCACCTTATGTATATGATATTTACATTCTCATGTATGCTCTCCCCTATTCGTAGAGGATCACACATTTTTCTCAAAGAATATGCAACCTTATAACCTTTTCTTAGTAGAATAAATCACTGTTCTGCTAATGAAACTATATTTGACATATGTTGGTAGAATAAATCACGGTTCTGCCATAGTTTACCCAGTAGATTACGTTGACCTCTATTTAAGCAGAATAAAAATCCAGTTCTGTTATTTTGGTAACTTGGATATATATCTATAGTTGATTGGTTGTTATTGGTTGATTCGTTTTACATATCTGATTGTTATGTTAATACCCATGATATAACTTGGAAAGTTAAACTCAATTAAATGAGAACCAATATGGTCATTATGCCTCTTTTTGATTTTTACAAAATTAATACTTCATTTTATCCTTTTGATAATGGTTTAAAGCTTTGATAAAGTGTTTTATAAATGGATTTGAAATTTAAGTAAAAGAGATTTCGTAAATGAAAGAGATTTCGTAAATGAAAGAGATTTATTATAAGGATTTATAGAAGTAAATTATAAAAGAACTTGAGATTGATTCCCTTTAACTGACCTTCTTAATTTTGGTGGTATGCACATTCGTTCCACACTTAACACCAAAGGAATAGTGTTTGAGCTTATCTTTATCTCCAATTTAAATAACATTTGTTTTGATCCTTTTAATATGATTCTAAAATAAGAAGTCTTTCACCATGTTTGGTGAATATAGTTACGCCGGGAAGATAAGTATATGAATATTTTGATAAATACTTTAGAAAGAGATTTAAATAAATAAAAGATTTATTTTGAGGCTTAGCGGTTGCTATGGGTATTTAAGTCTCTGAATTGTTGTTGTTTGATTATTTGATAATTAAATAACCAACTATCAAATCTTGGCTAGTTTTTACTCAGGATGTATGATTGTATATTCGAGTTCCCTAGTGAAGACTCGAATAGTTGTTGTATACTTCCAAAAAAAATCGGGAATAATTCAACAAGAAATTAACGTTGTTGGTTCAAAGAGACTAGGATTAGATATATTATCCGAAAACCACTTCAAACTAACATATGCATTCGAATGGAAGGTAACTTGATGATGATTGAAGACGGTGCTCCTTGGAGTGCCTTTGGTTTCGTTTAGACCTAGAATGAACTTGTATGGATGAATGCTGGCATTGCATTTCTACCTGGAGGGTAGTGTTAGCATTTCAAGATGATTTGCTATAAGGAAATGGTAAGAGCATAGCCTCTCAAGCCTCCCAACTCGAGAATGGCTAAATAGGGTAGGTCGCAAGGCTATGTGGGTCACTCCGATTAGGGTATGATCATCCCTTATATAGGGTCGATATCTCTATGTATGCTTTGGGCCCATTTTTGGTTATTCATCACAACCCAAGGGTGATCAAATTCGGTACTACCCATTCCAAGGTAGGGCGGTCTTGTCATGCCATCGTCGAAAGGTTTTCGATCTCATAGTACATTTTATGTAGAGGTGTACTACTTTCAAAAGGTAGTCCCTTACCTTGCCATTGTTGGAAATCCATTCTCCAATAAGCGCCTTCGGTTTTGATTGCATACTTATTATTGCTGTCATGTACACACATCACAGCTACTTGGTTATTAAATACTTTAAACCCTAAACATTATTATAATATCAATAGATTTTATAATATAAAATGTTTTGCTTATCATAAGGTAAAAATCCATCCATGTTTACGTGCGGTGTGGTTTTACAAGATATATTTTGTTTTGAAAAGGTTTTCGAATGTAGAAATCAATATGATTTGATTTATCTTTCTCACGTTGATTTAGCTGGACACTTTGGAGCTTTTAGGAGATGAGAGGGATTTTCCAAGACGTATTCACGTATCTTAAAATTTTCCACTGTTTTTTTTGTTTTCTTCATGTTTGTATAAATTAGCAATAATAAGGATAGGCTGTTATAATTGTCCAGGCTGATAATAGGTTAGTGTTCTCTGATGTTGTCTATAATAAAGATGTTTCCCTTTTATAAAGATCTTGTGTATATTATGTATTTCTCTTCACGATGTGAGATTTTGTTATGTCTTTTCTTTCTTCACCCCAAATGACCTATTTTTTGGACACTTAAATGATCGGCATAAAAATATCGAGGATGTATTAAGTGTCGTCTTTAGGTGTAAGAAAAGCAGATCGTTACATTGATCCTATCTTTTCTCTACATTGCTTCCTCTATAAAAGCATCCCTACCCACTTACTTTTTCTAATTTTTTTGAGCCTCCAATCCCTTCTTAGATCTAGCCGAATTCTTCATCCCTCCTCCTCTATTGTCCAAGCACAAATGAAATAAAATTAAACACTATTTGATAACCGGTGTTCCGTAGTTTAGAAGATAGCACCTTCAGAATTGGAATTTGATTCAGGGGTCTGTTTTAATGCTTCAAGATGTGATATTGGCATTGGTGAAAGGTAATTATCTGATTTATGATTATATTTTAATATTTAAATAATTTATATATAATATATCGCTTTATTAGTTAGGTGACAATTCTAGTATATCGGTATATCATCACATTCAAGATGGTTTTTGTTTATATGCTTATATATATTTTTAAAAAAGTCTTGACATATATATGCCATGATGCTCATGACATGATAATTTTTTTAATTTTTTATTATTTAGATGAATTTAATATACATTATTCAAATAATGCAAACTCTATAATTTAAATACTAAACTTTATACTATACAAAATATTTTGTAATTACACACAAATGGTTTTATATGTGATATAATTTTTGGCATAAAAGACATAATTTTAATATATATACATATAAATATTAATTTAATAATATTTAATTCAAACCACTTAAATAAATAATTATATCATATAAAATATACTTTAAATTTTATAAAATTATTTTTACATCTAATAAAATCTTGAATGCAAAAAAATTAATTTGCATATATATATATATATATTAATATAAATGCCAAAAGTTAAAATTTAATTTTAAATTTGCTTTTAAATTACAAAATATATTTTGAAATATTCAAATACTAGAATATCATCTAGAATTTTTATAAAATATTAAAATATAATTATAATTTTGAAACATAATTTTATATATACTAATATTATTTATTTCAAATAGGAAATTTTAAATTAAATTAAAAAAAAAATCTAATTTTGCCACGAGCATTATTTTTTTTAGCAGAGCTAGCAGGGTTGACTAGTCCTCTATGAGATTTTATTGCACGTAGCAATAAAATACAAAGCGCAAAAACAAGCTTTGAGTCCAAAAAAAACACATAACAGACTTGCACGGAAAGGAAATTATAGGCACACATATATAGAGGAAACAAAAAACATGTAAGCATTAAGGAAACCTTAATGCCAAGTAGTTATAAGAGCTTCTTGGAACTCAAAAACAGATTCCTTCATCCCAATAACAACCTCATGCATTAAATCATTCCATAGGGCAACCATCCCTCTTGCTTTAATTTCAAATAATCCGTTGTTTCTTTCTTCCCATATTAATTTAACAAATTTCTTTAGTCTTAACAAAATCAAGTATGATATAGAGCTTCTCCATTTGGTAGCTTTGAAGATCAAATTCCACTCTCTATTACCGTGTCTCACCGAATCTTTCCTACCAATCTTATCCATCAGTCTATACCATAGTCGAAAAATCTCTCTACAATTAAAAACCAAGTGAAAGCATCTCTCATTATCATTATCATAAAAGGCATAAAGAGGACTAATATTTAAACCAAAAATGTTCAACTTTACTTTAGTGAGAAGGGCTCCCTTTAAAACCTTCCAGAGCATTATGTTTTCTTTAGGTGGAGAGTGGTTGACCCATATCCCCTACTCCATTTGTACTTCAGCAGCTCATTCAACCTTGTTAAAGCACTATAGACCACTCTTACTATGTGTTCTTTACTTCTTTCAGTCCATAAGATCTGGTTGACTAACAACAGGGTAGATATTGGCTGGCAATGTATTCCATATAGATTTTGTTTCCTGGTTACTTGAATATTACAGAGAAAGAGTACCTTAAATTATATAGTCACTTGCCTTTCCATCCATATTAATATCTGACTAAATATTTTGCTAATATGAGAATAAATTGGAGAGGGTTAGACCATGAGCACCCCAAGTGTCATCCCAAAACCTTGCAGAACTATTAGGGGACAAACTATTTTAATTAAGGGGAGGAAAACTCTCCTAAAGCTTAATAATTTTCTCCAAAATCAGCTACAACTTTGTGTAACTTCCATCACCCAAAAGTTTTTCCTACCAATATTGTGTTTCAAGGTCCATTTAACCCAAATGCTATCATCTCTTCTCAATAAGGCATCAAAATATTTACTAAAAGCAGCTAAATTCCACTGTGCTATATTTAAAACACCCAAACCACCTTTTTCTTAGAATATTCAAATTTACTGAATGCATATAAGATAAGCTTTATAAAGTGGATACTGCTAGTATAGAAAAACCTAAGCATAACATTGCTGATAATGCTCAGAAGTTTATTAGGCAGAATAAAGGTTCTAGCCTAATAAACCATCATGGAGAAACTTATAGACTTAATCAATTACACAAGTCTTCCTACCTGGCTCGGCAGCTTGTTGGCCCAACAGTTCATGGAAGTAGTAATTTTAGAGTATAAAGGAAGACAATGAGCAGTGGTAACCCTAGAAATTGTTAGAGGGATGCCCAAATAGCTCATGTTTTCAGACATTGGTTGGAGACCAGATGATAGAAGCAAATCATCAGCCATATAATGAGGCACTCTAGAAATAAGAATATGGGACATTTTCAAATTTATTTTCAGTCCTATCATTTGATAGAAACTGTCCAAATATTGAAGCATGCAGTTAATAGAAGATGAGGCGGGCTTAGTGAATATCATAACATCATCAGCAAACATTAGAGAGGTAACCAGCGGTTGCCTATGTTTTGGGTAGAATAGTATTCATTAGCTTGGAATTTTCTGTCAATCAATTTAGTAAAAACTTCCATAACAAGAATGACTAGATAGGAGGAGATAGGATCTCCTTATCTTATACCTTGCTTGCTCTTGAGATAGCATACTGATTTTCCATAATAATTTAGAGTGTAACTTGGAGTTGAAATACTTGCATACACCCAAGCAACAAAGGGTTTAGGAAAATGCATCATAGCTATTATTCTTACAATAGATGTCCAATGTATACTGTCATAGGCCTTCTTTATGTCCAACTTCAACATAACACTAGGTGTAGCTTGAGCCTTGTTATAACCTTGGAGCAACTCTTGTGCAAGTAAAACATTATCTGTAATACTTCTCTTAGGCAAGAAAGCAGCTTGGTTTTGGGATATTAGGTCAGGAAGCTTTCACACAAGCCTTGAAGCCAAGATTTTGAAAACGCACTTATAAATCACATTACAACAAGAGATTGGCCTGAATGAACTCACTGAACTGGCTGGACTTGACTTAGGAATAAGGACCGAATTGGTAGTATTAGCTTCTCCCAACATTTAGAAGGTTGGAGAAGTAGTTCAACATAGATAAGTCAATAGCTTCAGGAGATGAATGCAGAAGGCCGTCCTCATCAAATATTGAAATAATTCGATCTTTTATTTGCTTGAATTTAAGGGAAGCATGAAAATAAGTTGAGTTTCTATCACCATGAACAACCCAATTTTTCCTTAGCCATTGCCTTTTCATGCTACCTTCAAATTTTAAAGCATCATTTAGGGCAGAAAAGAGCATACTTTCTTCATTAGCTACCTCTTCATCCTCAAGGTTGTCTATCATAAGGTCTTGAGCAGACTTTAGATCATCCTTGATTTTGTTAGACATTAAGTTGCCGATACCAAATTTTCTTTTAGCCCAAATCCTGAGGGCAATCTTGGTTGCTTTCAACTTCCTACACAAAATATACATAGGGTTACCAAAAAAATTATTATACCATGAGTTTGTTACTATGATTTTGAACTCTGGATCATTGATCCAAGCATTAAAAAGTTTAAAGATCCTTTTTTCTTTCACAGCTGGGAAGTCAGTGGACAAGAGCATTATTACAAATATATTTATTAGCATTATAAGGTAAGTATACATATATATATTTTAATATATATATATTATATATTTATATATTTCTTTTATATATTTTTATACAAATATATATATATATATATTGTTATTAAACTATTTATAAGAATATTTACATATATATATATTATACAAAAAATATTAAATTTGTATTCAATTTTACAAGAAAATAAATAATTTAATTTTATAATATACTGTAAATGTTTATATACATAATTGTATATATACACATATTTTATAAATTCCACACATACACACACACACATATATAATTACTTAAAATAAAGTGTGTGTGTGTGTGTATTTGTAATAGTTTATACACATAAATTAAAGTATATAAACATACATTTAGACAATGTAAATCCAAACACTTATACACACGCATATTATACCTTGCACAATTTGCTATTTTACACATGTATACACATATATCTGTATATGATACACGTATATATAAAATATAATATTAATATATAAAATTAAACCATTTTATAAATTTAAATAAAATAACGATCTTATTAAAAGAAATTTAGAAATGTTTTAAATGAATTAGATTTCATAGGCCCAATAAAGATCCAAAGTGGTAATATTTTTGTAAATTCACTCATTTCTTTCATTGCGGGCTGGTCCATTTCAACAATGGTATCGGAGTCCAATAGCCTACGCAGTGTATATTAGTCTACTTAGGGTTAACTAATTAAACTTACAGTCCAATTAGTAGGGTGTCAAGGATTTTGTTTGGGTACTCTAGTACTCTACTCTACCTGGCTACTGGCCTGGTTCGAACAGATATGTAAGCCTAAAGGTTGTCCCTAATAGAAAAGGCCCAATTTGAGTTGGGCCTTGGGTTAATTTTCAAAATTGTTTGAAAATTAAAAATATAAAATATAAAATTTAAAGTTAAATTTAAAATAAGGTATACATATATTATAAATAATAAAATTTTCAAAATGTTTGAAAAATAATATAAATTAATTTCAAAATTTTAAATTTATTAATAAGATTAATAAAATAAAATTATTCATTAAATAAGTTAATTAATGAAAAATATATACATGTATTATATATTTATGTTATAATATTTTAAAATGTTTAAGATATCATAAGTATATATGTATGTATATAATATGATTTTTCGAAATTAATATAATTTAATTAAAATTGTTTAATTGAATAAATTAATTAAAGGTTTATTAATTAAATGAATCACTTAAAGGCTAGTTAATTAAATTAATTGAAGGTTAATTAATTAAAATAATTAATTAAAGTTTAATAATTAAATGAATTAATTAAAGGTTAATTAATTAATTAAAAAATACACATATATGAAATATTTATGTTATACTATAAAGTTTATAGTGTACAATAATTATTAAATATAAATGTTATATTAAATTAATAGAAAATTAATTAAATAAGATTTAATTAATATAATATTATACATAAGATGATTATATAAGCAATAGAAAATATAAAAGTTATATATAATAATAAAACTTAAATAATATAAATGTATAAATTAAAGGTGGAACATCAAAGATGCCCAAACATACTTAAGGAATAAATACATATGAAAATGTACATATACCGTGATTTTCAATGTACGCGGCACTTAAATCACGAGGGTATTTCATTAGAAATACATTATTTCATTAGTTGATACCACTCAATATAATATATTGAAGATTATGAATCTTTGATATAATGTTGTCCTCTACCATACATACATACATACATACATATATATTAATAAATTACTTACATACTCCTTAATTGCTGAGAAAACTCAAGCTAGGGATGTTATGTGTAGTATTATTAATATATTGAATAAACGTGGTAAGATAACCATATGTATTTATTAAGCAAACTCATGATGCATATACTTTACTTAGGCCATTGCAATATGGTAGGTACGAGTGAATAATTTTGTTTCAATTTTTTGAACAAACTCAAGTTTGAAGTGAAACTAGGACAAGGTACCAAGGGTTAGGAGTTGTATACAATAAAACTGGTTAGAAGTTATCCATTGCCCATGGAGCTATGACTTGTTGAGCAAACTCAAGGTCAAAATTCCAAAATGGGCGAATCCTAACACTCACTAATAAAGTCGAAAGACTTCTATGTTTATACTTAGGGTTTGGTGAAACGTAAAATAATAGTGGGAGCCTTATTAGAAAAATAAAATGATAACATCTAACCTTTCTAATATTGTAAGAATATATGTTGTATAATGTTATAATAATCTATATCGATAAATTTGTGCATTTAATATAACTGATAAAACATTTATCAATTAAGATATACAAATGAATTGAATTGAAGATTGACAAATAGAAATATAACATATGTTTACTAATAAATGTTATTACATGTTAATGTTTCAATACTCATGCAAGCGTCTGATTCTACAACTACTAAATACGTTCGTAATTTGGTCGCTTATGTGTTTATTTTGTCAAGACCGTGTATTGCATTCCATGATTTTTGAACTTAAAAGGAATACAATTCTATGGATATTTGATCCATGTACAATTGCATATAAATGTTATATGGTGAACGATCACAGTTTGTAATGTACAAAATTTTGATGAAGTTAGTTCATTTGAAATAAGCAAATAAAGCATAGTGCAAGATCGAGTATTCAATTTGATTGATTTCAATAAAAGAGCATATCGTGTTAAATGTAACACAAGACCAAAACTAAAATATTGATCTAAGAACTCAATCGCTGAAATGTTAGTTTGATAACTTTACATAGGATGCATCCTATTTGATGTCCTTAAATGTTAAGGATAATCAAATGCATTTTTGTAAAGAGTTCGTTATGATATTATAGTAAGGGATTTCTTTTGAATGGTTCGACCATTTCAAAAGAATAATAAATGTACAAGAGTTGATGTGATTTAAGGTACAGTTGGGATGAAGAGAGTAAACGATCACTTCTGCTTCATAAAAAACATCGAAAACAAGAAATACAATAATAGTGATTGATGCTTAACATTGGAGTAAGAAACATAACTTTTGTTCCGAAATGTATTTTTATAGAGAATTTTTTTATAAGATTCATTTCTTTGAGTTTAAAATTATTTGATCAAAAAACTCTCCACTGTAAACTAGTTGTAGTATATGAAATAAATAATATATATTAAGTGAATGATGGATCTTTGAATTCAGCACTCTATTATAGTAATGGTAGAAATAGTAGGAGCATTCCATATAGCACTTATTGATTGTATCAAGCAACAAAAATTATTTTCATAAAACATAGCAAACATTATTTATGAAATAATGACTATTTTTTGGTGTCGACTGAAAAATAGACAAATAGACATAGTTATATTTTAATATGAAAATTATGAATATTCCTTTTAAAATAAAACTATAATGTGGTATTCGTTTCATAAAAAAAGTGGTGCATTGGAAAATACCCAAGTATCTAAAATTATTTATAATTATTTCGGAATTATAGACTAAGCCATAGTTTTGAGAAGTAGTTTTATCATATGATTATGAATCATATAATACTGGTTAATTATTTCTCAAATAATTAAGGGCTATGCACCCATTTAGTGGAAGCATCATAAGAGTTGATGAACTCTTCGGATTGATACATATAGATGTATGTAATAATAACTCTATTAATACCAAAACAGTTCCACGTACTTTGTCATATTCATCGATGTGTTATCATGGACATGTGTATTTGATACGCATGTATGAGTCTATGTTAAACTCATAGAATATAAAACGAAGTAAATAATATATTATGCAATATAATTGATTTGATTTGATCTGGGGTGAGTATATTAGAAAAAGTTCTGTATGGATCTAATATGAATAATGATTCAATCTCAAAGGTAACTCCTTCCTATAATATATAATGATGTATTGATAAGGAGTAATCGAACTTTGTTGGACAAAGCACGATTAATGATGAGTGAAGTTGAGTTAAATTATTTTTATATGGTGTATATTTAAGAGTAGTACATAAGGTTAAAATTAATATCATACAAATAATAGTTTAAAAAACCATACAAGATAAGGGTTTATAAGAAATCCCTACATATCCTAGGCCAAGGAGTCAGCAGGTTGTGCGAGTCAAATGACTACACTAAATAATTGTATGATAAGGATCTTGTATGAATAGTTCTAACAGAATTTTGGAAACGATGATCATTAGATGACTAATTTATGTTTTGAACATAGATATATTGAGAACTAATGCAATTTTTTTTATATATAAGGCAATTCATAAAATGCTTATGACTGCCTATTTTGTTGCGTTGAGAAACAGTTGTTGTTTCAAGAAATACCAACTTCATTGTGAAGGAATTTTTAAAGAAATTATTGGCATAAAATGAATTTGGATACGATCTAATTATAAAACTGATTACAAGGGATGAATGAAATTGATCGAACCTAATAAACACAATAAATTAGAACGTCTAATGATTATTCTTGTACATTAAAAAGAAACTGTGAGTTTCTTGTCAATATCAAGAATGAATAATCATCGGTTCTTTAGTTAAACCATTAAGAGTATTGACTCTATGATATAATACGATGCGCAGATCCAAAATAGATTCTAAGTACATTATCAAAATATGATTTTGATAGTTGTATCCAAAGGGATATTATCCGTTGGCCGCAAATGTGTCTTTAAGCGAAAGGCAAATGTAGTTGGAATATAGTGAGCCACATTGATAAGAATAATATCATGAATTTCAGTCATTGAAATTAACGTAACAGATTCACCAATCAATGTGCTCAAGTTGGCTCGGATTTTACTCACAAAATTATTGCATGATATGACTTTATGTTTTGGTATACATATGTTAAAACGGAAAAATCTAAGTAATGATTTAAAGTAAACTGCTTATGCACAATAACCAAAGTGTCTTTAAGTCAGTAGTTGCGATATTGAGTTTGTGGTTTTTTGAATATGATCCAAGAAACGATATAAAGTATCACTTTAGAAGCATCAAAATTGAACAAATGTTTTGATAGAAATATCAAGTTGTTTGATTATTAATCAAAATGCAAAGGAAACACGTGCTTAGAAGAAAGGAAGTTAAATGGTATATAGATATTTCTAAACCATAAGTAAACAATACAATGCTAATTATTAATGATGTACTTGTGTTAAAATCAGCTTTAGTTGTTTTAATATTTGACCTTGGGTTTGTAAATGATGTCTTTTATAGTAAATATAAAAGAATTGGGAATGTCCCAAATGATATGCAAGGACACCTTATTAAAATATTTAGTATGGAACATGTAAGATGGATTCCTTATGCATTGTCAATAAGAATTAGCATACATGTTATGTTGTTTACGATATCTTGATTCGTTTATATATTTGATACATGAAGCAAATATCAAATCCAAATTGATATCACTAAATGGTTGTTTGAAGGGTTCTCATATATTTATGAAATACTAGAGAATTGTTTATAAATCAATGAAATCCTTATGAAGAAGTGTTCAGACTCAAACTTTCATAAGTGATATTAAGTATTATGTGTCAATGGTAAATTCAAGTTAAGAATCTTTAAGTTGTAAATGTTCCTAATGAACGAATGTGGCTGATTCAATGAAAAAAGGCTAAGCACATCGCCTTGAATAACACCGCATTAAAAGCAATGTATATAAATATAAATGCACAAATTTATAACTGAGCTAAGGTAATTCCAAATGTTGAGAATTCCATAAAATTGTCATATGATAACAACGTCGCGAGATAGTTCGTAACAGAACTTAAAGCTTACTAGAAGTCGAGAGACATATTCTGAATCCTTCCACACGATAAATTTACTTCATCAGCATCAAAGAGAGTTGATTGATAGTGTATATAATTAAAGTATTCACTAAGGGAATGACCCAATTGGTTTTGTGAAAATCGATTAGTGAAGTTGGAAAAAGATTCTATAATTGACTCCAAGTGCAAGTGAGAGGTTATAGAGTTAGGGTATGCCCTAGAGGCTATTACGTAATTATATATATATATATATATCTAATTCGATAACCAGTCCTATTCGAAATAAAAGATGTTTTCTTCTATTATATACTTGATATAATGTGTTATATTGATTTAATTAAAAGCATATTTAATAGAAAATCTATAAATCGTATGTTTTGTGATAGTAGTTTTAAAGTGTTGTAGCTGTAAGTTATTTATCACAATGAAAATAAATATACCATTTCAAATATTTCAAGTCAATATGTATCACGACTGGATATCGATACATCCGTTGACACTAGAGTATGTAATAGTCTCCAAATGTTGGGCAGCGTATTACTCATAACTACTAGAGGCACCAAGGGGTTACGTACTGATAGTTATTAGATAACTATGGAATGAATCACTCGATAGTTTTTTGTTGGTTAATATAACTAAGGTCAAACAGAAAATATCGATGTGACAAAATTACATTGTTCTGTTGACTTGAGAATACCGTTGATCTTCATTATTGAAGCTCGCTTTGACTATAGTTAAATCGTGGCATAACTCCCATCGAATGGCTATAGTTGGTTCGAGTGGAAGCATTGGAAGTGAAACACTATTTAAGAGAGGATTCCTCTCCTCAGTTATATGAGGTTAGTATCACGGTCAACTGAAGTCAACTCGAACTCAAAGTCTCTAGCCAAAGCATTTTGGTTAATAATAATAATTGTTATTATTGAATCAAGGACTTTATGTTTGGACTTTAGAGTTAAATGTGGACAATATTGGAATTTCAACCATTACCAATTTACGTAAGTCTAAAGTGATATAGTTTTGACGAAGAGAATTGGTGTAAATATTAGTTATAACCAGGTAATGCTTAATAAAGTAAAAATGGATTTTTTTTTCAAAATTAAGTAAGTGATGAATTTGGCCAAATGTCACACCAGCTACTAAGTGACGTTTGAACTCGAATAGTTCGATATTAATTGCCGACCAAATTTACACCTAAAGAGTCGCACAATGGAATCGTTGAATACTCCTTGACCATATGATTTAATTAGTTTATAATTGTTATAAATTAATTAAGTTAATGATTATTTATGAAATATTATTTATAAATTTTTATTTTGAATTAATGAACAAATATTATTAAATACATTAATAATAGTTGTAAATATATTAATCGATATACGACATCGATACGCGTTTAAATTGGATTTAAATGAAAAATATTTTGTTCGAGCTTTAAATGGCCCATAGAGGGGGCTAGTTGGTTCGGTTATAATGGAGCATGAGGGCGGCCATATTATGGTTGAAGGGGCTAGGGTTGAATGGATAAGAGAAAAGAAAGAGTAAGAGAGAAATGTGGATCTTGATCCTAACTTCTGTCTACATTTCTTCCTTTGTAAAAGCATCTCTACTCACTTTCTTTCCTAACTTTTTGGAGCCTCCTTGTAACACCCCTAATTTTTAGTTAACATTATTCAAGACATTTCATTGGATAGATTAGATAGAATAATGTATATAGTTAGGGAGAATGAGATTTGGTTAATTAGTGTGGTCATGCCAAACTTAATGAACTAAGTAAGGTTGTTTTAAAATTAATACACATAGAAGAATACATGAAAGAGGAAAAATAGGCATAGATAAACCCATCATTCATTGAAACCTCACCTCCTACATCATTCTCATATTCACAACAAAAACAACCAAAAGGAAAGCTCAATCAAGGCCAGCCATTAAGATGCAATAGGGAGATCGAAATCTAGGGTTCAAGAGAAAGCAAGATTAGGATTATTAGCTACACCAAATCTCAACTCCAACCATTAATCTAAGGTGAATAATAACACTTATCTTCTCTTAAATATTTATTTTGTTTCGACATGGGTAATACCTGAATCTTATGTGTTTGATTGATCAAGTTATGATTTAATAATCATTGTTTGGATGGAATAACGGTTAATGGGAATTTTTGGAATTTATTAGAAATGGTTTAATTCGGATTTGGGGTTAAATCTGAAGATTTTATCCTCCAAATGATTTGAAATTTTGATATGCCAAGGAAAACATTATTTTGGAGATGATTTTTAATTTAAAAAATTTCCAAATTATAGAGATTATTTTATGAATTTCCTATAGAGGAAATGACTTAATTATGGGTATTAATCATTTTAAATACTTAAATGAGGTTTTGTGCTTCAAAATTTTATATGATGTAGAGAAAGGTATTCTCTAATTTCTGTGAATTTCTGGGATTTTTCCCATGTAATTTTGGATTATGGAGGATTATTTATGCTAGAATATGCAAATAAAAGTTTAATTAATTATGGTTAGTAATTAAGTATTTGAAATAATGTTTTGGATCTTGGAAATATGATGCGACATTTTTTCAGTAAAGAAAATTGATAAAGTTTTACTAGCCAATAAACTTTTGACAAATTATAGAGGTTTGGGGAAAAGTAATACTGTTTTATAGTAATTTTGCAGTTTTTAAGTTAATTACAGTTTTACCATATCGACATTGGCTACGTCGAGCCATCATTCACCGAATCATATTATTATCGACGCGGAGCCAAATAATGCCGCATGATGTCAACGAGTTTGGCATGAAGTGGATGGGTTTTGTATCTCGTTGAGGTCACAACAACAAAGATAAAGAGATGGTCTTCAAAATGACGATGTCGATGTTTATACATGCTGAGTTTTATACAAGGGGCTTGTTGCTGCTTTTATACTAGAAACCATGCTTCCGCATATATTATTCTATGTTTTTTCCTCGCCGACCAAATGGTTGTTAAGCCTAGTCCTTACCATTTTTAAACTTGTCATCGAGTTTACCTCATCCCAATTTTAACTAGTCTTTGAGTTTCTTATAGGCGGATAGCCTATGTATCATAAGGATCGATGACTTCATTGTCATCGAGGCTTGTTATGCCATGTGTTTTAGTCATCGAGTCTTAAAATAGAGAGAGAGCCTTATGCTTTTACATCAACATGGTATAAATGTCGGAGTTAATGCATATCGAGCTTATAAACGGTGGAGAGCCATTTGTTGCATGATTTTAACTTCGAACCTTAGGGACACCAAGGTATATCTTAATGAGTTTGACCTAAAACCTTTTGGGGGTTACTAATGTATGTCACCATGAAATTTAAATAACAAAGGAGAAATAAATTAATTGGGGACACCAATAGAAATAAGTTATACATATGGATACCGTGGATCAATTTTGAACATATGGGTACCATGGAGTAAAGCTAACATGTGGGTAACTTGGGATAAATAGAAATATGTGGATAACATGAATTAAATGGCCAAGTGATGGGTTCATAGTCATCCTAGGAAAACTATGGGATGTATAATGGATAGTCTGCATTATGTCGGAGACAGATAGTCCCTAATTGATTAATTTAAGGGTACATAGTCATCCTAGGAAAATTATGAGATGTGAGGTGGATAGTCCAGATCAGTTTAAATGATAAAATGCGAGATGGATAGTCCACATTAGTTTAAGTAAAATAAAATATGGGATGGGTAGTCCACATGAATATAAGATGGGTTGTCAATAAGAACTTAGATGGATAGTCTAATGAATGGGGGATGGGTAATCCGGTACATATGACATGTTTATACGCTATAATATTATTCTGTTATAACCATTGTGAATTTAGAAGCACAATATATGGTTAAGATGTTTAATTGGGTACTAACGAGGGGAAACCCATTCCGCACAGTGGCATGGTCTCACTAGATATCTATTGGTTTGAAATGGTAGATTATTATTCATACTAGACTTTTTGTCTGACCCAATTTTTTCCCCTTAAACTCTTGAGTACTCATTTGAGTAGGTTGAGAGTAAGGGCTTTTCAGGTTCCCTTTAGACGAATAAGCTTTCAGAGACGTGCAGGAGGCAATCTAACTAGTAGGAGCTATATATCTAGTTTCCACTATGTTTGATTCTACTTTTGTGTTGTAATGGCTAGTTGTATTAAATGCCAGATATTTGACTTGGATCATCCAATGGGGCATCTTCATATGTCGCTCTTGGAATTTGTTGTAATAACTATATTTTCTCTGAATGTGGTTTGCGAATTGGGATTAGGTAATGAAATTGAAATCTTATTGTGAAATGAGATGACAAAATTTATTTCAAAATTTATGTTGAATTTTCATATTCATGTGTTTCTGGTATTATCAAAATGATTAATATAGTCGCATTTTGTCATCGGAAATTAATAACTATGAATTACTACAACATCCGTAGTACTTAGTTTCGGGCCTCAAAATGGAGGATGTTACAGTTTGGTATCAGAGCATAGGTTTATGTAAACTTAAAAGGAATTTCAACCTAAAAGATTTTTAAAACAGAAACCAATGAACCTGAGAATAAGATTGGGATTGCAATAACACAATAATAACATACTTGAATTTTGCTATATATAGATATGTATTCCCCTCTCCCTTAGACCGTTCTAATGTATCTTACAAAGGCTCGTATGCAGATTTATGAGAAATAAAGGTTTGGAAGCAGGAAACGGAAGAGTGAATCTAGGTGGAGAAAGCACCACAATAATGGAAATGCTTGACCTAATACTAGGAGAAACCAGGGTTGATAGGAAAATGTTAATCAAAATGCAAATGCCAACATAGGTGCAGGAACCCTACCAATAGATATGGGGATGATGTATTCTTCGTTAACTTGATGCAAGCTGGTGCTGCTGAAGAAGTAGCCGGAGGAAATACTGTGAACGCAGGAGGAGCAAATCCTGTGGCGCCAGTTGGCAATAACTATGCCAAGCCGAGTCAAGATTATACCAGTTTGGGTGGGAAGCCATTTCTGGGGACTGAAGATGCTGTAGAAGTGGAAAATTGGCTTTTGCATTATGAGAGAATTTTTGTTGATCATGGTTTGGATATGAGCAAAATAGAAGATTGGCTTCGAGGCAATTGCAAGGTGCATCATTATTCTAGTGGAATGGAGTTACCGTGGGTGTGCCAGAGGAAGAGTTAACTTGGTCAGATTTTCAAAGGAGATTCAAGGAAAAAAATTTGTTTGAGGTAGCTAAGTCCGCTTTGCTTAGGAAATTTATGGATTTGGAGCGAAGGAGATGTCAGTGTTAGAGTATTCTGCGAAATTTGATGAGCTATCCAGGTATGGATATGTCACCGTGGACACTGTCATTAGGAGGAATGAGAAATTTATCCAGGGATTAAGGCAGGAAATCGCTAGGGCAACCATGCCACATCTCCGAGATCCATCAAATGTAGTAGTGGAGAAGCTGATTAGAAATGAAGAAACACTTTCTACCTTTAGGAAGGAGAAGTCAACGGAAACTCAAGGTTCCCAAAATAAGAAGAGGAATTTTTTTTAAAAGAAGGGTGCTAACAAAGGAGGAGAAACTAAGAAAGAGAAGGCAGATATTGTCTGTTATAAGTGTGATAAGAAAGGGCACTGTGCTATTGAGGGTCGCTCGGGTAATGGAAAGGTGGTTGTAGGGAAGCAGAATGTGAAGTGCTTTGACTGCGACCAAGTGGGGGCATTATAAGAACAAGTGTCCAAAAGCAGCCAAGGGTGAGAAAAGTAGAGTCTATGCTTTGGAACCATCATCCCCTAGACCAACAACAGCTGAGAAGGGAAAATCTATGATGGAAGGTACGCTTTTGATCCATAGTATACCAGCTAGGATACTATTTGATACCGATGCATAACATTCATTTATATCTCAGTGTTTGGTAGATAAGTTATGCTTAGAACTTTCATACCTAGTTACTTCCTTAAGGGTTGCAAATCCAATATGAGGGTATGCAACTCTAGGGATGAGATGTGACCAGTTAGAACTTGATTTGCTAGGTCATAAGTTTGTAATTTATGTTTCCTTGATTTTGTAGGCTTCGGGATCATATTAGGTATGGATTGGTTAGATATATATAATGCTTGGATATTTTTCCAGGATAGGGAAATATCATTGAGACATCCTAGTAGTAGTGACCGAATAGTATACTCAGTCGAGAATTCGAGTCTAGGAATTTATGCTTTGCTGAATGCTATGGAAGCAGAAGAAGAGTTGAATCGAGTTTTGATAGCAAGAGAATTTCAGATATTTTTAAGCCGGTCATAGGACTACTACCGAAAGAAGCTATCGAGTTTCAAATAAATCTTGTGCAGGTAGTAGAACCCGTAAGTGGACCATCTAGCAAGATGACATATGCCAAGATGAAGGAGTTAAAGGTGCAACTAGTGGACTTAGAAGGAAAGAACTTTATCGTACGAAGCAATTCGCCTTGGGGAGCGACCACGGTGTTCATGAAGAAACTAGATGGGTCGTTATGGTTATGTATCGACTATCATAAGTCGAATGAGAAGACAATTAAGAATTGTGTCCTTTAATAAGAATCGACGACTTATTCAATCAGTTTAGTGGAGCCAGAATTTTTTCCTAATTGGATTTGGCTACAGGGTTCCATCAGCTAAGAGTGGCGAAGAACAGTATTCCATCAACGGCATTTCAAACAATATATGGTTCGTACGAATGGTTAGTAATGCCATTTGGGCTAACGAATGCTCCAGCTTTCTTTATAGATTTGATAAACTGGATTTTTCGAGAGCACTTGGATAGGTTCTTATTGGTGTTCATAGACGACATTTTAATATAATCTAAGGATGAAAGAGAGCATGAGGTTCATCTTATAATATTGTTAGAGACACTGAGACAACATCAGATGAAAGCAAAGTTTTCGAAGTGTCATTTCTGGAAGAAAGAAGTAAAGTTTCTTAGCATGTAGTTTTAGAAGAAGGTTATTAGTTGATCCAGCTAAGATTGAAGCAGTTAATAGTTGGAAGAGACTCGAGACAGTGACTGACATAAGAAGTTTTCTTGGATTGGCTAGATATTAGTAGAGATTTATCAGGGATTTTTCGCGGATAGCAGCACCCCTGACTATGCTAACCAGAAAGGACGTTAAGTTTATATGATCCGACAGATGTGAGTAAGCATTCCTTAAGTTAAACCATTTATTGACCAATGCGCTTGTGTTAGTTGTGCCAGACGGTAATCAAGGGTTAGTAGTGTATACAGATGAATATGAGACTTGATTAGAAGCTGTGTTGATGCAGAAGAGTAAAGTAATTGCCTACGCTTCTCGATAGTTTAGACCACATGAGGTAAGATACCTAATTCATGATTTAGAGTTAGCAGTGGTGATCTTCGCATTCAAAGTGTGGAGACATTGTCTTTTTGGAGAAAGATTTGAGTTGTACATGGATCATAAGTCTCTAAGGTATTTATTCTCTCAGAAAAGGAGTTGAATGTGAGACAACAAAGGTGGTTGGAGTTTTTAGCAGCTTATGATTTCGATATAGAGTATACACTAGGGAAAGGTAATAAAGTAGTGGATGCACTTAGTAGAAAACATCAGAATGTGGTGTTATCTATGTTGACAGAATGGAAGGATCTTAAGGCATTGACTACATGTAGTGTGCAGTTAAGATCGACTGCTACTTTAGTTAAAGTACTACCATGATATCTTGATTGGAAGTTCGACCAGTTTTGATCGAAAGGATTGCTTTTAAGCAGAAAGATGATCAATTGTTGGCCGAGAAGATTAAAAGACTTGAGATTGGAACTGAGATTGATAATCTGAAAGAATTTATTCTTGACTAGAAGGGATGGTTGAGAAAGAAGAGACGATTGTGTGCTCCAAATGTTGGAAGCCTAAGAAAGAAGTTCTTAGGGAATGTCATCGACCAAAGTTTACGATTTATCCTGAGGAACCAAGATGTATCCGGATATTAAAAGAAGTTTCTTCCGAGAAGGTATGAAGAGGGATGTTGGCTTATGGGTAAAGCAATGTTCGAATTGCCAACAAGTAAAAGCCGAACATTTGAAACCGAGTTGATTGCTTCAGCCTTTAGATATACTAGTTTGGAAATAAGATTCGATATTCATGGACTTTATTAATGGGTTGCCAAGGTCGAATCGAGGAAATGAGAGTATATGGGCCATAGTGGACAGATTGACTAAGAGCGCCTATTTCATTCCTGTTAAGTCAACCAGAACGACACCTTTTTTGGTTAAGTTATTTATAAAGAACATGGTTAGACTGCATGGGATTTCTAGTAGTATAATCAGTGATAGAGATACATTGTTTACTAGTAAGTTCTGAAGAGTCTATAGGAAGTGTTAGGTACCAAGCTTAAGACGAGTACCGCTTATCACCTTCAGACAGATGAACAGAGAGAGAGTCAATAAGGTACTTGAGGATTTTTTGAGAGCTTGCGTACTAGATTTTGGTGGATCATGGTACGACCACCTACACTTGGTTGACTTTTCCTATAATAATAGTTACCAGACTAGTATAGGAATGGTGCCTTTCGAAGCTTTGTATGGAAGGCCGTGCAAGTCACCAGCATGTTGGTTGGAAACTGAAAATAGGTTAGTCTTAGGTCTAGATCTGGTGAGAGAACCAATAGAGAAAATAGAGTTAGTCCGAGGTAGGATGAAAGAAGTTCAGTCTAGATAGAAAGGTTACGCAGACATAAGGCGTAAGGATCAAGATTTCTCAATTGGATATAAGGTTTCCATTAAAGTATCACTGATGAAAGGTGTGGTACGTTTTGGAAAGTTAGGGAAACTGGCACAGAGACATGTTGGACCGTTCCAAGTTATAGAGAGGATCGGAAAGCTGGCATATCGAGTAGAGTTACCGAGCAGTTTGGCAGGTGTCTATAACGTTTTTCATGTTTCTCATCTTCGGAAGTATGTGCATGATCTAGAGACTACTATCACTCCGACCGCATTGGGAAATTTAGTAGTAGAACTGGATCTGACTTTTATTAGGCAATCAATTGGGGTTATAGCGAGAGATGAGAAGAAGTTTATGATCAAGACAGTCAAGTTGGTGAAAGTTTAGTGGAGCAACAACGAGAAAGACTATACTTGGAAGACAAAAAACAGGATTAGGGATACTTATCTTGAGTTGTTGTGAGGGTATGTTCTATATTTGTTGTTTATAGATTTTATGGCTGGTAGGATATACTAGCTTTAGTTATAGGTTTGTTATGCTTATTTTGTAGTCCTTACTGAATTTATTTCGAGGACGGAATTCTTTAAGAAGGAAAGCCTGTAACACTCCAAATTTTAATTAACCTTATTTAGAATAACATATATGATTAGGCAGAATGAGATTTAGGTAATTAGTTTTGTCGTGCAAAACTTAATGAACTAAGTAAGCTTGTTTTAAAATTAATACACATAGAATAATACATGGGAGGGACAAAATAAACATAGATAAAGCCTTTATTTGTTGAATCCTCACCTCCTACATCATTCTCATATTTACAATAAAACAACCAAAAGGAAAGCTCAATCGAAGCCGGCCATTAGGAAGCAATAGGGAGATCAAAATCTAGGATTCAAGGGAAAGCAAGCTTAGGATTATGAGCTACACCAAATCTCAACTCCAACCATTAATCTATGGTGAATAATAACACTTATCATCTCTTAAATCTTTGTTTTGATTCGGTTATGCATAATACCCAAATCTTATGTGTTTGATTGGTCACGTTATGATCTAATAATCATGGTTTGGATGGAATAATGGTTAATGGGATTTTTTGGAATTTATTAAAAAATGGTTTAATACGGTTTTGAGGTTAAATCCGAAGTTTTTATCCTCTAAATGATTTGAAAATTTGATATGTTAAGGAAAAAATAATTTTGAAGATGGGTTTTAATTTCATAATTTTATAATTATAGAGATTATATTATGAATTTCCTATGGTGGAAATGGCTTAATTACAGATTTTAATCATTTTAAACAATTAAATGAGGTTTTAGGCTTTGAAATTTTATATGATGTAGAGAAAGGTATTCTCTAATTACTGTGAATTTTTGGAATTTTATTATGTAATTTTGAATTATGGAGAATTATTTATGCCAAATATGCATATAAAATTTAATTAATTATGGTTAGTAATTAATTATTTGAAATAATGTTTTGGATCTTGGAAATAGGGTGCGACAATTTTTCAGCAAAGATAATTGATAAAGTTTTGCTAGCCAATAAGCTTTTGACAAATTATAGAAGTTTGGTGAAAACTAATACCTTTTTATAGTAATTTGGTAGTTTTTAAGTTAATTACAGTTTTACCATGTCGACATTAGCTGTGTTGAGCCATCACTCAACGCATCATAGTGTCATCGACATATAACCAAATAATGTCATATGATGTCAATGAGTTTGGCATGTAGCGGAAGGGTTTTGGATCTCGTCGAGGTCAGAAGCAACAAAGATAAAGAGATCATCTTCGACATGACGATGTCGATGTTTATACATGCCGAGTTTATACCAAGATGCTTGTTGTTTTATACTAGAAAGCATGCTGCCACATATACCATTCTATGTTTTTGCCTTGCTGACCCAAGGGTTGTCGAGCCTAGCCCTTACTGCTTTTGAACTTGTCATCGAGTTTACCTCATGCCGAATTTGACTAGTCTTCAAGTTTCTTATAGGCTGGTAGCCTATGTATCATGAGGATCGATGACTTCATTGTCATTGAGGCTCATAATACTACATGTTTTAGACATCACCTATTAAAATAGGCGAAGATCCTTATGCTTTTACATCGACATGGTATAGATATCGACATTAATGCATATCGAGCTTATAAACGATAGAGGGCCATTTGTTGCATGATTTTAACTTCGAACCTTAGGGACAACAAGGTATATCTTAATGAGTTTGACATGAAATCATTTGGTGGTTACCAATGTATGTCACTATGAAATTTAAGTAACTAAGGGGAAATAACTTAATTAAGGACACCAATAAAAATAAGTTATACATGTGGATAACATGGATTAATGTTAAACATGTGGGTAACATGTGATAAATAGAAACATGTGGATAACATGAATTAAATGACAAAGTAACGTGTTCATAGTCATCCTAGGAAAACTATGGGATGTATGATGGATAGTCTGCATCGTGTCAGAGAAGGATGGTCTCTAATTGGTTAGTTTTAGGGTTCATAGTCATCCTAGGAAAACTATGAGATATAAGATGGATAGTTGGCATCAGTTTAAATGATAAAATGTGGGATGTATAGTCCACATTAGTTTAACTAAAATAAAATGTGAGATGGGTAGTCCATATGAATATAAGACGGGTAGTCAATAAGAACTTAGATGGGTAGTCTAATAAATGGAGGATAGGTAATCTGGTACATATGACATGTTTATACACTATCATATTATTTTGTTATAAACATTGTGGATGTAGTAGCACAATATTTGGTTAAGATGTTTAATTGGGTACTAGTGAGGGGAAATCCATTCTGTACAGTGGCGTGGTCTCATTAGATATCTATTAGTTTGTGATGGTAGATTGTTATTCACACCAGACTTTTAGTCCATCCGAAGTTTTTGTTTTCCCCTTAAACTCTTGGGTACTCATTTGAGTAGGTTGAGAGTAAAGGCTTTTCAGGTTACCTTTTGACGAATAAGCTTTCGGAGATGTGGAAAAGGCAATCTAGCTAGTAGGAGCTATATATCTATTTTCTGCTGTGTTTTGATTCTGCTTTTGTGTTGTAATGGAAAGTTGAATTAAATGCCATATATTTGACTCTAATCATCCAAGGAGGCATCTTCATATGTCGCTCTTGGAATATGTTGTAATAATTATACTTTCTCTAAACATGGTTTGCAAATAGGGATTATGTAATGAAATTGAAATCTTATTGTGAAATGAGATGAGAAAATTTATTTTAAAAACTGTGTTGAATTTCCATATTCATGTGTTTCTGGTATTATCAAAATGATTAATATAGCCGCATTTTATCATCGAAAATTAATAACTATGGATGACTGCAACATCCGTAGCACTTAGTTTTGGGCCTCAAAATGGGGGATGTTACCCTCCTATTCCTCTTTGATCTTGCTAAATTCTTCATCACTCCTCCTCCATTGTCCAAGCACAAATAAAATAAAATTAAACACTATTCGATAGCCGGCGGTTTGTAATTCGGGAGATAAGACCTTCAGAATTGGAATTTGATTTGAGAGTTTGTTTCAATGCTTCACGGTGTGGTATTTTGGCAATGGCGAAAGTTAATTATCTGACCAACGAATATATTTTAATATTTAGATATTTTATATACCATATATTGCTTTATTAGTTAGGTGACGATTCTAGTATATCGATATATAGTCACATTCAATATAGTTGTTTGTTTTTTTAGCAAGGCTAGCCGGTTTTATAGTGGGCCATGCCACTAACAACAACAACAACAACTAAGCCATTATTCCCACACAAGTTGGGGTCGGCTAGAGATGGAACGCAAAACTAAATGAAAAATCAATTTAAAATTTATAATAATAACAATAGCAATAACAATAATAAAATAAAGTCAAATAAGTAAATTAATAATAATAACTAAGTAAAGTAAAATAAAATAAAAATATATATGTATATATATATATATATAAGAGGAATGATAATAATAATACTAATAGCGATAATGATACTAATAGTAATATTGGTCAAAGACCAAACCTACGTTTTAGGCTCATGTTTCCTAGTCCTATAATCTAAAACTTATAAAACTCAACGCTCATGGTTATGGTACGTGAACCGCTAACTTCCAGTTGCTCCGATCCGTCACCAGCTCTTCGGATATACCCTAATCCTTCAAATCCCTTTTTACTACTTCCTCCCATGTCAACCTTGGTCGACCTCTACCACTCTTTGAGCATTCAACACGGCCTATAATTCCAACACGCATAGGTGCCTCGGGCAGCCTTCGTTGAAGGTGTCCAAACCATCTTAAGCGATGTTGAATTAGCTTCTCCTCAATTGGTGCTACTCCAAGTTTATCACGTATATCATCATTTCTAATTCGGTCTCTTCTTGTATGACCGCAGCTCCATCGTAGCATACGCATCTCTGCTACGCTTATCTTTTGGACGTGTTGGCTTTTAGTAGGCCAACATTCTGCACCATACAACATCGCAGGCCTGATTGCCGTTTTGTAGAACTTTCCTTTAAGCTTTTGTGGGACCTTCCTGTCACAGAGAATCCCAGACGCTTGTCACCATTTCACCCATCTCGCTCGAATTCTAAAACTAACATCTTCATCAATCTCACCATTAAACTGCAACATTGATCCTAGATATTGAAATGATTCCTTCTTGGGAACTATTTGTCCAGCCAGAGTGACATCTCCATCTTCCGACCTGACACCGCTGAACCCGCACTTCATATACTCTGTTTTAGTTCTGCTAAGCCTAAAACCCTTTGATTCTAAAGTCTGTCTCCACAACTCCAGTTGTCTATCAACCCCAATCCTACTTTCATCAATTAGCACAACATCATCAGCAAATAGCATACACCAAGGAATCTCACCTTGTATACCCTTCGTAACCTCATCCATCACTAGAGCAAAAATGTAGGGGCTCAAAGCTGACCCTTGATGTAATCCTATGTTAATGGGAAAGTCACCGGTTTCACCATCGCATGCTCTGACACTAGTCACAACATCATCGTACATATCCTTGATAAGTGTAATGTACTTTGTTAGGACTCTCTTCTTTTCCATGGCCCACCACATCACCTTTCGCGGTACCTTGTCATAAGCTTTCTCCAAATCGATAAATACCATGTGTAGATCCTTCTTTTGCTCCCTAAACCTCTCCATAAGTTGTCTTATTAAGAAAATCGCCTCTGTGGTCAACCTCCCAGGCATGAAGACAAATTGGTTTTTTGGAACACTTATCATTCTTCTTAGTCTATGCTCAATGACTCTCTCCCAAAGCTACATTGTATGACTCATAAGCTTAATTCCTCTGTAATTTGTGCAACTTTGGATATCTCCTTTATTCTTAAAAATTGGAACTAGTATTAATTTCCTCCACTCATTTGGCATCTTGTTTGATTTGAAAATATTATTGAACAACTTAGTTAGCCATGCTATCCCTGCATCTCCAATGCATCTCCACACCTCAATGGGGATGTCATCTGTTATCCCGCTTTTTGGTCAAAGTCGGAATATCAAACAAATTGGCAAGAAAGGATGGATATCAGGATTGGAGGTCAACTGGAAACAAGGTTGTAATCGATGTCGTCAAAATTTGGCCGAGCTCCGATCAAGGCAGAATTGATTGGGAATGACAATCAAGGTTAGGAGAGGCTGTGTTTCAATTTTCAGGACGATCGGAGTTTGTACGCACGAGATATGAATGAATTAAAATGCACAGAGCACGGTTCGAATCGATGTACTTCGCATCGATGGATGTTGGTTCGAATCGATGAGTTCGTCTCCCTATGGTTCGAATCCCCTAGGGTCGAATCCATCAAACTCGACTCCAACGAAGTTCCCCTGATGGCCTCGAATCCATGGAAGTGCTTCGGCCTTCGACTCCATCAAAACACCTTCAACGTTCGAATCCATCAGCGCAGAGTCTTGGTTCGAATCCATCAAAGAACATTCGCTACGAATCGGTTCAAGACAAGTCACGACGAATCCATAATGCCACTTCACTTCGAATCCATCAAATGGTTAAGCATCGAATCCACATTCGTTTCCTTCGACATATCCTTAGTTCGAATCCAACAAGACGCCTGCTTTGAATACATTCAACAGAGAATCCTTCGAATCGTTTAAACCGTGACCTACCTTAGTCGATTCGAGGAGAATGTTCGTCCAATCGATTCGATGGAATCGTACCTTCGTATCCATTACCTCGAATCCAAACCATGGATTCGACCCAGTCAAACCGGAGTAAAAAGTGGATCGATGCGAGAAGCACGCGCCACGTCACTATGAGCATCGAGTCGACCCTATCGAGTCGAAGGGATCGATTCGAAGTATCCATGATTCACCAGAAATGCAACATTGAATCGATCATATCTCGAGTTCTACAAGTCCAAATGCCATGAAATTTTCACAGAAGCTTAAACACATGATGAAGAATGTTCACACCAAATTTCAGCTCGATTGGACAATTTCTTGATCGATTCGAACGTAGCTTCGAATCGATCCCAAAGTGGGCCCGGTTTTCCAGAAAGCGGACATGTGGGCCCCCTCACGTGCCAGAACTGGTCTCCCTTCAATTTAGGCGAAATATCAGCCTTCTACACCTATAAATAGACCCCCTGGTCATTCAGAAAAGAGGTCGGACAATTTTGAGAGCTAAAGAGCGCCTAGATTCTGCCAGATTTACTCCAGATCGCCACGGTTGCCTTAGATTCAGACTTAGCTCATAAAACACTTGTACTACGCGATAGGAAATTGTAATCTTCAAGTATCAAGCAATAAAATCATAAAAACCTTGGAGTGGATGTAGGCCGGAGATAGCCGAACCACTATAAATTGTGTGTCACTGTTCATTATTTCTGGATTGCTGCTTGTTATTTGCTTAGATCTGTGATTTGTGTGTGAATATTGCTGATTTGTATTTATACACTGGTGCTTTCACAATACTTGGGGTTTGTGACCATTTTTGGCGCAAACACTTTGGTGCTTTCACTGAGAAGAACTAGCACCCGCTACACCAGATTCAAAGTTTAGATTCGAAAGTTTGAAGGATTCAGATTGACTCTACAATGACTCGACAAACAAGTAGAAGACAAAGAGCTGAGAGAAGCCAACAAGGAGGAAGTCAAGAGGCATCCTCCGGAGCTGGAGAAGGACAAGCTCCGATTTACATTACCAGAGATGAAATGGAAGCTATGGCAAATTCATTGCATGAGAGGTTGCTGAAGAGTCAACAGGATATGATGCAGACTTTCTTCGAGCAGATGAGAGCTGCAGGAACACAGAACCTTGGACCAACTATAGCGACTGCAAATGTGGAACAAGGAACTAGGGTTGTGGAACCCAATGGAGGACATAATATAGAACCGGAAGGCAATCAACAAGGACTTGGGGGCAGGCCCGCAGGATCCAATGCAGGAGGACCTTTGGAAGGAGTTCAACAGGCTAGGGCAAACGTTGCTGCTAATGAGCCACACGAAGAATATGTGCCAGAATTCCCTCGAGAGCATGGGGGGCAACCTCTGACGGACAATGCTGGATTAATGGAAATCATTAGGAAGACTATACGCGGAGGTTCGACCAATAGAGACTTGGAAGGAGTGAACAGGGGTCCGTTCGCTCGGGAAATCAGGATGGCTCAGAATCCACCTAAGTTCAAGTTACCTAGCGTGGAAGTATATAATGGAAAGGCTGACCCGACTGATCACTTGATGAGATACACTAGACACATGGAAGTGCTGGGGGCATCGGAGGAAGTGATTGCCAGATGTTTCCCTTTATACTTGACAGACCTAGTGGCAATGTGGTTTAGGTAGCTGGAGGAAGGATCTATCAGGAATTGGAGGGAATTGGTGGACAGGTTTTTGGGACAGTTTCAGGTTCATATCAAAAGACCTAAGAACGTGATGACGTTAACATCGGTAAAGCAAAGAACGGATGAATCGCTTAGAGCATTTTTAACTCGATTTAATGCGGCGGTTTCTTCGGTGGATCGGCCGGATCCGTCGATGGTTTTGATGGCGGCAGTGTCAGGAGTCAGAGAGGATTCAGATTTTAAGGTATCTTTAGTACGAGACCCACCACTGGATCTCGGGGAATTCTTTCACGAAGCTGAAAGATTTCTTCGGCAAGAAGATGCATGTGTGGATTTAAAGTTAAAAGAGGTGAATGCAACTGAGGGTGGAGGACCATCCGGTAGAGGTTCGGATAAAGATAAAGGGAAAAGGAAGTTGGATGATGACTCTGAAAAAGCTAGGAAGCGATGGAAGGATCCAAGGTTTTCCACATACACAGAATTAAACGAGACACTAGAGCGGATATACATGGAAACTCGGAATTGCCTTCCTTACCGGAGGCCGGCTAGGAGAGAACCATCCGAGCGGGAGAGGGCATCAGGAAAGCATTGTCTCTTCCACGATTTGGACGGGCATGATACCAACAGCTGCAGGCACCTAAAGGACATAATTGAGGAGCATGTGAGGAATGGACAATTGAGGCAGTATGTTGGGGCTCGGAATGCAGCGGTGGAGCAGGAGCAACCACCGCCTACCTCAAACCACGAGGATATGAGGCACAGGAATAATGGTCGATTGGTCATCAATTGATCAGGATAATATGAAATAAGTAACAAACCATTGGCGAGCAACCGAGTCATTTACACATGTATGAGGACGGAGATAGCCCCTAGGCATGCTCTGAGTGATGATAAACCGCAAAGCCATGGTTTGCAAAAGCTGTCTTTTGTTTTCGGATTGGACACTTAGTTTTCTGGTTTGGTTTTTGGAGTTTGGATTGAACTCCTGATTTTGCTTGTTTTTCTGGTTTTGGCATCCATTCGGATGATTGTTCTCCGTTTTGGATGATGATTTCGATTTTTGATATGGATTTCTGGTTTTCCGATTTGATTTGGATTTTGGATTGGATCTTGATTGGATTCATTTTGGTTTTTGATGAACGGTCGTCAGGTATGGATTATGCCTGGCAAGGGGTGAGTCGTTCTGCCTGAACGCGGTAAAGTGACTCGTTCAGGTCGTCGAGTATGGACTATGCTCGGCAAGGGTCCAAAGTGACCAGGATTCGGACTAGGACTTAGGCCCCCTATTATCGATTATTGTTTCAGGTCGTTGAGTATGGACTATGCTCAACAAGGGTCCGGAGCGACCAGGATTCGGCTTAGGACTTAAGCCATGGCATTACTTACGTCCAGGGACACTGGACCATGGTCGTCGAGTATGGATTATGCTCGGCAAGGGTCCGGAGTGACCAGGATTCAGCTTAGGACTTAAGCCACGGCATTACTTACGCCCAGGGACACTGGGCCACGGTCGTCAGGTGTGGATCGCGCTTGGCAAGAACCCGGAGAGGTTAGCTCAACGTCCAGGGACACTGGACCACGGTCGTCAGGTGTGGATTGCGCTTGGCAAGAGCCCAGAGAGGTTATGGATTTGGATACCGACCCGGAGAGGTCTTGGATTCGGTTGTTGGATAAGGATGGACTAATAACTCAGCCTTCGAGTTTGGATGGGCATGGAATTGGCTATGGACTTTGGACATTGGATTTGGAAACTATTCAAAACACGCCTTATTATCATAAGGCATGTTTTGGAGGGCAAATGTTATCCCGCTTTTTGGTCAAAGCCGGAATATCAAACAAATTGGCAAGAAAGGATGGATATCAGGATTGGAGGTCAACTGGAAACAAGGTTGTAATCGATGTCGTCAAAATTTGGCCGAGCTCCGATCAAGGCAGAATTGATTGGGAATGACAATCAAGGTTAGGAGAGGCTATGTTTCAATTTTCAGGACGATCGGAGTTCGTACGCACGAGATATGAATGAATTAAAATGCACAGAGCACGGTTCGAATCGATGTACTTCGCATCGATGGATGTTGGTTCGAATCGATGAGTTCGTCTCCCTATGGTTCGAATCCCCTAGGGTCGAATCCATCAAACTCGACTCCAACGAAGTTCCCCTGATGGCCTCGAATCCATGGAAGTGCTTCGGCCTTCGACTCCATCAAAACACCTTCAACGTTCGAATCCATCAGCGCAGAGTCTTGGTTCGAATCCATCAAAGAACATTCGCTACGAATCGGTTCAAGACAAGTCACGACGAATCCATAATGCCACTTCACTTCGAATCCATCAGATGGTTAAGCATCGAATCCACATTCGTTTCCTTCGACATATCCTTAGTTCGAATCCAACAAGATGCCCCGCTTCGAATACATTCAACAGAGAATCCTTCGAATCGTTTAAACCGTGACCTACCTTAGTCGATTCGAGGAGAATGTTCGTCCAATCGATTCGATGGAATCGTACCTTCGTATCCATTACCTCAAATCCAAACCATGGATTCGACCCAGTCAAACCGGAGTAAAAAGTGGATCGATGCGAGAAGCACGCGCCACGTCACTATGAGCATCGAGTCGACCCTATCGAGTCGACCCTATCGAGTCGAAGGGATCGATTCGAAGTATCCATGATTCACCAGAAATGCAACATTGAATCGATCATATCTCGTGTTCTACAAGTCCAAATGCCGTGAAATTTTCACAGAAGCTTAAACACATGATGAAGAATGTTCACACCAAATTTCAGCTCGATTGGACAATTTCTTAATCGATTCGAACGTAGCTTCGAATCGATCCCAAAGTGGGCCCGGATTTCCAGAAAGCGGACATGTGGGCCCCCTCACGTGCCAGAACTGGTCTCCCTTCAATTTAGGCGAAATATCAGCCTTCTACACCTATAAATAGATCCCCTGGTCATTCAGAAAAGAGGTCGGACAATTTTGAGAGCTAAAGAGCGCCTAGATTCTGCTAGATTTACTCCAGATCGCCACGGTTGCCTTAGATTCAGAATTAGCTCATAAAACACTTGTACTACGCGATAGGAAATTGTAATTTTCAAGTATCAAGCAATAAAATCATAAAAATCTTAGAGTGGATGTAGGCCGGAGATAGCCGAACCACTATAAATTGTGTGTCACTGTTCATTATTTCTGGATTGCTGCTTGTTATTTGCTTAGATCTGTGATTTGTGTGTGAATATTGCTGATTTGTATTCATACACTGGTGCTTTCACAATACTTGGGGTTTGTGACCATTTTTGGCGCAAACATCATCAGACCCTAATGCCTTGCCTGCTTTCATCCGTTTTAGTGCCTCCTTTACCTCGGATTCTTGAATTCTCCGAACAAAATGTATACAAGTGTCATCAGAAGAGTAATTTAAAACTGGTGCTCTGTACATGCGCAGAACAACTAAAGGGAAAAGATAAAATAGGAGATTGGCAAAAATAGGCCAAAGCTACTATGGAGAACATACTAGTCCCCTTCCGAGGAAGAGGATCCACTGCCTTCATCTGAAGAGTCTGGCCTAAGAACATGGAGGTACTTTGAGAACAGAGTAGCTAACATAGGAAGATAATCTAACGAATCCATGTTGTATAAAAATTTCCAATCCCAAGAGGTATCCGCAAGAAGAGACCGGTTCCTCTTACCAAGTTCACCACTATCGATAATCCACTGACCGATAATATAGACGTCCCTTTTCACCATCATCACTAACATACTTACAAAAATTGGCATACTCCAAATCATATCTCATTTCTGAATTTTCATGGACCCAAGCTTGCTCTCTTGAACTCCATAGAATGTCTTCAGAGAGAGGATTCAAAACCGAATCCAAAGTAGCAGAAGCCTAGATAGAACTAGCAGGGTTGACAAGGGTCTCCATAGGGATTGTAGTAGTAGCAGAAGTAGGGTCGGATCTGAAGCTTGAGAAGCATCCGAAATATCCAAAGTAGCAGGGTGAGATTACGAAACGCACTTCCATAGAGGAGGCGAGGGATAGGGATCCTAGCAGAGATAGGGACCAGAGGGACAACTAAAGGATCAGGAGCACTATGCTTACAAGTAGACGCCAAATGACCAAAAGAATGACAGGACTCACAATTATCAGACTTCCAACTATAACGAACATCAACTATAGCAACATGCCCGTTAGTAGGGCACACATAGGGCTTTGAAGGAAGAGGCATTTTTGGAGAAATTTCAATTAAGGCCTTGGTATAAACAATCCTGCCTCTAGCAAGCGTATTCGCATCAAAGCAATTGAGGCTACCAACTAAACATGCAATCTAGTTTAAACCAACCAAAGATTGCAAGGGAATATGTGAAAAATGGGCCCAAATAGGTATAGATAACACCTGCCCTCTCGCACTATCAATGATTGTTTGTTTTTATGCTTATATATATATATATGTTTTAAATTTTCCTGACATATATATGTCATGATGCTTACGACTTAAGATAATTTATTTTGATTTTTTATTATTTAAATGAATTTAATATACATTATTTAAATAATACAAACTCTAAAAATTAAATACTAAACTTTGTACTATATAAAATATGTTTTAAAATAACACACAAATAGTTTTATACTTGATACAATTTTCGACAAAAAAATAAAATTATATATATATATATTAAATATTTTTTAATTCAAATAACTTAAATAAATCCTTAAATAAATAATTATATCTTATAAAATATAATTTAAATTTTATAAAATTATTTTTAAACTCGATAAACTCTCAAATGCAAATTATATATATATATATATATCTGTGTGTGTGTATATTAGTTAAATATTAATATAAACACCGAAAGTTAAAATTTAATCTTAAAATTTCTTTTTATATTTGAAATATTCAAATGCTAAAATATCATTTAGAATTTTTATAAAATATTACAAACATAATTATAATTTAAAAACATAATTTTATATATGATATTATTATTTTATTTCAAATCAAAATTTTAAATTAAATTTAAAAAAAAATCTAATTTTGCCAAGGGCATTATTACATAAGTATACATATATAATTTAATATATCTTATATATATATATTTGCCATATATTTTTATACATACATACATACAATTAAATCATTTATAGGAATATATATACATATTTTTATATAAAAAAATTAATCTTGTTTTCTGTTTTACAACAAAATAAATAATTAAATTTTATATACCTTAAATATTTTATATACATAATCATATATAAACACATATATTTTATAAATTCCATACATATATATATATATGATTACTTAAAGTAATGTGTGTGTGTGTGTATTTGTAATATTTTATGTACATAAATTGAAGTATATAACATACATTTAGACAATGTATTTATGCACTAAATGAGCTAACATATCCATTGCAATGTAAATCCCAACACAGTTTGCTATTACACATGCACACACACACACACACACACATATATATATATATATGTGTGTGTGTGTGTGTGTGTGTGTGTGTCTGTGTATGATACATGTATATATATAATATAATATTAATACATAAAATAGAATTATCTTATAAATTTAAATAAAAGAATAATTTTATTTAAAAGAAATTTAGAAATGATCTAAATGAATTAGACTTCATAGGCCCAATAAAGATCCGAAATGGTAAAAAAATTTAAAATTCACCCATTTCTTCCTCTACGAGCTGGCCCATTTCCTACACTTTTGTATAAAGCCTGCGCATGGATGATGGATCGAGTTGAGTACTATCAAGGCAGGAGTGATAGAGTTAGGGGTATGCACTAGGAGCAATTATGTAATTTGTTACATATATCTAACTCGATAACCACTCTTGTTCAAAATAAAAAGTGTTTTTTTTCTATTGTAACGACCCATAATTTTCGATAATTAAAAATAGTTAATTTAATAAAGTTTTGTGATTTAATAATAAGAATATAATTGGAATGAAATGTAATAGTATTAATTTAAGGTAATTTGTAATTGCTTTGAATGTAATTCTAATTAATTGAAATGATTAAAAAGTTATATTTGGTTATAGATTTTAAATTCATTGTAATAATGTGTGTATTAATTTATAATCGGATTAAAAGAGTAGTTGATAATTTAAAGGTTGTATTAATGAATGAAATAGTATGAAATTAATTGTAATTGATAAAGGTAGCGTTGTGGTAGTAGTTATGATATTTGTGTGTAGATAACAAACTTACAAATGTTATTAAATGTAGAAAAGGCGACGGTTGTTATTTGTTACCTACTTGTTTAACTTGTTGAAATCAAATTAGAAATAAATTGCAATAAATAAATTAAATATAGCGTTAAAATGAATTAAGATAATGACTGTAGAATATTAATGTAATAGGATAGAAACCAATGATAAATGTATACATAGAGCGATGAATGATTGAATATAAGGATTGAAATCAAGTTTGATCAAATTATTGGAATTTAAATTATAATAATTGGATTTATTACAATTAAATGTAATTAAATATTATGTTAATAAAGATTTAGATGATAACTGTAGATTATTAGTGTAATAAGATATAAACGAATGTTAATTTTCCATGGGGTGACAATTGATTGAATAACAAGATGAAAAGGCAAATAAATGGATTTATTGGAATTTAAAGTGATAATTACTGTATTTATTTCAATTGAAATTAAACGCTGTAATTAGTAAAATAATTGACATTGAATTGATATGAAAATTTGTTTAAAATTATTGTAAATGTCCAAGTAATCAAAAATGATGAAATTTTTTAGTTATTAAATTTAAAAAAAGGGATTTAGTTAATTTTATATTAATTTATTTAATTAGTGTGAAAATAGCCATTTTGGCCACTGTCTTGGATTTCGATGAAACCTGTTTCATCGGATCCGTAACAGTGAATTATCGAAAGTTTTCAAGTTTCGTAGCGATCAGACTTGTCGTTTGATTGTACGGGCTTGAAACGCATAGAAATCAATTTAATTAATTTCAATTGAAATCAATTTGAAATAAGCTAATTTTAAAGCTAACCTTTTCATATGATGGAACTAGGACTTGAAACCTGTTCCATTAAGTTTAAAAACATCGAAAACATCTATTTTGATATATGGGATGACCCATTTTCATTTCGGGAATGAAACAGGCTTTTCGAGTCGTTTATCATTCCAATCCAAATCGATCTGGTCCATTCTTTCTATATTCAAATCTGCCTATATATAGGCTATTATGAACCCTAGGTATTTCTTATTCCATTTTTCTGTACGTACATTTCCTTCTCATCTCCTTTTTCCAATGGCAGTAAACAGATAAATTCCAAACCCTAATTCTAATTTCAAAATCAAACTCCTCCAAACCCTATCATATCATATACTGTTTTGAAGCTCTCGACAATACGATTCTGCATCAAGTGTTCGATTTTGGAAATGAGGCTCGAGTCAATCTAAAATCTCGATCAAAGCTCACAATTCACGAACCCTAAACGTCGAATTGGGGGTTTCCGATTTCGGCCTCGATTAGCAAAATTGAGATATGGGTTTTGTCGTGCTTGGCTCCAGGAGCTCGACGGTGGTGGTCTTGAGGGCTAACTCGATCGGAGGCATTGTAATCTAGCAATTTAGGGTTTCGTTACCCTAGTTCATCTAGCGGCGGCGGCGCTGCATTGGGAGGCCGCGATGGCTCCGGTAGGTGGCAGTGAGGAGGCGGAGCTCGAGGAAGGTGGAGGCGTGGCGTATGGTGGCCGAAGGGCATACGAATTTGCAGTCAACGATGATGGGCGTGCATGGGTTAGCGACTGGAGGTCGCGTACGCGTGGGCTTCGAACGAGAAGGTAGTGACGTGTCCATTTGTTTTATTTTTAATTTGATTTAATTTTCAATCATTCTAATGTGCATAACTTTTTCATACGAGCTCGGATTCACATGCGGTTTGTTTTGTTAGGATCGTATCGAAATTCCGGACATTTTGGAACTAGTTTGGACGAATCCTGAGACTATTGAATTTTGGGCCTTTATTTGGATTTCAAATCGATTTGAAATCAGATGTGAGTGTTTTAACCCACTCACAATTACTAAACTATCTTATGTTAGTTAAATTAAATTTATGATGTGATTAGAAATTAATTGATCGATGTTTGGTATGTTTAAATTGTCATTCTAGTTAAATTTGACTTTTATTGCATTTAATCATCGTTTAATTCAATACTGAATTTAATTGTCAATTTAATACCTGTTAATGATAATCAGTTATTTATTGATGTTTATTGGTTGATTTGGATGATGGTTCTGATGGATGTTTGATTGTTGATATTGGATGACTGGATGTTGTATCTTTATATTGTTATAACACTGCAAGTTCCCTATAGGTTGAAATGATACATACCCGAACGATCTATAGATTAGGGAAAAATCGTTATGGGTTGAAATGATAGACTCAAGCGATTTTATGGATTTTTATTTAATTCAGGATTGCGGTTTGAAATGATATATAATCGTAAAATTTTAAATTGCGGATCGAAATGATAAATATCTGTATCACTTGACCATAGGGTAGAAAATTATATACGGACAACGGATTGGTTAAATTAAATGGTTTAATTTCTTTAAATTTTGAATTCAGTTAACTGACATTTTGAAATAGGAATTGATTTATATAAACTGAATTATTTTCGATAATCCAAGCGTTAATGATGAAATTGGAATTGATTAAATGAATTGTTCAAAGGATTTAAATTGGAATTTCAAGGTTGAAGTGTCAAATATAAATGAATTTAACGGAATTGAGTTATTGAAATGTTTGGATATAATTTTGGAATCTATTTTAAACTAATTTAGACTATTTTAATTAAATTAACTATTTTAATCAATTTAAGCTATTTTAGTTTATTTTAATCTATTAGAACCTATTTAATCCAATTTAATCTATTTTTCAAATTTTAAGCTAATTAGATTTATTTAATCTATTTTAAACCTATTTAATATAATTTAAATCTATTTAATCTATTTTAAATTATTTAATCTATTTTAAATCTATTTAATATAATTTAAATTTATTTAATCTATTTTAATTTATTTAATCTATTTAAAAATTTATTTAATATAATTTAAATCTATTTAATCTATTTTAAATCTATTTAAATCATTTTAAATCTAATTAAATCAAATTTAAATCTATTTTTACTATTTAAACCATTTTAATCTATTTTTAAAATATTAGGACTATTTTTGACTATCTAAACTTTACTCTAAAATTTCAGACTCTATAAGTTGAAGTATTTATATTTAAATCCTTGATGATGATACAACCTAAGTTGAAATTTGGAATTGATACCTTTTCGTGAAATGACATATTTGAGTAAATATGATGATTTTGGAACGAGGGTTTAATTAGCCTATCTTATCGATAAATTCAAAAGTGAATATGATTTTGAAAGTGAATATGATTTTGGAAGTGCATGTGACTTTGAAAGTGAATGTGATTTCAAAATGATATGGTTTTGAGAATATGATATTTTGATATCAATTGTGAATTGACCTTTTGGAAATGTAAAAGAACCATCCGGTGTGTAATAAGTGTTTGGTTGTTAAAGAGACCGGGATCGGATATTGTCATACTCTCTGCCAATACCGAAAACCACTTTAACAACTGTGTACGTGGTGGAGATTCCAGAAATGAAGTAGAATGGTTTGGCGAACGATTCTGTATGAGGTATTTACGTGACCCTGACTCCCGTAAGTCAGCTTAGATGTGACTAAAATAGGAGCTATAACGGGCCAAGTGAGGTCATTCCTCCTATCGGACATATTTCTTTGATACTATATTCTGATTTTGTGATTGATTTGGTGGCCACTCTTGATTTTGATTATGGGAGTGTGTCCAAGGTGGGCGGTAGTAGCTGCTATGCGTTACCACCAGTTCGGGAGTGCAATTGGTATATTTACCCTGGCATTGCCTCGAGTGCCATGTTCACATGCCCTATCGCGCCTTCTACGAGTTTGGTTTGTACCATACCTATGGAGTGCCCTCTGATAGCCCTCCAGTTTACGGAGGAATTATAGTACTATATAGACTATGGAAATATATAAAAATGTGTTAAGGGGGATATGGGTAACGCCTTAACGCTATTTTAATACTTTACATTACTGTAGACACTATTATAATAGCGTATTGTACTACATAGTAGATAGTTTAACGGATCCTTAGGAGATGGAAATCCCGAACATCTCTTAAGTTATTGCACTCACGTTAGACACTGGATAGGAGATGTCAAACTCCGTAAACATCTCTGACGCCGTTGCACTCATATTTATTTACTATTGATTTAACTTACATAAGGTCTTTTAGTTCTGACTCGAGTGTTTTTTCTTTTCAATTCGCTCGGGTCAGTCTGAGCTTTTTAGTTTATCGAAGGCCGCTTTTTGGAGGATGAAGATGAAGATTTTGTACTATTATTATTTATTATATTTATTCCAGTGCATCATATTGTTCCGCTACATTATTTATTTATTCCTGTTGTATGTAACTCTGATCTGTATTGTAAAAGTATAACAAAATGTTATTTGTACACAGCTTCATGAACTGTTTATTTGATTATTATATTTTATCATTCCGCTGCGAGATTCTGTATATGTTTTTATTTTCTTTCTTTCTCTATATTTTCTTATTTACCCCATAACAATCTGCCCTTTTGAATGGTTTGAGTCTGACGTGTGTGTCTGCTTAAAACATCCAATAAGGCGGGTCGTTACATCTATTATATACTTGTTATGTTATGATCTAAATGATATGTTATGCGATAGTAATTACAAAGTGATGTAATCTTGAGAATTATATCACATCGAAAATAATGTATTGTTTTAAATAATCTTAGTCAAGATGTTTTGAGAAATGATATGTAACGACCCAAAATTTTTAGTGATTTTATTTATTAAATTAATTGAAATTTTGTGAAACTTTAAACAATAAAATTTGAAAATAAATTTTTTATATTTGGAATACGTCTATTTTAACATAGCACCTGGTAAAATTTCACCAGATAATATTGAAGTTTATTTTATTGAGTAATTCATTTTCAATTTAAATTAGTTAATAACAGTTGAATTTAAAAGTGTTTTGAAACCTAAATATGTCAACATAAGAAAATTTATTCAGAACACTCTGAATCTGACTGCGAAATTCGTTTCGCGAAATTTAGACATTTCTAGCTCCGTTTGGATTTTTCCACACGGAATAGCAGCATTTTCGGTACCGGTTATCGACTTTTGATCGGATGATCGTACCACAGATATCTGTATACCATTTTGACCGTCTCGTCTTGCTGATCTCTGCGGTATATTTATTTATGTACCTTAAGGTCCGGTACGCGACAGGAACAATAGAACGTTCGTTTTAAACGGTACCCTAAGCTGTGACCTTACTTTTCCCTTTTCCTTCGGTTTCAAAAATTTGAACCGTGCTTGCCAAGTTGCGATTATTTGCTTTTAATTATTTACATTCCAGCTTGAAGTGGCCGTTGCCTTTTCACCCACTCCATATACTTTAGCCTATTCCACTTCAATCTCCTTTATTTGCTCTGTCACAGCCTCTAAAATTCTTCCTTTTGTATTTTCTTCCTCCCACCGACCTCGCCTCAAACAGCACCCAAATCGAAGCCAATCTCCCCACCGACCACCTCGTGCTCCACTCCACCAACGGACCATCGGAGACCATCTCGAGTTTTAAATTTTATATATAAACATATAGTTTTTTATAATATACAAGTTTATAATATTATATATATATACACACGATCTATTTGAGTTTACATATATACTAGAGCTTGCGTGAGTGTACAATTATACATCTATATCTTATGTATGATAATATATATATCAGTATATATGTCTGTCATACGTTTTAATATATATATATATATATATATGTGTGTTATGGTTTAATAAAATAGTAGTTATGTATATATATTGTTAAAGTATGCTGCATTTTTTAAAGGTTACCTAAAGTTTATAAAGTTGTAGAGTTTATAAGTTTGTAAAGTTTATAAAGTTTATAAAACTATGAAGTTTGTTAGAGTATACAGTTTACTTATAGCAAGTTAATTATTTTGGTTACTAATATATATATTTTTATATTATTATATTAGTTTATATCATACTGGGTTACTGGCTATAGTTTATATATATAGTTGATTGTATAAGTTAAGTATATATATGTCCTCCGTTGTACAGTTTTAAGGTTTATAAAATTTTAAAGTTGTTTATATACTAGTTGTTTGTTTTAAAGATTTTATTATACCAGTTGTTATATATATTAGTTAAGATTTACTTTTGTTTGATGAGTACAGTAGGTAGAAGCCTGAGTAATATTGTATATATATAATATGTTTTTGTGGTCGGTTCATATATACATTAGTTGATATATTAATTTATAAATTTTATAATATGTTAGTTATTTAAGTTTTAATGTATTGATTCAAATTTTATTTTCTATATATGTTTTACTTTAATGTCTGAAATTTTATCTTAAAACAAAGGATTTTGAAATACATATATATATATATATTTAATTTAATATGTGTTTAAAAATTTAGAATATGATCTTTATATATATAAATAGTTATCTATTGTTGCATATATAAATTCACTTATACCATCTATCTGCATCAATCCATTTCTGATTTGACTTCGTCAACTCCTATTTATCAGCTTGTCCGACGAACCTATGTTCATCGTGCTTTGCTTCGTAATTCGTGCCTGGATTTCGTAACTCAACTTCATTGTCTATATCTCTAGCCTCGAAAGGTGAGCAATCACTCACGGTTTACGTTCTTATATTTATTAAATTTGATTTCAATTGAAACGACAATTGAAATATGCTGCTAATTTGAACTATTAATTATTTAATTATTTTTAGATATGCTATTGCCTGTATCTATTCACCTGTAGGATATGACACCATATCCTATTATTTATATTTTATTTAATTACTGATGATATATGCCTGTTATATTATTATATGTTATTATTATCATATCTGTTGTCATTCTGCAAGTTCCCTGTTAGTATAGAATTCACTATGGGTTGAAATGATACATACCAGAACGGACTTTAGAATAGGAGAAAATCGTTATGGGTTGAAATGATAAACCTAAGCGGTTTTCATTTAAATTGAATTTGGGATTGCGGGTTGAAATGATATACCTGTATATATTTAAATTGCGGATTGAAATGATAAATATCCGTATCACTTGACCAAGGGATAGAAAGTTATATACAAACACCGTTGGTCTATATATAAATATTTTGAAAATGATTTCTATGGTTTTGAAAGGAAATATATATGATTTTATTTAATATTGAAATTATTTTTATATATAAATATGTTTAATCTAAAGTAGATTTGATAATAAATTTAAATTAAATAAAGTTTGATTTAATTAATATAATAGGCTTAAGTATTATATTGTTAAATAGAATTTTAATGATTTGTATAAGTTACGGGAGATAAAGTTGAACTGACTGAAATTGTATTGAATTAAGGATTTTATTTAATTAAATTGATTTGAAACTATTGAATTAAAATTTTTAAGAGATGATCTTATAACTTGATTTGATTTAAGTAATTCAATGAATATTCCACGTTTAAAGAAATTGAAGGAAATATATAGTAAACTGTAATTTAAGGTTACTTAATGATATTGAATTTGTTAAGTTAATATTCCAAGACTAAATAATAATGAAGTTAAACCAAGATCTATATGAAATTGTTAAATTTAGTTTTGAAAATGTGAATATTTAAAGTTTTGAAATATATTGAAATGGAAATGATATTTTGGTTTGAAGTATAAATTAATTTAAAATGGCTACGGTGTTTAATGACGTTTAGTTCCATGGATCCTTAGAGGATGGTCATCCCAAACATCCTTTAAGTTAATTGTAATCCAGTTGATATTTCACTTGAGTTGGATTTATTGATATTAGAATGTTAATCCTTACTCGAGTGTTTTGTGTTTTGCTTTATGCTCGGGTCAGACTGAGTGATACAGCATTTGAGACTCACATTTGGAGTTTGGAGCTTCGTTTGGAGATCCCACTATCGATTCAGCCTTCAGCTTTCCAGTTGATTTGTTCAGAGAGGTCATCTGTTTGTACTGGAGACTTCACTGTATTTGAGATATTCTACTGTATTTTAAGTCTAACTCTGATGTTTTTATAGTAGCTTCATGAACTACTATTTATCTATTCCGCTGCATTATTTTATATTACTCTATGTCTGTAATTCTGTGATTAATTTATTTACTGTATATGCTGATTTTGCCAAATTTAAATTAACAATCTGATATTTTGAGCAATTCAAGTCCGACATGTGCGGATGCGAATGGTTGAAAATAGCGGGTCGTTAAAGTTGGTATCAGATCCAGGTTCTAGGCAAACCTTAGCATGTATGGTAAATTTAATTACGGAATCACTTTCGTTCGAGCTTGAATTCCTTTTTCTTGATTGGAAGTTCCTTTGATTTTAGAACGTCCCTCGGTTCTGAAATCTATTCTTGTCTCCCCTATTTGTATTTTTTGATCCTGGAGTATCCCATAACTCCACTGAGTGATTTGTAAAGGGGCGAAACTCCTTTACTACGGGCATCGATTCACCAAAGATTTCTGTATCATCGGTTGAGATGTCGCTATCTCTTATTGTGGCTAATTCTATTTCTGGCGATAAAATGTCTATTTGCCCGCATCGATCATATTCCTGAAGTCACAGTTGATCCGGTTAAGGTCGCCCGCGATTTATATAGGTATATCCATCTTCTATTTTGTGATTTAATTACCTCATCTTCGTTCGAGCCTATCTTCGTATCAGAATTCTACTTGATTTGAGTTCCTCTAATTGGAATCTCTATCCTTGTTTTGAAATCCATTCTTGAATCATCCTTTGAAAAGCGGGCTTGTTTGTATTTTAAAAATTGTTTTATATATCGAAATGATTATCTTGATAAGTATGATTATATTCTATATATAAAAGTAAAATGTTTTCGAAAGGATTATATACCTTTTAAAAACTAGAATTTGAAGTTTCGAAAGTATTTGAAAATTATATAAGAAATTTGATTTATATAAAAATTATTTATAACTGAAGGGTTTTAATTGGAAATTCGAGGTGTTGAATTCCGCTGTTTGAAATTTGTTTTTAGATTTTGAAATATATAATGATATGATTTAAAAAAAAATATTTTCCGAATAAGAAACGTTTCAAATGACTTCAAATGAGTTCCAATGATTTCGAAGAAATTTCAAAGAAGTTTTCAAGAAAATAGAAGTCTAGAACTCACTTATGTCGTTGGAAAATAAATTCGGTGATGAGTGCACGCATCATCGACATTGATTTTCAAGTTTCAAAGTGGGGGGGAGGCCACTTTAGTAGCTTTGCTATGCGAGTGATTTTGTGGAACCAATTTTTATTTCAAATTGCGAAGTATGATTTGATATTCGAAAGATATTTGTACATATATTTGAAACGATTTGAAGTGAGCCGGTGTTCAGTCCTCAAGTTCCGGATTTGATTTGGTATAACCCTATATATTGAAATTGATTTATTGATTTGTTGGTGATTTCCAACTCTTGGATTGAAATATGATTTCTTCGACTATTTTGAAGGTTCAAGCACTTCCAAATCAAGGTTAACTTTTCAAAGCTAAGTAATTTTGAAAAGTATAAAGTATATAAGTTTGGTATGTATGTTTAAAGTATGTAGTAATATGATTTAAATAAGTTGAAACTGTTTTGTTAAGTAAATGAATAAGGCTATTTTGAATTTTTCTAATATGAAATATAGATTTGGAATGTTTTGAAAAGAATTTGGTCTTCAAAATATTTTGAATAAAATTCAGTTTAAATGTTTTAACTTAGTAACATCTTTATAAAACTATATGTTTAACAAGTTGGAATAGATACATAAGTTGTACGTATGCTGTTTAGTCGCATAATTAATTTGATTCAGGTTTGAATACACAAGTTCAAGGTGAATTACACCATTTCGTGTTGGGACTTTTCATTTGATTCTTGATGGCGAATATTTGATATGGATTTTGGGCTTGATTTTAGAATTTGCTGTCATAGTATATGGCTATGCAAGGAGATTGATGGCTTCTAGTCGAGAAACCATATCGAAATCCGCATTAGGGAAGTCGAATGGACAATACTAGTTCGAAAGCGAACTTGTGTGATCGAGCGAGCGATCGAATGTGATTTTGCGAAATGATGATGTATGTACATCTTATGTTCTAATATCATTGGTATACTTGACGCTGAAATTGGAAGTTGTTGGGTTGGATATCTTTGTAATTTAATTGGAATTTTTCTTTTATGCAAAACTACTATCAATTTAAAACCATTTTCAAACTATTTTTCTTTTATTCTACTTAAAACAAACTATTTTAAACTATTTTATTTACAAAACTATTTTACAAAACTATTTTATTTACAAAACTATTTTTCAAACTATTTTATATACAAAACTATTCTAAATTCAAAACCTTTTAGTAAGCAAAGATGTTCAATCCCATATAGCTCTTCGTACAACGAAATTTATTTTTGAAAATTTTGATCCTTATATAAGATGGACTTTATGTAAATATAAGATGATTTTGGAAATGAATTATTTGACTTAAATTATATTGATTTGGAAATTTGGATTTATTTTCTAAATTTATTATTTTGGGAACTTTGGAACTGAAGATATTTGATTTGGAAGAATAATTTGGTGAAAGCGTATATGATTTTGAAAATTATATTGATATTGAAACAAATTGAAATTTGAGAACCTTGTGTTACTAAATACTTGATTTGGGAGTTATCGAACTTATATAAAAATTGGTTTGTATAAGTATGATGTTGATTCGAAAACTATGGATTTGAAAAGGTACTCAATTTGAAAAGTGAATTTTTTTATAATTGAAGTCTATATAAGTGTGATTTGATATACTATTGATTTGAGAAAGTATTTGATTTGAAAATGAAATCTTATATATAATGGACCTTATATAAGTACGATATTTGAAAGTGATTTGAAAAGGTACTATATGATATATATTTTCGAAGTAAAGATATGGAAAGTGCCTTCTGCTTGATATCCGCTTTGTGGCCACATTGTGGATTCATTCTATCGATATTTTTTTGATTTTTGGTTTTTCGGATATGATACTCGAGTGTCCATCGAATTCCATGGCGTTACCCATGGTCTTACGAGCGCGACTGCATAGCGTAATTCACCTGGCTGGATGGCCCAAGGGTACGGATGTTTCCTGGGGGATCCAGGCGTAACCATTGTGTATCCTGTGATCTATGTAGGTCATTTTAGTAGTGAAATCCGCAGGGCTGAGAAAGCTTATGGATACAGATGTTTCCTAGAGGATCCAGGCGTAACCTTTGTGTATCTGCGGTCTACTAGTCATCATGGCGTAATTCACAGGGCTGAGAAAGCTTACGGATTTGGATGTTTCCTGGGGGATCTAGGCATAACCATTGTGTATCTGCGATCCATGGTTAGACAAAGGTTTTGGTTGTTTTGTTTGGATTGTACTTTCCATATCTGTTTTAAAAAAGTTTTCCAGTATTTTCACTGGGTGTTGAAATAGGTCTACTAAGTACCTGGAGAATTCTAGCTTTGTGCCTGATAAACGCACTGCCAGAGTCTACAGGAACGAGGATAAACTTGTTGAAACATCGAGTTATAAAAGTATTTTCAAAAGAAAATTTGTTTCGTTATAAAGGTATTTTATTTTAAAAGTATTTCCAACAACGAAATTTTGTATTAATATTTGAAATTGAAATCCTTATGGTTTGAATTAAGTATTCATGCCTGATACTATTCTTTTGAATCTACCTTATCTGCTCAGCTATATTTATTCACCTATATTTTGTTTTTCCAAATCTTACTTCTTTTCCTTGTTGACTATATCCTTTTTAGAATATTGTTTATTTATATACTACACGGTTTAATAGAGAAAATTTTAGTGTTATAAACATTTTAGAAGTTATTAATTAAATAAAACATATTTAAAGTAAATGATTATTGATTTATTAATAATATTTGAAAAGTAACTTGAGATAAAAATTAATAAATTTATGAATTATGGATTTAATGTTTTCAAATAGCTTCTTTGTAAATATAAGTAATAATGTAAATAACTGTTTTCAAATAGTTTTCATATCTTTATAAAGGTGGTATTTAAACATATAAATAGTATTTATAAAGGAAGCAAGAAAATTTTACAAATGGGTTTGAAAAAAATATATTAAAGTATTAAAGAAAATTGAATTTCAAATGAATATTTCAAGTAAAATCTATATATATAGTTTCAAATTAATAGTTTAATCTTGACTTTCAATCTATTTTTCTTTCTAGTTGTTTCTATTCTCCTACCTTCTTCCTTTTCGGGGATGAAAAGTTTTGAGTGGGGGAGAGTGTAACGACCCAAAATTTTTAGTGATTTTATTTATTAAATTAATTGAAATTTTGTGAAACTTTAAACAATAAAATTTGAAAATAAATTTTTTATATTTGGAATACGTCTATTTTAACATAGCAACTGGTAAATTTTCACCAGACAATATTGAAGTTTATTTTATTGAGTAATTCTATTTCAAATTAAATCAGTTAATAATCGTTGAATTTAAAAGTGTTCTGAAACCTAAATATGTCAACATGAGAAAATTTATTTAGAACACTCTGAATCTGACTGCGAAATTCGTTTCGCGAAATTCGGATGTTTCTAGCTCCATTTTGATTTTTCCGTACGGAATAGCAGCATTTTCGGTATCGATTATCGACTTTTGATCGGATGATCATACCACAGATCTGTATATAGTTTTGACCGTCTCGTCGTGCTGATCTCTGCGGTATATTTATTTCTGTATCTTTAGGTCCGGTACGCGACAGGAACAATAAAACGTTTGTTTTAAACGGTACCCTAAGCCGTGACCTTACTTTTCCCTTTTCCTTCGGTTTCAAAATTTTGAACCGTGCTTGCCAAGTTGCAATTAATTGCTTTAATTATTTATATTCTAGCTTGAAGTGATTGTTGCCTTTTCACCCACTCCCTATACTTTAGCCTATTCCACTTCAATCTCCTTTATTTGCTCTGTCACAGCCTCTACCATTCTTCCGTTTGTATTTTCTTCCTCCCACCGACCTCGCCTCAAACAACACCCAAGTCGAAGCCAATCTCCCCACCGACCACCTCATGCTCCACTCCACCATCAAAGACCATCCCGACCACCGCGGTCCTCCGCCTTCGCAACTCAGATCGGCCCCTCATCCCCGCCGTTCTTCTCAGCCATCTTTGTCGTCCTTTAGTGCTTTGCTGGTATATAAGGTACTATATATAATATATTATATAAAATTTTGTGTTAGTATAGGTTCATATATATTTTTTGTTCGGCATCATGTATATTTTGGGTCTGTTTATATATTTTATTTTTTAAGGTATATCATATTGTAGTTGCAGTATGTTAAGTTTTATTGTATAATGATACAATAGTTTACATTACAACATATAAGCTTGTACGTTGGTTATTTGTATATAGTATTCATAGTTTTAGCCAGTGGATTGTTGTATAGTAAGAGTTGATTTTGTAATATATATTCTGTGTGAAAGTATAGATATATAAGTATAATCTGTTTCAGTTTCTATAGATGTTAGTATATATACAAAATTTATATAAGTTCTATTTTTTTAGTTTTGTATATAATCTAGATATATGAGCAATATATTGTATATAGGTCTGCATAAATTATATGAGATTTTCGAAAGCTGGTGTATTTGTTTGGTAGATATCGAGTTTTAAATTATATATATAAACATATAGTTGTTTATAATATACAAGTTTATAATATTATATATATATATACACGATCTATTTGAGTTTACATATATACTAGAGCTTGTGTGAGTGTACAATTATACATCTATATCTTATGTATGATAATATATATATCAGTATATATGTCTGTCATACATTTTAATATATATGTGTTATGGTTTAATAAAATGGTAGTTATGTATATATATTGTTAAAGTATGCTGCATTTTTTAAAGGTTACCTAAATTTTATAAAGTTGTAGAGTTTATTAGTTTGGAAAGTTTATAAAGTTTATAAAACTATGAAGTTTGTTAGAGTATACAGTTTACTCACAGCAAGTTAATTATTTTGGTTACTAATGTATATATTTTTATATTTTTATATTAGTTTATATAATACTGGGTTACTGGCTATAGTTTATATATATAGTTGATTGTATAAGTTAAGTACATATATGTCCTCCTTTGTACAGTTTTAAGGTTTATAAAATTTTAAAGTTGTTTATATACTAGTTGTTTGTTTTAAAGATTTTATTATACCAGTTGTTATATATATTAGTTAAGATTTACTTTTGTTTGATGAGTATAGTAGGTAGAAGCCTGAGTAATATTGTATATATATAATATGTTTTTGTGGTCGGTTCATATATACATTAGTTGATATATTAGTTTATAAAATTTATAATCTGTTAGTTATTTAAGTTTTAATGTATTGATTCAAATTTTATTTTCTATATATGTTGTACTTTAATGTCTGAAATTTTATCTTAGAACAAAGGATTTTGAAATACATATATATATATATATTTAATTTAATATGTGTTTAAAAATTTAGAATATGATCTTTATATATATAAATAGTTATCTATTGTTGCATATATAAATTCACTTATACCATCTATCTGCATCAATCCATTTCTGATTTGACTTCGTCAACTCCTATTTATCAGCTTGTCTGACGAACCCATGTTCATCGTGCTTTGCTTCGTAATTCGTGCCTGGATTTCGTAACTCAACTTCATTGTCTATATCTCTAGCCTCGAAAGGTGAGCAATCACTCACGATTTACGTTCTTATATTTATTAAATTTGATTTCAATTGAAACGATAATTGAAATATACTGCTAATTTGAACTATTAATTATTTAATTATTGTTAGATATGCTATTATCTGTATCTATTCACCTATAGGATATGACACCATATCCTATTATTTATATTTTATTTAATTACTGATGATATATGCCTATTATATTATTATCTGTTATTATTATCATATCTGTTGTCATTCTGCAAGTTCCCTGTTAGTATAGAATTCACCATGGGTTGAAATGATACATACCCGAACGAACTTTAGAATAGGAGAAAATCGTTATGGCTTGAAATGATAAGCCCAAGCGATTTTCATTTAAATTGAATTTGGGATTGCGGGTTGAAATGATATACCCGTATATATTTAAATTGCGTATTGAAATGATAAATATCCGTATCACGTGACTGTAACGACCCTGAAATTTTAAATTTATTTAAATTAATAATTAAATGAAATTTTGAGTTAAATTTATGATTAAATAAATTTTTGAATAAAAATTGTGAAATTAAATTGATTAAATGGAGCGAGTTTCCCCGATATCCAAGTATATTCTGTATAAATCATTTGAGATTAAAATATTGTAAATAGTGTATATGTGAGTATATGTATATACGAGCAAATTTAATATATATATGTAAATATATATATATATCTATATTTCTATTTGAATTTAAAACTTAAATAAATGGTTTAGAGATAAATAATAAATATATAGATAGATTTGACTTGAGTTTAAATTGTAAATAAATAATTGATAATAATATTAAATATTAAAAAGTGATTGTTAAATAATAATTTGAGGTTACAAATTTAAAATAAGATAATAAATATTAGAGTAAAATAAATAGATAAATTGATTTAAAAAAAAAATTTAGAAATAATAATAATAATAAGCATTAGCTTATAATACAAGACAACAACATAACAATGTATAACATGGCAAAGTAATAAAAATAAATATATCTATGTACCAAGCACCATCATCCCAACCGAGTAAAACATGAACACAAATAAAAGTAAATGATAAAGTACAATAGCATATCACAACAAATAATGCAAGATATTTTAGTACACAAAACAATTAATGCAACATCTCCACCAGCCGAAATGCAAGTATACATTCAAACATACAATCAAATAAAATAACCATTTGTACATGGCCATTAATGCAAGCCATCACCCTATTTTCACATCAGCCACCAAACAGAGATTAGTAGACAAAGCAAGAAATATCCCTGGTTATGTTGTACAAAATGTAACCCAGTACTAAGGCAAATAAACACACCGTGTAACTCATTTCTAATATATACATCATCTTCTTTCCATTTCGATCCATTAACCTGGGTATGCAACAAACATCATCACTCAACTTTAATTCAACAAACAAGAAAAAGAGATTACAGGAGAAACAAAACTGCAGTTTTCAAAATATGTAGTGAATTCAAGAAGCAAATTCAAGTTCATTCCAAGCTAAGCCAACCTGAAGTAATATCAACTAAATCTTAAAACAAATTACAACTTGAAGCAATTCAACAATCCAGATCAAAGAAAAGTCTGAGACAACTAAAACAGTGCAAGAGGGACCAAAACCTGTTTCAAATACTTGAGTCCTCTGTTCTTCTCTGCTTCAACAAAAATAGGTGAGCAACTTTAATTTTTTCTTTTAGACCTCTTTGTTCTTTTATCTGTGAGTAAACTTCTTTCTAAAAAGCTTAAACTTGTTTCATCTGTGATACCTGGGATTTTCTTTGAATTTATGTTGTGAATGATGTTTGCACGTATGAAATGAATGGAATGTATGTATATAGGTAGTACTTGTTTGTGCATGTCTGTATACCAGGCTCTATTCTAAGTTTACAGGTTTAAGACCTGTTCAAAAATCAAATACACTTCCTCCAATTCTTGTTAGGCCTTGAACTTCAAACAAAATATGACTGGTTGAGTATAAGGTAGATTTTAAAATTTAACTCATGCTAAATAAAGTCGATCTGCTCTGGGAGGAACTTAAGAACAGTAATACTTAATATAAGTGACATTTTCGAACATCTTAAATTGTCAATTCAGGTTTACAAATAGATTTCTAAATCAAAAATAGGATTTTTAAAATTAAAATCACATTTTTTAGTAATGAAATGAAGGAGCAGTTCGAATTTGTTCAAATGTCATTTCATTGGCAAATTCTGGTGATCTACTGGGTTGTGATGGCTGGGATTTCGCGTGGAGGTGGGGAAACCTATGGTGGTGTTGGGAAAAATGACTGGAGTCGTTCCAGTTCGACGAGGCGACGGCGGCAAAGGTTTAAAATTTTTAAACCTAGTTTTGACACAGTTTTGTTTTGATCTCGTTCGACGACCAGAGTTGATCGAGTCTTATGGGCTGTTGGGGAATGGAAGAGGGAGTGTCAACGAGGGTTTGGCCGGAGTTTCAGACTGTCTGGTGGTCGGGGATACGTTGATAAGGCGGCTCCAGGTTGCGATGTCGTTCCAGTGGAGCTCGAGAACACTCGATTTCATTTTGGGCTTCGCGGCGTTAGTTCGTGGGTCAGAATCGTTCAGGTGGTGGATCGCCGATGTGTGTGAAGAGTCACCGGAGGTGGCGGCGGCGTGGATGATTTGTGCACGTGCACACTCGAATTTGGGGTATCACGTATATCAGGAAGTGGTTGTGGAGTTTGGGAAGATGATGGTTTCTCGGGGATGATCTCGAGTGGTCTTCGTGTGAGACTCGGGGGAAAGAGGTATGCGAGTTTCTCGGGAAATACTCAGGAAAGAAACGAGGGTGGCTCGGGGTTGAGTGTTTGGTATGATAGCAGGTTTTAGATTTAAAATTAAAACAAGTTTATTCAAAATTTTAATTAAAACAAGTCTTAAACCTTTTCTGATTTATTCTTGTAGGATAATAAATGTTTTAAGTTTAAGCTTAATTAAGAAATTACTTTAAAAGGGAACGATGTTTTCAAATTGATTTTTTGACTTTAAGGCCTTAAGTTAATTTGTGGATTAATAATGATTTTGTTCCAAAGATTAAATGTTTTTTTTTTGTTAATTAAGAAATAACTACTTTGGGTAATTAAATTAAAGCTATTTACTTGGTGTAATTATTTTAAGGCTAATTAATTATTGTGATTTAATTTAAAGAATAATTAATGTAATTAATTAAAGATTTATTAATTAAGGGTAAATAATTAATTAAAGATAATTACTTAATGAAAGTAATTGAAAGTAATTAATTTATGATTAAAGTTGGTTAATCACATGTTTAAATAATAATTAATTAAAGAATAATTAATGAAAGTAATTAAGGGATAGTTAATTTATTAACTAAAGATAATTAATGTTAATCAACCAAGATTAGTAATTCATAAGAAATTAATCTGATTGGAATTAATCAAACCATTAACTGATTTTACTTGTGAATGTTTGGATTCTATTGAATGATTTGAATTGTTTGATATCCTTGATATATGATGCTTTGTGATACACCCTGATTTATGTTGCGATCTGTAGTTTACTTACCTGTGATATATATCTGTGATCTGTGAATGAACGATAAGCGTATAGTTTATATCGCTTATCAACTATATCCTGTATTTTGTTATGTGATGATTGTATGATGTTGCATTACTGTGTGAAACCCCTGGACCACACCTTTACACACACAAATATGGATTTCACGAGGAAATCGGTTAAGTCACAGATAATTTAAATTTGATATTTTCGAAATTGAAATTTTTATTTCAATTGATTTTGAAATTAGAAATTTTGGGTTTAAAGTAAAAAGCTTTTGAAATGGAATTTCAAAGATAAAAGTTATTTTAAGTAACTTAACCGAGTTTTGAAAATTTAAATAGTTAGATTTAAATTTGGATTCAAGTTTGAAATTAAGCTATGATTTGGAAACTAGGGAGTAAAGATGATATAAATGTGTTTATATGAATTTAAACCATTTTAAAAGTATAAGTTGGGAATTTGGATTTAACCCAAGAACCTTAACTCGTATAAATGAATCAGATTTCCAAAATGAAAACTGTTTGTTTTCAAAGAATAAAAGCTTTTAGATAAGAAATGAAATTCCAATTTAGGTAAAGGAATTTCAAGATTTAATTGAAAAAATGGTTTTCCAAGTTATAAATGAATTCTTTTCGAAAGCTATGAATTAAATCTGTTTATTTTTAACAGATTTAAAATGATATTTTGTTAAACCATTCGAAATGAAATTGTTTTGAAAGCTATTTATTAAATCTTTGATTTAAAGATTTAACGAGTTAATCAAATTGAAATGGAAATTGATTTGGAAAATCTGTGAATGAATCTTTTGTTTAAAAGATTAAAATGTGGAAAATTGTTTAAACCATTGAAGGTTGTTAAATAAATCTTTTTGTTTAAAGATTTGAAAATGGTAATTTGTTAAATCATTTGGAAAGGAAATTTGGGTTTAAGTTGTGACTTAATTGAAATCCCAATATCCATATGTTTTTAAAATATTGCGCACATTATTCGGTTTAGCCGGGAGAGGACCTTAGTGTCATATAACCCATTCCGAATAGTGATACGTCGTATATGGATAGCATTTGAAGACCGGTGTTGAAGACCGGATATTTTTCGAAAATGAAAGGACAACCTGTCGAATGTCTCTGCACTGGGTAGCTCCCGGTATAGAGATTTATATCACTCTTTTGTGACGGGAAGTCCGGACGTGATTGAAAGTTATCCGGATTTGCAAGGGCTTCGTGAGAAGTGCCTTCGGTTCTGTTCGAACCCGGAACAGACTTATATGGATACATGTCTGACATTACACTTTGAGATATAAAGCCGATTTCTTTCAAATACATTTCTGTATGGTGGCGGAGAATTTATTCTCTTAGCTTAACACCCTTCTCTGAGACGTACGAGCTCAGAGGTTATGTAGTTGAAATTTATCAGCGATATATCCCAATTTGGTAATGTGGCATGCTGAGTGTTGCTGTGTGATGATCAATGTTTGATCATTTGTGATATGATCTTTTGTTTGATCATTTATCTTTGTGATCATAGGTTGATCATCTGTTGACCCAAAGCATGGCTTTGTGACAAAGTGTAGCTTTGTGGACGAGACTTCGTCAGGACCTCACTACCCGGAAATGGTCGAAACAGGATCGTTGCGGCAAGGTTATGAGGGTCGCGCCCTTTAGGGTATGTCATTTCCTTCTGGAAAGGGGTGGTATCATGGTATGGAGCCCAGATACTTACTCATGTGGATACACTTTCTTTATGATGTGTGATGTTGGATACCGAGCTCGGATAAAGGTCCCAAAGGACCGGGTGATGACATATTCGTGAGTTACCTGTTACAGGGGTAACCCGGCCTTGTTTGGCAGAGAGCAGTTTGTCTCTCGGGACGTCCCGCCAGAGGCGTTCCCATGCGGCGGAAGGAAGTTCCTTAGCCTGACCATTTGTTGGAAATCCATTTCTCCAATACGGAACTTGTACGGTTTTAGTTGTAGAACCTGCCATCTACTTATGGTGGCGCCCCACTGTTTGGATGGTAGCTATAGTAGGCATAGTTCGAAATGTCTATGCTGGCTAAGATTAATATTATACTTTCGAAATGTTTTCTGCACTATGCACTAGTAATAATATCCAATTGATTTTGCGTAGTAAGCATCTTTGACTATCATAAGAAGAAATCTCCTCCAATTCTGCGTTTGCATTGTGTGTGTGGCGGGAGGTCTTATGGTAGTTTCATTTTCTAAAAAGCATTGCGGATTTCAATGTTTAAAACCTTTTGTGTTTGTTTAAAGATAAACCGTTTTTGTTGCTCACACCAGTCCCATGACTGATCCGGAGTTTATTGTTCCTTTCCTAAACTCTGGGTGCTCATAATTTTCCACACGAGCAGTCTAGAGTTGGGTTTTTTTAGATAGTCAGGTTCAGTAGATTTTCTGGAGCTAGTTTAGTCTTTGGATCGGACTGCACTTGCTTATTCTTGGTGTATCGTTATTGGGAGTTCGAGCTACTGCTGGAGTTCTCTCTTGAAGACTATCTTAGAGTTATTTGTTCCGCTGCTGGTGTTATCATTTTCTTTTCCGCTGCTATTTGTTGTATCCTCTCTGTTGTATATTGATATTCATTGTATCACTCTGTTGTATCAGATATTATATATCAATGTATTATTCTTTTCTTCCGCTGTGTTATTTACTTAATTGTGTTATAGCTCCGGGAAGCCAGATTCGGCGTTTGAATCTACGGCATTTTGAGTACAAGTGAAGTACGGGTGCCGATTTTCGAAGGCCGAGTTTTTGGACTCTTACAGTGACCATGGGATAGAAAGTTATATACAGACACCGTTGGTCTATATATAAATATTTTGAAAATGATTTCTATGGATTTGAAAGGAAATATATATGATTTTATTTAATATTGAAATTATTTTTATATATAAATATGTTTAATCTAAAGTAGATTTAATAATAAACTTAAATTAAATAAAGTTTGATTTAATTAATATAATAGTCTTAAGTATTATAGTGTTAAATAGAATTTCAATGATTTGTATAAGTTACGGGAGATAAAGTTGAACTGATTGAAATTGTATTTAATTAAGGATTTTATTTAATTAAATCGATTTGAAACTATTGAATTAAAAATTTTAAGAGATGATCTTATAACTTGATTTGATTTAAGTAATTCAATGAATATTCCACGTTTAAAGAAATTGAAGGAAATATATATTAAACTGTAATTTAAGGTTACTTAAATGATATTGAATTTATTAAGTGAATATTCCAAGACTAAATAATAATGAAGTTAAACCAAGATCTATATGAAATTGTTAAATTTAGTTTTGAAAATGTGAATATTTAAAGTTTTGAAATATATTGAAATGGAAATGATATTTTGGTTTGAAGTATAAATTAATTTAAAATGGCTACGGTGTTTAATGACGTTTAGTTCCATGGATCCTTAGAGGATGATCATCCCAAACATCCTTTAAGTTAATTGTAATCCAGTTGATATTTCACTTGAGTTGGATTTATTGATATAAGAATGTTAATCCTGACTCGAGTGTTTTGTGTTTTGCTTTACGCTCGGGTCAGATTGAGTGATACAGCATTTGAGACTCACCTTTGGAGTTTGGAGCTTCGTTTGGAGATCCCAGCATCGATTCAGCCTTCAGCTTTCCAGTTGATTTGTTCAGAGAGGTCATCTATTTGTACTTGAGACTTCACTGTATTTGAGATATTCTACTGTATTTTAAGTCTAACTCTGATGTTTTTATAGTAGCTTCATGAACTACTATTTATCTATTCTGCCTCATTATTTTATATTACTCCGTGTTAGTGATTTTATGATTAATTTATTTACTGTATATGCTGAGTTTTGCCAAATTTATATTAACAATCTGATATTTTGAGCAATTCAAGTCCGACATGTGCGGATGCGAATGGTTGAAAATAGCGGGTCGTTACAGATATTGATTCATCCGTTGAGACTAGATTACGTAACACTCTCCAAATATTGGGCAGTCTATTACTCATGGCTGTTGGGGCACCAAGAAGTTACGTATTGGTAGTTATTAGATAACTATGGAATGACTCACTTAAGAGTTTCTTGTTGGTTAATTATAAATAAGGTCAAATAGGAGACCTCGAAGTGATGATGTTACACAGTTTCTTCGACTTGAGAATACTATGGAACTTTAATGTGAATACTCTAATTTGATTATAGTTAAATCATGGCATGACAACCCATTAAGCAACCATAGTTGTGTATGAGTTGAAGCATTGGAAGTGAAACACTATTCAATGGAGAATTCACCTCCTCGGTTGCATATGCTTAGTATCACGATCAACTATAGCCAACTCAAAGTCAAAATCTCTAGCCATTGTAGAATGGTTAATAATAAATGTTATTATTGAGCCAATGATTTTGTGTTTGGACTAACAGAGTTAAATGTGGATAATATTGGAGTTTTGACCGTAAACCAAATTCCATAAATCTTAAAGTGGTATATTTTTTTATAAAGAGAATTGGTGTAAATAATCGTTACCATCGGTGCCGCTTATAATAGTAAAATTGGATTTTATCACATGGATATGTAAGCAATAAATTCAGCCAGAATGTCACACCACTTTCTAAGGTGACGTGTGAACGTTAATATTCGAATTGTTCGATATTAATCGTTGATAGAATTCACACGTTTGAGTCGCACAACTTTAACAATGAATTCTCCAAAAAACCACACGAGTTAATTAATTTATAAAATATTTTAATTAATTAAATTAATTAATATTTGATAAAAAATAATTATTATTTGATGCTTTAGAGTTGTTTGTAATTATTTGAAAGCATATAAAAAAGTTATATTTGCATGTATTGATATACGATATTGTTTTATTTTTAAACGGGTTTAAATAAAAGATAATTGCGCGAAGGGATTTGTGGAAATTTTATGCCATTTTATGGCAAGTAATTTCATTCATACCATGTGAAGAGGGAGGAGTATGGAGAGAAAGAGGGAAAATTAATGGAATTGATTATGGAAGTAGCAATTAAAAGAACGAGAAAGGTTTGTTCTTTCAGTTAAAACAAATCCACTAATTCATTTTACGTAGACATTCATTTTCCATTTACTTTTCTCTTCTCTCCTCCCAACCTTCCATGGATAAAGAAACAAAATGAAGATTTCCTAAATTTTATCAACTTCAAATCAAATGCAAACATCAAATAAAATGAAGCATATGTGGTTCATCGATCTCTTGCATGGATTTGGTATGAATCTTTGAAATCTTTGGAGAATTCTTCATTCAAGATGTGAATTTTAGGTTACATCATAAGGCAATTATCCAATCTTATTTTAAATATATGTTACATGATTACAACATGTTAGTATAGTTTGGATCTCATATCTTATACATCTCATTTGAATACATGTTTCATCACATATGTATAGTTTATATTTCATATCTTATACAATGTATTTACATATGCCTAGGTTGTCCAATCTATTATTTACTTTTGTTTTTAAATTACTATTAAATAAAAAAAATTCAGATTTAAACTAATTTTAATTAGTCAAATAACTTTATAACATATTACATATACTAATATCAGCAAACTACATATCTTAGTTACTTGAAATCATTTTATGGAATCAAATATAAGTTTCATGTATGTTTGTTTCTTTCAAAATATAAAATACATTTGGTTACTCTTTACATATTTTTATATATATAAATATATTATTTCAAGTCAAAATTTATACGAGGACTTCTATATAAATTATAAATCTAATTTTGGACTCTTCTTAAATCAAAGCTAGTTTTAAAATTGTTAATTTTAAATTTCAAAACATATAGGTTACAAGTTTTACACATCTATGTTATTTTTAATTTAAAATATAGTTTGTTATTACAGGAAAATAATGTTAAGGACAAAATTTCTCAGTATTTTAGCCTCAAGGACCAGCCTTCGGTATTTTAGCGTGAAGGACAATCTTTTGAATTTCAATTCGGAGGGAGGACAAGAAATTAGCGACCAGGAAAACACGCAAATGAGTCTGGAGTGGTGTCAAACTTAGGCGGCATTGTCGGTGAGGGCGGTTGCTGAGATGGCATTGGTGGCGAGAGTGGTTGATTCAACGGTTAATGTCAACGACTAGGGTTTTCAAGTAGCTCGATTTAAAATCATCTGATGATGGAAAATTGATGACTCTGGTGGCAGGGATGCCGTGGTAAAGTGGGATTTTAGAAGAAACAATAATTCGAGGAAGAAGAAGAGCAAGTCGAGGAAGAAAAAGAGCAAGCCACGGAAGAATTAGGGGAGAAGAAGTGGTATCAGCCGTTAGGTATCAATTTTCTAGTTTGTAGGTATCATTTTCGAAAATATTTGTTATTTTTTAGTTTGTATTTTTGTTGTATAACAAAATTATTATACTATAATAAATTCACAATTTGAAGCGAACATTTTTTAATTGTTATTTTGTTTTTTTGCATTCATATTGGTTTGGTTAATAATGTATTGCTATGTTGAGATTAGTAAGGATCAACTTTTAGGTATCATTTTTGTTTTTTCTGAGTATCATTTTTTAAAATAATGAAGTGTGGAAGTTTTTATTATTTTGTTTGTTTGATTATATAAAAAACTGAAGTTGTTATATAGTAAATATGATGATCATTGAGTTGAATTAGTGTTTCGTTAGTATTAAATATTTAATGAATTTTGTGTGAGTACCATTTTTACTATTAATTTGAGGATCAGTTTTAGTGGCAATAGGTATCATTTTTGTAAAAACTGTTTTATTTTTTACCTAGAGAAGAACCACTGTCGTGCTCGCCATTGTGCATAATACCTTAGTTGAATGGAATCCACGCTTATGCTGGAGTGGAGCCACTCAATCTGGCTTGCATCGAAGAATGGAGATGCTTGAGTCAAAGCATCGTCGATGCAATTTCATGAGCTTGATAGGTGTTTATTATGGGTGGTCTATTTGTGCTTTAGATATGATGGTGAACTGATTTTCTACAGGGATGATTGTTATGATTGAAATGATTGTTTAAGAATGAACCATAAACTTAGATAATAGTTATTGAAATTGATAAATTTGAGAACCTAGGAGATTATAGGTGGTTTATTTGAGTAGTATCAGCTGTTAGGTATCAGTTTTAGTTGTTGGTAGTAGTTTTTAGGTATTAGTTTTTTGGTAGCAGTTATTAGTTACATATAGCAGTTTTTAGGTATTAGTTTTTAAGTTAAGAGTTATCGGTAGCATGTGATGGCGATGGGTGGTGTTGGGGGCTGCAGTGAGGCTGGTCGTGCAGGTGATGGCGGTGGGTGGTAGTGCAACGAGTGGTGGTTGATAATTTTGACGGTTTGTCTTTATGGCTAATTTTGGAAGAATGTTTGTCCTTATTACTAATTTTGAAAGATTATTTTTTGTTGTGGCTAAAATACCGAGGTTGTGTCCTTGAGGCTAATAAAATACAAATTTTTGTCCTTTATACAAAAAACCCCTTGTTATTTATATATATATATATAATTTCAATTCAAAAATTTAAAATACTTTTGTTTAAAATCATAAATCTAATGATTTTAGTCCTTCCTAAGTCAAAACTAAATTGCAAAATGATAATTTTATATTCCAAAATACATAAATCTTATCATAATTAATTTTAATATGTATAATGGTTTAAGTGTTTCAAATGTTGATTGAAATGGCATTGAATGAATGAATAGAAGAAGGAGAGAAGTCCTCTATCTTTTACTCTTCTTAAATGTCTACTTAAACTCATTAATTGTCATATTATAAATATAGGTAAACTATTGTCATTAGTTGAAAATATTTTAGAACATATTATATATAGGTATAAGTAGATTATATGTGTATATAAATTATCATTACTTTATATGATTTCAAATTAAAACCAGGGAAAATAAAGATATATCTAAATGGCGAATGTGTCCATTACAGTATAAAACTTAGCATTTATATATGTACACATTGACCATGTACACTGTTTATATGTTGCACTTGCATAATACACATATGATTGTAATTGATATGCTCATTATAATATATTTAATTTAAATTAAATCGAAACACCTTTTTAAACAAATAAAATAAGATTATATTTAAAACTATATTGGATTGGATATGATAAACCCTTTAGACTTCATAGACCTAATATATCCAAAAATAGGTTTTTTTATATCTACCTATTTCATCTACTTTCGACTGGCTTGGTTCTTTCAATAGTATCAGAGTCCCAACAGTTTATAGGGTCGCAATTAGCAATGATAAGGAAAATTTATTAAAGTCTACCTATTTAGTAGGATGTCTAAAAAAGTTGTGTCTAAGGTTGGGTTTGGTAATCATATACTCTGCCGTACCTGGTTACTGGCCTTGCCCGAAGGATGATGTAAGCTCAAAGGTTATCCACAATATAAAGACCTAAATGATTTAAGGTGTGACGATCTGCCTTTCTTACACCTAAAGACAACACTTAATACATCCTCGGTATTCATGTGAAGATCATCTAAATGTCTGAAAGATAGGTCATGAGGTAAAGAAAATAAAAGACAAAGGAAACAAATACAGATTTTTCTCACAAACGAAAGAGTTACATATACATCATCACAGAATAGTACATATGGATACTCCAAAATGTTACATCAAAGTTACAACAAGTACTATTCCCAACAAGGACGGCTATATCAGCCTACCTAAATTACTAATATATAATGTACAGTCACAGCTTAAATAAACATAACTACTGGATATAGTGAAAACTTCTGCTCCATACTACTTCCCAAAATGCTCCAAAGAAACATGACTACTTGGCTACTCATAAAAATTTGAGTACCAAAGATTTTAAGGGAAAGAAATAAAACTCCGGGTCAGACATGGATCTGGTGTGAGTAAAGCATAAGTTTGACTTTGTAAAAACCTTCAAATTAAAGGTATCTCGTAAGACCATGCCACACATAAACACGGACGTGTTATTACCTTACGATAACTAAAACATTTCTATATAAAATCCTCTGATATTATCATAATGTCTAGGTTTAAATAAATATGGAATCATAGCCGAAATTGTTACATTATTAAATTCCAGCATAATAGGTATACAATCAAGTCCGAAGGCTCGTATTGGAAAATGGATTCCAAAAGTGAAAAGTAAGAGGCTACCCTCCGTATAGTACACCACTAGGTAAAATGTACTTGGGGTCAGACCCTAAACTTAGCCTACCCCAAGTACCACAGAGCCGGCCTACCCCTGAACTCAGATAGTACTAAATAAGATCACCCCTTGGTTGTAATTAACAACCATAAAGGGATCCCAAAGCATACATAAAACGTAGATATCGCTCTATATTTGGCGATGATCATACCCTAATTGACGCGACCCACATGGCCCTAGTGCATCTACTAGCTTCCTTCGGGTTGTGGGGCTTGAGGCTGCAGATTTACCTTCCTTCTAGTAGACCATCTTGGAATGCTAACATTGCCCTCCAAACATCCAATGCAATGATAGCATTCATCCGTACAAGCTGTTCCAGGATCGAACAAACCTTCAACATTTACTATCTTCTCCGTCCTTTCATTCTCGATAAAGGATACCTATTCTTCCCCGTCCTTTCATTCAGCTTCTGATAGTCTATACATAGTTTTAATGACCCATCAAACTTCTTCACAAATACAACCACTGCTCCCGAAGATGAATTACTTGTTCTTATGAAACTCCTACGTTCTACCTCGACTAATTTCTTCTTCAACTCCTTCATATCCATCGAAGGCCTTCTATTAGGAGGTCGACCAAATATTTTGGTCCCTAGTACAAGTCTATACGAAAATCGACTGCTCTTGGGGGTGGCTATGTGACGCCCCACCTCTATACCCATACTAGCCAAGAACACTACGGAGTAATGCTGTCAACTAGCACGGAGAATAAGGCTGTTGAATGGCGAACATCCATGTAATTTCTTTGTGCGAGCACCGATATGTCAGATAATATAGAAATCCGACATACCGATACAAACTCAAAGCTATCACACAGTGGCTATATATAATCTTCGGAAACAAATATAGAAATAAACATAGCACAAATTAGTCATAGACATCCATATCACAAAGGCGGAAGAAGATATGAATATAATACATAAAAGTGTACATCAGAGTAGTGGTCAGAAAGATCCACGATAATACAAAAGAGTAGCTACAAGCTACACAAAAGAATAAGTATACATCACAGAGTCTATATCTCAAATGTATACATCCAAAAACTACTAATCTAAGTAGTTAGCCAAAAAGTCAGAGTAATCCCAGAAGAGAAGTCAATCAGAAGCACCTGTAACATCTCGGTCTGACCCGAGTATTATTTCATAAGAAAATAATAAACGGATCAGTCTAGCTATAAATATAAGATAATATGATGTAGAACAAGAGATATGGCATAAACGTATAATAACCATAATGGCATACTACTATAAGAATGTAAAGGATAATCAACCAGAGATTAATCAATATCACAAGAATCTTCTCAAAGATCCAAATCCACAAAAAGGTAATGACACACGAATTCACCAATGCACAAGAATTGATAAAACATATCAATGGAAATCACGAAAATTGGTGAAGCACAAATTCCAGAAATCAACACACGAAATCCAGAAATCATATAAAGGGGGAGGCCTATCACACGAACGGGAGCATGAAAGCTCACCAACATATGTAACACATGAACGAGAAGCTATCTCATGGAAGCTAACCATTTAATTTTTCGAACACACGAATGGCCCGAAGACCTTTGAACACACGAACGGCCCGGAAACCATCGAACACACGAATGCCCCTGAGACCATGGGGCACTACCCCACATATGTGAGTAGAAACATCACACAAGAGAGGTCTAGTCTCCCTCGCAGACAAAGAGACATCTCTCAATCGCTAGTCTAAATCACAAAAATGATCGTCATGACCATAAAGAAGTGTCAATTACACTAAGCTAGTAAATATATGAGTTTAGATTCATGTCCCATAACCACTAGCTTAACTTAAATATTTACGAACAAACTGTAGATCTTCACTAGGAAATTGTCACAAGTGGTTCAATCGAACAAGTCCAAGAATTAACCGACGAAGTAAACGCAAGCGTTTCATACCACTTATTTTACTAAGCCGTTTAATTAGATTTCTCATCCGAGTGAGGTAAAGGCTTGTATATACTAATAGATTGGAAAACGGTTTAGGAAAAGAGCTTTGTAATAAAATAGTGTTGAAATCGTTTGATGAAAGAGTTTTGATATTTACTACTAGTATTGAAACCTTTATATTTTTAAAGTGACAAGTCACAAAACGATTGTAGAAACAATCAATCAACAAAATTCACATTCGAAGACGTGAATCAAATCCAATTAAACCGATAATGAATCCATCGAAATGGATATTCAAAAATCACTAAAAAGGAGTCATCAAAGTCATAATAAATGATAACAACAAATAGGATCATCACAAATCGATTCAAATTGGAAATTCAATCCCAAAAGGCAAAGTGGGCTGAAACAGCAAATTCAGTTGACTAAACAGAGATTTTCAGTTGACTGAATTCTGCCTGGAAACTTTCTGTTTCCAGGTTCAGTCGACTGAATAGAGAATTCAGTCGACTAAACCATGCCTGGAAACTTTCTGTTTCCAGGTTCAGTCGACTAAACAGAGATTTTCAGTCGACTAAACCCTGCCTGGAAACTTTCAGGTTCCATATTCAGTCAACTGAACAGAGATTTCAGTCGACTGAATCATGCCTGGGCTATTTTTCAGCCTATTCAAATAAAGAGCAAACTCTTCCGAAATGCAACCGAACGAACATTGGCAATAAGGGTTTATGCCAATCGACAACCCGACCCTATATGCTCCTCGATGCATCACCAAAAGCATGATCAAACATTCATAAAATGATTTTCACACAAATTTGATTTAAAAACCCAAAAATTGGAATATTCACAAAACCAATCCAAATCAAGAGCAAATGCACATGAAAAAGTGTTAGGAATTCATACCTAACAACCAAAGATAATTATAAACATAGATGTGAGATAAAAATCTCACCTTTGAACCCAAAAACAATGAAGAAGAAGCTTGGAAACAAAAGGAAGATCAACCACTCTTCAACACAACCCAAGGAGCTTGAATCTAAGCTCAAAAGAAAAACATTTCCTAAGGTTAGGTTTAGGAATTTCTGAAATTAGTAAGAGAATGAGTTGGAGAAGAAGAAGAGGATGCTTACCAATGGCTTCTCTTGAATTTGGAGCTAGAAATTGATTTGCAAATGGAAACTAGGGCTTAGGAAATTCTAATTCTTTTTATTTTCCCCCATTTTTGCTTTAGAACTGAAAAGATGAGGAAGTGAGGGAAAATGGGGAGAGATGGTTCAGTTTGGGGTATATTGATGGCTAGTGGGCTGAACCCAAACCCAAACCCAAAGTGAAAAAGGTCAAATTTTTGGCTAGCTCCAAACATATCAATGTTTATACTTAAAAAAGTCGCAAATGGCATGTTGAACTCAATGGAAGGAGTTTCGAGTCCTAATTCGACTGTTTGCAAAAAGTAGCTTTTTGGACCTCAATCCGATTAACGATTCTATATTTAAATAAAATATTTAAATTTGCAATCGATAAATATGCGGGTTGTTACAGACTCCCCTCCTTAAAGAAATTGCGTCCTTGCAATACTTAAGAAGAAAATAAAGAGTAACAACCATAAAAGCATATCATCACAAAAGAAAGTTTGAAATAAGAAGTTCACCATAAAGAGCATGAAAGAGTAAGTCCGAACGTGTTCGCTCGACGAATCCTCTGGATTCCCAAGAGCAATCCTTGGGATTTGAGAACCATTGAACTTTCACAAGAAAAACATCTTTATTTCGAAGGCGCTCAACCTCCGAAGCAATGATGCGAATAGAATGTTGCTCATAAGTCAAATAGGCGAAACTTTAATTTCCACGATAACGTCGGGCTCAAGAATAAAAATCGAAATCCCAAAGGCATTTCCTTATAAAAGAGACGTGGAAAACGTCATAAATAACAAGAGATTGAGCCGGTAATAAAAAGGCGATAAGCCACGGAACAAATACGTTCGATGATGGGAGATGGACCAAAATATCGTGGTGCTAACTTTCCTGATCAACTGAAATGCACAACACCCATCATAGGTGAAACATGAATGAACACCAATAGGATCTGGACCTGAAACCAGCCTCTCACCGGCTTCAAGCCAACACAAAGAGAATCGGCATGGCCTTCCGTAGAGTGGCTCGAAAGGTACCATACCAATACAAGATTGGAAGCTTTTATAGGAAGAAAACTCAACAAGAGAAATATGACCTTCCCAACTTCCACAAAAATCGAGAACACATGAACGAAAGAGATCTTCAAGAGTTGATTCACACGCTTGGTTTGTCCATCGGACAAAGATGATAAGCGATGCTAAAATTTTAAGCTTTGCTCCTAAAGCTTTTTGAAGACCTTACCAAAAATCCACTAGTAAGATAATGGATCACGATTGCAAATCAACAGAAGTAGGAACTCCATGCAACTTAACTAGACATAGAGTTTAGTAAAAAGAGGTACGGTCTGATTGGACCGAACGGGAAGAAAATGGGCGGATTTTGTAAGTCTATCTACAATCTCCCATAAATTGTCATGACCCGAACGAGAACGGGAAAGACCGTCAATAAAGTCCATGGAAATATGATCCCACTTCCAAATTGGAATGTCCAAAGGTTGCAATAACCCACCGGGCCTTTGGTGCTCGGCCCTAATGAGTTGGCAAGTCATGCAACGCTTAACAAAGTTAGCGATATCAAATTTCATTCCCTCCCAATAATAAAGTCGCTTCATATCTGCGTACATTTTTCTACTATCGGGATGAATGGTGAATTTAGAACGATGGGAATCTTCTAATATGTCTTTGCGAAGATCACTAATATTTGGCACGACAAGTCTACCAAATTTTCGAATACCGCCACGAGAATCAATATCAAAGTCTTTCATACCTTCAATATCAATTTTATCCCTTAAGTTTCGACTAAGAAGAGCCAATTCGGGATCTAGCTTTTGAGCTTCAAGGATGCGGTCAAAAGAGAAGGATGAGCCTCAAGGCTACATAAAACAAGAGATGAACATGAATTGGAATTCACGATCTCGAATCTCACAAGTGGAGGAAATCTCGAGATCATTCCATTTGGATATCATCAAAGAAATAACCGCTTGTTGCTTAAGACTAAGGGGATCGGCAACACGATTCTCCCATCCGGGAGTAAACAAAGAATATCAAGATCATAAGATGCAAGGAACTCGAGCCAACATTGTTGACACCAATTAAGTTCCTTATGCGAAAATAAATATTCCAAAGATTTATGATCAAGGTGGAGAACAAATTTCTCCCCCAAAAATGATGATGCCAAATTCTAAAAGCAAAAACAATAGCCGCGAGCACTAGATCATGAGTGGCATACCTAGTCTCGATCGACTTTAATGATTTAGAAACATAAATGATATCACGTTCTCTTTTGCAAGGGAACAACATCCAAACCCAATATGACTAGCATCAGTATAAATAATAAAGTCTTGGTTCCCTTCGGGAATCACAAGAATAAGAGTATCGGAAAAGAGTTCTTTTAAATAATCTTCTTTCCTGAAAAGCTAAAACTTTCAAAATTACAATTATCTTTATGTAATAATCTTTTCAGAAAAATTTACATTTTACAAGTCAATTTATTGTGTCAAATTGTCTCATCAAAGCGTTTAGGAGATTCCTATTGATAACGTTGATCAGGCGCATCGACCAGAATTCTTAAAGCACTTAATAGGCAATACAATCACAAAATCATAATCCATATGATAAAAATATCTCTTAAAAGTTTTAAGATTATTCTTTGCTCATTGAAGAACAAAATCCAATTATACTTATAAATAAATCTTATGAAAAAAAGATTTTGCAAAATTTTAAATTGCTATTTTCATCCAAAATCAATAAATACAAAAATAGAGTCATCGAGATATTCGTTGAATACTCAATTCATAAAATGGATGAAATAAGCCGGACAAATTGAATGACATAATAAGTCATTCATAAGAACCATAACGGGTGCGGAATGCGGAAAGTGGAATGCTAACTTCCGCAACTCATAGCTAATGGAAACCGGTGGCAAGGTCGAGCTAAAAAGACCTTAACACCACTCAAAAGATTGCTTAGGTGATAATCCTAAGACAAGGTCAAAAATACCGGAAAATTTCACAACTATTTAGATGAGAGAAATAACACTTTCCTCATCATGAGGGCTTAAAGAATAAAAATGATGCCACCAAAAATTTGAAATCGAAATCACAAAGAAAAATAGAAATCTACTTAACAGATTGAGAATGTCGAAGATGAATAGTCCACTTGGAAAAATAGGATATGGGCTTCACAATGATTAAGCCCACCCTTTCACAAAAATAAATTCCGAAGCCTAAGTAACGCACAACATGCTAATCGGCTCGGAAAGAAAAATCACATAAAATTATTTTGACATCAATAAAAAGAAAATTGAGTGTTGCGAATCCACCAATCCGGATTCGCAATCCTCAAAGAAGTCATCAAGCCCAAAATGTTTTAAAGAAAAAGAATCAACAAGTTCTTTTGATATAAAAAGGATGAGATGAACCCATATCAAAAAGAACTCGAATAGGATAATCACAAAACAAGTGTAATCAAGGATTGAATAAGAAATACCTTGACCAAGAGAAGAGTTGCTAGGGGCTTGCAGCTTTCGCTCTCTCCTACTTTGAAGTTTGGGACAGGTAGATAAGTAATGACCCGAGCCTTTGCAATAGCGGCAATAAAGGGGTTTCGGGCACTTAATTACATAATGGTCTGTGGAACCACAATTGTAACATTGTTTACGACTAGCGGTAGGAGTCTCAACTACTGGAGTTTCTTGTTCCCCTTTCTTCTTTCTTTGAAGTTTGGAACAGGAAGACATATAATGGTCCGCACCTTTACAATAGCGGCAAGAGATAGGTCTAGGACACTTATTTATATAGTGGTCCCTAGAAGCACAATTGTAGCATCCTCCACGATTAGAGATTGAAGCCTTTGCTACCGAGGTTTCTTGCTTTACCTTCTTATCGGGATAAGGGATTTTGAACTTAATATGCCTCTTCTTGGAAATCCCAATATCACTATCAATTCCTTTACCAGCCTCTTCATGTCGAAGAGTGATATCCACAAGCTGATTGAAAGGAACTTCAAGTTTCAGAGGTAAAAACATTTCGGGGTTCTTACACAAAGCAGAGACAAACCTTTGATTCTTAGCAAGATCCAAAAGTTGTTGGGCAAACATGAATGCGCCATCCAGAGAAGAACTACTGGATTGACCCGCGCTAGGACTGCCAGAACTAACCATCTCTTCTTCTTTAAGAAAGAAAGGAAGAAGAAGAAAAAGGTTATTCTCAGAATGAATATCAAGTAATCTTGATAGATAAAACAATGAATCATAAAGAAAACATGATGAATTCGGTTCGAAGACTCGAACTAAATCCTGAAGAACGACTCCAAAGGTGGACTTAGGACGATGATCCTTGTTAAGTTATTCTACATTGTTCCGAAGTTTGGCTCTGATACCAAGCTGTGACGCCCCACCTCTATACCCATACTAGCCAAGAACACTACAGAGTAATGCTGTCAACTAGCACGGAGAATAAGGCTGTTGAGGACCGACCATCCATGTAATTTCTTTGTGCGAGCACTGATATGTCAGATAATATAGAAATCCGACATACCGATACAAACTCAAAGCTATCACACAGTGGCTATATATAATCTTCGGAAACAAATATAGAAATAAACATAGCACAAATCAGTCACAGACATCCATGTCACAAAGGCGGAAGAAGATATGAATATAACACATAAAAGTGTACATCAAAGTAGTGGTCAGAAAGATCCACGATAATACAAAAGAGTAGCTACAAGCTACACAAAAGAATTAGTATACATCACAGAGTCTATATGTCAAATGTATACATCCAAAAACTACTAATCTAAGTAGTTAGCCAAAAAGTCAGAGTAATCCCAGAAGAGAAGTCAAGCAGAAGCACCTGTAACATCTCGGTCTGACCCGAGTATTAATTCATAAGAAAATAATAAACGGATCAGTCTAGCTATAAATATAAGATAATATGATGTAGAACAAGAGATATGGCATAAACGTATAATAACCATAATGGCATACTACTATAAGAATGTAAAGGATAATCAACCAGAGATTAATCAATATCACAAGAATCTTCTCAAAGATCCAAATCCACAAAAAGGTAATGACACACGAATTCACCAATGCACAAGAATTGATAAAACATATCAATGGAAATCACGAAAATTGGTGAAGCACAAATTCCAGAAATCAACACACGAAATCCAGAAATCATATAAAGGGGGAGGCCTATCACACGAACGGGAGCATGAAAGCTCACCAACATATGTAACACACGAACGAGAAGCTATCTCATGGAAGCTAACCATTTAATTTTTCGAACACACGAATGGCCCGAAGACCTTTGAACACACGAACGGCTCGGAAACCATCGAACACACGAATAGCCCTGAGACCATGGGGCGCTACCCCACTTATGTGAGTAGAAACATCACACAAGCGGGGTCTAGTCTCCCTCGTAGACAAAGAGACATCGCTCAATCGCTAGTCTAAATCACAAAAATGATCGTCATGATCATAAAGAAGTGTCAATTACACTAAGCTAGTAAATATATGAGTTTAGCTTCATGTCCCATAACCACTAGCTTAACTTAAATATTTACGAAAAAACTGTAGATCTTCACTAGGAAATTGTCACAAGTGGTTCAATCGAACAAGTCCAAGAATTAACCGACGAAGTAAACGCAACCGTTTCATACCACTTGTTTTACTAAGCCGTTTAATTAGATTTCTCATCCGAGTGAGGTAAAGGCTTGTATATACTAATAGATTGGAAAACGGTTTAGGAAAAGAGCTTTGTAATAAAATAGTGTTGAAATCGTTTGATGAAAGAGTTTTGATATTTACTACTAGTATTGAAACCTTTATATTTTTAAAGTGACAAGTCACAAAACGATTGTAGAAACAATCAATCAACAAAATTCACATTCGAAGACGTGAATCAAATCCAATTAAACCGATAATGAATCCATCGAAATGGATATTCAAAAATCACTAAAAAGGAGTCATCAAAGTCATAATAAATGATAACAACAAATAGGATCATCACAAATCGATTCAAATTGGAAATTCAATCCCAAAAGGCAAAGTGGGCTGAAACAGCAAATTCAGTTGACTAAACAGATATTTTCAGTTGACTGAATTCTGCCTGGAAACTTTCTGTTTCCAGGTTCAGTCGACTGAACAGAGAATTCAGTCGACTAAACCATGCCTGGAAACTTTCTGTTTCCAGGTTCAGTCGACTAAACAGAGATTTTCAGTCGACTAAACCCTGCCTGGAAACTTTCGGGTTCCAGATTCAGTCGACTGAACAGAGATTTCAGTCGACCGAATCATGCCTGGGCTGTTTTTCAGCTTATCCAAATGAAGGGCAAACTCTTCTGAAATGCAACTGAACGAACATTGGCGCTAAGGGTTTATGCCAATCGACAACCCGGCCCTATATGCTCCTCGATGCATCACCAAAAGCATGATCAAACATTCATAAAATGATTTTCACACAAATTTGTCTTAAAAACCCAAAAATTGGAATATTCACAAAACCAATCCAAATCAAGAGCAAATGCACATGAAGAAGTGTTAGGAATTCATACCTCACAACCAAAGATAATTATAAACATAGATGTGAGATAAAAATCTCACCTTTGAACCCAAAAACAATAAAGAAGAAGCTTGGAAACAAAAGGAAGATCAACCACTCTTCAACACAACCCAAGGAGCTTGAATCTAAGCTCAAAAGAAGAACATTTCCTAAGGTTAGGTTTAGGAATTTATGAAATTAGTAAGAGAATGAGTTGGAGAAGAAGAAGAGGATGCTTACCAATGGCTTCTCTTGAATTTGGAGCTAGAAATTGATTTGCAAATGGAAACTAGGGCTTAGGAAATTCGTTTTCTTTTCCCCCATTTTTGCTTTAGAACTGAAAAGATGAGGAAGTGAGGGAAAATGGGGAGAGATGGTTCAGTTTGGGGTATAATGATGGCTAGTGGGCTGAACCTAAACCCAAACCCAAACCCAAAGTGAAAAAGGTCAAATTTTTGACTAGCTCCAAACATATCAATGTTTATACTTAAAAAAGTCGCAAACGGCATTTTGAACTCAATGGAAGGAGTCTCGAGTCCTAATTCGACTGTTTGCAAAAAGTAGCTTTGGACCTCAATCCGATTAACGATTCTATATTTAAATAAAATATTTAAATTTGCAATCGATAAATATGTGGGTTGTTACAGGCTACCTCAAAACCAGTTCGAACACATCTCGGAACTCCTTTACTACTTGTACTTTTCCAACATCTTCTTCTTTCAAAACTAAAGCAAATAAAATGTCTTTGCGCCCTGCTCCACATTCCTCCAAGACCACATACACTCTATCTCTATGACCCGGATGACTTAGAGTAATTATCCTTTCAGCTCAGTGCATAGTCATGCTATACTTCCCCAGCTAGTCCATTCCTAAAATAACTCTGAACCCTATGAAGTTACATATGTAGGGATCACAAGAAAACTTACACCCGCATAAATCAAATCTAGGTCTGTGTACCTCAATCCAAGAGTGGTATACCCTCCTATCAGATTTGCCACATGTATGGACATGACGAAATAGGTAACTCCTAATCTAAGTTTATTAACCAAATCTTTAACTATAAATGAGTGTGTAGCACTAGTATCAAATAGTACCCTAGCTGAAATATCAAAAATCAAAGCCATACCTTCCAAAACTTTCCCCTTGCCTCTTTCCTCAGCAGATGGTCCTTCCCTCTATAACAATCCACACAATATTAACTCACGGTAGAAAGGAAATAAAACATAAAAACCGACGGAGGCTACCACCTTGGAACCAACAATGTTCCTTGGATACTTAATCGCCTTGTCAGTACCAAACATGTATAAGAAGACTTCTCCATCTACCATTTCTATCATTGCTCCAGTAACATGTCCTTCTATCTATCATATGGGTTGTAATGAGGAGGGGGTTAGAACAACGTTTTGATGATTGGAAAATTTCATACTTTATCCATAACATAAATTTATGCCAACTAATTTTATTTAAATGATATGTCTTTTATGCATGGATAGTTCGGTCAATTCTATATGCACGTACGATATGTCTAACGTATACATATATGTATACATATACGTATACGTATACATATACATATATATCTCTAAACTTATACTAACCAAAACCCCGCCAGTTAATACTTCTTGAAAAGGGAGGAGGCAGACCCAACAATCATTTACTACCTCAAGCCCCTGGAGTGGGCCCTCCGGAATGTAAAAGCTAGTCAATTAGTTCTAGTTACAAAGACTGATGACCCCTACATACGGCATTATAATCTATAATATATAATTTAATTGTTGTACTACTAACACATCTCAAAGACACATATAACGGTTGACTAGCCTAACTCCGATAAATTAATTTTCATCTAACCACTTACTTTGAGGTTTGTGCATCTCAATACAAATTATACACTAGTGGAAGCGAAATCATTAGGGTATAACCCAAGTCTTTGCTACCGCTCGCTCGAGAACGTTTGTAATAGCCCGACTTTCCAGACCCGGAAAATCGGACCATTTGGGTTAAGAAGAAGAGGTAGAAGAAGAAAAATAGAAAACAACATCAGAATCTAATCATCGCAGCGGAATAAAATATAATATATATTAACAGAGCTTTACACAAATCAAAACTATATCAGTTTTATATAATATAGCATCAGAGTATACACCAGAGAACACATAACATACAACTGGACAATAACCATATCATGTCCTCAATACAACAGAGTACAACAATCAACACAGCGGAATATATATATAAACAAGTACGGGAGATACGTCTCGCCATCCAGCTCATCTCCTGAGCTCCACAGCATCATATCCTGTAACCTATAATACTCGGTCTGACCCGAGCATCATATAAAACAATACCCGAGTCAGTCTGGAATACCAGCGTGAGAAAATCACACTCAATTGATTATTAAAGTTTCAAAAATTCTTTGAAAACAAAAGCATCTCGTAAGACCACGCCACAAATAAACATGTCGGGTTTTTACCTTACGATAGCTAAAACACTTTTTATAAAAATCCTCTAATATTATAATAGTGTCTATTCACAAATACTTATTAAAATAGCTGAAATTGTTACATGATTAAATTCCAGCATACTAGGTATACAAACAAATACCGTACAAGGCACGTAGGGAGAATGGATTTCCAACGAATGACTAGGCACTGGGGTACCACCTGTCACAGTACGTGGCCTAGATCACAGTACCGAGGAGTACGCCCGCTCCCCTGCAACACAAGGCCGGAATCATCCCTTACTGGGTAATTCCAAATAAAATCACCCCACGGTTGGGATCAGCAACCGCACCACTAAGCCGAAATAAAAGGGACATCTAGACAGGGATGACTTTACTCTCAAGTGGGGGCTACCCACGAAGCCTTGCTGCATAACCCCTGATTTTCAGTCATTCCCGGTTGATGAGGCTCGAGGCTAAACGATACCTTTTCAGAACATATCCCTTAGAATGCCCATCGTCCACCTGACGATGTCACGAAAGCATTCGTCCATACAAGTCCGTCCCAGGTCCGAACGGAACCGAAGGCACTATTCCTACTACATCCATTTTGGAAATATCCTCAGGATTAGTAGCGACTAGCCCTTGCACTTCACTGCTCCATCTTCGACTCCGAACACGTTACACGAAACGTACAAACCGGATCGAAGTGGTATTCGAGTCTCCAGACCTAGAATCCCAGTATACGGAAACCCGATCCCGGTCTCTTCGAAACGATCAGCGCATTTGGCCAATATTGATAGTCGGTTATTTAACTATCAATTAACATCCACAAGCAACCATCACACAATAAATAATTTCCCACATTATTTATTTGCCTCAAATATCCTTTCAAGATATATTTCTGAATTTTCAAAACTCATTTGGAAACAATTTCAAAACAATTCCCGCTTACGGAATTCATTTCCCAAATATTTATTTCTTCTGAACCACCAAGTACCAAATACTTTTAGATTTAAAAATAATAATTTAAAAATACTTTATTATAAATATACTTTTTAACATCGAAGTTTAAAACTACTTTTTAATACTTTACTAAAATATATGCTTAGGGAATATTTAAAATGAAACCACTTTATAAATATAAACTAACTTTCTTTCTTCTTCTTTTTTTTTAAAACATAATACCAACTCACTTTTCTATAATTACTACAATAATAGATTTTTGAAACTACTTACTTTAAAAAGTTAACATTTAAAAATAATCAATTTTCTAAAACATGCTTTTTAAAACATATTAAAACTTTTAACTTATTATTAAAACTACCTTGAAAACGTACTTGGCTATCCAGAGAAATACACTTCTCATTTCCATCCTTTAAAAATAAATCAACATTTATTTTAAACAAATTCATATCCCTTTATAAATTCCCACCTTGAATTTATATTTTCTAATATCCACTGATATTTTATTTTACTTTATAAACCCAGTTTATAAATTCCAAAATCTCATTTCTCTTCTAAAATTCCAATTTTAAACAACTAAATCAATTTCCAATTGATTTCCCAATTTACTCTACTTACTTTGAAATAAATTTCCTTTGCTACTTCATTTATTCCAAAATACATTAACCTTTAAATTTTTATTCCTTATTACGAGTTAAACCCCTTTTTTACCAATATCGATTACAGATTTCCAAAACTCCTTATTTATTCTTTAATTAACTTTAATCCTTAATTTCAAAAATAACTTCTTTTATTCTTCAAATAATATCACTTAAGTATAAAATTTATTATCCCTTGTGAATTCAAAATCCCCTTATTTCATATTTGTTAAAATTCCAAATCACCTTATTTTTATTTCAATTCGTTATAAATTTTATCCCAATTCCTCGAATTATTTTACTTAAACTTTTATTCCTTTATTTCTTTTCAAAAATTCAATTCCATAGATTTTATAATTTATTATACTGGACAATCCAAATCAACCACATCATCCAATATAAAATCATCACATGATATCAAATATTCTGAACACAGAATATTAAATAATCTAATAATTTTGAGGAATCCAGTTGGATCCCTCCAACCTGTTTCCCTGCATCCACAGACGTTAGCACAATATAAAATACCAATTCCATTTCAAGGTGGAATATCGCGGTATATGGGTTTTATATAAAATATCATCCGCTATTATGCGGCACATAAGGTCTCATCCGCTATATAATGCGGGAATAACAACTCCAATATATACATATGCCAATATATATATATATTGGTATATACTACTATATATATCATATAAATCAATCAAATCAATCATTCAACCAGACATTCAAATTTAAACAAATTAAATTAAATTATAATTTAACTGAGTGAGATTAACTCACCTTTGATCTTTGATTTGTAACCCGATTCGAAACCCGACTTGTTTCTTCGCTATTTCAGACCTTGTATAAATATTATACAGGCTATTAATTTTTTGAACAAATCGAACTGTAAATTTTATTTTAAATAAATTTAATTAACCAAAAATTTAAATCCAACTAATTTTCGTTTAAATAAATTACCCTTAGTAATTAAAATTATCTAGATTTAATTAAACAAATAAGTTATCACCATATGCAAATGGAATGTGAATAGGTATATTTACTTTATATTACATTTCCAACTGGTTACCAAAAATAATTGATACCCTTTTAAATTTTAATATACTCTTGTTTATATTTTTAACAGAAATATATATGTTTAGCAAAAATAGGTTTATCTTCCCAGATTAACTTCTGTTTTCTGTAACATCATTACCAAAATTACTACAATCCCTATAGTTAACAATCCTCAGATTTAACGTAAAAATTAAGTTGTACCTTACTGTCGCGAGTGCCATCCCAACGTCGCTCATCTCGCCATACCAAGCATCGTGACCACCCTGCTGAGCACAAACGCAACTCGATGAAAACCTACCCCCAATTTGATTACTGACCTCGACGTCGCATGCGGCCCATTCGCAACCACCATCGAATCGAACACCATCATAGCCTCCAACCTTTACGTTGAACGCCACTGAGCCCATCGCTTCCGAGCTGCCGCCATCGCGATTCACGACACCCCACTACGACGTGCCTCAACCTCGTTCGATCGCAATGCCACACTTCCCTTCACCTTCGTCCCCCTTTCACGCGAGCACTCATCTCATCAACGATTTCCAGGCCTCGCGAACTGAACGCGAGCTCGAGCTGCTCCTCGAAGCTTTAATTGCCGCGATTTCAATGGGAAGGAGACTCGGTCTCTTCGATTTATTTGAATGATAGGGTCTTTGCAATTTCCGATTTTGAATTGAGAAAGGATTCGTGAAAGAAGAGGAAAATAGGAAACGTATATGCGATCTGAAGTGGAACCCCTTTTCTAGGCCATTCTTTTATTTTGCTATTCCAGTTTCGAGTATATTTATTATTATATTTTCTTTTTCGAACTCAGACTTGAGAAGATGGGAAGAAGGAAGATGGGTACTGTGACGACCCGACTTTTTCTCTACAGAAAAAGTCGTATCATCATGAAGAAAGAAAGGGATAGAAGAAGAAAAGAAAGAAAAGAAGAAAGAACAACAACATCAGAAACTCACAGCGGAACGAATGAAATATAATATATCATATAAAATATTACATAGTATCATATACATCAGAGTTACACAACTTATACAACACATATTAGACAGTTATAAACATCTGTCTAATTCATACAACTCAAGTATCACAGATACAGACACAACATATACACAGCGGAATCATCATATATCTACACGGTGAAGCCTCCTGCTCCAAATCTCCTCCAGAATTCGTCAAAGCTAACCTGAATCCCTCGACTACTCAATACAATATTGAGTACCCAAGAGTTTAATAAAACAGAAAATAAACACTTGGGTCAGACATGGGTCTGGTGTGAGTAAACGGTTAGATTGCTTAACTTTGAAAACTTTTGAAAACAAAAGTATCACGTAAGACTCCCCACAAATAAACATGGGTAAGTTTTTACCTTACGCTAACTAAAACGTTTGATAGGAAATCTGATTGTATTATAATAGGGTCTAAGGTTTTCAAGTAAAATACAGAAATAGCTGAAATGCTTACATCTCACATTCCAACATAGTTGGGCACAACTAATACGTACGGCACTTATTGGAGTTTGGATTCCATACAATGGCAGGGCTACTGGGGTACCGCCCGTCACAGTACGTGGCCTAGATCACCGTACCGAGGAGTACGCCCGCTCCCCTGCAACACAAAGCCGGAACCATCCCTTACTGGATAATCCCGAACAAGATAATCCCGTAGTTGGCGCGACCAACCACACACTAAGCCGAATAAAAGAAAAGGGACCTCTAGACAGGGATCTATCTTGCTCTCAGTGGGTGCTACCCACGAAACCTTGCTGCACCTCCCCTGTTTTAGCCATTCCCGGTTGATGAGGCTTGAGGTTACGATTACCTTTAATCAGAACATATCACTTAGAATGCTCATCGTCCGCCTGACGATGTGCTGAAAGCATTCAATCCATACAAGTTCGTTCCGGGTTCGAACGAAACCGAAGGCATTATCTCGTTACACTCGTTTTGGAATCACCCTCAGAGTTAACGACAATAACCCTTGCACTCTGAATCTTCATCTTCACTTGAGATTCACGACCTATCGTTAATTTGGATCGATGTGGTATTCGGGTCTCCAGACCTGGAATCCTGGTATACGGAAACCCGATCCCGGTCTCATCGAAATCCAAAACGTATCTTTTAAGGGCCAAGTTGTTTTAAAGGTTTAAACATTTAAACTTATATTCTGAATGATATAAACAGATATATAAATAACATTATCACAATAGATAATTCATATCAACATTCATCTCACAAAGCAGCATATATCATATATATATATCAGAGACATACAAATCATCCAATATCAACCAATCACACAATATCAAACATCAAGTATTAATCAATTATCTAAACAGAATTGATTTACTCTAATCAATTTAATTAACCTTTAATTAAATTAATTACTATCCTTTAATTACTTGAATTATCTTAATCCTGCTCACTATCATTAATTAATTACAAATTAATTAATTAAACATCTAAATGATCTTCCTTAATTAATCTCCTTTGATTAATTATCTTTAATTACATCAAGTAATTATCCTTAACCATATACAGTAATTAACTTTTAATTACTATCATTAATTACAATAATTAATGAACCTTCATAAATTAATTAACTATAATTAATTATATTAATCCTCAATTAACTACAATTAATTAATTATACTTAAATTAATTACTTTTATTAATCAACCTTGATTAATTCATTAATTAAATAATCCTTACTAATTAATTAACCTTTTAATTAATTAATTAATTTTAATCAACCACTTCATTATTTAGTCTTAATTAATCATAAACAGTAATTAACAATTTGTAATTACTTATCTTAATTTATTTATATTAATCTTGATTAATTAATCTAATTAATTAATCTTTAATTACTTCATTAAGTAATTATTAATCAATTATATTAACAAATAATCCTTAATTTATTTACTTTATTAATTAATTACTTTTTTAATTAATTACCCTTAGTAATTATCCTCAAATTAATCACATTCCTTAATTAATTAATTACTTTAATTACTTAACTAAAATAATTAAGTAATTTAACTCTTAATTACTTACATAAGTAATTATTTTCTAATTACTTCCATTAATAATCTTGATTACTTTCTTAATTAATTACTTAACAAATAAGTAATTCCATTACTAAATAATCCTTAATTCATTAATTAATTAACTATTCCATAATTAATTAATCTCAACAATTATATTAATCAATTCCTTAGATTAATAACATCAAGTGATTACCCTTTTATCACTTTAACTAATTACCCCATGAGTAATTTTCCTATTAATTACTTCCATGAATAATTTACTCCTCCTGATTACTTTAAGTAATTATTCATTAATTACTTCATTAAGAAATTTACTCACTTAATTATAAATTGATTATCGTGAATGAATCCCTCAATCTCTAATTCATTTATTTATTAATTACATTCATTTCCACTAATTACTTCATTAAGTAATTATTCTTAATTTCAAATAGTAATTAACCTTTAATTCGATTTATTTATTAATTGCCTTAATAAAATTTCCATCTTTAAAAATAAACTTTTTATTTAAATCACATATTAAATTCTACCATTAAACTCCATTTAAACATTTAGAAATAATTTTATATTTGAATAAAATTTTACCTTTAAACAAAACAATTTAAACCCATAATTTTATATGCACTTAAAATCTTGAATATCCATTCAAACATGCTTAAATAGATTAAATAAACAATAACTTAACTTTGGAAATTCCAAATTTCATATCTTTAAACTTATTTATTTAAATATAATTTAAATCTAATTTAACATTCCTTTATAATTACTTTGAACATCACTTTAACTTGAAAACATTTTTAAAATCAAGCTTATCAATTTAAAACCCAGATCAACCCCTCTAAAACCCCGAGTCACTCTCGAGTAAATCCACACACGTCTCCGCTTCGAGTCTTCCCCGCGAGCAACACGAGAGCGTCCCGAGTTTTCCCCTTCTTCCCCAAAGCCCTCAAATCCCAGATAACCCAAAACGTTCACGTGCACGTGGTGCACTTGCACCATCGTCTTCGACCACCAACGTTCATCGCAGCGTTCAACGACAATCACACGAACCCACACGATCACTACTCCACACCCAGATTCCAAAATCCTTTTGCAAATCGAAATCGAGCATCTCTGTCAAATTTTTAAAATCGCCATGGCCAGAAACCTTCACCGTTACGACGCCTCTGACCTCGAGGAGCCTCACCATCCACTCTGCAACTTCATCTCGACATCCAGCTTCTCCAACATGCCTTGCGATCGCCTCCGATCAAGTATACATCTCACCAATATCACGACAATGAAGCCAACAAAAAAACTGCAACTAAACCCTAGTTTGATCGAATTCAATCAATTCAGACATTAGAAAATTTTGATAGTATTTTTCCCATTAACTCCAACACTCAAGCTAGCTTCGATCAAGAAATTGCCTTCGATCATCACGTTGATCAACGGCAATCAACAAAGACACCCAAAACGAATATCTCTAAACTTCTCATGAATTATCAATCTAAAATTTTTGATATGTATATTAAAATTCATCATTTTCTATTACTAATCAAATTCTATAATCAAATTCTAAAATTACGAAGATTGATTCTTGGCTAAATTTTAGATCATCACTGGTATTCATCTTTCAGTAATAATTGCCAGATATAAATTCTAGAAACCATTTTTAAAATTGGATTTATATTGTAACAATTCTCTTTTATTCACAAATCAATATCTAATATTGATTGTACAAAGAGGATTTGAATTTTAGAACTTGATTTTCCAATCTGAACTAAAAACAGAGCCTATTTTCCTATACACTTACATATACATTCAGATATTTACATATATACGAACATGCAAGCAAGTACACACCATCATTCAAACATATATACATTATCACTACACATCCTATTTCTTCACATACATCAAAGTAATTTCTCAGATATAAAACTGTTTTAAAAAAAATATTTACTCACCTTAAAATTAAAGAAGCAGAGAACAACAGAGCAGTGTTTTCCAGGCTTTTAAATTTTTGATCTGGCAACTGCTTTTGATTTAAAAAAACTTGAATTGTTGAATCTGGAAACTTGTTGTAGAGATGTCTTATATTTGAACTGAAACTTGCATTTTGTTTTGCTGAAGAAACAGAATCCTTGCATGCTTACAGATTTGTTGATTTAAAATGTTGAACAGATCTGACTTGCAGGTTGCAGTTGAATCAGTGTTTGATTTAGTTGCTTCCATTTGATCTCAGGTTGAAGTTGTATTAGTGTTGAATTCGAATGTTTGCTGTTTGATTTTCCTTATAGTTTTGATTTTCTTTTGACATTAGAAGAGATGGAGAGAAAAAGAAGATGGAAAAGATTTGAACTGAAAACTTTGAACGGGAAAGAAAATGACCAGGTTTCTCTAACAACTACATTTTTTTATAAAATAAAATTTTAAATAAAGAAAAAGAATTGCCACTTGTTTATTTTATAAATTGGACAAATGTCCATGTACATCCATTTAGCTTACAAGTGTCTTTAATCATGTTAATATGTTTACACATATTACTTAAGTGTTTTTAAATAAATTTTATTTAATTTAAATGTAAATATAAACTTACTTTTTAAGTTACTTAATTAATAAATGTTAGTTTACCTTTAAAAGAATATATGTTAAAACTAATTATAAATATAAATAAATTCCTTATACATGTATTTTAAAATCTAGAACATTTATATAACCATTTAAAATTTAACACTTTAAAGAAAACTAGAATAAAACTTTGATTAAACCCTTTTTTTTTTAAACTATCATATTTAAAATAAACAATTATCTTATATTTTGAAAACAATTGAATTAAACTTAAATTATCTTTTGAAAAATATTAATTTTAAAACAAAGCTTTAAATCACAATTCATACATATATATTTATCAATAGATTTAATTAAATTTCAAACAATCCAAATTATAACATATATCTATATATATATTACAATTTGAAAAATTCATCTTTTATTTAAACAAAAGATTTCTATTCACAATATATATAGCAAAATATATATTATAAATAGATTAAAACTTTATTAATTTTAACAATCAAATCTTATCAATATTGCCAGATTCAATATTTATTAACTTTTAAAAGATTAAATTATCAATTTAAATTAGAATTATAAGGGAAGATTATCAATCCAAATAAATTATTAATACAGATTATTAAATTTATATTACCCAAAAACCTGGGATATCACATTCCTCCCCCCTTAAAATAATTTCGTCCTCGAAATTAAAAGCAAAGTTAATTTAATAATCCAGCAAAGATTTTTAAAACAGCAACCACATACCTATCATCCAGTTTCTAACAACCATAGCAATCAATCAAACAAACAAACAAACCTAACTAACTATTCTGATACAAATCAGGATAGATCTTTATAATACTATCTAGAGTTTCCCAAGTATAAATTACAGGGAGACTCGCTCTACAGAAGCTAAAACAACACCACTATAATCCAGAGCTCTTCTCATCTCTAGATCCACCAATCTGAATAGCATATCAGATCACACTCAAGTCCAGCTCAACTCCAAATCCAACTGAACTGCAGATCCCACAACCAGCGATGAATCATACACGTACTCCCTCAGAGATACTTGAAATACAATGAATTACAGCTATCCAAACTGGCCATTCAATCCTATAGACAAAATAACTCTCGAGAATACAGGAAAATCCAAAATACCTCGGAGTTAACTTTCCAGACTTACAAAATCTTATAGTTTTATATCGGAGAAAACTTAAACAAATTTCTAATCTCCAATTCCGAATTCCAAACTCTGACTCATCTCTGCATAACTCACCAGAAAATCTTGGACTACCCCAACTCTTTCTGATCAGCTCAACCCTTGCTGATGCTTCTTGAACAAATCTGAACCAAGCACAAGATGATCTCTAGATCCTATCAACAATATGATCTTTCCAAAATAAACTGAAATCCAAACTTGAAAACTAGATCTGACCAATCCATTTCCAAAAATTCCCGAGTGGCTATACCAACTCTTCTAGGAATCATCCTACTACCAGATTAACCATCGGTATCGCTTCTGGAACCAAATCGATACGGAACTCTAACTCCAAATGCAGCCAAACTTCTACTTCTTTGAAGACATCCGAAAAAAAAATTGCTGACTACTTCAGTAGCTCCTACTTCCACATGAGAAACCTCAGTCTCAAACAAAAGATTGCCCAAGATGAATTCCCAAACTAATCGCAAGTCACTTTTGCGTTACTACCTAGTTCGGATTCCAAAGATACTGTTCTCTCTTTACCAATTTAAAACAGCCTTAAGCTTTTCCAAACAAGGTTAACCCTTCAAGAAAAACTTCACCATCTACTCGGACTGCTGATAGAAGAACCACAAAGATTTCGGAACCATCGAAGAAACGAACCACACTGCTGCTTCCAAACTCTATCTCGACAGCACACCGAACACTCCGAGCTGCACTGCTATCACAGCTAACCATGAACTTCTAATCCAAAGGCTTCTCAAAACTAAAACCATCAACTAATCTCACAACGGACTTCCGAGATGGCAGACATCCCAAAAGAAACTCGGGCTCCAAACCAAACGCCAACAACTTACTCTTCTTAAGGGAAACAATGAGACCATGTCCGAAGAAACAACTAATCGACCTTAGTCCCATACTTCAAAATAGATAAAACTCTCTTACTCGATATCAGAGAATTCCTATACAGCCGAGTCTTTCCTGCGGTAGACATCAACTGTTCCTCCAATACCTTCTTGATCTTGCTCCAAAAAGAACATCTTCTTCGGGAACATCCATAGATACTGCGTTTCATCACACAGCTGCTCCTTCCTGAAGTCGCCAAGCTACCATCACTTACTTCTGCACAACCGACAGATTTAACTCTAGAAAATCTGCTCATCCGAGCTCAACCAAACTTACACTCCAATAATGGACTCCGAATCTTTTAAAAAGATATCCTTCAGAGATCCGAGAAATTCTTACACCATACTGCCAACTTACTCGAGACGGTATTGGGTCTACAGTCTCGATATATACTTCCAACCTCAAATATTCAAACTCCAACTATTGGTAATTGTGTTACACACACTACCACCTTATCTACCTTTATAACTTATATTGGAAAACCCGAACAGGTAACCCAATAAATAGGTAGAAATACATAAATATATATATTTAAAATGATATATTTTTTTATATAGAAATTATTTCTGGGTAAAATTATTTCATCTACCTCTTTAAAACAATATTGTGTCCGTTGGCCTGGTTCAAGTGTTTAGAGATCCCTATCAATAACGTTAGCTACTCGTATTGACCATAATCCATATACCACTCAACCGATCAATTAACACAATATAAAACCATTTTTATATAACTAACAATTACGCGCTCTCAAGATAGACACCACTTCAGAGCCTAGGTATTCACTCAACCTACTGCTCTGATACCAACTGTGACGACCCGACTTTTTCTCTACAGAAAAAGTCGTATCATCATGAAGAAAGAAAGGGATAGAAGAAGAAAAGAAAGAAAAGAAGAAAGAACAACAAAGCAGTGTTTTCCAGGCTTTTAAATTTTTGATCTGGCAACTGCTTTTGATTTAAAAAAACTTGAATTGTTGAATCTGGAAACTTGTTGTAGAGATGTCTTATATTTGAACTGAAACTTGCATTTTGTTTTGCTGAAGAAACAGAATCCTTGCATGCTTACAGATTTGTTGATTTAAAATGTTGAACAGATCTGACTTGCAGGTTGCAGTTGAATCAGTGTTTGATTTAGTTGCTTCCATTTGATCTCAGGTTGAAGTTGTATTAGTGTTGAATTCGAATGTTTGCTGTTTGATTTTCCTTATAGTTTTGATTTTCTTTTGACATTAGAAGAGATGGAGAGAAAAAGAAGATGGAAAAGATTTGAACTGAAAACTTTGAACGGGAAAGAAAATGACCAGGTTTCTCTAACAACTACATTTTTTTTTATAAAATAAAATTTTAAATAAAGAAAAAGAATTGCCACTTGTTTATTTTATAAATTGGACAAATGTCCATGTACATCCATTTAGCTTACAAGTGTCTTTAATCATGTTAATATGTTTACACATATTACTTAAGTGTTTTTAAATAAATTTTATTTAATTTAAATGTAAATATAAACTTACTTTTTAAGTTACTTAATTAATAAATGTTAGTTTACCTTTAAAAGAATATATGTTAAAACTAATTATAAATATAAATAAATTCCTTATACATGTATTTTAAAATCTAGAACATTTATATAACCATTTAAAATTTAACACTTTAAAGAAAACTAGAATAAAACTTTGATTAAACCTTTTTTTTTTAAACTATCATATTTAAAATAAACAATTATCTTATATTTTGAAAACAATTGAATTAAACTTAAATTATCTTTTGAAAAATATTAATTTTAAAACAAAGCTTTAAATCACAATTCATACATATATATTTATCAATAGATTTAATTAAATTTCAAACAATCCAAATTATAACATATATCTATATATATATTACAATTTGAAAAATTCATCTTTTATTTAAACAAAAGATTTCTATTCACAATATATATAGCAAAATATATATTATAAATAGATTAAAACTTTATTAATTTTAACAATCAAATCTTATCAATATTGCCAGATTCAATATTTATTAACTTTTAAAAGATTAAATTATCAATTTAAATTAGAATTATAAGGGAAGATTATCAATCCAAATAAATTATTAATACAGATTATTAAATTTATATTACCCAAAAACCCGGGATATCACAGGTACGAAGGAAGCAAATAGGCGGCAGGCTGTACGAAGTGTCGGATTCTAAAGAAAAGGGAATATATTGTATTTAAATTTATTTCATCCCAGAAAATTCCCAAGCGTTTATATACCGTATGCCCACTCCGCAACTCCAATCAATATGAAATTTGAAATCCGATATTAACAAAATATTACGGATCCAATGGAACTAGTTTCGTCGAAATCCGAGACTGTCCCTCGGACGGCTATTTTTAAATTCAATTTAAACGATATACCTTTAAAACTGATCAAAACACCTTGAAATTCAAATTCAAATGTTCTATCATCTTCAGTATTAACAATATAAATTTTCTAAGCCTTTAAATTATTTTTAATTAGCTTAGCATACCAGATTTACTATTTTATCCAACTTCAAATAATTTAATTTAACAATTAAATCACCCAATAAACAACGATATTTGAAATTTAAGTTAATAATTAATCTCTGAATATTTAAAATTAATTAAATATTCCAATTTCAAATATACAAAATTTCCGAGTCGTCACATTCCTCCCCCCTTAAAAGAATTTCGTCCCCGAAATTACCAGTTATGAAGAATGATCCCTAACCCATTAACTATTTCTTCAATTCAATTAGCTTTTAACCACTTGCCAAACAAATCTTTTTATCACAAACACTCTAACCATTTTCCTAATCTTTCAACTTAGCTAAAAGTTTCCCAAACAATATCACTTACTTATCAATTCAAATTTAAATTTGAATTTAAATTTGAAATTATCAAAATTTCTTAAAATTTTTCTAACTCCCTAAATTTTCAAAAAAAAATTACCAGCGTCGCCTTTGCGCGGCTAGCTCGGTACAACTACAAAATGGCTCTACGGCCTCCCAAATCAAAAAAGAAAACAAAAAGCCAAGTGGCAGGATCAAAAAGCCAATCAAATTTCATATAGAAATTCAAATACATACCTTTTGTCGGCCATTAAATTTTATCTTCTAAAATCAAAAATCTTAATTTATCCATTGCTTTTATTCACCTGTATATCCTACTAAGCAAAAATATTCAATCACAATTCCAAAGTCATGTTATACTTTTCTTTTACCAGTCTCAATATTTGCTTTACTTAAGCCCGTACGATGCACATATATCATTCGTACGCAATATCACATTCGATCGCTCACTCGATCACACAATTTCACTTCCGAACTAGTATCGTCCACCCGACTTCCTAGTGCGGACTCAGATCTGGTTTCTTGATCAGAAACCGTCATTCTCCTTGCATAATCACAAACTATGATAGAGAATTTCCAGAATCAATCAACAATCCATATCCAGGTTCGCCGTCGAAAATCGAGTGAAAAATCCTAACTCGGATCGATATAACTATCTCGAAATTCTGTGTTCGACATCTGGATCATATAACTATGCGAATAAAATAATATACGTACACCTTACGTAATTAACCCAATTGATTATCAGCTATATCAATTCTTTTTTATTTCGCATTCATTTTGATTGTTATTCATTTCTTCACAACTATCCCATTTCACAACTTTAAATTTCAACCTTAATTCAATTATTCACTTAGTATACTTTCAGAACCAAATTTACTTCAGAATCCACTATTCATTTCTTAAGTTCAAGATAAACATTTTATATACTTCTTGGATTTGTTTCACTTCATTCTTGAAGTTTATATTCAATTTTATTCACTTTTGTCTTTACAATTCCATTTGAATACAATTTGGTTCCCACTTTGAATATTCAATCAGTTACACTTACTAATTAATTTAAATCTCAAATAAAAGTTTATTTGCAAGCTTTACTTTCCTTAGTCCCTTCGATTCCACTTACTTTACATTCACAGTTAAAATAGATTTCAATGTTAAGTGTCAAATTCTATTTACTTAGCAAATTAAATCATTTGCCGTTGACGAAAATTTTCAAAATTTTCAAAAAATTTCTAACTCCCAAAATTTACGGAAAATTTTGGCAGAGTCTCCCTTGTACGGAGGGACTTCTGCGATATCGCAGGATGCACAAATATATATATACATCGGCCTCAGGCCGGAAATCACAATATATATCAATATATGCAGTTCATATTTCCTATTTTGAATTTTTTTTGCGTCCTTATTTTAGCATTTTAAAGCAAGCAATTATTTATTTTAGCATGTTGTGCCATCAGATTCAGCCAACTGGCTTCCCTGAACCTGTACTAACTCAATTACAACATGTAAGTGCCACATATCCAAAGTTTATTTACATTTCACTAAAATTTAAATTGCTAAAACATGGATTCAACAAACAATGCATGTTATATACTTCCATAAGTGAATTTATAAGGTTCCAACACAAATTTAAATGCTTTCAATTCATTCACCCACCATCACTTTCAATACATTCTTATTTCGTTCCATTTAAATGGTTTACACTTCATTGCTTATATTCAATTCACCTTTAACCCAAACAAACCCATATTCATTTTAAATGATTCCAAAAATCAATTTATTTACTTTTATCAATCAATTCCATTTTATTTTACTAATTTAATTCAATTAGTACTCATTCAATCCATTTTAAACTTATTTCACATTTCTATTTACTTTCGACTGATTATTTCAATAATAAAGCCACTTCAATTTATTTCTACTCACTAGAATTTTATTTGCAATACAAATCATTCTTATTTTAATTCAATTCCATTCAACAGCAATTCATTTTTAACTCACTTGCTATTTCAAGTTAGGTTTACATTTATAACTCAAGCTTCACTTTAAAATTTTATCACTTATTCACGATTCAAATTTAAATTAACCAATTCGAGTTTCATTTCCATATTCCATTAATTAATCAAATAATTTACTCTAACTTTACCCAATATTTGATTTTTATCCATTTCCCAAAATACAAAACAATTTTATTTTGGCTTATTTATCCCACTTCTAAATTTATAAGTCACAACCTCTTTATATCCATACATCCATTTTATTACAATTCAATTTTGTAAGTTTCTATAAGTTCCCCAATTTACTTACCCTCTATTTGTTTACTTCTTTTAATTTACTACAATTAGTTAGCTTATATTCTAACTTATTTTCATTTCCTTACTTACTTCAAATTTTGTGTCCAAAATTTATTCATTATCCCATAAACATTTTAAATAAAGTTCTAGAGCTTTACAAATTTTCAAAATTTCAAAATTCCCTTTGAAATCAAGTATATCCCAAAATTCTTTGGCAATTCAACTATTCCTTTGAATTTTCAAAACCAAATCCAGTTCGCAAACAAATCCCATTTCAAACAACTCGATAGCAATTTCTCTTCTAGAAACTCGAAAATGAACATCGATGATGCTGCAGTCATCACCGAAGTTATTTTCCAGCGACCGAAAGAGAGTTAAATGCTTTTATCTCTTTAAAATCCCTCCAAATATTTTTAAATCCCAAATCTCTCCAGATTTCAAATCCAATTCAAAAATATTTCCGAAATAATGTCACCATTATTTCTCCAAACCCCTTTGAAAACCATTTCCAACTCAAAGGAATTTTAATCTTCATAAAATTCCAAATTTAAAACCCATCCAGTTTTATATCCATCGTTACTCTGGAATTTTATCTCATTCCAATTTTAAATATTTCTCTAGGACTCCATCTTAATTTCCATTATATATGACATTTAGTTTACATTTACATATCTCGTTTGTATATGAAGTTTATTTCAACTTATAAATTACATTTATAATTTATATTCTCAAATTTTATTTTATTATAAAATTTTATTCTTTACTTTGGTTATAAATTTCAATTTCTAGTTAAGTTTCCATATAATAATGATAATAATCCAATATTATCACATCTAACATCCAAACAACCATATATATATTAACTAGAATAGTTTACAAAACTTTCCTTTTTATACAAAAATAATTTGGGTAAAATTATTTCATTTACCCTTCTTTAAAACAATACTGTGTCGGTTTATCTTGTTTAAGAGTTCAGAAACCCCTATCGATGTTGTGGCGTCCCACACATCGACCAGAATCTATAAACACTCAACCGATAAATCAACACAATAAAAAACCATTTTATATACACTAACAAATACGCACTCATATCTATTAATACTCTCAAAATTCCCACCAGAGCCAAGGTTATCGCCAACCTAAGCTCTGATACCAACTGTAACAGCCCGACTTTCCAGACCCGGAAAATCGGACCATTTGGGTTAAGAAGAAGAGGTAGAAGAAGAAAAATAGAAAACAACATCAGAATCTAACCATCGCAGCGGAATAAAATATAATATATATTAACAGAGCTTTACACAAATCAAAACTATATCAGTTTTATATAATATAGCATCAGAGTATACACCGGAGAACACATAACATACAACTGGACAATAACCATATCATGTCCTCAATACAACAGAGTACAACAATCAACACAGCGGAATATATATATAAACAAGTACGGGAGATACGTCTCGCCATCCAGCTCATCTCCTGAGCTCCACAGCATCATATCCTGTAACCTATAATACTCGGTCTGACCCGAGCATCATATAAAACAATACCCGAGTCAGTCTGGAATACCAGCGTGAGAAAATCACACTCAATTGATTATTAAAGTTTCAAAAATCCTTTGAAAACAAAAGCATCTCGTAAGACCACGCCACAAATAAACATGTCGGGTTTTTACCTTACGATAGCTAAAACACTTTTTATAAAAATCCTCTGATATTATAATAGTGTCTATTCACAAATACTTATTAAAATAGCTGAAATTGTTACATGATTAAATTCCAGCATACTAGGTATACAAACAAATACCGTACAAGGCACGTAGGGAGAATGGATTTCCAACGAATGACTAGGCACTGGGGTACCACCTGTCACAGTACGTGGCCTAGATCACAGTACCGAGGAGTACGCCCGCTCCCCTGCAACACAAGGCCGGAATCATCCCTTACTGGATAATTCCAAATAAAATCACCCCACGGTTGGGATCAGCAACCGCACCACTAAGCCGAAATAAAAGGGACATCTAGACAGGGATGACTTTACTCTCAAGTGGGGGCTACCCACGAAGCCTTGCTGCATAACCCCTGATTTTCAGTCATTCCCGGTTGATGAGGCTCGAGGCTAAACGATACCTTTTCAGAACATATCCCTTAGAATGCCCATCGTCCACCTGACGATGTCACGAAAGCATTCGTCCATACAAGTCCGTCCCGGGTCCGAACGGAACCGAAGGCACTATTCCTACTACATCCATTTTGGAAATATCCTCAGGATTAGTAGCGACTAGCCCTTGCACTTCACTGCTCCATCTTCGACTCCGAACACGTTACACGAAACGTACAAACCGGATCGAAGTGGTATTCGAGTCTCCAGACCTAGAATCCCGGTATATGGAAACCCGATCCCGGTCTCTTCGAAACGATCAGCGCATTTGGCCAATATTGATAGTCGGTTATTTAACTATCAATTAACATCCACAAGCAACCATCACACAATAAATAATTTCCCACATTATTTATTTGCCTCAAATATCCTTTCAAGATATATTTCTGAATTTTCAAAACTCATTTGGAAACAATTTCAAAACAATTCCCGCTTACGGAATTCATTTCCCAAATATTTATTTCTTCTGAACCACCAAGTACCAAATACTTTTAGATTTAAAAATAATAATTTAAAAACACTTTATTATAAATATACTTTTTAACATCGAAGTTTAAAACTACTTTTTAATACTTTACTAAAATATATGCTTAGGGAATATTTAAAATGAAACCACTTTATAAATATAAACTAACTTTCTTTCTTCTTCTTTTTTTTAAAACATAATACCAACTCACTTTTATATAATTACTACAATAATAGATTTTTGAAACTACTTACTTTAAAAAGTTAACATTTAAAAATAATCAATTTTCTAAAACATGCTTTTTAAAACATATTAAAACTTTTAACTTATATTTAAAACTACCTTGAAAACGTACTTGGCTATCCAGAGAAATACACTTCTCATTTCCATCCTTTAAAAATAAATCAACATTTATTTTAAACCAATTCATATCCCTTTATAAATTCCCACCTTGAATTTATATTTTCTAATATCCACTGATATTTTATTTTACTTTATAAACCCAGTTTATAAATTCCAAAATCTCATTTCTCTTCTAAAATTCCAATTTTAAACAACTAAATCAATTTCCAATTGATTTCCCAATTTACTCTACTTACTTTGAAATAAATTTCCTTTGCTACTTCATTTATTCCAAAATACATTAACCTTTAAATTTTTATTCCTTATTACGAATTAAACCCCTTTTTTACCAATATCGATTACAGATTTCCAAAACTCCTTATTTATTCTTTAATTAACTTTAATCCTTAATTTCAAAAATAACTTCTTTTATTCTTCAAATAATATCACTTAAGTATAAAATTTATTATCCCTTGTGAATTCAAAATCCCCTTATTTCATATTTGTTAAAATTCCAAATCACCTTATTTTTATTTCAATTCGTTATAAATTTTATCCCAATTCCTCGAATTATTTTACTTAAACTTTTATTCCTTTATTTCTTTTCAAAAATTCAATTCCATAGATTTTATAATTTATTATACTGGACAATCCAAATCAACCACATCATCCAATATAAAATCATCACATGATATCAAATATTCTGAACACAGAATATTAAATAATCTAATAATTTTGAGGAATCCAGTTGGATCCCTCCAACCTGTTTCCCTGCATCCACAGACATTAGCACAATATAAAATACCAATTCCATTTCAAGGTGGAATATCGCGGTATATGGGTTTTATATAAAATATCATCCGCTATTATGCGGCGCATAAGGTCTCATCCGCTATACAATGCGGGAATAACAACTCCAATATATACATATGCCAATATATATATATTGGTATATACTACTATATATATCATATAAATCAATCAAATCAATCATTCAACCAGACATTCAAATTTAAACAAATTAAATTAAATTATAATTTAACTGAGTGAGATTAACTCACCTTTGATCTTTGATTTGTAACCCGATTCGAAACCCGACTTGTTTCTTCGCTATTTCAGACCTTGTATAAATATTATACAGGCTATTAATTTTTTGAACAAATCGAACTGTAAATTTTATTTTAAATAAATTTAATTAACCAAAAATTTAAATCCAACTAATTTTCGTTTAAATAAATTACCCTTAGTAATTAAAATTATCTAGATTTAATTAAACAAATAAGTTATCACCATATGCAAATGGAATGTGAATAGGTATATTTACTTTATATTACATTTCCAACTGGTTACCAAAAATAATTGATACCCTTTTAAATTTTAATATACTCTTGTTTATATTTTTAACAGAAATATATATGTTTAGCAAAAATAGGTTTATCTTCCCAGATTAACTTCTGTTTTCTGTAACATCATTACCAAAATTACTACAATCCCTATAGTTAACAATCCTCAGATTTAACGTAAAAATTAAGTTGTACCTTACTGTCGCGAGTGCCATCCCAACGTCGCTCATCTCGCCATACCAAGCATCGTGACCACCCTGCTGAGCACAAACGCAACTCGACGAAAACCTACCCCCAATTTGATTACTGACCTCGACGTCGCATGCGGCCCATTCGCAACCACCATCGAATCGAACACCATCATAGCCTCCAACCTTTACGTTGAACGCCATTGAGCCCATCGCTTCCGAGCTGCCGCCATCGCGATTCACGACACCCCACTACGACGTGCCTCAACCTCGTTCGATCGCAATGCCACACTTCCCTTCACCTTCGTCCCCCTTTCACGCGAGCACTCATCTCATCAACGATTTCCAGGCCTCGCGAACTGAACGCGAGCTCGAGCTGCTCCTCGAAGCTTTAATTGCCGCGATTTCAATGGGAAGGAGACTCGGTCTCTTCGATTTATTTGAATGATAGGGTCTCTGCAATTTCCGATTTTGAATTGAGAAAGGATTCGTGAAAGAAGAGGAAAATAGGAAACGTATATGCGATCTGAAGTGGAACCCCTTTTCTAGGCCATTCTTTTATTTTGCTATTCCAGTTTCGAGTATATTTATTATTATATTTTCTTTTTCGAACTCAGACTTGAGAAGATGGGAAGGAAGGAAGATGGGTACGAAGGAAGCAAATAGGCGGCAGGCTGTACGAAGTGTCGGATTCTAAAGAAAAGGGAATATATTGTATTTAAATTTAATTCATCCCAGAAAATTCCCAAGCGTTTATATACCGTATGCCCACTCCGCAACTCCAATCAATATGAAATTTGAAATCCGATATTAACAAAATATTACGGATCCAATGGAACTAGTTTCGTCGAAATCCGAGACTGTCCCTCGGACGGCTATTTTTAAATTCAATTTAAACGATATACCTTTAAAACTGATCAAAACACCTTGAAATTCAAATTCAAATGTTCTATCATCTTCAGTATTAACAATATAAATTTTCTAAGCCTTTAAATTATTTTTAATTAGCTTAGCATACCAGATTTACTATTTTATCCAACTTCAAATAATTTAATTTAACAATTAAATCACCCAATAAACAGCGATATTTGAAATTTAAGTTAATAATTAATCTCTGAATATTTAACATTAATTAAATATTCCAATTTCAAATATACAAAATTTTCGGGTCGTCACAACGTTGGTGATCATAGCATATTTCCACAGCTGACATCCCTTTTAGACTAACCTAAGCAAGTCAAGGAAAATGCCCCTTTTAGTTACTTAATTCCTCTTATTGCAAAATGAAGCAGACTTCATTTCATTAATAGTACCAAGCCATTTAATACTTCAAATATAAGGTGAACCCTAGGTATATTTCCCCCCACCAATCTACAATGCGTATCCCATCTCCACAGGTCATATAGTTTGAGATATCTCACATCTGTAATAAGTATACACAACTACCGGTAGTTCTAGGTGAAGGGCGGACTTCTGTTGTATACCTCTACTTACCTCACACCTTAACCCTTAATAAACCAAACCAATTAATGTAGGCCTAAATATTAAGATAGGCCCACTAATTCCTACCTATCTAAACGTATAATTAAGGTTATATAATTTCTTATTATGTAAATTCTACTTCCATCTAGTATTAATTTCTACCTTACTTGCTCATTTACTATATTCCATAAATTTCACTGTTCATAATAAATAGTCATTATTGTTCTAATTGGACAATCTCTAATAACATTTAATTATTTTCTCTAATTCAACCTATTATGCCTATTCATGTTCCCATAATTTCTATATCATATTCCCTAATCAGTCCCCATTTATTTCCTTAGATTCTCTATTAACTATAAATTTATTGCCCATTAAATTTGTAGTTAATGTCCATAAATTTTGAAATTTCTACTCCTTCCTTTTCAACCTCTTAATCCTATAATTACCACGCTATTAATAACTAACGCCCTAACTGTAACTAAAGAGAATATCAATGTATATTACATTATAATTATATTTTTATTTTTTTCGTAATCAGAAGCCTGGTTATACGTATTTATTAATATATGCAATTCTATTCCTATTCCTAAAACATTAGTTAATGTGCTTAGGAATTCCATAATATTAATTTCCACATCTTAATTTACAAGAGTTATCTTCTCAAAAAGAATTTCCGTTATAATTTTCCACAAATTATCTATAAATGAAACTTTTGCTTAGTTTGAAATTACAAGAAATTATCTTATTTCTTTTATTGAAATAGACAATGCAAACTATAGAGAAAAATTTCCATACTTTATGCATCTCTTTCCTTTTGGTATATCCCTTGTTAATTCAAAATGAAGCACTTTTATACATCTTTGTAGAATGGATGATTTATGGAAATTATAGGTAAATAGATATAATTCGATTATACTCCACTCCATATAAATTAAAATATAGAAATCCACATTCCAAATTAACTAGGGCAACCTAATTTACAATCCAATTATAAATATGGAATAAATAAATATTCTACAATAATAAATTTTGAGACTGAATTCAAATTTTTGGATTAGGTTGTACATAATATTCCTATTCCAATTACCTATTTTACAGAATATGCAGGAGATATTCCTATACATTTATTTCAAGCCTACAATTCATCATATCTTATTTAAGCATAATAAATAAATAAAATCCAACGATATAAATTTCAATGTTATAAATAAATTATATAATTTCCCACTCACCTTTCAAGCTTCCAAACCTTCCGAATCTGAATCTGTTCCTTTGAGTCCACCCAATCTCCTTTTCAATCCAAAGGAATATGTATAACATGGTATATACATACTATTAGAATTACATATCCGAGAAGTGGTTTGGGGTTAAGGGAAACACGAATTTATAATTGTATAAATTTACCATGTTCCGTAGTATTGATCTGCTACTCCTCTTCTTCTCTTTTATTTTCTGCCCTTCTCCGATTTGTATAAATATAAAATATTTTATAATTAGGAGGAATAGTGCAGAAGTAAAAATGGTAGAGCTTCACCACTTGAATCAGAAAATATGAGAAGAGAAGTGAGGGGTTAGACCTGTATTTATAGGCGCTCGAATCAATTGTAGCCGTTTGATTAAAATAATAAAATCAAGGCCATTGGCCAAGGTTCAAACTCTACTCATTATTGCCTGGCCGGTCGATTACTCCCCTATAGGCGATCGACCGCTCACGGTTGACCGGCCCAAGGAGGATGGTCTGTGTATTAATGTTTATTATTACTCTTTTTGTTTATTTATTGTATTTTCGTTTCAAAAACTTTAAACACCCATAACTTATTCGTTTGAACTCCGTTCGCAAAATCCCAAATATGAAAGTTGCTCAGAAATTTACCACGAATGCAATGGTACAAGTTTCGCAGCCAAATTTCGATGTTTGCCCAAATTCCATTTTTGAGCCTTAATAGTTATTTATTAATCATCGTAAATTTTATGGGTTGTTACACCCTCGATCCCTCCAAAGCATAAACATGTGCTTTAAGCTCTGGGAAATCCTTTAGATTTCCCATCTTATCACATTTGTAGCACTTCATTCTCCCAATGTTCTTAGGCATGGGGCAATTTAAAGCATAATGCCCTTTCTGTCCGCAATTATAGCAGACCACTTCTGCAACCTCTCCAGCTTTTCCCTTGGGCGCTTCCTTCTTACCTTTCAAATATATGCTCTACTTTGGGTCTTATGTCCACTCTTCTCTGCTCCTGGTACATCCCATCATACGTTCTACCCATGTCAACGACAACTCAAAAGGAGATGCTAAATGAGCCATCACCTTATGATCGAGACCTTGCTTCAAACCCCTGATAAACTTCTCATTCTTATTCACCGGAGTATTGATGATCTCCCTGCCATACTTAGCCAACGAGTTAAACTTCTAGATGTACCACTCTACTCTAAGGTAACCTAGCTTCAGATCAATGAACTCCCACATTAGAACATTCTGCTAAGATTTCGATATAAACTGAGCCTCAAACCTGTCTTTAAATTGTTCCCGGGTAATCTCTCCCTCTAGAGTCTCAACAATTATTGCCTTCCAATAATTCAATGCATCTTCTTGCAATTTCCTTGAGGCTAGCCTTCTTTTCTACGCATCATTCAATCCTATGTCCCTGAATATGCACTCACAAACCCTCATCCAGTTCGGTACTTCAACTGCAAGCTCCTTCTCCTAAAGATCTTTCCTTTAATATATATATATATATGGTCTTTGTTCATCTTTAGGAAGTCCTCTATCACTACCACAGGTCTTGGCCGAACAGCCCCTGATGCAGCTTCCGTCATCATCTGAGTCATGAATTGTCTAAATAAGACAATCACATCCATGCCTGCCACAATGTTGGCTATGCAGCTTCCTCTCCTACTGCTATGGGAATCTCTCCTCTACTTCCTCCATCAATCAATGTACTTTCTGCCTCCCTTCTTACACTTGCCTCTCCTATCGTAATTTTCCCAATCCTTAAATCCATCTGGCTTCTTCTATTAAGAAATAATTCATTAGAAACTAAAGGAAAGGAAGTGAAACAACTATAGAACATTAGATATATCTTCCTATATATCTATATACCAACATACAAGTACCTTATATATACAATAGCACATCCCCTCCCCTAAATGTTCATTTTATTCTATATACTGCTTCTATTTTTCTAGCTCTGTTTTACTTAATTTTCCCTAACCTATGCTCTAATACCAAACTGTATCATCTCCCACTCCGAGATTCAAAGATGAATGTAAATGATGCTACAGTCATCTCCAAAATTATCTTCCAGCGATGGAAGCAAGTTCAGTATATTCAAAAACAAACAAAGTAAACAGAGCAACTAAATATTTTCATTTCATACCAATATATTTAACTTTCATTACATATAATTTTTTTACAACATTAACTCCCAAAGTCATGCCTACGTAGGGGTCAAATAAAAATAGAAAATAACATAGTAAAGAGTCAAGTCAACATATGAAGATGACGTCTAAACTCCTTCAAACAGCGGAAACAACATCCTTATTAGCTAACAAAGACTCTTGCTCCATCTTCGATCTTCATACTGTGGCTCTTATTATTAACCTACATAATCCCATAAACTCACCTTACTCAAATGAGTACCCATGACTTTATGGGAAAAACAATAATAAAAACACAGGTTAGATATAAAGTTTGGTGTGAATAATGCTTACCCAAAATAAACACATAGCGATGCCAAGCCATACTGCATAGAATGGGTTGGCCCCTCACTATCCAAACCATCATAAGTGTAACAAATATAGATACTATGCAAATAGTTCTTATTTTACTAATTTTCCTTGTACATTCTTAACTGGTTCTCATTTACTACTGCACCCCCGGCGCAGTCTCCACTTAGCAACCATTTTTAGATTATTCTTTAATCCGTTATTCCCATCTGCTAATACGCCCCTGGCATAGTCCCATCTAAGCTCCCTTATGGCTTTGTCTTTAATATGATACTTCATAGAACCAGCCACCCAAAGTATCCTCTTAATTTATTAAAATTTGAACTGCCTGGAATAACCCCACCGTAGTCTCCTTGTACTTGTTTCATTTTATACTGCTTGGAATACCCCCATCGTAGTCTCTATATATTTACTTAATTTTTAAACTGCTTGGAACAATCCCACCGCAGTCGACTATAAAGAAACCCACATGCAATCCCTAAACATTTATTTAATTTGGAACTACTTAGAATACCTCACCAGTCCTTGGAAGTTGAAGTCCTCTCCTTACCTTCTCTAGGTGTGCATTCGAGTGAGCGTCCCCACTCGGCCTCAATAGCCCTTCCAACTCTATCCCTTAGCATATGAGTTCTTCCCCTTACTAGCTCTGGTCTCCTCCAGAGTCCCACCAAATTGTCTTTTATTAGGTATCATTCACACCTCCCTTGGCGCAGTACATCCCTGCCCCAACCTGTGTGTATAATTCACTTTACTTATTGAGTGAAAGATTCTAAATTGTGAAGCAGTATCTCTTTTGCATATTATAGCGTAGTTCAGTTTCTTCAATCTTTATATAATTGTGGCATAGTTTGTTCTCTACAAATTGTGGCGTAGTTCTACTTTCCCTTGAAAGTACCTAGATCCCTCTGGCTAATCTCTACCCTATTTCCCCATGTATATAGTTCTTTCATAAATCGTTAGGCCGCCACCTCAGATCCATACATGACAAAGTCTAACTTATTTGACAAATTCTTTACACGTGTCTCTACATGATAAGTTAAGATTTTGCTTTATGTTATTTATAGTGTTCTTTATATTTATTTTCAACACTTTATTTGGATCTGGTTCTCTATTTACCAGACACTTGTTTCACCATATTGTTTTATATTACATGCGTCCCCGAAAATTCCAAAAAATTCATAAACACTTATTCTAATACATTATATCCCTTATTTTGATCTAAGGGTATTTTCCTTATTTATTTTCTTGGCATACTCCTTTAATAGATTATTTTCGGCATAAGAAATCTCTTAAACTAAAAACACATTTCTAAAATCATGGTTAGAACATCATATATAATTTTCATAATATTTAAAAATCGTTAAGGTAGGGAAGTAAATCTAACCATTCCATGTTTGTCTATTTTCCCTCAAAATGTTCATTGAATAGTTTATGTGTTATTGAAAATCCACATGAAACTCCATCATATAAACTAGTTTACATAACCATACCGAAACCAGCTATTTGGGTATGGTAAAAATGGGTTTAGTATTACTCACCAAGGTCTTTGGAATATCTTGATTTATTCTTCTAAATCTCCTCTTTAGCTTACATTTTGCTTATCTTCACTTTATTTGCTCTCTTTAAGCTGCCACCATTAAAGTTTCTCTCAAGTTTTTATTTTATGTTAAGTAGAATAAAATGAATGAATAGAAAAGAGTAATGCTTATCGTCCCATAAAAATTTAGGCTTAGGCCCTTTACTCCTTTTTCATTAACTCATTACTCCTTTTCCTTCTTATTTAACTTACATCGACCCTTTAATTAATTAATTAATTAACTTAATTCCAAAATTATGGGTTGTTACACTAACTCTTATCATAGCAAAATTGGATTTTACTGAAAATATGTATAAATGATAAATTTGGTGAAAATGTCACACTACTAGCTAAGGTGATGTATGAACGTTAATATTTAATCATTGACTAAATCTACAACTGTGAGTCATAAAACCTTAATGATGAATTCTCCGAAAAACCACACGATTTAATTAATCTATGAAACATTGTAAATTAATTAATATTTGAAAAGTATTAATTATTATTTAATTTATTTAATGTTTGGTAGTTGTTTGTAATTATTTGAATGCATATACAAATCTTACATTTGCATATATCGATGTACGATATCGATGTATTTTTAAACGGGTTTAAATAAATTGTATAAAGGGATCTATGGAAATTTTATGTCACTTGATGGCAAATAATTTCGACCATACCATTTGAAGAGAGAGCAATAAGGGGGGAGGGAGAGAATTAAGGAAATTGATTAGGGAATTTTTAATTCAAAGAATGGAAAAGATTACATTTTTTCAATTAAAATAAGTCCACTAACTTGTAGACATTCATTTTTCTCTTCTCTCATCCTAACCTTCCATGGCTAAAAAACATGAATCCAAATTTTTATCAATCCCAAATCAAATGCAAACATCAAATAGAATGAAACATAAGTGGTTCATCCTTCTCTTGCAAGGATTGGTCATGGATACTGGAGATATGAGGAAATTTCTTCATTTGAAGTGTGAATTTTAGGCTATATCATAAGGTAATTATCCACTCCCATTTTGACTATATGTTACATCATGCTAGCATAGTTTGGATCCCATATCATGTACATCTCATGTTATTATATGTTTCATCATGTTTGCGTAGTTCAGATTCCATATCATATACAACTAATTTTTATAGTCCAATATACTATTTACTTTTATTTTTAAATTAAAGTTTAATAAAAAATGTTTTGATTTCAAACTAATATTAATTATTTGAAATAATTCTATAGCATATTACAGATACAAATATAAGTGAACTACATATATTAGTTATTTGAAATAATTTTATGAAATTAAATATAAGTTTCATGTATATATGTTATTTACAAAATATAAAATACATTTGGTTATTATTTACATATGTTTATATATATATTATTTCAACTCAAAATTGATAAGAGGACTTCTGCACAAAATTATAAAACTAATTTTGGACTCTACCTAAAGAGAATAGTTTTCAAATTGTTAATTTTAAAACTTAAAACATAAAAAGTTATAAGTTTTACACACACACACACACACATATATATATATATATATGTTATTTTGGATTAAAAATACTATTCGTTATTATATATATATATATATGTGTGTGTGTGTGTGTGTTATTTCCATTCAAAATTTTAAAGGACTTTTGTTTAAAAGCATAAATCTAATGACTAAATCCTTCCTAATTCAAAATTAGATTTCAAAATAATAATTTTAAATTTCAAAACACATAAACTTATCATATTTAATTTTAATACCTATATAGATTAAAGTGTTCAAATGTTGATTTGAAATTGCACTGAATGAATAATTAAAGAAGAGGGAAAGCCCTCCACCTTTTCCTTTTCTTAAATTCCAACTTTAACTCATTATTTTTCATATTATATAATATAAGTAAACAATGTCATATTGTAATATAAGGAAACTATTGTCAATAAGTTAAAAACATTTTACAATATATTATATATAGGTATAAGTAAACTACGGATGTGTATGTGTGTGTATTATCATCAGTTTTCATGATTTTAAAATAAAACTATGGACAACAAAGACATATATAAAGACCAAATGTGTCTGTTGCAGTGTAAGTCCCGACACATATATATGTACGTGCTGACCATGTACACTATTTATATGTTGTACTTGCACTATACACATATGAGTGTATTTGATACGCTCATTATAATGCATTTAGTTTAAATTAAATCAAAACTCCTTTTAAAATAAAAAATGATTTTATTTGAAAATATATTAGGTTAGAACTAATAAACCTTTTAGACTTCATAGCCCCAATAGATCCAAAATAGGATTTTATTTTTTGAAAACTACATATTTCACCCACTTCCATCTAGCTTAGTTTTTGGATAAGGGTTTGCAAGGGGAGAGTGCTAAAAGTTTAGCAAGCTGCCATGCTATCTCTTATGAGAAAATCAAGCAACATTTTCCCCTATGTTTGCTTTTGCGAGCAGAGGCAGACTTGTTATTTCATGCATTTAATGCCAGCAACATGTGTTGATTTCTTAATGGCTATGATTCAGTATTTATGGTGGCTCAAAGACAGTTCAAAGACCTGACTATTAATGTGACAAAATAACCAATTAATCCTAGATAATCATGATCTGTTCTTATCCATTCCATCCAACAGTTCTGATCCAAAGTTAAAACTATATAAACTATTGCCACTTCTAACTTTTCTTCTTTATTGAGCATTTGCAACTTCTCCATTAAAGAGAACCTCGATAACTTGATTTTTATCTTTGATATTGATTCATCTTGTTTTCATGTCTTTAGTTGTCAAAAGTTGATAACTTGATTTTTGTCATTTCTTTGTCAATTTGCTTTTATTTTATTTTGAGGGTTGCAATAGTTGAGTGAGTTCCCTGAGAGACGCTAATCGATTGACTTTAAGAAGTCGATATTGATTGATCAACATTGTCCTGTCTTTGGCCACCTCATAACTTTTAGAAAAACATAAGTCAAAATTTCCGAACTGTCCTTCCACCCTTTGCTAGGAAGGAGATGCTTTAGTCGGGTTACAAGCCTCAACATATAGTGTTAAATAGGTTAAAGTGGTGGGTTTAGCAAACCATTCATCCTACTTAGGATATAGGTCACATAGACAAGGGACTTAATATGGCAGTCGGCCCTACGGTCGTAGGGCACCTCTTTGGGTTGCGTCAAAGCCTGGGCCACTTGGGCTTGTGTTAGGGGGAGCTTACCTCCGAGTCTAGTGTACCCCTTTACCCTTATCGAGATGGTTTAGTAACTAGGTTGTTCGTGATGTTATAGATGGCCAAAGGTTGAAAAAAGGTAGTTAATAAGGATTCCTCCAATGGGGATACCTTCGCGGTTAGCCTATCAAAAGTAAGAATATAGTGGATATGGATAGCCTGTCCAAAGCATCAGCCAAACATGTTGCATTAGGTATCGATCCACTTTACTCTTTGGTCATGGACATACCGAACCAGTCCTTGGTCGACTATTTTATGGGTATATGCCCTATATGCGGTGCGAGGTAACTCTCCACTTCAGCTGTATTTTATCTATTTCATGTCATCGTTGTCATTTATTGTCAAATAACTCAAATGCCCTTAAATTTCTTAAGAAAACACATAGAGTTGAGTATATATTATGCAATTTTCTAAAAATATAAGCAAGGAAAAAACAAAGGGAAAGGACTTTGCTTTATTACCAGGATGACTTTTTCGTATCCAGCATGTTTTTTATATGAGTTTGCACTATGGGCCCATTATTGGGCACTGAGCCCTCATGTTTGAAGGTTGCTTCAACATGGTTGTCAATGGGACTTTGGTGGCCAAGCTTTGTTAAGTTGAGGCCGCCTTAGTTTATTGAAGCAGAAAACACTACAAATGTAAGAGTTGGGGTTACTTATTGGGCAATTGTGCCCATCTTAGTACCAGTGCCCCATCCAATTGTTGGGGGATGGGCAACATCATGGGCGAATGAATCGGGACCACTGTGTGGGTGGTCACACCATTAGTTCTTCGATGCCTTTAACATGAAAGGATGCATTTTTCAGCTCATGTGTCCTCATGGAGAAATGCACCACAAAATCACAAATCAGGACAACATTGTGGGTGGTAGCGTCATCGATGCATCGTCGTCCCTGACACGAAAGGGAGTATTGTTTAGCTCGTGCATCATTACATAGTAATATACCATAGGTGCGTGAATCTAGACCACTCATAGGTGGTTGCGTCATCGATGTGTTGGTATCCTCGGCATCAAAAAGAGCGTTGATCAGCTTGTGAATCCTTAGAAGGAAGTTTTGTTGTTGTAGCTTCCCCTTTGATGTGGGAAGAGGCATTGCACGCTCATATCCCCTTACGATAATTATATGTGTATTTGTTAGCTGGTTTGATCGATAAGAGTTGTAAGGATGAAGTGCCATGTTTATACAAAATAGAACATTATAAAAAGTTGGCTGCCTTATAAGACGATGAACATATTTTTTTGTTCCTTATAGATTCAGCTTTAAAAACAACTTTAAACATAATAATCCCAAAGGCGTTTTAGGTGCCATATGCACGGGACGTTGTTGCCATCCGAGTGAGTGAGGCGGTAGCCTCCATTGGTTAATGTGGTGCCGATGACATAAGGCCCTTCCTAGTTAGGCCATGATACTCCTACAATCATGTTCTTTGTGTCTGCAAAAACCTATCGTAAGACTAATTTGCTTGTAACAAATTGGTGTTGTTTCACTCTTACATTGTAGTGCTTTACCACCTTTCATTTGTAAGCATCGGTTTGAAGCTCTGTCTCCGCTCTTCTTTCTTCAAGGGCATCGAGCCAGAGTTGCAGCAATTTCTCATTCTACTCAAAGCTACGAGTGAAGCACCTCGGGAGGGGACATCTACTTCGACGGGCAACATTGTTTCGTACCCATCGGCTAGGAAGAATGTAGTATTCCCTATTGAGGTCAGACTCGGGGCCCGATAGGTCTAGAGTACAAGTGATAGATCTTTGGCTCACTTTCCTTTGGCCTTGGTCAGGTGCTTCGTTAACATTGGCTTAGTAGTTTTATACACCCACTCCACTTGCCCATTTGCTTGTAGGTGGGAGACGAATGAGAAGAACTTCTCGATATCTTTCATTTAGCAAAAACCAAGGAAATTTCCGCTTTCAAACCAAGTGTCATTATTGGTGATAATTTTCTTTAGAAGTCCAAAATGGCATAAGATGTTCTTGATCACAAATTTGAGGATCTTGGGTTTGGTGACCTCGAAAAGAGGCATTATCCACCAAGTGAAGTAGCCAAGGAAACGATTGCATGGTTATATCCTCCCTTTGCATTAGGGAGGTTTCCAATCAAATCAATCTCCCATGCATCGAAGGGCCATGTGGATGCCATAGTGGTTAATAAATTAAGGAAGACTCTTGGAATTTTTACGAATCGCTAGTATCGATCGCATTTTTTGACATGGTCAAGAGAATTTCTGATCATTATCGGCCAGTAATATCCTTCCCGAATAGACTTTTTGGCCAAGCTTTACCCTCTGATATGATCCCTATATGAGACTTCATGTAGTTTTCCCAGTAGTAGGTCATCTTCTTCTTTGGTGACACAACGTTGGAGGGGTGTGGAATAAGCCATTCAATAAAACTTGTCGTCCATAATTGCGTAGTGGGGTGCATGGTAAAGGATTTTTTAGGCTTCCCTCACCTCAACTTGTAACAAATCACCCCGAAACAACACTAAATTTCGATGCAAAAAAGGCCCATCGAAACTCAGACCCATTCTAAAGCTGGTTTTAGGTTGGTAAAAAGAAAACAATAGAGTGCTTCTATCTATTCCTCCAAAACTCGCAGTGGAAGGAACAAAATATAATAACGATAATAGTACCCATGTATTTCAAATAATTTCAAATGTCATAATACATAACAACAACCGTAATAACATTTTGATCAAAAACATTTTATAGGTACAATATAAAATAAATTAAAAAGATAGGTAACAACCGCCACAAGCTTCACTCCCGCCATCTTCAAGCATCATCATATCCTTCTCTAACATGTGTTGTAATAAGGAGGGAGTCAGAAGAATAAGTTTTTAGTGAATAAAACCTCGAGCTTTACTATTTCAGTACTTGTGCAGTATATTTCAAAATAAGAATATGTCTTATGTATTTAAAACCATTTAATACTTAATATAAGGAAAGAAGGCGGGCCCTCAAACAACCACTTAATATCTTCCACTCCTGAAGCAGGTTTCCTAATCTAATAACCCATAACCAACGCCAACCAACATCATAAATGTCTAACAATGATTGAGGTAGAACCTAAGCAACTTAATACATTTTAATGGAATGCAACAACCTGCACTTTAATGAGCCTAAATTTAACGAGAATCGAAATTCAAGTTCAACAAAGCTCAGATCGTTGGATCTGGTACATGCAAATAAGCATGAGCTTTATCAGAGATTGATAAAAATCTAAGCTTATAGTGGAAACAATAATAAGATATAAATACCGACTATGTCTGCTACGTTGGAATTAATGGTATTCCTTGGATAAAAGATTGCCACATCAGCATCGAGCATGAGAGAAAAGAAGACTTCTCCAATAATCAATCAAATCTAGCTCCAGTGACTTGTTCCTCTAAATCTATCATATGGATTGTAATGAGGAGGGGGTCAGAACAACATTCTGGTGATTGAAAAATATATAAAGTGTCTATAACATAAATTCATATCGATTGGATTCCATTTAGTTGTTATATCTACTAAACCAAATTAACCTAATATTGCACACATGATATTCCTACCTAGCACAATTCATCTACCCACCCTTCCCAAGCTACAAATATTGACGTAAGTCTATTAGCCACTTAATACTTCCAAATATGAAGCGAGGTCCTAGCATCGTCATCGTTGGTCTATTGGTCCTAGCTATAGAGGCCTTTGATCACTATTTATGGCCTTAATATATATAATAGCCATACTACTAATGCATCTATTGCCATTAAAGTCTTAGCCATGTGAGAGACAGTACCCAAGCCACTTAATACATCATTAATAAGGACTAGGCAAACCCCTGACCATTTAATACTTATATTCTAGGTAGCCTTTGTCATTTAATACTTAACCTCAAGACGGAATCCTCACTAGTACTATCTAACTTACATCGCTAGGAATCTCACTAGAACACTTAATAATTCTCTATAGGTGAGAGGTGGACACTACATCAGTCGTTAATACCTCAAACCTGAAGCAGACCCTTCCCGAGATGTCCACTGCCACTTCTAACCGATAATTCAGACCGTTTAATACTTTTTAATTAGGAAAGAGGTGGGCCCTCAAACAACCACTTCATACCTCTAATCCCTAACAGATCCTATAATTCCCATAATCGCTTCCCATAGGTCCTATGATCGGTGAGGTCCTACATCAGTAATAAGTGTACACAACTGCTGGTAGCCTCTGAGTGAAGGGCCTACCTCCATTATGTAACTCTACCGACCTCGCATCCTAATCTTCTAAGCCCAAATAAATTATCCTATAGGTCCTATGGTTAAAGATATCTTACATCAATAGGAAGTGTACACAACTGCTAGTGACCTCAAAGTGAATGGCAGACTTCCATTGTGTAACTCTATTGACCTTGCATCCCAACCTACCAAGTCCAATTAATTATTGTAGGCTTTACTAACGTAAGCCGTATTATCCTAGACTTTACTATTACTAAGATTTATCATCCTAAATTGGATATTGGATATTGGACTCAGCTTACTAACCTCCTTTTATTTATTTGAGGCTATGTAAATTGCCTTAAATTTTCAATTACCCATAAATCCCCTTTATTTACTCCTTTCATAAACGTCAATATGTCCATGATAAAAGAATATCATCCTAACAGACATTTCTAAGACATTTATATATATTTACTCATTTCTTTAGTAAGCTCTATGTAACAATTGCATAGTTATTAATCTAACTTCTTTATTTATTGGTCTTATTAACCCGCCTTTTGACAAGGTCGTATACAGGTGTATTTAACTCAAATGATTGCTCGGTTATCGAGGCTAGAATATTATGTTTTTGACTCGGATGTATGAATGGACGATCAATCACAGATAATAAACATGAATATGTAGCCGGGATTTGGCATGGTTGATGGGCGAACGACGCAGGATACTTGGGATATGGATTTTGGCAAGAGATAGGTTGCTTGGAGTTTGCTTCGAGTCACTTTTGGGTCTACTTCGGGTTTACAGAAGGTTTACTTCGAGTCAGGCAAAGGAACGCTTCGGGTCACTAAGTGATTGGCTAGGGAACAACATAATATGGAGGGATCGACATTGCTTCGGGTCGGCGCTCTTCTGGCTTCGGATTGGCATTGATAGGTCTCTGGGTCAGCAAAGATAGGGGTCGGCATATTGGAGAGAGGTTGGAATAGTTGGAAGTGCTTTGGATCGGTGTTGGTTATTCCTCGGGTCGGCATCGGGTCAGTTCGACATCATCTTGGGATCGACATTAGGAAGGAGATTGGATCGACATTGTTAGTTTACTTCGGGTCGGTTGTGACTCTTCTTCGGGTTGGCATTAGGGACTTGGGATCGACATATGGTGGAGCTTCTAGGGATCGGCATATTAGGGTTACTTCGGGTCGGTAGCAGCTTTGCTTCGGGTCGGTGTGCATGAAGCTTCGGGTCCACATTCTTGGGGTCGGCATTGATGAAGACACAAACTGCTTCGAGTCATTGAGCACCTTGGTTCGAGTCGGTGTTAGGGTTACTTCGGGTCAATACCCTGGTTACTTCGGGTCGGCATATTGAGAAATTGGGGTCGGCAGTGATGAATGATATGGGCTCGACTATGGTTTTGGTGGGCCCATATCAGTGAGGAAGCCTAGCAACCAGGGTTTTTCCTATAAATGCAGCAGGCAGGGCTTCATAAAAGGGATTCTCATTCTGCTCTCCTTCACCTTCTTCTACAAAGAGCTACTCTGCCATTTTTGTTTTCAAAACTCCGGATTGTAATTGTAATTGGATTCAGTATAAATAAAAAAGAAAATTTCTGGAGTGGACGTAGGCCGGAGTCAGCCAAACCACTATAAATCATCTTTTTTCCCTTGCTTTCATTTTAATTTTTGTTATTCTTCATATTATTTCCGCTACATATACTCTATCTGTGATCTGTGACTAGATACTGGTGCTTTCATTTGCGATTGGGTGTTTGTGACCATTTTTGGCGCAAACAGGTCCCATTAATCCATTTACCCTATTAATGATTTGTAACTCTCAAATTCATTCCACGTTTATTACTCATTAATTGGAGTTACTTCCTTTCCTCGTTTTCCTTCCTAATTCCTATTCGCAAATCAACGCTATTACTACGTACGAATAACTAATATCCTAAGTGAGGTTATACATAGATTGTCATATTTATTAGTGCATATAAATACCTACTTCTACCAAATATATTATAGTCACAAATCTTCAACTAGAATATTGTTTCCATATTTAATTTGCTGAAATTACATTTCTTAGGAAGATTCTCTATTATTATTTCCATAAATTAGTTTAAAACAAAAGATCAAGAATAAAAGGAATGATTTGCCTCGTTTGAAATTACAGGGAATGATTATTTTCTTTTTATTGGAATACATAGTGTAAATTATGAAGAATAAATCTGTACATTACACATCTCTTCCTTTTCATTTGCGTATATTCCTTCTGAAATCAAATGCTACATTTTCTATGCAATTTGGAAATACAAACAAATTTATAAAAATCAAACGGACGTTCTTTCCACAAATTAAACTGCGAAAAATTCCCATTTCAACAAAATTAGGGTAATAATCAAAATCGTACTAATAATCTACAACCCAATTTTCGATCGAGAATAAATTTCATATCTAATCAATATTTATATCTATAACTTTTGGGGCTGATTTCCAGATTAGAGTGGAGCAATAATTCCTATCAAATCTAAAATAAGAATATGTGGACAATAATTTTCTACGCTAATTTGAGCCTACAATTCACAAATATTATTAATTTAGGCATAAAAATCAAACGTATGCCAATGGAATAGATTCAAAATCAAAAAAAAAGTTCCTATTCACCTTCTAAAAGTGTTCCAAATCTATAGATCTGAAGTAAAACCTTTAATTCAGCTCCATCCCCTTCTTATTCCAAGAAATATTATAAAAAAGGTATATACATATATTAGAATTATAGATATGAGAAGAGATTTGGGATTGAAAGGAAACATAAATATATAAATACAAATATATATATATATATATATATATATTACTTCGTTATCGTGTAGTGTTGACTCGCTCTTCTTCTTCTCTTATTTGATTTCTATTCCAATTTATATATATACAAATATAAATATTATATTTTATAATTTAGTAAATAGTGGAGAAGAGAAAATGGCAAAGCTTCGCTGCTGCTTTAAGAAAAATATAAGAGAAGAGAGATATAGGTCTGAATTTATAGGCACTCGACTTAACCACAGTCGTTAGATTAAAATATATTAAAATCGGGTTGTTTGGCCCAGGCGAACCCTAGCCGCCTCAGGCTTGAATGGTCGACCACTTCCTTTAAGGGGGTCGACTGCTACTGGTCGGCTTGCCTAATAAGGGGTCGACCGGCAAGTCCCAGTATTTATTATATAAACATTAGCTTTTTTAACCTAATTATTTCCGTTCCGAATTCGTTTTTCTTCCGTAACTTATTCGTTTGAACTTCGATCGCAAATTCTAAATATGAAAGTTCTCCAGAATTTCGTCACAAATGAAATGGTGCTTATTTCATGGTTAAATTCCATCATTTGCATAAATTCCATTTTTAGAGCCTAATTAACTAACATATTAAATAACTAACGCCAAATTTATGGGGTGTTACATTCTTCCTTCTTTAAAAGAATTTCATCCTTGAAATTATACCAATGACTAAGTCATGGTTCTAACTCTCAATTATCATAAACTACACAACCAATTAATGTACAACCAATTTTGCAATCAATGTGCACAAGTGCATAGTGTATCATAACATAGAAAATATGTATGCAAAATGATTCTAAATCGGGCTCTCCTATATGAATGCTTTTCTTTTGAAAACATTTTTGAAAATATGGTGCAAACAACTTATATATATACTGGAAGTTCAATATGTATGTAGGTTTTGAAAAATCTTTTCATCAAAAATCCTCATACTCCTACGAATAGAAGTAAGGTGCAACCAATTTGCATCCAATTCCTACCAACCAAAAATCTAATGCTTCGAAATCTCGTTTCCTAAATGTCACCCCTGTGCCGAAAAAGAATTATACATTCTTACTACTCTATAAGCTATTCATTTCCCATTGTACGGTGGAATTTTCCTTGCTGTCCTAGATTTACTCTAAATTTTCCACGCACAAAATGCATACAGAGGCTTGTTTCCAAGGTCTAAAACGGAATTGAGTCCAAAAATAGACTCACGCGCATCGTTGACAAGGTATAGAAATAAAAATTCTATGGCTAAAATAGCTTTTCCCATGTTATCACTTACATTTCAATATATCATCGATTCACTTACATTTCGATATATCGTCGATCCTAATGCACCGCTAAATTCGCATTTCAAATTTGTTTACCTTCCATATGCTTAACATATGGCCTTCAAAATCGAAAACTTCATAAATTCCTTTTTCTCTTTTCAAATTCGTACGTCGCTTGAAAAATAAAAATTTAAAATATTTGGACGCAAATTTTTCCGTTGAAATAAATTTGGGCAAAAATTCTAAAAATTATTTAAGTGCTAAAAATAATATAAAAACCAAAACTTTTTTCTCAAGTGAAAATTTTTTAATCAAGAGAAACTTCTCAAAATATTTTCCTTCTTAATTTTTTTTATTATTTAAGTCACATTTTTAGTGTTAGTCAGAAGTTAGTTATGTGCTAAATGCATAAGCTTAATTCTAGCATTCTACAACTAACCTTAACACATAAAACTTGACATTTTGTTTAAAAATGTCATCATACTCATTTATTCAAAAAAATAGCTTTTAAGGAACAGTAACAATGACATGTGTTTCCAGAACAATTATAAAACGTCATTCTCTTGCTAAATTTCTACCTATTTAAAACTTCCAGTCTCATATTGTATTTTAATGCTAGTTCGGTGTGTTTGTACCAAAATTGGGCACAGCACTCTTCGGGTGTGTTTGAAGAGATAAAATGAAGAAAATAAATGTAAAATGAGGTAGATCCAACAAACACACCAATCAACAAATAAGAAAATGCACAAAAACACACAAATTTAGAGTGGTTCGACGTTTGCCTAGGTCCACTATGAAATGATTGATCTTTATTGAATTTCACCCGCTGATTACAAGAGATTACAACAGTATAACTGAAGTATAGTGATGATTTCGACAGAGTATCAGCGTAGAAAAGCAAAAAAAGTCCATTTTTTGTAGGTCCAGGGTCACTATTTATAGGCGTAGGCAGCAAATATCTCGCCCAGATCTTGAAAGACTTCTTCTCTCACGTGAGCGGGCCCACGATATCGAGTTTAGGCGATTTCAACTCGATCCAGGAGCGATACGAATTGAGTTCGTATCGATCCATAAGTGGTCCTTTTGGGTTGAAATTGGTCAGGTACATTCTTGAGGTTGTAGGCAAGCTCCTGTGAAAATTTGGTGGCATTTGGACTTGTAGATCTCGAGTTATGATCGATGCAAGTTTGGATCTCCAAAGGGATGTCGAACTCATATCACTTCCATACGTGTCGATCTCATTCATATCAATAGCACGCACGTGTTGTCTAGGTGACGTGGCGCTATCTTCTAGGATCGATCCAATTTTCATTCCGAATGACCGAGTCTTCCACTTGAACGTGCATTGTTCGTATCCAGTGATGCGACTCCGTTCGTATCCATCTAGCGCACATCATTTCGTATCAATTATTTAGTGTTTGGTCTCGTTCATGTCACTTCATTCGTATCCATCTATCGTACTCCATTTCGTATCGATTGTCGGTGGTCACTTCGTATCGATTATAAAGTATTCGATCTCGTATCGATAATGTATAGCCTCTCTCGTATCGATCAGTAATGATAGATACGAATCATGTAGATGAAGATCGATATGCAAAGTGCATTTAGGGGACCGATACGAGATGCCGATTGTTGATGGACACGAAGTGTGTTAACTTGATGGATACGAAATAGCTCAAATTCGATGGATATGAAGGAAGGTGGTGTTCGATGGATACAAACTACATCTCTCTTGGGGGAATGGATACGAACGTGATGTTTCTTCCACAGATACGAACTGGCTGTTAGCCATGATAGATACGAAATAGGGTGAGCCTACTGGATACGGAGCAATGCATATTTGATGGATATGAACTAATGGTCGCTCGGGGGATACGAAGGAGGTCTTTTGAAGCGGTGGATACAGACTTACATGGATACGAATGGTGTTGATTCCTTTGAGCTTGATCGTTCAATATCTTGTGCATATGAACTATGATTGACTTGAAAATTGGAACGTTGACTTTCATAGCTTTGCTGGTCATATCATATCGATTGTAGTTGGATCCGGACTCGGACAAAATTTACCAGTAGCCATGGTGAACCGGTGCATAACCGATCTTTGGGATGAACCACCCTCGGTTTCCAGTTAAGTTCTTGGTGTCACGGCCTTGCCAAAAGGTGGGATAACATTTGCCTCCCAAAGTACGTCTTGTGTGAACATGATGTGCTTTGAAAAGCTGCAATCTTCATTCTGAAGAGTTCTATCTGATTCGTTGAACAATTGTTGTCTTTTTGTCAAAAATGTAACCTTTGATTGATTTTCCGATAATATAAATGTTGAATTGTTGACTGCCGATGTTTATGCAGTGTATTGTTGTAACTGAGTGTCGAGTATTAGCAATCTGTTGTTCACTGTTGTAATTGTCACCAGGTGAGCATTCAATTCCTGTCAATTTCGGAAATTGAATGTTAGTTCGTCATACATGAACGTATGTTAACCTGACTCTCGTTAACGTTCGCACGTTTACGAGTCATTGTCAAGTTTTTTTTTTGAATCGAGTTTCATATCGATCCTCTCCTGGATCGGTGTGAAATTCAAGTTGTAACAATGCGTGATGGTCGCTTTAGTGTATCCCTTCGTATCGATCCACTCCTGGATCGATTTGAGAAGTTGGAAGACTATCTTCGTATCGAGGGTGATCGATATGAACCAGTTGGGCTTTCAAAATATTCCATATTGATGGATACAAATTTCTGCGGGCTTCAAAGTAATGGATATGAAGTTTCCATTTCGTATCAATGAAGCTCCGATGGTTTCGAGTTGCTTCACCTTAGATATGTTGTGGATGGATACGAAGAAAGCTTCATATCGATGATGTTAAAACCGTTTTGATCGGTCATTGGATATGAATAGGCTATTTCATATCCAGTGGGTGGAAGGGTATGAAGAGGGCTCTCGTACCAGTGATATTGTAGACTGCCTCAACCGGTTATTGGAACTGGGAGACGAATCATCTTCTGCCTGGGTTTGAACCATATAAATATGGTTTTGGACTTAGAAATTTTTTCACTTGTTTCCATTCTGCTGCCTTGCTTTCGTATCGTTCTGAGTATTGGAAAACTAAAACTGCCTTTCGCTTTCAAGTTATCTAATCCACTTAATTGCCCAAATTAGGTAATTGCATTGTTAATCCACACTCGAATGATGAGATTTCGAGATCTAGAGCCATCCCACTCGCAATCTTGGTCGATTCCGGTCGTGTTGAGTGCGGAGTTTGGCCGGAGAAGGTGGAAATAGCATCTGAGTTGATCGGGGAAGACGAAGTGTGGAGAGATGTACAGCTTCAATTTCGTATTGATGAAAGGAAAGAGAAGACCGGGCTTCGTATCGACCCAGGGCGTGGGGCTCGTATCGATGAAGAATTGATTGATGAAATGGCGAATTTCGTATCGATCTGGAGTGGTGACAATTCGTATCGATTCGAGGTGATCGACATGAAATCAAAGAGCCAACGACCGATACAAAATTCATGGTAGGTGATCGATACGAATCTCACGGTTGGGGATCGATACGAAATCAACAATCTTTGATTGATACGAAACACTATATAACCCGATCGATACGAAGTCACTGAATCTCGATTGATTCGAAGTTAATAAGCTTTTATCGATATGAAACCAAATTTTTTGCTGATCGACCCGAGTTTAGACCTCGATGGATACGAAATTTTCTCGTACTCGAACACTTGACTCCGACAAGCTTCTGCCTTGCATAACTGGACTTAATCGTTTAACTGCATATCTGAATGCCCTTCGAAGCTCGTCGATGGAACTGTAACTTGAACAATTTGACAAACTTTAGCTTGGATCGATCGCTAAAGTCTGGATGGCACGGTTGTGACGGTCAGCGATGACGGTCACTCCGGTTGAATTTTGAAGTCCTGTCATTCAAATATTTTGTTAATCTTCATAGAATTTTCTTAAGTAACACACTACATTGCACTGCACAATACATTCATGCATTTCACACAAGGGAACACACGGGATTATTGTCACCTAATGATGGTTTTTGATGAGTTGATTAGCTATGGAACTCGGGAGTTCACAGTGGCAAATTTCACCCCCTTTGGTAATAGAGATGCCGGCCATCCTGGCCGAAGTCATAAGTCCAGCTCCGAACGAGTGACCAGGAGCAACCTTCATTGGGAACCTACAAGATTCTGTTTCATCCAATGTTTCCGAAGATACGTTGGGGAGAATTTGCTTGCGGCACGGACTATCGTTGAACAATGTTCTGTTACCAGGGCAGAACGACAGGCCACATACTCCCCCGGAAGGGTACATCGCTTTTAATCAATTTTCCTGCACAACCGGGAGGCTCCCACCATCCAATCAGTATATCCGGGAGGTGTTATCTTGTTTAGGGATTTCCCTGTCACAGTTGCATCCGAACAGGTATGCTCTTCTGAACAGCTTATTCATCATCTTCATGGAGCACCTTTTCCGACCCTCAACTGTAGAGGAAGTCAGATTCTTGTTCAATGTAAAGAGTCTGGGAGATAATCCCCCTTTCACATTCTTAGAGGGAGCTAGAAACTATCAAATCATGATTGGAACTTGGACCAAACTTAGCTACTTCAAAACCGAGTGGTTCTATGTTCGGTGCCTGCCAGGATTCGCTAGACGGTGGTTAGTCAAACGTAAGTGCCGCAATTTCTCTGGCGACTAATGAGATAGTTGCAATCGATGCCGAATCTAACATTTTCTTTCTTTTACAGCTTCAATTCCATGACCTAAAGGTGCTCACTTTAAGGAAACAGTACGAATTCTTCAAGAGGTGCCGGGCGAAATTAGAGAAATCGAAGCGGTGCTCACGGATGAAAATTTGAGGGTCATTGGGCTAATTGATGGAGACTAGAGCATAGGGCTTGAAGGATCTGTCAGGGCGGCTCCGGCAAGACGAGCTAGGCGTAGAATGCTTGGGATTGTAATTGCTGAGCAGGGTGGTGAAGAGGATACACCCACTTAAGATGAACCCATAGCCGGGCCCTCAGGTAGTCCTCGACATTCAGAGGGAAAGAGGAAAGGCAAGGCGGTTGCTCATAAGCTTCACAAGTCTTCAAGATGGAAATCCGTGGTCATGTCTCGGCCAGCCGCCGGTCTTATAATTTCGGAGGCTCCTCCCCAACATATGGAGAATCCTTTCGAAGGACTTGCAGACATTCCAATTCCAAACTATGTGTCGCTCGAACAAGATACCAGATTAGAAGGGCTTCAGAGCGCTTTAGATTTAGGTGAGTCAATTCCTTCGAGTAAGGCCGATATAATCGGTTGGTCGGAGGGTTTGCACATGCATACACACACTTCATGGTACCACACAGTTTCTAATCACAAGCAATTCATATCTGGGAAATACCAACTGTATTTTTCTTTTCATTTTACAGTCACGATGTCAAAGCGAGGATCTATGCTTGGCAGCCTCCGTTCTGCAAGTCATTCATCTAGTTCATATTATGAGTCTCGCAGACGCGAAGCCGACAGAAACTACGATCACAGCTACTCTAGTCAAGAGAGGGAGCGCTATGAGAGAGAAAGGGATTGAGAGAGGGAGAAGGAGTATAGGCGCCGTTCGTGGTCATGCACTTCGCCACTTAGAGGTCCAACACAACCTTCTGGTTCTGGCAAACAAGCCAATGAATCTTTGCGTCAAATACCATCTTCCTTGGCACCAAGGCCTGACCGATAGCGTCGGAGGATCAAAACTGAAACTCCCGTCGTTACTGAACAAGCCATCACAGAGCCCACCGGGGAAGGAGCGATTAGAATCGCAAAGCTGAAAAAAGATTTTCCAAATATCTGCTTTGACGGCTTCGTCTTTCCCCCGCACTTAAAGCGAATTCCCATTGAGGCAGAACAGATGATGCACGACTATATACATGATGTTTATAGCCAGTATCGGGAATGGATGAAGATAGCGGATAAAGTATCGGCGGTGGCTTTTGAGCAGGCAAAGACAATCGAGAAATTAAGGATTGATCTCGCTCAGAAGGACCGCATAATGCAGGTGCTCAATGATGAAAACGAGTCCGCAAGAAATTCGGAAACGAAGGCCAATAAAAGAGCCGATGATGCAACTCGGAGGATATAGGAGATGAGGCAAACACATTTAGCCCTGGTTGAGGAAATGGGGCACTGGACCACCACAGTTATGGCCGAAAAAGATGGGGCGCTCAAAGAGCATGAGGAACTTAAAGCTAAACTCGCTGAAGTCGTTAAAGAGAAAGACGACACAAATAAAGCAGCTCAGGAAGCATGCGAGCAGGCTGTGGCGCCCAGGGATGAGAGGGATGTGGCAACGCTAAAGGATTAGGAGGCCGAAGCCAGGGTTGAGGGTGAAGTGAGAACGGCAGAGGCCAGGTTGGAGGGCGACATTGAATATCTCCTTATTACATATAATGCCAACATTTTAAAGCATCAAAATCTAAGCTGGCTCGAAGGCTATCCATCGCATTTATACAATGCTTGGTGCCGCTTGGTCGAAGATGAAAAAGCGGAGCACCACACTGAATCTATCGATGAATTTGAATTGGAGAATTGGGTGCTGAGTGAGGTTGAAAGAAGAGTTCTCCACGACATCACTATCACATTCGAGAAGGAGAAGCTCAGTACTCAGCACCCGGAAGCTGGAGAGGGTTCTGGCATTGAGCATTATGATGCGGGTTCCGAAATTCCTATGCCAACCCTGCCCGAATCTACTCATGCGGTTGATCCCTTATCTATGTCTGCTTATAATCCTGATCAACCGCAGTTGTCTCTAGCTCGTGAGCATGTCTCTAAAGCTGCTCCGCCACCCGCGAGCCAATCCGAGGAAGGTATTCTAAGCATTTCTCGCATTTACTTGAAGTAAGGAACTTTGTTCAAAGCAGTTACTAACATCTTTTCTCTTATCTTTATTCAGCGAAAGGAGCCGCACCGGTCGTGCCCCTTGTAACTCAAGAGCAACATCATGAGCAGGAGGCCCTTATGACAGAGGCGACAACAACAACGACCATTGCACCAACTAACGGAGCGTAGGAGAGTGCTTTTAATTTTGACGAGCAGATGATGGAGGAGCTCCTTGGTCATCACAGTGACCCTTTTACCGACCTGCCATTTGTTATGGGCGGAGGCGCATCCGTGGTCAGTTCTTCGGGCCCAACTGGCAGCATCCCCATGGACGCTCAAACTATCCATGAGGAAGAGATAATAGCAGAAATCAATGCCGAGATGGAAGCAGCCGCGCGTGCCAGTGGTATTGGAGGTGGTATGGCGGGTCCTGTTCCAGCTCCTCTGCGAATGGTTTCTCTCAGCGGCACAATTGTCGACACCGTTGTGCCTCCCTCGTCCACCAATGCCGAGAGTATTCCTATTCCTCCGGCTCCGCATTCAGAAAGTGTTCCGATTTCTGTAAGTTTGGAGGAAGAGATTACCATAATTCCCCCGGCTGGAGACCAACCACCAAAAGGTAAAGGCTCGAAGAGGCATCCAAGTGGTAGCTCTAGTGGGTCGACGCTGGGGAGGAAGAAGTAGAAACTGAGGGAATAGACGTATCTTCTCGCTCCCTTTTTTGGTAGACAGATAGGAATTTCTTTTTGCTTCTTGTAGACCATATATAGATGCGGGTTCGGCCCCTTCTAGTAGGAATTCTTGGAAAGATATTTGTACTTATCCTTCTTTTTCAAAGAATAGTTAAAATAAAATTCCATTTTTTTTCCAACATAACTTTGTGTTTATTTGCTTAAGTGTGTTAGCGCTTGAACTTCCATTCAATATACTTGTGAAACTTTAGTCTCTGAATCAGGCCTGGATTTGGTTGTTAAGTCCCGAATTATGGCTTCGAGTCATAATCGAACGTCAAGTCGAGTTCCAACACTGCATTGTCTCGATTAGTAGCCAGTACTTAAGTTTTGCCCCCAGTCCCGGGGATAAACTGAAATGGTCGGTCGGCAGTCGCTTTGCGCCTTTAATACATCGAGCTTGACTTTGTTGAAACGGAGCTGAAACAAGACGAGTTCGAGTGGTGGAATCACACTTGCTTATCAATTTGGTAATTGCATCCACGCTCTAGGGATCGTACTTGTACGTCGGCGGCTAATCACGCCCGTTTAATGTTTGGAGATACGTCCGCGCTCCGGGGACTTAAGTTACTTTACGGGCGGTCAATCACCCGTTTGATATTTAGAATTTCGTCCGCACTCTGGGGACTTAGATTGATTCGTGGGTGGTCAGTCACAACCAATTTGCGTTTATACTCTAGTCTGCACTGTGGGGACTTGGAGTTGTCTCACGGGTGGTTGGTTCGCACCTGGTTTGTGTTATACTCCAGCCCGCGCTCTTGGGACTTAGAGTTAGCCGATGGGTAGTCAGTCACACCCATTTTGATGTTTATACTCCAGTTCACACTCTGGGAATATGGAGTCGGTTAACAGACGGTCGATCACATCTGTTTTGAGTTTTAAGATTTCGTTCGCACTCCGGGAATGATAGATGTACCAGGATCGTGGATGGTCGGATCACATCCACCCTGAGTTAACAAGCGAGGTCGTTAGATGGATGGATCCATCCTCTTTGGACTTGGTTTAAATACAGGCGAAGTCTTTAGGTGGACAGATCCACCCTCTTTGAGCTCGCATTTGTAAGTTTATACTCCAACTCACACTCTGGGAGCTGGAGTTAGTTAGAGGATTGTCGTGTATCAATCCTTTCTTGGCTTCAATGTGATGGTTTGCCCCGAGCTCGGGTTTCACTTAGCGAATGACTGGTCCTATCGTAGTCACTCCCTATTTGAATAAGTCCCACCATAGGATGGAATCTAGCTCTCCGTGCATTGTGATGGTCGCATGACGCATTTCAAAAATCACTACTCTGGCTCGAAGAGGTTGCATTTTATTGCTAAAATAAGAAAGTATGGCAAAGTCAGTTGCCTTATTACAAATTCAAATTTCGAAATGCATAAACAAATTGCAAATGAAAAGCAGACTGAATGAATAAATAAAGCATGTTATGTGTAGTAGCGGCGAAGACTCTCGCTGTTGCAGGCTCGCGGCAAAGTGAGAACGTCAATGGTTGATAATTTAAAGGTGTCGTCTCCGAGTCTTCGTTTGATAACATACGGTCCTTCCCACGTTGGTTTCATATGCGAAGGGACCGGGTAAATTCTCTTAAGGACGAGATTTCCAAGTTCAAATGTTCTGGGTTGGACCTTGGCATTGTACAATCGGGCGACTCGACTTCGGTACGCGGCTGCCCTCAAATCAGCCTCTTCTCGCTTCTCATCCAATAAGTCCAGAGATTTGGCAAGTAATATAGCATTTGTCTTCGGGTCATAATATGTCACATGATGAGAAGGCTCTTCCAATTCGACTGGAATAACGGCTTCTGAACCATAGGAAAGCGAAAACGGAGTGTGGCCGGTCGTGGACTTGTGGATTGTTCAATAAGCCCATAGGGCCATAGGAAGTTCATCGGCCCACTTGCCCCCAGCTTTTTCCAATCGTTTTTCAGAATGGACTTCATAACTTTATTAACAGCTTCGACCTGTCCATTCGCTTGAGGGTGTGCAATATAAGAGAACTTCTTCTGGATGTGGAATTGTTGATAGAAATTCTTAAATTCGACACTATCGAACTGGGCTCCGTTGTCAATGATGATGGTATGCGGGAGACCGAATCGACAGATAATATTGTGTATAACAAAGTTGATCACTTTCTTCGTTGTGATAGTAGCAAGGGGCTCGGCTTCCGCCCATTTGGTAAAGTAATCAACTGCAAAGATGGCGTACTTCACGCTAGAGGTAGAGACCCAATGATGTCGATGTCCCATATTGCGAACGGCCATGGACTGACCATTTGAGTTATTTCAGTAGGCGGGGCTCTCGGAATCCGAGCATGTTTCTGACATCTGCCACGTTTCCTGGCATAATCCGATGTGTCGCGATTTATGGTCGGCCAATAATAACCATATCGGAGTACTTTCTTAGCAAGAGCTTGCCTCCTAGTGTGATCGCCACATTCTCCTTCTTGTACATCATGCAATACTCGATTGATTTCATCGTGGGCGATACACCAGAGTAGAGGAACAGAGTACCTTCTTCTATACATGATTCCATTCTAAATAGTGAACCGCGAAGCCTTCCAAAGAACTTGCCTTTTTCCACTCCTGCGCTCAGGCAGGGTCCCGTGCTCGAGATAGCTTTTGAACAGAGTCATCCACGACTCCTCATCGGGTATGACTTCAAGTGCCCAGTCGGTCTCCATTTGATCAACACTCGGGGAAGATAATGTTTCAACGAGAATGAGTCCCATTTGTTGTCCCTCGCCAGTACTGGCTAACTTCGCCAAGGAATCGGCCTTCTGATTGTGTTCTTGGGATATGCAATAGATGGCATAATAATCGAACTGGTTCAATATTTTCTGCACCCGAGCGAGTTAAGCGGCCAGTCTCCGATCTTTGGCCTGATATTCCCCCCAAACTTGACACACGACCAGTTGTGAATCGCAGAAAATCTCCACAGCAATGATCCTTAAATCTTTGGCAAGCCTGAGTCCAGCGAGCAGGGCTTCGTATTCGGCCTTATTGTTAGTCGCACGGAAATCGAACTTCAAAGCGTAGCATATAGATCGACCTTCAAGTGTCTCAAGCACAACCCCAGCGCCTGAGCAGCGGTCATTCAATGCACCATTAGTATGTAGCTTCCAGACTAATTTAAGGGATTCACTGGTTTCGGGCAAGTCCTTCGAGATAGTGAATTCAGCGATTAAGTCTGCCAGGACTTGTCCTTAAATAGCTCGCCTTGGTGTGTAAGTGATTTCAAACTGACTCATTTCGATATTCCATTTGAGTAACCTACTAGACGTCTCAAGCCACGTAAGGACCTGTTGTAACGACTGGTCGGTGTAAACAGTGATAGGATGAGCCTGAAAATATGGATGGAGCTTTCTCGAGGCAATGACAAGACAGTAAGCTAACTTCTCCAACTTCAGATAATTTCTCTCTGCCCCGGTCAGTCGTTTGCTGATGTAATAGACTGGCCATTGTATCCGGTCTTCTTCCCGAACTAAAGCAGCACTGATTGCATTTTATGACACCGCCAAGTAATTGTACAGTCTCTCGTGATCAATTGGTTTTGACAGAATGGGTGGTGTGGACAGGTGTTGAACCAGCGCTCGGAATGCACCCTCACACTCTGTAGTCCATTCAAAGTTCCGTTTCCCTTTTTTGATTAGGTCGAAGAAAGGAATGCACTTGTCGGTGGATTTTGAAATGAACCTTCTCGGTGCGGCTACCTTCCCATTGAGGCTCTGAACTTGCTTTATAGTCCTTGGAGTCTCAAGATTTCTAATTGCCCAGATTTTCTCAGGATTGGCTTTGATTCCCCGAGCATTAACAATGAATCCAAGGAATTTTCCGGATGCGACCCAAAAGTGACATTTCAATAGCTTCATTCCATACTCTCGGAGAATGTTGAACATTGTTAACGCTAAAATTGGTAAACGCTAACACCCGGTGTGAGTTGAAACAAAGTGAAAGCACCACCCGTTTGCACGGGAACTAAAGGTAAGCAGAAAATAACAAAAACAGTAAAAAGACAACAGTTTTTATAGTGGTTCGTCTTAAAGTCAAGCCTACATCCACTTTATCTCTTCTTTATTGCTGATTCGATTACAACTTTTACCACTTTTACAATCAATCTTCGACTACAATATAACCAAGACAAGTAACTAGAACTTTTGACGGTGAATTGTTCTTCGGATTCATGTTAAATGTGGTTGATCTCTTCTCTCGACCCTTTGAAGTGTTGTTGGCAAATGAAGTGTTGTGGAGATTGAGAAAGTAGCAGAGCTTCGACGCCTCCAAGTCCGGAAAAGAAGTCCCCCTTTGAATATGGAGAAGGTGAGGTATTTATAGGAGTGGCTGGACTTAGGTTGTAGGTCGTTGGCGACCTAAGGGATAGGTCGTAGGTCGTTTGGAGACCTAAGGGAGTCAATATGGATAGGGTACAAGCTTCGAGCGACCTAGTGTGTGTAGTGGAAGGGCGGTGACCTAAGGAGGAGGCATTTAGCGACCTAATGGAAGATGCTAGGTCGTGACCTAATGGAAGATGCTAGGTCGCTTGTCCCTATAGGTTATTAGGTCGATCGGTATCTTAATTGGGTCGTTGGGAAGTTAGGTCGCGAAGGCTACTAGGTCGTTGAGGGTTTTAGGTCGTGGAGGCTACTAGGTCGCTGAGGATTTTAGGTCGCGGAGAGTCTTAGGTCGTGGAGAGTCTTAGGTCGCTAGGGATTTTAGGTCGTTAAGGATGTTAAGCTGTTAGATCGTGAGGCCTTTTAGGTCGCTGGGTAACTCCATATTTTAGGTTGCTTATTCTTTATCTCGTTAACTCGTTGAAGGCTTTGTTTTGTTAGGTCGCTGGAACCTTTAGGTCGTTGAAGCTTTAAGGTCGTAGGTCGCTGAACGACCTAACAAGGACTCGCTCTGTTGAGATGCTAAGTTGACCAGTCTTTGAGACAAACTATCTTTGGTTGGTCGATCTTTTGGTATCAAAGCCTTGCTAAAAAGGCGGGATAACACTTGCCCCCCAAAACACATGCCTTGCGGTAGGAAGGTGTGTTTTGTAATTCCATAAGCCGGATGTTCATATCTCGTTGATGACCTGCAAAGGAACTGACAGTTTTATGTGGCCCCAAATGACGGCCGTTCGGGATCGAGCTATTTGGGATGATGTGCGGCCGTCCACGGTCAAGCTCCTGACTTCAAATGGCGACCGTTCGTGATCGAGCCATTTGAGGTGAAGTGCGACCGTGCGCGGTCAGGTGCCGTTCATGGTCAAGCGCTTTACTTCAAATGACGACCGTTAGGGATCGAGTCATTTGTGGTAAAGTGCGACCGTGCGCGGTCAAGTGGCGGAGCTCAGATGGCGACCGTTCGCGGTCAAGCGCCTTACTTCAAATGACGACCGTTCGGGGTCGAGCCATTTGCGGTAAAGTGCGACCGTGCGCGGTCAAGTGGTGGACCTCAAGTGACGATCGTTCGCGATCGAGCCGCTTGAGGTGAAGTGCGGCCATTCACGGTCAAGCGCTTAACTTCAAATGACGACCGTTCGGGATCGAGCCATTTGAGGTGAAGTGCGACCGTGCGCAGTCAAGCGCTTATCTTCATATGATGATTGTTCGGGATTGAATCATGTGAGATGTAGTGCGACCGTTCATGGTCAAGCACCTTACTTCAAATGACGATCATCCAGGATCAAGCCATTTGTAGGAAAGTGCGACCGTGCTCGGTCAAGGGCGGACCCTCAAATAACGATCGTTTGGGATCGAGTCATTCAAGGTGAAATGTAACCGCTCGCGGTCAAGCGCCTTACTTCAAATGACGATCGTTCGAGATCAAGCCATTCGAGGTAAAGTGCGACCGTTGGGGGTCAAGGGGTGGACCCCAAATGATGATCGTTCGGGATCGAGCCATTTGAGGTGAAATGTGATCGCTCACGGTCAAGCGCCTTACTTCAAATGACGATCGCTCAGGATCGAGCCATTCGAGGTAAAGTGCGACCGTTGGTGGTCAGGGGGTAGACCCCAAATGACGACCGTTCAGGATCGAGCCATTTGAGGCGAGTTTTTGCCGTTCGAGGTGAGTTTTCTTGACCTCAAATGACGACCGTTCGGGATCGAGCCATTCGAGGTGAGGTGAGCTGATGTGTGCCCGAGGGGGCATTTGAGGTGAGGAGATGTGTGCCCGGGAGGGCTTAATGTTGCAGGGACCTAGCGTTACCGATGCCAGATTCACATTCGGGTGAGTTCCAGGATTATTGTTTATGGCGGTTCAACACCATCTCATAGCATGCCTGGGGACCGTTCGTGATCCCGTACATGTGTAAGCGACTTAGCTGTTTTGGAATCACAAGTAGCATTCTTTTACTGAAAATGAGTTTTTAGTAGATATGACAAACATAATCAAGTCCAAACATGAGAATAAAAAAAACAAAAACAAAACAGGAACGTCCAAGTGCAAACACCTACACTGCTACGATTAAGAGTCATTTCAGAGCATGCTTGAGGATTGTTCGTGATCCTATACATGTGTAAAAAGACTTAATCGTGTTGGTGTGGGGTTTGCTACTTATTCGCCATTATCTCAGTTATTCAATGACAAGTTGACGTCTTGATCCCGATACATCGCCAGTTGGTGCAGGTGGTGGCGGTTCCCGTTCCACAGCCGTCACTCCCATTTTCACATACTTCGACAGTAGGCCATTGCGGACAAGCCCCTCAATTTCATCCTTGAAGTGTCTACAATCATTTGTACTATGACCATTCATCTCATGGAATAAGCAGTACTTGTCTGATTTTCTTTCACTACTGGCCGGATCCCTCCTTATTGGCTTGCGATAAGAAATCTGTCCTTTAGTATCTTGGTAAATTCGTTCCAAACTTTCGTTTAATTCCTCATAAGTGGTGAAACGTGGCTCCCTCCGTGCTCGCTTTGACCTATCATCGTCATCTTCAGCCTTTCGTTTTTCTTTATCTTTGCCAAGATCCTTTTCAAGAGGTTTTACGCCTTTGAGTGCATAAATTTCTATTCCTTCTCCTTCTTCTCTTTCATCTTTTGCATCTTCTAATCGTAAGAACCCTTCGGCCTCATGGAAAAATTCTCCTAAATCCATAGGAGGATCTCTGGTCAATGAATTTTTGAACTCTGTGCCGTCAGCTATGCCCGACACAGCTACCATTAGAACCATGGATGGATCTGGTCGATCCACCGATGTCGTTGCTCCGTTGAATCGTGTCAAAAACTTCTCAAAGATTCTCCAGTTCTTTGCTTTAATGCTGTCAAACTCATAACATTCTTGGGCCTCGAGATGTGGACCCTGAATTTCCTCATAAACCTTTCAGTCAAATCATTCCATGTCCCAATAGATCCACTTTCCAGTTGTCTGAACCATAACGCCGCAATATTTGTCAAATACAATGGAAAGCACCGGGCCATAACTTCCTCTGATGCCCCCAGTACTTCCATATGCCTCATATATTTTGTCAGATAAACCGTAGGGTCTGTCCTTCCATTATACATATCCAACGATGGTAGCTTAAAGTCTGGTGGGTTCTTAGCTCGCCTGATTGTCGTGGTAAAAGGACTCCTATTCACATCCTCCAAGTCTTTGTTTACCAAACCGCCTCTCATAGCTTTCTTGACCATTTCCACCAATCTGTCGCTGTCTCCTAGTTGTAGTCCTTGCCCATTGCTTTCGTCTTGCCCCCTGAGTTCACGAGGGGATGGTGGAATATGTTCCTCATGCTGGGTTCCTGTTCCTCTTTGATTATGTGTTCCAAGTTGTCCAATCTGATGAAACAAACTCTGGATCAACTCCTCTTACCTTTTCATCATTGTCTCCATCTCGTCCCTGGTAACAAAGGCTGACGTTTGGTTTGCTCTTGAGGAAGCCTCTTGACTTCCTTCATGATGACTGCTCTTTGGTCTTTGACTTCTACTCGATCTCCTTGCCATAATTTTCTAGATCCAAACCAACAAGTTCTTTGATCTCACCCTTAGTTGACAAAATCCCTGAGTTCAGTTCTCAGTGAAAGCACCAAAATGTTAACACTAAAATTGGTAAACGCTAACACCCGGTGTGAGTTGAAACAAAGTGAAATCTTCCTTACTACGCCTCAAATATCAATTTTCCTAAGGGAGATTTAATGGCAATTATTACCTAATTAATTACGCAATTAATACATTATAATTATACTTTTATTGCGCTAATTAATATATAAATACGCGCTTACTATAATGCATGCGAAGATTACGCCCTAACTAACGTTAAATGTCAATTCCTCTCTAACAATAACAATATAAGTTCTTTGCCATATTATCAACAAAACCAAATTTCCAATATCCATAATAAGGGATTTCAATATCCTTAACAAAGGATTTAATATTCATATCCAAAATTTTTATTAAACAGAATTGTACATAATAAAATTTCAACTTAATCTATCACATCAAATCGTGGAATAATCTCAAAAATAAATATTTCAATTCTAGTTTCAATATCTATTCAACCCCCCTTTTATAAAGAATTAAACGATGAAATTTCTCTTTTATTTTCATATGAAATAAATGGTATAAAATACGAATAGTTTCATACTTTACACTTTATTCTTTATAGGGTTTCTTATCAAATTAGAGGAGTGGAATATAACTTGAAATCACAAAAAACTGCAAAAACTATACAATTCTAACAATTCAACACAAACAATTGAGAATTCCAATAAGAATAGGAGTTTTGGGGTTTTCATTATGTTTTATTTTCGTAAACCCAATACCCCTAAGTCATATTCAAATCCAAAACATACCAATCAATTACTGAAATAAAAATGCTACGATTTCCAGTCATAGTTGGTCCTTAGCTTTGCTTCTCTTTGGATTTGAAACACCTATTATAATCTCCGTCAGAACTCTTCTTATTGATATATACAACAAGGGATTCATATATATATTAGATCCAGAAAGGTTGGAGGAGAAGAGGAAATTAAATAATAAACAAAGATAGGTATATATGGTTTCTTACCTAAAATCCTAATGGAGTTTTCTGAATCTAAGAAGAGGTGAACTAACAGAGCTTCGCTGACGTTTCCAAAATATTGTGAATAAAAGTGGAGAGGGTAGGGTTATATTTATAGAGGTTGAAACGCACTAGAACCGTCGGATGAAACTAGGGTAAAAACGCACAAATATGGAATGTCTAACCCTCAAAAAATCCTAGCCGTCATTCCGAGGAGCAATCGACCGCCCTATATGTACCGGTCGACCCCTAACGATCGACTGTCGGATTTAGTAGTCGACCGCTTTACTTATTTTGGGTACGTTATTTTATTTTTCCGTTGCGTGCTTATTTTATCCCCTAATTATATTTTTAACATTAAACGTTAATTTTAACATTTACTTAACCTCCAAGTCTAACCTCAGTTAACTTTTAAATTTCAAATTTATTTATGAATTTGAATATGAATATGAATCTGAATTAAATTATTTTAAACCCGATAACTTCAAACGCTCATAACTTCTTCGTTTGAGCTCTGTTTTCAGCATGTTATATATGGAAACTGATCAGAATTTCACCACGAACACAACGACATAACTTTCGTGATCAAATTCCAACTGTTACAAAATTTCCACATTTACCCCTACTTAATTTAATTTACTTATTTAATTCTTACTTATTTTACGGGGTTTTACATTCTTCCCCCTTAAAAAGGATTTTGTCCTCGAAATCGTTTCAAGTGGCTAACATCGTAACGCGTAATAACGTTCATGTTATAAAACCAAGTTATCTATACAACCATCTACTCAACCATGGTGCAATGTGATTATGTACCGCAGACATGCTATAAAGGAGCTCAATCTCAGCATGAATGTGTGATCGTGTCATGCAAGTATGTATGCAAATACCCTAAGCATGCATAATAATTCTACATGAGTGTAAAGTGATTGTAAAAACTGTATCAAGCATCTCCTACCATCCAGTCTAGCAACCACAATGTAACCAAAATCCTAACTCTGTAGAGAAAGTTTACTAGAGAAAAGCTTAGGATGAGAAGTCCTCATGCCTTCCACCGGATTTCCTCTCCATTGTATTTGGACCAATCTAATTTATTTACTGCGGAGCTTCCTATTTCCAGGCTCCACAGTGCATGCAATGACACATGACGCTATTTGCTCCATCTCAGTATGCCCCAATTGATTAGGCTTTACTACAACGGCTATGCCGTGAAGGTATTTCCTTAAATATGAAACATGAAAAATGTCATGGAGTCTTGTCAACTTACAGGTTTTCTTATTTCCCCCAATATTGGGAAAGGCCCAACAGATCTTGGTGCCAACTTTCCAAACCTTACGACTGTCACGTGCTGCCTAACCAACTCTAACTTTATGAAGTTTCTAAATTCAAATCCGGTTCGAGTAGAATTTTGTCAGTGGTTTCCTACCCATAATTTAGGGATTTGTATGGCCTCCCATAAATGCTTCAAGGGTGCCCTACCAATTGTCTATTGGTGACTACTATTGTATGCAAATTCTATTAAGGGTAAGTACTGCTCCTGATGTCCTCCAAAGTTTATGATTCAAGTTCTCAACAAATCCTCCAAATTTCCATTCACTCCTTCAGTTTATCCGTCGATCTTTGGTTGGTAAGTAGTGCTAAGATTTAACAAAGTTCCTAAAACTAGTTCCTAAAGCTACCGGCAAACTCCTCCAAACTTTTCTAGCAAACTAAGGGTCTCTATCACTAATGATGTTAACCACAACTCCATGAACCTGTGTTGGAGACGTTGTGGTTTTATTGCCTCTAATAGAAAATTTTGCCACCTTCTTCTTTATTCTTGTTCAATAGGAAAATCTCTTCACATTCCTATACATTTTATTACTTTGTTGAATGGTGACATTTTATGAGCTTAACTTTATTTTTTCCAATATTCCAAAGTTTTCGAATTGAAACATTTATTTACTTTAGGCTAACCTAATTCCTTATCAACTTCTAGTCTTACTTATGGTTTATCGCTAATTAAGTGTCTCCATAAAATTTCCTTACTTACATTACTTCTCAATATGTATGTAATTATCAAGTGGTTTAATCCCACTCATAAAATCAATACAGGAATAAAATAGGGATATATCTTACACCACATCATTCACTTTTCCAATAACTAAGGGAGATAACTAGCGATTACAACCCAAAACTCTATAAGTAAATTTTGTTGGATGTTTCCATTCATTACCAAGTGGTATAAATGCCGTTGAGGTCCTAACACTCCTTACTAAATTAAGATGAATATTCTTTAATATGTCATTCTTTATTATCCATTTTTCTTAATTTTACTTTTTGGTTTCTAATAAATGTGGTCCATTCATTGCTCCAATTAATATATCCAAAGCAGTTGATCATTACTGTCAAAATTGGACCATCCCCAATTAATCCTTATTTAATCCCTTTAAACTTCTTCAGGTTCCAAAATCTATCCATTACTTAGATCCAATTCTTCCATAAATCCCACATTAAGTTTCCCTAATCAGACCCCGCTAAATTCCTCTTTCCTCTCATTAATTACAAATTTATTGCCCATTGAATTTGTAGTTAACATCCATAAATCCTAATTCGTCATTTACTAATTAATACGCATATAATTTTTATTTATGCTATTTATATATATTATTATTTCTAGTCTCAAGCGTGGTCATGCATGTATACTAATTTCTAAACTAGAACACTTATCTCCATATTTTTAATTTATTAGTGCAATCCTTAAATAGGATCGCCATTATAATCTCCCATAAATTAACCGCAAATGAAAATTTTGCTTTATTTGAGTTTACAAAGAATTATTTCTTTTCTTTTATTGAAAGAGATAATGTAAATAAATGGAAAGGATATCCATATCCTATACATATCTTTCCATTTTTGGTGCATCCTTTGTTCTTTCCAACAACATGCTTTTATACATATTTTTGAATATGGTAATCTATGAAAATTACACGGAAACTGCTCCAAATAAATTAAAACATAGAAAATTGCATTCTAACCTATCTAGGGCAACCTAATTTACAACCTAATTATAGATCTGGAATATCTTTACAACTTTACCAACTTCTACCAATAAAGGTTTGGGACTGATTTCAAATTTTCAAATCAGGTTGTACACTGTATTCCCATTTTATTCACATCCTAAAAACCTTACTTTGTCCTATCCAGGTAGTGATCCTTATATACTCCATAACAATTTGGTTTTCACTATTCTTTGTAAAACTAGAATTTTAGCAACATACAAAATAATTCCAATAAATTATTTCTATACAAATAAACTTATTATATTAAATTCAAACTCAGCATTAATTACTCCATTCTTGTAAAACTTTAAATTTTCACAAACATGAAGTACCAAATTCAAAATCTTCCTCTTTGAAAATACAAACTTAGAAACCTTCATCAAGAATTCAAAATTACTTAGTTCCGAGAAGGAGAAAAATAAATTCTCTTTTTAAAACTTTCTTCATCAAAGAATTATTCCTTTAAAAGTTAGACTTTTAATTCACGATATTCAAAAATGCTTGATTTTCAAAAAGGAACTATGAAAAACTTCCCTTTTTAATGACTTACTATAACAAAAGACTTATTCCTTTTAAAAATAGGGTCTGTAACCCAAAACATTCAAAAATCAATTATCACTCAAAATTGATAGACTAGACATTTATTATTCCAAAGATTTTCTGGTTACAAGACATTTATTTTATTTTCAAATATACATCAACGTCTATTGCTTTCTTACTCAAAATATACTGTCATTTGACCAAATGTTTTTTATAATTTTGTTTAAAACTCCTAAAAATCTTTCGCAATCCTTTTCTTGTCAATTCCAATAATATTCTTATTCAAAAAATGTGTATGTAAAATTCTCATCTTTACATAGGTGTTTTTTTATATACAAAAATATCCAACTCATTTATTAATTACCATCCAAATCCATTAAATTGTCAAAGATACCTTTTTAAAACTTTAAACGATGGAAAAATGAAGTAGGCAAAGATAACTTCTATCTTATTCCCATTGCTCCTCACCTATATTTTTTATCATTGTATTAAAAGTTCCAATTCTATTACTACCTGAATTTCAGCTATTATTCTCCGTATTTTCTTACATGGGAATGTCCCTCTTACCTATCTTATCGAAAATTCTTATCCTTTTTATTTTCTATTTCCATATTCCAATCAGGTGTTATTTCCATTTATACACCCCTTTAAAAAGAATTTTAAGGAAAAGAACTTCCAAATTTATAAAGTAGAAGGATCGTATAAAAATAGAAGAACCCAAAAACGAAGAATTCAAAAGTTGAAAACTTTTAATTTAATAATTTTATACTCAGAAGTTAACAATTGAAAACCTTTTTTTTCAACTTTTCAAATCATTAGATTTCCAAAAATCATCCACCATTTTGTTTTTAAAACATTTCACCACTTTAAAATTACATTTTTTTTTTCCAAACTTTTCACATAACAAATGGTAGTATATTTCCAAAGCCATCTAAAATTACTTTCTATCAAAAAAAATTCAACTTATAATACATAAGATCTTCATTTAATAATCTTTTGGAAAGCACTTTCAAAACATTCAAGGAGTTTTCAAAAATCTTTTTACCAAATTCTTTCTCATAGGGTAGGATTTAAAAATTGATTTTAATTGTTCTTTCCTTTGAACTTTCCTACTTAATCCTCTTGAAAATCTGTTTATCTTCTTTTGGTGATTAATATACACCTTCTTACGGAAGCTTATTCCATTGTTCTTTTGCATCTAACTTTCAGATGTTTACAAATAACGTTTAATTAATACCAAACATTTTTATTCATTATCTCCATAAATTTCACTTTGTCCATATTAAATGGTTGTTATCTTAACGGACGTTTCCTAAAGATGTTTATTTACCAATTCAAACTTTACCCATTTAACTTCTTCCTTATCTTCCCATAATTACCTTAATGGTCTCTATGAAATTTCTTATAACTCCTCACTTATTGCATATTCATTATCTATTAAATTTTGGAGTTACAACCTTTTTATCTACGATTTCTACTCCTATTACTTAATATGGTTATAGGGTCCTTGATGAGAAGGAAATCTAGGTCCAAAAAAGGAATTAAGTACTATTCAGCTTCTGAGGTGCTTCCTTATGTTGTGGTCATGCACTTCTTAGTCCACTCCTAGCGATATGATCTTCACTCTGTAAGTAATCAGAGTAAGAGTATAAATTTAACTCTATCTACTTTTCCAACACATAGTCACGTCGTCCATTCTTTCGGAATATGATCACAACTACTTCTATAGTCGGAATTTATAGAATTAGGCATATATTCAAAATAAGTGTGTGTGTGTGTGTGTATGTATTTATATAATAGGATTTTTGAAAAATATTTTCAAAAATAACAATTATGCCATTCATAAGTATATATTCCATATTGATCGGGTAACCTGAGCTCTGATACCAAATGCAACGTTCACATCCTAAAACGGTGGAGGCTACAAAAGGTAATCCCATGCACCCTGGTTTTATGGTCGGCCTCTCGACTGCTCAGGCCATAATGCTGCCAACCCACTTTGGCACGTGTAGGGGTAAGGGACAAAGTTTTGCCACAGTTCACAGTGCGAGAACACCCTATCACACAAGCATTAACATGTAACTAGGTTTGGTGAATAAAACCTCGAGCCTTACTATTTTAGTACTTGGGCGATATATTTCAAAATAAGAATATGCCTTACATATTTAAAACCATTTAATGCTTCATATAAGGAAAGGAGGCGGGCCTTCAAATAACCACTTATTATCTTCTATCCCGAAGCAGGTTTCCTAATCTCAAAACTCATAACCAACGACATAAATGTCTAATAATGCAAGAGATAGAACTCAAGCCACTTAATATCTTTTAATGAAAAATAGGCAGACTCTGACCACTTAAGATCTTAACTAAGGTAGGCTCCTATCATTTAATACCTATTCCTAAGGCGGACCCCACATAGGTATCTATCTAGTTGACATTGCACGAAAATCTCTTTGGACACTTAATACTTCCCATTGAAGCGGACCTTTCCGAGATATCCTTAATCATGCCTAAACTCGATCCCGACCATTTAATACTTTATTTAGGAAAAGAGATAGGCCCTCAAACAACCACTTAATACATCAAAACCCCAAAGCAGGTCCTTCGCTTTATGACCCGTATACACAATGACGTCTCACGTTAGCCCGACTATTTGTAGGTACTGGTACACAGATTAGCTGAGCATATTTACCCTTATAAAATTGGGACTAACCACGCATCAGCATAGTTACTTATCATAGGTGATGTCTCACATCAGCCCCAAGGTCACACTACTGGTAGCCAGATTAGCTAGGCAGACTTCTGTGTGCCCTTTTGACTGACCATGCATCACTATGACTTTGCCATAATTTAAATTCCACTATATATATAACTCATCTCATCGATTTACAGTTAAGGCCTTATAAGGATCTTCCTTATTATGTTTTAAATATTAATTACTTTCCTAAGGGGGATTTAGCGATAATTATTACCTAATTAACTATACAATTAATACGTATAATTATACGTTTATTACGCCAATTAATATATAAATAAATGCACGCTTACTATTTTCTCTATGTGCGGGGATTACACCCTTACTAACATTAGATGTCAATTCCTTTCTAACAACAAAAATACAATTCCTTTTGCCATATTATCAATGATACCAAATTTTCAATATCCATAACAAGGTATTTCAATCTCCTTAACAAAGGATTTAATATTCATTTCCAAAATTTGTAATAAACAGACTTGTACATAATAAACCTTCAATTTTGTTAGGGTAAATCTGCCTAGCTAATCTGTGTAACAAGTCCAAATGAAGTAATTCAAGAGGTTGTTTAGTATAGAATTGTGTTTTTGATTTAAACGAGCTTTTCTTTAATTTTCCAAGTTGACATGCATCGTAGATTTTTAACTTTGCAATTTATTTTAGGTAATCCTCTTACCAAATTGTTTTTAGCTAATTTCTTTATATATTTGAAATTTATATGACAAAATCTTTTATGCTATATCCTTGGATCATCATGATTTGCGATTAAATATAAATCATTATTATGATTAATATTCATGTTTAGAATATAAATATTTCAATTTCTTATTCCTTCAAAAATTAAATTTTATTTTGATCAAAGATATTGCATTTATCTTTTTCAAAATCAATTCTAAATCCCTTATCGCATAATTGGCTTATACTAAGTAAATTATGTTTTAAGTTTTTAACTAATAAAACATTTGAAATAATAGGAGAAGTTGAAGAACCGACATTGATGACGTTTCCAACTCCAATAACATATTCTTTGGAATTATCTCCAAAAGTGACCGGGTTACATCCATGTAAGTGATGTTTGATAGCATGTGTGTATTTTGATAGCATGTATGTATTTCCTGTCATATGTTTGGAGCATCTACTATCGAGTATCCATTTCTCCTTAATTTTGTTTTTGGGTACCTACAAAATAATAGAGAGTTTTAATTGGTATCCACATCCTTTGTTAAGGTCCTATGGTTAATAGGAGAAGGTAGCCGTACCCAAGAGGGTTTGGAACCTTTAAAAATGTAATTTTCATTATGAACCATCTCTTTTAGATACACATCTATTTGTTTTTGTCTAATCAATTTGTTTTAGGAATCCATACCTTAATCATTTTTGTTCCCTTATTTTCATATTTAGATTTTGCTTTTCTAACATTTGTATATAATGTACTATACTTCTTAAAACTTTTATTATTATTAGAGACCAGATTACTTTTAAAACATTTATGATTATTTTTGTTAAATCCTAAACCATTCCTAATTCCTGATGGTTTTGAAATCTTTATCAAATTATCTAGATTTTGCTTTCCTTTATTAAACTTTGAAACATTGTTAGTAATTTTATCTAATTTATTTCTAAGATCGGAAATTTCTATATTAGCTAATTCTAAATTTTTTTTTAATTCATACTTTTCTTTTTCAAGTTTATAATTCTCTATTTTGTTATTCTCTATATCATGTGTTAAAGTAGCATTTTGAGATGATAGTTTTTTGCATTCTTTTTGTGCTAATTCTAATTCTTCTTCGAAAATATTTTTCTCATCTTTTAACATTCCAATTTCTAATTCAGCTATGTTTAATTTTCCTGAATTTTCTTTATATAATTTCTTTACTTCTCTATACTTGTCATCTAATTCTATACTAATTTCAAGAAGTTCATCATATGTTAATTCAGGACATACCTCATCTGTGCTAGCCATGAAGTAAACATTTACTTGTGTCACTATCAATATCGGATGAAGAGGAAGAGTCAGAGTCATCCCAAGTTACTTAAAATGCTCTTCTCTTTTTCTTGAAATTTTTGAATTTGTTTTTCTTTTTATCATTGTTGAGTAGTGGACAGTCTTTCTTCATATGGCCAAATTTATCACACCTGAAGCATTTTATTGACGTTTGATTTGAGGAATTAATGTTGTTGTTGTTTTGTAATTTATCATCTTTTTGAACTTCTTGAACTTAGTTGTAATTTTTAGCGATGAATAAAACCTCATCTTCTTCCAAGTCAGAGTTGTCGTTGTTTGCCTGAAATGCGATGCTTTTTCTTTCTTGATTTTTTTCTTTTCCTGCCTGTAAATTTGCTTCATACGACATCATATTTCCTATTAACTCTTCGACTTTGAGTTAGGAAGAATCGTTAGCTTCTTTGATGGCTAAAGCTTTTCTTTTCCATTCGTTTGTCATAGAGTTCAAAATTCGTGTGACTAAATTAAAATCAGTGAATTTAACTCCTAGTACCGTAAGATCGTGTTGTATAGTTTGAAATCTTGCATACATGTCAATAACTGACTCATTTGATTTCATTTTAAAAGATGACAATTGATTTTGTAGAATAAATTTTTTTGTTTGCTTGACTTTATTTGTGCCTTCATGGGTAATTTGTAATGTACGCCATATATCGTAAATAGTAATGCACAACATGACTCGTGAAAATTAATTTTTATCGAGTGAGCAGAATAAAACATTCATGGCTTTGGCATTGTTTGATGCCTCTGCTTTTTTTGCATTAGCCCATGTGCCTATATCAGTATTAGGTGCTTCATATTTATTTTGAGTTGCTAACCATATTTTTAAACCATTTGCTTCCATAAAAATTCGCATGCATGTTGAGCAGTAAGCATAATTAGAGACAGTGAATAGTGGGGGACGTGTAGTTGATTGACCTTCTTGAAATGTACTTTTTTTTGGAGCAATACGGTTGTGTAGCGTGATACTACACAGCCGATTAGATATCATACTAATAGGTAAATAGTGCGATCAACAAGCCTGATCGCTCGCCAAAAAGTAGTAGGAAACAGCAAGCTAGTCGTTACGAGACAGAGTTTTGTATACAAAGTACATGGACCAGAAGGGGGATGGTATGTTTCCGGTGGGGGCATGGAGGACAAGATGAGGGTTTGAGTGGTAGTGGAGAGAGGTAATCCAAGATTTCCAGAGGTAGGAGCCAGGAGTTAGGAACCGCCAGAGCCATTTGGCGAGGAGCGCGATGTTGAAGTCATAAAGATTAACGATTCCGAGGCCGCCGTTTTTCGAGTGCAGGCAAGTAGTCCGCCAGTTCACGAGTCTCTTTATTTTACTACCATTCCAAAGAAAGGAGCTTCTGATCAAGTCAATTTTTTTGATAACCCAGGATGGAAGCTTGTACAGTGACATCCAGTAAGTGGGGATTGCTGATAGGACAGATTTAACAAGGACTAGGCGCCCGACTGAGGAAAGGGAGTGAGCTTTCCATGAATGGAGTCGGATTTCGATTTTGGCGATGAGGGGAACCAATCAGATCTATGTAATTTAGTTGGACGGAGGGGGACCCCGAGGTAGGAGATAGGGAAGTGAGCGATCTTGCAGTTAAGCAGGCTGGAACAGATTTGCCCGAGATGGTCAGCTTTTCCGAACATGATGATGGAGCTTTTACTAAAGTTGATGGATAGGCCTGAGATGAGTTCGAAAGAGTATAGAGCTACTTTGAGGCAGTGGATGTGGTTGATCATAGGTGATGCGAATAGAATGGTGTCGTCGGCGAATTGAAGGTTGGATATGACCAGATTTGAGTTGGGAAGTTTGATGCCTTGAAAGATGTTGTTCGAAATCGCTAGCTTGATCATACGGTTGAACACATCGGCCACCATAACGAAAAGCAGAGGAGAAAGTGGGTCTCCTTGCCTCAGTCCACGGGCCGATTTGATTAGACCTCCCGAGGACCCATTAATGACTATAGAGGATAGGCTAGAATTGAGAATACAATGTATCCAGTTGCACCATTTTGCGGGGAAGCCTCTATGTTTCATAAGCTCCAAGATGAATTGCTAGTTAACTGAGTCGAAAGCTTTTGAGTAGTCTAGTTTGAGGAGCATGCCTGGTGTTGAAGTAGAGTGGCAGAAGGAAATGACCTCTTGGGTCATCGCTACGCAGTCCATGATGTTACGGCCCAAGATGAAAGCGGATTGCTCACTTCCAATTAGAGGGGCGATGAAGGCTTGAAGGCGATTGGCTAGGACTTTGGTTATGATCTTGAAGGTTGTGTTTAGGAGACTAATAGGACGGAAGGACGAAAGGGAAGTGGCGTCAGGGGATTTGGGTAGGAGGATGATATTTGCATAGTTGATGCGGGCCACGGATGATGGGTCGGCATGAAATTTAGAGCACATTTCGATGATGTCGAATTTGACTGTTTCCCAATAGTGTTTGAAGAATAGAGGGCCGAATCCGTCTGGGCCAGGAGCCTTGTCGTCAGACATGCTCTTAAGCGCCGTCCAAATTTCTGCTTCTGTGAAGGGGTGGTCAAGGGGGATGGGAGGGTTCTCCGGGTAGAGCAGGTTCCAGTCAATTGGAGGAAGAGGGGGGTGGTGGTTGCCTAGAATGGTTCGGTAGTAGTCAGTGAATAGTTTAAGGATGTCTGATTGGTCTGAGATGGTGTTGTTGTCGTGGGTAATTTCAGGAATGAAAGTGGATCTACGTCTGCCGTTTGCGAGACGGTGGAAGTAAGCAGTGTTCTTGTCGCCTTCCTCAATCCATTTCTCTTTGGAACGTTGTTTCCAACCTATTTCTTCTTGCAGTGACAATCTGTCCAGATCAGCTTCCAGCTCTCTCAGGCGAGATCGGTCTAATTCGGAAAGAGGAGAGGATTCTTCCAGGATATTTAGGTCCAGAATCTCATCTTGGATAGCGGAGATGCGCGAGCGGATGGAGCCCCAAACTGATTTGGCCCAGGGTTTGATGATTTTTCGGAGGGAACGGAGTTTGGAGACGACCCTGGCAGTGGCTGATTGGATGGGGGAGGGCTGAGACCAGATTTCTTTGATGAAGTTATCAAATGATGGCTCAAGGAGCCAGAGGCGTTCGAACCTGAAGGGTCTGATATGACATGTGGGGGATCCCGTGTCTAGGAGGAGTGGGCAATGGTCGGAGATAACTGTGGCTAGGCCCGAGACACGGGAGAGAGGGTGTAAATCCTCCTAGGCCAAGTTGAAGAGGAAGCGGTCCAATTTAGCTAGTGAGGGATCTGATCTGCGGTTAGACCAAGTGTAGAGGCGGTTACAGATGGGTGGGTCTATCAGGGAGCAAAGGTTGATGAAATGGTTGAAGGCTTCAGAGTCTTGGGAAAGGTTGCCCGAGTTCCTTTCTATTGGGGATTTGGTGGTGTTGAAATCGCCTCCGACAACCCAAGGGCCATTAATGTGAGAGGAGATGGTGAGACAATTCGACCAAAGTTCATTTCGATCTCGAGGGTTTTGTGGGCCATAGATATTGGAGAAGAAGAAGATTGTTCCAGTTTGTAAGTGACGAAGGGCTACATGTAGGGCTGCTGTGTGGTAGAAGGTTTGGCAGTGGGACCACACGGATTCATTCCAGGCTGTCAAAATACCTCCGCTCGAACCGACAGCATTTATGTGGGCCCACCCAGTTAGGAAAGGCCCACCGATCTGTCTGAGTGTGTTGGGGGTTGGGTCTGACAGTTTGGATTCTTGCAGGAAAAGAATGTCTACTTTTTGTGGGGATATGACAAGGCTAACAGAATGTCTTTTACTGGGGTCCCCAACCCCCGTGTGTTCCAGGAAATTAGCTTCATTGGGAGAACGATAAGCACTCCGATTCTAGTGCCTGCATGGAGGTGTAGTGTTCTCCATGCAAGTTCACTTCCATGCAACGTGCCATTTTCTTATTTAAGCTTTTATTAAGAGAGGAAAAGACTACATGTTTAAAGAAACTACCAGGATGAGATGCTGCTCTGTCCAGTCTGGAGCTACGGCGCACAGCCGTTGGAGTGATTGGCTGAGACCACTGAGCGGCCGCTGGAGTGGCTGGCTGAGACCCTTGACTAGTCCTTGGGTGGGCCGCTTGGCTAAATTCTGCTGGGCTAGGAACGGGGAACTGATGAATGGGAGAATGGGGGTCAGCTTGGAGGGTGGTATTTTGGATCTGCACCGGGAGGGATTGGGTATCAATTTGAGGGGTAGAAATATGGGGCAGATGGGGTGGGGATGCGGCATCAGGGGGGGTTGGGATCTGCTGGAAGAACGGGGATGAGAGGTCTAAATCAGAGAAAGGTCCCACCTATGCTCTTGGACTGGCCATGGGTCCCAGCCCCTTGGACCCACCACTTCAAATGACTGATCATAGTGTTGGCCGGGCGCCGGCGGGGAGCCGGAGAAGATTGGGGAGTAATTCATGACGTCGAATCTGTCTTCCGACTCTAAGTCTTCGATCGGGATGTGGTGCTCAAATAGGGGGAAATTTCTTTCGTAGTCTAACCCCAGCAGGTGGTTCTCCGGGCGCCTGTTTGGATGTTCGTGCTCCCATCTTTCGATATTTAGGAGGTATTCCGTGTTGTTGAGGACGGTGACAAAGGATGATGGAGTGTTGATGCCACTGAAGAATTGTATTTGAATGTATAAAAAACGATGATCAAGTTCCGCCCATTCGCAGTCATCTTGGGCCAGGAATCTACCCACTGGCTTGACTGCTTCAGAGATGGCTTCTGGGTTGAAGCGAAGGAGCTCCGGGAAACCTGAGATTCTCGCCCACGATGGTGGGTCCAAGGACGGCGCAGGACGGTCGAGCTCAGACCAAGACTGGAATTGCACGGTTCCTCCGGCCCTAGAGATGGTCGATCGCTGGAGGATTTGGTCTCTGATTGAGAATGTGGGGCAGTAGAAGATGAAGCTGGTGTCGGTCTGAAGCCAAAGCGGCCAGTCTTTGTGATGGAAGGTGGAGGATAGTGTTTGGTGAAGAGAGTCTATAGACCATGTGCCAGAGATGATGTTAGCGATGAGGAGCAATGCTGGGTCCGCCATTGAGAATGTTTTGGAATTCGAGAATGTGTTATGATGATGCTTCGGGGATTGGGGCAGACTATGTGTAGCTACAGGGGATATGGGTTGCATTGGGGAGCTGAAAGGTTTCGTTTGAGTTGAGTGGAGATGTGACTTTGGGACCCATCGAGCAGAGGTGGGTTTGTCTTTAGTGGGAGAGGAATGGACTTTACTGATTTTACGAGCCAGAGTCTGATTGAGGATTTTATCGGGATAGTGTGATTGAGGATGCCCAAAAAATCCGCACTTATAGCATATCTTTGTGTCCCGACAAAACTGCGCCACGTGTCTAAGACCTGCACAACGAAGGCAACGGTTTTCCTGCTTCAGAAATTCAACCGTTTGGCGAACGTTTTTGTATTGCGGCAAGGGGTGGCGACGCTTGGCTGGAGGATTGGGCAGAAGAGGGGAGCGAGGAGCGGAACCCGCTACCTGGGCGTAAGTCTTGGCGGCGGGGATCTCGATACAGAGAGGCTGGTTGGGTCCGGGCGGAGGCAATGGGGCTCGGGATGGGATCGCGTGATGGCAGGGGGCGGCAGAGGAGGAGGGAGGGGGGATGGGTCTATCAGAACGGAGTTGTATTTGCTAGGGACGAAGGAGATCGGGGGTACTGGGTGGGGAGAGGGCGCCATTCAGTTTGGGTGGGTGGGGAGAAGGGGTAGAGGTTGAAAATTGTGAAGAAGAAGAAGGGAAAAGGAAGAGGAGAAAGGGGTTTTGGTTGGAGTTTGGTGATTGGGGAAGGTGGAGATAGGTGTGGCCGAAATTTGTGGAGAGGAGGAGGAGGAAAATTGGAGAGGAAGAGGGGTAGAAGTCTAGGGTTTTGGAGAAGGAAGATGAAGGAGAAGAAGACTTACACTTTTCTGTGGAGGTACAAATGAATGGATGTTCTTGAAATGTACTTGCCATATTAATAATTTCAATTACGTGCTACTGTAGATTGAAACAACCAAGCTCTGATACAAACTGTAAGTTTAGTGGATCATATACTATCTAACTTGTGTGTAATATGCAGGTATATAAATCAATGCAATAGTATACAATAAATAATAAAATATAAAAAGCGTGCAAACTAGAGTTTTTATACTGATTTGAACCTCCCATCCTACACCCAGTCCCGAAGCTCCCCTTCGGCATTTCCTTTAAACAAACTACCCTCACTTCACCCGGAGGAATAGGCTTAATACAAAAGTGTCTTTGACAATCTTGTGTTCCAATAACACAGTTTTCGACTTATAGTATAAATATTTCTATGATCTCCTTTGAGTATATGAATATGATAGCTTTGAGTTATAGGAAGTGATATAACCGAAAGGTTATAATGGATTGAGAGTATCTGACCAGTGTATATGCAAGAAAGTGCTTTGAAATGAAGAGAGTAAAGAATAGATCGAATCAAGTTAAGTTAGTTGTTTCTATTTTTCAATTAAGATGCTACATATAGAATCAGAGAGGTGTAGATGAAGAGTTGTTACTCTTCGAAGAAATCTTTTTGTTTTAATTGCAGTAATTCTTCATGAAAGATGATCTTTTTAGATTTAAAAAGAAGTGTCTTTTCAAATATGACAGTTTTTACCATGACAGATGTCTGTGGTATAATGACAGACGTCTATGACTAGTTTTAATTTTTAACCCTAGACTTGTCACGGACATTTGTGAGTATACCTCAGACATTGTGAGATGAAAATGCATTTTCCCACTAGATTTAATGTATATAAAATTGTGTGTGATCGTGTATGCATATATACTCAAGAAGACCTTAACAATATTTTATCTAAGACTCTTTTATGGTAGAATAACCTTAGTATCGTCAATGACTCTTCGTTTCTCTTTGAGTATCAATATCTTCGATTATGGTGTCTGCTTGTAGTATATACCTTCAATCTTGATAAAGTCTATATATATATATATATATATATATGTGTGTGTGTGTGTGTGTGTGTGTGTGTGATTGTATAGTTGTTATCGTTGAAACATAAGTTGGAGGTTCTGACAATCATTTTCTTTACTTTTGATGAGAACAAAAGGGGGAGGAAAGCTAAGATTTGATTGTTTCCATAAAATCATTTATTATATGTATACTATAATTTTTTTCTTTGTTTAGCTTTTTTGGTATCTTTTATATATCATTTTTTATTTTCTTTCTTTTATATTTTTAAATAAATTTTTTTTTCCAGATATGCATTTTTTTAAGGAGTGCATACAAATAGGGAGAGTAAGGTATATGTATTAGGACAATCGTAGCTTTATTTATTTTTTGCTAGATTCTATGATATCATATGCACACACTCAATACAGGTATTTTATGAGATAAATATTAACTTATTGTTTGTTATCATCAAAAATAGGAGATTGTGGAAAATACAATAAATGACCGTGTTTAATAACAACAAACATTTATTTTGTTACTAATCTTTTTATTGAGTGTTTGCAGATTTAATCCAGGGAAATTCAAGAAGAGAATTGGATAGTTGATTTCAATTTACCAAAGTCTCAAAAACAATAAAATTTTCAAAGACGAATTTAACATAATATTTTTATTTTTAAAAGCAAGCCATATAAATATAAAAAATCTACCCACAAGTAGGTCAAATAAACAAGTACGGTACATTTTTTTCCTCCTTTAAACCATACACATAAAATATTTCTACAATGAAATATCCAAAGCACGCATACAAATATCTCTCCTCAAATCCTAAAATTTACTCACTTTTACTCATTCTTTCCTATTACTAATGTTCCTCACTCCTAATATATCTACCTATCACTTCTTCTATATAAACCAAACTATCTCACCACTTTGAATTACCAAATTCACTAAACTTTATCTCTCACAACTTCCAAACTATTCATCCACATACATCCCATCATATATAACCAAGTAATAGCATCATCTACATACCAATACATATCGTATACATCATTGATCATAACCAAATAAACCTCACTAGACTGCCTTCTCCAAATCACTATAGAGATCAACCATAAAAATTAATAAGACAACTCACCTCCATGTCGAGTAAACAATCTCTAGCAGCAAGCAAATTGAAGCACAAATGACAACAAAGCACAGGTATTCTAGCAGACACACAAACTTCAATTCAGTTCATAAAAGTGAAGTAGGCAAGGCAGAGTATTCTAGCAGTTCATAACCTCTTCAAGCCCAGTATTCATCTCATCATGACATCATCATCGGCAACTTCTCGTTCCAGGAAGCACGAATCAAGCTAATGAGTCGATGCGATGATTAATTATTAGGGCGGAGTTGAGTTTTCGAAAAGGGCACAGCAGCAACGTGAATCATCTTGGCAACCAACAACAATTCCATCCGTGGCAAATCTGTCCCATCCCAGATCCAATGTCGCGACATCTCAGCAGCGCTATTTTCAAGGCGACATCTCAGCAGTGCAATTTTCAAAGTGACAAGCAAAATTTCTAGATTGGCGATTACTTCGAAGGCAAAGGTGGCTGTTTCTAGCTGAAGACGAGGCACTATGGTAGTTGAATACCTAGGCGACGTTGATATCTGATTGCGATTGCAAAGCAAACAAAAAAATTGGATTTTGTTTTGATTTGGTGAAGTAGTATTTTATCTTGAGGAGGTCAGAGCTAAAAAAGGAACAAGCATTTGGAAATCATACGGAGCAAATTAGTTTCAGCCTATCTAAAATTTGATACTATTCACTTATATTTTTTCTAGACATTGTTAATTTCATATTTCCTTTTATTTTAACTAGTCTAACCCGTGCGTTGCACACGATATATGGTTGAAAAAAAATAAAATAAATATTTTTGAAGAATAGAATTTATTATGCAGTATGTGGTGAATTTGTTAGAATAAATAAGTTTTGAATTGAACTTCGTATATTTCTAGATGTATAATTATTGTTATAAGGTTTACGTACTTCTGAATATAATCCAATTATCATTTTTGTAGATGAAAATGAGTTATATATAGATTTATTATTTTCAGGATTCAATATTTGTTAAGCAAATAAACAAAAAGTAGTATTTTTAATCAATTTTGAAATTAATATTTTATAAAATTTTATGGATAAATATTTATGTACATAGATTTTGAAATTGAGATTAAGCTTTTGATATATTTCGACTGAAAGATAAACACTATGCACATTGAATTTCAAATATTACTTAAGAATTAGCGAAAATACCTAAAACTAGAAGTGTAATGTTAATGAATCAACATATTTATATGCATTTAAAGTTTTTATAGCATATTTTTGTCAAAATGAGTATATAATATTATCAATGTGAAACAAAATATTTATTTAACTGCTAAAAGAAATATTAAGTGAAAATAAAACCTATAACGTTACAAATCACATTGTCATTACCATTATAAAAAAATGAATTTTAATCCAATGTTTCATACCTCAATATTTTTAATTTATAATAAAATTTTCAAAAAAATATTTAAAATTTACGTTTAAAAGATGATAAAATACAAAAGAAAAAATATTTCTAATCAAAATATAGTATAGTATTTGCCCACTGGTTATCGTAAATTACGAATATAAACAGTCAAAATGTAATTATTTTTACAAAAACATTCTAATTGAAATTTTTTATTATTTTCTAGCATCATAAATTACAAACATTCACTACTTATCATTAACTGCAATGTCATTCTTCACAAAAATAAATTTCACCACTAACCAAAAATTCGCTTGACATATCAAATTTAAAAAGAAAAAATGTTATATATGTTTGTAATGGTATACCAATTTTAAGAAGAAAAGATTATGTATATATTTACTTGCAATGAAATACCAACTTTAGAAGGAAAAAATTATGTAGATTTATTTGTATTAAAAATACTAATTTTAAAAAGAAATAAATTTTTTGAACTTGAATATAGAATAACGTAATGATATTTAATAAACTTTTGTATATAATTGTAAAAATGTAGAATCATATGGACTTGAATGAAAAAAGAAGTTTTATCATTTTTGTCAATAGGAATGTTGTACTATACACGTTGAATTGTCATTTTTTATGATTTAATAGATCAATTAATAAGTATTTGTTAATTGGGTTTATTTAAAATGTTTAAATTTAAGATCACTTAATTAATTCAAATAAAATATGGAGTTGAATGTAAAATAATATAATAAACCTTAGGAGAGAAACCCATAAATAATTGCATTAAATCGCTTATATTTAAGTGTAAAATGACAGAGAAAAAAATTAGTAGAACATCATACTAATTTGCATGTAATCACGGAAATTTTAAACTATATGGACTTGAATGAAAAATTAGTTTTATCATTTTGTTAATATGAATATGAAACACATATTGAATTATCATTTTTTAAGAATTTATTAGATCAATTAGTGAATATTTGTTAATTATATTTATTTAAATAGTTTAAATTTAATATCATCTAATTAAATTTAAAACACGGACTTAAATGTAATTAAAATAACAAAAGAAGAGAAATCTATAAATAATTGAAAATTTTATTAAATGTTTGTATTTAAATATAAAACGTTAGAAAAGAGAAGCGGTAAAAACATTGTAATAATTATAACAATAATAAATTGGAGAGATTTGAAAATAAAATATCTGGAGAGAAAGAAGGAGAGCAGAGGAATTTCTTAGAATCAATAAGGTGGCATTAAATTCTTCTGCTTTACTATTATTTAATAGATTTAAAACTCTTTTTTTAGTAGGATTGAACTACGGTTGTGGTTCGAGAATTCTTGACTTAGGAATAAAGTTGAGGTAGGGTTATTAGCCATAGGATTAGAATAGTTAGTTGGCAAGGAGTCACAAATTATGGATTTGTAAGCGGTCGACTATTTAATTCTAGTAGTAATCTTGGAGGCAACAGTATGAATTTAGTGGTAGTTGCTGAAGTTGGGTAAATCTGTTTGATCTTTATTTACTGTTTTTTTACATTTCTGCATTTTTATTTGTATATCTACAAATAATTTTTAAATACCTTATTCACCCCCTCTAGGGTATATTTACGATCATACAGTTTCTTTATTTCGAATTGCTTGCAGGTTTGGCCAGTTGATCGGCCTTGCCATATTTCTCTCGGGATATCAGCTCCAATTTAAAGCAAAGAAAATGCTGATGAGCTTTTTTGCCTCTGTAACATATAGAGTTGATGTAGCCTTTGGCTTGAAAGCTATCATGATCTGGTTAGCGACCAGTGAGACGTCACTGTAAACATAAATTGATTCAATCTTAAGTTCTCTTGCCATCCTAAGATCGATCAAGATGGCTTTATATTCATCTTTATTATTGGATTCCTTGAAGTTTAATTTGACAGTGAAGCGGAGGTCTAGTCCATCGGTCGTGATGAGGACCATGCCAACCGCTACCCCCATTTAGTTAGAAGCTCCATCGACCTATAGCTTCCATGAGTGTTGGCCGATGATTTTTTCTTCCTCACCATTGCCTAGCCCAGAGCATTTTTCAATGAAATTTTTACGACTTGGCCCTTAATAAAGGCGCGAAGATGGAAGTTGATGTGGTGGTGCCCAAATTCGATTGACCATTTCAAGAGGCGACGAGCCACATCAGGTCGACTCAACACAAGTGTTGACTAAAAGTTTAGCCAAGCTTGGAATTATGTTAATGTGTTCATGTTCATAAAGGTTACTTGCTAATTCTAGGCTAATAAATTGAAAATGAGGAGTAAATGAGCAATTAAAGTAAATGACATGAGATATAAAGTGCGGCTAAGCTTACCTACGTCCACTGTGAAAGTTTCTTACTATATTGATATATCACAATTAAAAGGAATTACAAGAGAGTAATAAGAAACTAAGAGCACTTAAGATTATAGTTTCTAAACTCAAGAGCCCTTATGTTATCTATGGAAAATGAATTTTGAATTTCAAAAATTAACTCCTATGATTTTGTATGGAAAGGGGTACTTATAGTAGCTTAGATTGATCATTGGAATACTGAGATTGTGGAGTGAATAGGCAGCACTCACTCCTGGCCGTAGATTTAGTCACTTCAGCTGATAGGAGACAGTTGGAAAGATGGTACAATTATGTGGCTGGGATGCATGCCTGTTGTCATTCCATATGACGGGCGCGCGTTGCACGTTGCAAGGCAACATGGCATAGGAGAAGGTGTTCTTTTAATAGACATAACATGATAGTTGGTATACTTAGTTGTACCTTTTTTTGCATAGTACATTTTTCAAGGAAACAAGGATGGAGAAAAGCTTCTCGTGCACTGTAATAGTCGGTTGCTTGTTACCAAAGATTATCAATAACAAAGCTAAAGATTGCTAAGTACAAAGCTGAAGGGGATGAGCCAAGCTGAATGTGTGGTGACAAGATGGGCAATATGGGGCTGGTATTAGATGGGTTGAGATAGAGACGACCCAAAGAATGGTCAATTTTGAGTCGGGCCCAGTCAAATGAGTTGGTTGTATGTCGTCTTGAGTCGAGTTGGGCACTATATCTCTTATGTGCCTATTGAGTGGATTGGATTGGGTCGGACGTAGATGTGCTAGCTAGCTTGTCTTTCGTGTTCGTTTGCATCTGTTGTGCAGATGGACTTGGACTGGGTTGGGTTGGATATGCTGGTCGGCTTATTTTTCACTTGTAAGAAAATTAAGCATTATTTTCACTCCAATCCTGTCTCTATAAGAAAAAGCAGGCTGGTCAAGTCTCAAAGATCCTATCATTTGGCGTGCTTGCATTGTATTTAATGTGTGCGCCACATGTCAACACATGATTAGTCTAGATGATTGCTTTTCCAAAGCGACACTATAATGATTCAGAGTGGGGACCATTAATGTGATAACACCATTAATTAAAATAGCTGACTGAGATTTCTTTGCCTTTTGAATCCGACGGTTAAGATCAAGGGGACAGATATATAAATACCCATTCCCTCCTTCTCCATTCTTTATCGAAACTTCATACATTTTTGCCATTAAAACTTCTTTGAGTTTTCAGATCTTTCAACACTTCCTATTTGTGTTAATAGTAAGCCTCTTCTTCTCTTTGATGCTTCTTCACTCTGAGTGAACATGAATTCGCTTTTTCTATTGAAAAGGTGTTTTTATACTATTTTTGCAAGCTGTTGATTTTGAGTTGTTTCCATGTCATTGCTTGGCCCATATTCTTTACATTTTAATCGACTCTTGCTGCCATTTCAGTGGCGATTGACCAACATTGGTTAACTTTCTGGTGACCTATAAACTTAGCAAGTACACTAGTGCATTAGGCCGTAGTTTCAGGCCCAAATTGGTCGCCTTGGGCTTTATGCCAAAAAGAGTAGAGAATATAGGCCATACGGCCTGTTACTTAGTTTAGGAGAGAAGTTTGAGTCATAAGTCGGCCTTTATGGGTTGCCCGACCTGGACTTGACAAGAAGACGGTTATCCAGTCTTTCCCCGGGATGTTGCCCTCGGGTTTGCTAGGCTTAGGTGTGGGGCCATTAAAGTTTTACTAGGTTGTTTATGTTTTAGATAGCTACTTTTTGATCAACTTCTACTAGCGCCTCAAGCCTAAACGCTTTGAAGATAATCGAGAGGGAGGTGAATTTAGCTGAGTGCCTTATTTGGTACTGATGCAACATAGGGATGGTCATGTATCCCTTAGCCACAGTTCGATCATATTATCCACCATGGTTTCTTCACTTGGTCTATGGGCTACTTTAAGGTTGAGGCCACTTTGCCTCTTCACCCTTTTCTAATCTTTGTCCTCAACTCTTTCGAGCTTTCTCTTGGTCAGCTCACCCCCAATAACTACTAGTTCTTGTATAGGGTCTACGTTGCTTGTGTAGACCTCTAACTTCAAGAGCCGACCACTCATCTAGTCAGCATGATCTTCCAGCTTTGGAGGGAAGCCAACTATCATACTGGTACCTACTACCACATTCATGCAAACACAAAGCCCTCTATCTTCATCGGTGTCCTAAGTAAAGCTTCCCCAGGCTGGATTAGGAAGTACTTCTTCGCCCCTATGGGGTCAACTCTAATCTAAGGAACGCCGACTTCTGGGTCATAGTAACTGCCCCTTTTATTCTTTTATCCTTTCATCTCTACCCTTCCTTCACTTACCCATCTTATGACAAGGACTTCTCTTGACTCTACCGACATCAACTTAGGGATGCTTAGTGAATATATAGACTAAATAAGGGGAGCTTCTAACGCCATCAAAAATCTAAGGATCAAAGTAACCAAAGGGAATCTTCATCAGGTCGGGCTCTTGAGGCAGCATTAAACTACGATGGCAGAAAAGGGCGCCCAGCAACAAAACTAGCTATGAGGAAGTAGGATTACTCAAAGATCAAGTTCATAACCTTGAGGTTGGGCCAGTCACTAATGAGAATTAGTGCTATGATAACAGAAGTGAAGGTGAGGGTTAGACAACGATAATAAAGTGATTATTAAAAGCTAAGTGAAGTTGTGTTGGAGCTTCAGTAGGAGTCCTTTGGCCAACTAAAGCTAATTGACGTCTCAGCCCAACGATATGGGACGTCGATTGTCTCATGGGATAATGAGGAGAGTTTTGAGGAAGCCAATGCATGGGGAAGTCGATAGGAACCAACGTTAGTAGAAACATGGGTCCCTCCTCTCAGTCCCTTCCTGCCTATGATCCTCAATCTCCCGATCAAAATGATCCTCTACAAGATCTATCCAAATGGTCATGAAACCCGATTAGAGCGATACTTTACATTATGGGTTAGGTAAGTAACCTGATAGCTTAATAATCATACTACAAAAAAAGGCCAAGTAGTACAGGCTTATAGAATAGATCTTATTCAAGTAAGGCCATATTTATCATTGCTTGTATGCACATGATTAGTTGGGTAGAATACTTTAAGTAGTCAGCATAGTTTTTGTATTATCTACATTTGAATCTTATCAAATGATAGAAAAATAACAGTGTATGATTATGAGATGGTCGGTGAGTGCATCCCATTCAGGTAAACCATATATTAAGCTGATTGTAAGTAGAACTTGTCTTGATGATGGATCAGGCTGGCAAGTGTGCTCAAATACAAGCATTTGCTATGCAATTTGGTCGTGGTCAAACGCTAAGGTAGATGCATGGTTGCCAAGCCTCTCTACATTGTTTTACGATGTTGGGCGGTCTCAGGTCAAACCTAAGTGCCAAGGAGCTTGAGGAATCTATTGGGTGATGCATAGCCAAATTGAGTAGTGGGAGGTCCAGATATGAATCGGATCGTCGAGTAGCTAGAGAGTTCTCCTGGGTGATGCATAACCAGTTAGTATGGTGCTTGGCTTATTTTTATGCGGGTGCACTATGGATGTTAGACTTCGGCATCATGGGCAAGGGAATTGGGATTGTTGCCGTCATGCTATCCAATCATCGATGCACCCCGACATGAAGGGGATAGATATCTCACCCAAACTCAGTGGGGCAGGCTGGTAGTCCCCAAATAAGGAAGTGAATGCACAGTAATTTACCCTTTTTGAATAGTTATCTAATAAGGAGGGGAGCATGGACTAACTCACTTTGTCTTTAGTGCAGTAGGTCAACATCCCTAAACAAGGAAGCGAGCATATAATAACTCATCCTCATTGGATAGCCTATGGCGATTGCAGTCCCTAAACAAGGAAGTGAATGCACGGTAATTCACCCTCGTTGTATGGTTGTCCAGCAAGGAGGAGAGCATTGAATGGCTCGCATGGCGGAGTAGGTTGGCAGTACCTACACATGGAATTAAGCGCATAATAACTCATCCTCATTGGATTACCTATAGTCGTAGCAGTACCCGACTTGGAAGAGAGCATTGAGCGGCTCTTCTAGAGCGGATAGTCTTGTTGTGTTAGACAGAATTGGCTCTAATGTCTTCGTTATATTCTTCACCAAAAATTTACTATAATCTTAGTCATATAATTATGGCTTACATTAAAATATGATCAGCTCGGAGATGCTTTATATTCCACGTGTGGGGTATGTGTGTCCCATCCAGGGTAGAGAGGTGGTAAGCGCCATTTGATAAGGCGACTGATGACATACGAGCCCTTCCAATTCTGGCCAAGCACTCCTTTAGTCGGGCTCCCTGTGTTAGTGAACACCCGGCGTAGAAGTAAATCACCAACAATGAATTGCTGGAGAATTACTCTCGAGGTGTAGTGCTTGGCTATTTTCCTCTTGTAGGCTTCAGTGTAGAGTTCGGCTTCAGCTCTTCGTTCGTCTAGGGTGTCGATCCCGAGCTTGAGTAGTTCTTTATTTTGTTTAGGTTTGTATGTGGGATGCCAAGTTAAGGATACATCTACCTCGATGGGTAGCATGGATTTGTACCCATAGGAAAGTTAAAAGGGAGTATGGCTTGTTGAAGTGTGGCTAGAAGTGCAATAAGAGCAAAGGACGAGTGGTATTTCATCGGCCCAGTTTCCTTGGCTTTTTTGCAAGGCACTTCTTAAGTGTTGATTCTATGGTTTTATAGATGACCTCCACCGACTAGTTTGATTTGGGATGGGTAATGATAGAGATGCACTTCTCGATCCAATTTCTTTCATAGAAGCCTTGGAAGAGGTAATTTTGAACTTTGTGTCATTATTGGTGATGATCTTCTTTGGTAAGTCATACTAGCGGACAATATTTGTAACAATTAAGCTTAGTATCATGGGAGCGGTGAGCTCAGTCCTCGACCCATTTAGTGGACTAGTCGATGGCAACTATGGCATAGTTGTATCCTCCCATGGTATTTAGTAGCTTTCCTATCAAGTCAATAACCTAAGTATGAAACAACATGGGGAAATCATGGGGGTAAGAAGGTTAGGATGGGATATAGGGATCTTGGCAAATTGCTAACACTAGTCGCACTTCTTTACATAGTCCATCAAGTCCTAGATCATAGATGGTCCCTGGCATTGTAATGACATGGAGTTTCGAACACTTCGTATATAAATATCTGAATTAGTTATATATTTGTGTATAAGATTTAATATGATCAAATATGATTTTATAACCTTGTCAAACACTTTTTAATTAATAACCAATGATAGAAAACTTATTTTTGAAATGTGTTTATAAAAAATATACGCTTTGGATAAATGCTGAAAATGTGACCAGAAAACGTTTTGTTAAAAATCAACTTCTTGTTCAATACAAGTTGTATAAATATTTTGCAACTTGTACGGTAACATATGCATATGTAAACAAGAATTAAACATATCTATTTTAGTAACAAAAGATTAATTTAAACTAAGATTTAATTTGTAAAAGTAACCGTGGACAAAAGGTACTTAAAGGACCCTAAATTAAGGCATTGATTAAGGAGAGTAAGGTGTGTGTGAAGGGTATGGTGTGCGTGTTCTCATGCATGGGATAAGTGGGGGCTTTGTAAACTTTTCCACATATTTCCTAAGCTTACAAATAGAGAGGAAGTCTCTCTTCATTCTTACAAGTTTCCACTCTTTCACTCTTTTCTCTTCTTAAACAATGTCTTCTTTCTCTTCTCCTCTTTTTGGCCTTAGGCCGTGTGCTATAGGAAGAAGGCTTGGGCCATGAGTTTTGGAGAGGGAGGAGGCTATGGCCGTGTATTATGGTGGTGGAAGAAGGGTGGACATGAGCTAAGGTGGGGTGGTGGTGATGGCCATGAACCAAAAAGGGGGAAAAGGTGGTGGACATGTGGTTTAGGGAGGTGAAGGAAGGTTTTAGTGATGCTTTGGATGGAGTAGGAGATGTTGGTAGAAGTGTTAATTTATTGAATGTTTGTAGGAAGTAATTTGGTTGAACAGAAGTGACTAAATATCACTTTGAATAAATCTATAACTTGATGATTACATGTTGAATAAACATGTTAATATTGCTTGCTATTATTTGTGATAATATACATTAACTTCTTAAAGTTATGACCCTTGATTATATGCTTGAAAAAAGTATGTAATTTGCTAAAGTAGTTGCCTTATAAACATTTAAGATGGTAGTTTAAACCAAGTACATTCGAATGTTTGATATGGACAAGTTGATTAGTATATATGTTAATACATGTTTAGTAGTAATACGATTTGAATTTGGAATCATATATGTGTATAAAATGGAATGACACTAAATATTGAATTAAATACAGAATTGTCCGTATAGCGACAGTCACTATAAATGCACTTTGAAAGCCCTTAACTTTAATTTTTTGGTGATTTAAGAATATATTTTGATATAACTTGTTTTGTTTGATTTATACACTTCTATAAGTGTTTTGAAAAGCAAAGTATATGTTTTGGTAAGTTATAGAAAATGCAAACGAAAGTTATAAAAGTTAATAGCAAAATAGTTGCTATAACGACACTTTTAAATAACCTGTTTTTGAAAAATAACGTTTATTTTTGTAGAAACATTCTTAGAGTTTTCTTTACCATTTTAGAAATTTAATAATATATTATTCTTATTGTAAAAGTTTTGAACTTAAAACCAATTGATAGATAGTTGAACGTAGAGGCAAAAGTTATAGCGAAATAGTCGTTATATGAGCACTTCGGAAAAATACATTATTTTCAGAAATTTCTATAAAATAATTAAAAGATATTCTTTAGGATTTTTCTCCATGGTTTCCTAGTTTCCAAAGTATACTAATTATTGTAAAAAGAATGGAATTGTTAAGGTATTGAAAACTAGATGCGAAGTTGTAGCAAAACAAGTTTAAAACGTGCAACGGAACTTTAGATAACATTTGCAGAAATGCTACCTTTTCTATTTGAAACTATAAATTGTTTAAAAATTATATTTAAATTATGTATTTTTCTCTAATATTTTTAGGTTTGTTTTCTAACTTAAAGTAGAGTGTTTTAAAATTGGTTTCAAGTTTAAATATATTTTTAATAACTTATCCTAAATTTTTAAACTAAGTGGCTTTTAAAAATAAATTTTTTTTATTTTAGCTTTTCTATTTATTTCGAAATTCCTTAATTTTACATAATATTTTATATAAATAATTATCATATGTTTTAAGTAGTTTTAAAAGTGTTTTAACATATTAATAGGTAATTTAATGATATTTCTATACATATAAGTTTTAAATAACGAGTTCAGTATTTTATAAATATAATAAATAAAGTATGGATTTTAACACTTAAGTTAAAATAAATGTTTTTGTGGAATTATTTAAAAGTGTATTACCTTAATTAACAAGTGTGGATATGCTTTGAACTTTAACAAAATGTTTTAAAGTTAATGATAAGCATATAAATGTTTTGGATTGCAGTAAACAATGTTTTACTAACATTTGTTTTTAACCCTTATTATTAATTATACTTAGGATTATAATTGGACATTTAATGATGAATACTTAAGGTTAAGTATAAATGAATGTTTTGGGTTTGTTGTAACAATGTTTTAAATAGTACCTGTCTTTAACCCTTAAATATAATTGAATCTTTAAAAGGGAGTTTTAAAAAGAAATGTTTTTAAGGTATAAAATGATTTGGGTTTGTTGTGACAATGTTTGGGTAACAGTTGTCTTAAGTCTTTATAAATGTAACCAAACCTTTAAAAGAGGGTTTTAAAGATAATGATTAAATGTAAAGTGTTTTGGATTTGTAGTAAACAATGTTTTAGTAACATTTGTTTTTAAAACCCTTGAAATATATTTTAAAGTTGAAAAAACATTATAAATATAATTAAATTTTTTATAATGGAACTTTAAAAATAATAAAAAGTATTGAAATCTTTTACAAAAAGATAGAATAAATTATATGTTTAATTTATAAAAGAGAACGATGTAACGACCCGAAATTTTCGACCCCGAAAATTCGACACAAATACGTCCACAGTAGAAATGCCGAACAATCGATCGTCGGAAATTCCAGATTGTTAGAGTTAGAAGAAGAGACAGAAAAACAAATCACAGAATTTCACATTCGCAGCGGATCAAAATATAATATCAATTAATAGCATTTATACAAAGCAAAGTTGTATCTGCTAATTTACATTTAATACATCAGAGTAACAACCACACACAATAAACTGGACAATTATAATCAACTTGTCCCAGACAACAACAATATAACTCCAATATATAGCAAAATATACTCCATACGATTCTGTCATCCAGCTCGCCACCTGAGCTCCAGAACGATCTTACCTGAAAATCTGTAATACTCGGTCTGACCCGAGCATCACAATAAAGTAACACCCCGGTCAGGCTAGAAACCAGCGTGAGTAAACCCATATAACTTGAAATACTAAGACATGAAACTTATTTGAATACCAGGGTAACTCGTACCTTTCTACGAGTTCTCATCTTATTAAAGTAAATCACATATTATCAGATTTGTTTGTTCAACTATAAATCAGTGTTTTCTATAGTTAAAATTAGATAATTATCAAATTATCTGATGCCCAAAATCCGGGTTATCACAAAAGGGTTTTAATAATGATGTTTTAGTAACATTTGTTTTTAACCTCTTTGATTATATTTGAAGTAAATAAAAACTTTGTTAAGTTATTTGTGAATATACTTATACCATTAAGATAAGTATATGAATACTTCTTAAGTATTGAAAAGAGTATAAGTTTATAGTAGAGTACAAGTATATATCTTTTATAAAGAGAATTAAATATATATATATATATACAAGTATATAAATAAAGTTTTAATTAATAATGGAGTATTAATTTATAAAGGAAGTTTGGATTAATGAAAGAAGTTTTATTAGATAAAAAGACGTTTCACTAGTTAAAAAGGATTTTTAATTAATAACCGATAATAATTAAAAAGGAATTAAAAGTCGTTTATGTGACTTGATCATGCTTTGGATGAATTAATACTGCTTGTATCACTACAAGAAAATGGGTTATTAATGGCAAGTGATAATAGCATTGAAATATAACTTGCTATTGTTAGATATTTAGTAGCCATTTAGACTAAAATATAGCTCCAATTCACGCCATTATTAATCAACGTGAAAATTTGGCGGCCCAATTTTTAGTTTCCATCGTTCCTATTCCTATCCCGCCACGAATCCCTCTTTTCACCATTCACTTCCTAAACCCTAAATTACCAGTTCTCATCTTCACTGTGCCACTTTTCCTCTCTTCTCTTATCCAACCTACTGAAGTTCCGAACCTCATTGCTGAATGATCCTTCGATACTGGACTTTCTCTATATCGAACGTTAACCAAATCAAACGCCATTCCAACGCAACCATCGACATCGATTGCTCCACCTCTGTTGTTTGTCCATAGATCGCCTTGACCAGCTCAGTCGTGCGACTCTAGTCCATCGCCTTCCGCGTTTAAGGAGAAAGGACATATTTGAGTAGGATTGCTGGCCTGTTGTTCCCCACCAGGTACTAATTAGATCTTTTAGTTCTTCCATTTATTCATACCGATGCTAATAATGACTATTTTTATTTATATTTATTTAATATAGGATGAGAGAAGAGCTGTGATTTGAATGCGACAATTTTTTCAATATCTGATTATATTTATACGGTATAGAAATTTTTAAAGCTACTATATCAGGCAGTTAAGTTTCTTTTGTTCTTCTTACATGTTAGAGATTATTTATTGATGTTTGGAAAGATGAAACATGGTATATTTGAATTAAATATGATTGAATTATGTTGGTGATGAACAAGTTTCAATATCCATCTTGCTTTTAGTATTAAACCCTTTTAAAACTAAATATTGTCAACATATTTTTGGACCTTTGTCATAGAAAACATTTTGGAACTGAATATAGTGCTCTCAGAAAAAGTTTTTATTGTATTTCACCTTAGCAATTCAAGTAGATCTATATATGATGCATATTTATCTTATAGATAATAACATTTTCCAACATTATATATATATTTAGACTTTTGTCATGTAGAAACTAGCTGTGTAACCGCTTGAAAGTAGTTGAGGATTAGTTACTTGATGAGGCATTTTTTATTCTTTAATTATTACTATTACTATTTTAGTTCATTTTGATGATATTTTAATTTCTAAACTGGAATCAGCTCTGTTCATTGTTGGCATAATTTGGCTTACTATATGCTTATTACAAACATAAAATTAATATTAATCCTTCATTTGAAGAACCTAGCAAAAACAATTTAACTTAGAAAGCCACTATCACAGTTTCTCCACACTTTTTTTTTGGGTTTCACTTATAGAACTTGTGTACATTACCAAGCTTGTTCATCTTGACTATAGTGATCCACCTTCACATTTTGAAGAACATTTAACAAATTACCTTTTTATCGTTGTAGGCATCCGTTGGTTTCACGTTGTTTGGCAAAGAAAGCGTCGTGGAGATAGAAGTTTCACATTTTGTTGAATAAGGATTGCTGAATAAGATTTTACATTTTGTTCGAAGTTTTCTACATGTTTTGACAAATGTTTAAGTATTATAAGAGTAAGATGGTTAACAGCTAACTTTTCTTGAAAGACGACACATTTAGTTGAAACAATCATTAAATATTATGCAATGCCTGCAATACTGTTAGGTAATCACAACAAAGTTTATCTCAGGTGGTGCATAAAATATAATGTTAAAACAATATATTAGTCTTGTAGAATATTGTATGATTATCTAGGTTAGGTTGTTCAGTTATAATTGCATATAGTTGGACAAAAATATTCTTTCAGTTATTATTATCATTGTATTGCATGTGTCCAAACATCGTTACTAAGTGGTAGTCAGACTAGTCTAGCTCATTTGTTGACTGCTGATTTGCTATGAGTTTAAGATTTTATCTATTTATATATATTTTTGAAGACACTATGGGCTTAAGATTTTTAAATGTGAAGAGAACATTACAACGCTTCTGTCATTTTTCTATTACAATTTTGGATCATTTTACCACCGTCTAAAAATTTTCACAGCTTAATTATCATACCATTTATAAAACGATGAAGAAGTTCTTCAAAACACGCCAATGGTTAAATATTTCAAGCATGTTTTGACATGTATCTCTCTCACAGTTGATCACTTACTCCTGGTGGTGGGACCATGTTTCCAAATGGAGTTGGTGCATATGTTGATTTGTTGCAAGATCTTGTTTCAGGAATGAAAGATGGAAGTGTAAGAACTGCCATTGATACTGGCTGTGGGGTAAGTAATTCTGATTTCAAAATCCTTGGTGTTCTACAAAAATGCAGATCATTTATCCCTCGTTCAGAAAATGAATGGGTCAGTCTCATAGGTCCAATTGGATCAATCTTCCATTTTTCTCCATGCGGGCTACCCATCCCACATTTATTGTAGGATGTGTAGCAAATTCATGTGTGATATATTTGCACAATTGCAGTTCTGCTTCGTTATGAAAATTAGATACCGAGTAAGAGATGAAACACAGAAGTTAAATGGTCCACTGAAATATGATTTTTGTTTAATTTTAAAGATTAATATCCAGTTTAAAAATGGAAAAAAAGAAAGAAAAAGCAATCTCTTATATTAGTTGTTCCAGGTGTCCGGCAAAGGTAGTGTTTCACTTTTCAAAAAAGTACCTTTTCCCTTTTCAAAAAGTACAAAGTGTGTTATGCTTTGGAAATTATTATATGGTTTACTTCTCTAAGAGCGCAAAAAAAATTTGAACGAAGAAAGTCTGAACGACTTGTTTTTATCTATGATGTTTCTTGCATTTAAACTGAGGTACTGTTTTACAGGTTGCAAGTTGGGGAGGTGATCTACTGGATAAGGGAGTTCTAATCGTCTCTCTTGCTCCTAGAGACAACCATGAGGCTCAAGTGCAGTTCGCATTAGAGCGTGGTATTCCAGCAATATTGGGCATCATTTCTATGCACCGTCTTCCTTTTCCAGCCAATTCTTTTGATATGGATCGCTGCTCTAGGTGTCTCATCCCATGGACTGAATTTGGTAAATTTCATAAACATCTTTTAACATTATATCATAAAACAATTCATAAGTGATAAGGTAAAACAATTCTATGGTTGCATCCAATTAATCATCACTACAAAAATCCTAACTTGTATTTTATTAAACATGCACACTATCACTATCCATTTGTTGTTTATTGGTTAGCCACTATTTTGAGTGAACATAAACTCCTTAAAGTGCAATTCAGTTGCATAATAAAGTCATAAAGTGTTGCATAAACATAATAGTTACATTATCGTGTGTTATATATTGATTTCATGTTCGCCACATAAAAAGAACAGTCATTATGTGATTGTATTTTGATTTTCGTTGTCGTGTATCGTATATTGGAGTTAAGACATTCCTTTTATGTTGAAGCTTGGTACCGATACGAGGAGACATTTGAGATATTACGCGCATGTTTGTTGTTTATTCACATTTTCACTGTTTGTATTTGAGATATTACGTACCTGTTTGTCCTTGCCTATTGTTTTTAGTGATATTGCCTATACATTGACGGTTTGTATTTCACTGTTTGTATTTGTGATATTAAGCGCCTATTTGTTTTTAGTGATATTGCCTATGCATAGACTATTTGTATCCCTAAGCATGGCTTGTTTATATTCACTGTTTGTATTTGAGATATCAAGTACCTATTTGTACGTGCCTGTTTGTTCTTAGTGGATATTGCCCATGCATAGCCTATTTGTATCCCTAAGCATTGCCTATTTGTATCCCTATGATTGCTTATGTAGTTTGTTCTTAGTGGATATTGCCCATGCATAGCCTATTTGTATCCCTAAGCATTGCCTGTTTGTATCCCTATGATTGCTTATGTAGTTTGTTCTTAGTGGATATTGCCCATGCATAGCCTATTTGTATCCCTAAGCATTGCCAGTTTGTATCCCTATGATTGCCTATGTAGTAAATCACTATCTTTATTTGAGATATTACATACCTGTTTATACGTGCCTGTCTGTTTTTAGTGATATTGCATATGCATTGCTTATTTGTATCCCTAAGCATTGCCTAATGCTGTACTAAATTATTCTGTGAAAATTGTTTACACCTATTCAACCAACTGATACTTTCGTTTATAGTTGATTACGAAATCATGAAACATCCTTCATATGAAAATCTCAAGTCATGATTAGTAATTTTTAACAAACTTTATGAACGCTTATCTTGATTGTTCTCGTATGAATAGGTCGGTGAAATTTTGTTGGATGTCTAAAAAGAATGTGTGGATGTAAAGTTTCTTAAAAAGAAACTATAAACGTTTTATTTTCCTTTTTTTCACTTCCTCTTTTTTTTCTTTTCTTTCTTTTCCTTTTTGGATAACATAACACATATGTTTAATAAACATTTGTTAACATATTTGATGTGTGTTAACTGTTAACCATTAAGGTTTTATGCTTATTTCAATAGATAGAAATCCATGGACACATTTAAATTAATCAACATTCAATAATCAGATTTTATTTAAATCAAACAGGACATTAACATAATTTTTTTTCCATTTACAATGCAGGAATGGACTGTTAGAGAGAAGAAACTCATGGCAAGATGGAGTTTGGGGCAAAATTGCCCGAATCTGGGATGACGCAAATGTACCTCAAGTGGTAAGTATAATTGGGATATCTTGATACTACCTCTGTTTATAATAAATTAAATAAATACATGGATTAAATAAATTAACTATGTATAAAATAAGTAATTAAGTATAATCATGATGGCATAAGTAAGTTATATGCACCTAATTATGTTTATAATAAATTAAAGTATACATGGATTAAATAGATTAACTAAGTTTAAAATAAGTAACTAAGTAACTGTAATGACCCAAGATTTTAGGAATCTATTCTGAAAAATATGAATGAATTCAAAATAATTTTTGAATTAAATTTTGAAAGGGGAGTGATATAGCTTGATAGTGTATCAGTATGTGTGTATATGTGTGCACAGGAAATGCACATGAACTAAAGCTAAAATCCCTGAACTCTAAGAATAAATACATATTGATATGTATGGGAATATATATATATAGATTAAATCCTTAAAAGCTGAATGCATAAGTAAATATACATATATAGATGCTACTGAATATTTTTGAGTATACATGTGCATGTGTGTGTCAATACAGTATGATGTATAAATATATATATATAGGTGTACTAATTATTTCAGTAAGACTTATATAAATATATATATGTGTTAATAAAATACTAGAGTTCAAATTAGTAAGATAAAATATACAGACATATTTTAGTATATAGGAAGAAAGAAAGAAAAACTGAAGATATAAAAAGGAGTAGTCCTCTTGTAAATAAATAAAGAAGGTACATACCATTTACATGAAAGCTAAAAATAGGAAAAATAAGACAACACAGGGAAATGTTTGCAATAGGCAAAATTAGGAAGAGTATTTGATAAATAATAAAATCAAGTCACATTTTTGGCATGATTGTAGACAAAGGAAAAAGTATTTTCTGAAAAGCAAAATTCTGAAAAGAATGTAACTACTTTTCTCTTCACCTAAATTAAGCCGGGAAGGGTAGAACTTTGGGTTTAAATAAAATGCAGATAACATGATTTTTCTGGTGGGCAAAAATGGCTTTAGCCAATACCCAAAACCCTAAGGAAGACCCTGTATATATACATGTATATGCAGCAGCCTCCTCTCCTTCTCAGAAAAGAACTTTGAAAAAAAAAGAGAAAACAACACCATAGAAATCATAAGGCAAGGGAAGGAAGAGAGCTTGAGGCTAAAGGCAGAAGTTCATCAATTAATTAAGGAAGCAAAGAAGAGAGCTAGGTGAGAAAACTCACTCAAAAATCTAAGGCAATAAGTCCTAATGTAGGCAGCCAGTTATAAGTAATTTTCTTAAAAATATACTTTCATATGAGAATGCTTATCTGTGATTTTAAAACTGAAAATGTTTTGATTCTCTTTGGTTGATCACTTGTTTTATTATAAGAAAGTTTTATGTGTAGTTAGTATACATATATGTTTTATAAATCCAGATCTATGATATGTTAATGTTTAGGAACATAAACAAATACCCAGAAAATAAAATGTTGAAAATAGGCAAGTAGTATTGGTTTTGGCTCAACCCAGAAAGATGTAAATAATGTTGAGCTGCAATATACTCATGTATAAGTGCTGAGGCTTGAGACAAAAAGGAATTAGGGGTGCAATAGGGTTGCCTATGTGCTGATGCTCCTGATTCAATGAAAATATATATATGTTCATATGCATAGCAAACAAAATTTTGTGATTCAGTGAAACCAGGTCTTTCTGAGTTTAACTCAAGCACAAATGTTTGCAAAAAGGAAAAACTCTCTCAAAAGCCATAAGCCAATGTTAGTTGCCTATACCCTTTTTAAAATACCAGAATGTATACATATACATACAGAACCTTATTTATTTAGTCACCAATGGTTGTTTGCTTGCTTGTCTCTGTATGGTTTTGAATAATATGAGATGCCATGTTATGGATGTTTTAGTTAGTGAAATGGATCACTGAATGGTTTAGTCATGAAAAATCAAAAGAGTTATTATTAACTTAAACCTGATTAGGAAATTGGGGTCAAGAACACTGCAGGAATGACTTGTGTTCTTGAGTAGCACAAGTTGACACATGGCTTGTTTAAGTCCTGAGATCTTTGTGTAATGGAGTGAATTAGTTCATTACAGTGTGTCCATTGATTCAAAAATATTGCAGGTGAGACCAGGATAGATAAATATACCAAGGGAATAATATTTGAGATGATGAGAAAACTAGAGTTTTTCCCAGAATTGAAATATGAGGATTGAATAAATAATTTAACTCATATTGGTTATTTTCCTGTTTGGTATGAATGATTGTTTGATTATGACTGAATTGTATGCTTGAATGTATGTGCCATATTGATATATGTAGTCTCTGGAAAGGAAAATTAAAGTGTGCACATGCACAATGACACAGAGCATGCACACAACTATGATCTGATTCCAAAGGGCAGAACTTTATGTATATGTATTTAATTTGATTTTAACCTGATTAACTAATTGCTTTGGTGAATTTTCTCATACCAAACATGCGTCTGACCCTAGTGTGCTAATGGCATCTGGGGTGTCTCATTTAAAATGAGGCAGCTTCAAATGCTTTTTCAGGGATTGCAGCAACTAAGTAGGAGTAGGAGCAAGGCTTTGAGAAGAGGATTATAGCATGCTAAACTTAGTTAGATAAGAGCCAAAATGATAAAATCTGCATGCATTAATGATTTAAATTGTTACTTGTATTAAGTGTTGAATATGGGATGGATATTTTGTTAAGTATTTTATTAAGAGATTGACTTGTATCTGGAATTTATGAATCTAGTTAATATCTGATATTAAAGAAGTTAATCAAAATATTGTAAGTGGATTTAGTAAGAACACCATGTTGAAAACTGAATGATTACATTTTATATAAATGTATTAGTCAATTTTGAGTCTTTAGAAAGGATTTAAGTTTTGGGAAATCTGGATAGTTGATTCTCAGAAAAGTTAAATGGTTTTATCTTTCAAACATGGTAAGTGTATACAAAAGATAATAGGCATAGGTTGAATGTTTTTATATGACTGCAAGGTTCCCATAATCTAACTTGTTTCATACAAATGTTTCATGTCTTATTTTTAAATAAAGGAAGGATCTGTAATAAGGGAATTGGAAGCCAGATCCAAATAGTTGCAGTTATATATGCACATAAACATGTTTTGTGCAAATATTAACACACCTTTTCCTTTGTATCTGTAATAGGAATCTGAATTTTCATTCAGATTTTAACCAAATGCATTTTCAATTCCAGACAGATTTTATAAGAAGAAAACCAAACATGAATGGAATTTTTATTGCATATAACACTGTACTATGTGTGGATTGATTAAATCCAATCAATCCAATCTCCTCTTGTTTTCCAGAACTCTGATTTAAACAAGAGAGGCATATACATCCTCACATGTATGTGCTTATCTTTGTGAAAGTACTGATATATTTATATTGGTCAATTGTTTTGATCCTGGATATATTTTGGTTTATTGGAAAAAGAAAATGACCCTGGAAAATATAATTGTAATAAATGATCAATCTATATATCATCTCTGATAGTTCTAAGGAAGTTTAAATCGAACTTAAAAGTGTAAATGAATGTAGGAGGACATCCAGACACATATAAATTGAATGTGCATATGCATGTACATAGAAATCGAATTTAGACGTCAGTCTTAATAATTTAGACGTCTGAGATTAAACTTAGACGACAGTCTAAATAATTTAGACGTCTAAGGTTAAATGTAGACGTCTGTCACAAAATAATTAGATGTCTGAATTCAGTTCAAAATGTCTTTTTCTCTCTGTTTCAATTTTTGATCTCTGAGCCGTCTGTCATAATTAGATAGACGTCTGTAATTAAGTTTAGACGCCTGTCATAAGAATTTAGACGTCTGAACTGCTGATTTTTCCTAATTTGCCTATTTAGAAAAGAAATAAGTGGCTATGTCAATAGCTTGTATGGCATTTTGATTTCTACGTGATTTAAATTCCCTTTGATGGGAAAAAAAATCCTTATGAAATTAGGGTAGAAATAGGAGGGTCATTTCAGTTGGTATCAGAGCTATGTTATTCAACATAGTAGAAGTAATGATCAAGTTCTTAGATAGAAATAAAATTTAAAGGAACTAAATATATATATATATATCAATGTTTTCAGTGTGAAAAAAAAACCCACTGAAATAATAAAATTACCAATCAAACTAACCAGCTATGTAAATTATTATTAGCAAACTATGGTAGGGAGACCACCAAATCAGGGAGCAGGATCTTCCCATGCACCACCAATGGTCAATCTGCAAGACTTGGTGAGAGCATTTAGGGATGGGGTAGGACAAAGGCAAGAAAATCCCTATGAAGAACTCTCAAAATTACTTAAGACATATACTCATTTAGGAGGCAAAAGCTTTGAAGGGACAGAGAGTATCATGGAAATTCAAACATGGTTGAGAACATTGGAAAGAATTTTCAATGACATGCAACTTGATGATCAAAGAAAGAGGCAAGTGGCTTCAAGACAGCTAAAAGGAGTAGCTTTAGGCTGGTGGGAAGTAATCATTGCAGGAAGGAATGAGAATGAAATCACTTGGAATCAATTCAAAGAGATGTTGGAAGCAAGGTTTGTACCAGCATCAGCAAAAACTACCTTGCTAGAAGAATTTATTAGACTTAGACAAGGAACCATGACTGTCACAGAATACACTCAAAGGTTTGAGGGGCTTTCCACATATGGAGCAATGCTTGTGGTAGATGAGGCATCCAAAAATGATAGGTACATAAAAGGGTTGAACCCAGGACTTAGCAGAGCCATGTTACCCTATGCAGACAGGACTTTTGACCATGTGATAGACTTAGCTTTGAGGTTGGAACAACATGACAAGGAAAGGGAGAAGTTCAGAAATTTTAAGAACAATAATACCAAGAAGAGTAAGGGGAGGTATCACCCTTATGATAAGAAGAAGGAAGAGGCCAGCAACAAAGGCACTGGAGATGTCAAAGCTAAGGAAACCAAGAAGAAAATGTGTGCCATCAGTGTGGAAAAGAAGGACATATCAAACCAAGATGTCCAGAATTGAAAGGAGGAGCTTTCAAGTGCTATCTATGTGGGAAAGAGGGGCATATGAAGAGAAATTGTCCTGAGTACAAACAGCAAGGAAAATTGGCAAATTTGGAAGGAAAAGGCAAAGCCACAGTGGAGAGTAACACTGAAAACCATAGCCAAGTGGAAGGTACATTACTTATTTGTACCATACCCATAGCAGTAGTATATGATACTGGGGCAACTCACTCTTTAATTTCTTATGAACTAGTTAAAATGCTAAAACTGAATTGCATATTGGTTGAAACCCCATTGCATATACAAAGTCCACTGGGGAGTTCTAGTGTTTTAAATATGATTTGTGTGGATGTGGAATTAAACATAGGAGGAAATATTTTTATTTCCAATTTATATGTTTTGAATTACCCAAATATAGGTGTTATATTGGGGGTAGACTGGTTAAGGCAATTTAAAGCCATAATTAATTTAGACTCATCCACCATATCATTGCTAAATTCTAGAGGTCAGAGAATCACAGTTTTATGTGAAGTAGCTAAGGAAGGAAAACTATATCATTTAGTTGACTCAGAAAAAGATTCTAGTGAACTAACCATTGAAGAAATTCCCATAGTCAATGAATATTTGGATGTGTTTGGTGAGGTCAAGGGTGTTCCACACCATAGACCAGTAGAGTTCCAGATCAATCTAGTTCCAGGAGCAAGCCCAGTGATTAAAAAGCCAACTAGAATGGGGCCAAATGAACTAAAGGAATTAAAGAAACAGTTAGAAGAACTGGAAGAAAAGGGTTTTATAAGACCAAGTAATTCTTGCTAGGGAGCACCAGTGGTATTTGTTAAGAAACAAGATGGCTCCTTAAGACTCTGTATAGATTATAGAGAATTAAACAAGGTAACTATTAAAAATAAATACCCATTTCCAAGAATAGATGATCTTTTTGATCAATTAGCAGGGGCAAAAGTGTTTTCTAGACTAGACTTAGCATCTGGTTTTCATCAAATGAAGGTGGAAGAATCAAGCATCAAGTACACTGCCTTTAACACTAGGTATGGGTTGTATGAATTTTTGGTTATGCCATTTGGTTTGACCAATGCACCATCATACTTTGTAGATTTAATGAACAGAACCTTTAGAGATTATTTAGACAAGTTTGTGCTTATTTTTATTGATGACATTTTGATTTATTCCAAAACAGTGGAAGAACATAAGCATCATTTGCACCTGGTTTTGTCTAGGTTAAAGGAAAAAGATTTAAAGGCAAAATTTTCAAAATGTGTATTTTGGAAAGAGGAAGTACATTTCCTTGGCCATGTTATATCTGGTCAAGGAATTTCTGTGAACCCCAATAAAGTAGTGGTTATTCAAGCATGGAAGAGGCCAAGCACTGTGAGTGAAGTGAGGTCATTTATGGGGATGGCAGGGTATTATAGGAGGTTTATAAAAGATTTTTCAAAAATTTCTACACCACTCACTAACCTAACCAGGAAGAACCAAGCTTTTGTTTGGTCAGAAAAATGTGAGAAGTCTTTTGAACAGTTGAAGGAGGCATTGGTGAATGCTCCAATTTTAAAGGTACCACATGGAAATGAAGAATTAGTGGTATACACTGATGCTAGTGGATCTGGCTTGGGTGCAGTGTTGATGCAACAAGGCCAAGTCATTGCATATGCATCCAGACAACTTAAACCCCATGAAGTAAGGTATGCCACACATGATCTCGAATTAGCAGCTGTGATCTATGCTTTAAAACTTTGGAGACATTATTTGTTAGGCACAAAGTTTGAACTATACACTGACCACAAATCTCTAAAATATTTATTTTCACAAAAAGATTTGAACATGAGGCAACATAGATGGGTGGAGTTCTTAGCTGCCTATGACTTTGACATACTCTATACACCAGGCAAAGCAAACAAAGTTGCAGATGCTCTAAGTAGACAGCATGCTAAATTGGCTATGATGATGATAGAAGAATTTAAAGATTTTGTCTTTGCTAATTGAGTTAGAAATTGGGGAGAATGGTTGTGTGCACATGGATGAGCAGATGCATGGTGCACAAGAAGATAAAGGGAAGTTAAGCTTAATGACACTCCAACCAGATTTAATTCTGAAGGTAGGAAAAATGCAAGAACAAGATGCCAACTTATTAGAGAAGAAAATGCTCCTCTCAAGAGGGGAGGAAGTGATGAATCACCATATTGATAAAGATGGTTATATGAGATACCAAAATAGGATGTGTGTACCAGAGGACACAGAATTGAAGAAAGAGATATTGAATGAATATCACAGAAGTAAATACTCCATACACCCAGGCAACACAAAAATGTACCAAAATTTGAAAAGAGACTTCTGGTGGAAGGGGATGAAATCTGATGTAGCAAAATACATTGCCAAATGTATGACTTACCAACAAGTCAAGGCTGAAACCCAAAGACCATCAGGGTTGATGCAGTCTCTTAGTGTACCACAGTGGAAGTGGGAAGACATATCTATGGACTTCATAGATGGACTGCCTAGATCTAAGAGAGGTAATACAAGTATATGGGTGATAGTTGATAGGCTAACCAAGGTAGCACACTTCATCCCAGTCAAGTTAGAAAGAACAGCACCAAAATTAGCTCAAATTTTTATAAAGGAAGTGGTAAAGTTACATGGCATTCCCAAAACTATTGTGAGTGATAGGGATACCATCTTCACTTCAAAATTCTGGAGAAGCTTTCAAGAAGCAATGGGAAGTGAACTATGTTTAAGTACTGCCTACCATCCTCAATCAGATGGGCAGACTGAGGTAGTAAACAAAGTTTTGGAGGACATGTTGAGGGCATGTATACTGGATTTTGGGGGCAACTGGGAAGATTATCTTCATCTAGTTGAATTTACATACAACAACAGCTACCAAAGCACCATAGGAATGGCTCCATTTGAAGCCTTATATGGTAAACCCTGTTTGTCACCTGTTTGTTGGGTAGAAGTAGGAGAAAGGTCTATTTTAGGACCTGAGTAAATACAAGAAACTAAGGAGAAAATTGAGTTGATAAGAAGAAGAATGGCAGCAGCTCAAGATAGGCAAAAGAAATTTGCAGACATGAGAAGAAGGCAGGTAGAATATGAAGTGGGAAATTTTGTTTTCATCAAAATCTCATGAAAAATGTGCTGAGGTTTGGAAAACAAGGCAAATTAACCCCAAGATATATTGGACCATACAAAATTTTGGAAAGAATTGGTCCCTTGGCATATAAGTTGGAATTACCAGAAAACATGCAAGGTATACATGATGTTTTTCATGTATCACAATTGAGAAGGTGGGTCCATGACAAGGCAGAAATTCTTGAGACCCCAACCCAAGTGTAGATAAATCCTAATTTGATTTATGAAAAGGATCCAGTGGGAATTTTGGCAAAAGATGTGAAGAAGTTGAGAAATAAATCTCTGAAACTTGTGAAGGTACAGTGGAGTCTTGATCCTAGTGATTGCACATGGGAATTAGAGGACAAAGTTAGGATGAATTATCCTAAGCTATTTTCAGATTAAAGGTAATTCTGATTTTTGATTGTTTTCTTTTGTTAGATGCATATGTGTTTAGTTATAATAAAACTAAAAATCTATTTGGTTGAGAATGTACTTGTTCTCTGAATTAAGTTTAAAATTTATTTTAAGTTTAGGAAAATTGTGGGACACAATTTCTAAAAGGAGGGGTGTATGTAAAGACCCAAGACTTTAGGAATCTATTCTGAAAAATATAAATGAATTCAAAATAATTTTTGAATTAAATTTTGAAAGGGGAGTGATATAGCTTGATAGTGTATCAGTATGTGTGTACATGTGTGCACAGGAAATGCACATGAACTAAAGCTAAAATCCCTGAACTCTAAGAATAAATACATATTGATATGTATGGGAATATATATATATATATAGATTAAATCCTTAAAAGCTGAATGCATAAGTAAATATACATATATAGATGCTACTGAATATTTTTGAGTATACATGTGCATGTGTGTGTCAATACAGTATGATGTATAAATATATATATAGGTGTACTAATTATTTCAGTAAGACTTATATAAATATATATATGTGTTAATAAAATAATAGAGTTCAAATTAGTAAGATAAAATATACAGACATATTTTAGTATATAGGAAGAAAGAAAAACTGAAGATATAAAAAGGAGTAGTCCTCTTGTAAATAAATAAAGAAGGTACATACCATTTACATGAAAGCTAAAAATAGGAAAAATAAGACAAAATAGGGAAATGTTTGCTATAGGCAAAATTAGGAAGAGTATTTGATAAATAATAAAATCAAGTCACATTTTTGGCATGATTGTAGACAAAGGAAAAAGTATTTTCTGAAAAGCAAAATTCTGAAAAGAATGTAACTACTTTTCTCTTCACCTAAATTAAGCCGGGAAGGGTAGAACTTTGGGTTTAAATAAAATGCAGATAACATGATTTTTCTGGTGGGCAAAAATGGCTTTAGCCAATACCCAAAACCCTAAGGAAGACCCTGTATATATACATGTATATGCAGCAGCCTCCTCTCCTTCTCAGAAAAGAACTTTGAAAAAAAAAAGAGAAAACAACACCATAGAAATCATAAGGTAAGGGAAGGAAGAGAGCTTGAGGCTAAAGGCAGAAGTTCATCAATTAATTAAGGAAGCAAAGAAGAGAGCTAGGTGAGAAAACTCACTCAAAAATCTAAGGCAATAAGTCCTAATGTAGGCAGCCAGTTATAAGTAATTTTCTTAAAAATATACTTTCATATGAGAATGCTTATCTGTGATTTTAAAACTGAAAATGTTTTGATTCTCTTTGGTTGATCACTTGTTTTATTATAAGAAAGTTTTATGTGTAGTTAGTATACATATATGTTTTATAAATCCAGATCTATGATATGTTAATGTTTAGGAACATAAACAAATACCCAGAAAATAAAATGTTGAAAATAGGCAAGTAGTATTGGTTTTGGCTCAACCCAGAAAGATGTAAATAATGTTGAGCTGCAATATACTCATGTATAAGTGCTGAGGCTTGAGACAAAAAGGAATTAGGGGTGCAATAGGGTTGCCTATGTGCTGATGCTCCTGATTCAATGAAAATATATATATGTTCATATGCATAGCAAACAAAATTTTGTGATTCAGTGAAACCAGGTCATTCTGAGTTTAACTCAAGCACAAATGTTTGCAAAAAGGAAAAACTCTCTCAAAAGCCATAAGCCAATGTTAGTTGCCTATACCCTTTTTAAAATACTAGAATGTATACATATACATACAGAACCTTATTTATTTAGTCACCAATGGTTGTTTGCTTGCTTGTCTCTGTATGGTTTTGAATAATATGAGATGCCATGTTATGGATGTTTTAGTTAGTGAAATGGATCACTGAATGGTTTAGTCATGAAAAATCAAAAGAGTTATTATTAACTTAAACCTGATTAGGAAATTGGGGTCAAGAACACTGCAGGAATGACTTGTGTTCTTGAGTAGCACAAGTTGACACATGGCTTGTTTAAGTCCTGAGATCTTTGTGTAATGGAGTGAATTAGTTCATTACAGTGTGTCCATTGATTCAAAAATATTGCAGGTGAGACCAGGATAGATAAATATACCAAGGGAATAATATTTGAGATGATGAGAAAACTAGAGTTTTTCCCAGAATTGAAATATGAGGATTGAATAAATAATTTAACTCATATTGGTTATTTTCCTGTTTGGTATGAATGATTGTTTGATTATGACTGAATTGTATGCTTGAATGTATGTGCCATATTGATATATGTAGTCTCTGGAAAGGAAAATTAAAGTGTGCACATGCACAATGACACAGAGCATGCACACAAGTATGATCTGATTCCAAAGGGCAGAACTTTATGTATATGTATTTAATTTGATTTTAACCTGATTAACTAATTGCTTTGGTGAATTTTCTCATACCAGACATGTGTCTGACCCTAGTGTGCTAATGGCATCTGGGGTGTCTCATTTAAAATGAGGCAGCTTCAAATGATTTTTTAGGGATTGCAGCAACTAAGTAGGAGTAGGAGCAAGGCTTTGAGAAGAGGATTATAGCATGCTAAACTTAGTTAGATAAGAGCCAAAATGATAAAATCCGCATGTATTAATGATTTAAATTGTTACTTGTATTAAGTGTTGAATATGGGATGGATATTTTGTTAAGTATTTTATTAAGAGATTGACTTGTATCTGGAATTTATGAATCTAGTTAATATCTGATATTAAAGAAGTTAATCAAAATATTGTAAGTGGATTTAGTAAGAACACCATGTTGAAAACTGAATGATTACATTTTATATAAATGTATTAGTCAATTTTGAGTCTTTAGAAAGGATTTAAGTTTTGGGAAATCTGGATAGTTGATTCTCAGAAAAATTAAATGGTTTTATCTTTCAAACATGGTAAGTGTATACAAAAGATAATAGGCATAGGTTGAATGTTTTTATATGACTGCAAGGTTCCCATAATCTAACTTGTTTCATACAAATGTTTCATGTCTTATTTTTAAATAAAGGAAGGATCTGTAATGAGGGAATTGGAAGCCAGATCCAAATAGTTGCAGTTATATATGCACATAAACATGTTTTGTGCAAATATTAACACACCTTTTCCTTTGTATCTGTAATAGGAATCTGAATTTTCATTCAGATTTTAACCAAATGCATTTTCAATTCCAGACAGATTTTATAAGAAGAAAACCAAACATGAATGGAATTTTAATTGCATATAACACTGTACTATGTGTGGATTGATTAAATCCAATCAATCCAATCTCCTCTTGTTTTCCAGAACTCTGATTTAAACAAGAGAGGCATATACATCCTCACATGTATGTGCTTATCTTTGTGAAAGTACTGATATATTTATATTGGTCAATTGTTTTGATCCTGGATATATTTTGGTTTATTGGAAAAAGAAAATGACCCTGGAAAATATAATTGTAATAAATGATCAATCTATATATCATCTCTAGTAGTTCTAAGGAAGTTTAAATCGAACTTAAAAGTGTAAATGAATGTAGGAGGACATCCAGACACATATAAATTGAATGTGCATATGCATGTACATAGAAATTGAATTTAGACGTCAGTCTTAATAATTTAGACGTCTGAGATTAAACTTAGACGACAGTCTAAATAATTTAGACGTCTAAGGTTAAATGTAGACGTCTGTCACAAAATAATTAGATGTCTGAATTCAATTCAAAATGTCTTTTTCTCTCTGTTTCAATTTTTGATCTCTGAGCCGTCTGTCATAATTAGATAGACGTCTGTAATTAAGTTTAGACGCCTGTCATAAGAATTTAGACGTCTGAACTGCTGATTTTGCCTAATTTGCCTATTTAGAAAAGAAATAAGTGGCTATGTCAATAGCTTGTATGGCATTTTGATTTCTACGTGATTTAAATTCCCTTTGATGGAAAAAAAATCCTTATGAAATTAGGGTAGAAATAGGAGGGTCATTTCAGTAACTAAGTTAACTAAGATATAAAAATTAATTAAGTTTATAAAAATTAACTAAGTTTATAATAATAGTAGTAGTAGTAGTAGTAGATTAAATAAGTTAACTAAGTTTTATAAAAATTAATTAAGTTTGTGAAAACTAACTAAGTTAATAGTAATAGTAATGAAAAAAATTGACTAAGTTTTATAAAAATTATCTGATTTTTGTAAAATTTAACCAAGTCTTAATCTAATAACAACATGGAAGCTCATTTTCTCATGAATGAATAAATAGTCTTAATCTAATAACACACAAAGCTTATGAGCTAGATGTGATTAAAACCACTATTTCATTAAGAGAAAATGTTCAATATTCTTTTTTGAAGACTTTAAGATGTGAATGAACTAGTCATCGTTCACTAAAAAGACTCGGTGCACTAGTAAATTTCTAAAGCCCAAGCTATATAACAAAAGTAAAAAAAAAATCACCTCGGTGCATATTCAATTTCAAATGAAAATTGGTCCACTGTCTATTTCTCCTATGGGTTTTGGAACATGGGATAATGGGAAATAACTTTTATGGTGGGTATGAAGAAACAATGGATGTTGATTTACAAAACATATTTACTTTGGCAGTTAGGAATGAAATTGATCTCTTTGATATTGTTGGCCATATTAACATGAAATTAACTAAGTGGAAGTCCACCCTACACTAACCTTCCACTTCTTTTACAACAAAACTAACACTCACAGTTGCTGGAAAACAGCCTCGAAACCTCTATTTTTCAAGTCTGCTTTAGAGAGTGGCTTTGATGATGACCGCAGGCTAGCACAATGTCAAATGCACTATAGCTCAGTCTGGTTTGCTTTTAGCTTCAATCTCGTCCTGTTGCCGATGCTCAGTGTTCATATCTTCACCAATCAAGCTACTATTCAGAGCACTTCAACTCAATCTGGTTTGTTCTAGCCTTTGTCCCTTCCCGTTGCCTTTGCTCTGGGATCAGATCTTCATCAATCAAGCTTCCATTCAGAGTTCAAACCAGCTCAGTTTGGTTGCTTCTAGCTTAAGCCCATAGCCTATCGGGTTTAATTCTGTTTCAGTTCCCATTCAGGCATCAATATGTCTTCCTCTGTTCAGAGATCCAACTGTGTCTGCACCCATCCTGCTCAGTTTGAGTGTGAACTATGTGTAACTATTTTGATCTCTTTCTTCATTCAGTTGGCCTTATTTCATGCTAGCCAGTCTACCTTGACGCTCGTTCAGATTCATTCACAGAAGGTTTCACCTATGATTGCTCCATGCAACATGCTTCTACTCAGTCTACATGTCAATTCACCATTTCAGTTCTGGGTTATTCTATGGACATTCCAGTTCAGTGTGCTCCCACGCTAGTTGCTTCTACCGACTTTATTTATGAAGCAGCCACCCCCATTGTTCGACATTCCAATTCAGGTCAATATACACTTCTGCCTTCATAGGTTGCGGGTTCAAATCAATATTGTTTGTGATGCATTTGGACCCACCATTTCATGGCACACTGCATTTTAGTACGTTATCTTCAGCAGTTCAGTACTTCATCCGTTGCGGTTCAGTACATCATCCATTGCTGTGCGCAACACACGTTATTTCTTCTCCTACGTATGTATACTTCTCTCTTTTCTTCAGTTTATGCTAGCATGCTTTCACTGTAATATTAGCTCCTTTTTTGTAGCTTTAATTTTCTTCATGTTTCTTTGGCGTTCATTGATCTAATGATCCACTTTCATTAGATCTACAACTGTTGCATTCAACTTTAATGTTAATATAGATATAGGTCTAGAATTCGGTCATTACTTTGAAACTGTTTATCACTATAGTTGATGAAGGAATATCATGCTCAGTTTAGTGCAGTCAAATATTAGTAGCGCCTGAAGTAGTTTTTTTCCCTTTTGACAAATTTTCTAAAATATCCACTGTCAAATTGATATTCTTCATTTCTCCACTATTAGAAGTGAAAAACATATACAATAGTAGTTCAGTAAGCTTTTGCGAATGGTACCACTCAACTAGATACAGATAATGAACTAATTAAGTTTAAAATTAATTAAGTTTTATAATAATTAACTAAACTAACTAAGTTTTTTAAAATAAAATAAGTTTATAAAATTTCAAAGTTTTATAAACATCTGATTATTAAGTTTGTAAAATTTAACCAAGTTTTATAAAAAGCTAACTATGTTTTATAAAAATTTAATTAATTATTGTAAAATTAAACTAAGTTAGATAAATTATAAAAATTAACTACGTTAACCAAGTTTTATAAAAAGTAAATAATTTTCTGCCTTAACTATGTTTTAGAAAACTAAAAGTAAATTTATAAAAATTAACTAAGCTGTATAAAAGTTTAAATAGGTTAAACAAGTTGTATATAAATTAAATAATTATCTAAATATTGACAAAATTTTGTAAAAGGTAAGCAAATTTATAAAAATTTAACAAAGTTATCTAAGTTTTATAAAAATTAAATAAATTTATAAAATTCAATCTAATTTATAAAAATTAACTAATTTCTACATAAGTTAACTAATTTTATACAAATTAAGCAAGTCTATAAAAAATAACTAAGTTTATAAACTTTAATTGAGTTTTTAAAATAAATTAAGTTTATAAAAATAACAAGTTAATAAAATTTAACTAATTATTGTAAAATTTAACCAAGTTTTATAAACATCCGACTAAATTAAATTTGTAAAATTTGTCCAAGTTTGATAAAAAAAATTAATTGCGTTATATAAAAATTTAACTAAATTAACAAAGTTTCTATAGAATTTATTAAGTATCATAAAGATTTAGCTAAGTTAATTAAGTTGCCAAAAATTAAATTGCTATTATAGAAATAAATCAAGTTTTATAAAAATTAAATAAGTTTTACATAATTAATGGTGTCTGTACTCGTTTAAATATAATAGTGGTTTAGAATTGAATAAGTTCATAAACCTCATATATTGTTGTTCAAAAGTCACTTTATATGCATATTTTTCATGAATCATGTCTATTACGACTAATTATTGAACATTTTCTTTATAGGTAACTAATACATTTGGTGCTAGCAAGTAGCAACAAGGTGATTTGAAGTAATATATAGCGTCGTGTGTATCTTTAGTGTTTGAATACTTCTATGTATCGTTTTGGTAAGATTGCTTATGTATAATATTAGTTTTGTTTACTTGCATTTGTAATCTTCATACATAGTTATGAAATATAATGAACACATGTTGTTTTGGTGTAATTTTATTTGTTTACATATGACGTATTGGTAATCAAATGTGATCTTAGTGATATTTAAATTCATTATACATATATGTAATGAAACGACAAGAAGCAGCACAGAAAATCTTATGCAATAAGATGATAGCATTCAAAAATGCTATAAAAGGTAATAATAGCGTTTTTATAGCGCTGTAATATGCAATTGTTGATAGCAGTCAAAATATGCTATTGTTAAGAGAGTTTTCATGGCGTTGGTAACACGCTATTGTTTGGAACTTTTTATTGCGTTTTATTCTTGCTGTCTAATAACCCTTCTTATTTATAACATGTTTTTTTACAGCGTGTGCAAAAGCGTCATTAAAACAATTTATAGCACTTTTTGGACGCTGTTAAAAGTTATCATTTATAGCGTTTTTTGTGTTGCTATCGTAAGTTGCAGACTTATAACAACATGTTGATATACAGCGTTCATAAAAACGCTATAAAAGCCTTTAATAGCATTTTTTAAATGCCAGTAAAAGTCCAAATTGTTGTAGTGTGTGTTTACTTGCTTATGGAAAGTGTATGGAATTAGTTTCCCTATGCGATCATTCACATTATTATTAAATAAGACCAAGTTATTCGATTTAGTCTTGGAGCGACCAAGATCGGTAAGTTTTCTACTTATCGAATACCACTTCAAGACCGAGATACGGGTTTTATGTTTTGGAAATGAATGATGGAGTCCATGTATGGTTCCAAATTCTGTTAAGATGATGGAATCCATATGGGATTCATTATTTATGCGAGTATTGAAGACTCATGTGGAAGATGCCGAACGTAGCCTCGACATCGGAAAAATTACTAAACACAGAGTAGGCTGCATGATCCTGGGGTTTAACTGACCCATGAGACGTATATCAACTCCATATCTAGAGTATGCTCATCGGTATATTGCACATGGAGAGTTGATGATACTTGGTACATATTGTTCACGGGAGTGTTCAGATGATAGCCAGCTATGTTTTCCTTATGGTATATTTTATCTAGAGATATATGGAACTCGGAAAGGTATCTTCTAATCCTTGTCGTAGGAGATCGATCTCATTAAGGAGGTCTCCATGGAAAATCCATTTATACGAAAGTCCCTTAGCGGTTTTGTTTGTATATTAAATATGCTGTTGAATGTAACTAATGTAGCCATTCCAGCTATGATTTATATTTATTTGGATAGACATTATTATAATATCATTAGAGTTTCTAATAGAAATGGTTTGGTTATTGTAAGGTAAAAACCCGTTCGTGTTTATGTGCAGTGTAGTCTTACGAAATTTTTATTTTGAAAGGTTTTATAACATTAAATAATTCAAATGACTTGAATTTCTCATGCTGGTTTACCAGACTGATTCGGGCGTTATTCTATTATAATGCTCGGGTCAGCCTCGAGTATATTTCTAGATTTCCTTTATGTTTATTGGATCTCTTGGAAAGTAGTTGGATGATTGCCTATTGTAGTTTTTATTTCCGCTGCATTACTTTGATTAAATATATCAACAATTATAAGGACAGGCGGTTATCACTTTCCAGACTAAAGACAGATTAGTTTGCATTGATTGATGTATACATACAGTTTTCTTTGTAAAAGATCATTTTGATGTTATATGTTATCATTCCACCGTGACATTAAGATGTTTTTGTTCTTCTCCTTCTTGTTCATTTTCCTTTCTTCCTTTTATTTTACCCTAATGTTCTGTCTTTCCGACACCTGGGTGCTCGGACATGAATACCGTGGATATATCAGTATTGACATTCGGGGTTCGAAAGGGTGATCGTAACAAGCATGATCCCCACAAAATACTTCATGTAGCTCTTCTAGGATTTTATCGGCTTCATCTTCAGACATGCACCACTGAAGCAATATTAAGTACCCGCATCTATAGAGCTTTCCATCCATGATTGTGAAATGAGGACCTGGTAAAGGATCTTCCAGGCTTCTATCCAATCAGTTGTAAGTTCTTCATTCACCAAATACTTGACCAGGAGAGCTATCCAGTTGTCCATGAACGTTGTTTCACTTTCCATCATTGTTGCTCTGGGTTTGTAGCAAGGATTGTCTCGAATCTCAAAACCCAAAGGGTGGCTTCTTTAGGGTTGATGGTCATCTTAGCCAATTGGTTGGCTTAGGCATTTTGCTCCATGGGTATATGCTCTAGCATGAACTCCGAGAAGGCAATGATTATTTTCTTAGCTTATGCAACATACAAGGCCATTGTTTTGCCTTTGATTTGAGAGCGCTTGCTAGTATAATTGATGACTAGTGATGATTTTTTGGATGCATCGATGGAATCCATGCGCAACTCCTTTTCCATCCTAAGATAGTCCAGGACTACCTCATATTCGGCTTCGTTGTTAGTCAACCATAAAAGTAAGACGGACCACAAAACAAAGTTATCTTTCTTCAAGGGTGAAAAGGACCATGTTGGCCCTACCACTTTCTCGTTTGACGCCCCATCCACATACAAAATGCCAAGTTTATTGAACAGTGACAGTCTCCTCTTCGTCAACGCCTGGGCTTAAGCATTTGACAATGAAATCTGCCACCACCGAGCCCTTAGTAGAAGTATGAAGCTGGATAGAGAAGTGATGTTACCTGTAACATCCCTAATTTTTTATAATATTATTCAAGAAATTTAATTAGATAAATTAAATAGAATAATGATGATAAGGGGATTGAGATTTGAATAAATTATATAATGAGCCATGCTTACTAATAAAAATTTAATGGGCTTTAAATTGGTTTATAAGATAATTAACCTATACATGGGCATAGTGGTAATTAGCCATTCTATTATACATGGCTAAATGCATCTTATTCTTGCCCATTCACGTTCCATTTTCATCTTTTCACAAACGCAAATCAAAACTAGATCGAGTCGGCCATTAACAAGGAGGAAAAAGAAGAAATTTCAATCTAAAGCTAAGGATCAAAGCTAGGAAGGATTAATCAACAAAAAATCTCAAATTCCTTACCAAATCTGAGGTGAATAATAATTCATTCCATCTCTTATTGGTTTTATGATCATATGATTTCAGATTTGAGTATTTATTTTGTATTGGATGATGATATGCTTAATTTATGAATTGTTTGATTTAAACAATTTATTTGTACATGAAATTCGTACGGTTTTAGGGGCAAAATCGTGGGTTATTGATTTTAAATTACCATGGAAAACTTTTATGTTAAGTAACATTATTTTGAAGCCTTTGTCAATTGCGATGTGTAGTTAAGATCAACTGCTAGTTCTAGTCAGAGTTCCGCTAGGCTGACTTGTTTAGAAGTCCGACCAATATTGATTGAGAAAATTGCTTCTAAGCAGAAGGAGCACTCAGTATTAGCTGAAAGGATCAGAAGACTGGAGGTTGGAATAGAGATCGATGATTTAAATGATTTTAGCAAAGGATGGCTAAGAAAGAAGGGACGGTTGTATTCCAAATATGGAGGACTTGAGGAAAGAAGTTCTTGAAGAATGTCATCGATCCAAGTTTATGGTTCATCCTAGAGGAACCAAGATGTATCAGGATATGAAGAGGAGCTTCTATTGGGAACGCATGAAGAGGGATGTTGGCTTGTGGGTTGGGCAGTGTGCAAACTGTCAACAAGTGAAAGTTGAACATCAGAAGCCTAGTGGGTTGCTTCAACCTTTAGATATTCCAGTTTGGAAATGGGATTCGATATCTATGGATTTTATAGACGGGTTTCCTAGGTCAAATAAAGGTAATGAAAGTATATGAGTTATAAGGGACAGGATGACCAAGAGTGCCTATTTCATTCCAGTTAAGTCAACCGAAACGGCACATGTTTTAGCTAAGTTGTTCCTGAAGAACATAGTTAGACTGCATGGAGTTCCTAGTAGTATAGTCAGTGATAGAGATGCTTTGTTCACTAGTGAATTCTGGAAGAGTCTACAGGAAGTGATGGGTACCAAGCTTAATATGAGTACTGCGTATCACCCTCAAATAGATGGGCAGACAGAGAGAGTCAACAAAGTGCTCGAGGATCTACTGAGAGCTTGTATATTAGGCTTTAGTGGATCTTGGGGATCACCTACATTTGGTTGATTTTTGCTATAATAATTGTTACCAGACTAGTATAGGAATAGCGTTGTTTGAAGCTTTGTATGAAAGACCATGCAAATCACCAGCATGTTGGTTGGAGACTGGAGACATATTAGTCTTAGATCCGGATCTAGTTAAAGAGGCATTAGAGAAGATTGAGTTAATCCGAGGAAGGATGAAGGAAGCTCAGTCAAGACAGAAGAGTTACGCAGATAAGAGGCATAAGGACTTAGAATTCTCAGTTGGAGATAAGGTTTTCATTAAGGTATCACCAATAAAGGGTGTGATATAGAGAGGATTGAAAAGCTCGCATACATAATAGAATTACCGAGCAGTTTGGCAGGTGTCCATAATGTATTTCATGTGTCTCATCTTTGCAAGTATGTGCATAATCTAAGGACTACTATTCCTCCGACAGGGCTGGATGACTTAGTGGTAGAGCCTAATTTGACTATTGTTAGAAAACCGGTTCGGGTTGGAGCTATAGGTGATAAAAGATTAAGGAACAAGACAGTCCGATAGGTGAAAGTTCAGTGGAGCGACAATGAGAAGTACTGTACTTGGGAGATAGAGTACAAGATTAGAGATCCTTATCCCGATCTACTTTGAGGGTATGTCTATATTACATTTATACAGATAGTTGCTAGTCAGTTAGACTAGTATGCTTGTTAGGAGTTGTTACAGATGATTGCTACGTTTAGTATTTAGTCCTTACTGAATTTCGAGGACGAAATTCTTTAAAGGGGGAGCCCGTAACATCCCTAATTTTTGATAACATTATTCAGAAAATTTAATTAGATAAATTATATAGAATAATGATGATAAGAAGATTGAGATTTGAATAAATTATATAATGGGCCATGCCTATTATTAAAAATTTAACGGACTTTAAACTGGTTTATAAGATAATTAATCTACACGGTAATTATCCATTCTGTTATACATAGGTATACACATCTTATTCTTGCCCATTCACGTTCCATTTTCATCTTTTCACAAATGCAAATCAAAACTAGATAGACCATTAACGAGGAGGAAAAAGAAGAAATTTAAATTCAAAGCTAAGGATCAAAGCTAGGAAGGATTAATCAATAATAAATTTCAAATTCCTTATCAAATCTAAGGCGAATAATAATTCATTCCTTCTCTTTTTGGATTTATGATAATATGGTTTCGGATTTGAGTATTTATTTTGTATTGGATGATGATATGCTTAACTTATGAATTGTTTGATTTAAACAATTTATTTGTACATGAAATTTGTACGGTTTTAGGGGCAAAACCGTGGGTTATTGATTTTAAATTTCCATGGAAAATTTTTATGTTAAGTAAAACATCATTTTGGAGACGGGTTTTAATTTTCAAAATTTTCCAAGTTATGCAAATTTTATTATGAATTTTTGATGATAAATATGATGTAATTGGGTTCAAAATTTATTTTGAATATTTCAAGAAGAAATTGGGTCTAAATTTTTAATATGTTTGATTACATGATGAAATTGAATTTCTGTGATTTTTTGGGGATTTTCCCAATTGATTTACTGAGGAAAGCAAATTATTTTAAAATAAGGGCTTTTATGAAATAATTGGTTTGGTATATAGAAGGGCTTAAATGTTACATTTTTATGGTTTAAATCTGATATAAGTGCGGCAGTTTTAATTGTAAAGTATTTGAAAAGGTTTATGGCATCTAATCAATGGTTTACAAATAGGCAAGTTGTTATAAAGCAATTACTAAAAGAAACAACATTTCAGCCTTTAATTCAGAAAAAGGTGTTCCGTCTCAATTAGTGGCCCTTTCGACTCTAATGATCCCGCCTCATCCTTATCAAAACCTACTCAGTCGAAACCCGCATATTTGAAACCAATACACAAGGTATCACCTAGTGGTACGCAGTGGATTGGAAGGAAGGCAGAAGCATTGGTGTCGAAAGGTAAGCTTCCGATGGAGTTGAAACCCTGCTTTGTTTTCAAAAGTTAAAGTCTTGCCCTGTTTTATTTAAAGCTTTTGACATAATCGAAACACATGCTTTCAAAAAGGTTTTATAAATGGCTTTCGAAGAAGGTTGCTATACAATGTAAAGGAGTTAGCTTTCGAAAGGGTATTTTTCTTAAATAAGAGCTTTCGAAAGGACCGGTTCTGACTAAATCGAGATCTAGCTGCTAATTTTCCTTTCGACTACATTGAGTTCATCTATTTTGTCGAAGGGGTTACTTCTATTTTAACCTAAACTAAGCCGTTTTCCATAATACTTTCGAAGGGTTGAGGGTTTCAAAGATAATGGAGTCGGAAGAGGGATTCAACTCTGACCTTCAAAGTTTTAATTTTTAAAGGTCTTTGCTTTCGACTGATGGTTCCGACATCATCAACTTTTCCCCAAATTAATTTTTGTTGGTTTTGAAAAAGATACTTTCGTATATAACCATTTTGACCCAAATGATGTTTCTAAAGAGTAAACTCAATGCTTTCGAAAGGGTACTTTCTTTGTTTCAAAGCTTTGTTTTAAAGAATGTTTTCTTAATACCATCTAAAGGTATCATTAGTTTCAAAAGATATATACTTAGGGTTTTGAAAAGAGGTTTTCTATGCTTTCGAAGGAGGTCATCTAGTGGTTTTGGAAGCAATGTTGTAAAGTTTCAAAACAAATAACCCATTCTCATTTTTAAAGGACAAACCATGGCATAAATAAAGATTTTGGAAATATTATTCACATTGTATTAACCCATAACTATATTTTGGGGAAAGGGCAGAATAACCAGTTAGGTTGACCTAGTAGTGAATATAACTTAACGGATGTTAAAACCTTACTTGAAGATATTGGCAGGGGCCAATATGTTTACAATAAGCCCATGAAAACTATATGATATTGTAGGGGCCAATAGGTTTATAGTCAGCCCATGAAAACTATGATTTGATACAGGCAGAGGCCAGTAGGTTTGTAGTTAGCCCATGAAAACTATATCCGGATTAAGATATTGACAGTCAGTCAATAGGTTATTAGTTAGCCCAAGAAAACTAGGATAAGATATAAGATATTGGAGTTACCAATAGGTTCTTAGTGAACCCATGAAAACATTGATATTGAACAAGTAGTCCATAAACATTTAACAGGTTAATAGTAATCCTTGAAACTATAATTGAGACAGATAGTCAGGATGATTGGGGATGGGTAATACAGAATTGATTTATTTGGTTTGCATATCATCATAAAGTTTTTGAAATACTATGTTTTAACCATTGTGGATGTAGGAGCACAGTATATGGTTTTATAAATGTTTTAGGATACTAGTAAGGGGAAAATCCGTTCTGCTAAGCGGCGTGGTCTCACTAGATATCTAAATGGTTTGAGATGGTAAATTATTATTCATACCAGGCTTTATGTCTGACTCGAAGTTTTTGTTTTCCCTTTAAACTCTTGGTTACTCAATTGATTTTGAGTAGGTTGAGAGTTAAGGTTACCAGTATTCTTTTAGATGAATTAAGCTTCTGAGGATGTGCAGGAGGCAAGCTTGTTATTAGAGTTCTTTTATTTCCGCTGTGTGTTTTGTTTGTAAAGGCAAATTGTTTTCTTTTCTATCTATGTACTCTGATCTACCAAGGGGGCATCTTCATATGTCGCTCTTGGCGTATTTCATAATAATTATATGTTATCTGAATGTGGTCTAAGATTTGGGATTATGTAATCAATTTGGAATATTTTGAAATGGAATGTGGAATTTTTTTTGTTGTTTAAATTTTTCCATATTCTTGTGTTTATGTGTATCAATGTATCTATTGTCGCCATATTTGGTCGTTGAGGATTAATAACTATGGATGACTATAACATCCATAGTCGTTAGTTTTAGGCCTCCAAGTAGGGGGATGTTACATTACCAAGCTCAACAGACTACTTTAGTAGCCAACCTATTGTGTCGGGTTGGCTGAGAATTTGCTTCAGTGGCTATTTGGTCAAGACTTTGATGGGATGAGTTTGGAAGTACGGTCGAAGTTTCTAGGCTGCCATGAGTAGGAAGTAAGCTAGCTTTTTCCAACCTTGTGCATCTTGTCTATGGGCCTGACAACCTTTTGCTAACATAGTAGATTTTTTGTTGGACCTTCTTGTATTCTCTGATCAATGCAGCACTGATCGCGTAGTTAGTCACTACAAGGTACACCTCCTTTTCGATGGGCTTGGACATTACCAAAGGAGTAGCCAAGTGTTGATTCTACTCTTTAAATGTGATAAATCACTTGTCCATCCAAGCAAATGACTTACTTTCTTGATAGTGGAAGAAGGGGAGACACCGGTTGGTAGCATTGGAAATAAACTAGTTCAAAGCAGAAACCATCCCGTTAATGCTTCGTACTTGCTTTATGGTTCTAGGGATTTGCATGTCTTGGATGGCTTGGATTTTATCTCAATTAGCTTCAATCCCCTTGGCGCTCACCACATAACCAAGGAATTTTCCTGATCATACAGCTAATTAGCACTTCTTTGGATTTAGTTATATGTTGTATTGGCATAAAATATTGAAATCTCGGCTAGGTTCTATATACGCCTCCGGCCTTTTCTGACTTTACCAGCTTGTCATCCACATACACTTCCATGGACCAACTGATATGTTCTGAAAACATGCGATTGATGAGCCATCGGTAGGTATCGCCTGCATTTCAAAGCCCAAATGGCATATCACGATAGCAATATAGGTCGGCATTGGTGATGATGGAAGTGTGCTATTGGTTCGGGCCATGCATGGAAATCTGATTGTACCTAGAATAAGTGCCCATGAAAGTGAGAAGCTCATGTCCACTGGTCGTATCTATTAGCTGACTGATATGAGGCAATGGAAAATTTTCTTTAGGATGGGCTTTGTTGAGGTCGAAGAAGTCGATGCAAGTTCTCCAAGGCCCATTTGGTTTTCCAACTAGCACTAAATTAGCTACCTAGACCGGGTATTCTACCTCTCGAATGAAGCCTTTTCCAACTGCATTTCCACCACTTATTTGAGAGCTTAGTACCTTTCAAGGTTAAGAGGTCTACATGTTTTTAAATAGATGGGGGTTGCCTTTGGACCAATATTCAATACATAGAAAATGACTATTGGATTAATGAAAATCATATCGGCATGCCCCTAAGCGAAGACGTCTTTTATTTGTTTTAAGAAATTGATCAACTCATCTCTAACCTTCAAGCCAAGCTCAGTGTCAATCTAAATGACCTTACTAGGGATGATATCGATGACTTGAGTGGAGTAGCTGGCCTACCTTCAGTGTTTGAATCTCCCATGTGGTCTAGCATGCAAATCTTGTGCTCTATGACATCCTCGACCTGGATATACGTCTATGCTAGAGTCAGGGGGTTAAGGTTACACTCGGCTCTCAGGATGAGTCAATTAACATTAAGAGGGTAGGAGTTGTGATTCAGCGGAATAGGGATCTAAAGGCTAAATTAACACTAATGGATTATGCGGTGCGAAATCGCGAACTACCGTTACGCGATGCGTCTATTTTTGACTCAATTTTCATAACTTGTCAAAACTTCACCAACTATGGTTTTAGTGTTTATCAAACATTTATAAACCATTTTAAATCATTTCAAAGGGGTTTAATAATTCCATATTACTTTTATAACTTGATTTGAAAAGTGATTTCCTTGTGTAATATCGATGTGTATTCAACGTGACCTGTTTACAAAATTTAACCACTATATTATAACAACCAAACTTGATGATCAAAGCATATTAAACATATATAGAAATCATATCACATCATCATATATATAAATATATATATAGAGTGTTTCTCACCTTTGTTGGATATTAAACTTAGGAAAACGGACTATAGCTTTGCTACGATCGAACCGAAGCTTATGGAATTGAGCCCAGGACCCTGGGATAGCCACAGCCTAAGGATGGAACTGGAGATGGGTCTGTTCTTGGTGATGAAGGTGAAGGCTATGAGTTTGGAAGGTGGAGAGGAGGTGGTTGCACTTGGTTTTGAAGTGGATTGATATGGTATATACATGTGTATATATTTTGCTATATTTTGAATATTTTTCCATAGCTTTGCTAATATTTTTTCAAGGCATGGAAACTATTAAAGAAGAGCTTTTAGAGCTTTAAGAAGAAGGAGGAAGAAGAGAATGGTGTGAATGTAGGTGGGTATTTATAGGAAATATTTGCACAAAAAATATCATGATATTTTCTCCTTACCTAAGCATGCTTGCATCACCATCCCACCTCATCTGCAGTCGTAAATTCAACCCTCCCCTATGTGTGTGTACCCATGTGCTTGTACTTAGTGTGTAGGAGTTTGACTTTAGTCTGACATAAGGGTTAAGTTCTAGGAAAATATATTTGATATTTTCTAATATATATATATATATAATTGTAGAAGTATATTTGTACGTATATTTGTGTTCATGTATATGTTAGGGTGTGCATGTGTATGTTATATATGTGCACAAGACATATGTAACATCACCTATCTTAAGCGCTACAGATGCTGCAGTCATCCATACTATTAACTTCCGGTGATAAAATACGGTAATGTTAATGGTATTCATAATATCAGAAGCATATGAATATGAGATAAAATCAACACAGATTTTAAAACAACTTTTCTGGTTACATTTCAAATCGATATTTCATATTCGGTTACATAATCCCAAAACGATTCCTAGGTTTTGATCATATATAATTATTACAAATTACGCCAAGAGAGACATATGAAGAGGCCCCCTTGGATGACTAGAGTACTAAATAGACATATCAGTCTTAAATACATCATAGCGGAAACAATACTAAATAGCTCCTAGATAACTAGCTTTGCCTTCTGCCCATCTTCGGAAGCTTATTCATCCAGCCTACTAAACCTGAAAATCCTTAACTCTCAATCAAATCAAATCAAATTTTGATCACCCGAGAGTTTAAGGGGAAAACATAAACTTTGAGTTAGACATATAGCCTGGTGTGAATAATACTATTACATCTTGATTTACTGATATTAAGTGAGACCACACTGCTTAGATGAACGGGTTTCCCCTCACTAATATCCTTTTAAAAAGCATATCTTTTGCAAATCAAAAACCTAAAATCAAGCTTATTATAACCATAATGGCAATAACATATATGCATATAAATAAGGTAATCGATGGACTCTATGTCCAAACAATATAGTTTTATCAGGAAAACTATTAACCACTAGCTGACTTGGGCCTACCAGACATAAACAATAAACCAACTTCTGTTAGACACAATACTGGACAATCTGTCCTTAACTTACTTTTCCAAGGGTCAACTGAATCTAATTGTTTTGCAGGCTCACCAATAACCTACCTCTACTTTGTGTATTCCTTTCTGTGTGTAACATCATTTTAGTCTTACCTGTGATGAAGCCCTATACACTGGAATTTTGGACTTATATTAGCTAGGGGCTACTAGCTAAAGTATAGGGCGCGACCATACACTAGTCTCATCTGGTCTTCTAATATCTGAGTCATTGACTTAGGTTTAACTACCTCATTCAATCTTCCTTGAAAACATTTTTCAAAATGATATAACCTTTTTTTTAAATCATACCTAGACAATGAAAAAAAATTCTTTGCTTTACTCAAAATACTTATGCCACGATATATGCTTTACACAAAACAATATTGATTAAATTTAAATCAAGGTGGTTTTCTATCCCATCAAAATAGTTTAATACTCCTTCCTAACATAGAAAACTTTAATCCTTAAATCCAAAGCAATACTTTCGAAACCCTTGTTTTAAACCTTAAACAATCCCTTTCGAATTTATTGAAAGTACCCTTTTCAAATAAGTTACTACTTTAACCTTAAAAACATTAAGACGAAAGGCCAAAACATACCTTTCGAATGTATTGAAAATAGACCTTTTGAAATCATCACTTACACCTTAGACATCCTCTTTCGAAACCATTAAACTTTTCATTTAAAAGCTTTCGAAATCTTCCTTTCAAAACACATAAAACAAACCTTTCGGAACATTTAAATATACTTTTCGAAACACTCAAAGTATACCTTTCGAATGCATTGGGATCCTTCCTTTAGAAACACTTATAACGTTCCTTTTGAAAGTATTAGGCTCAAGTAAGAGTTTGTGGAAACATAGCTTTGAAACCATTTAAAATTGTTACTTTCGAAACCCTTTGGGTTTAACATATAGTATAACTATGGGTCATAAAAACATAGGCGAAAGCATTGCTTTGGAAATCATTGATCCCAAGTAAAAGATAGAGGATAGTTTCGTATCCTTCCTTTTCGAAACCATTGCCTCCAAAACCATTTGAAACCAGTTATGCAGCCCTTTTGAGAGCTTTGAGAATGCGTCTTCCATGTAAAAAGGCGAAAGCACCTTTTGAATGTATTGTTTTAAGGCTATATAAAAAACGGCCTTAACTAATAAGAAAGGCATGAATGCGACAACATGGGTTTCGAATAGGCTCAAAGAGGCTATCCTTTTGAAAGATTCTTTTAAAAAAAGGCAGCAACTCTTTCGAATGTCTTATTCTAAAACAAAAGCAAGCGACAACTGATACGAAAGTTTCCTTCTTTAAAAACAAAGACAAGTTAAAAACAACCACTTCAAAAGCAAGCCCTCGACACTCTCATTCCTTCCGCCTTTTTCTAATGCACTCCATACAAATTTCTTGATATTGCATGCTTTAGTTTCGAACAGGTGCGAAAGGCCTTCTGGGCATATCGACGAAAGCTAGCTAAGGAAGTGGCGAAGTTGTAAATCTAAGAAAAATTGATTTTTAGCCTTTCAAAGAAATTTCTTTTCACCTAACTTGCTTTATTTGTCAAAATGTAATTGGTTTCTATTTATTTATCAGAATCCTTTTCTAAAAGGCTGTCGAACTCAAAATTATCAATTAAAAACATTTTAACAAATAAGCCCTTCTCCTTGATAAAACATATAAAACATTTAAATCCCTTAACTTAAATAATTTTATATCCATAGTAAAATACTTAGGAAAATTCCTCAAAAATCACCATAATTCACTTTTAATATGTTTTCTAATATATTTAAATCTCAGACCCGAAATCAACATATATTTGTTTTAAATAATTTAAACCTAATATTAACTATTTCCTTTCATAGAAAATTCGTAATAAATCTAGAATAACTTAGAAAATTATGAAACTTGAAACCCACTTCTAAAATAATGTTTTTGACCATATATAAAAAACACAAATCATTTGGATGTCATTTAATAGGTTTTCCAATCTAAACTTATCATAAAATATATATGAAACAATATAAATTATCAACAAGCATATATGTCTATTTAAGCATACATAACATGGCATATTATTTGCAAAATAGTTCAGATCGAACCTTGAAACCGAAATCATATAAAATGTGACATGTAAATCAAATTATTCACCTTGGCTTGGTGTTAGGAAGGTTGAGATTTTCCCTTTGATTAATTTCTTCAAGCTTTCTACTTGATTCCTAACTTATCTACTTTTGATTCTTCTTAATGGTGGCCAGCCGAACTCTTAGGGGTTTTAGTTTTGGGAGAAGAGTTTAGGGTATAAGAACATAGGCTATTCCTATTTTTCCCTTACCATATTCCTCCTGCTTACTTATTTTTATTCTCTTTTTCTTACACAATCATTAAGGCACGGCCCCTTATTAATTAACAAATCTCAATCCCTTAACCATCTGCATTATTTTATTTAATTTTTCTAATTGAATGTCCTAAATAATGTTAGTCAAAATTAGGGTCATTACAGACTCCCCTCCTTAAATAATTTCGTCCTTGAAATTACGATAAGGTAGTCGCAACAATCAAACATAAAGGTAAAAAATAACATGAAACAAGTTAGGATGAGTGTCTCTAATCATGCTCTCGGTTTCCCAAGTATAGACTCTCTCGTCGTCACTCCATTGGACTTTGACTAATCTGACTGTCTTGTTCCTTTGTCACTTCTCATCTCTTGCAACTATAAGAACTGGTTTTCTAACTATAGTCATATCTGGTTCCACTACTAGCTCATCTAACACAGTTGGTGTAATAGTAGTCTCTGGATCTTGAATACACTTTCTTAGATGAGAAATATGGAAAACATTGTATACTCCTACCAAACAATTCGGTAACTCTACTCTGTATCCGAGTTTCCCGATCCTTTCTATAATAGGAAATGGTCCAACAAATCTTGGAGCCAATTTTCCTGATTTTCCTAATCTGATTACACCTTTCATCGGTGACACCTTGACGAAAACATGATCTTCAACTAAGAACTCTAAGTCTTTCTTTCTTCTATCAGCATAACTCTTCTGCCTAGACTGAGCTTCCTTCATCCTTGATTGAATTAAATCAATCTTTTCTGTAGCTTCTCTAACCAAATCTGGACGAAGAACTAACCCATCCTCAATCTCTAACCAACAAACTGGAGATTTGCATGGCCTTCCATACAAAGCTTCAAACGGTGCCATCCCTATACTAGTCTGATAACAGTTGTTATACAAAAACTTGGCTAAGTGTAAATGGTCTTCCCATGATCCTCCAAAATCTAGCACACAAGCTCTTAACAAATCCTCTAAGACTTTGTCAACTCTTTCTGTTTGCCCATCTGTCTGCGGATGGTAAGCGGTACTCATCTTGAGCTTCGTACCTAAAGTCTCTTGTAGACTCTTTCAGAACTCGCTAGTAAGTAAGAAATCTCTATCACTTACTATACTAATAGGAATTCCATGCAGTCTAACTATATTCATAATGAGTAACTTAGTTAAATCCGGTGTTGTCCTGGTCGACTTTACTGGAATGAAATGGGCACTCTTGGTCAATCTGTCCACTATAACCCATATACTCTTATTTCCTCGATTCGACCCTGGCAACCCATCTCTGAAATCCATTGAGATAGAATCCTAATTTTAGACTGGAACATCTAAAGGCTGAAGTAACCCAATCGGTTTCTGATGTTCGGCTTTTACCTGTTGACAGTTCAAACACTGCCTCACCCATAAGCCTACATCTCTCTTCGTACCTTCCCAGAAGAAACTCCTTTTCATATCTTGATACATCTTAGTTCCTCCCGGATGAATAATGAACTTTGAATGATGACATTCTCCAAGAACTTCCTTCCTAATGTTCCCCACATTCAGAACACATAGTCTTCCTTTCTTCCTCAACCAACCATTCTGGTCAATACTGAAATCTTTCAAGTCATCGCACCCTATTCCATTCCTTAAATTTCTGATCCATTTAGCTAGTAATGGATCCTCTCACTGCTTAGAAGCAATCCTCTCGATCATCACTAGTCGAACTTCTAAACATGACAACATAGCAGTTTCTTGACTAGAACTACTCTTAGATCTCCATTGTATTCCGCATGTAGTCAATGCTTCTAAATCTTTCCGCTCAGCTATCATTGCCAATATTGCATTCTGATATTTTCTGCTAAGTGCATCTACAACCTTATTCCCTTTTCCCGGTGTGTACTCAATACATAAGCGACTAAAAACTCTAACCACCTCTGCTGTCTCATATTCAACTCCTTCTAAGAGAATAAATATCTTAATGACTTGTGATCTGTATATAACTCGAATCTTTCTCCCTAAAGGTAATGTCTCCATACCTTCAATGCAAAAATTACTGCTACTAATTCCAAATCATGAGTTGGATATCTAACTACATGTAGTCTGAGCTGCCGAGAAGCATAGGTAATCACTTTACCTCTTTGCATTAACATAGCTCCTAATCATGTTCCACATGCGTCCTTATACACCACTAAGTCCTGATTCCCCTCTAGAACAACTAACATAAGTGCATTAGTCAATAAGTGTTTCGGTTTCTGGAATGCATCCTCGCACTTACCAGTCAGGACAAACTTCACATCTTTCCAAGTTAGCTTAGTCATCGGTGTCGCTATCTGAGAAAAATCCTTAATGAATCTCCGATAATAACCAGCTAGTCTGAGAAAACTTTTAATCTCAGCCACTGTATTGGGTCTCTTCCAACTACTCACTGCCTCGATCTTAGCCGAATCTACTGACAACATTTTCTCTGAGACTACATGACCAAGAAACTTTACTTCCTTTTCCAGAAATGGCATTTCGAAAATTTCGCTTTCATTTGATGCTGCCTCAACGTCTCAAGCACCACTATAAGATGAACTTCATGCTATTTTTCATCCGTAGAGTGTATCAAAATGTCGTCTATGAATACTAACACGATTCTGTCCAAATGCTCCCAAAAGATTCTGTTCATCAAGTCCACGAAGAATGTTAGCGCATTGGTTAGTCCGAACGACATCCCTAACCATTCGTACGATCCATATTTGATCCTAAACGCCATCAAAGGAATACTATCCTCTACTACTCTAAGCTGATGGAATCCTGTTGCCAAATCCAACTGGGAAAATACTTTGGCTCCACTCAACTGATCGAACAAATCGTCAATTCTAGGTAACAAATATCGGTTCTTTATCGTCTTCTCATCCAGCTTACAATAATCGATACACAACCTCAGCGATTCGTCCGGCTTCTTTGCAAACATCGTCAATGCAAGGATTATAAATATTTTACTCAAAAATAGTTCCAAATAATACTATTATTATTTTCTCAATTTTGAAGAACAATTTTCAAAATCACCAGGATTTAAATTCTCAAATTCTCAGCTTTTAAATCCTTTTATTTACTCAAAACATTTCATAATTGTTTATCTTTTATATTTTTAAAATTTCTTAGTTCTAAGTAAGATGTGATTCAAAAATTCCGAACTGTCCAAAATTGCCGAAAATTCCATTTAGTTTTACCAATTAGTGATCCAAATTATCTTTGGTTTAACACTTTTATAAAGATGTTTATAGTTACTAATCAATTTATCAATTGATGATTCACGTTATCTTTTAACTTAAAGTTTTTTATAGATCGAGTAACTTCAAATTGATACCAAGGAACTGGGTACTACCAATAGTATCATATATCTTTTAACTAAGATTCATGTTTTTCAAATCAAACAATCAATGATAATAACTGAATATTATTATTCCCTTAATTGTAAATAACTATACATTTTCGAAAGTTATTTCTTTATATATAATATATCATCTTAGGTAAAACTATTTCATTTATCCAAATTTCTGAAACAAAGTCAATTTTATACAGCATTAACAAATATGCACTCATATATAATATTCTTAACTCATTCTAGGTGTCGCTTACCCTATCTCTAATGAGTTACTCATCCTAGGGTATTACTAACCCTATCTCTGATGAGACACACCCCAACCAGGCTCAGGTGTTTGCTCAACCTAAGCTCTGATACCAATTGTAATGACCCATAATTCTGTACATTTTAAGTTGACAATAAACCATAAATGTCCAACTCAATTTGAACGAAAAGGTGGATAGTTATAGGGAAAAGAAAATAAAATAAATTTAGGAATAGAGTAGAAAACAAAATCTCACATGAATGGAATAATATATATTATTTCAACATATAATGTTTACAGTGGAAAATTTTAAATACATTTATCAGAGTTTAACTTAACGTCGACATGGATAGTTATAAATCTGTATCCTTATAAATGCGGAATACAATAGTAACATAAGGGTGGTGGAAATGGATAACAATCTTTAGTAGAATCTTCTAGCTCCATTCTTCGAGCTCTTTTAAGATGTTCCAAACTAAACCTGACTACTAGGTTGCCCAGATAAATAAGGCACTCAGAGTTTAAGGAAAAGGAAATAAACTCTGAATCAGTCATGGGACTAATGTGAGAAACTCAAAATACGAGTATTTGGAAAACAAAGGGTATCTCATAAGACCACGTCGCATATAAACATGGAATGGGTTTTTACCTTATGATAACCAAATCATTCTACATAAATAATCCAGTGATATTATTTTAATGACATTTTTTGAAAACACTTTATAAGTAAATATACATAATCTTAGCCGAAATTGTTACATTATTAAATTCCAGCATAATATGTTTACAACTAAAACTGAAGGCACTTATTGGAGATTTGGATTTCAAATGAATAGCGAGGTAATGGACTACCTTCCATATAATACATTTCTAGAGGAATGTACCGAGGATCGACATCTTCGAAACCTCTGCGAATTAAGACTAGCTTACTAGCAGACCCATCTGGTGGTGGATAGAATCGAATATGATATCACCCTGGCCATTCTCGACCTCTTTGAGACGTATGATGGCATACACTTACATTATTTAAACCCGACGTTATAGCGGGTAGAAATAAATAAATCTAGAAAGCTAATAACATACCCTAATGGTTACTAACCACTTAGCCCTAAAGCAACCCCTGTTTCATAATTCCCCAGGTGGCTAGAGGTAACGTTTACCTTTCTTATAACATTTTCACTTAAAATGCTACATTTCCATTTCCAAAAACACACTATTGATTTCAAAAAAAGTACAACCTCTTAGCTCGTATGTCTCAGAGAAGGGTGTTAAGCCTAAGAGGGTTTTACCTCCTATAACACCAAACAAATGTACGTTTGAAGAGATCAATGCACTGTGATCTTAGAAATGCAATGTTAGACAACCATCCATACAAGTTGTCTAGGAGCGGGATAAACCGAAGGCACTCTCCTACCACATCCTGTCGGGAATTACTCCTAGGATTAGTAGCGAGTAGTCCTTGCATACGAAGATCCCAAAACAAAGGGACCACTACTATTTATTTATCTCGAGAGCTACTCCGAAATTATGAACAAGCAGTCCTTCCGTTATGAAGATCCCCGCCTTCAACTTCATTGTCGTCAACATATCTTCACTTTGGAACTCGTAAATTGGTTCGAAGTGGTTTTCGGATAAGAATCGCTCAAATCCGACCCCGGTTCCCTTGAACCAATCATCAATAAAAAGATGTTTAAGTAAATAGGTGCTTATCATTTGATTGATTACTTTTATCTTTATCAAAAATATCTTCTAGAGATATATATCTTTAAAACATTTCTTTTCGGTTTATATGGAATCATTAAACCTCATTTATTAAATCTTTGTTAATTAAAACCCTTTTAAAATCTTGAAATAATTCCAGATCATTCCATTCTTAGGAAAATATTTCCAAACCATTTATTTAAATCTTTACAAAGGTTTCCTATTTTCAAATCAAAACTTTTAAACGGGTCAAAACAATGTTATTTAAGGCATCGTTTACTGTAAACCTAAAGCAATTAATTTAAAGTAAAAGGATCAATATGAATTAAAATAATTCCAATTTATTTAAATCTCAACAAAAGATTTCTTATTTCTAATACATATCTTTTTAATAGGTTTAAACCATGTTACCTAAGATGGTAAATCAAAATTAGTTAGTATTCGAGTAAAATGGATTCATACAAATTATACTAAATCAAAATCATTTCTCATAAATCATATTGCAAAACCTTTTTAAGTAAAAAGTGTTAGAAATTATACTATTTCTACTCAATATCAATTTCTGTATTCAACCTTTATTATCTGTCAAATAATGGTGAACTCACCTTTTAAATTCACATAGATGGTAATGGTTCCCTCCTCGGAATTTAATACCAAGTAAAAGAAGATTATCTCCATTCAATCCAAGTCGCAATTAATTAACTATAAAAAATTAAATCCTTTATGCTTGTCTCGTTTCCGACATTTCGACCTTATCTATTCCTCACCTACTAAAAAGGCCAAGTGATCCAGGGCACTGTTAGTCCTGAACGCCTCCTTAGTTTAAGCACCTCACATCCAAATCTCATGAATAGAAAAATCAGTCTACTCATCGGCTTTTAGAGCCAAGATTAAATCACTTGATTATAACAACTTTACAAATAATTTATTTAAAAATTTTAAAATAAATTATAAAAACTTCAAATCATCTTTAAAATAATTAATTATTTGTTTGAAAACATTTATAAATGATTTGGGAGAGAATACTTAGTTTAAAACAATATTTAAAAGTTTTTAAAAGTGCTACAAATAGTGCTTTTAAGCTTATTTGATCAAAACAACTTTTCTATCATTTAGAAATCTATTTTTATAACTCATAACTCTTTTAAAATATTTTAAAAGATTTATAGAATTTTTTCTATATTTATAAAGAATTAAAAATATCACTTTTAAAGGTTTTATTGCTTTGGTCTCCAAACTGCCAAACTGCGACTATTTTGAAAACTTGATTTACTCTTATTTCAAAATAAAATGAAACCTTGATCTTTTTTTTGAAAACTATGATTATAAGAGTTTGGAAAATTCTTATTACAAAGAATTTCGACTCTGAATCCATCATAAAAATGGATTTAACTTTCTGCAGTGCGAAATCGCAAACTACCGTTAAGCGACGCGCCTATTTTTGACTCAATTTTCATAACTTGTCAAACTTCACCAAATTGGGTTTTAGTTTTTATAAAACATTTATAAACCATTTTAAATCATTTCAAAAGGGTTTAATGATTCCATATTAATTTTGTAACATGATTGGGAAAGTGCTTTCCTTGTGTAATATTGATGTGTATTAACGTGACTTGTTTACACAATTTAACAATTATATTAAAAAAACCAAACTTGAAGATCAAAGCATAGTAAACATCCATAGAAATCATATCACATCATATATATATAGAGTTTCTCACCTTTTTGGATATTAAACTTAGGAAAACGGACTATAGCTTTGCTATGATCGAACCGAAGCTTATGGAATTGCTCCCGGGACCTTGGGATAGCCATGGCCTAAGCTTAGAAGTGGAGATAGGCTTGGTCTTGGTGATGGTGGTGGTGACCGTGAGTTTGGAAGGTGGAGAGGAGGTGATTGCACTTGGTTTTGAAGTGGATTGACATCGTATATACATGTGTATATATTTTACTTTATTTTGAAATATTTTGCCATAGCTTTGCAAATATTTTTTCAAGGAATGGAAGACATTAAAGAAGTGCTCTTAGGGCTTTAGAAGAAGGAAGAAGAAGGAAGAAGAAGAGAATGGTGTGAATGAATGTGTGAATGTAGGTGGGTATTTATAGGAAAATTTTGCACCAAAAATATCAAGATATTTTCTCCTTACCTAAGCATGCTTGCATCACCATCCTACCTCATCCCTAGCCGTAAATTCCACCCCCTCCATATGTGTGTACCCATATGATTGTACTTAGTGTGTAAAAGTTCTACTTTAGTTCTACTTAAGGGTTAAATTTTAGGAAAATATCTTAGATATTTTCTAATATATATATATATATAATTGTATAAGTATATTTGTTTGTGTATATGTGTCCATGTATATGTTAAGGTGTACATGTGTATGTTATATATGTGCACAAGACATATAAACAAGGTTGCAATAACTTTGAACAACTTTCGTTCATTAAACCGTTAAAAATCAGAAAGCCAATTCCCGCTCACACATTCACTTGTTAATTAAATTACATATAAATATAATTTGAAAACTAATTTCTCATCATTTTCAATTAATTAAAGTTATCATATTTGATTTATTAAACCATATAAATTAATATTAGACAATTGTTTGCAAAAAGTGTTGTTATATTGATAAAGCGATATGAATTTTCTTATATTTTCAAATCTAGTATATATCTTTATTAAACTATTATAAATGATTTATTATCACTTCATAACTAATTAAAATAAATTATTATAATTTAAAAACAATTATTTGAACCATTATAATAATTATTAAATCATTAAATTTTAATTTTAATTTATAAATCAATTATTAAATATGATGTCATTATTGACGATGTCATAAATATAATTTATTTTCCAAAAATAAAATAAATTATTATATTTCATATTCTTGTTTAAATGGATAAATAAGTGCATGTATCTAGCTTCATGCGCAACTTTTGATAATAATAGAGTTGTTTGTCGATAAAACGGTTTTTGGTCATTTTATCGATATTTTTCCAAAATATATATTTTGTAAATACTTGTTCAAAATAAGATTATCATCATTATTTATATTTAAGACAACATAATCTATGTTAAAAAGCTTATATTTTGAATATTTTAGAAATAAATATAATTTATCAAAGGGATTAATTTGCGGGTGGTTGCACTAAAACTATAACTCCCCTTAACTAAGATACTATAGTAATAATGATAATAATGATATATAAGAAATGATGAGTGTTAACACAAATCATTTATAGTAACCATACCAAACTATATATTCATTCAATATCACAATACAAAGTAATCACAATCCAATCAAACCCTGAACTATACATATATATATATATATACATATTAAAACTATCAAATCAAATATACATACCACACATTTAAAACAATCAAAGCAAATCAACTATTATCGGTAATAACCCAGAATTTTTGTCATTTGAAATCGAAATATTTAATTGATTTTAAATATAGGAAAGTTAATTTTATAAGTAAATAACTTGAATTTCAAATATAAGGGTTATTTGAATATTTGGAATTGTCTAAAATATTTAAATCTTGAATTTAATGTGAATAAAAAATGATTTCGAAAGCTAATATAGATTTTATTTGAATAAGGATGAAGATAGTAAACTTTAATTTATAATTAAAGTGATTAGAATAATAATAATTCGTTGTTATTAACGTGTGAAAATAGCCTTTCAGGTACTGTCTTGAATTTGGATGAAACCAGATTTATTAGATCCATAATAGTGAATTATTATATGTTAACGAATTTCATGACAATTGGACGTATCATTTGGTCATGCGAGCTCAAAACGCTAAGAAATTTATTTCAGAAATTATATAATATAACTGAGTTTGAAAAGATATCTTCTGTATATGATCGAATTACGCCTAGAGACTTGTTCCATTATGTTTGGAATATGGGTATTACATATAGAACGTCAGGCGGCATTGAAATGACCCTCCTATGTATACCTTAATTTCATAAGGATTTTTTTTTACTGAATACTTGTTCAATTGAACTTGGTTTAAATTACTCAGGGTCATTCTTCTTTTCAAACAATGCTCTGGATTTAAATTTTCTACCAATATAAACATATCAGTTCAGCCATAGAAATATACACATACATATGATGATATATGTGTTCCTCTTGTTTAAAATCAGAGTTTATTATTATATTTTTTTTGACAAGAGCCAATCTGTCTGATTTGAATTTGAAATGAATTTACTCATAATTTAAATTCCCACATTCTTTGATATTTACATTATATAAGTGGATCTTGTTCATATTTATTCATACTTGAATTTGATTATGTTAACCATGTTTCAGATAATCTTAGAACACAAGAGTTTATTTATTTATTTTTCTTTTGCATAGTTCAAATGTTTGTTATTTGCCTAAGTATCAGAAAATGATATCTACATTTATCATTTTCAATTTATATATCTCCTTTGAAGCCTCTCTTATTCTTTACTTATACAGTTTGACATATCATAAGTAGTTCTTTTTGTTACTGATATCTAAGTTTTCTATAATAAAGGTTCTGGACTTTAAAAATGTTTATTTCTTTTTTTTTAAAGAACAATCATTCTGGTTCAAGTGAACCAGATTTTGGATTCAAAAATTCTTTCTGAAATAATAATACCAATCTGTTTTAAAATGCATGTTTGTCATTTAACATTTGAAGGAGGTTTTTAACATATCACTTAACAAAAGGGTGTAAAATACTTTTTGTTCTCAAATTGTAGACCAACATGCTCAACCAAGACTCCATTCTTTTGAAGCTGGTTGAACCATATGGCTGTGCTATCCAAACACTTGATCATAGTAATTGAAATGCTATTCAATTACCAAGTGCTAAAAGCTTCCTTTAGAAAGATGCATTTCTCAAAGCAACACACAAAAATGAGCTTGAGTTCTTTTGCAAAATGATTTAATAAAATAACTAAATGTCTGAAATACACTTCAGAATTGAATTCAGGTTTTTTACTTCAAAGTTCAGTGACCTTAAATGATTCAAACTTGGATATATCAGGTTATAAATTTTGTATGAAGATTACTTAAATGTGAATACACTTCTTCTTCAGGTTTACAAATTCTACCACATAACAAAATCAACTGACTAACAACTGATTTAATCAAACAAAGGGAGTTCATTACATATTCAAACATAATTCTCTCATGAATACATGCAGATAAAATTATCATAGACTCTTATTAAAACTTGCTAGCATGTTCATTTACTCCTTCTCATTAGCCATAACTTCTTTTTCTACTTAGTTCCAGCATTACCTGAAAGAGCATTAGTGACTGCCTCATTATTGAAATGAGACACCCCCATATGCCATGAGCAAACAAGGGTCAGATCTATGATCTGGTATGAATAACTTCATTAAATTCATGATATTAAGCAATTGAATGGTGCATAAGTTATAGCCAGTGACTTGAGTGACTTATCAAAGCAATTATATTCTTTGCTTCAGGTTATACTATCATACAAGTATAATGACTTCATAAGTAAACTAATTGCACAATCATAATCATACATTTATTCATATCAATCTACAATACTTAGATGCTCTAGAATAACCATGTTTCCATTTCAACAAATCTGAGTAACACTCATATTTTTGCTTCCTGGTTTAGAAGTAGCCTATAAGTATATACATGTCAATTTATATTTCAGCCTCATCTGCTATTAAGGAATCACTGGGACACATTGCAATAAATTAATTCACATTATTGCACAAAGATCTCAGGGCTTAAACAAACCATGTGTCAACTTGCATACTTCAAGTATAACAAGCATTCCAGCAGCCTTCTTGGCTCATTATCCCTAGTTTATCTACTAGAAGCATTTGTTTGATTTTTATCATCAGATACTTAGATGAAAAATGCTACTGCATACATGAAAGCATCCCAAGCATCTTGTAAGCATAATTTCCAGAAACAAATAAATAATTATTTTTAATGATGTTGTCAAGAGATATCTAGGTCTTAAATCCATACAAGAATCTTTACAACTATAAATAGAGATATGGCATGTTGGGTTTAATTTTGATCTGCAAGTAACTACGGTTGAACCGGATTCACAATCTGCTTAACCATAATTTTAACTTGTGGGTTTTATTATTATTATTTTTTCTTTTGATCAGGGGTTCAGCACTCAAGTACACCCCTAATACACTGTTCTAAGCCTCAGCACTTATACAAAGTATAATGCAGCTTATAACGTTTTTCTCATATTAAAATTTTCATTCCATAGGTCCAGATTAGTTATGAATATTCCTGCCTTGATTCTAATGTCTTATGCTTTAACTTTTCTGGGTGTAATGAAACAGTGAGTTGCACATCCAAAGATAAACATCACAATAGATCAAAGATCATCCAAAACATCCATAATAAAATCATGACAGATCCAAAACATGCAAAGAATATTGATAAAACCATATTCAACAAAACTAAAAATAAGCAAATAACAACATTAAAAATGGGCTGCCTCATCTCAGGTCTTAATGCCATGAATTTGGTGAGGTTACTCACCTAAATATTTCCTTCTAGTTAATCTAGAAAATCCCTGAGCAATATTTTCTCCTTCTCCTCTAAATGTTTTCTTTCTTATTTTTAGTATTTCGGGTAAACTGATTCCCTAGCTACAACTACTCATTTATAAGCATTTTACTAGGGTTTCATCAAACAAAATTCCATTTCTGTCCTGACCAATATCATGCATTTTGCATTTATACTTTAACGTTCCCATTTTCAGTTACCCCGGCCATATTTCTTTTGTTAAAAGCAACATTTTCTTTTTCTTACTTTTTGAGAAAATGTCCAGTCTACCTAAATCATGTTAAAGGTGTGACCAAGTATATTTGTTTATTCATGGGAATCCCCATTTTCCTATTTTTTGCCCATACATAATATACTTACTTATTTTACATTTCATGCTATTTTAATGTTATCATTATTTTCTTGCTTAGTTTCAATATATTTCTTCTCACAGAAAATATACATTAGTATAGGTATATAATTATTTGTTTTATTTAATTCCCCCCTGTTTCACAGAAAATATGATTAAGCACATATTTCATTTTTAGTTTGGGTTATGCTTCAGTTACATTCCAATGTCTTAAATAAAGAATTTACTCCTTTATTTCAAATAGGATTTTTCTGTTTTTTTTTTCAATATCTAAATATTATTCTAGTTTCATTATGTATATTCAGAAAATCTTTAATTTCAATGTATACAGAAAACATATTTAATTTGATCAATGATTCATATTCTAAGATCATATCTGAAATGCTTCCTTCCTTTGTTTATTTATTTTATTATCATCATTATATTATTATTATTTTTTCCAGAGAATTTCTAAATCTCTTCCTTGTGCCATTTCCAGTGTGCACGTGCACACATATCCCTGCACATCATCCAATTCAGAAACTCCATCAACATTTGATCCAATATATATATATATATATATATATATATTAAACTGAATTGTTTTAATTTTTCCCTCTAAATTTTTGGGGTATTTCATTCACCCCTTGTGGAGACCCAAAGTTTTTGAGATAAAAATAATGCTAAAATGAAAAAAAATATAATATAATAAATTGGTTAATAGAAAATAATTGAAGAATAAAATGATTTGAAAATGAACATCAAAAAGGGAATAAATATTGCAACAAATAATGAGAAAAAAAAATTAACTAAGGTATGAATGAGTTTTAAATACCCATATCTTATGAATACTATAAATTAATATGGCCAGAAGAGTATTTGGGTAGTAAAATAATTTCTTTTAATAATTGAAATGCATACCAACTAGTCAAGTAATATTTATAGGTATGAATGTATTTTTCTTAAATAAATCAAGATAGATGATAAAAATGTGTTAGCTAAAAATCAAGCTTACAAAAGAAATGAGAAAAAGAAATATAGGGCTGAGTCACATAAAAATGATGTGCAAGGAAATCATGCAAATAACATGTGAACAGAAAAGTAATGAGGCAACTATTTTACTGAAAATAGAAACCAAGAGAAAATGGCACTTTTAGCCATAAAAATGCATACATTAATCCTTGAGTAAGGTAAGGATAGAATGGGTTTTTCCTCCATTTAAACCCTAACAGAGTGATTTAAATCAGGGGAGGAACAACAGTTGTCCAGGGGGAGAAAACAAAAATTAAAATAAAATAAACTCACATTGCCTTCAGACCTGAGCATTCCCGGAGAGAAGCAAAGGAAGGTGAGTGGTAATCACTCTGAGATTTATGGCACTAAGACCCATGTTAAGGGCAGCCAAGTTATTTTCATGTATAAAATTTATTATGATTTTCAGTTTGATTTTATTCTCTGAATAAATGCATGCTAATTATTTCTCTGAATAAATGCATGCTAATTATGGGTGATATTTTGATTGAACTTTTGGTTGGAGTTTTGATCTGTCTTGGTTTGTTTAGATTGTTTCAGTCTTTTGTTTTAAAATATAAGTAATCAAACATGTATTCAGATCATAGAAGTGGATTTAATGATCCAGTTTTATGTGAGAAATAAACTGAATGTTTTACTGAGAAATGGGATATCAAAGGAAAAATAGCAGGCAGTATGGATAATGAGATTTATGCTTATGCCTAGTCTATATTAAAATGATATGAACAATGCAGTATCATGTATAGGTGATGAGTTGTTCCTACTATAAGTTAATATGTTTTTATGGGTTTTTCTTAAAGATCATGTCCTATGTTCTCAATAAAAATAAATAAATGGGATATGGCTTCATCAGCTTTATGTGAGATATAGGAAAACTTCTGTAGATATATATATGTATGAAAGTTTTAGAAATATGATTTGAATAAATTAACCTTGGGATGGGATTTAGCATTTTTGCATGAAAGCTTGTTATGTCTAATTAAAATCCCTGATGGAGTTTCTTAACTATTGACCCATGAGAGAAAAGGAAAAGAATGCAAAGCATTTCAAGTGATAATAAAAATTCTCAGAAGATAAATAAATATGGTCTCTAAATTATAAAAATAATTTAGGAATGGTGCCTTGATCTACTCATCATCAAGAGGATGATGGGTATGTGCATGACTTGTTAAAGTCCTGTAGGCCTCTGTGAAAAGGGATAACAGAACTGAGCCCCTTTTTAATGCACACATAGTGTTCAATGGCAAGGAGTTAGACCAAACACAAAATGTAAAAAGAAATGAAATGAGATTGATCAGTCAGGCTATGGAATTGGAAATAATTTCATAGGAGTATGTATATGAAAAATCTGGATGGAATGAATGTATGGATGTTTGAGTGTATGATTGATAAACAAGTTTACCAATACTCAGATTTTAGTATGAATTAGTTCTCATTAAACTGATATGTTTTCTATGTAGTATTAAGAATTTACAAAATGTTTAACATGTGATTTCACTCATACCAGAAAGTTATTTCTGACCCTATTTGTTGCTTTGTGACATTTGGGGTGTCTCATTTTTATTGAGGCAGCTCTAGATGTTGCTGTAGGAAAGGAAGCATAAGAAACTTGTTAGCATGGATACTTGAAGACCTACTTGCATTTAGAATGCTTAAGGAATTTGGCAGAAATATTGTAATAATTAGGCTAAGCAAAACTTCATTATGTCTAAGTATTTTCTGGATTGATATGTGCTTATCTTTCTGAGTAAAGAATATGTAGAAACTTTTGTATTACATATATGTGTTTATTGTTTTCTGTTTTAAATGACTAATCTGGATAATCTCTGGTGAAGTATGATGTAGGGGATCATGTCATATAATTTGATATGTGGCCATGTCTCCCTTGGCAATGTCCGATTAGCTTTCAAAATGGCAAAGTAGAAATAATTATAGAAAGAAAGGAATATAGACATTCAGTAAATCTTTTAAAGTCTGAGTTGAACCAAAACTGAGTTAATCTGAAATGCATGATCATGGCTTATAATTTGATATAAGTATATGTCAAGCCTGAAAATGAAACTTCTAATTCTTAGTTTAGGCATTTGAATTACAGTAGAAGCTTGCATTGATTTGTGAAGTAGATCCATATGCATTTTTATATTACTTGTAGTTCTCACAGCACTATGTTCAACATATCTCACTATTTGGGTACATGACTCAAGTCTGGATGCATTTGGTCATGACCAACTTGAAGATGATTAAATAACTAGTAGTCCTGCTTGCAATAGGCATGTCCATCACTTAACAACACCTTAGATACTACCATTCAATATTAAAAGAACATTGGTTGTCTACCAGATAAGTTCACCTGAGAATTTTGTATTAATTTAGTTTGTAACTTAGCTAAAATCATTTTGTCTCCAAATATATGCTAAGTCTTAGTGTAGTATGTGTGTTGCATTTGTACCCTGCCTAAATGAATGGTGTCTTCTCTGCTTGGTCTTCTACCCAATTTGTTTCTTGATCACTCATATGATTTCTGCATAATAACAAAATTAATATATGAGTATCCTTATCTAATATACAAATTTGTTTAATTATGAATTATGAACCCCGGGCTAAACTAGAAGGAATGAGCTATTTTAAACACCCTCTCATTTAGCATAGAAAAATAAGTATCAAATTACAAAATCCCAGAATATAAATATATATGGCTTTAAATCCAGGAATTAAACAACTGAGAAGAAAAGCAAGAAAAATAAGAAAAATGTTATTACTTGATCTTATAATCAAGCTAGAGTTTTAAGTAAGAAAATCAAGAAAAGGAAAGCTATGTGACACCAAAGACTCTGAAAAATGAGAAATAAGGTGTGAGTAAATTCCTTTGCCGACTTCAATTACTCTGATAGGCAAAGAGTCATCTATATATCTTCATATATATAAATGATCTAATTTGATTTTATATACTGATATTTTTATATTGGTAAAAAAAAGGAATCTTGGGAAGAATGATTAAAGGGAAGTGATCCATTGAAGTATATATACATATATATAGATATATAAAAAAAAAACTCAACAGAAATTCATTAAAAATAATTGAATAAGTAGAGGGTCACTTCAGTTGGTATCAGAGCTATGTTATTAAACATAGCAGTAGTAAAGATCAGATTCTCTTATCAGAATAAAATCTTATGAGACTAAATACATAACACTATTTTCAGTATAAATGAGATTACTGAAATAATTAAGTTACAAATTAAACTAACTAGCTATGTAAAAATTATATAGCAAATCATGGTAGGAAGACCACCAAGTCATGGAGCAGGACCCTCCAATACAACACCAATGGTTAATTTGCAAGATTTGGTGAGGGCTTTTAGAGAAGGAGCAGTGCATAGGGAAGAGAATCCTCATGAGGAATTAGCTAAGCTATTGAAGACATTCTCAAACCTAGGAGGCAAGGACTTTGAAGGCACTGAAGGGGTTATGGGTGTGCAGACATGGTTGAGAACTTTAGAAAGAATATTTGCAGACATGCGAATTAATGATCAAAGGAAAAGGCAGATAGCTTCAAGAAGGCTCAAAGGAGCAGCATTAGATTGGTGGGAAGTAATTATCACAGGAAGGCCAGAAGATGAGATAACATGGAATCAATTCAAGGAGATGCTTGAGGCAAGGTTTGTTCCAGCAACAGCTAAGGCAACATTGCTTGAGGAATTTATAAGGTTGAGGCAAGTACCAATGAGTGTGACTGAATACACTCAAAAATTTGAGAGTTTGTCCAAGTATGGAACTATGCTCATAGGGAATGAAGAATCAAAGAATTCAAGGTTCATTCAGGGACTCAATGCTGGTTTGAGTAGAGCAATGCTACCATATAAAGACAGAACATTTGATCAAGTCATAGATCTTACTCTTTCTTTTGAACAACATGACAATGCAAGGGAAAAGTTCAGAAACATGAGAACTAACAATCAAAAGAAAGGGAAGAATAGAGCACATCCTTATGACAAGAAGAATGTAGACAAGAAAGTTGAAGGAGCAGCCACTGGGGAGGTTAAGAAGAAGGTTACCTGCTACAATTGTGGCAAGGAAGGACACATGAGCAATAGGTGTCAAGCAGCTAAGAAAGCACCATTCAGCTGTTACAATAGTGGGAAAGAAGGCCACATTAAGAGGAACTGCCCAGAATTCAAGAAAGGGGCAAGGGTAGGAGCACTAGAAGCCAAGGCAAAGGCAAATGCAGTGGGAAACTTTGGACAATTGGAAGGTATACTTCTAATTAAAAATTACCCAATCACAGTTATATATGACACTGGAGCCACACATTCTCTGATATCACAAGACATAGTGGATAAATTAGCTCTCACATACAATACAGTTGAAAAACCCTTGTTTATTCAAAGCCCACTAGGTAGCTCTTGTCTGCTAGGATTAAAATGTTTGGGAGTAGAATTAAACATAGGAGGAAATATGTTTAAATCTGACTTGTTTGTGTTAAAATATCCTGGAATAGGAATTATTCTAGGAGTAGATTGGTTGAGTAAATTCAAAGCAATTTTGAATTTAGAAAATTTTACAATTTCCTTGAAAACAGAAAATGGTAAAAATATCATAGTCATGAGTGAAGTAGCTAAAACAAATTGCCTTAATCAAATATGGAGTATGACTGAAAAGGAATTGACCTTAGAAGACCAAAAAGTAGTGAATGAATATCCAGATGTTTTTGGGGAAGTTGTAGGAATTCCAGAAAATAGACCAGTGGAATTTCAGATAAGGCTGATCCCAGGATCAAGTCCTATCATCAAAAAGCCTACCAGAATGGGTCCAAAGGAATTAGTAGAATTAAAGCAACAGTTGGAAGAATTAGAGCAAAAAGGCTTCATAAGGCCTAGTAGTTCAAACTGGGGTTCTCCAGTTGTATTTGTGAAAAAGCATGATGGTACACTAAGAATGTGTATTGATTATAGAGAACTAAATAAAGTCACCATCAAGAACAAATACCCACTCCCCAGAATTGTTGATCTATTCGATCAATTGAATGGAGCAAGGATTTTCTCAAGACTAGACTTAGCCCCTGGATTTCACCAAATGAAGGTTGAAGAGGAGAGTATTAAATACACTACTTTCAATACAAGGTATGGCTTATATGAATTCTTGGTAATGCCTTTTGGATTGACAAATGCACCATCCTATTTTGTAGATTTAATGAATAGGACATTTAGAGACTTTCTAGACAAATTTGTGGTTGTTTTCATTGATGACATATTAGTGTTTTCAAAATCAGAGGAGGATCATGCAAAACACTTGCATCTGGTTTTGTCTAGACTGAGGACATATGATTTAAAGGCCAAATTCTCTAAATGTACATTTTGGCAAAATGAAGTAAAGTTTTTGGGGCACATTGTATCACAACAAGGAGTTAGTGTAGATCCAACTAAGGTGATAGCAGTGCAGTCATGGGGTAGACCCAAATCAGTGACTGAGGTGAGATCATTTTTGGGAATGGCAGGCTACTATAGAAGGTTTATAAAAGACTTTGCAAGAATAGCCATCCCATTGACCAAGTTAACTAAAAAGGAGCAACCCTATGTGTGGACAGAGAAGTGTGAACAAGCTTTTTCATCACTAAAGAAAGCACTGGTGGAAGCTCCAGTTTTGCAAGTGCCAGAGGGTAATGAAGGGTTAGTGGTTTATACAGATGCTAGTGGATCTGGATTAGGGGCAGTGCTCATGCAACATGGTAAAGTCATAGCATATGCATCAAGGCAACTCAAGCCAAATGAAACTAGGTATGCTACACATGATTTAGAACTAGCTGCTGTAGTATATGCATTGAAACTGTGGAGACACTATTTATTAGGTGCTAAGTTTGAATTGTTTACAAATCATAAGTCACTTAAATATTTATTTTCTCAAAAAGACTTGAACATGAGGCAACATAGGTGGGTGGAATTTCTAGCTGCCTATGATCTTGATATATTATATACCCCTGGGAAAGCTAACAAAGTGGCAGATGCATTGAGTAGGCATCAAGCAAAATTGGCAAACTTAATGATGACTGAATTCAAGGATTTGACAATCCTTAGTGAAGTAGAAGTAAAAGAAGGAATGGGGGTATCAGATAAAGCACACAGTGATATGACTGAATATGGAAAACTAAGCCTCATTTCTTTAAGGTCAACTCTAGTTGATAAAATAGGACAAATGCAGGATCAAGACACAAATTTAAAGGAGAAGAAAGATATGATGTCACAAGGCATGACAGTGGAAAATTATGAAGTAGATGAAAAAGGTTACTTAAGGAAAAAGGGGAAACTCTGCATACCAAATATGGAGGAACTGAAGCAAGAAGTTATGGATGAACATCACAAAACAAAATATACAATACACCCAGGTGGTACAAAAATGTACCATGATCTCAAGAGAAATTACTGGTGGCCAGGGATGAAAGGAGCAGTGGCAAAATATGTGGCAAATTGTTTAACATGCCAACAAGTTAAGGCAGATTATCAAAGACCCTCAGGTTTACTGCAGCCTTTGGAAGTGCCTACCTGGAAGTGGGAAAGCATTTCAATGGATTTTGTGGATGGTTTGCCAAGAACAAGAAGAGGCAATGATAGTATTTGGGTAGTGGTTGATAGGCTCACAAAAACAGCACACTTCATCCCTATAAGTTCAAACAGAAATGCTCATAAGCTAGCTCAATTATTTGTAAAAGAGATAGTGAGATTGCATGGTATTCCTAAGACTATCATTAGTGACAGAGACACCTTGTTTACCTCAAGATTTTGGAGTAGCTTTCAAGAAGCCATGGGAACAGAACTGAGCCTAAGCACAGCCTACCACCCACAAACAGATGGGCAAACTGAAATTGTTAATAAAGTTTTAGAAGACTTACTTAGAGCATGCATACTTGATTTTGGTGGCAACTGGGAAGACCATCTTTATTTAGCTGAGTTTGCTTATAATAACAGCTACCAGTCCACCATAGGTATGGCTCCATTTAAGGCTTTGTATGGAAGGCCTTGCTTACCTCCTGCATGTTGGATGGAGGTAGGTGAAACAGTATTGCTTGGACCAGAACATGTGAAGGAAACCTCTGTAAGGATTGAATTAGTGAGGCAAAGAATGAGAGTGGCACAAGAAAGACAGAAAGCATATGCAGACAGAAGAAGGAGGCCAGTAGAGTTTGAAGTGGGGGATCATGTATTTCTCAAAGTTTCACCCATGAGGAAAATACTAAGGTTTGGCAAAGATGGAAAGCTATCACCAAGGTATATAGGCCCATATGAAATTGTTCAGAGAATAGGAACTTTGGCTTATAAATTGAAGTTGCCAGAGGAATTGAGCAACATACATGATGTATTTCATGTATCTCAATTAAGAAAGTGGGTGCATAATAAGGAAACTATTCTTGAATCCCCTACACATGTTGAAATTCAAGAAAACCTGGTTTATAATAAAAAACCAGTAGGCATAGTGGCTAGAGAGGAGAAGAAATTAAGAAACAAAATAATTAAGTTGGTTAAAATACAGTGGAGTCTAGATGGAAATGATTGCACTTGGGAGGCTGAAGATAGGATGAAGGATAAATATCCTAATCTATTTTCTGCATAAAGGTATGCCTGAAACTATAATAAATTTGAGTACTATTTAAACATATATATATTTGATTAGTTCTGGATCCATAAGTTTTTAAATTGCTTAGATAAAGATTAAAACTCTTGCACAGTGGAAAAGAAAAATATATTTATAATTGTGGGACACAATTCCTTTTAGGAGGAGAGTATGTGGAGACCCAAAGTTTTTGAGATAAAAATAATGCTAAAATGAAAAAAAAAATAATATAATAAATTGGTTAATAGAAAATAATTGAAGAATAAAATGATTTGAAAATGAACATAAAAAAGGGAATAAATATTGCAACAAATAACGAGAGAAAAAAAATTAACTAAGGTATGAATGAGTTTTAAATACCCATATCTTATGAATACTATAAATTAATATGGCCAGAAGAGTATTTGGGTAGTAAAATAATTTCTTTTAATAATTGAAATGCATACCAACTAGTCAAGTAATATTTATAGGTATGAATGTATTTTTCTTAAATAAATCAAGATAGATGATAAAAATTTGTTAGCTAAAAATCAAGCTTACAAAAGAAATGAGAAAAAGAAATATAGGGCTGAGTCACATAAAAATGATGTGCAAGGAAATCATGCAAATAACATGTGAACAGAAAAGTAATGAGGCAACTGTTTTACTGAAAATAGAAACCAAGAGAAAATGGCACTTTTAGCCATAAAAATGCATACATTAATCCTTGAGTAAGGTAAGGATAGAATGGGTTTTTCCTCCATTTAAACCCTAACAGAGTGATTTAAATCAGGGGAGGAACAACAGTTGTCCAGGGGGAGAAAACAAAAATTAAAATAAAATAAACTCACATTGCCTTCAGACCTGAGCATTCCCGGAGAGAAGCAAAGGAAGGTGAGTGGTAATCACTCTGAGATTTATGGCACTAAGACCCATGTTAAGGGCAGCCAAGTTATTTTCATGTATAAAATTTATTATGATTTTCAGTTTGATTTTATTCTCTGAATAAACGCATGCAAATTATGGGTGATATTTTGATTGAACTTTTGGTTGGAGTTTTGATCTGTCTTGGTTTGTTTAGATTGTTTCAGTCTTTTGTTTTAAAATATAAGTAATCAAACATGTATTCAGATCATAGAAGTGGATTTAATGATCCAGTTTTATGTGAGAAATAAACTGAATGTTTTACTGAGAAATGGGATATCAAAGGAAAAATAGCAGGCAGTATGGATAATGAGATTTATGCTTATGCCTAGTCTATATTAAAATGATATGAACAATGCAGTATCATGTATAGGTGATGAGTTGTTCCTACTATAAGTTAATATGTTTTTATGGGTTTTTCTTAAAGATCATGTCCTATGTTCTCAATAAAAATAAATAAATGGGATATGGCTTCATCAGCTTTATGTGAGATATAGGAAAACTTCTGTAGATATATATATGTATGAAAGTTTTAGAAATATGATTTGAATAAATTAACCTTGGGATGGGATTTAGCATTTTTGCATGAAAGCTTGTTATGTCTAATTAAAACCCCTGATGGAGTTTTTTAACTATTGACCCATGAGAGAAAAGGAAAAGAATGCAAAGCATTTCAAGTGATAATAAAAATTCTCAGAAGATAAATAAATATGGTCTCTAAATTATAAAAATAATTTAGGAATGGTGCCTTGATCTGCTCATCATCAGGAGGATGATGGGTATGTGCATGACTTGTTAAAGTCCTGTAGGCCTCTGTGAAAAGGGATAACAGAACTGAGCCCCTTTTTAATGCACACATAGTGTTCAATGGCAAGGAGTTAGACCAAACACAAAATGTAAAAAGAAATGAAATGAGATTGATCAGTCAGGCTATGGAATTGGAAATAATTTCATAGGAGTATGTATATGAAAAATCTGGATGGAATGAATGTATGGATGTTTGAGTGTATGATTGATAAACAAGTTTACCAATACTCAGATTTTAGTATGAATTAGTTCTCATTAAACTGATATGTTTTCTATGTAGTATTAAGAATTTACAAAATGTTTAACATGTGATTTCACTCATACCAGAAAGTTATTTCTGACCCTATTTGTTGCTTTGTGACATTTGGGGTGTCTCATTTTTATTGAGGCAGCTCTAGATGTTGCTGCAGGAAAGGAAGCATAAGAAACTTGTTAGCATGGATACTTGAAGACCTACTTGCATTTAGAATGCTTAAGGAATTTGGCAGAAATATTGTAATAATTAGGCTAAGCAAAACTTCATTATGTCTAAGTATTTTCTGGATTGATATGTGCTTATCTTTCTGAGTAAAGAATATGTAGAAACTTTTGTATTACATATATGTGTTTATTGGTTTCTGTTTTAAATGACTAATCTGGATAATCTCTGGTGAAGTATGATGTAGGGGATCATGTCATATAATTTGATATGTGGCCATGTCTCCCTTGGCAATGTCTGATTAGCTTTCAAAATGGCAAAGTAGAAATAATTATAGAAAGAAAGGAATATAGACATTCAGTAAATCTTTTAAAGTCTGAGTTGAACCAAAACTGAGTTAATCTAAAATGCATGATCATGGCTTATAATTTGATATAAGTATATGTCAAGCCTGAAAATGAAACTTCTAATTCTTAGTTTAGGCATTTGAATTACAGTAGAAGCTTGCATTGATTTGTGAAGTAGATCCATATGCATTTTTATATTACTTGTAGTTCTCACAGCACTATGTTCAACATATCTCACTATTTGGGTACATGACTCAAGTCTGGATGCATTTGGTCATGACCAACTTGAAGATGATTAAATAACTAGTAGTCCTGCTTGCAATAGGCATGTCCATCACTTAACAACACCTTAGATACTACCATTCAATATTAAAAGAACATTGGTTGTCTACCAGATAAGTTCACCTGAGAATTTTGTATTAATTTAGTTTGTAACTTAGCTAAAATCATTTTGTCTCCAAATATATGCTAAGTCTTAGTGTAGTATGTGTGTTGCATTTGTACCCTGCCTAAATGAATGGTGTCTTCTCTGCTTGGTCTTCTACCCAATTTGTTTCTTGATCACTCATATGATTTCTTTATAATAACAAAATTAATATATGAGTATCCTTATCTAATATACAAATTTGTTTAATTATGAATTATGAACCCCGGGCTAAACTAGAAGGAATGAGCTATTTTAAACACCCTCTCGTTTAGCATAGAAAAATAAGTATCAAATTACAAAATCCCAGAATATAAATATATATGGCTTTAAATCCAGGAATTAAACAACTGAGAAGAAAAGCAAGAAAAATAAGAAAAATGTTATTACTTGATCTTATAATCAAGCTAGAGTTTTAAGTAAGAAAATCAAGAAAAGAAAAGCTATGTGACACCAAAGACTCTGAAATATGAGAAATAAGGTGTGAGTAAATTCCTTTGCCGACTTCAATTACTCTGATAGGCAAAGAGTCATCTATATATCTTCATATATATAAATGATCTAATTTGATTTTATATACTGATATTTTTATATTGGTAAAAAAAAGGAATCTTGGGAAGAATGATTAAAGGGAAGTGATCCATTGAAGTATATATACATATATATAGATATATATAAAAAAAACTCAACAGAAATTCATTAAAAATAATTGAATAAGTAGAGGGTCACTTCACCCCTCCTTTTAGGAATTGTGTCCTCACAATTTTTTTTTCTTAGCACTTGTAACAAGTATTCACTGACTTTAGAAACATTTATTAAACATATGCATAAACAAACATATTCAATCATATCAACCATGCATATTAAATTTTCCAGAAATTAAAAATTACCTTTAATTTGCAAAAAGCTTAGGGTAATCCATCCTAATCTTATCTTCTAGCTCCCATGTACAATCATTAGGATCAACACTCCATTGGACCTTCACTAGTTTCAAAGTTTTGCTCCTCAATTTCTTTTCTTCTTTAGCTAAAATCCCCACTGGTTCCTTTTCATAAACCATATTAGGATTTATTTGAATTTGGGTAGGCTTTTCCAGAATTTCTTCTTTATCATGTACCCACCTTCTAAGTTGTGACACATGAAAAACATTATGCATTGCCTTCATTTCCTTTGGTAAGTCCAATTTGTATGCTAAAGAACCTATTCTTTCCAGAATTTTATAGGGTCCAACATACCTTGGTGTGAGTTTACCTTATTTACCAAATCTCAAGACTTTCTTCATAGGTAAAATCTCCCACTTCATATTCCACTTGCTTTCTCTTCCTGTCTGCAAATTTCTTTTGCCTATCTTGAGTTGCTGCTATTCTTTTTCTTATTAACCCAATGTTCTCTGTAGTTTCTTTAACATATTCAGGTCCTAAAACAGCTCTTTCTCCAGTCTCTACCCAGCATATAGGTGATAAACATGGCTTGCCATATAAGGCTTCAAATGGTGCCATCCCTATGGTGCTTTGATAACTGTTATTGTATGTGAATTCAACTAAATGGAGGTGGTCTTCCCAGTTGCCTCCAAAGTCCAATGCACATGCCCTCAACAAGTCCTCTAAGACTTTATTCACCACTTTAGTTTGTCCATCTGATTGTGGATGGTAGGCAGTGCTTAAGCACAATTCACTCCCCATGGCCTCTTGAAAACTTTTCCAAAACCTTGAGGTGAAGATGGTATCCCTATCACTTACAATGGTTTTGGGTATGCCATGCAATCTTACCTCCTCTTTCATAAATATTTGATCCAATTTTGGAGCATTTCTTTCTGATTTAACTGGGATAAAATGTGCTACTTTAGTTAGCCTATCCACTATTACCCATATACTTGTGTTTCCTTTCTTAGATCTAGGCAGTCCATCTATGAAATCCATAGATATATCCTCCCACTTCCACTGTGGTATACTAAGGGGTTGCAACAGTCCTGATGGCCTTTGTGTCTCTGCCTTGACTTGTTGGCAAGTCATACACTTTGCAACATGTTTGGCCACATCTGACTTCATTCCCTCCCACCAAAGATTTCTTTTCAAATTTTGATACATCTTAGTACTGCCTGGGTGTATGGAGTACTTACTCCTATGGTATTCATTTAGTATTTCCTCCTTCAATTCTATGTTTTCTGGAACACATATCCTATTCTTGTTCCTTAAATAACCATCTTTATCAACTTGATAATTTATTACTTCTTCCCCTTTTAATAAGAGCATTTTCTTTTCCAATAGGTTTAAATCTTGTTCCTGTATTTTCCCAACCTTTAGAAGTAAATCTGATTGCAGAGATATCATACTCAATTTCCCTTTACTTTCATCTTCTTCAATGGGTATCACTTGTACCTCACTGTTTGCCTCAATTTCCAAATCAGTAAGTATAGACAAATCCTTAAACTCTTCCATCATCAACATGGCCACTTTAGCATGTTGTCTACTCAAGGCATCTGCTACTTTATTTGCCTTACCTGGTGTATAAAGTATACCTATATCATAGGCAGCTAGGAACTCCACCCATCTATGTTGCCTCATATTCAAATCTTTTTGTGAAAATAAATATTTCAGTGCCTTATGATCAGTGTACAAAATAAACTTTGCACCTAACAAATAATGTCTCCAAAGTTTCAAAGCATACACAACTGCTACTAATTCAAGATCATGGGTTGCATATCTTGTTTCATGTGGCTTTAATTGTCTAGATGCATAGGCTACCACCTGGTCTTGCTGCATCAACACAGCCCCTAACCCAGAGCCACTTGCATCAGTGTACACAATTAAATTTTCATTTCCCTCTGGCACCCTCAATACTGGTGCAGTAATTAGAGCTTCTTTTATTTTGATAAAATCTTGCTCACATTTTTTTGTCCATACAAAGGCTTGGTTCTTTCTAGTTAAATTGGTAAGTGGTGATGATATTTTAAAGAAATCTTTTATAAATCTCCTATATTATCCTGCCATCCCCATAAATGATCTAATCTCACTGATTGTGCTAGGCCTTTTCCATGCTTGGATAGCTACTACCTTATTGGGGTTTACTGATATTCCTTTGGCAGAGATAACATGCCCAAGAAAATGTACTTCTTCTTTCCAAAATGCACATTTTAAAATTTTTGCCTTTAAATCATTCTCCCTTAATCTTGAAAAAACTAAATGCAAATGATTTTTATGCTCTTCCACTGTTTTGGAATAAATCAAAATGTCATCAATAAAAATCAGTACAAACTTGTCTAAATAATATCTAAATATTCTATTCATTAAATTAACAAAATATGAACGAGCATTTGTCAAGCCAAATGGCATAACCATAAATTCATATAAGCCATATCTAGTGTTAAATGCAGTATACTTGACACTTGAGTCTTCAACCTTCATTTGATGAAATCCTGATGCTAAGTCTAATCTAGAAAATATTTTAGCTTTACTGAGTTGATCAAAGAGATCATCTATTCTAGGTAGTGGGTATTTGTTCTTGATGGTTACTTTGTTTAATTCTCTGTAATCTATGCACATTCTCAAAGTACCAACATGTTTTCTTACAAACACTACTGGAGCACCCCAGCATGAATTACTTGGCCTTATAAATCCCTTGCCTTCCAATTCTTCCAACTGATTTTTCAATTCCTTCAATTCACTTGGCCCCATTCTATAAGGTTTCTTGATTATTGGACTTGCTCCTGGAATGAGATTAATTTGAAACTCAACTGGTCTATAGTGTGGAACACCCTTAACTTCCACAAACACATCCATGTATTCATTGACTATGGGAATTTCTTCAATGGTTAGTTCACTGAGATCTTTTTTTGAATTAACTAAATGATATAATTTCCATTCCTTAGCTACTTCACATAAAACTGTGATCTTCTGGCCTCTAGAATTTTGTAATGATATGGTGGATGAGTCTAAATTAATTATGGCTTTAAATTTCCTTAACCAGTCTACCCCCAATATAACACCTATATTTGGGTAATTCAAAACATATAAATTGGAAATAAAAATATTTCCCCCTATGTTTAACTCCACATCCACACAAATCATGTTTAAGAGACTAGAACTCCCTAGTGGACTTTGTACAAGTAATGGGGTTTCAACCAATATGCAGTTTAATTTTAACATTTTAACTATTCCATAAGAAATTAAAGAGTGAGTTGCTCCAGTATCATATACTACTGCTATGGGTATGGCACAAATGAGTAGTGTACCTTCCACTTGGCCATGATTTTCAGCATCAATTTTCACTGCAGATTTTCCTTTGCCTTCCAAAGTTGCCAATTTCCCCTACTGTTTATACTCAGGACAGTTCCTCTTCATATGCCCCTCTTTCCCACATAGGTAGCATTTGAAGGCTCCTCCTTTTAACTCTGGGCACCTTGGTTTGATGTGTCCTTCTTTACCACAATGGTGGCAAACCAATTTCTTCTTAGCATCATTGGCTTAGTGTCTTTGTCCTTCTTGTTGTCTGCCTCCTCCTTCTTTTTATCATAAGGGTGATATCTTCCCTTATTCTTCTTGTTGTTGTTTCTCTTAAAATTCCTATACTTCTCTCTTTCCTTGTCATGCTGTTCCAATTTCAATGCCAGATCAATTACTTGATCAAAAGTTCTATCTACATATGGTAGCATAGCTCTGCTAAGTCTTGGGTTCAGACCCTTTATATACCAATCATTTTTGGATGCTTCATCTGCCACTAGCATTGCTCCATAATTAGATAGCCCTTAAACTTTTGAGTGTACTCAGTGACATTCAAAGTTCCCTGTCTAAGTTTGATAAATTCTTCAAGCAAAGTGGTCTTGGCTGATGCTGGTACAAATCTTGCCTCCAACATCTCCTTGAACTGATTCCAAGTGATTTCATTTTCATTCCTTCCAGCTATGATCACCTCCCACTAGCTTAAAGCTACTCCTTTCAGTTGTCTTGAAGCTACTTTCCTCTTCCTCTGATCATCTAGCTACATGTCATTTGAAAATTCTATCCAGTGTTCTCAACCATGCTTGAATTTCCATCACATTCTCAGTTCCTTCAAAACTCCTGCCTCCCAAATTGGTGTAAGTCTTCAGTAGTTTTGAAAGCTCCTCATAAGGGTTCTCAGGCCTATGCCCAATTCCATCTCTTAAAACCCTTACAAATTCTTGCATATCAAGCATTTGTGGTGCACTGGGTCCTGCATTGTGATGAGATCCTCTTCCTACCATGGTCTGGTCACTAAGTATTGGGCAGAGGGTATTAGTACACTCTGAATATTTTCTATAGCTAATATTTTCCTATCTAAAATATTTCATCCATAACAAACAGACATAATACATTTCTATGACACTTAGTAATTAATACATGCATTAGCTCTGATACCAAATGAAATGACCCTCCTATGTTTACCTTAATTTCATAAGGATTTTTTTACTGAATACTTGTTCAATTGAACTTGGTTTAAATTACTCAGGGTCATTCTTCTTTTCAAACAATGCTCTGGATTTAAATTTTCTACCAATATAAACATATCAGTTCAGCCATAGAAATATACACATACATATGATGATATATGTGTTCCTCTTGTTTAAAATCAGAGTTTATTATTATATATATTTTTTGACAAGAGCCAATCTGTCTGATTTGAATTTGAAATGAATTTACTCATAATTTAAATTCCCACATTCTTTGATATTTACATTATATAAGTGGATCTTGTTCATATTTATTCATACTTGAATTTGATTATGTTAAACATGTTTCAGATAATCTTAGAACACAAGAGTTTATTTATTTATTTTTCTTTTGCATAGTTCAAATGTTTGTTATTTTCCTAAGTATCAGAAAATGATATCTACATTTATCATTTTCAATTTATATATCTCCTTTGAAGCCTCTCTTATTCTTTACTTATACAGTTTGACATATCATAAGTAGTTCTTTTTGTTACTGATATCTAAGTTTTCTATAGTAAAGGTTCTGGACTTTAAAAATGTTTATTTCTTTTTTTTAAAGAACAATCATTTTGTTTCGAGTGAACCAGATTTTGGATTCAAAAATTCTTTCTGAAATAATAATACCAATCTGTTTTAAAATGCATGTTTGTCATTTAACATTTGAAGGAGGTTTTTAACATATCACTTAACAAAAGGGTGTAAAATACTTTTTGTTCTCAAATTGCAGACCAACATGCTCAACCAAGACTCCATTCTTTTGAAGCTAGTTGAACCATATGGCTGTGCTAGCTAAACACTTGATCATAGTAATTGAAATGCTATTCAATTACCAAGTGCTAAAAGCTTCCTTCAGAAAGATGCATTTCTCAAAGCAACACACAAAAATGAGCTTGAGTTCTTTTGCAAAATGATTTAATAAAACAACTAAATGTCTGAAATACACTTCAGAATTGAATTCAGGTTTTTTACTTCAAAGTTCAGTGACCTTGAATGATTCAAACTTGGCTATATCAGGTTATAAATTTTGTATGAAGATTACTTAAATGTGAATACACTTTTTCTTCAGGTTTACAAATTCTACCACATAACAAAATCAACTGACTAACAACTGATTTAATCAAACAAAGGGAGTTCATTACATATTCAAACATAATTCTCTCATGAATACATGCAGATAAAATTATCATACTCTTATTAAAACTAGCTAGCATGTTCATTTACTCCTTCTCATTAGCCATAACTTCTTTTTCTACTTAGTTCCAGCATTACCTGAAAGAGCATTAGTGACTGCCTCATTATTAAAATGAGACACCCACATATGCCATGAGCAAACAAGGGTCAGATCTATGATCTGGTATGAATAACTTCATTAAATTCATGATATCAAGCAATTGAATGGTGCATAAGTTATAGCCAGTGACTTGAGTGACTTATCAAAGCAATTATATTCTTTGCTTCAGGTTATAGTGTCATACAAGTATAATGACTTCATAAGTCAACTAATTGCACAATCATAATCATACATTTATTCATATCAATCTACAATACTTAGATGCTCTGGAATAACCATGTTTCCATTTCAACAAATCTGAGTAACACTCATATTTTTGCTTCCTGGTTTAGAAGTTACCTATAAGTATATACATGTCAATTTATATTTCAGCCTCATCTGCTATTAAGGAATCACTGGGACACATTGCAATAAATTAATTCACATTATTACACAAAGATCTCAGGGCTTAAACAAACCATGTGCCAACTTGCATACTTCAAGTATAACAAGCATTCCAGCAGCCTTCTTGGCTCATTATCCCTAGTTTATCTACTAGAAGCATTTGTTTGATTTTTATCATCAGATACTTAGATGAAAAATGCTACTGCATACATGAAAGCATCCCAAGCATCTTGTAAGCATAATTTCCAAAAACAAATAAATAATTATTTTTAATGATGTTGTCAAGAGATATCTGGGTCTTAAATCCATACAAGAATCTTTACAACTATAAATAGAGATATGGCATGTTGGGTTTAATTTTGATCTGCAAGTTACTATGGTTGAACCAGATTCACAATCTAGCTTAACCATAATTTTAACTTGTGGGTTTTATTATTATTATTTTTTCTTTTGATCAGGGGTTCAGCACTCAAGTACACCCCTAATACACTGTTCTAAGCCTCAGCACTTATACAAAGTATAATGCAGCTCATAATGTTTTTCTCATATTAAAATTTTCATGCCATAGGTCCAGATTAGTTATGAATATTCCTGCCTTGATTCTAAGGTCTTATGCTTTAACTTTTCTGGGTGTAATGAAACAGTGAGTTGCACATCCAAAGACAAACATCACAATAGATCAAAGATCATCCAAAACATCCATAATAAAATCATGACAGATCCAAAACATCCAAAGAATATTGATAAAACCATATTCAACAAAACAAAAAATAAGCAAATAACAACATTAAAAATGGGCTGCCTCATCTCAGGTCTTAATGCCATGAATTTGGTGAGGTTACTCACCTAAATATTTCCTTCTAGTTAATCCAGAAAATCCCTGAGCAATATTTTCTCCTTCTCCTCTAAATGTTTTCTTTCTTATTTTTAGTATTTCGGGTAAACTGATTCCCTGGCTACAACTACTCATTTATAAGCATTTTACTAGGGTTTCATCAAACAAAATTCCATTTCTGTCCTGACCAATATCATGCATTTTGCATTTATACTTTAACATTCCCATTTTCAGTTACCCAGGCCATATTTCTTTTGTTAAAAGCAACATTTTCTTTTTCTTACTTTTTCAGAAAATGTCCAGTCTACCTAAATCATGTTAAAGGTGTGACCAAGTATATTTGTTTATTCATGGGAATCCCCATTTTCCTATTTTTTGCCCATACATAATATACTTACTTATTTTACATTTCATGCTATTTTAATATTATCATTATTTTCTTTCTTAGTTTCAATATATTTCTTCTCACATAAAATATACATGTGTATAGGTATATAATTATTTGTTTTATTTAATTCCCCCCTGTTTCACAGAAAATATGTTTAAGCACATATTTCATTTTTAATTTGGGTTATGCTTCAGTTACATTTCAATGTCTTAAATAAAGAATTTACTCCTTTATTTTAAATAGGATTTTTCTGTTTTTTTTTTCAATATATAAATATTATTCTAGTTTCATTATGTATATTCAGAAAATCTTTAATTTTAATTATGTATACAGAAAACATATTTAATTTGATCAATGATTCATATTCTAAGATCATATCTGAAATGCTTCCTTCCTTTGTTTATTTATTTTATTATCATCATTATATTATTATTATTTTTTTCCAGAGAATTTCTAAATCTCTTCCTTGTGCCATTTCCAGTGTGCACGTGCACACATATCCCTGCACATCATCCAATTCAGAAACTCCATCAACATTTGATCCAATATATATATATATATATATATATATATATATATATTTAAAACTGAATTGTTTTAATTTTTCCCTCTAAATTTTTAGGGCATTTCAGGCATGCCCCGGTTGGAGTTCGATATTTTTGGTGTGTTATGTCGGGTATCTTTGAAAAGAATATATATATATACACACCTTATTAGTTATGTCCATACCCTACTATTCACACCATAACACTGCCATGCCATGCTCATGTGCTTGTGTACAGGCCCATACCCCTTCTCCATTTAAAATCGTTGCCTGTAAAGGAAGAATGAAAGTTTTTTTGAACTTCAAAATTAAACTAAATTCATTTCTAAATGAAAAATTCCAATTCTTGTTTCTTCGAGTTGCATAAGGATAGAATTTCCTATGGGAGGGGTTCTGGCAAGGTGCAGCGGTAGTTCATAGGTTCGACAGTGAAGTCGAGTAGCCTTTAGCATCTAGGGTTTGATAATTCACGAATCTTAGTCATCGATTTGCGAAAGTAAGGTTGGAATTGGGTTTAGGAGGTAGAATAACACCTCGGCGTAAAATTTGGTGAGGTCCAGCCATCAACGGCTATGTGCGTCGCTATAGTGATGCAAAGGAGGGGGAAAGTGTCACTTTTCAATTGGCGAACGTAGGCGAGTTGTGGTGGTGGTCGTTTTAAAGCTCGTGGACGAGGAGTTCAATGGTGCAACCAGAATTGGATTTCGTCGAGTGTGGGTTGCGGGGCGGTGTGCGTGCACATTCGGTGATGGGTTTGTCATGTGCAGGCTTTGGTTGAGGGAGAAGAAGGTGGGAAAGGATTAGTTTTAATAATATTTAATTAGTTTATTAATGTTTTAATGAAAAATCGAATAATTAAAAATTGTATAACTCTCTTATACGAGGTCCAATCGAGACGCGGATTTTTGCATTGCGCTCGTAACGATGAAAGCTTTGTAATGGAACTGGTTTGGACGGATTTGGGGACAGCCGGAATTTGGGCTAAACTCGGACGTCGTTCGATTTTAGTTCCAAACCGGAACGCCTCAGCGACAACAGAAATTCCAGTGAGTTAAACTCACCTCTTTGGCTAACCAGTAATATTATATAGTTGATAAAAAAATTTAATTGGATGTTTGGGTGATTCACGCTTTTATCATTTGGTTTGGATTTATTCCCACACCTAGAGCAGATGACCTATATTATACAATTGTATAATGACTGTGATGCAGAAGGAAAAGTTAGAGGGATCCAACAGGATTCCTCACCACTATTAATTTTATTTATATATGTGTGCTGATATATATATATATATATATATATGAGCTATGATGCAAGGGGACAGGTTGAAGGGATCCAACGAGATTCTTCGATATTCTTGATTTACTTCCAATAAAATTCATGTTATATGAATTATTGGATATGAAACCTTATTTATGAAGACTATTGGTTATGACATTGTTTATGTTCAAAACTGAAACCCAGTCGTGATAGGAAATCAATATCAATATTGGTTAAGTGTTTGGTAGCTATTGGCCTCAAATTGGTATTTTAAAATACTATAAATTGCCGTTTGAGTTGGATTTGGTTTTTAAGACAGGAAATGATTTTTAAATCCGAATTTGGGTTCAAAAATATTTTGTTTTAAAAGATTTAATTTCTATTCTATTCCATCCTTCTATCTATTTTTTCAATGTTATTTATATTTAATATTGTTTTAAAGGTTATTTATTTAATATTGTTTTAAAAAGATTATTTATTTGTATTTAACATTGTTTTAAATTTATTTATAATCAATATTTTTCTAAGGTTATTTATCAATATGTTAATATTTTGAAGATTAATTATTTAAATAACTAATGTGGTTTTAAATTAATAACAATGATTTATTAATACTGTATTAGGAATCAATTATTATTATCTATAATAAGGTTGAAAATTAATTATTGTTTTTTATTAATAAGGACCTTGAAATTATTAATTATTATTTTTAAGAAGTTTTAAAGGTTAAAAATTATTATTTATTTATTTATAAGGTTTTCTATTATTATATAATAGTGTTTGAAGTAAACGATCATTATTTATTTTAAATGTCCAAGATTTACAAATGGAGTTTATAAAAAGATTTAGGTTTTTAGAAGGGGAGTTTTATAAAATGATTTGGAGACTTAATGGGAGATTATTTACAAGATAAAAAGAGTTTATAAATGTTTTGAAATTTATAAAGAGTTATACGAGGTTGGGTTTTATAAGGGGTTATTTTAAAGAGTTTTATAAACGGTTTCAAAGATTTATAAAATAGTTTTATAAACTGTTTTTAAGATTTATAAGGCATTTATAAATGATTTTAAAATTATATAGAAAGGGAACCTTTCTCGGTTTTGTAGATATACTTATATCGTAAGATAAGTAAATGGATATTTTCTAAGTATTGAAAATATAGGGATTTGTGTATATACCTTTATGAAGGTACTTTTATGCAAGTATTATAAGTGATTTAATTAATGGAAGATAAATTAAGGAGGTTTGTAACATTCCCCCTTTTGACCGCCTCCAGTCGGTAATTAAACCAACTAGAAACGTTCAAAAAGACGAATTGTTATTTAGTTTATAAGGTTTAAACAGAATCAGCCACAGAAACACAGATAATAACAATCAATTAAAATAAATGAATCTTTATTTCATTACTATAAATCTTTTTATATACATCAGAGTTTATACAATTTTAATACAGATACAGCGGAATATTTAAAAATACAATTTTCTTCTGAAAATTAAAGTGATTCTTTACTCTCTCTCTAACTTCGCTGCTCGAAAATCTTCAAGCTGTAAGAATACTCGGTCTGACCTGAGTATTATATTCAAAAGAAAATAATACACAGGTCAGTCTAATTCAAACCAGTTTATTAGTGCATATAGGCAGTAATAATTTAAATAGACGACAGTCATAATAATTCCCGTCTATCCGATCCTTTTAACAAAGAAATCGGATAACGAAAATATAACACTAAACAGTGTTAAACAATAAATCAACAGATTTAAATCATCAACAGAGATAGACGAAAAGATATCTAAATGAAGATGATTTAGAAAAAAAATAGAATTTTGCTGAAACGGCGATTATCAATGAAAATCATCAAATTAAAACCAAATCAAAATATGATTTAAATTATATAGAATTGGCAACATAAAACAATTTTAAAAATAGAAATCATCCATTTTTATTTTTATTTTTGATTGGCTGCCGTACACGCACGCGTGTACGGCCTTGCCAATACAACACACGAAAATATGAAATGCATCAATGAATCAAAACAAAAGAAATATCAATTAAAATTTTATACTGAGTGGCTACAGTTCAACAAATTCAGAGATTAGGCACAAGATACACGAAAGTATCAACATGGATGCAGACTCAAGTCAGTCTGTAAGTAATTCAAAGTTACAATAACCAATGTGCAAATTGTATATTCAAATATGATCGAGTGCAACAGGTCGAAATGATGCAGACCAAAAGGCATGGAACTGGAGATTGCAACCTGAATAGAAATGCACATGAATGTGATGGCAACAGTTCAAGGCAACGGTGACAACCCAAATGCAAAATAGGTCGTACATATATATTGACAAATTGCATAAGCAAGTTCAAGGGTGCTAATGCATATAAACATGAAGAGATGCAACCTGACAGTAAACAGGGCCACAAGACCACCAAGTTCACAGTCGAATAACATATCAATAATACAACATGGCAATGCAGACAGTGGTCGAGAACCCAGACCAATACTACAAATCAAATGCTAGGTCGAACAACTACATGATGAACCCAGACTCATGAACCATATCAATGCTAAATGCTCACATGCTCAAAACTCAACTACCACGGTACTGTAATACCACCAGAGAAGACAGTAGCAACACAAACCAGAAATGCACCAACTAAGCAATGAACTCGACCAAATTCAATGCAGCAACATCATCCAGAATGTACCTCAAGGCAAAATAACACAGTACGACACAACTCAAAGTACCAGCTAATGCAGACTGATGAAAATAAATATACAGTGAACTAAGACATGGATCAAACCAACAATGTCATAGAACAAATGGGACAGTTCGAACGTGATCATCAGGGTTTCTTTTAGGAGATCAAAAATGGTCGAAGACGTGGCATTGCATACATAAAATCTGACCGGAGTCGAAGGAAACAAAGATTAAAATCAAACGTAACAGTTTCAAACCAAAACCGTAGTGACCATGTAGCATGTGACAGTATGAAATGAATTCACCAAAGCAATTTCAGGAAATCTTAAACAAGGCCGAAGCCATATCAAACCACAAGTCGAACAAGTCAAAACCCAAAACTACTGAGCATAAAAATGTTTCGATAATTCAAAGCTAAAATCGAACAAAACAGTGGTAATTCACTAGTGTTACCAGAAATTAAGACCGAAGTCGCAAGAGAAATCAACATCGAAGTATTTTAAAACCAATTTAATAAATCAAAGTGGAGCGGGGCTAACCAGGATATCATAAGTTCGAAAACATTTACTAAGTAAATCAGAACGAAAAACGAACTTTCCAGAGGCAATTAGATAGACCTCAAGCCAACAAATAAATCAGACAACGAGCAAAGTAAATCAACAACTCAAAAAATTTAACACACGAAATCACTGGATTTGAAGTAGATGTGAGTAATGAATTTACTCACCTTTAAATCGGAAATGGTCGCGAAGCGGTTGCGAACGGAGGATGGAAGATGAACGAAGATTGATCGCCCCCCCTTGTTTCCCTTTCTCGAAGCCCTAATTTTCAAATCGAAGAAACTAGAGAATCAGAGCCGCCTCTTTTCGAAGACGATCCAACGAAAACAAAATCGCCGCCATTTTTTTTCGTCGCTTATTTTTGTTTTAGGGTTTTGGATGAGAATGAACTTGGAGGGGATGTCGTATTTTAGCAGAGAAGATATCGTGGGGGTATGGCTGGAAAACGTGGGTCGGTATGGGTTAGTATGGGCTGAGATATGGGTTAGACGTGGTATAGGGTATGGGGTATATTATTGTTTTTATTATTTCTCTTTTTAAATCAAATTTTGTTTTTGTAAATATTTTCCTTAATTTGTTTTGTTTAAATCTTGTTGCTAAAATTTTAAACTATGTGTATTTATTCATTTATTTTGTATTAATAAAGTTTAACAAAAGAATTTAAATCGATTTACAATTTCCAATTCAAATTTAACAACCAGTATTAGTTTGTCAATTGATGAAAATTTAATTGTTATAAAAATTCCAACAACATCATCAATTTAGCTGCCAACACAAATCGTTTATTGATGATTAAAATTCGGGCAAAAATCCAGGTTGTTACAGAAAATCAAATTGAATTCAATTAAATTTTATACGCGTTTATACGCCGTATATTCACAAAACAATTCTGATAAATACGAAAATTGAAATCCAGCAATAATTCAATATTACGGACCCAATGAAACTGGTTTCGTCAAATTCCGAGACTGTGCCTCGGAAGACTATTTTTAAATTCGATTTCAAACGATATAATTTCAAACTGAACAAATCGCTTTCAAATTCAATTCTGAAACTTCTATTATCTTCAGTATTATCAATATGAATTTTTTAAGCCTTTAAATTATTTTTAACCGGCTTAAAATTGAAGATTCAAATTTTTTTCAACTTTCAATAGATTAAATTCAAAAATTTAATCACCAATTCATTCTGATAATTTGAAATTCAAGTCAAATCATCATTCAAATATTTAAAATTAATTAAATATTTTCAAATTAAATTGTTCAAAATTCAGGGTCGTTACAAGGTTAGTGGTTGCTTATGTGCTTAGCCAATGTTGGTTTTCCTTGTGGAATTAAATCCATGATATGAATGTGAGTTTATTGATAGTTAAATAACCGACTATCAAATATGGACCCAAAATAATGTAACTTTGGAAATATCTAGGAGAAACACGTGAGTTTTTGGGCACAGTCATCTCCGATGATGCTGTACTGTGTGTATAAATCTCATTTGATTCTCCTAGGATAAATGATAAGGAAATCCATCAACTAACGGTTAGGAAGTGATCTCCGCTCTTATCTTTGACTATTTATTTCCTCAAGAAAAGGGGTTAAGTTTACCGGAAATTATCGAATGTTTTTTCGAAGAGACAGGGATCAGATATACTATCCGAAAACCACTTCGATCCCATTTAAGCATTTCGAAGTAAAGACATCTTGAAGATGATGGAATTAAAGACGAAGCTCTCAAGTATTTCGTTCAATCCAAAACTAAACTTGTATGGATGAATGTTGGCATTGCATTGTTGCTTGGAGGGCATTGTTAGCATTCCAAGTGGAAAGTGCTATATATAAGGCAAAACGTAGCCTCAAACCTCATCAACCGGGAATGACTAAAACAGGCTAAGTGGGTCGGTCCCATGTAGGGTATGATCATCCTTATCTAGAATCGATATTATCTCTCATTTTTATGCTTCGGGCCCGTTAACGGAGCGGTGATCATATTTGGTACTACTTATCAAGTGGTAGGTCATCCTGTGTTGGTAGGGGATCCAAGCGAGGTCCTCGGTGTTATTTTATCTAGAGATGCACCGAGACGGGCGGTAACCCAGTAGCCCAGTCATTGTATGGAATCCATTCTTCAATATGTGCCTTTACGATTTTAGTTGTATACCTATTATGCTAGAATTTAATTAATGTAAAAATTTCGGCTATGATTAATAAGTATTTGTATCTTAGACACTATCATAATATCAGAGAATTTCATATAAAATGGTTTGGTTATCATAAGATAAAACCTCGTCTGTGTTTATGTGCGGCGTGGTCTTACGAGATACTTTTGATTTCAAAGGTTTGTATAACTTTAAAATCAAGTTGGGTGTGCTTTCTCACGCTGGTTTTCCAGTTTGATTCGGGTGTTATTTTATTATAATGCTTGGGTCAGACTGAGCATATTACAGATTAGTTTGGACGTTTTGGATCTTTAGAAGACGAGCTGGAGGCCTAGAAACGTCTTCGCGTTAGAGGGATCCAATGGGATTCCTCGATATTGTTGATTTATTTCCATTAAAATTCATGTTATATGAATTATTAGATATGTAACCTGATTTATGAATAATATTGGTTATGACATTGCTTATGTTCAAAACTGAAACCCAGTAGTGATAGAAAATCGATATCAATATTAGTTAAGTGTTTGGTAGCTATTGGCCTCAAATTGGTATTTTAAAATACTATAAATTGCCATTTGAGTTGGAATTGGTTTCTGAGACAGGAAATGATTTTTAAATTCGAATTTGGGTTTCGGAAATATTCTGTTTTAAAATATTTAATTTCTATTTTATTCCAACCTTTTTATCTATTTTTTCCTAAGTTATTTATTTATATTTAATATTGTTTTAAAGGTTATTTATTTAATATTGTTTTAAAATAATGTTTATTTGTATTTAACATTGTTTTAAAGTTATTTATTTATAATTAATATTGTTTTAAGGTTATTTATCAATATGTTAATATTTTGAAGATTAATTATTTAAATAATTATTACTGTTTGAAATTAATAATAATAATTTATTAATACTGTTTTAGGAATTAATTATTATTATTTATAATAAGTTTGAAAATTAATTATTAGTGTTTTATTAATAATGTCTTTGAAACTATTAATTATTACTTTAAGAAGTTTTAAAGGTTAAAAATTATTATTTATTTACTTATAAGGTTTAATATTATTAACTATAATTATATAATGGTGTTTGAAGTAAATGATTATTATTTATTTTAAATGTCCGAGATTTATAAATGGAGTTTATAAAAAGAATTAGGTTTTTAAAAGGGGTGTTTTATAGAATGATTTGGAGACTTAAAGGGAGATATTTACAAGATAAAAAGAGTTTATAAATGTTTTGAAATTTATAAAGAGTTATACGAGGTTGGGTTTTATAAGGGGTTATTTTAAAGAGTTTTATAAACAGTCTCAGAGATTTATAAAATAGTTTTATAAATTGTTTTTAAGATTTATAAGGGATTTATAAATGATTTTAAAATTATATAGAAAAGGAATCTTTCTCGGTTTTGTGGATATACTTATAGCGTTAAGATAAGGAAATGGATATTTTCTAAGTATCGAAAATATAGGGATTTTTGTATATATCTTTGTGAAGGTACTTTTATGCAAGTATTATAAGTGATTTAATTAATGGAAGATAAATTAAGGAGGTTAGTGGTTGCTTATGTGCTTAGCCAATGTTGGTTTTCCTTATGGAATTAAATCCCTGATATGAATGTGAGTTTATTGATAGTTAAATAACCGACTATCAAATATGGACCCAAAAACGTAGCTTTGGAAATATCTAGGAGAAGCACAAGAGTTATAAGGCACAGTCATCTCCGATGATGTTGTATTGTTTGTATAAATCTCATTTCATTCTCCTAGGACAAATGATAAGGAAATCCATCCACTAATGGATAGTATGTGATCTTCACTCTTATCTTTGACTGTTTATTTCCTAAAGAACCGAGGTTGAGCTTACCGAAAATTATCGAAAGTTATTTCGAAGAATCCAGGATCATATATGTTATCTAAAAACCACTATGATCTAACTTAAGCATTTCGAAGTGAAGACATCTTGAAGATAAAGTTCTCAAGTGTTTCGTTCAGTCCCAAAACGAACTTGTATGGATCAATGTTGGCATTACATTGTTGCCTGGAGGGCAGTTTTAGCATTCTAAGAGGGAAGTGCTATATATAAGGTAAAACGTAGCCTCAAACCTCATCAACTAGGAATGACTAAAATAGGAAAGATGCAGCAGGGCTAAGTGGGTCGCTCCCAAGTAGGTTATGATCATGCCTATCTAGAATCGATAGTGTCTCTCATTTGTATGCTTCGAGGACCATTAACGGAGGGGTGATCATATTCGGTACTACTAGTCAAATGGTAGGCCGGTCCTGTGTTGGCAGGGGATCTAAGTTAGGTCCTCGGTGTTATTTTATCTAAAGATGCACCGTGATAGGCGGTAACCCAGTAGCTCAGTCGTTGTATGGAATCCATTCTCCAACACGTGCCATTAAGGCTTTAGTTGTATACCTATTATGCTAAAATTTAATTAATGTAACAATTTCGGCTATGATTAATAAGTATTTGTACCTTAAACACTATTATAATATCAGAAAATTCCATATGAAATGGTTTGGTTACCGTAAGGTAAAACATCATCCGTGTTTATGTGCGGCGTGGTCTTACAAGATACTTTTGATTTCAAAGGTTTTTATAACTTTAAAATCCAGTTGGGTGTGCTTTCTCACGCTGGTTTTCCAAACTGACTCGGGTGTTATTTTATTATAATGCTCGGGTCAGACCGAGTATATCATAGATTATTTTGGATACTTTGGAGCTTTAGGAGATGAGCTGGAGGCCTAGAGATGTATTCGCGTATATGGATATTTTTCCGCTACATTCATTATTGTATTTATCTACAATTGTGAGGACAGGTTGTTATAACTATCCGGGCTGAAATAGGTTAGTATAATCTGATTGATGTTTGTGTGTGTGTGTGTGTGTGTGTGTATGTGTGTACATATATATATTAAAGTTTTGCTTTTGTGTAAATATTTGTTGTATATTCTAGATTATTCGTTTCGTTGTGAGATTCTTATGTTATTGGTTTTCCTTCTCTTTTCTTTCTTCTTTATTCCTTCCTTCTTCTTTTCCCCTAATATTCGGGTATTCCGGCATTTGATTGCTCGACACGCAATACAGTGGACATACTAGTGTTAACTTTCGAGGGTCGAAAATTCCCGGCCATTACACTTGGTATCAGAGCTGAAGGTTAGACGAGAACCTTGGCTTTGGTAGGGTACTCATAAGAGATAGTGTTAGTAGCACCCCAGAATGAGTTTGAGTGTATATATATGAGCGCGTATTTATTAGAGATATAAAAAAAATTATATTGTGTCGATTGATCTGTTGAGTGGCTTATGGATTCTGGTTAATACGAGGAATGTTATTGATATGGATCTCCAAACATTCGGATAGAGCAATTCGACATGGTATTGTTTTGAAATTGGGTAAATGAAATAATTTTACCTAGATTATATTTTATATATAAAGGAATAATTTTTTAGAAATTATTATAGTATATATGGTATGTTTGGTTGTTAGTGAATGATAATATTTGATTATTATCATTTTTGTTTGTGTTCTTATAAAAGTTGCTATTATAATAATGTAAACAAGGTAAACAATTCAGAAATGGTTTTATATAACCAAAGTGAAATTATATAAATATGGTTTATAAACGCGGTTTATATTTTAAAAAAAGGATTTAAAAACTGAGAATTTGAGAATTTAATCTCGGAGATTTTGAAAAAAAAATTCGAAGGTTTTGGGAGAACAATAATAGTATAATTTTGAAAATATTTTTATTACAAATATTTTAAAAGGAATTAAAGGAAATAGAAAGCACTGAACTCACTTCGGTCGCTGGAAAATAATTTCCTTGATGACTGCAGCATCATCGACGTCCATTTTCGGGTTTCCAAGAGTGGAATTGCTACCATTGGAGTTTTGATTTGGTAAAGCTAGTTTTGATTTTAAAATTCAAAATTTTGATTTGAAATATAAAGAAATTATTGATAGTATTGTCTCAAAACAATTTGAAACAAGACAAGGTGTTTAAACTTCGAAAATTTTCATTTGAGTATTTTATGAAAATATGAGGAAATAAGTTTTATAACTTATAAATTTTAAGAAATAATAAGCTAAAAAAATTTTAAATTGTTGAATAAGAATGTTAAGAAAAGCAAAATTTAAATGAAATTTAAGTTAAGTTTAATGAAACAATTTTTGGAAATGAAATTGATTGTGATTTGTAACGAATTAATTAAGTGAACTAATTAAATAAATTAGTGAATTGAATTTGGTTTAAAATGTTGTTTGATAAAATTGAACAAGGAAATAAATAAATGAAACAAGTTAAATGGAATTGACTTTGATTTAAAATAGACATGAACTTAAGTTGTGAAGTGAAATTAAACATGAGAAGGGATGTATAAATTTTTTATCGTAAACTTAAGTAAAATTTAATGGAATCGTTCTTAAGTGATATTAATATTGAAAGAAATATACTAAGTAATAAATAAATGTGAATAAAGCAATGAGAATAATGATCATGAATAAATAAATGTAAATAAAAGAATCTAAGTAGAAAATAAAGGGGTATAAGGACAAACCAATTGAAATAAATGTGTAAGTTGTACGTATATTATTTTATTCGCATAATTGTTTGATTTAGATTCGAGTACACGATTTTGAGATGATTTACAACGGTGCAAACAAGGATATTTCACTTGATTCTGGATGGCAAACACTGGATATGAATTTTTAATTAATTCCAGAATTCTTTATTATACTATATGGCTATGCAAGGAGAATGGCGATTCTAATTAAGGAACCGGATCTGAGTCTACACTAGAGTGGTTGTGTGAACGATACTGGTTCAAAAGTGAAATTGTGTGATTGAGCAAGCGATCAGATTTGGTATTGTGTATGGATGATATATGTACATCGTATGGTCTTTAGTAAAGTAAATGTTGACAATTGAAAATACAAAATAATATGATTTTAAATTATATGGTTGGATGTCATTGGTAAATAAGATGAAGGTATATAAAAGCAAGAGCTAGCTCGATGTCTTTGATTTCATAAGTAAATTTGGTTACCCGACTAAAAGGTACACTTTTATATTGTTGTTTAGTTTGATGGTTTAATGATTGAGCCACTTGGCTTTTGTTTTTTTTATTGGTTTGTGTCCATAGTGGCAATTTGTAGTTGTTTCGATCTAGCCACGTAAAGGAGACATTAGCGAAATTTTCCTTAAATTTAAGGCATTAGAAAAAAATTTGACAAATTTTGAAGAATTTTTTTGATAACTAAAATTTGGTTTTGAGTTATAACCTGAAATGATTTAATAGATGGAAATTAGTTGGTATCGGTGAATGAAGTTAAAGACTTAAAAGAATATAGTAATCTATTACAACTAATTGGTTTTGGGAGGTTAAAGGGTTTGTGGCATTTTTCTTACTTGGTAATTTCGAGGATGAAATTCTTTTAAGAGAAGAAAAATATAACGACCCAGATTTTTAGTTATTTGAATTCGAAATATTTAATTGATTTTAAATATTGGAAAGTTAATTTTATAAATAAATAACTTGAATTTCAAATATAAGGGTTATTTGAATATTTGGAATTGTCTAAAATATTTAAATCTTGAATTTAATATAAATAAAAAATGATTTCGAAAGCTGATTTAAATTCTATTTGAATAAGAATGAAGATAGTAAACTATAATTTATAATTAAAGTGATTAGACAGATTTTGAATAATAATTCATTTTAATTAACGTGTAAAAATAGCCTTCCGATGTACTGTCTCGGATTTGGACGAAACCAGTTTCACTAGATCCCTAATAGTGAATTATTATATGTTAACGAATTTCGTTGCAATGCCTTGGATTTGAACAAAATCAGTTTCATTGGACTTGTTCCACTGTGTTTGGAATAGGAGTATTACATATAGAATGCCAGGCAGCACCCTCCGATTGGAGTTTGATATTTTTGGATGTGTTATGTCGGGTATTTTTAAAAAGAATATATATATATGTACCTTATTATTTAAGTCCATACCCTACTGTTCACACCATACCACTGCCATGTCGTGCCTATGCGTTTGTGTATAGGCCCATACCCCTTCTTAATTTAAAATCGTTGCCAGCAAAGGGAGTTTTTTTGAACTTTAAAATTTAAAACTAAATTCGTTTCTAAATGAAAATTTCCAATTCTGGTTTCTTTGAGTAACATAAGGATAGAATTTCATGGCAAGCTGCGGTGGTGTTTCATAGGTTCGACAGTGAAGTCGAGTAACCTTTAGCGTAACGACCGAGGTTTTTGACCCTAAAAAATCGACACTAATACATTCTTGGTATTCAAGTGCCGCAAATCCAAGTGTCGGAAAGCCCGATTGTTAGGGGAAAAGAAAATAAATATAGAACAGAATCTCACCCGAATGGAATAACATATATTATTTCAATATAAAATCTTTACAGTGGAAAATTTTGAATACAATATTAGAGTCCAATCTAGATTCAGCCTGGATAGTTATAAATCCTATGTCCTTACAAATGCCGACAAACAACAAAACAAATGCAGTTCGTTTTTGGACAGTCCTTCATTAAGTGTTTCCCTTGGAAACACCAAATGCAAGTTCGTTTAAGACAATCTTTGACTTCATGTCTTAGGTTCTTGCATCGGTAGCAGCCCATTGTCTTCTTTTTAATCCTCGGTTTCTTCCTTGTTCTAGGACATTTATGTAGAAAATGTCCTCTCTCTTTACATTTGAAACAGACTATATCATCCCAATCAGAATTTTTGTTTTCCCTCCTCTGCTTCTTCCTTTGCTTATTTTCATACATAACTGCATAATATCCTTTATTACCGCAATAGTAACAGTCGATGTCAGCATAGGGTCCTAGTTTTTCTTTTTCTTCCGCTTCTTTCTGTGCACATACTCTATGTGCTTGCTTTGGATTAGCCCATAACTAATCACCCTACATATAATAAGACATCCTAACCTAAATGATATACTAAGTTATCATCATAGGTTTCATACCATTAATCCAAATTACCTGATTTAACTTGTTCGGCTTTGAACTTTCCTTGATTGTACAATGATAAGAAGAATAATATACCAAGTGCTCGATACCATTCGCCCAAACCAACATATTATTGATACTTAGGAGATTATTCCTACCATCACTACACAGATCAAGATCTTATTCTTGGAACTTTCCAAAGGGATAACATCTTATAAATTTTCCATATCACATAAATATTTATACTTTTGTATATATAAAATATACTCCTTTTAAAATAGTGTGTCAATTTTCCTTATTTAAGAGTTTTGAAACATCTATCAATATAATTGTACTTCTCGTATCGACTAGAATTTATAAACCACTGAACTGGTAAATCAACATATGATATTTTTATATCCAATAACAAATATGCACTCATATATATAATACACTCAAACTCAGCCTAGGGTGTTTACTAACCCTACCTCTAATGAGTTACTCATCTTAGGGTATTACTAACTCTATCTCTGATGAGTCATTACCCCAACAAGCCTAGGTGTCCGCTCAACCTAAGCTCTGATACTAAATGTAACAACCAAGGTTTTCGACCCTCGAAAATCGACACTAATACATTCTTGATATTCACGTGCCGCAAATCCAAGTGCCGAAAAGCTCGATTGATAGGGGAAAAAGAAAATAAAGATAGAACAGAATCTCACCCGAATGGAATAACATATATTATTTCAATATAAAATCTTTACAGCGGAAAAATTTGAATACAATATCAGAGTCCAATCTAGATTCAGCTTGGACAGTTATAAATCCTATGTCCTTACAAATGCCGACAAACAACAAAACAAATGCAGTATATGTAGTAGATAATAGAATACATCCATACATAAACGAAGATCTCCAACTCTCCTCTGGAAACTCCAAGCATCTTTAACAAAACCTGAAACTACTCGGATCTAACCCGAGTATTAAAAATACCCAGATCAGGCTTGATAAACCAGCGTGAGATACTCGAAATTCTAAATGATGATGTAAATCAAAACCTTTGAAAAGAAAGGTATCTCATAAGACCACGTCCACACATAAATAGGGACGGGATTTTATCTTATGATAACCAAAATACTTTATACTGAAAAATACTTTGATATTATCTTTAATGATATGGGTTTCGAAAACCTTTTTCAAGTAAATATATATAAAACTAGTATCAATACCCAGGCTAAGTCTATGGTAATATATCCAGACTAGGTCAAACGGAATATATCAGGACGGAATATATGATACCAAAAGGGTAGCAGAAATGTTTGCAAAGCATTACAGCTATTTTGGGAATACAACCAAAACCGTAAAGCTCGTATTAGGATTGGATTTCCATCATGATAGGGAACTAGTTGTATTTTCCTTTAATCCACGCATAGCAAACATAGTTCCCAAGGAGCCTTAATCGCTTTTCTCAACCAAGTCACATAGAAGTGCACTGGCTACACTACCAATATCCAGTAGCCTTATCACTTTTCGCTAGCTAGCAACTATATTCAAATAAGTGTCTTGGGGATCCAAATTCCACCGGAATCCCCCATACTCATAAAACCAATAGCCTGAAATATATACCCTGTAGACTAAATAATTACCCGTATCATCTCCAGGATGTGAGGCTCATGAGGCTACGCTAAATTTTAACAAAGCCACGCTTTATTCTTCCACAAAGCACATTCCACTTAGAATGCCACATTGCCACTCCTTCGATCACTATTGACTTCCACGAACATACAACCTCTAAGCTCGTACGTCTCAGAGAAGGGAGTTAAGCTAAGAGAGGTTACATTCTCCGCCACCAAGCAGATGTACGTTTGTAAAAGTCAATGTTGTGATCGTAGAAATGCAATGTCAGACATTCGTCCATACAAGTTCGTTTTGGGACTGAACGAAACCGAAGGCACTCCTCCTACTACCATTAGTAGTGAGTATTCCTTGCAATCCAAAGATTTCAAACACGATAGGACCACTGCTATAATAAATGTCTCTATATTGGGAGTGACCCAAGGAATGTCAACAAGCAGTCTTTTCGCTATGAAGATATTCGGTCTTCAATAATCATCATCTTCAACATGTCTTCACTTTCGAACGTATACATTGGTTCGAAGTGGTTTTCAGATAGGATTACCTAAATCCGACCCAGTTCCTCCAAACCAATCATCGATTAAAAAGATGTTAAGTTCATATGTGACTATCAATCATCATTCAATTCAATTCATATTTTTATTCATTCATAGATATCTCTAAGAGATATATTCATTTAATTATTCCTTCACCTTCTTAACAGTATATGGAATCATTAAGCCTCATTTATCAAATCATTTAGTAAATTTAAACCCTTTTAATCTTGGAATAATTCCAAATAAATTCACATTTTACTTAGGAAAATATTTCCAAATCATTTATTAAATCTTAATCAAAGATTTCTTATTTCTGAAGCATAACTTTTAAATGGGTCAAAAACAATGTTATTTAAGACATAGTTCTGCAAACCCAAAACAATTAATTCAAGTATAGAAATTAAAATAATTCCAAATCATTTATTTAAATATTTGCAAAGATTTCTTAATTCAAAACTCAAAACTTTGATTGAGTTAAACCATGTTATCTAGGATGTTAATCCAAAACCAATATGAATTTATAGAAATCATCTAATTCTACTCAATATCAATTCCAGTATTCAACTAGTACTATGGGCGGGATAACGGTGAAATTACCTTTTTAAATTCCACGAATAGTATGGGTTCCGTCTTCGGGCTTTATCATCGAGTACAAGAAGATTATCTCCATAAAATCCAAGTTATGTATATTTAGAAAATTATATCCTTTATACTTTGGAAAATTTTGATCCGAGTAAATGAAATTTACTATCCCCTCCATTGGGCCAGTTTGAATAGCTAGTGAGAGCAGGAAACTGGACTCAAGCCTAGACACTATATCTTTGACACTCAAAAGGCGGTCAAGTTATTTAATCGACTCTAAATCATTAATCATCTAACCATTCCATAAATTTTTCAAATTACCTTTAAAATACTTTATTAACCATTTGAAAACATTTACAAAATATTTGGAAAAGAACAGTTACGTTTAAACTGTATTTCAAAAGTTATAGAAAAGTGCTGCGGAAAACTGCTCGAAAAGTGCTTTTTAAGATATATTGATCAAAACGACTTTCTATCACCTGGAAATTTGTTTTTATTACTCAAATCACTTTTAAAACATTTTAAATGATTTATAAGATTTATTCCACATTTTTAAACAATTTTGAAACATCATTTTCAAAGAAATCCAGTTTTGGACTCCGAACTGCAAAACCGTGATTTTTCTAAAAACTTGTTTTACTCATATTTCAAAATATACTTATCGAAATCTCGATCCTTTTCTTTTATTTGAAAACAATAGTCATAAGAGTTCAGAAAATTCTTGTTGCAAAGAAATCCGACTCTGATTCCATCCTACAGAAGGATTTAACCTTTACGGCGCGAAATCGCAAACTACCGTTACACGACGCGCCTATTTTTGACTCCAAACTCAATATTTGTCAAAACTTCTTCAAATTGAATTTTAATGTTTATAAAACATTTATAAACCATTGTCAAACGTTTAAACCAATAATTTCCATATTAAATCTCTTTTTAACTTTTAAATCATTTCATAATATAATATTATTATAAAATTCATTTTCAACTTTTTAATATTTCCAAAACCATTAAGAGGCTAAATAACTTCATATACATATATTTATTATGGATTTTATTTCCATTATTTATTATGGTTAATTTACTAACCATTTCCATTGTCATTTATCAACCAAGTTATCAACCGTCTTAACAATAATCTAATCAACCAAGTAATCAAACACTTAATCATCCAATATAATAAACTTTCATATCATTAAAATTTGGAGATTAATTAGTAAATTTAAATATTAAGTACTCACCTTTTACCAAATCGATTAACTTTCTACCAACATTCTTACTAACAACACTTCACTTAAACATCAACTAATCAACTTCTACTCCATTTCTTTTACTTTATGCTATCGACATCTTCCTCCGAACTCCCGCAAATCCGACAGAGCTTCTGCAGAACCTTGAATTTGCTCCTAGCTCCTTCGAATGAAATCGACGGCACTTCCTTCTCTTTCTCTTGCTCCGGAGCTCCCGAACTTTCTCCTTTCTTCCTTTTGGGCTCGGCTTGGACTTGGGAGGGCTTAGGGGCTCACGGCCTAGAGTGGTAGGAGGTTGGGCCGTGGGCTTAAGAGGTGGAAAGGAGGTGATTTTCACTGGTTTTGAGGTGGAATACTTTATTTTTCCTTTACTTTTATTTTCTTATAATTTTTTTCTAGAAAATGGAGAGGTAGGAAGCTATGGAAATAAAGGTAAAGAAGATGAAGAAAGTGAAGAAGAAAGTAAGGAACAAAGTGTGAAAGAATGAAAAGAAGGTGGTGTTATTTATAGTCAAAATTTTGTAAAATATCCTACATCACTTCCTTCCCATCACATCACCATGTGCCTCCTTTCACCTCCATCATTTCACATGCCCACACCCCTCTTCATCATCACCCATCACCTCAAATCACTTCATGTCCTAATTGTTGACTCTATGAAAGCTTAAGGGTGAAGTTTTCCTAAAATATCTTAGATATTTTTAATATATGTATATATAAATGTATATATATTATATGTATGTATATATGTGTTCATGTATATGTTAGTGGATGCATTCGTATGTTATATACATGCACATGACATAAGGTTGCAACAACTTTCGAACAACTTCCGTTCGTTAAACCGTTGAAAATCGGGAAACCGATTCCTGGTCACATTTTCACTTTTTATTTAATACATATATTTGTAAACAAAGTTTGGAAATTAATTCCTAATCATTTTTGATAAATAAAAGTGATCTCATCTAAATTATAAAATCATATAAATCCATATTAGCAATTACTTACAAAAAGTGCATTTATATCGATAAACCGATATCGATTTTCTTCATAATTTCAAATTGCTTAAATATCTTTATAAAATCATTTATTATCACTTTATAACTATTTAAAATGAATTACTATCATTTAAAAAACAATTATTTGAATATAATAATTATTAAATCATTAAATCTCAATTATAAATTCGTAAATCAATTATTAAATATAAGGGCATCACTATATATTCATTTAATTTACAAAAATAAAATAAATAATTTTATTTCATATTCTTGTTCAATTATAAAATTAAGTTATGTATCCAGCTCCATGTGCTATGTTTTACGATTATAGAGCTGTTTATTGATAAAATGGTTTTCGGTCATTTTATCGCTATTTTTCCAAAGTATATATTTTTGTAAATACTTATACAATTGTTATTTATTGTTTTAAAACATCATAATCTATGTTTCTAAAAGCTTACATTTGAATATTTTAGAAATAAATATAATTTGTCAAATTGATAAATTTGCAGGTCATTATAGACTTCCCCCCTTAAAAGAATTTCGTCCCCGAAATTACACCAAAACAATACCCAAAAGTTTTGCCCAAAAGATTTTTTTTACATTCATAAGATGTATACAGATCATCCGTACGAAATACTTGATTCGATCTACTATCTGAATCCACAACTTTACTTCAAAAGTAGTATTGATCCACCGATCCTCTAGTGCGAACTCTGATCAGGCTTCTTGATCAGAAAAATTCGTTTTCCTTACATAGCCTTAACCTATGATAGAAAACTTAAGTACCCAATCACGAAACCTCATCAAGGTTCGTCGTCAAGAATCGAGTGATAAATCCTCTTTTGGAGCGGTGTAAACGCCTCAAAGTTCCGTACTCGAATCTTAGAACAAAATTTGTGTCGAATGATCTACGTACCTCATATGTACTCATTCAAAAATCTTTATGAAAAAATTTCATAAATTTTTTATCTTTTACTTTAAATACTTATACAAACCCTTTATTCTTCAAAAATGCTTATTCCTAAAAATATTTCTATCTCTTTTCCAAAAGAAATCAATTATCCTTTATTTGGAATAATACCATTATAATTCTTATTTCAAAATTCCTTTGAAATTTTTTGTTAATAAATCTCATTATAAATTTAATTCCCAACTTATTGTATATTGCATAACTTTCTCTTTTATACTTTTTCAAAACATTAGGATATGAATTCTCAAATCCATCTTTCTCAAACATCTTTTACTTTTACACTTTATTCTATAAAATATATTCTTAAATAATTTCTTAATTTAAATACTTTTAAAAAAAACCATTTCTAATATTCTTTTACACTTTTTATTTCTAAATATCTTATTAACTGATTTGATGGAAGATAGAAGAAATGCACGGGGAGAATGAAAGAGATTTATTAATTAACATTATTTTTATACATTCATAACAAATCCTAGCCTCTGTTACAAACTTTTAAAGATAACTCCCTAGGGAATACAACCTATCACACACTACCATTATATAGATACTTGAATTTCCATATATGCTATTTTTGGATTCCTTTTGAGGTAGATGGTGTTTTATCTTAGAGGCCTAAGTTAACCACTTTCATTTTTGGACAGTCCTTCATTAAGTGTTTCCCTTGGAAACACCAAATGCAAGTTCGTTTTAGACAATCTTTGACTTCATGTCTTAGGTTCTTGCATCGGTAGCAGCCCGTTGTCTTCTTTTTAATCCTCGGTTTCTTCCTTGTTCTAGGACATTTATGTATAAAATGTCCTCTCTCTTTACATTTGAAACACACTATATCATCCCGATCAGAATTTTTGTTTTCCCTCCTCTACTTCTTCCTTTGCTTATTTTCACACATAACTGCATAATATCCTTTATTACCGCAATAGTAACAGTCGATGTCAGCATAGGGTCCTAGTTTTGCTTTTTCTTCCGCTTATTTCTGTGCACATACTCTATGTGCTTGCTTTGGATTAGCCCATAACTAATCACCCTACATATAATAAGACATCCTTACCTAAATGATATACTAAGTTATCATCATAGGTTTCATACCATTAATCCAAATTACCTGATTTAACTTGTTCGACTTTGAACTTTCCTTGATTGTACAATGATAAGAAGAATAATATACCAAGTGCTCGATACCATTCAAACCAACATATTATTGATACTTAGGAGATTATTCCTACCATCACTACACAGATCAAGATCTTATTCTTGGAACTTTCCAAAGGGATAACATCTTATAAATTTTCCATATCACATAAATATATATACTTTTATATATATAAAATATACTCCTTTTAAAAAAGTGTGTCAATTTTCCTTATTTAAGAGTTTAGAAACATCTATCAATATAATTGTACTTCTCGTATCGACAAGAATTTATAAACCACTGAACTGGTAAATCAACATATGACATTTTTATATCCAATAACAAATATGCACTCATATATATAATACACTCAAACTCAGCCTAGGGTGTTTACTAACCCTACCTCTAATGAGTTACTCATCTTAGGGTATTACTAACTCTATCTCTGATGAGTCATTACCCCAACAAGCCTAGGTGTCCGCTCAACCTAAGCTCTGATACTAAATGTAACAACCAAGGTTTTCGACCCTCGAAAATCGACACTAATACATTCTTGATATTCACGTGCCGCAAATCCAAGTGCCGAAAAGCTCGATTGATAAGGGAAAAAGAAAATAAAGATAGAACAGAATCTCACCCGAATGGAATAACATATATTATTTCAATATAAAATCTTTACAGCGGAAAATTTTGAATACAATATCAGAGTCCAATCTAGATTCAGCTTGGACAGTTATAATTCATGTGTTCTTACAAATGCCGAAAAACAACAAAACAAATGCAGTATATGTAGTAGATAATAGAATACATCCATACATAGACGAAGATCTCCAGCTCTCCTCTGGAAACTCCAAGCATCTTTAACAAAACCTGAAACTACTCGGATCTGACTCGAGTATTAAAAATACCTGGATCAAGCTTGATAAACCAGCGTGAGATACTCGAAATTCTAAATGATGATGTAAATCAAAACCTTTGAAAAGAAAGGTATCTCATAAGACCACGTCCACACATAAATAGGGACGGGATTTTATCTTATGATAACCAAAATACTTTATACTGAAAAATACTTTGATATTATCTTTAATGATATGGATTTCGAAAACCTTTTTCAAGTAAATATATATAAAACTAGTATCAATGCCCGGACTAAGTCTATGGTAATATATCCAGACTAGGTCAAACGGAATATATCAGGACGGAATATATGACACCAAAGGGGTAGCGGAAATGTTTGCAAAGCATTACAGCTATTTTGGGAATACAACCAAAACCGTAAAGCTCGTATTAGGATTGGATTTCCATCATGATAGGGAACTAGTTGTATTTTCCTTTAATCCACGCATAGAAAACATAGTTCCCAAGGAGCCTTAATCGCTTTTCTCAACCAAGTCGCTTGGAACTGCACTGGCTACACTACCAATATCCAGTAGCCTTATCACTTTTCGGTAGCTAGCAACTATATTCAAATAAGTGTCTTGGGGATCCAGATTCCACCGGACTCCCCCATACTCATAAAACCAATAGCCTGAAATATATACCCTGTAGACTAAATAATTACCCGTATCATCTCCAGGATGTGAGGCTCATGAGGCTACGCTAAATTTTAACAAAGCCACGCTTTATTCTTCCACAAAGCACATTCCACTTAGAATGCCACATTTCCACTCCTTCGATCACTATTGACTTCCACGAACATACAACCTCTGAGCTCGTATGTCTCAAAGAAGGGAGTTAAGCTAAGAGAAGTTACATTCTCCGCCGCCAAGCAGATGTACGTTTGTAAAAGTCAACGTTGTAATCGTAGAAATGCAATGCCAGACATTCGTCCATACAAGTTCGTTCTAGGACTGAACGAAACCGAAGGCACTCCTCCTACTACCATTAGTAGCAAGTACTCCTTGCAAACCAAAGATTTCAAACACGATAGGACCACTACTATAATAAATGTCTCTATATTGGGAGCGACCCAGAGAATGTCAACAAGCAGTCTTTTCGCTATGAAGATATTCGGTCTTCAATAATCATCATCTTCAACATGTCTTCACTTTCGAACGTATACATTGGTTCAAAGTGGTTTTCAGATAGGAGTTACCTAAATCCGACCCCAGTTCCTCCGAACTAATCATCGATTAAAAAGATGTTAAGTTCATATGTGACTATCAATCATCATTCAATTTAGTTCATCTTTTTATTCATTCATAGATATCTCTAAGAGATATATTCATTTAATTATTCCTTCATCTTCTTAACCGTATATGGAATCATTAAGCCTCATTTATCAAATCATTTAGTAAATTGAAACCCTTTTAATCTTGGAATAATTCCAAATAAATTCACCTTTTACTTAGGAAAATATTTCCAAATCATTTATTAAATCTTAATCAAAGATTTCTTATTTCCGAAGCATAACTTTTAAATGGGTCAAAAACAATGTTATTTAAGACATAGTTCTGCAAACCCAAAACAATTAATTCAAGTATAGAAATTAAAATAATTCCAAATCATTTATTTAAATATTTGCAAAGATTTCTTAATTCAAAACTCAAAACTTTGATTGAGTTAAACCATGTTATCTAGGATGTTAATCCAAAACCAGTAAATATTAAGTGAGCAAAATCTATAGAAATCGTCTAATTCTACTTAATTTCAATTCCCGTATTCAACCAGTACTATGGGCGGAATAACGGCGAAACTGCCTTTTTAAATTCCACGAATAGTACAGGTTCCCACTTTGGGCTTTAACACCGAGTACAAGAAGATTATCTTCATAAAATCCAAGTTATGTATATTTGGAAAATTATATCCTTTATACTTTGGAAAATTTTGAGCCGAGTAAATAAAATTTACTATCCCCTCCATCGGGCCAGTCCAAATAGCCAGGGAGAGTAGGAAACTGGTTTTCCAAACTCAAGCCTAGACACTATCTCTCTGACACCCATAAGGCGGTCAAGTTACTTGATCGACTCTAAATCATTAATCATTTAACCATTTCACAAATTTCTCAAATTACCTTTAAAATACTTTATTGATCATTTGAAAACATTTACAAAAGATTTGGAAAAGAACGGTCAAGTTTAAAACTGTATTTCAAAAGTGCTGCGAAAAAATGCTATAGAAAGTGCATTTTAAGCTATATTGATCAAAATGACTTTCTATCACTTGGAAATCTGTTTTTATTACTCAAATAACTTTTAAAACATTTTAAATGATTTATTCCACATTTTTAAACAATTTTGAAACCTCATTTTCAAAGAAATCGTGATTTTTCAAAAAACCTGTTTTACTCTCAAAATCTACTTATCGAAACTCGATCCTTTTCTTTTATTTGAAAACAATAGTCATAAGAGTTCGAAAAATTCTTGTTGCAAAGAAATCCGACTCTGATTCCATCCTACAGAAGGATTTAACCTTTATGGCGCGAAATCGCAAACTACCGTTACACGACGCGCCTATTTTTGACTCCAAACTCAATATTTGTCAAAACTTCTTCAAATTGAATTTTAATGTTTATAAAACATTTATAAACCATTTTCAAGCGTTTAAACCAATAATTTTCATATTAAATCTCTTTTTCACTTTTAAATCATTTCATAATATAATATTATTATAATATTCATTTTCAACATTTTTATATTTCCAAAACCATTAAGAGGCTAAATAACTTCATATACACATATTTATTATAGATTTTATTTCTGTTATATATTATGGTTAATTTACTAACCATTTCCATTGACATTTATCAACCAAGTTATCAACCATCTTAACAATCGTCTAATCAATTAAGTAATCAAACACTTAATCATCCAATATAATAAACTTTCGTATCATTAAACTTGAGAGATTAATTAATAAATTTAAATGTTGAGTACTCACCTTTTATCAAATCGATTACCTTCCTACCAACGTTCTTACTAACAACACTTCACTTAAACTTCAACTAATCAACTTCTACCCCATTCCTTTTGCTTTATGCTATCGACCTCTTCTTCCAAACTCTCGAAAATCTGGTAGAGCTTCTACAGAACCTTGACTTTGCTCCTAGCTCCTTGGAATGAAATCGGCGGCACTTCCTTCTCTTTCTCTTGCTCCGGAGTTCCTGAACTTGCTCCTTTCTTCCTTTTGGGCTCGGCTTGGACATGGGAGGGCTTAGGGGTTCATGGCCTTAGATGGTAGGAGGTTGGGCCATGGGTTTAAGAGGTGGAAAGGAGGTGATTTTCACTGGTTTTGAGGTGGAATACTTTATTTTTCTTTTATTTTTATTTTCTTCTAATTTTTTTCCAGAAAATGGAGAGGTAGGAAGCCATGGAAATGGAGTAAAGAAGATGAAGAAAGTGAAGAAGAAAGTTAGGAATGAAGTGTGATAGAATGGAAAGAAGGTGGTGTTATTTATAGCCAAAATTTTGCAAAATATCCTACATCACTTCCTTCCCATCACTTCACCCATGTGCCTCTTTTCACCTCCATCATTTCACATGCCCACGCCCCCTCTTCATCGTCATCCATCACCTCAAATCAGTTCATGTCCTAATTGTTGACTTTATGAACGCTTAAGGGTGGAGTTTTCCTAAAATATCTTAGATATTTTTAATATATGTATATATAAATGTATATATGTTATATGTATGTATATATGTGTTCATGTATATGTTAGTGGATGCATTTGTATGTTACATATGTGCACATGACATATAAAAAAGGTTGCAACAACTTTCGAACAACTTCCGTTCGTTAAACCGTTGAAAATCGGGAAACCGATTCCCGATCACATTTTCACTTTTTATTTAATACATATATTCATAAACAAAGTTTGAAAATTAATTCCTAATCATTTTTGATAAATTAAAGTGATCTCATTTAAATTATAAAATCATATAAATTAATATTAGCAATTGCAGGGCGGCGTGCGGGTATGTTAGGTGGTGGGTTTATCGTGTGCAGGCTTTGGTTAAGGGAGAAGAAGATGGGAGGGATTAGTTTTAATAATATGTAATTAGTTTATTAATTTTTAATTAAAAATTGATTAATTAAAAATAGTATAACTCTCTCATATGAGGTCCAATCGAGGTGCATATTTTTGTGTTGCGATCGTAATAACGAAAGACTCGCAATGGAACTGGTTTGAATGAATTTAGAGACAGTTGGAATTTGGGCTAAAATCGGACGTTGTTTGATTTTAGTTCCAAACTGGAATGCCTCGGCGACAACAGAAATTATGGCGAGTTAAACTCACCCTTTTAGCTAACCAGTAATATTATATAGTTGATAAAAATTGTTGATTGGACGTTTTGATGATTTACTGTTGTATCAGTATGTTGGATTTATTCCCGCCCTTGGAGCGGATGACCTATTATATGATTATATAATGACTTTGATGCAGGGGACAGGTTGGAAGGATCCAATGGGATTCCTCACCATTGTTAATTTTATTTATATATATGTGCTGATATATATATATATAAGTTGTGATGCAGGAGGACAGCTTGGAGGGATCTTACAGGATTCCTCGATATTGTTGATTTATTTCCAATAAAATTCCTGTTATATGAATTATTGGATATGAAACCAAATTTATGAACACTATTGGTTATGACATTGCTTATGTTCAAAACTGAAACCCAGTAGTGATAGGAAATTAATATCAATATTGGTTAAGTGTTTGGTAGTTATTCGTCTCAAATTGTTATTTTAAACTACTATAAATTTCCATTTGAGTTGGAATTGGTTTTTGGGATAGGAAATGATTTTTAAATCTGAATTTAGGTTTTGAAAATATTTTGTTTTAAAATATTTAATTTCTATTTGATTCTAACCTTTTTATCTATTTTTTTTCTAATTTATTTTTTTATATTTAATATTGTTTTAAAGGTTATTTATTTAATATTGTTTTAAAAAGATTATTTATTTATATTTAACATTGTTTTAAAGTTATATTTGTAATTAATATTGTTTTAAGGTAATTTATCAATATATTAATATTTTGAAGATTAATTATTTAAATAATTAATGTGGTTTGAAATTAATAATAATGATTTATTAATACTATTTCAGGAGTTAATTATTATTATTTATAATAAGTTTGAAAATTAATTCTTAGTGTTTTATTAATGTCTTTGAAATTATTAATTATTACTTTAAGAAGTTCTAAAGGTTAAAAATTATTATTTATTTATTTATAAGGTTTGCTATTATTAACTATTATTGTATAATGGTGTTTGAAGTAAATGGTTATTATTTATTTTAAATGTCCGAGATTTATAAATGGAGGTTATAAAAATAATTGGTTTTTAAAAGGGTAGTTTTATAGAATGATTTGGAGACATAAAGGGAGATTATTTACAAGATAAAAAGAGTTTATAAATGCTTTGAAATTTATAAAAGAGTTATAATTGGAAATGGAGGTTGGGTTTTATAAGGGGTCATTATAAAGAGTTTTACAAACGGTTTCAGAGAAGTATAAAATAGTTTTATAAATGGTTTTTGAGATTTATAAGGGATTTATAAATGATTTTAGAATTGCATAAAAAGGAAACCTTTCTCGGTTTTGTTGATATACTTATAGCGTTAATACAAATATATGGATATTTTCTAAGTATTGAAAATATAGGGATTTTTGAATATATCTTTGTGAAGGTACTTTTATGCAAGTATTATAAGTGATTTAATTAATGAAAGATACATTAAGGAGACTAGTTATTGCTTATGTGCTTAGCCAATGTTGGTTTTCCCTATGGAATAAAATCCCCGGTTTGAATGTGTGTTTATTGATAATTAAATAACCGACTATCAAATATGGACCCAAAAATGTAACTTGGGAAATATCTAGGAGAAACACGTGAGTTATAGGGAACAGTCATCTTTAATGATGTTGTACTGTGCGTATAGATCTCATTTTTGTTCTCCTAGAACATATGATAAGAAAATACGTCCACTAACGGTTAGGAGGTGATCTTCGCTTTTATCCTTGATTGTTTAATTCCTAAAGAACAAGGGTTGAGTTTATCGGAAATTATTGAAAGTGTTTCGAAGAGACTAGGATCAGATATGTTATCCGAAAACCACTTTGATCCAACTTAAGCATTTCAAAGTGAAGACATCTTGAAGATGATGGAATTGAAGACGAATCTCTCAAGTGTTTCATTCAGTCCCAGAACAAACTTGTGTGGATGAATGTTAGCATTGCATTATTGCCTGGAGGGCAGTGTTAGCAGTCCAAGTGGGAAGTGCTATATATAAGGTAAAACGTAGCCTCAAATCTCATCAACCGGGAATGACTACAACTGGGGAGATGTAGTAGGGTTAAGTGGGTCGCTCCCAAGTAGGGTATGATCATCCCTATCTAGAATCGATATTACCTCTCATTTATATGCATCGGGGCATTCAGTATTACTAGTCAAGTGGTAGGCCGGTCTTGTGTTGGCAGGTTATCCAAGAGAGGTCCATGGTGTTTTTTATCTAGAGATGAACCGTGATGGACGATACCCTAATAGCCCAGTCATTGTATGGAATCCATTCTCCAATAAGTTCCTTTACGGTTTTAGTTGTATACTATTATGCTGGAACTTAATTAATGTAACAATTTCTACTATGATTAATAAGTATTTGTATCTTAGATACTATTATAATATTATAGAATTTCATATGAAATGGTTTGGTCATCGTAAGGTAAAAACTCGTCCGTGTTTATGTACAGCGTGGTTATACGAGATACTTTTGACTTCAAAGGTGTTTATAACTTTGAAATCTAGTTGAGTGTGTTTTATCATGCTAGTTTTTCAGACTGACTCAAGTATTTTATATAATGCTCGGGTCAAACCGAGCATATTACAGGTTAGTTTGGATGTTGTGGAACTTCTGGAGACGAGCTGGAGGCCTAGAAACATATTCGCGCATAAGGATATTTTTCCGCTGCATTCATTGTTGTATTTATCAGCAATTATGAGGACAAATTGTTATAACTGTTCGGCTTGAAATAGGTTAGTATACTCTGATTGATGTTTGTGTGTGTGTGTGTGTATATATCTGTGTGTGTGTGTGTGTGTGTATATATATATATGTGTGTGCGTGTATGTATATATATGTGTATATAACTATATATATTTTAGTTTTTCTTTTGTGTAAAGATTTGTTGTATATTATAGATTATTCATTCCGCTGTGAGATTCTGTGTTGTTGGTTTTCTTTCTCTCTTCTCTCTTCTTTCTTCCTTCCTTTTTCTTTTCCCTAACATTTGGGTTTTTCGGCATGCAATACGGTGGACGTATTAGTGTCGACTTTCGAGAGTTGAAAATTCCCGGCTGTTACATTATCCTAATGTGATTTCCTACTGATCTGGGATTTGTGAATAGGGTAGTGAGGATAATGAAGGCAAAAGTTCCCTTTTTGTTCGACGAGATTTCCATCTCGATCGAAACATAGTTCTTCGATGCATCGAACATTGTCATCTTCCTCCATGTGTTCTTCCTCTTCTTCTTCCTCTTCTTCCTCATCATTGTTATCATCAGTTGGGTTATGTGTAGCCAAATTTGCAGACTCATCTTCAATAACTATTGGATTCGTAGGATTAGCCAATAGATTTTTTGCAAATTACAAAGAATTCTGCTTTGCTTTTCTTGTTCCAAGGTTATACGAAGTTGCACCATTTGAATTTCAATGAGCATTTACAGAATATTATTTATTTCACCCTCCATTTTAGTGACCTTGGTCATAGTAGTGCTTTGGAAAACGACGTATTTTCTTCTTTAGAACGTTTGCGATTAGAGGAGACCATGGTTTATTTTGTTTAGAATTTTAAAACAGAGAGAATATGGAAAAGTGAAGAGGAAAGTTGAAATTTGGTTATTATATAACCATCCATTTGAATTTTAGAGGGAAATTTAAAAAACGAAAATTACCGTTATATGTCGACAAATAAGGGTAGGGTATGTTGACATACATAGTATTTTTTTTCTTTATATTTTGTAATTTTTACATCATTATTTTTATACTTTCGACAGAGAACAAATTCCTAACTCTCTTCTTAACTTAGTAAATGATGTTTGATTCAATGGTTTTGTTAATATATCAGCTGTTTGATTTTCAGTGTTTATAAATTCAAGTGATATTATTTCTTTATTTACATTATCTCTTAAAAATGGTGTCTTATATCAATATGTTTAGTTCTAGCTTGATGAGTTGGATTTTTAGATAGATTGATCGCACTTATTATCATAGTATATTGGTGATTTAATAAAATTTAAACCAAAATCTTTTAAAGTTTATTGCATATAGATAACCTGTGAACAGGCTAATGCTGCTGAAATATATTATACTTCTGTTATAGACAGAGATAAAGAGTTTTGCTTCTTACTAAACTTGGAAACCAGAGAGTGTCCCAAAAAGTGACAAGTTCCACTTGTACTTTTTCGGTCTGATTTGCAACCAGCATAGTCAGCATCACTATATGAAATTAATTCAAAGGAGTCTTCTTTTGGGTAAAAGAGTCCATGGTCTAATGTGTTATTTACATATCTCAAAATTCATTTTACAGATTTTAAATGAGTTTCTTTAAATTGAGATTGATATCTTACACAGAGACAAACACTATGCGTTATATCAGGTCTACTACAAGTTATATAAACTAGTGATCCAATCATTCCTCTATATAATTTTTTATCTACTTCTTTTGAATTTTATTCATTATTTAATTTTTCATTAGTTACCATGGGAGTTGGCTTACTACTGGTATTTGACATACCAAATTTCTTAACTAAATCTTTAGCATATTTTTCTTGACAAATAAAAATTCCATTATTTAGTTGTTTTATTTGTAATCCTAGAAATAATTTAGTTCTCCTATATGACTCATTTCAAATTCCTTAGTCGTTATTTCTGAAACTCTTTATTTAGTTTATCATTGGTAGATCCAAAAATGATATCATGTATATATATTTGTATTATCTAAATATCATTTTTATCTCTTTTAGTAAAAATTGTACTATCTACTTTGCCTATTTCAAAATTTGATTGTAATAGATAGGATTTAAGTATGTCATACCAAGCTCTTGGAGCCGTTTTCGGACCATATAAAGCCTTCTTTAATTTTTAAACATAGTTAGGTAGTTTTCATCTTTAGAAAGTAGGGGTTGTTCTACATATACATCTTCTTTAATAAAACCGTTTAAAAATGAACTTTTAACATCCATTTGACATAACTTAAAATTATTATGATTAGCGAAAGCAAGTAAAATTCATATAGCTTCTAATCTTGCTATGGGTGCACAGGTTTCATCAGAATTTATTCCTTCTTCTTGGCAATAACCTTGTGCAACTAATCGAGCTTTATTTCTCACAACTTCCCCTTGTTCATTCATTTTGTTTCTATATACCCATTTTGGTTCCTATTATGGATTTATTCTCCAGTCTTGGGACTAATTCTCATACATCATTTCTTGTAAATAAATTCAATTCCTCTTTCGTAGCAAGAATCCATGAATCATCGGTTGATGTTTCCTTTGGATTTTTTAGGTTCAATAGTTGAAATAAAAGCAGCATTTCTCATTTTATTTAGTTGATTTCTAGTTTTAACAACAGATTCAATATTTCCAAGTATATTTTGTATAGGATGATCTTTCAAGTATTTTTTCATTTGGATGTGAATTTTCTGAATTATTACTATTTTCGTTTTCGGTAATCTCATTATTACTATTCATTTGGGTTATCAATGTTTTCTTCTTATCAATATTTTGATTATAATCTTTAAAATTTCCATCAAATGAGACATGTAATGTCTCGTCAATAGTATTAGTTTTAGTATTGAAAACTCTATAAGCTTTTCCTCTATTTGAATATTCAATAAAAAGATTCGTTTATCTGATTTAGCATCAAATTTATCTAAATTATCTTAACTATTTAAGATAAAACATTTACTACCAAAAATTCTAAAGTATGATACTTTAGGCTTTTTATTATAGAATAATTCATATGGTGTTTTCTTAGTTAATGGTCTTATTAAAGTTCTATTTAATATATAACAACAGTACCAACTGCTCCAGCCTAAAAAAATTTAGGTAAATTACATCATTTAGCATAGTTCTAGTGCACTCTTGAATCGTTCTATTTTTACATTTTACTACTCCATTTTGTTGTGGTGTTCTTGGAAATTAAAAATTATGAGTTATACCTTTCTTATTACAAAATTCTCATAATTTTCATTTTTGAATTCTCCACCGTGATCACTCTGAACAGTTTTGATTTTACAAGTCATTTGATTTTGAATTCGTTTAACAAAGATTTTAAACATTTCAAAAGCATCACTTTTAAGTTTTAAAAAAATCATCCAGGTAAACCTAGAATAATCATCTACGATTACAAATACATATGTAATGTGGTTTATAAATTGTATCTATGAGGGATCGAAAAGATCTAAGTAAAGAAGTTCAAGGGATTGAGAGGTAGAAATCATATCTTTTGATTTAAAGAACTCTTTCTAAATTTTCCTAATTGACATGCATCGTAAAATTATTAACTTTAGAATTTATTTTGGAAGACCTCTAACTAGATCATTTTTAGCAATTTTAGATATTAGTTTGAAATTCAAATAATCAAATCTTTTATGCTAAATCCAAGGGCCACTTGATTCGGCCAAAAGACATAAATTATCATTTGAGATTCTCATACTTAATATATAGATGTTTCATTTTCGAATACCTTCAAAGATAATGTTTTACTCATTATCTTCAATATGGCATTTATCTTTTACAAATTTAATTTTGAAACCCTTATCACACAATTGACTTACACTCAACATATTATGCTTTAAATTCCTAACTAAAAAAATATTAGAAGTAGTAGAAGTTTTAGAATTACTGACATTGTCGATGCCAGTCATATGTCCTTTAGAGTTGTCTCTAAAATTTACTGATCCATCGTCTTTGTAAACTATATCTTTCAAAATCTTTGGATTTTCAATCATGTGTCTTGAGCATCCACTATCTAATATTCATTTGTCCTTTTTGATCTGTAGCATTTGATTATTAGGTATTCATTCATCAAAAGCCATGTAACACATCTGCTCCTGCAATTCATACCTTCCCAAAGATCATGTGACTTTTTATAATGGACTGATGCAAATTTATGAGACAACATTATGATGATTTTTCAAATTTTCTTTTCGAAAATATGATTAAAAATATTATCAAAAATTACCGTTAAAACTTTTTCAAAATCAGATTATGAATATTTTGAAAACCAATGCTCTTATAACAAATGTGAGTCAGCGGAATATGGATCTTAAGGCTAAATTAACACTAGAGGGAGGGAGAATAGTGTTTAATGGATTATATGAATATTATTCAAATTCTTTAAGATTTTACTTGGAATAATGGAATTAACAATCACAGAATCAAAGTACAGATTAAAGTAAATGTAGTAAAAGTAAAAAGGAAAGAACACGCTAGGATTTTATACTGGTTCGGAGTTACCCTACATCCAGTCCCGCACAATTCCTTATATGGATTTCTTTTCAACTAGTAAATGCAAATACAATCTTGATTTCAAGGCTACGAGACACACCCTCTAGAATCTCGACCTCTGGGTAGAGTTACTTGATTTTTGGGCCACAAGCACACCCACTAGATTTACAGGCTACTAAGCACACCCAACTGAATTTAACAGGCTACAATCACACCTACATGGATTTCGAGGATATCAAGCACACCATAGAGTATAAGATTATGATTTAATAGAGTTTACAAACTCAGATCTTCGATCTTGATTACAATTGATCCTATAACTCTTGAATAGCACTTTGATCTTGAGAGAGATGAGATAAATCAGAGAGTATATGAAATAGAATCAAACTACTAATTACTTTACTTTACTTTATTGATTACTTTACTGCTTGCATATACTTTCGTTGGATTAACTAATAATTTCAGGTTCAATATCACCGAAAGGTTCTTGTCGACAAGGTCGACAACACTTCTGCTACAAGTATTTACTACAACCTTCCGAAGTCCTTAACCCTATAATCTAAACCTTTCGTCAAGGTTGATAACATATTTTATCTAAACATCAATTGCAACCTTCTGAAATTATTGGCTCTACTTTTTAAACCTTTCGAAAAGGTCAAAATCTACTCGATATAAGTGAAAAACCTTTTGACACGGTCAAAAGCCACTATCTATTCATCGAAGTAATTGATCTCTTGCCCTAATTCAAGGAGGGTCGTCTCCCTAACCTTTCGACAAGATTGAAACCTTTCTCGTGAGGACTCAATTCAGGAAAACTTAATCTAATAAAAAAGAAAGCCCTTTGTGGAAGATTTCAAGCAAGCTCAACAAAGTCGGAAGGTCACTGTGCCCAAGTCCTAAACCTTTCGTCGATGATGAAAGGTCTGATACAGGGCTTATCAACTAACAAGGTTAATTTGGAAGGCAATCTTAAAAAGGAATCATGTCCTTTGTTCTCCAAAGAAGAAATCCATCCATCTTAACATATTTTTGGGGTGTTGATAAGAAACCTTGTAAACATTTTTGGCGCTAGAAGGAGGGCTTGAACCTCCGACTCCTAATCACTTTTACCAAAGGTTAATAGAGTGTTTCGTTCAAAAAGAAGAAGATGGAAGGAGTCGTGAATAATATTGATATTTCAAACGAAGAAGTTAAGCCACAATCAACTTTAGAAACAATATATTCCCAAACTTTGACTTGGAGAATATGGAAATTGGGCAACCTTCGACCTTAATGAGGTTGGAAAACAATGAAATTAAAATCCAACATCTACAACAACAAATGATAGCCATGTAGGAATTTATTGAAAAAGCACCATCTCAAGGGTCGTTAAACATTATGGATGGAAAACGTAAGGCACAATGTTCAAATGAAGATCAAGGAAGTCAGGCTAAGAGAACCGTTGAGCAATCAAATGGTTTAGAAAACAGTGAAGGTCATCATGACAACATTCACTACCAAGTCACAGATGATACAATAAAAAATGTACTCGACGAATTAAGGAAATATGTTATCCTGTAAAAGGCTCCTTTTTCAGAGGAAAATGTGCCGGTTATCTTTCCCCCTCCCATTCAAATTCCCCCACTAAAGTATGATGGAACTACTGATCCAAATGATCACCTTACAGCTTTTGAAAATTGGATGGACTTATATGATGCTAGCTCCTGGACCAATGCGATGCAAAATTTTCCTGGTTATTCCAAGGAGCGGCTATTAAGTGGCACAGGAATTATCAATGGAAGACCATTTGTTCTTGGGAACAATTCTATTATGTGTTCAAAGCGCAATTCCACATATATAGAGGTCCAGTGATAGATTCTTACATGTTAGCTAATATCTAGCAAAGGCCAAATGAATTGCTTGGTGAATATATTAAAAGATTCAACATAGAAGCATTGAAAGCCGAAAATGCGACTAATCGAGAAAAAATAATGGCAATCTGCTCAGGGTTAATCGAACAAACTCCTTTTTGGAAAGAACTTCATGTTCATGGGTGTAAGGATCTACAGCATTTCTACCTCCAAATTGAAAAGTTTATTCAAAAGGACGAAATGCATCATGCTATGAAGAAATCTCGGTAAAAACAGAAGATAGAAAAACTTGACTTTAATTGTCCCAGCAAAAGATCTAAATGGAAGGAAAACAGAAAGGACATCCAAATAGTGACATCTAAATCTAGAACAGTGAAGTTAAACAAACCCCTCTCCTATATCTTTTCTGTAACCAAAGATGATGACAATTTCTCTATCTCCTATAAGACAAGAACTCTTGCTGAGCCTAAAAGAGGAAGGAATTACTGCGACTATCATAAAGTAAATGGACATGAAACTGACAACTGCAATGCTTTAGCAAAAATAGTTCATATCCTAATCAAGTCTAGATTTATAAATGAGTTTGTCAAAAAGGATTAGAATATTTCCTAACTTAGAAGAAGTGACTCAATCACTGAAAAGTCCTGATAGAAAATCAGAATAACTACTCTCATTTAGACACTAATCCAGCTTTGGAGCCTTGCAGCATTTATCTATTATAAATTCTCTTTGCTTATAATTTCTTCAAATTGAGTTGTACTTAGAATTGGTCGTATATTAATACGAAATTCGAGTGTCATTACAGGTGGAAGACAAAACCAGTTCATGGAATTCAATATACTCCTGGAGTACAACAAATCTCTAGCAACTTAAGAAAGACAACTCAAATGCCTGATGTAAAGTGGCTACCAAAGGAGAAGCCAACGCAATACAAAGATCTACCCTCATGAAATATTAAACAACTGTCAGTCCTTCACCAAAAAAACATACAAATAGACTATTCTATTGTAGAGCAATGCTCACCAAGGTACGTAGCCTATCTAAAGGAAAAACAATACATTCCAATTCAATCTTTGACAAACTATTTTACTAAAGAGATATTTCTCAAACCTATCACCAAAGAAAAACTATTTTCAATTACCCCACAACCTGGGGCAGAACAAATATTTACCTATTCCAGGAACTAATTTGAATAATCTACCAAAGTTATTATATAACACTAGTAAATTCCCACAAAGAATTTCCAGCTAAGCAATCTCAATATTTCAAAGTTTTCTAAAACCATTGGCAAGGAGAAGCCTATTCATACTTTTTAAAGAAAAGTTTTAGAAACTATCAAAAGCTTATTGACAAAAACTCAGATTAGAGAACCTTACTCTCGACTAAAAGACTTTTGGTTCATGAATCATGACCTTCCAGTCTCCTATTTTGAGATCTATGTCTTTGCTATGAGATTGGTTTTAAAACCTTTATAGAGGGTAGCACAAAGAAAAGATGGTCATACATCATAGTTCTATTTCGGAAAATAATCCCTCGATATATTAGAAGGGTTCATTTACAAAAACTCTTTCTCCCGAGTAGAAACCGACATTCAAAAAATATTTTCAAAAAGCGTTTCAATTGGCCAAAAATGATTTTCAGATACAAAATTTTAGCCCACAGCCAATCCATAGCACCTCCTAAAGGGAAAGGGGTCATGTACCCATCAAAAGCCTATGGCCAATCCATAGCACCTCCTAGAGGGAGGGGGGTCCTGTACCCATCAAAAGCCTATGGCCAATCCATAGAACCACCTAGAGGGAGGGGGTCCTGTACCCATCAAAAGCCTACGGCTAATCCTTAGCGCCTCCTAGGCGGAGGAATAAAACCCCTAATGTCCATATTACCTCTTAGATAAGCACCCATCAACAACCTTCTGGAGAAAGGTCAGCTCTTCAAGCATATTATCCTTTTGAGATAAGGGAAACCTAGGAAGAGGCTCATCAACTAATGGACTAAGATGTCCAAGCCCAAGAAGAGGCTCATCAAATAATGGACTAAGATGTCCAAGCCCAAGAAGAGGCTCGTTAAGTAGAGAGCTAAGATGTCCAAGCTCAAGAAAATGCATCAAATAAATAATGAAGGACAAAGAAGTCTACGACTCAAAAAGAAAGTCAGAACCCAAGAGAATAAAGGGTTAAAGAAAGAAACCTATCCGTCATCTGAGATAAAGTTGGAATCCTAGAAAAGGATACACACAGAGGCAAAAGGATGAGGATACCTAGCGCCATATCTAGAAAAGACAAAATATATGCTAACGAGTTATAGAACCTTCAATCCTAGAAAAATGATTTCTACATCAAAGGATTAAGAAACTTTCATACCACAAAAAGGCATAAGACCAGAAAATGAAAGTAGGAATCCATAACACGAAAACAAGGGTGAAGATCGATATGAAAACCAAAGGAATGGAATGGGTGACAAATTTTTAGCTACAAAGATAAAGTACTTCACTCCAAGAACAGGATAAGAAAGCCACTCCTGAATCCTTTGAAATAAAGTGACCAATTGGATAGAATAGTCTATTATACCTATATCTATATATATACATATATACATATACTACTAACTTATAGGCACTTTAGGAGTAACACATTTATTAACAGGAAACTTTCCTATGAATAACTGTAGAATTAAGGTTCGATAAACTTAGCTATCTTTTCTTTGAAATCTACTAAATATGCTATTATTAAACATATCTATGTCTTCGTACTTATAATGAATGAAGTTTTGAATAGTTAATTCGTCAGATGATTTCCTGACGAGACTTTGGATAAATTTTTGATTTCGTGAATTTTGAGTTTCATCATTTCTATTGATGCAAATTTCATTTTGGACTTCGTGAATTTTGAATTTCCATATTGCTTTTTATGATGATTTATAGATTTCATATTCATGTTTTCCTTATCGAATTTCCATGATAACTTTCAATTGAATTCCTAATTTCATGAATTATGAATTTCCCTATTTGTCCCTTATGACGGTTTATGAATGCTAGATGCTGAGTTTCTCCACATTGAACTTTCGTGATGATTTCTAATTAGTTGCTTGTTTTAATGAGTTCTTGATTTCCCTGTTGAGTTTTTTAAGATGATTTGGAGATTTCCCATTTCTAGTTTCCTTATTGAATTTCTGATTTCCAATTTGTGAATTCTGGATTCCCTTGTCGATTCTTATAATGATTTAGGAATTTTGTATTTCTGGTTTCCTTATTGTATTTTGATGATCTTATTGGTTTTCGGGTTTAATGAATTCTACTCTTCCTTATGGATTTTTGTGATGATTTATGGACTTTCAATTCCTTTTCATGAAGATTTTGTTTATGATGATTTATTGATTTCATTGACTTCATGATGATTTATCGATTTCATTAGAGAATTTCTATAAAGGCTTCATATTGAATTCCTAGTTTCAAGGTTTCCCAATTCCTTCATTAACTTTCGAAATGGTTTATGAATTTTACATACATGAATTTTCATGATGATTTCCCATCATTCATTTGTTTATTGAGTTCTTAAATTCTTAACTCATTTGTGGAGTTTTTATGATAATTTATGGATTTCCCATTGATTTTTTTGATAATTTGCTGATTTTGTATTCATGATTTCTTTATTAAATCACTATGGTGATTTCTTGCTGAATGATTGGTTTAATTAATTTCCCTACTAATTTCTCTAATGATTCATGCATTATACGTGTTATAATTTCCCATTAAATTTTCATGATGATTTCCTATTGATCACTAGTTTTATGAGTTCATGATTTCTTGGTTCCCTTTATTGATTTTTCATGATAATTTATGAATTTTCCATTGACCTTCTGACTTTGAATAAGAATGGATGGGTTTCAGATCACATTTTTGATTCTTGGATTTTTAAATTCCCAGATTTAATGGAATTTAAGCTTCCTTACTGATTTTTGTGATGATTGATGAATTTCGTATTTCTAATTTTCCTATTGGAATTTTTGGATGATTTTTTTGGGGTTTTGAATTGATGAATTCTGAAATTACTTGATGATTTTCATGATGATTTATGAATTTTTGATTTCCTTATAGGGTGTTTGATTATCCTTTATAAGATTTTTGGTTTAATGAATTCTGAGATTTCCTTGTGAATCTTTATGGTAATTTGTGAATTTTGCATTCTCAGTGGATTTGGAATAATTTCTTATTGGATTTTTGATACAGTGAATTTTGAATTTCCTTACTGGTCTTCATAATATTTCACGAATTTGATTCTTTATACCTCCATGATAGAATTTGGCTGATTTTCTACCTGTTTTCTGAGACTCACGTTTTCCTTTGGATTTTGATGAGAATTTACGATTTTCATATTCTCGGCCGTCTTATTGGATTTTCAGGTCCCTGATTTTAAAAATCTTGTATTTCCTTAATCATTTTCATCATGATTCATGAATGTTATATTTCTATTGTCCTTATTGAGGTTTTTGATGATCACTATTTGGATTTCTGATCGAACGAATTCTGAAATTTCCATGTGGGTTTACCTGATGATTTATGGATTGTCTATGCTTGATTTTCTCACTGAATTTTGAATCATCTTTTGTCAATTGATCAATTTCATGGACTTTAAAATTTCCTTGTGGATTTTGATGACAATTTATGAATTTCACATCTCCGACTTCCTTATGTGTCTTTTACTGAATTCCTAACTCTATAAATTCTATGTTTTGGCATTGATTTTATGATGATTTGTGAATCTTCCATTGAATTCAAAATTTGATTTCAATGCGAGATCTTCATGACACCAAATGGAATCATTACGAAACTACTTTCTACTTTTTCACTAAATGGGAATTACCAATCGATGGTTTAAAGTTGAAAATAAAGGAAACTTAGAGGGACAAGGAAAAGTCGCCGATAGCATGAAATTGAGTTCCACGGCTTGAAAAAGGTTTAACAAAAGAGAGGAATATCAAGAGTATGTGAAAGACTTTCTCCAAAGGTTCATTTATTTGAGCCGATATTTGCAAACCAGGTGATATTACTCCACGTCCTTAAGGAAGTTTAATTATGGTCATTAGAAAGCAACTTATCTGAAAGTATTACCCTAATGACATCTTGAATAATAACTTCATAAATTTAAGATTACTCATTAAGGACTCATTACAAAGTTACTGTAGAATACAATAGCCTATGATTTTTGTTTTATGATAATAAAAAATATATTAGTTTAAATGTATTTGTTATTGTACTATTTTATTTTCCACATAATTAATAAATATTTGTTGAATAAAATAAATAACATAGAAATTATATAAGAACAAATATTTTATTCAAACAAATATTTTATTACAAATTTAAATAGTACAAACTTCAGCACTCATTACATTTACAATTTTAATTACAATTCAATTTCAATTACATTACAATTTCAATTTCATCACAAATTTCAATTTACAATTTTGACCTCACTACATATATTCACTCACACTCATGTTTTATCTCCAACTTTTTTCCAGCCTGTATCCAGCATCTGAACTATCTACAAAATAAACACTGAAGCAGTAAAATTGAAAAAGAAATATTTTGCGGTGTAAAATAATAGTGTGTGTGTTGAAAATGTTATTTGCCTCAGTTATTTGGGTTGTTCGGCATCATTTATTTTGAATTCATCTACACGAACAACTTGTGACATGCACGGTGTATCACTATACATGCCACAAGGCCGTGCACACCAATAAACACTTGATAAAATTACAGGGACAGGTGAGCACAAGGTCAAACCCGAGCCGAGGCTGGATTTAACACAGGTGCAAATGCACACATGTACACATGAAACAGAAGCCAGAGAATGCAAGTTACAATGCAACAGTAAACATACATGAAGATACACATGTATGCATATATATATATATATGCATATATACATACACATGTCATCTTCAAAATGAACTACAAACCATACATTTACAAGATCATATGCACAGACTCAATATGCAACCAAATACAGCAACCAGACTAGACAAGGCCAACACAGATGAACAAGTCCAGACTCAAGTCAAAACAACACTTGAAGCCAGAGCACCACATGTAACAAACCATCACAAGTCCAGACTACAAAATGCAAAAGGCAACAAAACTTCGAATGAAAAAAAATTCAAGTGAAAACAAAGTGGTGAACCGAATGGTTATAGCAAAGCCAACCACATTCAAGAAAATAAAGCAACCTGACATGTAACAAGGCCAGAAAATCAAAGCACATCCAGATCAATGGCACAAGTACATGGTGTACACAAGTGGTTCCAGTCAAATGTAAGAATACCAAAACAGATAAGTAAAACATGAATGCAACAACCAGTACACATGAAGTATTAACCAAAACTAGACCAGTGCACAAGTGAAGCTTCAACCAAGACACAGTCCAGATAAATTTAACTCGAAACATACCAGATTCAATAACACATGAACTCCAAAACGCAAGCTTTCAAACAGAGACCAGAGCATATGCATTAGAGCATGTATGCATATATGCATACACATGTATAAATATATGAGTACACACATATATTAGTTCAAAGAATAGACCAAGCAAAGAACTCAGCCTCAACCAAAAGGACCACCAGACCAGAGTATATGGATATGCAAGCATTCAACAAGTAAGAGTATCAAACAGTGATGAACCAGACTACAATAACCAGAGGAAAGCAGGTCAATGGAGTCAAGGCATGAAGCCACAACAAAGTGCTTACAACGACAGGTGAACCAGTTCAAAAAGACAAGCCGATGGAACAAAAGAAATGCATCACTGAGATACAAGCATGGATGGTCGAGTTACAGGAACATGACTCAAAGGCACTTGAAGACCAACTCGAGCTAGCATATCAGGAGCAACAAAAACCAGTCCAGAATGTATGCAAAAATGTATCAGTTTAGAGATATGAACATGGAGCTTCAACAAAGAAAAATAACTGCAGTGGACATAACAGACTCAACAAACCAGTACATCAAGACCAATGAAAACTACATACATATGAAACAAAGTGAAATGCAAGGCTACCAAGGTCAAGTATACACAGTAGTAGTTCGAGTAACAAAATCATGGTTCAAAGGAGAATGTAACAGCAATTAACAAAAATTCAAAATGACAAAGAATCAAAGCCATGGTGACCAAGGTAGTAGCAACAATAAATCACAAATACGATGAACAAGTCCAGATTATCACAATTTCAAATGGTCGACATTATAGGTGAAATGAACGGAACCGACTAAAATATATTCAAGCAAATTCAACATGAACGAGTCAGAATAAATCACAAGCGCTCAAGATAAATCGAATGGACAAGTGCAAACCACAAAGAATTCAAAAGGAAATATACGAACGTAAATATAGGGTGTTCGATCCCTATATAACCCAAAATCATCATCAGCGGTTAAATCATTCGAGTTCAAGCAAAAAATCACAGAGCCAAGTTTCAAATTAAATCCCAAATCAATAACTCGAATCAAGTCGAACATAAGCAAATTGGAAAAGCAAAATCACATACCACTTTTATCATTCGAGCTCGACACATTGGAGCAGCCGCAAGCATTTAAAAGCCAGCAATCGATTGACAAAGCAATCCAAAGCAAATGCACACCTCAATCAATCAGTTCTAGAAGCGGCGGCTTCAATTTCAAAGCCCTATTTTTTTAAGAGGAACGAAGCAGACATTACAAAGCAATGAAGAAGAACGGCCAAAGTTTTACATGAGAAAAATAAAAAGGGGAACATGCTTTTTAGTTTTTTTTTGGCCGGCCTTTATATATTGTTTTGGGTTTAAATATATAAATAGGGTTTTGTTTAGTTTTTATTTTCAGTTGTAAATTTCTTTTATAAACTGTGTTTTTCTAGTCGTGTGACTAGGTTACGAACTATGGTGGTGTAGTTCAAGAATTCGCAACTCGGTGGTTGAGTTGTGGTAGGGTTTTGAGCGTAGAGTTAGGTTAGTCGATAGCGGGTGTCCCAAGTTTATGTGTGTAAGCGTTTGACTACTTAATTTCTAGTAGAAACTTTGGGGGCAGCACGTAGGCAGGGTTTTGCCGAAGCTGGGTAAATCTATGTTGTTTTATTGATGCTTTTATTATTCTGTTATTATTTATGGCGCAATTATTATATATATTTCCGCATTAATTTTTATTGTTATTAGTATCACCCTATTCACCTCCCCTCTAGGGTGAAATTGATCCTACAAGTGGTATCGGAGCTAGGAACAAAAACCAATTTTTGTTTTAAAAATTTGATTTTTCAAAAACCAATTTTTGTTTTAAAATTTTGATTTTTTTAAATGAATTCTTTTAATAATGCTTTTGCTGAGGGTGAGTCCATGGTTAGGCCACCCATGTTCAATGGTGAATATGCATATTAGAAAAATAGAATGAATTTTTTTTTGAAAACCATTGATGCTTGGAATATTGCTGAGGCAGGATATAGGACACCAACTATAGTGGTAGATAATCAAGAAATTGAAAAACCGATGGATCAATGGACAAATCTTGAAAATAAACTACAGAATGCTAATGCTAAAGCTATGAATTCTATTATTTGTCATTAGATCAAATTCAATTTAATCATGTCTCACATTGTCTAACTGCGCAGGAAATTTGGCGCACACTTGAAGTGACTCACGAAGGAACTTCCCAAATCAAAGAATCTCGCCTTGCCATGCTTAGTAGCGAATACGAAAACTTCACAACAGCAGAGTATGAAATATCAAATAAATGTATGGACGGCTTTCCAATCTCGTATACAAATCAAAATCCCTAGGAAGACCATACACAGAGCTGGAAATAGTTCGAAAAATTCTTAGAATTCTTCCATGAAATTTCGAAGCAAAAGTGACTGCCATTCAAGAATCAAAAGATCTGAAACAAATCAAAGTTGAAGAACTCATCGGAAATCTCACCACTTATGAGATAGAAATCAAATTCAAGGAAGAACACAAAGGAGGTGGTACGCGAAAGAAATCAATAACTCTCAAAGGAACAATGGAAAGTGATGACGACGACGATGATGATAGAGCAGCTGAATTGGCACCGATAAAAAAGAGATTCAAAAAGTGGAACCGCAAATATGGAAATCCTGCAAATAATCAACAACCGAAGAATAGAATAATCAAAGTTCTAGACAACTCAGTAGAGCAAGAGATCATTTGTCACAAGTGCAATAAACCTGGTCACATCGAGCCCAATTGTCCTCAGAATCGACTCGGCCAAGGAAAGAAATCGAAAAGGAGAAGTTTTGCAGCCACTTGGAATAAAAGTGATGATGATAATAAAAGCACTAGTAGTGAGAGTGAAAAAGGATATCTGTGTCCTCGAGGTGATACAACTGACAGCGATGATGACGAGCCAAGAGAGGTATCGAAACTGACTCACTCACAATTACTTATATATTTTCACGAAGTAAATGGTTGTTTTGAACGAGTTAGGGAGAAGTACGCTAAACTTGAATCACAAAAGGATAGTTTGATAGAATTAAATAAACATCTTGATCAATTGGTTAAAAACTATCGAAATAAGAGCCCTAAGTGTGATAAGTGTCCATCATTCGAAGAAGAAATTAAAAAAATCAGAAATTAAAATTAAATACTTGAAAATGAAATTCTGATTTTGAAAGAAAGTGAAAATACCAGAAGAGAAAATTATATTAAAAAGTGCAATCTATTATTGAATGAAAATGAATCTCTCAAAACACAAGTCCAACAATTGTCTACAACTTTAGGAAATTTTTTAAAAGGAGAAAGATCGCTAAATATGTTATTAAGGAAACAAACTGTTAATACTGTTAGACAAGGACTTGGGTATAATCAATCTGAACGTGTTAGAAGCGAAATTAATCAAGTCAATTCCAAGTGCACGATTTGTGGAAAAATTGGACATAATCACAACAATTGCTGGTATAGACCCAAACACGGGAAAACCATACCAATTTGGGTTCCAAAAGGCACGAATATAAAATCCCTTAAAGTCAAACAAATCTGGGTGCCGAAAGGAACAAATATAGATTATTTTGGGTCTACACAAACATATTTTTCAAAACCTTTTTCCACTAGCAATCATGGACCTATAAAAAAAAATAGGCCACAAAAATTTTTCCTCGTGTAGGTGTGGTGGCAAGCTAAGGAACAATAAGAGTGTGACCTAGATTCTAGCTGTTCCAGGCACACGACGGGCGACAAATCAAAGTTCCTTAGCCTAGTATAAAGGTGGAAGAATCACAATGGGCAACAACAAAAAAATATTGTAAAGGTAAAATAGGTAACGATACATTTATCTTGAATGATATATTAAATGTGAAAGGCTGCACCATAATCTGATTTTATTCAACCAGTTAAGTGATAAGGAAATAAATCATGATTTTGATTCTGATTTATGCAAAAATATCGACCAATCATCTTTTCATCATTGAACTATTTCATATAGATTTGCTTGGACTAACTATATTGCAAGTTTAGGTGATAAAAGATGTTTTTGTATTCGTTGATGATTACTCTAGATACACGTGAATATTTTTTTTATCTTACTGCTTCTAGATCTGACACTATGTTCACTAGTTGTTTATGTACACGTTTTCAATCAAATCCTTCATAAATCACAATTTAAAAGCTGTAAATAGGATTATAAGGTATTTGTTGCACACTCCACGGTTTGGTCTTTGGTATTCATCTGATAACTTTGAGGTAAAGTGGAATTTAGATGCAGATTACACCGGTAGCCAAGTTGGTAGAAAAATTACTAGTGGAAAGTGTTTTATGTAGAGACATTCGTTAGTTGCATCACATTTTCATAGAAAATATCTACATATTTTTCATTTCAACTGATTTTCAATTAGTAGACATATTTCTTATAAAACCCCTTCCAGAAAATAGTTTTTGTTGACTTCGTTTCAGATTAGACATTTTAGAAATTTGATTTTATATATATTTTTGGATTTGATCTTAAATAACTACATTAACTAATCTGACTCCCTACTGATTATTGAAAAGATAAATAGTGATTGAAAAAAAGACGAGTGTTGATATTAATTATACATATTGACTTGTGACAGCATATATAGTAAACTTCTTTAAAAATTTAAAAAAAAATTGTAATAACTTTGATTGGTGAAGATTCCATGACCATCTCTATTCCTATCATATTTCTAACGACCATCACTCATCAAAATCCAATATAGTATGTCAAAATGTGGTATTTTATATGGGAAGTTATTCATTTTTATTTTATTTTATTTTTTTAGCAATAAAAACATCCAAAGTATTCACTCTCATTTAAAAGTCCTCATGGTTATGCATGGGTGAATTACTTGGAATATTTGTTTATGTGCTTTCATGCTCATTTAAAAGTCCTCACGATTATGCATGTATGGAACACATATCAAAATTGATTATTAAATAGACGAGTTGATTCTAATCCCATTTAAAAGTCCTCACGGTTATGCGTGGTTAGAAGATGCTTGAAATTTATTTTTTATACAAAAATTGGGAATACTACTAATCTCATTTAAAAGTCCTAACGGTTATGCATGGTTAGTAGATAATCAAATTCCTAATATAAATATACCACAAATAGACACAACTATATGGTTTTATATGCCGACATCACCCCTATCACTCTAAAGTGGAATATGCGCCTAACAGAGTATTTATGATTTTTGTTTGATTCTTTTTATTGAATTTAATATTTATACTCGATTGAGTATTAATGTTGTATTAATGTCTATCACTTTATCTTTATTTTTCTAGCACTGTTACTCTTTTTCTAATAACAAAAAAGGGAGAGAGAAGTTAAGATTTTGGCAAATAAGTCAAGTCATATGTTTTATTTCCATATTCCCTTCTAAGTTAATTTGCATTTTTATTTATTTATTTTCATGCATATGTGAAGGGGGAGCATTGTTGTAGGGGGAGCATTCAAATAAGGGGAGCAAATGGAATTCATCAAGGTCAAATACATTTAAGAGAGTCAAAATCTTAATAAATGTTTGTTATCATCAAAAGGGGGAGATTGTAGAATACAATAGCATATGATTTTTGTTTGATGATAATAAACATATACATATATATATATATATATATTCGTTTAAATGTATTTTTTATTGTACTATTTTATTTTCCACATAATAAATAAATATTTGTTGAATAAAATAAATAACAAAGAATTCATATTCGAACAAATATTATATTACAAATTTAAATAGTACAAACTTCAGCTCTCACTACATTTACAATTTCAATTACAATTCAATTACATTATAATTTCAATTTCATCACAAATTTCAATTTACAATTTTGACCTCACTACATATATTCACTCACACTCGTGTTATATCTCCAACTTTTTTCCAGCATGTATCCAGCATCTGAATTATCTACAAAATAAACAATGACGCAGTAAAATTGAAAAAGAAATATTTTGCAGTGTAAAATAATAGTGTGTGTGCTGAAAATGTTATTTGCCTCAATTATTTGGGTTGTTCGGCATCATTTATTTTGAATTCATCTACACGAACAACTTGTGACATGCACAGTGCATCACTGTACATGCCACAAGGCCATGCACACCAATACACACTTGATAAAATTGCAGGGACAGGTGAGCACAAGGTCAAACCCGAGCCGAAGCTGGATTCAACATAGGTACAAATACATACATGTACACATGAAGCAAAAGCCAGAGAATGCAAGTTACAATGCAACGGTAAACATACATGAAGATACACATGTATGTATGTATATATATATATATGCATATATACATACACATGTCAGCCTCAAAATGAACTACAAACCATACATTTACAAGATCATATGCACAGACTCAATATGCAACCAAATACAGCAACCAGACTAGACAAGGTCAACAAAGATGAACCAGTCCAGACTCAAGTCAAAACAACACTTGAACCCAGAGCACCACATGTAACAAACTATCACAAGTCCAGACTACAAAATGCAAAAGGCAACAAAACTTCGAATTAAAAAAAAAGTTCAAGTGAAAATAAAGTGGTGAACTGAATGGTTATAGCAAAGCCAACCACATTCAAGAAAATAAAGCAACCAGACATGTAACAAGGCCAGAAAATCAAAGTAGATCCAGATCAATGGCACAAGTACATGGTGTACACAAGTGGTTCCAGTAAAATGTAAGAAGACCAAAACAGATAAGTAAAACATGAATGCAACAACCAGTACACATGAAGTATTAACCAAAACTAGACCAGTGCATAAGTAAAGCTTTAACCAAGACACGGTGCAGATAAATTTAACTCGAAACAGACCAGATTCAATAACATATGAACTCCAAAATGCAAGCTTTCAAACAGAGACCAGAGCATATGCAATAGAGCATGTATGCATATATGCATACACATGTATACATATATGAGTATACATATATATCAGTTCAAAGAATAGACCAAGCAAAGAACTCAGCCTCAACCAAAAGGACCACTAGACCATAGTATATGGATATGCAAGCATTCAACAAGTAAGAGCATCAAACAGTGATGAACCAGACTACAATAACCAGAGGAATGCAGGTCAATGGAGTCAAGGCATGAAGCCACAACAAAGTGCTCACAACGACAGGTGAACCGGTTCAAAAAGACAAGCCGGTGGAACAAAAGAAATGCATCACTGAGATACAAGCATGGATGGTCGAGTTACAGGAACATGACTCAAAGGCACTTGAAGACCAACTCGAGCTAGCATATCAGGAGCAACAAAAACCAGTCCAGAATGTATGCAAAAATGTATCAGTTTAGAGATATGAACATGGAGCTTCAACAAAGAAAGATAACTGCAGTGGACACAACAGACTCAACAAACCAGTGCATCGAGACCAATGAAAACTACATACATATGAAACAAAGTGAAATGCAAGGCTACCAAGGTCAAGTATACACAGTTGCAGTTCAAGTAACAAAATCATGGTTCAAAAGAGAATGTAACAGCAATTAACAAAAATTCAAAATGACAAAGAATCAAAGCCGTGGTGACCAAGGTAGTAGTAACAATAAATCACAAATACGATGAACAAGTTCAGATTATCACAATTTCAAATGGCCGAAGTTATAGGTGAAATGAAAGGAACCGACTAAAATATATTCAAGCAAATTCAACATGAACGAGTCAGAATAAATCACAAGCGCTCAAGCTAAATCGAATGGACAAGTGCAAACCACAAAGAATTCAAAATGAAATATACGAACGTAAATATAGGGTGTTTGATCCCTATATAACCCAAAATCATCATCGGCAGTTAAATCATTCGAGTTCAAGCAAAAAATCACAGTGCCAAGTTTCAAATTAAATCCAAAATCAATAACTCGAATCAAGTCGAACATAAGCAAATTGGAAAAGCAAAATCACATACCACTTTTATCATTCGAGCTCGACGCATTGGAGTAGCCGCAAGCATTTCAAAGCCAGCAATCGATTGACAAAGCAATCCAAAGCAAACACACACCTCAATCAATCAGTTCTAGAAGCGGCGGATTCAATTTCAAAGCCCTATTTTTTTTAAGAGGAACAAAGCGGACATTACAAAGCAACGAAGAAGAACGGCCAAAGTTTTGCACGAGAAAAATAAAAAGGGGAACATGCTTTTTAGTTTCTTTTTTGGCCGGCCTTTATATATTGTTTTGGGTTTAAATATATAAATAGGGTTTTGTTTAGTTTTTATTTTCAGTTGTAAATTTCTTTTTTAAATTGTGTTTTTCTAGTCATGTGACTAGGTTACGAACTACGGTGGTGTAGTTCGAGAATTTGCAAATCAGTGGCAGGGTTGTGGCAGGGTTTTGAGCGTAGAGTTATGTTAGTCGATAGCAGGTGTCGCAAGTTTACGTGTATAAACGTCTGACTACTTAATTTCTAGTAGAAACCTTGGGGGCAGCGCGTAGGCAGGGTTTTGCCGAAGCTGGGTAAATCTGTGTTGTTCTATTTCTATTTTTATTATTCTGTTATTATCTGTGCTGCAATTATTATATATATTTCTGCATTAATTTTTATTGTTATTAGTATCACCCTTTTCACCCCCTCCCCCCCCTCTAGGGTGAAATCGATCCTACAGTTACAACTTTAATAGAAGTTATTATCTATTTTGCAGGAAGCAAAGAAGGAGATCCATAGGAATTTTGTCCTAAAGAACAAAAGCTTCTTTCATACGGGGGGAGGGTGGAGAGGGGCTAAATGTTATCCATAAAATATTCTCAGGAATAAAATTATGAAAGAAGGATCACAAGAGCATTGGGAAAGATCAGATAGCATCAAGATAGTCTGGTTAATCAAACCTTCCAAAAAGGAGCTTTCGACGAGGTTGAAGGCTATCTTTCAAAGTCCATATGCAGGATGTTACTCCAAAAATCCACCTTTCGACTAATTCGAAAGGTCTTTCAACAAAGACAAAGAAAAAAGAACACGGCCCAAACCTTTCGAAGAGGCCAAAGGGATGCGGTCACCAAGATACATTAGCATCAAACCTTTCAAAGGAGTCGAAAGGTTCCATCTCCCAGCATCCAAGGAGTTCAAACCTTTCGAAGAAGATGAAGAAGTTAAAGCAAGTGTGAGCAACTCCAAAGTGACCTTTTCGAAAGCCTAGCAAGCCTTTCGAACTGGTTAAAACACATCCAGGATACCTTTCGACAATGTTGAAAGGTTTATGAAGAAAGCAGCACTCACAAGTCAAAAAAAGAATGTAAGGCAACCTTTCAACAACATCGAAGGGAAGCACAACTCTCGACAATAATAAAATAAAGAGCAACCTTTCGACAAGGTTGAAGGGTTCACAACAATCAGATGAAAAGGAACCTTCCGACAAGGTCGAAGGGTTTACAACAATCACGGAAAAAGCAACCTTTTGACAAGGTCGAAGGGTTCACAGCAGTATGAAGAGGGCAAACCTTTCGACAAAGTCGAAAGGTTCATTAAGCGTGAAGAAAAGCAAACCTTTCGAAAATGTCGAAAGGTCCATAGTAGCATGTGAATGGCAAACCTTTCGACAATATCGAAAGGTTCATAATGGCATACGGGGCAACCTTTCGTCGAAGTCAAAAGGTTCATAGCTGCATATAAAAGGGGGACCTTCCGACCCTGTCGAAATCATGGAGACGAAAGGAGGGCTGCCCTCATGTATAAATAAGACCCAAGGGGTCATGTTTTGGGGATCCGAATTCTCTCATTCTAATCTTGTATTTTCTTAACCAATACATTGTAACCCTTATTGGGTGCTGATTTGGGAATTTAATAAAATAGAGATTTTCATGAATAAAGAGGGAAGTCTTATGCTATATTAATTACTTTACTGCTTGCATATACTTTCGTTCGATTAACTAATAATTTCAGGTTCAATATCACCGAAAGGTTCTTGTCGACAAGCTCGACAACACTTCTGCTACAAGTATTTACTACAACCTTCTGAAGTCCTCAACCCTATAATCTAAACCTTTCGTCAAGGTTGATAACATATTTTATCTAAACATCAATTGCAACCTTCCAAAGCTATTGGCTCTACTTTTTAAACCTTTCAACAAGGTTGAAATCTACTCGATATAAGCGATAAAACCTTTCCACACGGTTAAAAGACACTATCTATTCATCAAAGTAATTGATCTGCTACCCTAATTCAAGGAGGGCTATCTCCCTAACCTTTCGACAAGATTGAAACCTATCTCGTGAGGACTCATTTCAGGAAAACTTAATCTAATCAAAAAGAAAGCCCTTATGGAAGATTTCAAGCAAGCTCAACAAAGCAGGAAGGTCACTGAGCCCAAGTCCTAAACCTTTCGTCGACGACGAAAGGTCTGATACAGGGCTTATCAACTAACAAGGTTAATTTGGAAGACAATCTTAAAAAGGAATCACGTCCTTTGTTCTCCAAAGAAGAAATCCATCCTTTTTAATATATTTTTGGGGTGTTGACAAGAAATCTTGTTAAAATCTGGAATATCTTGAAATCTTGAACTCTTTGATACTCATGAGTCTTCATCCTTGAATTCTTGAAACTTTATATCAGCATCTTGAATCTACTCTTGATATTTGCATCTTGATAGTGTACAGTCTTCTTAATCAATACATGTCTAATATTCTGTACTATATACTATATAAATATATTGATAAAACATTAATAATTATATTTTATATAATGTCCTATAGTTGTTATCATCAAAACCAATACCTAAGGTACCAACAAGAGTTATTGTATTGGACATCCCCACTTGCTAACGAGGCACGACTTGCTCATTCCATGCTGTAATGAGCTCTTTTTTTGGAAGTGGCAAAGGAGATAGGGAGATAGGATCCATGCCATCCTGGTCTTCATTATAGCGAGTGGCCTTAGCATGAACCGAAGCATTATGGGGCTCGAGGATTCTCTTGGTAACACGTGGCCAGTTGGTGTAGGTTCATTACTTTAGGTGGTCCTTGAATGAACTGAAGAATTGATAGGCTTAGGGTTACTCCTAGATGACACATCTCCAATAGATGTTGATAGGCTAGGGACAGTCCCAACGTGAGTGGGAGCGTTGGCCGGCTCGATCACTCTCCAGGGTGATACATTGCTGATAGCTGTGACTTCATCAGGTCAATTATTTTAGCCCTTAGCTTTGACAAGAGCATTCGGGGACTTGTGTATCATTATAGGGAGAGCTGTTGATGTAGGTGCCTCTATTCCTAAAATAATGGGCCTTGGTACAAATTAGAGCACCGATCAGCTCGAGGGTTCTCACGAGTGACCCACCGTTGATTGTTGCGAATTCTTGTTGAAGCATGAGGACACTCTTCTTTGCTTACATAAAGAAGGTCCCGTAACACTCCCTAGCTTTTTGTTGATTGCCTGGATTTCACTAGTCCCACCTTAGATAGGGAATTTCATGGCGAGCGGGTTGTATGAGGAAATTGCGTCGAGCTTTGCCAAGGCCAGTTGTCCTATTAAGAGGTTATAAACAGATGGGCGATCAACTATTACAAATTTTTCCTCTATCTCTGCAACAAGGGAATCTTTTCCAAAGATGGTCGTGAAAGAGTTAGCCCCCATTAGAATAATGCCAACACCCCCAAAGCCATAGAAGGGAAAGGCGTATAGCGAGACGTTGCTCAAAAACATGTCTGAATATGACGTTGAATGGGCTTCCCTCCCCATCCCCCCCCCCCCCCCGAATGCTCGATGGACATTTGAGTTTTCCATTGCAATGGTGATAACCATAAGATCATGGTAGGGGTAAAAGATGGCTTCTTTATCCTCGGTAATATATGTGATGGGTTAAGCCACCTCTAGCCTGGGCACTTTGGACGTTTGATATGCTCATAAATAAACTTGGCTGACCGACCCCATTTCCTTTTGATACTAGGATTATGCTCCCCAACTGGTTCCAGCCATATGTGGTCCTCTGTAGATAATCAAAATGTCTGATATAGCTGTGACATTTTTGTTATGCTGCTCGGGTTGAGTCGGTTGGTTGTTATGACCCGTTGTTTCCTCGACCCGATGTAACATACTCCACAAGCACTTTTACTCGAATCAACCTCTCTATTTCATCCTTTTGTACACGAAACTTAGTATTGGAGTGGTCGTTGATTTAATTGAACTCGCAGTACTTGTTGTTGTTGCGAATTCCTCCTATCTCTCCCTTCTTATAGTGGGTGGTCTTTGGAATGGTACATGGTCCTTGGTTGTAAGATATATTGATTCCATATCGATTGAAAGTGGCATAGTTAGTGTATCTAGACTTGTATTAGGTGTCATCTTTTGCACACTTGGTGTTGTTCTGTTAAGCATTACCTCGGTTCATATTTTCATGGGGGTCGACTTTGTTAGAGCACCAGGCCTCATCATTACTGTTTGAGAAAACAGCATTTTCCATACTTGTAATGTCGTTCACCCACTAATAGAAATCAATTAATGATGTAGTCAGTTTCTTTTGTAACTCTTTCCATATTCTTAACTTGTACTCCAAGCAGAGGGCCACGACCGGTCTATTCTTATCGGCACCTCTAGCCAGAGCGAACTCCTTTTTAAAATGCTTTATATATGATAAAAGATTCTCAGTTGGCCCCAGTCGGATGTTACCTGCTCACTAGCCATCTTGACATGGGTCTTTGAAGCAAAGAACTTGTCTTGAAGTTTTCACACAACTGCACCTAAAAATGAATGCTACCTGATTGTAGATAAAGGAACTAGTGGGAGGTCGATCCTATAAGAGTGGATGGGAAGAGAAGACATTTTACAACGCCAAAGAGCTGGTCCGCCTGTGTGCTGGAGTTGAAAGCAGTGATGTGGTCTGATGGGTCAGCACTTACATCGTATTTGTCAATAGATGGCAAGGCATACCACTTGTGGATGTTTATACTCAAGATTTCCTTATAGAATGGCTTACCATACTCATCATCAGGAGGTACTTTTCCCTCATCATTCTAGGCTTGCATTCTATTAAGTTGTTGGCAAAGATGGGTCATTTCCTCCTTAAGGCCATCCTCCACCTGTTGTGGATGTGTTGGCTTCAAACTGGAGAGGGAGTCAACCGACATCTTTGTGGAGTGGGAGATCGATGTTAGCGGTACAATAGAGAGCAATGATGGTGATGATGGATTGGAGAAGGGACCTCCTTCTATATACAAAAGGTAACCTTGAATGGTTGGCTTACCTTTCCCTAGATCTAAGTCTAGCTGCCTACCTATGGGACTAGGAGTGTGCTGATGGGTCCCTTCATTCTCCACTGACAACATGAGCACCACCACTAAGACGGTCGAACCTCAAGTCTCAAGCTCCGTCAACTACCCAAAGGCATTCAAAAGTAGATGGTTGTTGGTTGATGGGGAGGGATGATTTTTTAATTCTTTGTACATGGTCAATTCTGGGTCCATAACATCAATAACATGGCTTGACTTGTACATAACATCAATACGGTTCTCTTTTATTATTAGTATGTGTGTGTGTATCTATATATATTGAAAAAATTTCACTGTAAAATATTTTAAAATTATTTTAACATACATATTGTTTGCAACAAAATAGATCACAAACACCCGAGACTAGATTTAAGTAGTGAAATAAATGAAGAAATTAAATGAAAAATGAGGAGTAACACTAAATATTCAAGAAAAGATAGCAGAAAGTAAAACACAACCAGATTTATAGTGGTTCGACGTTGATTGCCTACGTCCACTCTGAATGCTTTCTTTATTGCTTTATCACTCAATTGATTACAATTGCAATTCAGAAGAAACAACTTGAGTACGAGTTAGTATGAAGGAAAACGATTACAAAAAGGGTAGAGTTTTCCCTTAGTAGCCTAAAAATCCCCCAGAATGGCCCCCCGCCCCTGTATTTATAGATGAAGGCAACCTTCAACCTGACCAATTGGGCCCACCATAAGCAATGCTTAGCCCAACTCACTATGCAGACCTATATCATTATACCGACTCGACCATCTCTGTATGTCGATCCCACAATCTTTGCATCTTATGCCGATCCGACCCATCTCACATACCATGTCGATCCATCTAGGTAGGCCGAACCATTATCTCTACATCTTATGCCACTTCTATCTCCACATGCTATGCCGAACCGAGTAACTGCATACATAATTCTGACATGAGCAACATTGTACGTAATGCTAACACGAGGAACATCATGCATTAGGATGACCCGAGCTTTACCATATCCTTTTGCCTACTCGGTCCATCATATGCTCCATGCCGACCTGGTCCATCATATGCTCCATGCCGACATGGTCCATCATATACTCCATGCCAACCCAATATTGTACCGACCCGAGTTATTCCATACTCCATGTCGAGCCCACCATATTATCTTTCAACTTATTAAACACCAATGCCGACCCGAATTATTCCTCATGCTTTGTCGACCCAATCTATCATTATGCCGACCCCTCTGAGTTTCATTGAATTGACCTAATTATCCACTCTGGTTCCCAAACTAACCAAACTAACTTCTAAGACTCTGACATCCAGTGCTATCCATCTATCGATTTTATTTAGCCTAGGCTGGATATGGTTGTTCAAACATCACACTTTGGTCATGCGAATACTGCCTCATGATCATCCTTCCCATCAATAGTCAAATTTGGACCTCATGATCAACCTCACATAGTCAGGCCAAGGTACTGGGTAACACTTTCCCCCTAAAGAACATCCTATGAGTAACATGACGTGCTTTGAATCGAAGAAAACCAGGTTCTTAGAAACTGGTCTATCTAAGTCACTGGTTGATCATTGTTCTCTCATCACCATTCGATGAAGCGGGTCTGACGTCTTGTTCCATCAAATTCATAGATTTGGTCGTATGGAGTTTCTAGGCTTCTTTCTAATTTAACCTTTTAAAAGGCCGAATCGATTTGCTTCTCTTGTGCATACTTATACATATATCTCTGTTGTATCCTGGCCCTTATGATTCTGGTTGCCATTTTGATTCTCGAAACATTTGTTGTTGCCATTGATCCTCCTCTTATCTCAAGCACATCACCCTCCTTCTCTTTCATTGCTTACCAAACATGCTGCTTTTCTCTCTTTCTTTTTTTTATATTTTATTCTTTATTTATTTTTTTATATTTTTTTTTAGGGATCGGCATCTTTGTGTGCCGATCCCTAGTTACCATGCTCAAGTAGGGGTCGGTGAAACTCAAGGCCGACCCCTTTTTCATCCTATGACCGAGTCACTTGGAGTGACTGGTTCATATTCCCACATAACCTATATAAATGCCCACTCTTTTCCTTTCCTCTCTTTTACTTTACTTTCCTAAGTTTTATTCTCTCCTCAAGCCTTCAAGTCATCCTTCTACCGAACCAACTCCCATTCCAATCTTAAAATCGAATGCGAATTCGAGCTCCCTCCCCATAATCGCTTCATATTTATCCTTAATCCTGAAACCCAAATGCTCACCCTTCTGGACCCGAAACAATCATATAGGTACGAATCCCCCTTTTATTTGCATTGTTGGTTGTAATCTTTGAGTTTGGGTGAATTCGTATCCCGTTTAGGGCAAGTAGATGGGTTCTAGGAGAAGAGGAGGAGATGAGGGAATAGGAGGAAAGGAAAGGGGAAGAAGGAGAAAAAAGAGGGTTCGGGTGTGATGGCGTTGGCTAAAGTGAACTCGGCACAGGCTTGAGTGTAGGTGAGGGTTCGGTGTAGGAAACGTAGGAGATGGGGTCGGTGTAGGTTATCTTAAACAAGGGTTCGGTGTACATTGGGATTTTAGGATGGATCGGCATAGGGATTAGAGTGAAAGCGGGTCGTCGTTTTTCTTTAGGCATAGGAGTTAAAGAAAAAAAGGGTCGGCATATTCTAGGAAAGGAGGGATCGGTATAGAGGTTGGAGAAAGGGATTGACTATGGGTTTAGGACATGGGATCTGCAAAAATCATGGGATTGGTGTTGACTAATTAAAATCATCCTAACTCCTGTTGTTCGAACATATGACCGCATACTGTCATGTCCTAGCATAAAGTGACTAACAATAACATGGACCAATGAACTTAAACTCGAACGAACAAATCCCCAATCCACTCAACACGAGTTAAGTATAAAACTAGCCCAACATACTCGAACAATGGACTTTACAATTCTGAATGTCAATCGAATCCTAAAGCTTTCGTCGTCGATCACCTTTCACGTTGTCCGAGACGGTCAGCGATGACGGTCTCTTCGGACGAAATTTCTAAGCTTCGACGTTTTACTTTCGCTTTTCTAGTTTTAAAATGTTCACATTCGTTTCACCCAGCATTGCACTAGTTTACACACAACTCGGGGAGACAGGTTATGATTTCTAATATTGATTGTCTATTGTGTATAGTTGACACGAATATCGAGTTATACAAAGCGTTCTCCAACGATGTCTTCTAGATCATATATAAAATCAAGCTCCGCTACTTTGTCTAATAAGCATGTACCAAGCCAACAAAGATATGAAGTAGAGACATCCAATCCGCAAGTAGACCTTTTTTTCGATATTCCAACTCTTTCTGTAGAGGTTATAGGCTTAGCTCCCGATGCTATGGAAGATGTCATCGTCTTGAATAATCCGGCTGATTCACAGGTTTCAAAAATCGGCGAAGCTGTTTTTCATCGATTGTGCTCTATTTATGGGATTCCTTTTGAATATGTCCTGGTTCCGTCAAGTCAAGATAGGCCTTATTTGCCCCCAGCTGGATATACCACATGTAATAAGTTCATGTGTTGGGCCGAGTGTGTTCCACCTTTATACTCTTTCATTCATGAAGTGCTGAAGTATATGGGAATCGCTCCCACTCAATTGCACCCCAATAGCTACGCCTTCATTCTCGGCACTTTCCTTATTTTCATGAATGTTATATTTCGTCCGTCAACTCCCGAGGACATCCAGTACATTTATAACTTAGAAAGACGAACCGACAGTCCTTCGTACGTCTTCCTCAAGCCCATGCCTAAATGTCTAGTCCTAATGGGTGCATGGAATAAGCTCTCCCTGTTCAAGCAAGAATGGTTCTACGTGCAATGTCCTCCCAGCTTCACGAGAAGGTGGTTGGAAGGATGTAAGTATCATCCCCGCCTTTGCCCTTAATTCAAGAACTCAAATCACATCTTCTTTCTTAATCGTACGAATTCTTTCAACCCTTTCAAGTGTCGCTCTTGGCCCGAAGGCGTTAGATATTCCAGGGCAGTTGCGGCTATCCATGCTACTCCGGTGGAGGATAGAGAGATCAAATTCCTCGTCACTGACGAATTGCTCTCGTTGTTCGAGCTATTAGAGGACGACCGCAGAATCAGTCTCCCAGGGAGTAGAGCGATCTCGAAGCTAATCATTGAGAAAAGGAGAGAACTGAACGACCCCATGGTGCCCCCTACCGAGGGAATTCAAGAAGGCACCAAAGAAGGGAAGAAAAAGGAAGTAGAAGACGCAGGGCCAAAAAAATGAAGATGCAGGCCATGGACATGCGCCGGCAGTCGATGCACCGCATACAAGCCAATCGCAACCTCCCCCGAAAAAGGGAAAAAGTCTGGTGTATAGGATTAAGAAAAAGAAAATCGGGGAGACCCCAAAATTTGTCATGACTCCTGTCGAAAAGGAATCATCCTCTCAACAGATGGAGAGTTTGTTGAAAGGACTCTCCGACATTCTGATCCTAGAGGATTTATTAAATTACAACTTCACCAATCTCGACGTCAAAGTGCTTGACTCACCCGTGAGAAACAACGAAGAGGTGCAGCCTTTTAACTGAGGAGAGAGGACTCCAATGAGTAAATCTAACGTCACTGATCCGTTGGGGGGACACAATAGGACACACACAAGCACTCGCACCCTACCATTCACTTGTAATTAACTCTTGACATAGCAACTTATAATATGTTCTCGTTTGGTTCTTATACAGGTGCAATGTCTTACTTACAGGCTTTCGATCGCCTTCGTGGTTCTTCCATTTTCCATCATTCGAGTCGAGATTCTAAGTCCGAAAGATGCCGAGACATAGACGAAGGATGGGAAAAAGATTATCGTTCCCGAGAATCATCTTCATCATCCAGAAGGAAGCACCAAGCACACGCTTCGCATCAGAGCGACCCAACTAACCCTCCTGCATGCAATGGAGATAAGTCCATGCACCGAGGCTCTTATTACGACGCCCCTCGTGACCAACATTCCAGATCATCAAGCACCAGGCAGTCTTGTGAGCATCGTAAACAAATGCAAGTCACATCTGAACAAATTCTCCTGGTTCCTACCTACGATCTGACTACGGCGGAGAAACTAGCTGAGCTTAGAGCTAAATTTCCAAAGATTTGTTTTGATGGGCTCAAGTTCCTCCCTTCTATACATACTATCCCTGGATCTGCCAAAGGGAGCTCACTGGTGTGCGTGAATGATGTGTATGTACAACATGAAGCGTTCATTCATTTAGTCAAAAAGGTCTCTGAGGTTTCTATTGAACGTCAACATGAGATTGATCATCTTAAGCTGGAGGCCATCCATGACAAGGACATCATCAAGCACCAAGATACTGAGCTGCTTGCATTCAAAGCTGAACTTAACGAGGTGAAGAAGAATGCAAAAGAGACGGCTGAGGCAGTCAATCTCCTGGAGGCTTCTCGTAAAAAGGAACTATATGATGCACTCCACCGCAGTGGCACCTTGGCTTTGGAAAAGGACTCCTTACAAAAGGATAAAGACATTTTATCTCGTCGCATGGAGGAGTTAGAAAAACTGTAGTCCAAGGAGAGGGAGGAGAAAGTCGAGGCACAAGAGGAGTCACAAAGGTATTGTAAGGAGATCGTCGAAACAAGAAACCTAAAAAAGAGGTTTGACGAGCAACTCTCCCAAATTGAAGCGTTAAAAGAAGCCGCTCGCAAAGAAGGCAAAAGAGCAGTGCTTGCGAAAGCCGACTCCCAAATTGAGGCAGCGACTGAGTCCGGTAGGGAGGAAATCAAGTGCTAATTTGATCCACTCATTACCGAGTTCAATGCACAAGTCCTCCTTCACCGCGACTTGACTTTTCTAGGCGAGGGCTATCTTGAGTCGCTTTCCGAAGCTTGGGAGATCGTCACAAGGATCAAGAAAGAGGAGTTGGGAGTGGTAAAGCTTGATGGGGGGTACTTGTGCAGGAAGTGCTTCGAGGAAATGAGCCATCTGATTTAGCTGTCGCTAAACTCCAATTTGGCAAGACCCCTGCACCGATTCAAGAGAAAGAAGATGTTGTAGGGTCTCTTGGAACCGAACCCAAGGGTCCTCCTCCTCCTCATACACAGCTGGCTGGAACATCATCTTCTTATCCCATGGAGGAACACGTCGATTATGATCCAGATAAACCCGGACTTAGCCTATATATGTTGTCTCCTATCATCGAAGGGAGTACTCCGATGACTACCAAGAGTCAACAAGATGTTGGTACCTCATCGAGCCCCTCTTAATCTAAAAAGTTGTTCCCGATAAATAACAGCTGCAGTCTAACATTTGCTTTTTACAAAACTCTATAGGTCATCCTGGTCCTGAGTCAACTCCTAGGAGCGATATCGCCATAGAGTAGGAAGGACAAGCTGTCGAGGCTGCGGCTACCACAGATATCCCAAGGCCCGATGCTCACGTGATTGGGGCGCTTGACGAGGACAAACTTGAAGACCCATCACCTACGGAGGAGCATGATGATGTTATAGTTAAGGATGCTTCTGAGCACACAATTGAGTTCAGCCTGAAGGAGCAGATTGAAAAAGAAGAGAAATCAAAGCTTGAAGTTAAGGGTGATCCTGATTTGGTGGCGATTGATGATCCTCTCCATAGGCCTTTACAATTCTTCCCTCCCGATAGGGGTCCACTCCTATTGTGGTTCCTCCTCCTTCCTCAAGTATTCCTACCCAAGGTGGCAAAGGGTCTCATAAAAGATGCTCAACCTATTCGACCCCTGAAAAGCCAAAGAAGGAGAGGAAGTCAAAGAAATAGTCGGGGCTGGTACTATTATGCTTAGTCCAAATAAGTTAGACTTGCGTTGTCCCCCCCCCCCATTCTCCTTTTAGTAGAACATATACGGGCGTGGATCCCGGTCTCTACAATGGTTTGTAAAAAATTCCTGGGATTTGTAAATAAAATTTGTTCCTTAGTTAATTGTCGAGTGAATTATTATTTCATAGAGTAACTTCTTCGTTCCAAGTGCTTATGATAATTTTTTCAAGTTTCATTGATAATTCATTATCTTAATCTCAGAACTCCTCTGCGGGCTTCACCTTAAGTCACAAATGACACCAAGCCGAAATTGTCACCAACGGTCGTACTCCACCGTTAAAAGGTTGAGCATCTTCCGTCGATATCACATCGAAGCTCGTGGGATAGCGAACGGTTACCAGCTCTCTTGTTTATCCGCCGGTTTGGATACTTAGAATTTTTTAGTCCGCTTCATGGACTTAGAAACTTTTCTCATATCATTTATAATTTAGTCCGCAATCGAGAACTGAGAGACTTTTGTTGAGTCGTTTATACTGTATTCTGCACTCGGGGACTAGGAGTACTCTAATCTGCACTCTGGAGACTTAGAGATTTTTTCAAGTCGTTTATACTCTAGTCCGCGCTCTGGGGACTCAGAGTGCTCTAATCCGCACTCTGGGGACTTAGAGATTTTTTCAAGTAGTTTATATTCTAGTTTGCACTCTGGGGACACAGAGTACTCTAATCCGTACTCCAGGGACATAGAGGTTTTTTATGTCGTTTATACTCTAGTCCACGCTTCGGGGACTCAGAGTACTCTAATCCGCACTCCGGGGACTTAGAGATTTTTTCAAGTAGTTTATATTCCAGTCCGCGCTCTGGGGACATAGAGTACTCTAATCCGCACTCCGAGGACTTGGAGATTTTTTCAAGTTGTTTATACTTTAGTCCACGCTCCTAGGACTCAGAGTACTCTAATCCGCACTCCGGGGACTTAGAGATTTTTTTCAAGTCGTTTATAGCCTAGTCCACGCTTCGAGGACTCAGAGTACTCTAATCCACCCTCCGGGGACTTAGAGGTTTTTTCAAGTCGTTTATACTCTAGTCTGCGCATAGGGGACTCGGAGTACTCTAATCCTCACTCCGAGGACTTAGAGGTTTTTTCAAGTCGTTTATACTCTAGTCCACGCTCTGGGGATTCAGAGTACTTTAATCCGCACTCCGGGGACTTAGAGGTTTTTTCAAGTCGTTTATACTCTAGTCCCCACTCCGGGTACTCATAGTACTCTAATCCGCACTCCGAGGACTTAGAGATTTTTTAATTACACATCTGTTCATACATTGCATACGTCGATATCAATCAGTTTCAACACATATTTAACATAACATGCAGTAACAGTAATTTACACAAAGGGAGCTTCAAGCTTTTATTAACCACAAAAATAAGGGCATAATAACCTGCCTTATTGCACATCAAAAAATCAAATACCAAAGCAAATATTGAAAACAATTCTACTGAAATATGAAAGAAATAGTCTAGGTGAAATGGCGTCATAAATGCTCGCTATTCCACGCTCTACGCCATCGACAGTCGCTAACTTGAAAGTTCCTTCTCCAAGCCTCTGTCCAATGACGTATGGCCATTCCCATGTCGGTTTCATGTGCGATGGGACCGGAAAGATTTGTTTCAGGACAAGGTCGCTCACTTCGAAAGTCCTCGTTCGGACTTTAGTATTATAGTACCGGGCGCGGTGTCGATGCGCAGCCGCTCTCAAATCGGCTTCCACACGCTTCACATCAATAAATTCCAATGACTCTAATAAGAGATTTTGGTTTGTTCCGGGATCGTAGTATGTTACCCGATGAGAAGGGACTTCGAGTTCTACAGGAATAACTGCTTCGGCTACGTAAGCCAGGGCGAATGAAGTGTGACCAGTCGCAGACTTATGAGTGGTCATGTAGGCCCAGAGCGCCGTAGGAAGTTTGTCCACCCACTTTCCTTTAGCCTTTTCCAAACGCTTTTTCAAGATGGACTTTATAATCTTGCTTACAGCTTCAACCTGTCCATTTGCCCGAGGGTGAGCGACGGCTACAAACCTTTTCTCAATACGATACCTCCGACAAAACTCCTTGAACTCAGCACTATCAAATTGAGTTCCATTATCAGTTACGATAGTTCGTGGAAGACCGAAATGGCATACAATGTTTCGAACGAAAAAGTTAATGACCTTCGTGGTTGCGATCATAGCTAACGGCTCTGCTTCGGCCCATTGGGTGAAATAGTCAACCGCGACAATCGCATACCTCACACCACCCTTAGAAATCAACAAAGAGCCGATGATATCAATTCCCCAAACTACAAATGGCCACAGACTAACCATTTGCGTGATTTCTATTGGCGGCGCTCTTAGGACCTTTGCATATATCTGGCATTTGTCACATCGCCTCACATGATCTGCGGCGTCCCGGTTTACGGCTGGCCAGTAGTACCCATAATGGAGTACCTTTTTAGCTAACATCTGCCTCCCAGTATGGTTACCACACTCTCCTTCATGGACCTCTTTCAAGACCCGTTTTACCTCATCATGGGCGATACACCTGAGCAAGGGAACAGATAATCCCTTTCGATGCATAATCCCATCTTATATAATATTCCGTGGGGTTTTACGAAGGACTTGTCGCTTTTCGTTCCTTTTCTTAGGCAAGACTCCACGTAATAAGAACACTTTAAATGGGGACATCCATGACTCCTTTTCGGGCTCCGTTTTCGGTACATGATCAACTTCCATCACATTTATACTCGGGGTATGTAGGGTCTCGATCGGAACCAAGCCCATTTATTGTGCATCGCCAGTGCTTGCGAACTTTGCCAACGAGTCAACTTCCCCGTTCTACTCATGCGGGATATGCGAAATGTCGTAGTATTCGATATCCACTAACAACTTCTGAACTTAGGTAAGATATGGGGAAAGTCGTTGTCCCTTTGCCTGATAGTCACCTCTAACTTGGTACACCACCAGTTGCGAGTCGCAAAAGATTTTGATAGATTTCACCCCGAGCTCTCTAGCAAGCTTAAGTCCAGCAATTAATGCCTCATACTCGGCTTCATTGTTTGTAGCAGGGAAATCAAGCTTCAGCGCATAGCAAATTGATCGGTTCTCGGGGGTCACAAGTATGACACTTGTGTCAGAACAATGATAATTGGATGCTCCATCGGTATATAGCTTCCATCGTATAGTAGGGATTACACTGCTCTCCAGGGGCTCATCATGCATGTTAAACTCCGCTATGAAGTCGGCCAGTGCTTGTCCCTGGATGGCCCTTTGGGGTAGATATGTGATGTCGAACCAACTGAGCTCGATGTTCTACTTAAGCAGCCTCGCGAACGTCTTGGGCCGTTGTAAGACCTGTCGTAAAGGCTGATCGGTGTAGATGCTGATTGGATGTACCTGGAAATACGGGTGAAGTTTGCACGACGCGATATTCAAGAAGTACAACAATTTCTCTATCTTCGGGTAGTTTCTCTCTTCCCTCGTCAACCATTTACTGACATAGTACACCGGTCTATGGATCCGGTTATCCTCACGAATTAGTGCGGCACTTATGGCATGTGGCGATACTGCAAAGTAAATGTACAACTCATCATGATCTACCGGCTTGGACAAAACATGGGGTCTCTCTAGATGACTCGCCAAAGCTTGGAATGTGCCTTCATAGTCATGCATCCACTCGAAAATTCCTCTTCCTTATTAAATCAAAGAAAGGAATGCATTTGTCGGTCACCCTGGAAATGAAACGACTCAGGGAAGCGACCTTCCCGTCCAGACCCTGCACTTTCTTAATAGTTTTTGGTGCTTGTATATCCTGAATGGCTTGTATCTTCTCTAGATTCGCTTCGATTCCTCGCTCATTGACAATAAAGCCCAGGAACTTCCCTGAGGCAACACCGAATGAGCGCTTCAAAGGGTTGATTTCCATGTTATAAAAATGGAGGATATTATACATCTTTGATAAGTCTCGAATGTGGTCATTTGATTTCCATGACTTCATGAGCATATCATCCACATAGAGTTCCATTGTCCTCCTAATCTGATCTTTGAACATTTGATTAACCAAACGCTGATGGTGGCTCCTGCATTCTTTAATCCGAATGGAATTACTAGATAATAGTATAGTCCAACATCCATGACAAAACCGGTATGCTCCTGATCTGGGATGTGCATTGGGATCTGGTTGTACCCCGAGTATGCATCCATAAATGATAACAATTCATGCCCTACGGTCGAATCAACTAGCTGATCAATTCTAGGCAGGGGAAAACTATCCTTAGGGCATGCCTTGTTTAGGTCTGAATAGTCAATACACATTCTCCACTTCCCATTTGCCTTCTTCACCAGCACTGGGTTAGATATCCATTCAGGATAGAGGGCGTCGCGAATAAATCTGTTGGCTTTAAGTTTATCCACCTCCTCTTTAAGAGCCATAGACCTCTCCGGATCCATACCTCATCTCTTCTGCTTCACAGAGACATACTTCAAATTAATATTCAATGTGTGGCTCACGTTAGCAGGCGAGATCCCACACATGTCGGAATGAGTCCATGCAAATACATCCAGATTCGCTCGGAGGAAATCGGTAAGTTCTCTCTTCATCGAAGGGCTAAGTTGTGATCCAATCTTCAACGCTCGCGATGGGTCGTCATGGCTGACTGAGATATCAATCATTAGTTTAACCGGCGCTGCCTTGGCCTCCTTAGGTTCCTTATCATCATCCCTCGGATCTATATCTTTGTAGAACCGACTATGGGGGCCAAGCCAAGGCTTAGGCGCTATTTGTCAATCTTCCGTGACCTAGATGTGGATAGACTTGTCCACACCCTTTCCCTTCTCTTTACGCTGAGCCTCTCTTAACTCGGCCACATAACATGCACGGCCAGTTGCCTGATCACCATGCACAACACCCACTCCATTATCGGTCAGAAATTTCAATGTCAAAACCACGGGGCAAGCGCTATATAAAATTCGGCCAGGACCGGACGGCCCAGAAAGACATTGCACGATGAATCAACATCCAAGACAATGAACGGTAGGATCTGCACCCTCTTACATTCACCTTCTCCCAACTCAATCGGTAACTCGACATAACCTATCGCCTCAGTAGCCACACCGTTGAAACCGTGTACACGAGCTTTAGATGTTTCAAATCCTTAGCCTCCATCCTCATTTGATCATAAGCTTTCTTAAAGATGATGTTCACAGAACTGCCACAATCAATCAAAATTCTTCTCCACGGAGCAGGGCCAATCATGGCAGAGTTAACTATTGGATCAATAATAGGGGCCTCTACTCTATTAGCATCTCTGCTTCTGAATACTATATCATCTGTCATTGTACGCTATTGCTTAGTTGGAGTTCCATCCTCCGTATTCGAGCAACATTCAAAGTCCATATGTTTCATTGAACTAGCATAACGTTCCATTTCCTGCCAACTTCTGTCTGCATGATGCGGTCCACCAACTACTGTGTTTATCACCAGCCTCCCACCAGTCTGAGCAGGTTCCTCAGGCTGGTGTGGAGCTTGTCCTCGATTGGGATTAGATGTTTCTTGTCCGCCATCCTGTGGATTCTTGACAAACTGCTGCAACTTTTTTGGCGAATCAATTTCTCAATGGCATTGTGAAGATGCCTACATTCATCAGTATTATGCTCGTAGCATTCATGAAACCGACAGTACTTCCCGGTCTGCTTTTGTTCCTCGGTCAATTCTTTCGGGCGCGGCTTCCTATAATGGAAAGTGTTACAAGTCGACAGAAATGTATTCGTGAATATTAGGCTCAGGTCCCTAATAAGTTTCAAAATACACAAAAACCCCAATAAAAAAGTATGTAAATTAGGTCCCTAGAATTAAGTTACTAAGTAATTGCATATAGTTATGCAATTATTCACTGGATAATTGCAGACATTTATGCGATTATATCCAAAAGTTGCATAAATTGATGCAATTTTTTCGGTGAATAATTGTGGAAATTTCCGTAATTTTTTTGGTGAATAATTGCGGAATTTTCCGCAAATTTTTGAAAAAATTACGGAAATTTCAGCAATTTGGTGAATAATTGCGGAAATTTCCGTAATTTTTCAGTGAAGAATTGTGGAAATATCTGCAATTTTTTATATAACTGCATAAATGTCTGCAATTATTCATTGAATAATTGCATAAGTGTATGCAATTATTCGGTAACTTAATTCTATGGACCTAATTTACAAACTTTTTTTACTGGGGTTTTTGTGTATTTTGAAACTTATTAGGGACTTGTGCCAAACTGTCCCAATATATTCTCCAGAGATGCATTTAGAGGTGTATAGTCATTATAAGTAGGAATTCGTGGCTTCCACTTTTTGGGCTCCTTCTTCCGATCAGAAATTCCTTCTCCGCCCCTTTTCTATTGACCCGACTTGTTTTGAACTTTGACCTGAACCTTTCTAGAGCTCTTGCCATATTTCTTTACTGCAATGTTGCTTTGTACCACTTCCCTGCTTGGTCCTGTAGCATTGCTCCTTCTAGACAATCTAGCGTCCTCCTTTCTCAAGAACTGGGTTGCCTTTGAGTAGAAACGCTCCAGCGCGGCTGGTGGTTTGCCAGCTAGCCAATCACCGAACTCGAATTCGGGGTCAACCCCCCTCGTCACAGCCAGGTAATCCTTCAGTGATTCCACCGGAGCCTGGATTACACTGGATAGCGATATCATGTCTTTGGGGCGAGTAGTGTGAATCCAAAACCGCTCCACGAATCTTGTAGCCAGCTCGTCAAATCTCAAGATTGATCGCGGGGGTAACCCTGTGAACCACATTATAGCAATTCCAGACAGTGTTACAGGGAAGCATCTACATTTGGTTGCATCATTCGCTCTGGCCGAGTCCATCAACCACTCGTACCTCATGACGTGCTGTTGGGGGTCAGTCTTCCCTTCATAAGCAGACATTGTAGACTTGTTAAACCTCTATGGATATTCAACCTGTAAAATGTTATCGGTAAACAGGGTATGACTCCTAGAGGCTCCCCAATCATCATTAGTCAAGCCCTGGTTCTCCCTCATCGGATGCCTGACCATTGTGGATAAGTCCGGAGTCTGGATAGGGTTGCCAGGTCAGGCTCCATCCTGTGTAAATGTTCTGGTCGGTGTCTCCGAGGAATCTCATGCCTTCTTGGCCTATTGTGCTCCAGATTTGTGTCTTGAGGATTCACTTCATTATCATTCTGGGGAGGTAATTGATCGACATTCAAGTGTGCTCCAGTGCCTAAGTTCCCGGTTCCAAGGCAAGCATGACCTCCTAGGTGCAGTCGAGGAGCGATCCTCATGGTTGAGGGATCGGTATTGACTCCTAGGAAGGTTTCGGCACCGACCCGATTTTGTTGCCCGTGGTGGTCTGCCCCATGTTGCTCCATTGTTCCGGCTCGGGTCGTTTCTATTCTACGACGCCTACGCCTGTGGTGTCCATCTGATGAAATTGAGCTATCAGACGCTGAGTATGAAGCGGGACTTCCTCCGGCATTTTGATGCTGTTGTTGAGCAATCTGGTTCATCAGGTTGGCATTTGCCTGGATTTGCTCGTTTAGCTGTCTTCGGCTCTCCATTAGCTCCCTCGTCAAATCATTAAATTCGGCCGTGGTAACGGAATCAGCAGGGTTCTGGGCTGTGACTGGTTCCACATTCACATTAGTAGGCTGGTTGCTTGGACCCCTTTGTTGGACACTAGCAGTTTCGTTGGCATCAACATTATGGGCAGTTGATCTAGTACGCCTTACCATCTTGAATTCCTTTTCTTAGATCTTGAACAATCTAAGTAGTATCTGCCAACTTCTAAAAGTGAACCCGTATCTCCTTTGGGGGATTTCCTCAATCCAGTAGCAGCAAAGGTGATCCTAATAGCCTGAGAATCGAGATTCTCAGTGAAAGCACCAAAATGTTTGCAACCAAATTGATCACAAACACCCGAGACTAGATTTGAGTAGCGAATTAAATGAAGAAATTAAATGAAAAATGAGGAGTAACACTAAATATTCAAGAAAAGATAGCAGAAAGTAAAACACAACAAGATTTATAGTGGTTCGGTATTGATTGCCTACGTCCACTCTGAATGATTTCTTTACTGCTTTATCACTCAGATTAAAATTGCAATTCACAAAAAACAACTTGAGTACAAGTTAGTACGAAGAAAACTTATTACAAAAATGGCAGAGTTTTCCCTAGTAGCCCAAAAATACCCTAGAATGGCCCCCTGCCCCTGTATTTATAGATGAAGGCAGCCTTCAACCTGACCAATTGGGCCCACCATAAGAAATGCTTAGCCCAACTCACTATGCAAACCCATATCATTATACCGACCCGACCATCTCTGTATGACGATCCCACAATCTTTGCATCTTATGCCGACCCTACCCATCTCACATACCATGCTGATCCATCTAGGTAGGTCGAACCATTATATCTACATCTTATGCCGCTCCTATCTCCACATGCTATGTCGAACCGAGTAACTGCATACGTAAGTCCGACCCGAGCAATATCGTAAGTAATGCCAACCCGAGGAACATCATGCATTAGGCCAACCCGAGCTCTACCATATCCTTTTGTCGACTCGGTCCATCATATGCTCCATGCCGACCCGGTCCATCATATGCTCCATGCCGACCTGGTCCTTCATATACTCCATGCCGACCCAATATTGTACCGACCTGAGTTATTCCATACTCCATGCCGAGCCCACCATATTATCTTTCAACTAATTAAACACAAATGCCGACCCGAATTATTCCTCATGCTTTGCCGACCTGAACTATCGTTATGTCGACCCCTCTGGGTTTCATTGAATTGACCTAATTATCCACTTCGGTTCCCAAACCAACCAAACTAACTTCTAAGAGTCTTACATCCAGTGTTATCCATCTGTCGATTTTATTTAGCCTAGGCAGGATATGGTTGTTCAAACATCACACTTTGGTCATGCAAATACTGCCTCGTGATCATCCTTCCCATCAACAGTCGAATTTGGACCTCATGATCAACCTCGCATAGTCGGGCCATGGTACCGGGTAACACATGTACATATATACATGTATATATACACACACACATATGAATACTTATATATGCATGAATCTTAAAATAGAAAACCAATTTTGAATCAATGTAAACTATCATTAACAATTGAATAAAAAAATAAAACAACAAATTAATTACTAGATCTATGTTTAGATCAAAATCAATAGAAATTATTAATTAAAATCACTAATAGAAATTATCAACATCAAATTAAAACCAATTTAAGTGGTAACAGGTTATAATACTTTAAGTTATACACTTGTATATTTATAAGGGACAACAAATGCATGTATAAATTTGTCAGAATGAATTAACCACTAGATCTAGAATATCATGGAATACACAGATAAAAACTAATTGTGTTTACCTTGTTGATGTTGCATTTTTATTTGCACCTTGAATGAAGAAGGTTCCTAGATCTGATTGAATAACCTTTAGAAATTGCTACAATTTCAAGCACCACTTTTGTATTTATTTTATTTGATTTGTTTTGATTTTGTTTTAGGAATTTTTGTGGCTTGGAGGCCATGAATTTCCAACCTAGAATGTAAATAAATGAAGATGGTGGCTAGTGTTTAGAAGGAGAGTGATTAAGAGGGGCAAGCAAATGAAAGACAAGCTATTTATAGAGAGAACCTTCTTTAACCTTCTCCTTTTATTTTATAGATCCAACCATTGGATTTTAAGCCTCCTTTTTCCTCCTATGGCCTTCTACGAATAAGCCTATATAGGCCTCAAAATATTTCCAAATCCATTTACTAACTAATCTATTTAAATCCAACTTAAATGTTTTATCAATATCATATATTGATACATACGTATATAACTCTTATATACGCACTTGATCAAATACTGATGGCATTCAAACAGATCAAATAAATAAATTAAAAATTATTATTTCATAAACATTAATTAATTTACAACAATTATAAATTAATTAAATTATGCCATTTTTCGAAGCATTCATCATTACGGTCGACGACTTAAAGGTGTAAATTCAGTTAGCGATTAATAACAAAAAATTCAAATATTAACATTCACATATCACTTTAGCTCGTGGTGTGAGATTTTGGTCGAAGTTATCGCTTACACATCTTCACGGTAAAATCTAATTTTACTATTATAAGCGGTACTTGATAGTAATGATTATTTACACCAATTCTCTTCATCAACGCCATATCACATTAAGAGTTATAGAATTTGGTTATGGTCAAAATTCTAACATCCTCCACATTCAACTTTGCAAGTCTAAAAACAAATTCCTTAATGTAATAATTACATTTATTATTAATGTACTACTCTGGCCAAAGAGTTTGACTTTGAATTTACTACAGTTGACCTTGATACTAACCTCATACAACCGAGGAGACGAATTCTCTACTGAATAGTGTTTCACTTCCAATGTTTCAATTTAGACCCAACTATAGTCATTCAATGGACATCATGCCATGATTCAATTATAATCAAAGTTGAGTGTTCACATTGAAGTTCAGCAGTATTCTCAATTAAAGAGAACTGTGTAACATCGTGACTTCAAGATTCTTTGTTTGACCTTAGTTATATTAAACAACAGAAAATTCTGAGTGAGTCATTATATAGTTATCCAATAACTATCAGTATGTAACCCTTTGGTGCCCCCCAACAGTCATGAGTAATACAAAATCCAACATTTTAAGAGTGTTACGTACTATAGTCTCAACAGATATATGGATGTTCAGTCTCGATATATCTTAACTATGAAGCTTTAAAATGATGTGCTTCTCATATTGTGATATAATACTCATGGTCACAACTACTTGTAACTCTATCACAAACACATCATTTATGAACTTTCTGATATATATATACTTAAATTAACTAATTAATTATTTATAACATTTTATAACAAGTATATAACAGAAAGAAACACCTTTTATTTTGATCAAGACTGTTTATCGAGTTAGATTTATGTAACAAATTACGTAATTGCCAATGTGCCATACCCCTAACTCTATCATTCCTTTCCTTTTACTTATACATGATAATCGTCTTTCCCTTCTCTACTACTTAACCCTAGATTTCTCCACTCCTGCAACATATCCCTTTTGCGACATCCTTCTTCGTTGCTCTCTACTATTTGGCCTTTTTCCTCTTGCCTATGCCAGATCTGAAGTCACCATCCTTTTTCCCTCCATGTATGATTTTTCAATTTTATGATATTTCAAGGTGAGGTTTATAGCTTGGATTTTGAAGTAGTTATTATGTGCTTCTGCTTTGACTTGGTATGGAATTTTTGTTTGAAATTTCCCTTTTTTGGTTGTGGGTATGCGCAATTGTTCTTTAGTGGAGGCTACTTTCCTCTTATTGTTTGCTCTAACCGAATTTCTTCCTCTGGCACTTGTTTAAGCTACCTGTTTGGTTGATCGCTTTGGCCTTCCCTATCTTTCCATTACCTCAAATGAATGCCTTCACAATTGCTCTTGCAACGGGGGGGTTATGTTTTGTTGTGGCCAGTGGTGCTATACTGGGCGATTCTGGAAAATTTTCCGCTTTTCTAGTTCCCAAATGATGTGTCGGTGGCTTCTAGTTCTAGGTATGAGTATGGTTATGGCATGTTTGGTGCATTTGTTACTATTATTTGCTTAAAAGGTGAATTATGTGTGTGTAACTAGGTTTTCCTTTGTGCAACTATTCTCTGTAGACATATATGTTGAAACTGCTGTGATATTCAACCTTAAATGTGTTTTAAATGTTTTATAAAAAATGGTCGGGCGATTGTAAAAACCGGCTTGCCTTGGAAAAAAAACATCACATATTAAAACCAAAAGCCTACTCCATTTCAAACAAGGTTATTTTTTAAGAGTAAAGTTACGTAATAAACTATAAAATTTCCCCTATGGCACAACCTAAATCTATCAACAAAATGATCCGGATGCCAATGACTACTTCAAATATGAAAAGACACTGACGATATAAAATTGCTTAACGGTAAGGAATTTGATGGAGTTGAAGTATATGAACATGTTATGGTTAATGAAGATAATGTTGTAGTTGATGATGATTTTGTCAAAGTAAATGAACATGAGTATGATGAAGATATGTAAATAATGATATCGATAATGTTGTTGATAATTGGTAGTATATGCATAATTGATTGTCAAACATTTCATATATGCATGTTATTTTCATTTTTCTCCATTGTTAATAATATATAGTTCATTTTATTTCGTGCGCTAGCTAGTTACCTTCATATATATAATTTTTATGTTCATATTATATCCATTATTTTATACACACACACATACATATATATTACTATAACAAATACGTCCAATCGCAATTGTAGATACAGCTGTGGTGGATCCCACTTAAATCATGGTGGATCCCACTCAAATGAGCATGATGCGCATATCATTTCTCCATTTTTTCAGATGGATGGTCCTATTGCGCCTATTGATGTTAGTGTCCATTCACTCATGCGTTTGAGATGAACTCTTCCCCCATCAAATGAGTTGGTATTTTTGTGAAAGTTAAAGGATCGGGGTAAGTAATTAATCAAAAAAAATCATACATGCACAAACTAACATTGATACACATACATACATTGATGCACATATACACACATATATATACACACATACATTGATGCACATATACACACATACATTGATGCACATATACACACATTCATACATACATATACATTGATATTCACTTGTTCACACTCATACGCACGTGCGTGCGCACATACTCTCATGCATTCACGTCTATTAATACAAATTATGCATGTTAAGGGAGAAATTTACCAATAATGTCACATCTGATGCCCTTTGTGAAGGCATGCTTGCATGTATCTCTGATTTCTGTCTGACATTCAATGACATCCCCGATGACATAAAGAGAGTTATGTTTGATGAGTTCTTGGCAAAATAATTTTATTAACAACACTATATATGTATATCTGTATGTGCACGTGCGTGCGTATGCATGTGTGTGTGCGTGCGCGTGTGTGTATGTCTTATAAATAAGTTTATCATTTTATTATATTCAACTACATTTGTAGAGAAAATTTTCCTAGAAAGAGAACTGAAGAAATGGCAAGAAAGATTTAGATGTCCAAAGCAAGCACAAATATCGTGAACGGACCTACGGTATGCACGAGAAAGACAAAAAGCATCCAACCCATGCAGAAGAGATATAGAGTAGTTCTTAGCACATTGAGAATCATATTACTTTAAATCGAAATCAAAAAATAATTCTGAAATTAGGAATAAAAATCCTAAGTTGCATTGTGCTGGCTCTAGATCATACATAGATTAATGTAGCGATATGGTATATTACTTATTAAATTTATTTATTATTTAAATAAATTAAAATATGTATGATAATTATTTGACTTCCTTTTTCACTATAAAGAGTAGCATATAAAACTTATCTTTTAGCAAGTCTGTTATATGACTCAAAAGATTGAGTCAAGGGAGGAATCCACCACCAATAGTTGGATATATGATGCTTTCACAGAGTTTACAGTAAGTTATTCATAAAACTTCATTTAAATTATATATATATATATATAATTCTGATGAATATGTAAACTACAAAATAGAAAAAAATACCAGGCTAGGATTGATGAGCTTCAAAGTAAAGGTATGGAAATATCAAATAAAGTATAGAAATAAGTATTCACTGCACTCAACAAAGCTATTGCCAAAAGGAAGGACCGTAATCCCAACTATGACATTTCAAAGGTAATTGTTCAAAACTTCAGTAAGACTTCACATTAGTGTTTGACTAACTGAAAGTTTGTTCGGATTGAACTTATGAAGTAAATTTTATAGCAGGGATACACTGTTATGCAAACATATGTTAATTAACTCAAAATTCAATCCAATAGATTATGTCTAGATTAGACTTGATTTCCGTTCCAAAATTAGCATAGGCCAAAAAAAGAGAAAAATGGGCTGGTGGACATATATTTTTACTAAAACTACAAAAAACATAAATGGCACCTACCTTCAAAATCATTTATTTCATGTGCTTTAATTTAGGATGTAAATGAGAAAGATGCTTATTCCTATGTCGGAATAATATTGAATTGGTAACTAAATATAAAATCTTGACAACAAAATCAAACAAGTTTCAACATACCAAAAATTAAACTAAATTGTAGTTGTTAATTGATCTAAACACAACTACAAGGTATAAAAGAAAGTAACATCGCTCTATTAAAGTAATAGTATATTATAAATTTTAGAAATAGATATAATAAATACAATAATTTCCTTTAAGGAAAATAATATAAAAAATACCTTCAAAATTTTGGATGAATTTACTAATTTTATTATTGGATTAGAACAAAATATAAAATAGAACACTAATTTAGCCAGAAAGATCATAGGTTATACATTTACGCTTCTGTTGCTCTGTACCTTTTAAAAAGAGGTCATGTTTTATCTTTAAGTTGAATAACTACCCTTGCATTTCTATTTGAAAGCAACATGAACTGGTACCATTTAGTGCAATTTGAAATATTAGGCATCATTTTATATGTACACCATAATGTGGTGTCTATGTATACAAACATAATTTCCTTCAAAAAATGACATCAAATTAAATGTAGAGATTGATAAGAAAAGGCACCACATACGCTGTCAAAGGCCATAAAAAGATGAATTAAGATCAACAGTCAAGTTCTTGTAGAAGCAATACCAAAAGCTCAAGAATAAAATGATGTGACACTTTATGGATGATGATGATGAAGAAGAAGAAGATGGTGCAAGGGATGAATAAGTTTTTATTTTTGCATTGCATATTGATATGTAAGTAGTATCGATGGATTTGGTTGCAATATAGTATCAACCATGTTGTATATGAATGATGTTGTATTCGATGATTTTGGATTTGGGTGATTTGTTTGTTTGTGATATTGAAGTTATTTGGCTAATGAATTAAGTAGTTGTGTTTTCTATGATATTGTTATGGTATATTTATGAGTATATTATTGTGTTATTCGATGTCGATTTGAAGAAATATCATGGAGTTACATGGATGTCGGATTGAAGGTAAGAAATGCAGCAGAAATGTCATAAAAATGTCGGTAGATCTGGATTTGGCATTTTGAAATAGCATTGGTAAGGCGATGGCATGACGTTGCCACGACGTCAGTAAAAATGAAAAATATGGTGTTGGCAAGCGTCTGTTTGGCGTCTGCAAATGGCGTTGAATACTCATCGATATGGCATCGCCTTGGTGTCGGTGAGTGTCATCGGTAACGTACCCCACGACCGATACGTCATCGAAAAAAAATTGACACGTATTTTGCCGACTCTAAAATTGACGTCATTTCTACCACACTTTTGATATGTGGTAAGATCATAATAACTATCAGTTAGAAATGAATGAGCATTCCATTGGGAAATGTGAAGGCATTAAATGTCTTGGGAAATGAATAGTCCCACATCTTAGAACAAAATATACATTTTGTGTTTATATACTAAAATGTAGACACTATTGTAGTTACTATGAGACAAAGCATAGCCATGATGGGTGGTGCAACACACCACCCTGCACGTGCATGCCCGCCAGTGCCCGAACCCGCACCGCATCGGAGGTGCGGGCGAATGGGCGTTTGAGGTGTATTAGAGGTACTTAGCACTTTGTAGTTGTAGTTGGCATGGTTGTTCAGACCGAAAAGTTTTTTATTTTGTCCATTCAAACTCAAATGGTCGCACTGCTTGGTAAAGGGTCGCAACCTTTCCAACTATCGCAACCGTTCGAACAGGCACCTATTACCTATATATAGGCTGAAGGAAAATTCACTTAGTTTTTTCTGCACTTCTTCCTCTTCCACAAAAAAACTCTGTTCTTAATTACATTCTCTTGAGTTCAGCATTGCTCTATGATTGTTGCGCAGCATCACAGAGACAGGTCTGTTTCATCTTGGGAAACAATTGCTCAATATCCTTAAGCGCCGTAGAGAGAGCAGAGTATTCTAGACTCAGACAATCTAATCGGTATTACATTTATTTCATAATCTGTTTACTGCACAGTTCTATTCGTAATAGTTTTTGCGACATAGTTGTAACAGTTCTATAGTGTTGCAATTTTACAACATAATCGTAACAATTTTACAACATATTTGTAACTGTTCTGTACTTGTAACATTTATGTAGTTTTTACAATTTTGCAACGTAATCGTAACAGTTTCGTAACACTTATATAACATACTTTTAACAATCTTGAAACAATATTGATTTATTGTTGGCTGTTTCTGTAGACGACAATGTCTCATGAAAGCAATACTTCTGCATAAACACAGACTGTGATTACTACTCAGTCTGCAACTATGGTTCCACCGATGGCGTTGTCTCATGGAGAAAGGCCGAAAAAGTTCACAGGTATAGACTTCAAATGCTGGCAGCAAAAGATGCTGTTCTATTTGACGACTTTGGAACTTGCAAAGTTTCTTACAGAAGATGCTCCCATAGTCAAAGAACTGGAACCCGATGCAACAAAAGTTGAAGCCTTGAATGTTTGGAAGAGTTCCGATTTCATGGACAAGAACTACATATTAAATGGACTCGACAATAGCCTATACAATGTGTACTGTACTGCTCAAAGTTCCAAAGAACTTTGGATGACATTGGAGAAAAAGTACAAAACCGAAGATGCGGGCATAAAGAAATTCATAGCAGGAAAATTTGTTGACTTCAAAATGATTGATGCGAAGACCATTATCAACCAGATTCAAGAATTACAAGTCATCATCCACTAACTGCACGATGAAGGAATGACTCTAAGCGAATCCTTTCAGGTTGCCGCTGCAATTGAAAAGCTTCCTTCATTATGGAAAGATTTCAAAAATTACCTTAAGTACAAGCGCAAGGAGATGACAATTGAGGAACTTGTAGTTCGATTGAGGATTGAGGAAGATAACAGGAAATCTGAGAAGAAGACTTCGCATACCATGATTGCCAAGGCAAATGTAGTCGAGTCAGAGAAACCCAACAATAGAGAACGTGAGCATGCTCCTGAGAAATTAAAGAAATTTCAGGGTTTATGTCATAATTGTGGAAAGAAAGGGTACAAAGTCGCCGAATGTCACGCACCCAAGAAAAAGAAATCAGAAGCAAACATGGCTGACATTTCAGAAGGCGTGTCTGATATGGACTTATGTGCAGCAATGTCCGAATGCAACCTTGTTGGTAACTCGAAGGAATGGTTGGTAGACATAGGAGCCACACAACACATATGTGCAAATAAGTGGATGTTTACAACCTACGAAACTGCTATTATGGACGAACAACTTTTTATGGGTAATTCTTCAGCATCAAAAGTCGAAGGCAAGGGAAAGCTTGTACTGAAAATGACTTCTGGAAAAGAACTAACTTTGGCAAATGTTCTTCATGTTCTAGAAATCCACAAGAACCTGATTTCCGGATCGCTGGTTAGCAAGCATGGCTTCAAACTCACTTTTGTGTCTGATAAGTTTGTATTGTCAAAGAATGGAGTGTATGTAGGAAGAGGATATGTGTGTGGTGGTTTATTTAAAGCAAATGTAACCACTATTGTACCAAACAATGATATGAATAAAACTGAATCTTCTGCTTATATTGTTGACTCTTCTAACATATGGCATTCTAGATTAGGCCATGTAAATTTTTATACCTTGCGAAAATTGATTAATTTGGACTTTATACGAAAATGAAAAATAGATTCCAATTATAAATATCAAGTTTGTGCAGAAGAAAAATTGACAAAACCTGTAGACCTAATACACATAGATGTATGTGACTTAAGAATGTGTCAAATAAGAGGTGGAAAAGGTATTTCATTACCATCATTGATGATTGTACAAGGTACTGTTATGTGTATCTCCTTAGAAGCAAGGACGAGGCATTCGACATGTTTAAACGGTATAAAGTAGAAGTTGAGGATCAACTCAACAAGAAAATAAAAGCTTTAAGAAGTGATAGAGGAGGAGAATATGAATTTATGTTTGAGGAATTCTACGCCGAGCATGTTATTATACACCAAACTACAGCCTCGTATTCACCTCAATCCAACGGTATAGCCGAACGGAAAAATAGAACTCTTAAAGAAATGATGAATGTCTTACTAATTAGTTCTGGCTTGCTAGATAACTTCTGGGGAGAAGCTATTCTTTCTGCAAATCATATTTTGAATAAGATACCACAAAAGAAAACATCTAAATCTCTCCGTGAACTTTGGAAAAATAGGCCACCATCCTACAAATACTTAAAAGTGTGGGGGTGTCTTGCGAAAGTGGAGGTACCTAAACCAAAGAAAGTCAAAATTGGACCAAAACCAATTGATTGTGTATTCATTGGAGATGCACAAAACAGTGTCGCTTATCGGTTTTTGGTACACAGATCCGAAATTGATGATATTCACGTAAATACCATCATTGAGTCGAGAAATGCTAGATTTTTCGAACATGTATACCCTTTAAAATAAGGTACTGAAAATTATACTCAAAAGAGACCAAGGAAAACAGAAATCTCCAATTCTCTTGAGGATACTGAACAAAATATTGATAATGATCAGCAAAACAGTGTTGATCAACCAGTGGAGGAACCAAGCAGAAGCAAAAGATCAAAGACCTCAAAACCTTTGGACCAGAATTCTATACATTTATGTTAGAAGACGATCCATTAACATACAAACAAGCTATGTCCTCCGCCGATGCTCCTTACTGGAAGGAGGCCATTAACAAGGAGATCGAATCCATTATAGCGAACCATACATGGGAGTTAGTTTATTTACCTCAAGGATGCAAGACCTTAGGTAATAAATGGATATTTAAGAAGGAATTGAAACATGATGGTTCAATAGACAAGTATAAAGCTCGACTTGTGGTTCAAGGATTTAGACAAAAGGAAGACTTGGACTATTTTGACACATGCTCTCTAGTAACTAGAATAACTTCAATAAGAATGTTGATAGCAATTGCATCCACACTTGATTTAGAAATATATCAAATGGATGTAAAGACAGCATTTTTAAATGGTGAACTAGAAGAAGAAATATACATGAAACAACTTGAAGTTTTCCTAAAAAATGAAAATGAAAGTAAGGTTTGTAGATTAAGAAAATTAGTGTATGGGCTTAAACAAGCGCCTAAATAATGGCATGAAAATTTTGATGAAAATATGATACTAAATGGATTTCATATAAATGAATGTAAAAAATATGTCTATTCTAAACATACAAATATGGGATATGTCATTGTATGTCTATATGCAGATGATTTACTAATATTTGAAAGCAATAGGAGATAATAAAATCTACAAAAGATATGCTCTCCGCCAGATTTGACATGAAAAATCTTGGAATCGCTGATGTGATACTTGGTGTAAAAATACATAAAACCAACCACAGATATGTGTTGTCCTAATCACACTACATTGGAAAAATACTTGAAAAGTTTAAACAACACAATATAATATCAGTAAAATCACCCGTAGATTTGAACCAAAATTGTGTTAAAAATAGCGGTGATAGTATTTACCAACTTGAGTACTCTCGTATACTAGGCAGCATTATGTACGTAATGAACTGCACAAGCCTGATATAGCATATGCCGTAAGTAAACTCAGCATATATACTAGCAACCCATGAAAGAATCGGTGGAAAGCTATAAGTCGAGTACTATGATACCTAAGGTATACACAAAGTCATGGGTTACATTATGATAGATATCCATCTGTAATAGAAGGGTATTGTGATGCAAACTGGATAACTGGTTCATCAGATACAATATCCACTTGTGGATATGTGTTTACCTTAGCTAGTGGAGCAATATCTTGGAGATCCTCTAAACAAACTTGTATAGCAAGATCAACCATAGAATCAGAATTATTGCCTTAGACAAAGCCGTAGAAGAAGCGGATTGGCTTCGAGGTTTTTTAGAAGGTATTCCGAATTGGGAAAAACTTGTACCTCCAATAAGCATACATTGCGACAGCCAATCAGCTGTTAGAAGAGCCTATAGTAAGCTTTACAATGGCAAGTCTAGACATATTCGTCGTAGACATAAAATTGTTAGACAACTTCTCTCCAATAGGGTTATCATAATTGACTATGTAAGATCAAATGATAACATTACGGATCCACTAACAAAAGGTTTACCTAGAGAGAAGGTTAAAATCTTATCGATGAGAATGGGGTTAAGGCCCATAAACTAAAAAGTTTCTTTAAACGAAAACCCCACCTAGCTGACTGGAGATCCCAAGATCTAGGTTCAAAGAAGTTTAGATAAACTTGATAGCACTGTAAATATTCAAACCATTCCTATGATAAGTCAGTACACTGCTCGCCGGAGAATAGGATAAGTTTTGATACTTTTAATAATGTCTATACTTGGTAATATTAAGAACCAAGTGGAGTATTGTGAAATACCCTTTACATAATAACCTACATGAGTGGGAAGGCGCCGCTTCAAGGAGAATTGTAAGGCCAAAGTCTCCAAGCACCCATGAGACCAAGCTGGTGTTCATGGAAAAAACGAACACAAATAGTGAACCAAGGAAGATAAGAAACACTTATTGTGTGTTGTATATTTTAGATATACACAAAAGGCTTATAGTTTAAAGACAATCTTAGTCTACTGATTCGTTAGTAAGTCAAAAGGATAAACACTAGGAAAGTTAGAAGCCAATGTGCTACTTTAACTGATACGATAAATGTTTCGCAAAATTTAAGAACAAATTGAGCGATTACTCATTCGTCTGGGGGATTGTTAGAAATGAATGAGCATTTTATTGGAAAATGTGAAGGCATTGAATGCCTCGGGAAATGAATAGTCTCACATATTAGAATAAAATATACATTTTGTGTTTATATACTAAAATGTGGACAATATTATAGCTACTATGAGACAAAGCATAGCCATGACGGGTGGTGCAACGCACCACCCCACGAGCGAATAGGCACTTAAGGCGTATTATAGACACTTAGCACTTTGAAGTTGGCTTGGTAAAGGGTCACAAAACTTTCTAACTGTCGCAACCGTTCGAATATGCACTTACTACCGAATAGGCACCTTCCCATGCCTATATATAGGCTGGAGGAAAATAGGAAAATTCACTCAGTTTTTCCTGCACTTTTTCCTCTTCCACAAAAAAAATTTTGTTCTTAATTACATTCTTTTGAGTTCGTCGTTGCTCTGTGATTGTTGTGCAGCATCATAGAGACAAGTCTGTTTCATCTTGGAAAAAATTGCTCAATATCCTTAAGCGCCGTAGAGGAAGCAATATTGTTTCAAGGAAACAGAGTATTTTGAACTCGAACAATCTAATCGGTATTATATTTATTGCATAAACTGTTTATTGCACAGTTCTATTCGTAACAATTTTTGCGACATAGTTGTAACAGTTCTATAGTGTTGCAATTTTGCAACAGAATCGTAATAATTTTGGAACATATTTGTAACGGTTATGTACTTGTAACAGTTCTATAGTTGTTGCAATTTTACAACGAAATCGTAACAATTCTAAAACGTACTGTTCACACTATCCATTTCCGGCGTTGTGCTTTTTAAAATTGCATACTTATACACGGGTTCAAGTTTCGATCTATGTTTGCGAAGTTGATCATCCTTTAGACAAGGGAGGTTTTAACCTTTTTTTCTTTTTTTTTCTTCATATGTAGAGGTGTAGACTTTACCGATACCATTTTGGCATCTATTAATCAGAAGTAACACACTTTCTCAAAGATAGCACTCGTTTGCTATGAACCGTAGGATCCATGATGATCTGATGGTTCATATCTCTCTCAACACATTGCTGCAGATTGCCAACATGTCTGGGCCTAGCCCATTTAGTTTATTTGTATATAAATAGAATGTTGTACTGCTCAGTTTGATATATATAGTTTATCAGTTTCGAATTCAATACATTTCAGCAAATCCTCTCTATCAAATATTAATTTCCTTTATGGTATCGGAGCTATAGTCAAACGACTGATCATCAGAATCAGCTCCATGTTCATCATCGAGCCATCTAGGAAGAAAGATTCATAATCAAATCTTTGGTTGCCCTCAGTTTCATAGAGCATCTCATCATTTGATTCTCCTACCCTTCTCCTATTCTTTCTTAACACCCTAAACCAATTCTCATATCTGTTCTTATCAATTTCCTTTTCAAGATTCACTTTCTTGAATCAGTATCTGGCTGTAAACTAAACATCTGCCTCGCCAGTATCTGTTCATTTCATCATGACTGAAGAGAGTGCAACCGTTGCTACATTAGAATTCAGAGCCAACAATGCTTCTATTTTCTCTAGAATGATAAAATTAAAAGGTCAGACAGCAGTACAACTAGATGAGAGCAACTACATCATGTGGAAATATCAAACTGAAACAGCCATAAAAGGTCATGGGTTAGAAGAATATATTAATGGTACTCTGACCATTCCACCCAAGATGATAACTGACAAACAGGAAAAAATGATCCCTAATCAAGAATTCATATTCTATCAGAGACAAGATAATCTTCTCGCAACATGGCTAATGTCCTCAATTAGCACAAGCATCTTATCTCATATTGTTAGATGCAAAACTTCATAAGAAATCTGGGAAGCCATTGAACAATTCTTTAATTCTCAATCTTCTACAAGAATTATACACTACAAAAGACAACTGCAGAATTTAAGAAAGAATGATATGTCAATGAGAGAATACTTAACAAAGGCCAAGAATTACTGTGATCTCCTCAGCATAGCAGGATACAAAGTATCTGAAACCGAGCAGATTCTCACAATCTTAAGTGGATTAGATGAAGATTATGAATCCATAGTGGCTGTTATCTCAGCTAAAATTTTTTTACCAAACATTCAATTTGTTCATGCAACCCTTCTTGCACATGAAGGGAGAATTGATCAAAAGAAAGTACAAAATTCTGACTACTCTATCAACTATACTTCTGTCAATAAAAAGAAAGGTCAAGACACTCCTCAAAACTCAAACAGAAATCAAACTGGAGGCTTTAGAGGGGGAAATCAAAATAGGTAGAGGAAGAGGCAGATGGAACAATTTTAATCGACCAAAGTGTCAGATTTGTGAAAGAATAGGACATACAGCATCAAAGTACTATTTCAGATTTGATCAGAACTACTCTCTCAACAATAATAACAACAACAGTCAGAGATCAACCAATCCAAATGTTAACATGGAACGCACAGGAGTGGATACCAGCAATCAAAACACTACACAACATTCAAAGAATGAGGATACAGCATATGAAGAGTGGTACCCAGACTCAGGAGCTACAAATCACATTACCAACAATTTGGAAAATCTGAATCTAGGAAACAAGGAGTACAAAGGTACACAATCAATTCTTTTAGGTAATGGTAGATCTATAAGAATCACACACACTGGGAATGCTAAAAATTTTGGCAAAAGAGAATTACATTTAAATAACTTACTTAGAGTTCCTCAAATAAAGAAAAACCTCATAAGTGTTTCTCAATTTGCCAAAGATAATCAAGTATACTTTGAATTTTATCCAAAACTTTGTTTAGTTAGAGATGCGTCAACTAGAGAAATTTTACTGCAGGGTAATGTGCAAAATGGTCTATACTCATTCAATCTGAGGCAGCATAGTAGGGTAGCCAATTCTGGAAAATGGTGCAACAATGTTGAATATAATAGGGTAGCCAATTCTGGAAAATGGTGTAACAATGTTGAAAATTATGTTGAAAATGATATCAGAAATAACAAAATCTTTGATCTTTGGCATTGTAAATTGGGTCATCCCAGTATTAATACTGTAAAATCTATGTTGAAGAGTAATAAAATAAATATTAATGATATATCTCTACCCTACATATGTTCTGCATGTCAAATAGGAAAGAATCACAAATTACCCTTTCTTGATTCCTCAACTAAACATACTAAACCATTAGAGATGGTAGCTACAGATTTATGGGGACCGGCCCCAATAAATTCTGATTTTGAATTCAAATATTATATATCTTTTGTTGATTCTTTTTCAAGATATACATGGATATATTTCCTAAAAACTAAAGCAGAAACACATAGGGCAGTTATTCAATTTATTACTCAAGTGGAAAGGCAACTTAATCACCAACTAAAAATAATTCAAACTGATGGAGGAGCAGAATTCAAACCATTAAAAAATTATTTCTTAGAAAAAGGAATAATACATAGAACTACCTGCCCCTATACTTCTGAGCAAAATGGGTTAGTTGAGAGGAAGCATAGGCATATTGTTGACACTGGTATCACTCTTCTGGCACATGCTTCAATGCCACTCAAGTTCTGGCCTGAAGCATTTAATTCTGATGTTCATCTCATCAACAGGATGCAAACAAAGGTACTACATAATAAAACTCCTTTAGAGTTATTATTTAATACTATACCAGATTACAATAGTCTCAAAACATATGGTTGTCTATGTTTTCCCTATATGAGACCATATAATTCTCATAAGTTAAGTAATAGATCAACATTTTGTACCTTTATTGGTTACACCTCTAATCAGAAAGGTTACAAATGCTTGACTAGTGATGGAAAAATCATAATATCTCGACATGTTGGATTTAATGAATCTATATTTCCATTTGCTAGTACAGAAATCAAAACAACTGAAAAGGTTTATAACACAAAAAATGTTATACCTGGAATACCCATCCTTTCTCAAAATAAAATAGATGAAGCTACACATCAGAGTCAACTTGAACCTCAACCCACAATATCCAGTGAAGAATCAAGTCAAGATTCAAGTAACTCCAATGATGACTGCAACAACAACAATGAATCTAGCACAGAAACTATCTCTGCTCAAGAAAATCAAAGCAACATTACTCCTCATCAAGATAACCTTAATGAGGAGGGAACTGGTCATCATATGATGACTAGATCAAAACATGGTATATTCAAACCCAAAGCATATCATGTCATCAGCGACTTATCTGAACCTGTTTGCTTCAATGAAGCCTTACAGGATGAGAAATGGAAAGCTGCAATGGATGATGAGTACAATGCCCTCATCAAAAATGAAACATGGGCTCTTGTTCCTGCACCAAAGAATAAAAATATCATTGGATGTATATGGACATATAAAGTCAAAAAGAATTCTGAAGGCAATATTGACAAATATAAAGCCAGCCTCGTAGCCAAGGGCTACTCTCAACAATATGGGATAGACTTCAGTGAAACTTTTTCACCAGTTGTAAAACCCACAACTATAAGAATTATTCTCACTATTGCTCTTCACAATAAGTGGCAAATAAAACAACTAGATGTCAATAATGCTTTTTTAAATGGTGAACTTCATGAGGAAGTTTATATGCAACAGCCATCAGGATACATTCAGAGTGACAAGAAGAATTGGGTGTGCAAACTTGACAAAGCTATATACGGGCTTAAACAAGCTCCACGTGTTTGGTATGAAAAACTTAAATCTACTCTTGTTAATCTCAATTATCATCCCACTAAGTCTGATAATTCTTTGTATGTTAAAAATTATAACAATATTACTGTGTTCATACTTGTTTATGTGGATGACATCATAATCACAGGAAATTGCATGAAGGAAATCAGGTATGTCACTGATCACTTAAACAACAAATTTTCCTTAAAAGACTTAGGGAATTTAAAATATTTTCTAGGCATAGAAGTCATAAGGAAATCTGAACATGAACTTGTTCTTTGTCAAAGAAAATACATATTTGAAGTTCTAAACAGAGCTAAAATGAGTGCTGCAAAGCCCATGCCTACCCCAATGTCAAGCAATTTACACTTATCTAAAGACAAAGGGGAAACCTTTGATAATGAAAAACTTTACAGAAGTGTTGTAGGGGCTTTGCAGTATATCACAATTACTAGACCTGATTTATCATTTGTTGTGAATAAAGTTTGCCAATTTATACAGAAACCCCTAGATCTTCACTGGAAGGCAGTTAAGCATATTCTAAGATATTTAAAAGGATCAATCAATCAAGGTCTAAAGCTAAAAGCATGTAAAGACTTATCTATCAAAGGGTTTGCTGACGCTGACTGGGCATCAGACTCTGACGACAGAAGATCAACGACAGGTTACTGCATCTATTTAGGAAGCTACCCAGTGTCGCGGTGTTCAAAGAAGCTGCCCACCGTGTCTCGCTCTAGCACTGAAGCAGAATATCGAAGCGTGGCAAGCACGGCAGCTGAAATCATTTGGCTCAGATCTCTTCTCAAAGAAATCAAAGTCAATTCCTCGAATCAACCAGTGATATGGTGTGATAATTCTGGAGTTGTTTCTATTTCCGCAAATCTTGTTCTTCATTCTCGAACGAAACACATAAAAATTGATTTGTACTTCGTTCGAGAACAAGTTATCAAAAGGGAACTTGCTGTTAATCATATTCCAGCGAGTCATCAGATTGCTGATATCATGAGACTAAAGCTCTCTCGAAACACAACTTTGAAAGATTCAAAGCTAATTTGATGATTGAAGATGTCGGGAGCAGATTTGGAATAAAAGAGGAAAAGAATGAAACCCTAGGTCAAACTGAGGGTGACAATCAGAAGTAGCACACTTTCTCAAAGATAGCACTCGTTTGCTATGAACCGTAGGATCCATGATGATCTGATGGTTCATATCTCTCTCAACACATTGCTGCAGATTGCCAACATGTCTGGGCCTAGCCCATTTAGTTTATTTGTATATAAATAAAATGTTGTACTGCTCAGTTTGATGTATACAGTTTATCGGTTTCTAATTCAATACATTTCAGCAAATCCTCTCTATCAAATATTAATTTCCTTTACTATTTGTTGATGTGAGTTTTACTATTATTTGTTTATTAACATCTCATTTTTGTATACGTATTTGTGATCTTTTAATCCAGGATACACTCTTGGATTTGTTTGCTTCGCCATATTTATAGTTGATCTTATTTGTTATGTCTGCACCGTAGGTATTTCACCATCCCCAACAATGATGTGGGGAAAGTAGAGTACTTTTTTGTAAAAGGACAGCAGGACAAGTTTAAAACCTTTGTTCAAATGATACACAAAACGGATTGTACCTTTGCAAGCCTAGAACACTCTTCTCGACTCTGGAGAATCAAAAGACCAAAAAGCTGAAAGGATAAGGAGGTCCCACAGTAATCAGAGGGAACCAATGGGTGAGCACCACCTGTCAACTTAACTATCACTCTCACACTATTTATTTCCAGCAGCCAAACTACACTAGATCAACACGCAAGCAAAAAGAAGACTACCGCTACTACTAAATTTCGATTAATCTTCATAACTTGTATAGAGTGATCATCATACATAGAAATACACATACATGGCCTCTTCTTTGGTAATCAAAACTCCATTACTGGTAGGTGTGGAGAAAAGGAACTATGGAGCTTTCAAGAGTATGCAGCCAGCTTTGGAGAGATCATCCTCCTCTTGTAATTTTAACAGTAGAAATAAGACGTTAGTGGTGAAGGCAAGTGGTGGCAAGAAGATAAAGACTAGTGCACCATATGGTCTCTCTACCTACTCCTCTATTTCGTCTATATATATATTCATGCATGCATGCATTCACTCAATTTATTTTATACATATATAGAATATACGGCACTTAAAATATACTTATGTGCTAACATGCACATGTATGCAAACATGAATTTCTCAAGTTTACAAGAGAAACTTAACAGGATTGTCTCATTTAATTGCATAGATTGACTTCACTTACATTCTAGCTAGTGTGTGTGTATATGTGTAAATGAATGTAGTCAGCCCCGTATTCATTCTTTGTATAACTGAGTCAAGTGGGCTGTGTTTAGTATCTGGCCCAACAGGCTTATCTCAACTCTGTATAAATATGTGTACAAAGCAGTATTGTAAACTATCTTCCATTTCATATTCTAATTGAAGAAAATAAAGCTTTTACATTTTTTCTCAAATCTTTTCATGGTATCAGAGCATTTCAAAGCCTAACAGCAAAATGCCATGCCATTGATCAAGATCAGATATAATTTCATCATATCAAGAGTGAATAGGGGTTCCTGTCTTTTTGAATCATTTGAGAAACATAACGTTTCTCATCATCCCTGTCACTCAACTCCTTTCCGAACCAAAGCTTCTGCTGTGCCTCGCCAAGGAGTCCAAGAACTCTCCCGGCTGCTCAGTTTATCTCTTCTGTACCTGTAAAGCACTTTCTTGTTTTCTGAATCAATGGCTGAAGGAGATCAAGATGTTTCTGCCTCCTCCAGTACCAACACCAGCACCAGATTCAATCCAACTGAAGAACTCCTGAAGGAGATTGTAAAACCTCAAAGCCAACTGCTGTCAATCCAATTGGATGAGAACAACTTCTTGCTTTGGAAGTTTCAAGTTGAAACAGCAATCAAAGCATATGGACTGGAACAATATATCCAGGGCACTATAATCACACCACCAAAGTACACTGTAGACAAGGATGGAAAGTTAATCAGCAATCAAGAATTTACAATACATCAACGACAAGATAGTCTAGTCAGTTCTTGGCTAATATCATCAATAAGTGCTAATTTACTTCCTCAGATAATTGGGTGCAATTCCTCCCATGAAATCTGGTCCACAATAGAACAGATCTTTAGCACTCAATCTGCAGCCAAGATTATGTACTACAAAAGACAATTACAGAATGTCAAAAAGGAAAATCAGTCAATGAGAGACTATCTTGTAAAGGTTAAAACACTATGTGATCACTTGTCCTCTGCAGGACACAAGGTGAGTGACACTGAGCATATCTTGTCGATTCTTGGAGGATTAGATGATGAATATGAATCAGTTGTAGCAGTCATATCATCTAAGGAAATTCTACCCACAATTCAGTATGTTCATTCTACCCTATTAGCTCATGAAGGCAGATTGGATCTAAAGAAATCATCTACGCCAGATATGTCTCTAAATTTCATCTCAAACAACAAAACCAGAAATCAAGAAAAGACTCCTGCCAACAGAAGTCAACAGTATATCAACCAGAGAGGTGGTCAGTCCTCTAGATCACGAGGAAGAGGTGGCAGATGGCCCAACAATAGTGGGAACAACAGACCCAGATGTCAGATCTGTGAGAGAATTGGTCACATTGCCAGCAAGTGTTACTTCAGATTTGATAGCAACTACACTCCATCTCAACAGAACAACAACAGGGATAGAAATCATAATCCCAGTGCAAACATGATAAGTACTCAACAAGAAATAAAAGGTCAAAATGATTGCAGCAATAATGACAATGCAAGAGTTGAAGACATCAATGATAGCAGCTGGTACCCTGACTCAGGTGCTACAAATCATGTCACTAACAACTTGGCAAACTTGAATCTTGGCAACAAAGAATACAAAGGTACGCAATCTTTACTTATGGGGAATGGTGAGTCTGTAAAAATTTCACATTCTGGAAGTGCTTGTATAACTGGAAAAAAGCAGTTATACTTGCATAATTTATTAAGAGTACCCTCTGTCAAGAAAAATTTATTAAGCGTATCACAATTTGCAAAAGATAACAATGTATTCTTTGAATTCTTTCCAAATTATTGTCTAGTTAGAGACATTCTAACTAAAGATATTCTCTTACAGGGTAGAGAAATTAAGGGACTGTATACTTTCAAAGTTGATAATTCAAGAACATCTGGATGTAAAGAAAAATGGTGTAATATGTCTGAAATCAAAACTATGAATAACTGTAAGAATTTTGACATTTGGCACTGTAAGCTTGGACATCCTCATGTAAATATTGTTAAACAAGTATTGAATGATAATAATATTTCTTTTAACAATATTTCATCTCCATACATTTGTACTTATTGTCATATGGGTAAAAGTCATAAACTACCATTCATAGACTCTAAAACCAGTTACAACAATCCTTTAGAACTTGTTGCAACTGACTTATGGGGTCCAGCACCCATATCAACAGACTATGGGTACAAATATTACATCTCCTTTGTTGATGCATATTCAAGACATGTGTGGATATATTTTTTGAAAGCAAAATCTGATACTTGCTATGCAGTTAAACAATTTATAGTGCAGGCAGAAAAGCAGACTAACTGTCAGCTAAAAATTCTACAGACAGACAATGGAACAGAATACTCTCCTCTTAAGGAATACTTTCAAGAGAAAGGTATCATACATAGGACAACTTGTCCTTATACATCTGAACAAAATGGTCTTGTCGAAAGAAGACATAGACACATTGTGGAGACTGGGTTAACACTGCTAGCAAATGCATCATTACCACTTAAGTTCTGGCTTGATGCATTTGCCACTGCTGTCTTTCTAATAAATAGGTTACCCACAAGGATTCTAAAATTAAAAAGTCCATTAGAAATACTTTATAATATCAAGCCTGACTATCATAGTTTAAGGGTATTTGGTTGTCTATGCTTTCCTCATCTTAGACCATATAATTCTCACAAACTAAGCTACAGATCATCCCCATGCACCTTTCTAGGTTATGCTACAAATCAAAAGGGTTATAGATGTTTATCTAGTAATGGGAGAATATTTATATCCAGACATGTTGTGTTTAATGAGCAAGTATTCCCCTTTAGCAATTCAGACATTAAAACTTCTGAAAAGATTCACAACACTAAGTATCCTTTAGCATTCATACCTGCAATGACTGATGAGGTAGCTCACATCTCTACAAAGAGGGCTCAAGATCATGAGAGTCCACAACACACAGTGATCACTTCTGAACCAGGTCATGGACAAATCGAACCATCCAGTACATCATCTCAAATGCACCAACCAGACAATCAAATGCAGCAAGACTCAAGTCACACATTAGATAATTCACAACCATCTAATGTGTCACAGGAGACTGAAATGGACAACAATGATCATCAGCATAATCCTGTAGCAACTGGTCATCATATGATTACAAGGGCAAAAAGTGGTATATTCAAACCAAAACTATACAATTTAGTTCTAGAGAATGAAGAACCAAGTACATACAGTCAGGCCATACAAAATAAAAAATGGAAAACAGCCATGAATGAGGAATATGATGCCCTAATGAAAAACAAGACTTGGGATCTTGTTCCTCAACCTCCTCACAAGAATATAGTGGGGTGTAAATGGACTTACAAGTTAAAAAGAAATGCTGATGGATCAATTTCTAAATATAAGGCAAGGCTAGTAGCAAAGGGATATTCACAACAGAACGGTTTCGACTTTACTGAAACATTCTCTCCTGTTGTGAAACCCTCTACCATCAGAATTGTTGTCAGCATTGCCTTATGTAGAAATTGGACCATAAAACAATTAGATGTTAATAATGCATTCTTAAATGGTGTTTTGCAGGAGGAGGTCTACATGGAACAACCCCTTGGATTCACACAAAATGGAAATGATGAGAGACTAGTATGCAAACTGAATAAGGCAATCTATGGTCTCAAGCAAGCACCAAGAGTCTGGTTTGAGAAATTAAAGACAACATTAATCAGACTGGGCTACAACTGCACAAAATCAGACAACTCCCTCTTTACTAAGTTTAATTCTGATGCTATTACCTACATACTAATTTACGTTGATGACTTTATTGTTACAGGAAGTGACAATCTAGAGATCAACAATCTTATTCAACATCTTAATAAAGAATTCTCTATCAAAGACCTTGGAAGCCTAAGCTATTTTCTAGGAATTGAAGTGAGAAGACTCTCAAGATCTTCAATTCATCTCAGTCAGAAGAAATATATCAGTGAAATCCTCATAAAAGCAAAGATGGACCAATCAAATCCTATTTCAACACCCATGATAACAAATGTTCATCTTTCAAAGACTAAAGGTGAAATGATCACAAATGACAGTCAATACAGAAGCATTGTAGGTGCTCTTCAATATGCAACAATCACTAGACCAGAAATTTCTTTCAGTGTAAATAAAGTTAGTCAATTCATGCAATGTCCAACAGATGAGCACTGGAGAGCAGTTAAAAGAATACTAAGATATCTTAAAGGAACATTGAATCATGGACTAACTATGGAAGCATGTAAGACTATTAATATTACGGGTTATGCAGATGCAGACTGGGCAAGTGACATAAATGACAGAAAATCAACAAGTGGCTACTGCATTTTCTTAGGCAAAAACCCAGTTTCTTGGTGCTCAAAAAAACAGACAACTGTGTCCAGATCAAGTACAGAAGCAGAATACAGGAGTGTGGCTAATGCAGTGGCAGAAATAATGTGGATAGAATCACTGTTAAATGAATTACAAGTCAAGACTGAAAGCAAGACAACCTTATGGTGTGATAACCTCAGCACTGTCTCGCTCACTGCCAACCCAGTTCTACATTCCAGAACAAAACATATGGAACTAGATCTGTATTTTGTTCGTGAGCAAGTTGCCAAGGGAAAGTTAAACATCAATCACATACCTGCTACTTACCAAGTTGCCGATATTCTAACTAAACCCCTGTCAAAGCTGAATTTTACTCACTTTAGAGAAAAACTTAGAGTCACAGATCTCGAAAGTCAACCAAAGGATGACACTTCCTCGACCCCGAGCTATAGAGAGCAGCAAGCAGGAAATTGATTCATATTTTTCATCATCTGCTCTCGCATCCTGAAATCGATCTCTCCCTGATCTAGTTTGCTTAGAAGCTTGAAGCCATTAAGCCATTCTGTTTATCCTCTTTTCTGAAGAGAACAAGTGTATTCCACAAGTTAATCTCATGAAATACACTTGTGTCCTCTGAGTTTCTCCGGCATTAGTCAAGCAAAGTCTTAAAGATCGCAACTTTGCATCAGATCTAAGCTATCTTAAGTTTCTCTCTGTGGCGGCCCTCATTCTCAAAGGAAGACGCAAACCCTAGCGGAAAAGCTAGGTTTGAGGGGGAATGTAAATGAATGTAGTCAGCCCCGTATTCATTCTTTGTATAACTGAGTCAAGTGGGCTGTGTTTAGTATCTGGCCCAACAGGCTTATCTCAACTCTGTATAAATATGTGTACAAAGCAGTATTGTAAACTATCTTCCATTTCATATTCTAATTGAAGAAAATAAAGCTTTTACATTTTTTCTCAAATCTTTTCAATATGTATGAACATGCATATTATACATACACAAGCTGATATGTACCTGTGTGTATATGTAGGAATAAATGGAGGGTTGAGCTTGGAGGGAGGGGTAGATGCATCTGGGAGAAGAGCTAAGGTATTTTCATTTTTCCTTCTTCTTTCTCTATATTAACAATTATTAGTAGTATTTTATATATGTTCACAAATATATCTGTGGAATTTATTAATTAATTTGATGACTAATATTGAAAAAATGAACAGGGTAAAGGAGTGTATCAATTTGTTGACAAATATGGAGCAAATGTGGATGGTTACAGGTTTCCTCTACATGCATCTTTTTTTTTTCTTTCTTCTTTTTCACATTAACACTTTAAAAACTAATTAAGCACTTGTTTAATTAACCACTATAATGTGTGTTAATTCATAAAATTCAACCTGGATGCATGCAGTCCAATTTATTCACCAGAGGAATGGTCGCCAAGCGGGGATGTCTACGTTGGAGGTGCTAATACTAAACCAAATTTTAGTTACTTCTAATGACCATTAATTAAAAATATATAATAATTATATATGTGTGTGTTTAGTAGAAATTTAAAAATAAATTAATGGAAAATATAATGGCAAATGCAGGAAGAGGAGGTTTAGTTCTATGGGCAATAACACTTGCAGGGTTACTAGCGGGGGGCGCCTTGCTTGTCTACAATACTAGTGCTCTTGCTCAGTGATTATCATATCTAAACTTATATACTTATGTATATATGTAATTATGGATAATCTAAGAATTTCATAGTGAGTTGTATGTAAGTGCATGGTAATATGGTATGTATACAGCATGTAAAATACATGTGGATTCAAATATGAATAAATGAATTTTATGAATATGGGGTTCAAGTGTTTTAATGTTACGATCAACGTATGACGACTGTATTCATCAATCAGATGAGGCGAATTGAACCAATCTCAATTTTTTTATATTTCATTTACAGAAAATGACATTTTTCAGGCTGATCTTATTTACAAGATTAAATTGGCCCTATCTGAAATAAGTGCTACCCAATCAAAGGCTAAGGCAACTTGCTCTCGGATTACACAAGATTAATCTCGACTTAAACAACATATTTTATGTATGCATATGAAATCAATAAAGAGTACAAGTAAAAAAACAGAGCTTCGTATGGCCGGCTGCATACTTTTATTTGTCTTTGTATCTGGCTTCATGGACCGTGTATGTTGGGCTGTGAATGTTGAAGCCCAAACACTAATTTCATTTATTTCGTTTTACATTCAGTAGTATATAAGATACAGCAAGTACTCTATAAATTATTATCAAATCATTCTGAATAAAGAAGATTACATTTCTTTCATCTCTTATTTTCTGAAATTACAAATTCCATAAAATCCAATTTGGTATCAAAGCCTCACTGCCTAACGGCATATTATCATCAGATAGAATATCATCATTTGATTAAACAAAGTTTTCAAAATCTCATCAGATAAATCATCATCATTTGAGATTATCTGATCAAGTGCCTCGCTAAAGATCATATACTAGATCTGGCTGCAACAAGATCAGGATCTCAGAAAAGCAACCAAAAATCAATTCAAGAAATCATCAAATATCATCAAAAGATTCAGAAAGAGAAGTGTCATGTCAGAGAAACCCATCAGAATACCATCATACGGGTTAATGCTTGCACTTACCTTCTTCTTTTGAAGACTCAAGATCAGGTGTTCTTGTTTTCAGGCATTTCTTGCTTTTCTTGAAATATATTTTGTTTCTTTCTGTGCAACATCCACTGTATCAGAGAACCCATCATCCTGATCATCTGAATTCTCTGCCTGATCATGGTTGGAGAAGATTCTGCAACCTCCAATAATTCATCAACATCTCAGCAATTAGCCACAGAGGAACTGATTAAGACAATAATCAGTCCTCATAGTCAATTGATAACTGCTCAGCTTGACGAAAGCAATTATCTCCTTTGGAAATATCAAGTGAAAACTGCAATCAGGAGGTATGGTCTCAACAAATTCATCTCTGCCAACCCCATCACACCAGAATTCCTGAAAGACAGTGGAGGTAACACAATTGAAAACAGAGATTACATTGCTTATCAAAGACAAGATAGCCTCTTGAGTTCTTGGCTTTTATCCTCTATAAGTACAACTTATTACCACAAATAGTGGGATGTGATACAACATATGAAATATGGTCAATTATTGAGAAAATCTTTAGTACTCGGTCTTCTGCAAGAACCATGCATTATAAAAGGCAACTTCAAAACTTAAAGAAAGAAGATATGTCAATGAGAGAATACCTTCCAAAGATAAAGACTGTGTGATCTATTATGTACAGCAAGTCATAAGATTTCAGACACAGAACAAGTCCTAACAATTCTAAATGGACTTAATGAGGAGTATGAATCTGTTATGGCAGTAATCTCATCAAAGAAAAATCTACCATCTATTTAATATGTCCATTCTACCCTATTGGCACATGAAGGAAGAATTGAGCAAAAGAAACCATTAGAAACAGATTATACTGTTAATTATGTTGCAAACTTCAACAACAAGCATCAAGATCAAAGACAGTCTACCAGAAATGAAACTAACAACAGATCAAATCAACCTGCTCAAAGAGGAGGCCTACCTTTCAGAGGAAGAGGCAGAGGTGGCAGATGGAACAGTAACAACAGGATCAAATGTCAAATATGTGGAAGTAATGGACATACAGCCATGAAATGCTACTTCAGATATGATACTCAACATACACAGCAAAATCAGAGTACAGGAAATCAAAGAAACATGAATCCAAGTGAAAATATTGCTTAAATTTAATCTGAATCAAAAGGTACCTCAGGAAATGTCAGAGTTCATCACTTGGAAAATGATGAGGTGGCAAGAACTGAAGACATAATGAGTGAGAGCTGGTACCCTGATTCAGGTGCCACAAATCATATCACTAGCAACTTACACAACCTGAACATAGGCAACAAGGATTACAAAGGCAACAAATTAGTATACATGGGAAATGGTGAGTCAGTTTGCATTACTCATACTGGAAATGGCATTATACAGGGAAAAAGATGTCTTTATTTAAAAAATTGCTCAGAGTTCCTCAAATAAGAAAAAACCTTATTAGTGTTTCACAATTTGCCACTAACAATAATGTCCACTTTGAATTTTATCCTAAAACATGTTTGGTTAGAGACTTACTGACTAAAATTATTCTTTTACAGGGTGATGTGCAAAATGGGCTGTACAAATTCAATCTATTTAGCAACAAGCAACAAGAAAACTCAAGAAATTTATGCAATTTTTCTGAATGTAATGCTACAGATAGAGGAGAAAATGTGTTTGATATATGGCATTATAAACTTGGTCATCCAAGTGAGAAAATTGTAAAGAAGGTTTTAATGGACAACAATATTTCATTCAGTGATATATCTACCTTATGTATGTACTCACTGTCAATTAGGCAAAAATCATAAACTTGCTTTTACCAACTCATCTACTGTGTATCATAGACCTCTTGAGCTAATAGCATCGGATTTGTAGGGTCCAGCTCGAATCAATTCTGATTATGGTTTCAAATATTATATCTCTTTTGTTGATGCTTATTCCAGGTATACCTGGATTTACTTTCTCAAGACAAAGTCAAAAGCATACAGTGTTGTAATGCAATTCATCACTCAAGCTGAAAATCAAACAAACTGCCATGTGAAAACAATGTAAATAGATGGAGGATCTGAATACAAGTCCCTCAACATGTATTTTCAGAAGAAGGGCATTTTACATAGAACCACTTGTGCCTATACTTATGAGCAAAATGACTTAGTTGAAAGGAAGCATAGGCATATTGTTGAGACTGGTCTCACACTACTTGCCCAGGCTTCCTTACCTTTAAAATTTTGGCCTGATGCATTTAATACTGCTGTATATCTCATTAATAGATTACCCACAAAGGTTTTAAATCACAAAAGCCCAATAGAAATTATGTGCCAAATAAAGCCAGATTATCAAAGTCTAAAGGTATTTGGATGTCTTTGCTTTCCATATTTAAGACCATATAATGCACATAAACTCAGTTTTAGATCATCTCCTTGTACATTCTTGGGATATGCAAACAAACAAAAAGGCTATAAATGTCTTGATAGGAAAGGTAAAAAATTTATTTCCATACATGTTGTTTTTAATGAAAGAATTTTTCATTTTGAAGATAACAAGGGAAGACCAACTCAGAAAATATACAATCCAACTATGTATATTCCATAAATACCTGTATATTCCAAGGATAGTGATCAAAGGAGTACGTGTGAACTCAAGACATACCAGATTATGAAGAAACTGATATGCCAGAGCACATCACCTGCACTCCTCAGAACAATGAGAGCACAGGACAAAGCAGTCAACATGAGCATAGTGATAATCATGTATCAAACACACACAATGAACAAGAAATTACTGCAACAGCTCACAATCAAGTCAGACAAAGACAAACTGGGCATCACATGACTACAAGGTCAAAGAGTGGAATATTTAAGCCCAAGATATATACAACTGTTCTGAACAATGATGAACCAGAAAACTATGAACAAGCCATGCTTAATGAAAAATGGAAGACTCCAATGGATGAAGAATATAATGCACTCATCAAAAACAAAACATGGGAACTTGTCACACTACCCAAAGACAAAAATACCATTGGATGCAAGTGGACTTATAGGCTAAAAAGGAATCCTGCTGGAACCATATCTAAATACAAGGCTAGACTTGTTGCAAAGGGGTACACACAACAATATGGTTTTGATTTCAATGAAACTTTCTCTCCTGTGGTAAAACCAGCAACTATAAGGGTTATTCTAACTATTGCATCACATAAGAACTGGAACATCAGGCAGCTAGATGTCAACAATGCTTTTCTTAATGGGAAACTTTAAGAAGAAGTATACATGGATCAACCACAAGGATACAAATAGTCAAATAATTATGTATGCAAGTTAAACAAAGCAATCTATGGATTAAAGCAAGCTCCAAGGGTATGGTTTAATAAGTTGAAAACAATACTCATGAAGTGTAATAACCCTGTTTTTTTATTACCGTAAAAAAAAAGAATTTGCAAATCATTTGCAAAGTCAGTTGGAAAAAATAACAAAGTTGTGTGGTAATTTCTTGTTGCCTTCACGTGTATGTAAAAGAAGGTTCATTCAAAAGCAAGTTGGAACGTGCTGTGACCACTAAGTTTTTTAAAAACAAAGTTTGAACACTTTGCTTTTTCTATCATTATTTTTATATGCAGCCATGTACTTTCTTTTCACTAATGCACGTTTTCTATTAAATGCATTTGTACAATTCTTGCCAGCACTTCATTCCTTGACTTGTTCACATATCGGTAAAGGAAAAGTAAACACTACATCATTCTTTTGTTCCATTTTATTTCAAGTAGCTCGGTAAAGCTTTAATGGCAGTTCAAATTCTTGCTCTCTTTTGGATCTTGGTTGCTTATTGGTTTTGAAATAAATTAGAGGTGAGTGCAAACTCACACTTCTAATTAAAACTATGCTGCCTATTTTTTGCCGTTTTGTTGTTTATAATGGTTTGAAACATTTCATTAGTTAAGTTGTTTATATATTTTTATGTGTGCACTTGCAATGCACTGGATTGTAAGAGAAAGTAGCATGCACAAAACTCAAGTTCCAAGCCACCTTCCTTTGTCATTTTTACACGTGTGTGCAAAAATGGTGTCCTGACCAAATTTTTCGTGTCAGTATGCGCATGAAGTTGTATTGCAAAGTGACTTAGTCCAGGCCTTTTAATTTGTGTTACATGGGTGTAAGTTGCATTTAACAAAAATGGGTTCAGGTCACTTTATTTTATATTTTTTTATTTGCGTGCATATAGTATTGTCCAGGTAGTATGGCTTCATTCATGCGCGCAAAGTATATTGCCAGGTCACTTTCTTTTGCATATTTTGTTCGTGCGTACGTGTAGTTGTCCAAAAACATTTTTCGTGCAAGCTTGTACGCGTGAAAACCAAGTCCAGGAAAAAATATATTGGTTGCGCGTTCGTGCAATAGGATATGCAATCCAAGTTCAGACGAATATGGCCAGGTTATTGTTTTAGCTACCTATTTATTTACCTAGGTACAAGATGTAGTATATGAAGTGTTGCCAGGTCATTATTTTTTTGTGATTCATTTACGTGTATTCATGTAACACACGATAGCTAAGGCCATCATTTTTAAGTGTATGCGTGAAAAGTAAGTCCTGGCATCATGTTTTGCAAGTTATTATTTCTTGGTCATTTATATTTTTTGCCTATTCCTTACTTGCGTGTTTTAATAAGTGTTGCACGCTATTAAGTCCCGGCATTTCTTCCTTACATGCGTGCAAGTAGTTAGTGCCAGACAGTGCTATATTTGATGCATATATGAGTAGTGTAGACCAATGTTTAATTTATTTTGAACCGGTGTTTTGTTTTGAAACGTATTTTGTTGCCGTTATTTTTATAACGGGTTTTTCCCCGGTGTTTATATTTGAAACGTGTTGTTTTGATGAGATTTTTGGTGAATAAAATTACAGTTGTTTTGACTTCAATAACCGTCAAATTAAAGTTAATTTTCAAGCAGCTATCATGCAACCAAGAAAACCCGCAACGTTGATTTTATATCCGTTTTTACGGTGTTTTGGGAAGCACAATTTCCTTGTCGAAATTGCTATAGAAGTTGTTGTTTTAATCACGTGTTTTTAAATCGTTTTAAAATATAATTGTTTTCCAAAAATTTCACAGTTTACGCTTTCAAAAGAATGAGGAATCGATTTAAACGCTTTAGCAAAATTAAGGACTATGGGCCCTTACTTTTACTGATTCGCTTAATTCCGGACTTGTCCATTTGAGAACGTAAAAATTATTTATATAAAATACACAATTTTGCACTTTCAAGGAAACGATGATGAGATTTAAACGACTTAGCAAAAATGCGGAATATGGAACCATACTTTTACTAATTCGGTTAATTCCGGACTCGTTAATTGAAATATTTGCCGTGGAGTTGCTGTTTGAAAATTTTGATGATTTTTTTTGGCTTTCGAGCCACTATGATGGACCTTCGGGTCATTTGTTGGACCTTCAGGTCATTCGTTGGACGTCAAATATTATGCTGATAGTACTTGGTAGGCTTCGGTCATTTAAGATGCACGTGCGGCGTAGCTTAGACTCGCCATATGCTGGGATCGATCCATTTTATGCTGATTTTTCTAGTTATCTTATTTTGATTTCTAGATTTTTGTGTATTGCTGTTTTGAATTCAATTTTGAATTTGGGAGTTGATTTTGGTGGTGTTTAATGAGATTTCTTCATTTAACTATGTTGATTATTTATGTTGAATAGTCTCATTCGAGATTATGATTAACTTGCTTTAGTGTTGTTTATCATACACTTATTTTTAAGTTTAAATTAGACTGATCCGTTTATTATTTTCTTTTAAATAATACTCGGGTCAGACCGGGTTATTTCAGGATAATCGCTATCTCTGATTCAGTTGCTGCTTCAGCTTTTGGGATTTCACCTCATCTTTTGTATAGGCTTCGGGGTGTTACTTTTGGTGCATTGACTCTCATCTCATGTATGTTATGATGACTATGTATATGTACATTTGGTTCATGTGAACCATCAAGTGTTGTAACATGTATCCAGACTTACCTTCCGCTATGTATGATATTTCTGTTCTGATGTGATTATACTTATCTGTGTTGTTGCTATTATGAGTTGTTTTGAATTTTTAATAAGCCATCGTGGTTTCGTTTTAGATTTGGATTGAATGTATATCGTTGATAGTAATTTAATAAACGAAAAAAAAAATTTACACAACTCCTATCGAAGTAATCAATACTCGTCTAAGGCATAACTTATGGATGGTCGCTTCTAACAAGCCTTATTCTTCGCAATAGCAGACATTATTACTTATAATAACCTTTGTTATTGTGAGCATAGAGGTGGGGCGTCGTAGTTGGTATCAGAGCTGAGATTCAGAACAAATTATAATAAACACGGAACAGAAGTAAAATGGAACATGTGTTACAACTATTCGAGGGTTTTATTCGTGCCTTTCTAATCTATTCCTTCGTTGTTCTTAAACTTTTATCTTCTCTAACATGTTGGAATATGTCTAGGAATAAATCTCATATTTCCGTAGTATTCCATTTGTTAAATTCCTTTTCAATTTTGTATTGTTTTAACTAATCCTTATCTTCTCTTGTTCTCTCAGCCTATGGTTGGAAGAGGTAGAGGGAAGCGTTTTACTACAGGTCTGTCTAGTGATTCTCATCCGGACGGAGTCTATAAGTCAGCTGGTCAATTTATGGAGCTATTTCGGGGTACTCAGCCTTCTGCTGCTACTCCCGCAGCTCCCACTCACAAGTCTGCCTTTGCCCGCATGTGTAGTGACTATTCCCACCTTGGAGGCAAGCCTTTCAAGGGATCGGAAAGTGTATTGGAGGTTCAGACTTGGTTGCGTGCTAGTGAGCGCATATTTTCTCGGATGGATCTTTCAGATCATCATCGCGTTCTCGTGGCATCTAGCATGTTGCAAGAACGTGTGCTTGATTGGTATGAGCTTTTGATTGCGGAAGTTGATGAGTCCTCTCTCTCGTGGAATTAGTTTAAGGAACGTTTCGAACTTAAGTTCGTTCCTGAATTAGAAAAGGCCAATCTTGCTCGTAGTTTCCTTGAGTTAAAACAAGTAAAGTCCTCTGTTTCTGATTATGTTGCGTCTTTCAAGGCCTTGTCCAAGTATGGAGTTGAGTTCATTAATACTCCGCGTAAGAAGAATCTTAGATTTTTCGAAGGTTTGAAGAAGTATTTGAAGAAAGTCCTTTTGCTTCAGCTTAAGCTTCCTTTTGAGGAACCTGTTGATTCGGAACTTTGCCTTGAAGTTGTTGAAAAGGAACATGATAGTAGTGATGAGGTTGAGGTTTCTAAGAACCCCAACAAGAAGAGGTTTCCATTTCATAAGCATGATTCTTCTTCCAACAAGAAGAAGATGAAGCAAGCTACCTCTAGTTCTCAGCCTAGTAGTACGCCTTCTAATCAGAAGGCGTGTTATAATTGTGGTTCTCTGGATCATCTTCTCCGTAGTTATCCTAAGCCTCGCATCCGCCGCTATTGCAAGAAAGAAGGTCATTGGGTTTCTGATTGTCCTACTGCTCCTAAGGGTTTCAAATCTGGGAAGCTTAATGTTGCTAAAGCTTCTGGTGATTCTTCTCAGCCCAAAGGTATTCCTCCTTCTGTTTTGGAAGGTTTTATTTTATTTCATGGTCATTCTATTAGAGTTCTTTTCGATATGGGTGCATCACATTCATTCGTGTCAAAGGAGCTTGTTGATGTTATTCCTTTGGATGTTGTTAGTCTTTGCGACCCTTTAAGGATGGTGAATCCTATTGGAGGATCTGCCACTCTTGGTTTGTTATGTATTGATGTTGATATTATTCTATGTGGTTTTTCCTTTCATGCGAATCTGCATGTTATGGATCATCTTGGTTTTGATATGATTTTGGGAATGGATTAGCTCGTCCGTTATGAATTTCAAATATTATGTCCCGAAAGAACTTTATATCACAAGCATCCCAATGCTATCGAGCAGTTATCTATTATGTTTCGAGACATGGACCATGCATCGAATGCTCTCATTTCTTCCTTCGAATCGGAGGATGTCATAGCTAATATTTCGGTTGTTTGTGATTTTTCTGATGTCTTTGAGCCTATTTCGAGTTTGCCACCGAAGAGGGCAATTGAGTTCCGTATTGATCTTATCTCTGGTGCTCATCCTGTCAGTCGTCCTCCCACAAGGATGTCTGCCAAGGAAAATGAGGAACTCAAGGAACAATTATCTGAATTGGAAGCCAAGCAATTTATTCGTTCTGGCTCATCTCCTTGGGGCGCCGCCGTTGTCTTCGTTAAGAAGCCAAATGGTACTCTTAGGCTTTGCATTGATTATCGCAAGCTTAACGAGCTCACTATCAAAAATAGGTATCCATTACCTAGGATCGACGACATGTTCGATCAATTAAGTGGCGCTAAGCTTTTCTCCCAACTCGATCTTGCTACTGGTTTTCATCAGTTACGAGTTGCTGAAGATAGCATCCCTCTTACCGCATTCCGCACTTGTTATGGTTCTTACGAATGGCTTGTTATGTCGTTCGGTTTGACGAACGCTCCAGCATATTTTGTTGATCTTATGAATCGGATATTCCGGGAATATCTCGATATGTTCGTCTTGGTTTTCATAGATGATATTCTTATTTATTCCAAATCTGAAGCCGATCATATTCAACATTTGGAGATTGTTTTGAGCACTCTTCGTCGGCATCAGTTTTATGCCAAATTCTCCAAGTGTCACTTCTAGGAGAATAAGGTGAAGTTTCTTGGTCATTATTGTTTCTTTCGATGGTATCTCTGTCGATCCTTCCAAGATTGAATCTATTCAGAATTGGAAGAGGCCCAAGACCGTTACTGAGATCCGTAGTTTCCTTGGATTGGCGGGTTATTATCGTCGGTTCATTAAGGACTTTTCTCGTATTGCTTTACCGCTTACCACTCTCACGAGAAAAGCTGTTCCTTTTATTTGGTCAGATAAGTGTGAGTTTTATTTCATGAAGTTAAAAGATCTCCTTACTCATGCTCCTATCTTAGTGGTTCTCGAAGGGAATCATGATCTTGTTGTTTATACCGATGCCAGTGGTTATGGACTTGGTGTTGTTCTCATGCAAAAGGATAGAGAAGTTGCCTATGCTTCTAGATAACTAAAGCCTAATGAGATTCGTTATGCTACCCATGATTTGGAGTTGGCCGCTATAGTCTTTGCTCTAAAGATTTGGCGACATTATTTATTGGGCGAGCGTTTTGTTCTCTTCACTGACCACAAATCTCTGAAATACCTCTTCACTCAGAAGGAACTTAATCTGAGGCAACAGCGTTGGCTCGAATTTCTTGGTTCATATGATTTCGATATTCAGTATACCCCTGGTAAGGGTAATCAATTTGTTGATGCGCTTAGTCACAAGCAGCAAGTTATTGTTTCCATGATGCTAGCAGAGTGGAATATTTTGGAAGCTTTATCTCATTGTGATATTAGAGACCGTCCTTCAGTTTCTGATTCTCCCGTACTTTTATTTAGCATGGGAGCTCGTCCTAGTTTGTTGGATCGAATTGCCGATGTCCAGAAACAAGATCCAAATCTCTCTTATCTTATTTAGAGTTGTAAATCGGAACCCCGAAGTGATAATCTAAAGGATTTTGATATTGATATTCATGGTTGTATTCGAAAGAAGGGAAGGTTGATCGTGCCTAATGTTCCTAATCTTAGAAATGACATTCTTGAGGACTGTCATCGTTCTAAGTATACTATCCATCCGGGCAGTAGTAAGATGTATGCTGACATGAAACGCTTATACTTTTGGGAAGGTACGAAGTGGGATGTTGCAAGTTATGTGAGTCGTTGCATGACTTGTCAACTTATTAAAGCGGAACACCAGCGTCCTAGTGGTCTTTTTCAGCCTCTTGAGATTCCATTATGGAAATGGGATCAAATTTCTATGGACTTCATTGATGGTCTACCTTGTTCGAGGACGGGCCATACTAGTGTTTGGGTGATTGTTGACCGATTGACCAAATCAGCCCATTTTATTCCTATCAAGTCCAATCGGACTGCTCCTTTGTTGGCTAAGCTTTTTATTAAAGAAGTCGTTCGACTTCATGGTATTCCTAGTTCCATTGTTAGTGACAGAGATTCGCTTTTTACTAGTGGTTTCTGGCAGAGCCTTCAGAAAGCTTTAGGTACTAAGCTCAATCTCAGTACAGCTTATCATCCACAGTCTGATGGTCAGACTGAAAGGGTGAATCAAGTCTTAGAAGATCTCCTTCGCGCTTGTATTCTTGACTTTGGAGGTAGTTGGGAGGACCACTTATCTCTTGTTGAATTTTCTTATAACAACAGTTTCCAATCCAGTATCGGTATGGCTCCTTTCAAAGCCCTTACGGAAGGCCATGTCGATCGATCACCATCTTGTTGGTTGGAATCCGAGGAAAAGTTAGTTCTCGGCCCCGACTATATTCGTGAATCTTCTGAGAAGATTGATATTATTAGACAGATAATGAAAGAGGCTCAGAATAGCCAGAAATCTTATGCCGATCATCGTAGGAAGCCTTTGAAATTTTCTGTAGGCGATCGCGTGTTCATTCGTATTTCTCCGATGAAGGGGGTGGTGCGTTTTAGTAGCTCCGGGAAATTGGCTCCTCGATATCCTGGACCATTTCCTATTACGGTACGCATTGGTCCTGTTGCTTATCGTGTATCGCTACCTATTCAGTTTTCAGGAATTCATGACGTATTTCATGTATCCCAGCTTCGTCGATGCCTTCGAGATTCGGATTCTATCATTGATCCTCATGTGTTGCAAGATCTTGAGATCTCACCCGACTTGTCTATGGTGCAAAATCCTGTTCGTGTGCTTTCTTCGGAGGTTAAACGCCTTCGGAATAAAGAAGTCCCACTTGTGAAAATTCAATGGTCCGCAAACTCCAATGGTTGCACTTGGGAAACCAAAGAATTCATCGAGCGTTCTTATCCCGGTTTTCTCTCCTCTTCGGGTGGTGGTGAGCATTCTTGATCTATCTTTTCTATTTAAACCTTTGTTGTGATGAATTAATTGTGTTATAGACTACTTCTAGTATGAAAATTGCGGGGACGCAATTTTTATAAGGTGGGGAGTTTGTAACAATCCTGTTTTTTTATTACCGTCAAAAAAAAAATTGCAAATCATTTGCAAAGTCAGTTGGAAAAAATAACAAAGTTGTGTGTTAATTTCTTGTTGCCTTCACGTGTATGTAAAAGAAGGTCCATTCAAAAGAAAGTTGGAACGTGCTGTCACCACTAAGTTTTTTAAAAACAAAGTTTGAACACTTTGCTTTTTCTATCATCATTTTTATATTCAGCCGTGTACTTTCTTTTCACTGATGCACGTTTTCTATTAAATGCATTTGTATAATTCTTGCCAGCACTTCATTCCTTGACGTGTTCACATATCGGTAAAGGAAAAGTAAACACTACATCATTCTTTTGTTCCATTTTATTTCCAGTAGCTCGGTAAAGCTCTAATGGCAGTTCAAATTCTTGCCCTCTTTTGGATCTTGCTTGCTCATTGGTTTTGAAATAAATTAGAGGTGGGTGCAAACTCACACTTCTAATTAAAACTATGCTGCCTATTTTTTTCCGTTTTGTTGTTTATAATGGTTTAAAACATTTCATTAGTTAAGTTGTTTATATATTTTTATGCGTGCACTTGCAATGCACTGGATTGTAAGAGAAAGTAGCATGCACAAAGCTCAAGTTCCAGGCCACCTTCCTTTGTCATTTTTACACTTGTGTGCAAAAATGGTGTCCTAACCAAATTTTTCGTGTCAGTATGTGCATGAAGTTGTATTGCAAAGTGACTGAGTCTAGGCCTTTTAATTTGTGTTACGTGGGTGTAAGTTGCATTTAACAAAAATGGGTTCAGGTCACTTTATTTTATATTTTTTTATTTTTGTGCATATAGTATTGTCCAGGTAGTATGGCTTCATTCATGCGTGCAAAGTATATTGCCAGGTCACTTTCTTTTGCATATTTTGTTCGTGCGTACGTGTAGTTGTCCAAAAACATTTTTCGTGCAAGCTTGTATGCGTGAAAACCAAGTCCAGGCAAAAATATATTGGTTGCGCGTTCGTGCAATAGGATATGCAATCCAAGTTCAGACGAATATAGCCAGGTTATTGTTTTAGCTACCTATTTATTTACCTAGGTACAAGATGTAGTATATGAAGTGTTGCCAGGTCATTATTTTTTTGTGATTCATTTACCTGTATTCATGTAACACATGATAGCTAAGGCCATCATTTTTAAGTGTATGCGTGAAAAGTAAGTCCTGGCATCATGTTTTGCAAGTTATTATTTCTTGGTCATTTATATTTTTTGCCTATTCCTTACTTGCGTGTTTTAATAAGTGTTGCACGTTATTAAGTCTCGGCATTTCTTCGTTACATGCGCGCAAGTAGTTAGTGCCAGGCAGTGCTATATTTGATGCATATATGAGTAGTGTAGGCCAATGTTTAATTTATTTTGAATCGATGTTTTTTTTTGAAACGTATTTTGTTGCCGTTATTTTTATAACGGGTTTTTACCCTGGTGTTTATATTTAAAATGTGTTGTTTTGATGAGATTTTTGATGAATAAAATTACTGTTGTTTTGACTTCAGTAACCGTCAATTTAAAGTTAATTTTCAAGCAGCTATCATGCAACCAAGAAAACCCGCAACGTTGATTTTATATCCGTTTTTACGGTGTTTTGGGAAGCGTAATTTCCTTATCAAAATTGCTATAGAAGTTGTTGTTTTAATCACGTGTTTTTAAATCGTTTTAAAATATAATTGTTTTTCAAAAATTTCACAGTTTACGCTTTCAAAAGAATGGGGAATCAATTTAAACGCTTCAGCAAAATTAAGGACTATGAACCCTTGCTTTTACTGATTCGCTTAATTCCGGACTTGTCCATTTGAGAACGTAAAAATTATTTATATAAAATACACAATTTTGCACTTTCAAGGAAACGATGATGAGATTTAAACGACTTAGCGAAAGTGTGGAATATGGAACCACGCTTTTACTAATTCGGTTAATTCTGGACTCGTTAATTGAAATATTAGCCGTGGAGTTGCTGTTTGAAAATTTTGATGATTTTGTTTGGCTTTCGAGCCACTATGATGGACCTTCGGGTCAATTTCCAGTACTAGGCCTTCGGGTCATTTGTTGGGCGTCAAATATTATGCTGATAGTACTTGGTAGGCTTCGGCCATTTGAGATGCACGTGCGGCGTAGCTTAGACTCGCCATATGCTGGGATCGATCCATTTTATGTTGATTTTTCTAATTATCTTAGATTTTTGTGTATCGCTGTTTTGAATTCAATTTTGAATATGGGAGTTGATTTTGGTGGTGTTTAATGAGATTTCTTCATTTAAACTATGTTGATTATTTATGCTGAATAGTCTCATTCGAGATTATGACTAACTTGCTTTAGTGTTGTTTATCATACACTTATTTCTAAGTTTAAATTAGACTGATCCTTTTATTATTTTCTTTTAAATAATACTCGGGTCAGACCGAGTTATTTCAGGATAATCGCTATATCTGATTCAGTTGCTGCTTCAGCTTTTGGGATTTCACCTCATCTTTTGTTTAGGCTTTGGGGTGTTACTTTGGGTGTATTGACTCTCATCTCATGTATTTTATGATGACTATGTATATGTACATTTGGTTCATGTGAACCATCGAGTGTTGTAACATGTATCCAGACTTACCTTCCGCTATGTATGATATTTCTGTTCTGATGTGATTATACTTATCTGTGTTGTTGCTATTATGAGTTGTTCTAAATTTTTAATAAGCCACCGTGGTTTCGTTTTAGATTTGGATTGAATGTATATCATTAGGAGTAATTTAATAAACGAAAAAAAAATTACACAACTCCTATCGATGTAATCAATACTCGTCTAAGGCATAACTTACGGATGGTCGCTTCTAACAAGCCTTATTCTTCGCAATAGCAGACGTTATTACCTTATAATAACCTTTGTTATTATGAGCATAGAGGTGGGGCGTCACATGAATCTACAATATCAACCAACAAAGTCAAACAATTCCTTATTTATAAAACATGACAAGGATGAAATAACATACATCCTGGTATATGTGGATGATTTTATAATCACTGGTAATAGCAGCAAGGAAATTGGCAGCATTATACAATATCTTGATAAGCAGTTCTCAATTAAAGATTTGGGTGACTTGAATTATTTCTTAGGCATTGAAGTGAAGAAGCTATCAGATTCGGCATTGCAACTAAGTTAGAAAAATATATTACTGAAATCTTATGCAAGGCTAAAATGAACTCAGCAAAGCCACTACCTACACCAATGACAAGCAATTTAAAACTATCCAAGTACAGAGGTGAACCAATCAGCAATGATAAACAAGGATAAAGGTAGGGTGTAACTAAACCGTCTCGGTTTTGTGATTATGTGACACGTCTATCTTTAAAACTATTACCATAAGCTAAAAGACAAGGATAAAGGTAGGGTGTAACTAAACCGGCTCGGTTCTGAGAGTACTCTGACCTCGACTCCGTTAAGGAGGATCGCTAACCCAACTCCCAAAATTACTTTCTGGAGCATTACAATATGCAACAATTACAAGACCCAAAATTTCATATAGTGTAAACAAAGTGAGCCAATTCATGCATCAACCTCTCAATGAACATTGGAAGGCAGTTAAAAGGATTTTGAGATATTTAAAAGGTACTTTAAATTATGGTCTAACACTTAGTGGAGGAAAAACCCTTACTCTAAATGGCTTTGCTTATGCTAATTGGGCCACAGACCCAGACGATCGAAGATCAACCACTGGATGCTGCATCTATCTTAGTGATAATCCTATTTCCTGGAGCTCAAAAAACAACCTACTATTTCCAGATCTAGCACTGAGGCAGAGTACAGAAGCGTGGCAAGTGCCACAGCAGAAATTATGTGGCTACGGTCTTTACTCAAAGAACTACAGATCAATTTAAGCAGGAAAACAGTGTTGTGGTGTGATAATTTGAGTAATGTATCACTAGCTACTAACCCTATTCTTCATTCAAGGACTAAGCATATCGAAATTGACTTGTATTTCGTCCGTGAACAAGTGTTAAACGAAAATCTTAGTATCAATCATTTACCTGCCACTTACTAGTGTGCCGACATCCTGACTAAGCTGTTGTCTGCCTTGAACTTCACAAGATTCAGAAAAGATCTAAAAGTCGAGGAGCTTCAACAACAATCATTAACCTCTTATACTTCTTGCATGCAGCTGAAGTGCAAACACCTCAGATCTATCCATCTTTACTTCAAGTTTTGCTAATATCTGAAAGATTCAAAAAGTTGAGGAACTTCATCTGTAATCCATGCTTATGAGCTTTTTAAATGCTTTTCGCACACTGCTGAAACTTCTTCGTCTCAGATCTACTCATCTTACTGCATATCCATGCAAGTTTCTTATAAACCGACATGAATCTCAGCAAGCTTCTACTCTTTTTGTCATCAAATCTGTGTGCGCTCGCTCATTAAAGCTCAGATCTCAAGAATTTTGAGGCTATTTCTGAGTTTTCTTCATCAGATCGAAGAAATTTTGAAGAACGGTAAAACCCTAGTTTTATTTGAAAGGGGAAAATAAAGAGTACAAATGAGAAATAGGATTTCGTATAGCTGGCTGCATACTTTTATTTGTCTTTGTATCTGGCTTCATGGGCTGTCTTTGTTGGGCTGTGAATGTTGAAGCCCAAACACTTATTTCATGTATTTCATTTTACATTGTATCAGTATATAAGGTATAGCAAGTACTCTGTAAATTATTATCGATTCATTTTGAATAAAGAAGATTACATTTCTTTCATCTCTTATTTTCTGAAATTACAAATTCCATAAAATCCAATTAATCAGGGATGTGAATTTTCTACGAGTGACATCCAGTTCGGTTTGGTAGGAAGCTATAAAACATTTGATACATTGCCATTCGAATCTATTATAGGAGAGGACAATAACATAACTTCGCCTGATTTGGTTCGACCCGTTTATATTTCTAAGGACAATTTTTTGACATAAGCCCCTAAAATTAACATATTACATAAATGTCTCATTTAAGACTAAGGGCAGAAATAGATCCTTTTTTATATAACTAGCGCAATTATAGATTGTGTAATCTACTTTTATAGTTGAGCAAGCTATAATATTGTATTTGTGCATTTATGAATTGCGCAAATACTATTTCGGGCCTAAAAAGTAACAGACAACACAATATCTCATTTATTCTCTTTTCTTCTCTTTCATTTTACAAAACTCAACTTATTTTCAAAATTTGTTATCAAAAACAAAGATTACGTTGAGATAACAGTGCTTTTGGTTGAAAATTCTCTTAGGAAACATCTTCTTCTTCTCAAATCAATGTATTAATTTACAAATTTTGAATTTAAGGTTTTTCACAAATCAAGATTTTGAATTTAGGGTTTTTATTTTTTAGATAATGTCAACAGTTCCAATTATATTTTACTAAGATGGGGAATTATTGGTTGATGAAGACGATAAACCTAGATATGTTGATGGTAATGAAAAGGATCGAAAATTAAAAACTATTATAGTTTTAGAGAGTCTAAACAACATGCATTAGAAGTGATAAAAATCAATCCTCTCGAATATGATTTAAAAATAGTAGCGAAATGGGTTAGAGATGGTGGTTCATCTGCTATTGATATGGAAGATCACAATAATATGAATTCTAGGTTTTCTGTAACGAACGACATTTTCGACCATCGAATGTCGATACTATTATCTATGGTATTCACGTGCCGAACACGGGAAAGGAAAAGGCAACAGAACAAGAAAGAAGAGCACAATATCAAAATCTCACATGCGAAACTATAATATATAGGAAAAAAATTTTAAATTAGGCCAATTTTAAATACTAATTACAAATTTAGACCAATTTTATAACTTATTACAAAAATAGGACACTTTATGCCACATCAGTGCCAGCTTCTGTGGCGCTGATGTGGCCAAAATGGCTTATTTGTGTAATAAGTTATTAAACTGACCTAAATTTGTAATTAGTTTTTAAAATTGGCCTAAATTTAAATATCTTCCTAATATATAATATCTCAAAAGATATTTACCCAAAAAGAAAACTTTAATATGCATATATCAATCAGAGTAAATTAACATATCATTAGCCAGGTTGGTTATAACTGCATGTCCTCGCAAATGCTGATAGATACAATATAGGAAATGCAGTAGAAAATAAATACGTTAACGAGTCTTGGAAGCATCCGGCTCGTCTCCTGAATCTCCTAAGCATCTAGCTAAATCTGGAAATATATTCTGGGCTAACCCGTGCATTATAAGGGAATAACACCCAGATCAGTCTGGTAAACCAGCATGAGAAACTCAAATCATATGAATTTTTATATTTATAAAACCCTTTAAAAATAAAGGTATCTCGTAAGATCATGCTGTATATATACACAGATGAGTTTTTATCTTACAATAACCAAATCACTTCTATTAGAAACTCCAGCGATGTTATAATAATGTATAGGGTTGAAAATAAATAAAAAATAACTGTGCTGCGTGTGAGTGTACACCGCAACAATAATAGTTATACAATCAAAACAGCTAAGGCGCGTTAGCAAATTGTGTAGGATTCCACGGAGGTGCCATCAGTACTTCAAGAATGGTTCTCCTGCACAAGGATCAAAGATATCCAACCGAAGCATCATACATCCCAAGCTGATGTACATAGGAAATACATAGTTGGCTACAACATGAAGCTAAGTGCACCACTCACGCATACATAACTATAAGTATCTCTAGAGTAGATTCACATGCACCTTTGGGTTAGCTAAACCTCTAGTCTATGCATCCTATCATTGGTTTTAATCATATCCGCTAGTGAGGCTACATCTGGCATTCCAGCACACGAGTCACAAATTGAACAGATCTCAAAAACACACATGGATTCCCATATCTCAATAGATCTCGGAATCACACATGGATTCTCATATCTCAACAGATCTCGGAATCACATACGGATTCCTACATCCTGAATAGATCACGAACAACTACATGTGTTCGTGCATCTCAAACAGATCTCGAATCTCAACATAGATTCTAGCATTCAAACCAATCACGAACCTCTTCCAAATCATAGATCACGTATGTACAAGTAACACACAATACATAAGAGTGGAGATCAGCTCTTAACCGGACGGGGACGATTTTCTTATCATTTGTCCTAGAAGTGAAAAACGAGTTTATACATACAATATAGCATCACCGAAGATAATTGTACTGTATAATTCTCGTGTTTCTTCTAGATATTTCCAGAGCTATGTTTGGTCAATTTCAACGATAATGAGAATGATCGCATAAGGGAAACAAGTCATGTATACTTTACATAAGCAAGTAACACACAAAGCATGATCGACACACACAAGCACGATCAAGCCATATAAACGATTTCTAATCCCCAATTTAATTAATATTCCTTTATTAATTAAAACTTCTTTTTTCTACATGTGTGTATATATATATATATATCTTTACCAAGGATATGTACAAGTATTCTACAATTCCCTATGCATTTGAACTCTTTTCAATACTTCAAAAAGTATTCATATACATATCTCAACTGCATAAGCATATTCACAAATCAATAACATGATTTACCTACTTTAGAATAAAATCAAAGAGGTTAAAACAAATGTTTCTCGCACATTGTTATTATAAACCTCTTCTTTCTTTTATACTTTAAAACTTATACTTTTCTATCTTTCCCTAAAAGATTCCATATTTGTTATTATCTTTAAAATTCCATTATTAAAGATCTAAATATCTCCTAAAAGAATTTAATAATATTTTAACACTTTAAAATATTATTCAAGTGTTTAAAAACAAATGTTACTAAAACATTGTTAACAACAAACCCAAAACACTTTACTTAATCATTATCTTTAAAGCTCTCTTTAAACATTAAATTACATTTAAAAGGGTTTAAGATAATTGTTACTCAAACAATGTCATAACAAACCCAAAACCATTTCTCTTATTATTACTTTAAAGTATTCCTCATTAAAGTCACAATTATAATTACTTATTTCTACATTAATTTAATAAATTAATATACTTTCACTTAACTTCACAAAACCACTTTTTGGATGAAAAGTGTTAAAATCCAAACTTTCCTTTATTACTTTGTAAAATGCTTAATTTACTTTTTCCACTTATGTATTAACTAAAAACCTCTTTAAAATGATATTATATTACATAAGCTCCAAATCACTTTAATAAAATAATCACTAATTTTCTAAAAACTATATATACTTAAAATGTACTTTAAAATACTTAGACTATGGTTTAAAAACATTTATGCTAACTAAATATTACTTAAAATTGCTTATTTTAAAATTTATTTAAAACCATAAAAATACAAGTTTTTATAATTTAAAACTCTTTGCTTTAAATATTCATAAATAATTATAAAAACATATTTAAACTTCAAACCACCTTTTAAAAATACTTTGATAACTTTTCACAAAAACTACTTTAAAGGAATTGGAAAAATATCTAAAGTAAAAGCCGTTTTTACTTTACTAAAAACCAGGACTTTCAACACAACTTTGTTTCACAATTTCAATAACTTACCCAACCAATTCCTTTAGGTCAAACACATCCAAAACATGTGTAGAGAACACCTCAATATATATTTCCACAATAAATTCGCATTTTTACCAATTTAACCAGTGTCAAATACGGGGGATTTCAAAGTATGTTTATAGTAATTATTTTGCTTCAACCATTCACACACAATTTCCAACTTTATCAAACAACAACATTATCACAACCATGTAAACAAGTCTTGGTCACGATGCATGTTTTAGAGGGTTATAAGAGAAATTATACTACATATAATGATGTCACTTGGTTTCCATAGCAAAGAGGGGTCCAAAAGTAATAACTTGCATTGTTCTTTTAACTATTTATATTTTAACACAATAAACAATTATATCACAACGATATAGAAATCAATTGGTGAGTAAACTCACCCAAGCCCAAGCCAAACCACGATATGGAGGATCTCGCTACGAGAGCAACGGCGAAGACGACGTCTCGATTGGACCTCATATGCAAAAGTTATAGATTTTATAAGATTTTGAATTAAAATTTTTAATTAATTAACAATTACCTTTACTTACCCTTAAACAATCTTTTTTCCCCAAATTTGAATCCCTATACATGCATAAGGATACACACCCTTTGCTATGCATGTTTCCACACATCCCCGCTTCCTCGGACCGGGGACAACGTCAAACCACGGCCAATGTACATCTCTACGTGTCTCCATCGCAATAAGCTTCAATTTTCAACTCTGATCACCCAACGACAATCGCGACCACTGCCTCCTACTTCGTACAACGCACAGTCGCGTTTTGATCTCGGCACTTGAGCTTCTTCAACCACCACCATTCAACTCCACCCGCCACCACGAACTCAATGGCAACCTCGATTTTACCTCCGGCCTCCTCTAGCAAAGTCCGACCCGCTACCTCACAAGACGACAAATACATGTCGACTTCAACCACCTAATGTCGTAGCTCCCCTCGTCGACGTCGATAGGTGCTACTTTATAAGAGAAATGCAACAGCACTCACCTCGTCGCCTAACTCCACCTAAATCTCTGACCATCCTCAACGCTAGCATGGACATGGCAAGTCAAGCATAGCCAACCATCGATGCACCTCAAAGTACACGCGGATTTGAAATACACACTCACACGATCGCAACGGATCCAAAATCATCGAATTCCGACACTCCTAACTCAAGGAACAATTGAAAGAAGGAGGGGAAATATGGCGACTGTGTTGAGAAAGGAAAAATGAAAAAGTGAGAAGAGGAAGGTAGGTTAAGGGATTATTTATAATGAAAATTATATTATATTTAATTCCTAAAATTACTCGCTATGCATTTCGAACTTGCATCACACGGGACGTCTGAGCGCCACGAAACTCGTCGTCACACGACAACTCATTATTCGCACTTAATGGCATTAGTTTCGCTAAAATCTAAGACAGCACCTCGAAATGATAATTTCACACTTCAATTGAAAATAATTATTATTAAAACAAGTTTAATCACTTTTAATTATAAATCAAAAGTTTACCATCACCATTTATATTATTTAAAAGTAGTTAAATAGGCTTATGAAATTATTTTTATTCACATTAAATCCAAGATTTAAATATTTAAATAATTCATATATTTAAATCAAAGTTTCGAAAATCTGGGTCGTTACATTTTCGGTTGGAATTAAAGTGGTAGAAGTTTTTATTACGGAAAAAAACATGTTAATGTTATAGAAACATATCATTCCACACACACTACAAGAAATACATCATTTACCTACCTGGTATTACTGACGCCATACCGACACCAAATATTGTGGCGTCGGCAGAGCGTCGGTAAGGTGTGGGGAATGACCTGCCTACGAAAATGCATTTTCAACGCCTTCATTACATCATCGATGGGGCATCGATAAGGCATCGGTAGCAAACATAAAACCCTAACCGACGTCCTTTCCTCCATCACATTCCCCAAATCAGAAATTTACCCATCCCTCCTCCACCTTTCAGTCGCCTCCCCTCCTTCACGTCGTGCCCCTCCCCTCGTCGTGCCTCCATCCCCCACGCCTCTGACCTCCATCCCACATGAGCCTATAGCCTCCCCCTCCCCCATGCAAGCCCCCAGCCTCAGTATGATCACCATCGCCTCCTCCAACCGACGTCAACTTCAAATGCTGCTACCTCATCGCCGCAACCCCAAGTACCCGTCTCCCAAACGCAGCTGCCACCTCATCGTTGTAAGCTGGAGTCACTACAAGCCCAAATCCCCACCTCATTGCTACTGCATAAGGTTCCAAGCCACCGCCAACCAGCCAGCCGCTATCGTAGGCCCAAGCCTCTAAGTCGTCGCAAGCATTGCCCTCCATCGGTATGATTTATTTAAATTGAACCAAAAATATAAATAAGTTTATGTTAAATTTGAAATATGATTTATGGAGAAATAATTAAATATTTTATAAATTATGGCATATTGTTTTAAATTTCATATTGGAAGATAAAAAGATGATCTTGTTGATTAAAGAGGTTTAAATTTTAAATTTGCAGAATAATAATAGAAAACTGAATATGTAAAATTTTAAGAAGAAATAGATTATGAATTAAAAATGGAAAATGTGTTTTGATAAATTATTTTGAACCAAATAAAATTTGAAAAAAATATTTTGATGAGTAGTGCTAGTGATGCATGCACTTTATTTTCATACTAAAAGTTTAATTTTAATTAATAACATTATCGCGTGAAAGATAATGTAAATTGTGTTTACATGTAGGAATATTTCCATTGCACTTGAAGGTGTTGCACTTGAAGGTTTAGAAGATTCTTCGCCATATAATACATTGATAGTTTTTTCTAATGATGAACGTAACTCTTTTTTTGCAAATTCTACCAATGTTTTGATTATATCCATCGAAGGGTTGATAGAATCTGCAAAAAAGGAGTGATGTCCATTATAGGAAAAAACTAGCATTGTATTAGGAGGAGAAAAACAAAGACAGACTAAAGCCATAGCGGTGGTGACTGGGCCTGCGTAATATTGCTATTATAACTGGTGATGGTGGATTGCGGAATTCTAGTGGGATGCTTTTAACACTGGAGTCATTGACCATCAGTGATGATGGTTGTCACCACCAGTGGTGGTATTATTGCCATTAGCACTTCCCCATGCACCATCACCAGTTATAACAGCACCATTACGCATGCCTAATCTGTTGGAACTGGACTAGCCCGTAGCGGAAGTTATGGGTGAATTTCAAAATTTTCACCCTATTAGTTCTTTTATTGAGCCTATGAAGTCTAACTGAATTAGAAAATTTCTAAATTTTATTTAAATAAAATCATTTATTTTATTTAAATTCAAATATATTAAGATATGAAATTAATTTTATTTGATTTAATTTATACATAAATGTATCATATACATATATGTGTGAGTGCATGTGTAACATAATAATCCGTGAAAGGTATAATATGCCCATATGTAGATGTTGGGATTTACATCGCAACAGACATATTAGTTCATTTTGTCTGTCATGTATGTTGTCCAAATACGTGCATGTATATGTGTTACAAATACACACACACACATATGTATGTATAAATATATTATATATAATATATGAACATAAAACATTTATATATAGATAAATATATATATATAGAAAGATTGAATAATTATTAAAAATTATTTATAATTCAAAATTAACTTATTTTTTCAAACATAATAATTTTAGTATTTTAATTTGTATATATTATGAATAAAATAATGTTTTCATCCATAAATAATTAACATAAAATAATCTATTGATGAAAATTCAAATTTTATAATTTTTGAAAATCTAGGATTATAAAATAAAGCTTAGGAAAATCTGGAGATTTTTTAAAGTTGAAATATTATTTTTAAAAATAAATACATTGATTTCGATAATAATTATTTATTATAAAATAATATATTATTAAAAATTCAAATTTTAAAATTTTAGAAATTCTAGGATTATGAATGAAAGGTTAGAAAAAAATTTAAAGAATTTTTCAATTAAATTATTATTTTTAATAAATCATAAATAGTTTTTTCGAAATAATATTAATTATTAAAATTTATAAACTTTATTGAAAAATTCCTAAAAAAAATTATATGTTTATGAAATGATATAATATTTAAAAAATATATAATTCAATTCTTAATGTAATAATTATTTTATATATAATAAACAATTCAAAAATTCAATAAATGTTAATTTAGAAATATGAATATATGTATGATAATTAATTTTCAAATTTTTAAATTCATATTATATATAAATAAGTGTACTAAAGTTTTTAAATCATATATATATCTTATATATGCATATATGCTATTGTTAGAGAGAAATATACACTAATATATATATATATATATATGTATGAATTTATTAATAAATATATATAAAACAATTGTTAATGAAAAAATTTGATTTTGTACAGTAAACAACATTTTTCTATACATAAATCAAATAGTATAATAAACGAATGATGCACATAACCAAACTGATTTGTGACAACCACCTCTACTTACAAAATCTTACATAACTAAACATATAGTAGCAATATATTTAAACAGATATGAAATTGCTCATTATAGGATCATAGAATATAATTTACTTACTATAATATGAATTAAATTACCAATTTAATGATGCCTTTGAATCCACGTTGAAGCAATGACTTCCCTTCCTTTTACTGTTCTTGATTCGTCAGATTGCAAGTCCGGAATCACTAACCTCTAACTATCGAATAGTAATATTTTAATTTGAAATATATTTGAGAATTTTGGAGTGGATTGAGAGCTATGTTTTAACCAGTAATGTAGAAGGTAATGACGACCAAAAAGGTTAGTAATTGTTTTTAGAGATACATATATATATAGGGTTGTGTTAGAGGGAAATGAGGAAAACCTTTTTACCCATTCTCACTTTATCTCAACCCATTATCTCCAAGCAAATTCCCTATGTTTTAGCCACCCCTAGACCTTCCTAAAATTGAAATTTTGCAGCCCTAATGATGGGCCGTAAACCCATCTAAGCCCAAGCCAAATACTATGCAATTAAATCTAATTTAATCACTTGTCGATATTGTATATCGATCGTTATATTTATAACTGTAATAAATATATATAACATTATTTATTTCTCAAATCATATTCAAATTTTATAATTAATATTTCATTAATATTAATTAATTTATAACAATTATAAACTAATTAAATCGTTCGGTCTTAAGGGAATTCACCATTTCGGCTGTGTAACTCTTTGGTGCAAATTTGGTCAGCGATTAACATCGAACTATTCTAATGTTAACGTTCACACGTCACTTAGCAGGTGGTGCGACATTATGGCCAAATTAATTCTTACTCATTTTCGGTAAAATCCAATTTTAGTTTAATAAGCATTACCCGGTTGTGACATTTGTTTACACCAATTCTCTTCGTCAAAACTATATCACTTTGGACTTATGGAATTTGGTAATGGTCAAAATTCCAACCTCATCCACATTCAACTTTATAGTCTAAATATAAAGTCCTTGGTTCAATAATAATAATTATTATTAACCAAAATGCTTTGGCCAGAGACTTTGAGTTGACTGTGATACTAACCGCATATAATTGAGGAGGCGAATCCTCCCTTGAATAGTGTTTCACTTCCAATACTTCCACTCGACCCAACTATAGTCACTCGATGGACGCCATGCCTTGATTTGGCTATAATCAAAGCGGAGCTTTCATATTGAAGATTCACAGTATTCTCAAGTCGAGAGAACTGTGTAAATCAGTCACATCGATATTTTCTGTTTGACCTTAGTTATATTAACCAACAGAAAACCATCGAGTGAGTCGTTCCATAGTTATCCAATAACTATTAGTACGTAACCCCTAGGTACCCGCAGCAGTCATGAGTAATACACTACCCAACATTTGGAGAGCGTTACGTACTCCAGTCTCAATGGATACATTGATATCCAGTCTCGATGCATCTTGACTAGGAATATTTAAAATGGTATATTTGTTTCGTTGTGATAAATTACTCACGGTTACAACACTTTGTAACTACTATCACAAAATATATCATTTATGGATTTTTCTATTAAATATACTTTTAATTAAGTTAATTAATTAATATAATCACATTATATCAAGTATATAATAGGAAGAAAATACCTTTTATTTCGAACAAGATTGGTCAACGAGTTAGATATATGTAACAAATTACATAATTACCTCTAAGACATACCCCTAACTTTATCAATCTCCCACTTGCACTTGGGGTCAATTATGGAATCCAATTCCAACTTCTCCAATCAATTTTCTCAAAACCAATTAGGTCAGTCCCTTAATGAATGGGTATGCTATTATGTTTTAATTATCTACTATGTCGATTAACTCTCTCTAACACTGATAAACTGCCTTTATCGTGTGGAACGATTCGAAGTATGTCTTTCGACTTCTAGTGAGCTTTAAGTTCTATCATGACCAATTTTATAACATTGTTATCTTATAACAATATTATGGGATTCTCAACATTTGGAATCACATTTGGATCAATTATAAATTTGTGCATTTATATCTATATACATTAGTTTATTGTAGCGCTATTCAAGTTAATGTTCTCAACATTTCGTTGAATCGACCACGATCACTTTTATTTGAAACATTTTCAAATTAAAGATTTTAACTTGAATTTTATCATTGACATGTTATACTCAATATCACTTATAAAAGTTTGTGTCCAAACGTTCCATCATAACGAGTTCGTTGTTTCTATAAACAATTCTCTAGTATTTCATAAATACGCGAGAACACCTCAAACAACCATTTAGTGCTATCAATTTGGATTTTACATTTTCTCCATGTATAAGGAATCCAACTTACATGTTCTCATTTTAATAGGGTGCTCTTGTATATCGTTTTGGGACAATCTCTATATCTTTTATACTCACCATAAAAGTCATCGTTTACAATCCAAAGTTGAGTATTAAAACAACAAAAGTTGATTTTAATACAAGCATATTGTTAAAATCAACAACGTGTTGTTTACTTGTAGTTTAGAAATATCAATGTACCTTTTAAAGTTCTTTCTTATGAACATACGCTTCCCTTGCATTTTGATTGAAAATCAAACTATTTGATATTTCTACCAAAATACTTATTCAACCTTGGTGCTTATAAAATGATGCATTCGTATCATTTCTTGGATCATATCCAAAGGCTCACAAACCCAATATCGCTCCCAGTGACTTCGAGGCATTTTTGGTTAATATGTGTAAACGGCTTACTCTAAGTCATTATTTAGAATTTTATGTTTCAATACATAAGTACCAAACACTAAGTCTTATCAAGCGATAATTTTATGAGTAAATCTGAATTAACTTGAGCATGTTGAATACCGAATCTGTTATGCTAATTTCCACAATTTAAATTTGCGATATTATTCTTATCAACATTGCTTATTTAATTCCAACCACATTAGCCTTTCCAATAAAGACACAATCTCGGCCGATGGATCACATCTCTTTGGTTACGACCACTAAAATCATATTTTGATAGCGTACCTGGAATTCTTTTAGATCTGTGCAGCATACCATATAGAGTCAACAATCTTAATGGTTTAATTGAACAACCAAGGGTAATGTATATTTTCGACATTAATAAGAAACTCATAGTTTCTCTTCGATGTACGAGAATACTTATTAGACATTCTAATGTTATATGCTCATTTAAGTTAGTTAATTTCACTTCATCTCATACTTATCATATATTGTTTCTTAGTGCAAATAGAATAGAGATTCATAAACGCTTCATGAACCTTTTTACTTATAAAACTGATTTTAGTTTACAAAAATTATGTTCAATATATAAATATTTCATTTAATGAGAGACCTTTCCAAAAACTTGTGGAGATTCATACAAAATCTCTCATGAACAATTATTACATGCAATCTTTCGACTTGCACAGCCTGCCAACTCCTTGGCCTAGGATATGTTGGGATTTCTTACAAACCTTATCTTGTATGATTTTGAAACTGTTGTTTAGATGAAATAATATCAACCTTGTGTACTAATCTTAAGTACATAACCTTATAGAAAGAAACTAACTCAAAATAACTCACAATTAATCGTAAATTGTCCGACAATGTATGATTACTCCTTATTGATGCATCATTATGTATCACATGGAGGAGTGATTTTGAGATTGAATATATATTCATTTTTAGGTACATTTGGAACTCTTTCCAATATACTCACTTATTCGACCAAATCAAATCATTTTATTCTATTGCATGTTATTTTATTTACTTTTCTTTTATATTCTATGATTTTATAATAAACTTACTACACGTGTATCTAATACACATGTTCATGTTGGTAATAAATCATCGATAAATATAACAAAGTATGTGAAACCCTTTTGGTATTAATAGACTTGTGATTACATACTTCAATATGTATTAATTCAAAGAGTTCATCAACTCTTATGATGCTCCCACTGAATGGGTGCATAGCCATTAATTGTTTGAGATATAATTAACATGTATCATATGATTCATAATCATATAGTAAAATTATTTCTCAAAACAACGGCTTAGGCTACAATTCCAAAACAAATGTAAATAATATTAGATACATATGTATTTTTGTTGCATCTCTTTTACTATGAAAACAAATTCCATAATACAGTTCCATTTCATAATGAACATTCATAATACTCATATTGAAATATAGTTATACCTATTTTTCAGTCAATACTAAAAAATAAACATTATTTCACAAACAATGTTCGGTACATTTTACGAAAACAATTTTCATAATTTGATGAAATCAATAGGTGCTATATGGCATGCTCTCACTATTTCCGCCATTACTATAACAGCGTACTAAATTTAGAGGTCCACCCTTCAATTAATATTGTTAATATTGTTTGCTTATTTCATATGCTGGAACTAGTTTACAGAGGAGAGTTCTTTGATCAAATATCTTGAACTCAAAGAAATAAATGTTATAGAAAACAATTTTCTATATGAAAATACATTTCGGAATAAAAATCATATTTCATATTCCAATATTAAGTATCAGTTATTATTACAATTCTTGTTTCTAATGTTTCTCTATGAAGCAGAAGTGACTATTCATTCCAACTTTACCTTAAATTACATCTATTCTTATACATTCGTTTTTCTTTCAAATGGTCAAAATATTTAAAAGAAAACCTTACTACAATATCATAACAAACCTTTTACAAAAGCGCATTCGATTATTCTTAACATTTAAGACATCAAATATGTTGCACTTTATGTAAACCGATCAAGATGACATTTCAACGATCGAGTTCTTAGATGTATCTCGTAGTTTATGGTCTTGTGTTACATTAACACAATATGATCCTTTTGAAATCATTCAAGCTGAATACAAGATCTTAAAGTATTGTTTATTGGCTTACTTCGAATGAACTAACTTCATCGAATATTGTACCCCATAAACTATGACTGTTCATCATATAACATTTATATGTGAAAGTACATGGATCAAATATCCATAGTCTTGAATTGCATTTAGAGTTCAAAAACTCATAAAATGCAATACACGGTCTAAACCAAATAAACATATAAGTGACCAACTTACGAATGTATTAAGTAGTTGAAATTGGGCACTTGCATGGGTATAGAAACATTATATAACATGCAATTAGAATTATTAGTAAGTATATATTATATTTCTATTTGTCAACTTTCAATTCAGTTTGTTTATATATGTTAATTGACAAACGTTTTATCAATCATATTAAATGCACAAATTTATCATTGTAGATAATTATAACATTATATAGCATATGTTCTTACAATACTAGAAAAGTTAAATGTTACCATTTCATTTTTCTAATAAGGTTCCCACTAGTCTTTTATATTTCTCCAAACCCTAAGATGAAACATAGAAGTCTTACAATTTCACTAGTGGGTGTTAGGACTCGTTTGTTTTAGTATTCTGGTCTTGAGTTTGCTCAACAAATCATAGCCCCACAAATGATGGATAACTCCTTATCGGTTGTATCATATACAACTCCTAACCCATTTTTCCTTGTTCTAATCTCATTTCAACCTTGAGTTTGCTCAACAAATCGAAAGAGATTATTCACTCATACCTACCATATCGTGATGGCCTAAGTATAGTATATGTATCTTGAGTTTTCTCAATAAATACATATAGTTATCTTACCTAATCTATGCAATATATTAATAATACTATGCATAACATCCCTAGCTTGAGTTTGCTCAACAACTAAGGAGTATGTAGGTAATTTATTAATATATATGGTAGAGGACAACATTATATTGAAGCTTCATAACCTTTAATATATATATATATATATATTGAGTGATATCGACTTATAGAATAATATATTTCTTATGAAATACCCCAACGATTCAAGTGTCAAACATTAGAAATCATGGTATATGTACATTTACATATGTATTTATTTCTCAAGTCTATTTGGGTTTCTTTAATGTTCCACATTTAGTTTATACACATATCATATAAGTTTTATTGTTATAAAACTTTTATATTTCATATTACTTATATGATAGTCTTACGTATAATATATCATTAATTAGATCTTATCTAATTAATTATAATCAATTAACTCTTTAATTAATTTTAAATTGGTATTCCAATATAACATTTCATATTACTTATATTGGACATATCTACTATAACATTTATAGTGTAACACACATATATCATATATATGTGTATTTTATTTAATTAATTTATTCAATTAAACAATTTTTATTAAAATTTATTAATTTCAAAATTTATCTTGTATACATACATGTATACTTATGTTATCTTAAACATTAATAACATAACATATATCAACATATGTAATACATGCATATATGCATTAATTAATTAACATATTTCATTAATTTATTTTATTAATCTTATTAATAAATTTGAAATTTGAAATTATTATATAAATATTTTCAAACATTTTTAAAATATCATTATCCTTTCAAACATTTTGAAAACTTATGTAGTATTCTAATTTTTATAATAAACATGTTTTATTTTAAATTTAACTATTAAATTTAAAATTTTAACATTAATTTTCAAAACGATTTTGAAAATTAGCCCAAGGCCTACATTAAGTTGGGCATTTTCTATTAGGAGTAACCTTTGGGCTCACTTCACCTTACGGGCCAGGCCGGTAACTAGGTAGGACAGGTTACTTGATTTCCCAATTCCAATCCTAGACATTACCTTTCTAGACACTGTACTAAGTGGGCAAGCTTAATTAGTTGCCCTAATATGACTAATTTAGACCGCATAAGCTATTGGGCTCCAATACCATTGTTGTAACTGGACTAGCCCGCAGCGGAAGTTATAAGTGAATTTCAAAAAATTTACCCTATTGGATCTTTTATTGGGCCTATGAAGTCTAACAGAATTAGAACATTTCTAAATTTCATTTAAATAAAATCATTTATTTTATTTAAATTCAAATATATTAAGATATGAAATTTATTTTGGTTGATTTAGTTTATACATAAATGTATCATATACATATATGTGTGAGTGCATGTGTAACATAATAATCCGTGAAAGGTGTAATATGCTCATATGTAGATGTTTGAATTTAAATCACAACAGACATATTAGCTCATTTTGTATGTTATGTATGTTGTCCAAATACGTGCATGTATATGTCTTACAATACACACACACACACATATGTATGTATGTATAATATATTATATATAATATATGAACATAAAACATTTATATATAGATAAATATATATATATAGAAAGAGAGAGAACAATTATTAAAATTTATTTATAATTCAAAATTAACTTAGTTTTGCAAACATAATAATTTTAGTATTTTAATTTGTATATATTATGAGTAAAATAATGTTTTCATCCATAAATAGTTAACATAAAATAATATATTGATTAAAATTCAAATTTTACAATTTTCGAAATTCTAGGATCATAAAATAGAGCTTAGGATAAATCTGGAGATTTTTCAAAGTTGAAATATTATTTTTAAAAACAAATACATTAATTTCGATAATAATTATTTAATATAAAATAATATATTATTTAAAATTCAAAATTTAAAATTTAATAAATTCTAGGATCATGAATGAAAGGTTACGAAAATTTTGAAGAATTTTTCAATTAAATTATTATTTTTAATAAATTATAAATAGTTTTTCCAAAATAATATTAATTTTTAAAAATAATAAACTTTATTGAAAAATTCCTAAAAAAAATTATATGTTTCTGAAATGATATAATACTTTTCAAAAATATACAATTGAATTTTTAATGTAATAATTATTTTATATATAGTAAACAATTCAAAATTTCAATAAATGTTAATTTAAAAATATGAATATATATATGACAATTAATTTTTGAATTCATATTATATATAAATAAGTGTACTAAATTTTTTAAATCATTTATATATCTTATATATGCATATATGCTATTATACACTAATATATATATATATGAATTTATTAATAAATATATATAAAACAATTATTAATGACAAAATTTGATTTTGTACAGTAAACAACATTTGTCTATACATAAATCAAATAGTATAATAAACAAATTATGCACATAACCAAACTGATTTGTAACAACCACGTCAACTTATAAAATCTCACTTAACTAAACATATAGTAGCAATATATTTAAACAGATATGAAATTGCTCATTATAGGATCATAGAATATAACTTAATTACTGTAATATGAATTAAATTACCAATTTAATAATTCCTTTAAATCCACGTTGAAGCAATGGCTTCCCTTCCTTTTACTGTTCTTGATTCGTCAGATTGCAAGTCTGGAATCACCGACCTCTAACTACCGAATAGTATTATTTTAATTTGAAATGTATTTGAGAATTTTGAAGTGGATTGAGAGCTATGTTTTAACCAGCAATGTAGAAGGTAACGGCAGCCAAAAAGGTTAGTGATTGTTTTTAGAATTACATACATACATACATACATACATACATATATATATATATATATATATATATATACATACATACATATATACACACATATATAGGGTTGTATTAGAGAGAAACGAGAAAAACCTTTTTACCCATTCTCACTTTATCTCAACCCATTATATCCAAGCCAATTCCCTATGTTTTAGCCACCCCTAGACCTTCCCAAAACCGAAATTTTGCAGCTTTAATGATGGGCTTAAACCCATCTAAGCCTAAGCCAAAATATTATGCAATTAAATCTAATTTAATAGCTCGTCGATATTGTATATCGATCGATATATTTATAACTATTATAAATATATATAACATTATTTATTTCTCAAATCATATTCAAATTTTATAATTAATATTTCATAAATATTGATTAATTTAATTAATTTATAACGATTATTGTTATCCCGCCTTTTGGCAAGGCCGTGACACCAAGGACTTAACTAGAAACCGGTGACAGATTGTCTCGAAGACTAGCTTCGCGCAAGGATCGCTATGGATATCGATGAAATTTGTCCGAGTCCGGATCGGGCTACGATTGATAAGGCACGTCGAGCAAAGCCGTGGGAACCTACGTTCCAAGTTTCAGGAAGATCCGAGTTCGTATGCTCAAGATACCGCCAATAGAAGATGAATGAGGTGGTATAAGTTCGAATCGATCAAAGTACTCCTGTCCTCGAATCCCCCAAGGAAAGATCCTTCGAATCCATGGAAAGAACCATAGCTTCGACTCCATCGAGCAAGCCTCTGCCTCGAATCGATCGCGACAAACCTTGCTTCAAACCCATCAGAGTATGCCTTGCTTCGACTCCCTCGTGCAAGACTTATTTCGAACCCGATAGTTTGAATCCATTGAGCATCCCTTCCTTCGAATCCACAAAGGCTAATCACTTCGACTCCATCCGATAACTGCCTTCGAGTCCACCCTGTTGAAGTGAATTCGAATCGATCAATATTGGCATACCCTGATCGATTCGAACTAACGTTGGTCTAATCGATTCGAAGGAAACACGTCTTCGAATCGATAACTTCGAATCCACAATGTCCACACAACTAAAACCTCGGGTACGACTCAGTAAAACTCGGAGGTAAAAGAGGATCGACCCGAAGCATGCACACCACGCTGTTGTTTTCACATGCAAGAGAATCGATTCGAGCGTGTCGATTCGAACGACTCCAGGAAGTAAAAAACACCATATTGAATCGGTCATAACTCAAGATCTACAAATCCAAATGACATGAAATTTTCACAGAAGCTCAAACACATAATGAAGGATGTTCACACCAAATTTCAGCTCAATTGGATGATTTCTTGATCGATTCGAACCAAGGGTCGAATCGATCCCAAAGTGGGCCCGGATCTCCAGATTTCGGCCATGTGGGCCCCCTCACGAGCCAGAACTGGTCTCCCCGAATTTTAGGCGAAATATCAGCCTCCTACACCTATAAATAGAGCCCCTGGTCATTCAGAAAAGAGGTCAGACAATTCTAAGTACTAAAGAGCGCCCAGATTCTGCCAGATTTACTCCAGAACACCACCGCTGCTTTAGATTGAGACTTAGCATATAATTTCAGTTGTACTACAGTGTAAAGAATTGTAATCTTCAAGTATCGAGCAATAAAATCATAAAACTTCATAGTGGACGTAGGCAAAACGCCGAACCACTCTAAATCGCTTGTCTTTGCAATTTACTTTCTGTTACTTGGAGTTTTTGTTAGATAACCCATAGTTTTAATTTTCATTCTTCACTTTTATCTCTTCAAAAACTTCTGAAGAGTGTTGTGCCCATTTTTGGTACAAACACTTTGGTGCTTTCACTGAGAAAAAACCCGCTTTTTTCTCCTGCTCCTTGGATCTACCATCGATACCGGATTGCACAAATCCAAGAGGAAGATCCAGATCTCTAATTCATAACCCTTCCATTCTATTCAGATTTGCATAAAGTCTAGGAAAACGATTCATCATTCAAAATGGTTAGCACAAGAACCACTTCTACAGCTGCTGGACAAGAAGGAAGGGATGGATAGAATCCTGCTCAACAGCAGCCATCCAATCAAGACAACACTGCTCATTTAGATCCATCTGGGCTAGTCACCAGACAGGAGTTCCATGTGTTGCTTCAGAAATTGACTCGAAGTCGACAACAATTGGCCGAACAGTTGCGTGCTAATGTTGAATTGACAAACCAACTGAACCGCCAAGGCCGCAGAAGGTCCAGGAGAGATGATATCTCCCGCTCATCTACTGAAATTCTGCCTCATTTGACTATCATCATAGATCTACCCGTCCCCGATTGGACGGAAGTCATGCACAAACAACCGGATATCAACCCGCCTTGACTGTTGGACAGTTGAGGGCAGGACCGTCGATCAGCTTTCAGGTCGGGCCCTCAACACAAGGAGGCCCTACTACACAGCATACCGCGGACAATTATGCCGCAGCTGCCACAATAGAAACAAGGGTTGATACCCAAAATCTTTCAGAGCCAAATAATCAGCAACCTAGGCGTACTCTTGAACCATACGTCCCAGGAGACGCTGAGCCAAGGAGGCGAAATTTGGACCGTCGACAGCGCCCGGTCCGAACTCGCGCTGTGGAACCCGACCACACCTTAGCTCAACAGGCTCAAAATGTAGCAATGCCCGACATTTCGACTATGATACGTCAGATGATCCGCGAAAGCCAAGGTCTTACCAACGACGATTGGGGGATTTCTCGAAGTCATACTCCTTTCACAGACGAGATACTATACGCTGAACCTCCTCGGCGATTCAGAATGCCAACTCTCCCTATGTACGAAGGAAATTCTGATCCTAATCAACACATTTTGAAATATGAATGGTCAATGAGTGCCGCAAGGGCCGACGATGCAGTGAAATGTCGAAGTTTCCCCATCTCCCTGGGAGGAATTGCAACAATGTGGTTTACAAGATTACCTCCAAGATCTATCTCTTCATTTGATCAATTGGCTAAGAAATTTGTTGAACAATTTCGCATGCATGTCGCTAGACCCAAAGATGTTAACACCCTGTCCAATGTTACCCAAGCTCGTGGGGAAACGTTAAGGCGTTACTTGGAGAGATTCCATGCGGCATGTGTGGAAATTAGTAATCCCAACGATAACTCAATTTTAATGGCATTAACAAAAGGAATTGATCCTGATTCTGAATTTGGAAACTGGTTAGCTGGAAAACCACCCGCATCGTTGGACCGTTTCTACTCCAAAGCCGCTCAATTCTTACGGCAAGAGGACGCGAAACAGTCTAGGAAGCAGGACGATGCGAAGCCCGGAAGTGAAGGAATACAAAGCAATGTAGCGGTTAAACAGTCCAGTGACAATTCCGGAAAAGTTCAGTTGAACATACAGAACAAGCAAACTCAGCAAAGAGGTAACAATGGTCAGAATAAGAAAAGAGATCCAAATCCAGGCCCACGGCGTAGGGCTCCGATGTTCGAAAATTATACACCATTAAATACATCGCTGGAAAATGTGTACCTACAAACTTGCAACACTGAACAGTATAAGAAACCCGCTCCGAAGCGGTCATCAGAGAGGCAGATTCAAACAGGGAAGTTTTGTAGGTTTCATGAAAGTTATGGCCACAATACTAATGACTGTCCTCATTTGCAGGATCTCATAGAAAAGTTGATCAGGGAGAGAAAGTTAGATCAATTCGTGCGGGCACCGCAGTCTGGTGGTGCGGGCCCATCAAACCCAAACCGTGCGCAAGACCAAGAAAGACAAGAGGAACCCGCTCGTATAGGCGGGAGGCTAGTTATCAATACCATAAGTGGTGGTCCTCATCCAGCGGACAGAAGCTGGAGGGAAATGGAGTCGTATGCTAGCTCTATCAGCATGCGAGCTTCGAATGCTGTAGTAATTGTGAGGATGGAACCCCGGCTAAACAACAAAAGACAATGTCTGATGACATCATATTTAGAAGCAGAGACGCTGACAAAATCGAAGCCCCAACAATCGACCCACTGGTCATATCCGCCCAGGTCGGTCCTGCTTGGATGAAGAGGATCCTGGTCGACAGTGGGAGTTCTGTAAACATTTTATTCAAACGAGCTTATGATTTAATGAAGATGGAAGCAAAGGACTTGAAACCCTGCCAATCCCGAGTTCACGGCTTCAATGGGAGTGCTACGATACCCATTGGGATAGTGGAACTACCAGTAGAACTGGGGATTGGAGAACGCAGGAGAACCCGACTGCTGCAATTCGTTGTTCTAGACATCGCTTCACCGTATAATGCATTCTTGAGCCGACCAGCCCTTGTTGAATTCAGGGCAGCCATTGCCCCGTGGTGTTTGACTTTGAAGTTCCCAACTGACCATGGGATTGGAGTCATTCAAGGGGATCAGGCAGCAGGAAGAGCCTGTTACGTTGCTGAATTGCGTGAAGCGCAGAAGAAGGAGAAAGGAAAGGGCATAGAGGAATCTCTCTGCGTTCGTTTTACTGATAATTGACAACTAGCGCCTGGGCCCCGGCCCGGGCACCACTACCAATTCCTTAAAGATCTTGACCCTAGAGATAACGAAGATAAAGATGAAGTTAAAGAGAATCAGGCTTCTCCAGCCGAACTGACTGTGGACGTCCCAGTCAGTGAAGATGACGACTCAAAAGTACTAAAAGTTGGATCTCAACTGGGAAAACAGATACAACAGGAATTGGTTGAATTTCTCCAAGCGAATCTCGATGTTTTCGCCTGGACGCACTCTGATATGTGCGGAATCTCACCAAGCATTGCAAGTCACTCCTTGAATATTGATCCGCGACATGTTCTGGTCAAGCAAAAAAGGCGTGGTATGGATCCAGAGAGATCTGCCGCCCTTAAAGAAGAGATTGACAAGTTGCAATCAAATGGTTTCATCCGAGATGCTTTATACCCGGAGTGGGTGTCAAATCCGGTAATGGTTCGAAAACCGAATGGGAAATGGAGAACTTGTGTCGACTACTCCGACTTAAACAAAGCTTGTCCAAAAGATAGTTTTCCACTTCCTCGAATTGACCAACTCGTAGACTCAACCGCAGGCCATGAATTGTTATCCTTTATGGATGCTTATTCCGGTTATAATCAAATACCTATGCATTTACCCGATCAAGAACATACCAGTTTCGTGACCGATCTGGGACTCTACTGTTACAGAGTCATGCCTTTTGGTTTAAAGAATGCCGGAGCAACTTACCAACGCTTGGTTAATCGAATGTTAGCTGACCAGATCGGGAAGACCATGGAAGTTTATGTGGATGACATGTTAGTAAAGTCCCGATTTTCCACAGATCACGTCAGAGATTTAGATTCAATGTTCTGCATCCTACGAGAATATGGAATGAAGCTTAACCCGTTGAAGTGCCACTTTGGCATTGCATCCGAAAAGTTCCTCGGTTTCATCGTCAACGCTCGTGGGATAGAAGCAAATCCCGAAAAGATCCGGGCAATAAGGAATTTGCAAACTCCAAGGACCATAAAGCAAGGCCAGAGTCTCAACGGGAAGGTAGCAGCGTTAAGCAGGTTCATTTCAAAATCCACTGATAAATGCATTCTTTTCTTTGATTTGATCCGGAAGGGAAAACGAAACTTTGAATGGACCATGGAGTGTGAAGGTGCATTCCGATCGTTGGTTCAACATCTCTCTACGCCACCAATCCTGTCAAAACCGGTTGATCACGAACAGTTATACCTTTATCTGGCAGTATCGGAGCATGCGACCAGTGCCGCTCTGGTCCGAGAAGAAGATCGAGTGCAGAGACCGGTCTATTATGTTAGTAAACGATTGACCGGAGCTGAAAGAAATTACCCAAGGTTGGAGAAACTGGCTTATTGCCTAGTCATTGCCTCAAGAAAGCTTCGTCCTTATTTCCAAGCTCATCCGCTTACTGTGTATACCGATCAGCTGTTACGACAGGTCCTCACGTGGCCTGAGACGTCTGGAAGGTTATTCAAGTGGAATATCGAACTGAGTCAATTTGACATTACTTATGCTCCGTGGAAAGCCATTCAAGGGCAAGTCCTAGCTGACTTCATAGCTGAATTTACTATTCCAGATGACTTACCCGAAACCAGCGAATCTCCTGAATATGTCTGGAAACTTTATACAGATGGTGCATCAAACGATCGGTGTTCGGGCGCTGGTGTTGTACTAGAAACCCCCGAAGGACGATCCATATGCTATGCTTTGAAGTTTGATTTTCACGCAACCAACAATGAAGCCGAATACGAAGCTCTATTGACTGGGTTAAGACTTGCCAGAGATCTGAGAATTATCGCTATAGAAATTTATTGTGATTCACAGTTGGTTGTGTGCCAGGTACGGGGAGAATATCAAGCAAGAGACCGAAGATTAGCTGCTTACCTAGCCCGAGTTCATGAAGCACTGGATCAGTTTGATTATTATGCCATTTACTATATACCACGAGATCACAATCAAAAGGCCGATTCATTGGCAAAGTTAGCCAGCACAGGTGAGGCACAGCAAATGGGACTCGTCCCCGTCGAAACTTTGTCCTCCCCAAGCATTGATCAAATAAAAACGAGCGATGTGTTTGAAACCTCTCCCTGCAGAGAATCATGGATGAACCCATATCGAAATTACATTGAGAGTGGGATGTTGCCTGAGCACCGAAATGAGAAAAGGAAAATTCTACAGAAAGCTTCGCGGTACGTCATTCAGGACGGGATCATGTATAGAAAAGGTTATTCTGTTCCACTCCTCCGGTGTATCGCTCACGACGAAGTCAAACGAGTGTTACAAGACGTGCACGAAGGAGAATGTGGCGATCACACCGGTGGACAAGCACTTGCTAAGAAAATACTCCGATATGGATATTACTGGCCGACAGTGAACCGAGATGCAGCCAACTATGCCAGAAAGTGTGACAAGTGCCAGAAACACGCTCGAATTCCAAGAGCCCCACCTACCGAGATAACTCAAATGGTCAGTCCCTGGCCGTTCGCTATGTGGGGTATTGATATCATCGGCGCTTTACCTCTGGCGAAAGGAGGAGCGAAGTACGCCATCGTCGCTGTTGACTACTTCACGAAATGGGCCGAGGCCGAAGCTCTCGCAACGATCACAACGAAGAAAGTGATAAACTTTGTGGTTCGCAACATCATCTGGCAATTTGGACTACCGCATACCATCATCACCGATAATGGAACCCAATTCGAGAGTTCAGAATTCAAGAATTTCTGTCAACGGTTTCATATTCATAAAAAGTTCTCAGCGGTCGTGCATCCACAAGCAAACGGTCAGGTCGAAGCTGTTAACAAAGTTATAAAATCCATCTTAAAGAAACGACTGGAAAAGGCTGGGGGCAAATGGGTCGATGAACTCCCTATGGCATTATGGGCTTATCGAACAACTCACAAGACTGCAACCGGACACACCCCATTTTCCTTATCTTATGGCTCGGAGGCCGTTATTCCAGTCGAGACAGAAGTATCTTCTCACCGCGTAACTTATTATGATCCAAAAACAAATGCTATATTACTCGCTGAGTCTTTGGATCTGTTAGACGAGAAACGGGAAGAAGCTGATTTGAGAGCGGCCGCATACCGAAGTCGAGTCGCCTGGTTGTATAATACCAAAGTTCGACCCCGAACCTTTGAACTCGGCGATCTTGTCCTCAAGAGAATCTATCTGGTTCCTTCACACATGAAACCAAATTGGGAAGGGCCGTACGCGATTACACAAAGACTTGGAGATGGCACATTCAAACTATCAACCGTGGACGGTCTAGTTTTACCAAGGGCCTGGAACAGCGAGAGTCTCCGTCGCTACTACATATGACAGGCTTTATTTATTTCATTAAGTTTTTACTTCAGCAATTTACTTTCGCATTTCGAAATTAGAATTTGTAATAAGGCAACTAATTTAGCCATATTTTCTTATTTCAGCAATAAAATGCCATCTCTTCGAGCCAGAGCTGTGATTCATTAAATACAATGTACAACATCACGATGCACGAAGAGCTAAATTCCATCACACAGTGGAATTTATTCAAGTAGGGAGTGGCTATGAAGCAATCAACCACTCACTAAATGAAACCCGAGCTCGGGGGCAAGCCATCACATCAGGCCAGAAACGGGTTGATACACGACAACCCTTCACTTAACTCCGTACTCCCAGAGTGTGAGGCGAAGTATAAACATTTACTTAACTCCGCACTCCCAGAGTGCGAGGCGGAGTATAAACATTCCATAACTCCGCACTCCCAGAGTGCGAGGCGGAGTATAAACATTTACAAAATCCCAGAGTAATCCCGAGAGCGCGAGCTGGGTACAAACTTTTTACTTGACTCCGTACTCCCAGAGTGCGAGGCGGAGTATAAACATTTATTCAACTCCGTACTCCCAGAGTGCGAGGCGGAGTATAAACATTCCTTAACTCCGTACTCCCAGAGTGCGAGGCAGAGTATAAACATTTACTTAACTCCATACTCCCAGAGTGCGAGGCGGAGTATAAACATTTACAAAATCCCAGAGTACTCCGAGAGCGCGAGCTGGGTATAAATATCAACAAACTCCAGACTCCGAGAGCGTGAGCTGGAGTATAAACATTACTCAACTCCATACTCCCAAAGTGCGAGGCGGAGTATAAACATTTACTTAACTCCGTACTCCCAGAGCGCGAGGCGGAGTATAAACATACGTCAACTCCACACTTATCCCCAATACTGGGGGCAGAACCATAACACATAACAAGTTGAAGACAAAAGGGAATAAATTTTCATTTCCACTATCAACAGAAAGAATCTGATTACAAAGTGGTTCAAAAAATTTCTACTAATGGGAGTCGAATCCACATCTATACACGGCTACAGAAAAGTCAACAAAATATTACCCCATGCAACGGAAAATTAAAGGAAGAGTTCAATCTTTCTTCTTCCTTATTTTCTTCTTCGGGGTAGCTCCGCCAGATCCGCTGCCTGATTTTCCCCTCAACCGCTTACTCTTTTCAGGCTTGTCCTCCGGCAGCGACATAATATCAACGTCTTCCTCAGAGCTTGAGGCGACGGAAATTCTTTTCAAAGGCCGAGTTGAAGGCATGGGAGCAGTAGCGGGGAGTGGGGCAGGAACAGCTTCAATAACTACGGTACCGCCCGGTGAGATCACCATTAATGGGGCAGGCCCAGGCGGATTCATACTAGCAGTCCCTGCTGCCATCTCGGCGTCGATCTCAGCAAAAACTTCGTCCTCACGGGTTGCTTGGGCCGCATCGGATGCGCCAGTAGCTGGCATAGATGAACTAACGGCCGGAGCACTCCCACTCATAGCATCGGACGGGTTGACGGAGGGATCGATGGGTTCATTAAGAAGCTCCTCGATCATTTGGGAGTTGAAAGAAAACATGTTTGCATCTCCCTCTTCGCCAACCAAGGTAGAAGTCGTGATGGCTTCAGTAACAACAGCCCCTTGTGTTTGATAGGGAACTGGCAGTGCAAGAGGCGCAGAAACAACGGCTTCAGTCACTGAAATGCGGCAAAACGAAGATTGTTAGCCAAGTGCATTGCTTAAGGTTCTTCACAACTAAAATGCGGGAAGCATTCAAATACCTTCCTTAGTCTGGACTGGAACATGGGCAGAAGCATCGGCGGAAGATAATAGCGGCTGGTCGGGGTTATATGCAGGAACGGACTGGGGATTACCGCACCAGTGGTTTCGGGCAGTGTTGGAATTACAGCTTCAACACTTACCTCGTGATGCGCGATCCCCGATCCTTTGCCTGTCTCTAAAGGTTGAACACCAAGCCTATCTTTTGCCAAAGAAATCACCGCCTCATGAAGGATTTTCCTCTCATCCTCGGTGAGCAAACGCATCTCCAACTCAAAGTCATCAAGTGATTCATCTGGATGCGCCGCTCTCTTCTCGTCCACCAGTCGGGTCCAGGCGTTGTATAGAATCATGGAGTCGTCTCCCAGCCACGCTAAATTTCTGTGCTCCAGCACATTTGCGTTGTACGTGACCAAGAGATCGTCAAACTCAGCATCCAGCCTGGACCTCTCCTCCAAAATCTTTTCTTGAATTTCTGCTTCCGCAGACTTAGTCTTGACCGCCACCGCCGCAAGTTCGGCTCTAAGAGATACAGCTTGGTCGCAAGCCTCTTGGGCAGTGGTGTTTGCATCGTCCTTCTCCTTTACCATTTCGGCGAATTTGGCCTTGAGCTCGTTCAACTCCTTAATGGCTAAGTCTCGCTCAGCTGCAATAGTGGTGTTGCGGTGACCCATCTCCTCTACCGTGGCGCAGTGTTCCTGTTGCATCCTCGTCAGTTTGGCCATGGCATCCTCATGTTTCTGAAGTGCTTTAAGCTCTGACTTCCGGAGCGTCTCCATTTCGGATTGAAGAACCTGAATAATGTGTTTCTGTTTAACAATGTCAGCATCACGTTCCTCAATGATCCTCGCCCGGTCAAAAGCTACATTCGATGCTTTCGCTGCCGCTTTGTACCACTCCTTATACTGAGCATAGAAGTCACGGATATAATTATGAGCAATGTTCTTAGCATCCGGAGGAATTCTTTTAAGATTAGGAGGGAAGACATAGGCATCCATACAAATTTCAGGAAAATCTTTTTTCATTTGCGCAAGTTTGATGGCTCCTTCACTTGTCAATTCAGTCGGAGCCTGTTCTACCATAGCAGCTGTTGTTGGTTCCACTCTTAACCGCTGAGTATCGGGCCGTGAAGATTGAGAAGGCTGTTGCGGCTGCTGAGAAGTCCCAGGGAGATCCACGGGGGCCCTAGGAGGCGGAGGAGAACGAGATCGGGATCGGTGCTGGTGCCCCCGATCTGTGTCGGTGCGATCATGGCCAGAGCGGCCACGCCAATAGTCTCTATCCCTATCGTGGCGCTCCTGGCTAGTATAACCATGCCCGTAATCTCTATCCGATTCTCTTCTACGGTAATCATAATATGGGGAAGATTGGCGCACATTACGGAGCCTATCCAGAGTAGATCCTCTGCCTGACATTTCACCTGCGATAAAAAAATTACGGATTAGGATTCGATAAAGCAATGTTTACTATGCAAAAGTCATGAAGTGCTGTGGAAGTGTGTGTAAATGTGTAAACCCCCAAACCGACCGGAAGTGTTGACCGCACTTAAAGGAAAGGGCTCGTTCATATTTAGGACATCTTGAAATTCCTCCAACCCAGGATTATGAGAAATCAATATATAATCTGGGATAGGAATATCGTCAAGCCCTTTGAAAGAATCTCTCGAATGAGAAGGGGCGGCCTCAGAAATCATGACTCCGGAAGTAGGAGGAGACACATCTACAGATTTCCACCCCTTGGACTTAAGTTTTTTGGAAACGGTGGCCTTGCCTTTCCGTTTTTCTCCCGACTCTTCAAAGTTTCCCGAGAGATCAGCCATCGGCTCCGAATCTGTATGGGTTCTTTCTTCATCACTCGCTTCAGTTATGGTAATTCCGAGCGGTTTCTTCATCGTTTTCTTCTTGGTTTTCTTCTTGTTTTCCTTCCTGGAGACGGGCTTTGCCAACCCCTCGATAACTATACTTTGATTGGTTTCGATCAGACCAAGAGTTCTTAAGTTATAGTCATTCATCACCGAGTCGATATGTCTTAGCTCACTCGGAACTTCTTGAAGACTTCGGACTATACCCCTGAAGTACCCACCATCGGGTCTGGAGATAATGGCTGTGAAAGAAATAAGATGTCAATACTAACGCCAAAAAGCTATTGGTCAAGAGAACATGTTAAGGCGCTTACGTCTAGACAACCATCGCCTAGCAAAACCCGGAGGGCATCGAACATAGAACCATTCGTTCTTGAAATAACTCAGTCGGGTCCAGGCTCCGACAACAACTTGGCAATTTCTAACTGCCTCCAGAAATGTAAAAGACGGGCTGTCACCCCTACTCTTGAAGTTAAATATATGTCTAATCTCGGTTGGCCTTGGCGGGCGAAAGAGACAGTCCATAAATATGACAAAGGCACTGTTCAGCAACGCGTGCCCGTTGGGATGAAGTTGCGAAGGAGCGATTCCTAAATATGATAGCATCCCTCTGATATATTGATTGAAAGGAGGGAGAGTTCCGACCGCGCAAGCATGGCGATAGAAAGTTGTATATCCTTCGGGCGGATTGTGCGGTCTATCATCGGCACTGGGTAATAACACATCGTCTAGAGATATGTTATGTTTCGAGCATATTCGACCCAATAAGGGTGCGGAAATATTAGATTGGACTGAATCAACGGGGTCCTCGATAAATATAGCCTCTGGCAATTCATCTGGAGCTGGATCGATTACGTCGGCAGGAATATCGGGAATCTCAAGCACCGGAGGAGTCGAGCTCTGTACCTCTTGTTGTTGGGAGCTCGAAGATTCCATAATTAGCTAACTCATCATAAAGAAACGTTAAGTACATAAAGAGCCCATGCATGCCCCAGTGTAGTGTGTATGGATGTGTCGTGCAGTACGAGTGCTGTGCGTTACTTAAGCAGATTCTACAGATTAAAGCAAGATGTCCGTACAACAAAATTTGAGAATTTGAGCATAAAAATGACCGTCATCGCTGACCGTCACTTCCACGCCATCAAAACGCTATGAACCACTTCAAGTATAAATCAGTTGTATTATTGGTTAAGTCGTAGTTCCATCGACGAGCTTCAAAGGAAATTCAAGTTTAAATCTTTCAGTCAAGTTCGATTATGCAAGGCCGAAGCTCGTCGGAATCAAGTATGCTAAAATTCATTGAGTCCATCAAAGTTCAACTTGAAATTGGTCATTGTTCAAATGCTATAGAAAATCAGAAGAGTAGTAGTCTCTGAAGCAAAGACGTTCGAATCGATCAAGGCGAATCGATACGGGTCGAATCGATGCGAATCGAATTGATTGCCTTCGAATCCGTGTGGTTCGACTCGATGTAATTCTGGGATGGAGAAGCACTTCGAATCCATGAGCATTGAGTAACTTCGAATCGATCTAAAATTGAATACCTTCGAATCGATCGGGGTATCATTACTTCGAATTGATCGACACGAGACCTTTGTCTTTCGTAACCATCGATTCAAAGCCATGCGCTCGAGATCGATTCGAATCATTCATTCCTGGATCGAGGCAAAGCAATGAAGAACAACGTCCATCAATAGCTAAATTGATGCGATTCCTCAGGATCATCGAGTCGACCCATTTCACGCAGACCCCATAACTCTTCAAAATTTTCAGAAGGAAAGATTGAATTGATGCCAGGAAACTTCCAGTTTCATCACTCTTAGATCGACTCGATCCATTGGTTACCTGATTTGGTTTGATTACAAATGAAAACTTGGAGGAATTTGATCAACTCGTAGGAATCGCGATTGTTTCTAACTCTGAAAGATCGATTCGAAGAAGGGAGCAATTACGACAGTAAAAACTAAAAATAAAATTAGCCTCGCGTATTTATATGGGTTCAAAGGACGACTCGAGGCTCTTCGTCTCCCGGTCATGTTGACCGATCATAACAGGTCACAACTCCATCAATTCCAACGATCGCTCGGTTACCCATCGCCTTCGAATCCATCTAGTTTCGAACCCTTAAACTGCATCGAATCCATCCATGCAGTATCAAAGCCTCATCGATCCAAAGTAGACAGTTCAAATTCACCAATTCGAACTTCAAACGCTACGAGTCAGCTTCGATTCCATACCTTCGAATCCATCACTGTCGAACTCATCAAAGCTTCGAGTCCATCCGGATAACATCGATGTGAAGCCCCATCGATTCGAAGCTCTATCGATTCAAAGCAGTCAACAGAAGATGGATCAAGATCACTGTACCCCATCGATTCGAAGTGCCTACTTCGAGACCATTGACTCGTAGCGGATCGAGAAACATAGATTCGAGTAATCCTCTCGAATCCATCGAAAACGATCGAATGGGGATAAATGCGTCGCTTCGAATATAAAAATTGTTACTTGTCTACCTTGAACAGCGGTTCAGGAGAGGATCGATACTAAGGAGTAGACATGGACAATCATCAATACACTGTTTAAACTCGAATCTCAAATCGATTCAGGAGAGGATCGATGCAGAATTCGATAACAAACCGAACTGGCAACGACTTGCGATCACGCGACGTCAACTAAAGTCAGACAAACAGCCAATCATGGTCATTCAGTGGTCAATTACAGCGATACAGAATACAACTTTCAATAAAGCATGTCATAGCAGTCCAATGAGAGACCGCAGCTTTTCAAACCACGCCGTGTTTACACAAGACGTACTTTGGGGGGCAAATGTTATCCCGCCTTTTGGCAAGGCCGTGACACCAAGGACTTAACTAGAAACCGGTGACAGATTGTCTCGAAGACTAGCTTCGCGCAAGGATCGCTATGGATATCGATGAAATTTGCCCGAGTCCGGATCGGGCTACGATTGATAAGGCACGTCGAGCAAAGCCGTGGAAACCCACGTTCCAAGTTTCAGGAAGATCCGAGTTCGTATGCTCAAGATACCGCCAATAGAAGATGAATGAGGTGGTATAAGTTCGAATCGATCAAAGTACTCCTGTCCTCGAATCCCCCAAGGAAAGATCCTTCGAATCCATGGAAAGAACCATAGCTTCGACTCCATCGAGCAAACCTCTGCCTCGAATCGATCGCGACAGACCTTGCTTCAAACCCATCAGAGTATGCCTTGCTTCGACTCCCTCGTGCAAGACTTATTTCGAACCCGATAGTTCGAATCCATTGAGCATCCCTTCCTTCGAATCCACAAAGGCTAGTCACTTCGACTCCATCCGATAACTGCCTTCGAGTCCACCCTGTTGAAGTGAATTCGAATCGATCAATAGTGGCATACCCTGATCGATTCGAACTAACGTTGGTCTAATCGATTCGAAGGAAGCACGTCTTCGAATCGATAACTTCGAATCCACAATGTCCACACAACTAAAACCTCGGGTACGACTCAGTAAAACTCGGAGGTAAAAGAGGATCGACCCGAAGCATGCGCACCACGCCGTTGTTTTCACATGCAAGAGAATTGATTCGAGCGAATCGATTCGAGCGTGTCGATTCGAACGACTCCAGGAAGCAAAAAACACCATATTGAATCGGTCATAACTCAAGATCTACAAATCCAAATGACATGAAATTTTCACAGAAGCTCAAACACATAATGAAGGATGTTCACACCAAATTTTAGCTCAATTGGATGATTTCTTGATCGATTCGAACCAAGGGTCGAATCGATCCCAAAGTGGGCCCGGATCTCCAGATTTCGGCCATGTGGGCCCCCTCACGAGCCAGAACTGGTCTCCCTGAATTTTAGGCGAAATATCAGCCTCCTACACCTATAAATAGAGCCCCTGGTCATTCAGAAAAGAGGTCAGACAATTCTAAGTACTAAAGAGCGCCCAGATTCTGTCAGATTTACTCCAGAACACCACCGCTGCTTTAGATTGAGACTTAGCATATAATTTCAGTTGTACTACAGTGTAAAGAATTGTAATCTTCAAGTATCGAGCAATAAAATCATAAAACTTCATAGTGGACATAGGCAAAACGCCGAACCACTCTAAATCGCTTGTCTTTGCAATTTACTTTCTGTTACTTGGAGTTTTTGTTAGATAACCCACAGTTTTAATTTTCATTCTTCACTTTTATCTCTTCAAAAACTTCCGAAGAGTGTTGTGCCCATTTTTGGTACAAACAATTATTAACTAACTAAATTGTTCGGTCTAAAGGGAATTCATCATTTCGGCTGTGTAACTCTTGGGTGTAAATTTGGTCATCGATTAACATCGAACTATTCTAATATTAACGTTCACACGTCACTTAGAAGGTGGTGTGACATTATGACCAAATTTATTGCTTACTCATTTTCGGTAAAATCCAATTTTAGTTTAATGTGTTACCCAGTTGTAACATTTGTTTACACCAATTCTTATCGTCAAAACTATATCACTTTAGACTTATGGAATTTGGTAATGGTCAAAATTCCAACCTCATTCACATTCAATTTTATAGTTAAAATACAAAGTCCTTGGTTCAAAAATAACAATTATTATTATCTGAAATGCTCTGGCCAGAGACTTTGACTTTGAGTTGACTTGAGTTGACTGTGATACTAACCGCATATAACTGAGGAGACGAATCCTCTCTTGAATAGTGCTTCACTTCCAATTCTTCCACTCGACCCAACTATAGTCACTCGATGGACGCCATGCATGATTTGGCTATATTCGAACCGAAGCTTTCATATTGAAGATCCATAGTTTTCTCAAGTCGAGAGAACTATGTAAATCAGTCACATCGATATTTTCTGTTTGACCTTAGTTATATTAACCAACAGAAAACCATCGAGTGAGTCGTTCCATAGTTATCCAATAACTATTAATACGTAGCCCCTAGGTGCCCTCAGCAGTCATGAGTAATACACTGCCCAACATTTGGAAAGCGTTACGTACTCCAGTCTCAACAGATACATGGATATCCTGTCTCGATGCATCTTGACTAGGAACATTTAAAATGGTATATTTGTTTCGTTGTGATAAATAACTCACAATTACAACACTTTGTAACTACTATCACAAAATATACCATTTATGAATTTTTCTATTAAATATACTTTTAATTAAGTTAATTAATTAATATAATCACATTATATCAAGTATATAATAGGAAGAAATTACCTTTTATTTCGAACAAGATTGGTCAACGAGTTAGATATATGTAACAAATTACATAATTGCCCCTAGGGCATACCCTTAACTCTATCACAATCACCACCGCTTTGGCTTTAGATCATCTTCGTTTTTCACCACCTAATACAATGCTAGTTTTTTCGATGATGGGCATCACTCCTTTTTTGCAGATTCTATCAATCTTTCGATGTATATTATAAAAACACTGGTAGAATCTGCAAAAAAAGAAGCGACGCCCATTATCGGTAAAAACTATTACTATATTATATGGTGAAGCCATCTAAACCTCCTTAGTCAGTGCCTTGGTTGCACGACATGACAACATGGTGCTGGAGGGGATGCTATTAACACTGGAGTCGTTGACTATCGGTGATTGTGGCTATCGCCACCAGCACTACATCAACCACCACTACCAATTATAACAGCACTACCACGCAAGTCGTCCTACTTCCTTTTATCAATATTACCATGCTGTCATGCCATGCAACCAGTGCGGGTGTTTGAGTTTCTTATGAATAGGAGCAAGTGGTGTGAGCTTGAAAGCTTGAGGACGGGTCCACCAGCAATAGCTGGGTAGATGATGCTTCCACCGAGTTCGCGGTATGTATACATGTATTTACATAAAATTTACGGATATATACATGTATAAAATTCTAGTGAATAAATCACCCAATAGATTATATATATATATATAATTAGGTTAAATTATGAATTTTGTTTCAATAAATTATACAAGAGTTTATTCGAGTTAAACTATAGTTTTTTTAAATCACACAATAAGTTAAACGAATATATAAGTTAAATCCCTCAATAAATTAAACAAATGTATATAATTGAGTTAAATTATAAATTTTGTTTCAATAAGTTAAACAAAAGTTTATTCGAGTTAAATTATATATATTTTTTAAATCACACAATAAGTTAAACGAATATATTAGTTAAATCATTCAATAAATTAAACAAATGTTTATATAATTGAGTTAAGTAATAAATTGTGTTTTAATAAATTGAATAGGAGTATGTTTGTACAAGTTAAATCACTCAAAAAAATTTATATATATATATATAATTAGGTTAAATTATGAATTTTTTTTAATAAATTATACAAGAGTTTATTCAAGCTAAATTATAGATTTTTTATCACATAATAGGTTAAACAAATATATAATTTAAATCACTTAATAAATTAGAGAAATGTATATATAATTAAGTTAACTTATAAATGTCGTTTCAATAAATTAAATGAAAGTTTATTCGGGTTAAATTATAAAAAAATTAAATCACATAATAAGTTAAACGAATATATAATGTAAATCACTCAATAAATTAAACAAATGTATATACGATTGAGTTAATCATAAATTTTGTTTCGGTACATTAAACAAAAGTTTATTCGAGTTAAATTATAGATTTTTTTTAAAATCATGCAATAAGTTAAACAAATATATAAGTTAAATCACCCAATGAATTGTGTAAAAGTTAAATCACTCAATATATATAGTAGTAGCTAGAAATAAAAAATTAATTATTATTAACAAAAAAATTTGAATATACGGTAGAAGAAAACTGACATTTGAAGTCATACGTCGGTAAGCTAGAGATGGAGTCGGTAATGCTGGTCAGGGTTCATACGAGAAGGTATTTGGTTATGTATATTTGATTTCTTTAAAGATGTATATTTGGTTCAGATGAATTGTATATTTGTTCGGTAAGATACTTGGTTTAGATATTAGTGTTGTGTTGTTTGGGTATTTGCTTACAGATTGTTTGGATATTTGATTTGCATTGAGATGGTTATCGTATTGTTTGATTTTTATTGTGATGGTGATCGTATTGTTTGGTTTGGATATTTGATTTGATTTTTGTATTGTGATGACGATGATATGTGTGTTGAAATATGATATATGAATCTGCAATATATGTACGAATGTGATTGAGGTGCGAAAGGCAGTCGAAATGTTGCAAATTTGTTACAGCCAAGATGTCGGAAAATCAGGATTTTGCATTTTAAATAGGCATCGGTAAGGCATCAGAAAATCGGGTTTTTTGCATTTTAATTAGGCATCGGTAAGGCGTCGAAAAAGCATCGGCATAAGATGTCGGTAAGGCATTGGCAAGGGTCTTCTGTGGGGCACTCGTAACAGCACCATGTCTGTCGTCTTCAAGTCGTCGGTAGATTTTTTATGACATAACTTTTACTGACGTCTGTTTATGCGTCGGTGAGGCATTGGTATTTGATTTACAGATGCCTTTTCGACGTTTGTAAAATTTATTGTTTTTATAGTGACACTATTAATGGAAAAGTCTTTACATATTACATAGTTTCAAAAAACGCAATGTTCGACACTTCCTTCTTATATCATAACTCATCATGACTGTCAATGGCGTAGAGTACTCTTTTGTAAAAGGACAACAAGATAAATTAAAACCTTGTTCAAATATACACAAAACGGGTTGTAACTTTGCAAGTCTAGAACACTCTTCTCGAGTCTAGAGAATCAAAACAGCGAAAGGATGAAGGATAAGGTGGGTCCCATAATAATCAGAGAAAGCTAATGGGTGAGCACCACCTGTCAACTTAACTATCACTCCCACACTATTTATTTCCAGTAGCCAAACAATGCTAAATCAACACCTCTGTCCCCAAATCCCTTGTATGTCCCATGGGCTCCATTTAATCTCATCCACTTATCACCATAATTTTACTATATTGTGGGATTCACTGAATCACATAGTAGGTAGATGATTTATTGATTAGTGGCTAAAAACAAGTGGACATATGAGAATAGTGTTAGAATTTTTTCTAGGATCCTTAGACAATTAGATTTTAGAAGAGATAAGAAGTGAAAAAAACAATGACAAACAAATTCCTCCAAACAAAACCTTTATCAATTCATCAAATGATTACAAGAAAAGCCTAACATTTAAGAACATACCTCAATCCCCAAAACCCCCAAAAAAAATTCCCCTCACTTCTAATTGTTACTGGTGGAATTATGGATCTTAAGATTTAACTAAACACTAGAGAGCGGGGCGAATAGTGTTTTCTAACTTTAATGAATTTCTTTTTGATTTTTTTAAGATTATACTTAATTAACGCAGAATAAACAATCACATATTCAAACATAGATAAATATAAGTGCAGTAAAGTAAAAGTAGAGAATCAGAGAGATCACACCAAGGATTTTATATCGATTCGAAGTTACCCTACATTCGGTCCGTACAATTTCTTGTATAGATCTCTTTTCAAATGCCAAACTTTCAACGGGCAAAAGGCAAACCCAACATACTCTCGATTTCAAGTCTATGAGAAACACCCTCCAGATTTTCCGAACTCTGGGTACACTCATTTGATTTGACTTGGGACATAATCATACCCACTTGGATTTCCGGGACACCAAGCACATCCAATTGATTTGAATCAGGACACAATCACACCCAATCAACTATAACTAGAGTTTTAATGGTTTTACCAAAGACAATGTTTGATCTTTGGATACAATTGATCATATAGCATCTTGGACAATACTTTGATCTCTGATTGAGTGAGAGAGATGATTGAAATTAGAGAGTAAATAGTAGAGAATCAATACAATGAAGATCGAATTGATTCTACTTTGAATTTAAGAAAATTTGAATATATTTTCAATAGAAATTTTGGCAGAGTAAGAGGAGAAAAGATAATAAGAAATCAGTTAATAAAAATTCGTTTGGAAACCCCCTATATATAGAGAACAAACAGACATGTTCATTCGCGAACAGTTGTGACAAATAAACACTTCATCTTAAATTTAAATTTTGAAAACTACGACATGTATGTCGACATATGATCTGCCTATATGTCGACATAGGCTAAGTGATTTAAAATGTTTTGAAAATCTTATGTTTTATAAAATATTATGATACTCTGTAAAATAACTTAAACATAATTTAGAATTATTTTAAACTTTAGAAATCTTTTATAAAATATTTTTAAATATATTATAAAAAAAGAACTTTTTAAAAAATTAAAGGATAAGAAAATGAGAAGATAGAAACCAAAGATTGCTACCAGCGACTTTAACAATAATCTATGACTCTATATACTATACCATAATCTTGAGATCCTCATATCTTGATCTTTATACTCACGAGTCTTCATGTCCAGTTCTTGATCCTTTATATTGTACAGTCTTCAATTCAAAACCTATATAATATCATGCACTATATATTATATAATTTAGCAAAATCATTAGTATCCATATTTTATATGAATGTATATTTGTTACCAAGGTTGTTATCATCAGAATTAATATAGGTACTAACACCAATGAACCATATACATTTTTATTTATAACAGTCTTGATTAAATGCATTCTTTAATCATCCATTGATTATTTCCATCTGTGACGACCGCCCACGACTCCTGCACTGAACCTAGAGATAGTGCGCTGTAAAGTGTGCCAGGAAGCCATGGACGATTGTCAGGGTAAATTAAAACAACAGAATCTATCGTATTACTCACAGCGCATGGACAAAATACAATAGAATATATATACATAGTGAAGCTTCACAGAATAGAATCTCATCAATAAAACTTCATAATAGTTGAATACAAACATCTGATCAGTCAATACATCAAGCCTCACTACATAACACTCAGAGAATATACAAGCAGCAGAACACCCAGTACATATAGTAAGAAGATAATATGCAAGCCTCCAGCTCGTCTTCGATATCAACACCGTGGAAAGCAAGAACAGCACCTGTCACCTGCTACCTAGTCTGCCCGTCCCAAAATGGACGAACAGCCCAAGGCAATAAGAGTTAAAACATAAAGCCTTGAGTCAGACAACAGTCTTAGTGAGCGGTAAATTAACTAACAACATACCAAAAGAGCATAAAGGAAAAAGGAATAGGAATACAACCCTCCCACTCCACCTCTTTCTACAGTGATAGCCCCCAGACACACACTCAGCAGAAGCAAACATAGCAGAGCATACAATTTAAAGTAGAGCAATTATCACTCGAGTCAAGGGCGATGTTTTCCAAGTACAAACCCCCAAGGCCTAAACCAAGATCAGATAAGCACCCAGAAAATACCGCTCTTGAGACCGAATGATGATACAACCAAACATCCATGACTCTGGCTATCACTGTTATCATTACTTCGATATCATCGTTAATTGAATGACCGGCTCTTTATTTCATCCGTCCATCAAGGGCTAATGGAAACCCCGGTTCTAGACATAACTCTGCACGTCATCGTGACCCGTGCCTAGGACTATCGAATCTGCCCAGAGTACTTGACTACCAATCAGTAGCCTTCAGGGACTATCGAATCTGCCCAACGTACTCTTGCTTTGAGCATGCTAGAACCTTCAACAACGATGATATCTCAGCCTTCTAGTCATCCTCCTCAACGACTATTTCCATACTAGCTCAAGCGCCTCTCGAGCAAACCATTATCCTCAAACTCGAACCATATCACCGAGTTATCAACATGTTTGGAATGATCCCGTCTGGATTAGACCAAGGCTATCTCATATCATACTTCGCTTCATCATCATCATAGCAAAGCTTCATCTCAACATCATCATCCAATCTATCCATATGAGCTTCACCATCCGCTACATATGCCACAAGCAGCTTTTCCAATTCAAGAGCCTTTCCCTTAGCTTTTGAATCATCTTTGACCATCTTGTCTAAATCAAATCATCAATCATCTTATTCATAGCAATCAATCAAATCAAACATTAATCCAAGTAAACAAGCATTCAAATATGATCTACATAGACAATTATAACAATAATGGCAATTTCGTAATTAAAGAGTCAAAAGTCTAACAAGCATAAAAACATGAGCAACATCTCTATAATCTTGATGAATGAACTTGCATAGGTTAACATGTAGTAAAATGGATGCCAAATCATTATGAACAATGGATCTATATGGATCTATACTTAGGATTAGGAAATTGCATGGAAATCACTACTTTAACACAAAATCAAGCCAACGATCCGATATACTCCTTTGGATCCGTGTGAGAGATAATCACCACTCACCAAATCACCTAAACAACCCAAAAGCAACACACTTCAATCTGGACAGCGAAGGATCTAACTTGATCTATCACAAATCCGCTTCAAACGATGAAATCTCTCTTCAAAGGATGTAGATCTTCAATCTAAGCTCTTGAATCTTCAATTTGATCTTCGATTTGGATGGAAGGAATCACTAGATTAGAGTGGAGGAAAGAAGTGAAGAAGTGTAGAAGTCGAGCTCTCAAAATAGCAGCACTTCGTCGCTTCGAAATCCGGATCCAAAAAGTGAAGAAAAACCCACCTATTTATAGGCAGTTTTCCCCCTTAGGTCGTCCACGACCTAACAAACCCCTCGACTTACGACTTAACAGTTCCTCCGACCTACGACTTAAGCCAGATGCGCATCCATGCGACCTACAACCTAACCCAGATGCGCTTCTACGACCTAACGACTTAGCGCATCAGCGCACCCAAGCGACCTACGACCTAACGAATGCGCATCCATGCGACCTATCAAATCCAACGACCTACGCGCATCCGCGACTTACGACTTAACCATCCTACGACTTAACTGAAACGCGACCTAGTTACAGTTCCGACCTAACGACTTAACGGAAGCCACGACCTAACTATGTCACGACCTAAAACAATGCGCGACCTAACGACTCAATAACTACGCGACTTAACTGGGTTACGACCTAACTCCTAAGTCGTCTACGACTTAACCTCCTTAGGTCGCTCACTGCTACCACCGGCTTCCTTAGGTCGTTGCCGACCTACCCTCTTTAAGTCGCCAACTCCTATAAGTCGCCAACCGACCTATCCCTTAGGTCGTTAACTCGTCCAATCTCTTAAGTCGCTCCATTCCTTAGGTCGCCTACCCTTCTTAAGTCGGTCAATTCCTTAAGTCGTCTACGACCTAACCCCCTTCACGACCTAAGCTCCAACATGACCAAACTCCTTAGGTCCCTTCTATCTCTTAAGTCGCTCCACGACTTAAGCTACCACTTGCCTCAAGCTTCAACGACTTAACAATACTATCGTTCTAATGACAACAGTTTACGATGTTTCGATCTGTAAAAATACGGGTCGTTACATTCTCTCCCCCTTAGGAATTTCGCCCCCGAAATTCCAAACAAACTGAGCAATCAAAGACTATTCTACATGCCTACCATCCATAGCAACCAACAAACCATGCATCCAATTCTAGCTTAGCATGCGGAATTCTAAAACTAGAACAAGTTACAATGTCGTTAGATGACACAACACCTTAGGGCCATACCTTGAAGAGTTCAGGATGAGCTGCTTTCATCCTCTCTTCCACCTCCCATGTACAGTCATTATCATCATCACTCCATTGTATCTTGAGCAACTTAATTATCTTCCTCCTAAGCTGTTTCGTGTCGGTTTCCACAACACGAAGCGGCTTACAAGGTCTCTTATCGACTGGATCAACTTCGAAATCTTCATAGCTATTAGCAGAAACCACTGTATTCGAGTCGTGCACATACTTCCGTAGATACGATACATGAAAAACATTGTGCACACCCGACATCTTCTCCGGTAACTCCAATCTGTAGGCGAGCTTTCCAATTCGCTCGGTGATCGGGAATGGTCCAACAAATCTCGGAGTCAATTTTCCTTTCTTCCCGAATCGAATAACATTCTTTAGAGGAGAAATCTTCACAAAAACCATATCACCTACGTCGAATTCCAAATCCTTACGATGCTTATCGGCATAACTTTTCTGACGGTCTTGGGCTGCTTTCATTCGTTGCCGAATGGTCTCTATGCAATCCGAAGTCTGTCGAATCATCTCTGGCCCAAGTATCAGCTTTTCTCCTGTCTCTAACCAACATGTCGGAGAGTTACACGGTCTTCCATACAATGCCTCATACGGTGCCATACCAATGCTTGACTGGTAACTGTTGTTATACGAAAATTCCACCAAATGAAGATGATCTTCCCATGACCCTCCAAAATCCAAAATACAAGCTCTGAGGAGATCTTCCAAAACTCTGTTGACTCTCTCGGTCTGACCATCTGTTTGAGGGTGATAAGCTGTACTCAAACACAACTTGGTTCCCAAAACTTCCTGGAAGCTCTTCCAAAATCCACTAGTGAACAATGGGTCTCGATCGCTCACTATACTCTTCGGAATACCATGGAATCGAACTATCCACTTAACATATAACTCAGCCAACTTTGATGCAGTCCTAGTCGATCGAACAGGAATGAATCTTGCACTCTTAGTCAAACGATCTACAATGACCCAAATCCCTTCATTTCCCGTTCTTGTTCTAGGTAACCCATCAATAAAATCCATCGATACTTGCTCCCACTTCCATGTAGGAACTTCTAATGGCTGAAGCAATCCACTTGGCTTCTTCTGTTCGGCTTTTACCAACTGGCAGTTCATACACTTGGAAATAAAATTTTCGACATCCTTCTTCATACCTTCCCAGTAATAGGTTCTCTTCATATCCCGATACATCTTATTTCCACCTGGATGAATTGTCAGCTTCGAGTGATGACTTTCCTTCAGAACTTCATTTCTCAATTCATCTATATCGAGAACAACTAGTCGTCCTTGCTTCCAAAGCCAACCCTCTTGATCGACCTCGAATCCTTTATCCTTTTCCGGATCCAATCCAGATTCCAAATCACGGATAATCTTGACAAGCTTATCGTCTCGCTTTTGGCTCTCGCCAATTCTTTCCACAAGAGTCGGTCTTATCGATAAGTTTTCCAACATCTCAGGTTCCAATTCACATCTAGGCCTGAAGTCAAATCCAGCTAAATACTCGAGACTCTTCCATTCTGAAAACATGACTCCCAATCCTGCATGTCTTCGACTTAACGCATCTGCCACTGTGTTACCCTTTCCTGGAGTATAAGCTATACCAAAATCATATGATGCTAAAAACTCTAACCACCGTTGCTGCCGAAGATTCAAATCCTTTTGGGAGAAAAGATACTTCAACGACTTATGATCTGTAAACAACTCGAATCGAACTCCTAGTAGATAGTGTCTCCACATCTTCAGAGCAAAAACAATCGCCGCTAATTCCAAATCATGAGTCGGGTAATTCCTTTCATGCGGCTTCAGTTATCGACTTGCATACGCAACAACTTTATCCTTCTGCATCAGCACTGCTCCAAGTCCAGTACCACATGCATCGGTGTAAACCACCATCTCATCATTCCCACTTGGAATAGTCAAAACTGGAGCAATCGTCAATCGCTCTTTCAGGATTCCGAAAGCTTGTTCACACTTATCATCCCATCTGAACCCTTGGTTCTTTTTCGTCAATCCTGTTAACGGTGCAGCTACCTTGGAGAAGTCTTTGATAAATCATCGATAATACCCTGCTAATCCAAGAAAGCTTCTCACATCAGATGCATTCTTAGGTCTAACCCAATCCTGGATTGCTGCCACCTTAGCGGGATCGACCGCTATTCCATTTCCAGAGATAACATGGCCTAAGAACCTCACTTCACTCTTCCAGAAGTGACACTTCGAAAACTTAGCCTTCAGCTGATGTTTCCGTAAGATTTCCAAAACAATACGTAAGTGCGTCTTGTGCTCTTCTTCAGTTCTGGAATAAATCAGAATATCATCCACGAACAGTAGCACGAACTTGCTCAACTGATCTCTGAAAACTCTATTCATAAGATCCACAAAATATGCTGGTGCATTAGTCAATCCAAACGGCATTACCAGCCACTCAAAGAAACCGGATGGTGTCCTAAAAGCAGTCTTCGGCACACTATCCTTAGCCACTCTTAACTGGTGAAATCCCGTTGCCAAATCCATCTGAGAAAACACCTTAGCTTCGTGAAGCTGATCAAACAAGTCATCTATTCTCGGCAATGGATACTTGTTCTTCTTAGTCACCTTATTCAGCTCACGATAATCCACACACAACCTCAACGATCCATCTGCTTTGGTTGCGAACACAACTGGTGCACCCCATTCGGACACACTACGCCGAATGAATCCTTTCTGCAAAAGATCATCAACCTGCACCCTCAACTCTTGCTGTTCCCTAGGCGCCATCCGCCTAAGAGGCATCACAACAGGTCTGGCTCCTTCAACTAGATCTATACGAAACTCGATCTCTCTATGCGGTGGTAACCCTTTGACCTCGTCAAAGACATCCTTAAATCCATTAGCGATTGGCAACGATGACAGTCCATCCCGTGGAACAACCAGCAAATACATGAAGCTCATGAAGACGCCTTCTTCATGCTTACATCGTATCACAATCTTTCGCCCCTCCACATTCTCGACTGTCACCTCCAACCTCTCATAATCAACCTTTGTCGCATACTTCCTAAGCCAGTCCATACCCAAAATAATTCCGAACCCCGCAAAGTTCAGAACAAAACAATCACAAACAAAAGAGCAATCATGACTCGATACAATCATACCACGGCATAACATACACAAACAAGACGAACCCCCAACTGGATTAGTCACAACCAATGGCCTATCAACAATATCCGGTTCTAAACCCAACCGGCCTACAAGTTCACTACAAACAAAAGAATGCGACGCCCCAGTATCAAATAACACTCTAACTGGAACACCACAAATGGAGAGAGTACCCTGAACCACCACACTCTTTCCCTTCTCTTCAGCGGTAGGAGCTTTCGAAGATGATGGAACAGCTCCCAAAGCATAAGCTTGCACAATCTGCTTGTCCTTCCTCGGTTCTGGACAATTCCTCTTAACATGTCCCAGCTTGTCACAGTTGTGGCACTTCACCGGCACCTTCGGATTCTTGCAATCCCTGGAGAAATGGCCCTTTGTTGACAATTGAAGCAAGTCACTTCGCCCTTCGGCTTCTTCTGGCCATCCTTTCCCTTCTGCTGCTGCTGCTTCCTCTTCTTGTTTCCACCCTGTTGTGGTCTAGACTCCTCCTTGGTCACAGCAACAACAGATCCCTCTTTAGGAAACAGATTCTCATGCCTGAGAGCCTTCTCTACAAGCTTCTCAAATGGATCGTCCAAATGATCCACCAACTGCCTCCCAAGATAACTGTCCAAGCCTATCACAAACTTCTCATTCTTCTGGTATGAAGATTCTATATACGACCGGGCATACTTGGACAAAGCTTCAAACTCAGAAACATACTCAAGGACTGGTCTTCCATTTTGCTTGAGCTCCACAAACTTCTTGAACAGAACAGACTTCTGAGCTGTAGAAATGAACTTAGCTTCAAATCTGACTTGGAATTGCTCCCAAGTGATTTCTTCCTCCGGAGTATCAATGATGATAGAGTTCCACCAATCAGAAGCTCTCCCTTGAAGCTGTCTTGATGCTAACTTCCTCTTAGTCGCATCCTCAATTCCCAAATCACTAAAGATCCTTCTACAAGCATCTATCCACCTCTGGACTTCAATGGTTGATTCTGTTCCCAAGAAAACCTTTCCTCCAAGAGCAGCATAGTCCTTACACAACTTAGCAAAATCCATCGGTCTTGGAGTTTGGACTTGAACTCCAACATCAACTGATGACCCCAGGGCTGGCATCCTTCTCATGATCGAGGTCATCATAGCTTCGAAAATAGCAGCATAATCAACAGCCCCCTCAGTAGCACGGCCTTCCCTAGCAGCTGGTCTCCCTCTTCGACTCATCCTTAACATCTATAAAAAGGAATGATTAATACATCTCGAGAAACAACTGCATAAGGAATCTAAATCATTCTAAACTACTATATTATATATAGTAATCATCCATAAAAATACAATTACGTCTCTCATACGTAGTTACGTCAGCGAGCGTTGGGTAAAATCGATTAACCAAGGCTTTGATACCAAATGTGACGACCGCCCATGACTCCTGCACTGAACCTAGAGATAGTGCGCTGTAAAGTGTGCCAGGCAGCCATGAACGATTGTCAGGGTAAATTAAAACAACAGAATCTATCGTATTACTCACAGCGCATGGACAAAATACAATAGAATATATATATACATAGTGAAGCTTCACAGAATAGAATCTCATTAATAAAACTTCATAATAGTTGAATACAAACATCTGATCAGTCAATACATCAAGCCTCACTACATAACACTCAGATAATATACAAGCAGCAGAACACCCAGTACATATAGTAAGAAGATAATATGCAAGCCTCCAGCTCGTCTTCGATATCAACACCGTGGAAAGCAAGAACAGCACCTGTCACCTGCTACCTAGTCTGCCCGTCCCAAAATGGACGAACAGCCCAAGGCAATAAGAGTTAAAACATAAAGCCTTGAGTCAGACAACAGTCTTAGTGAGCGGTAAATTAACTAACAACATACCAAAAGAGCATAAAGGAAAAAGGAATAGGAATACAACCCTCCCACTCCACCTCTTTCTACAGTGATAGCCCCCAGACACACACTCAGCAGAAGCAAACATAGCAGAGCATACAATTTAAAGTAAAGCAATTATCACTCGAGTCAAGGGCGATGTTTTCCAAGTACAAACCCCCAAGGCCTAAACCAAGATCAGATAAGCACCCAGAAAATACCGCTCTTGAGACCGAATGATGATACAACCAAACATCCATGACTCTGGCTATCACTGTTATCATTACTTCGATATCATCGTTAATTGAATGACCGGCTCTTTATTTCATCCGTCCATCAAGGGCTAATGGAAACCCCGGTTCTAGACATAACTATGCACGTCATCGTGACCCGTGCCTAGGACTATCGAATCTGCCCAGAGTACTTGACTACCAATCAGTAGCCTTCAGGGACTATCGAATATGCCCAACGTACTGTTGCTTTGAGCATGCTAGAACCTTCAACAACGATGATATCTCAGCCTTCTAGTCATCCTCCTCAACGACTATTTCCATACTAGCTCAAGCGCCTCTCGAGCAAACCATTATCCTCAAACTCGAACCATATCATCGAGTTATCAACATGTTTGGAATGATCCCGTCTGGATTAGACCAAGGCTATCTCATATCATACTTCGCTTCATCATCATCATAGCAAAGCTTCATCTCAACATCATCATCCAATCTATCCATATGAGCTTCACCATCCGCTACATATGCCACAAACAGCTTTTCCAATTCAAGAGCCTTTCCCTTAGCTTTTGAATCATCTTTGACCATCTTGTCTAAATCAAATCATCAATCATCTTATTCATAGCAATCAATCAAATCAAACATTAATCCAAGTAAACAAGCATTCAAATATGATCTACATAGACAATTATAACAATAATGGCAATTTCGTAATTAAAGAGTCAAAAGTCTAACAAGCATAAAAACATGAGCAACATCTCTATAATCTTGATGAATGAACTTGCATAGGTTAACATGTAGTAAAATGGATGCCAAATCATTATGAACAATGGATCTATATGGATCTATACTTAGGATTAGGAAATTGCATGGAAATCACTACTTTAACACAAAATCAAGCCAACGATCCGATATACTCCTTTGGATCCGTGTGAGAGATAATCACCACTCACCAAATCACCTAAACAACCCAAAAGCAACACACTTCAGATCTGGACAGCGAAGGATCTAACTTGATCTATCACAAATCCGCTTCAAACGATGAAATCTCTCTTCAAAGGATGTAGATCTTCAATCTAAGCTCTTGAATCTTCAATTTGATCTTCGATTTGGATGGAAGGAATCACTAGATTAGAGTGAAGGAAATAAGTGAAGAAGTGTAGAAGTCGAGCTCTCAAAATAGCAGCACTTCGTCGCTTCGAAATCCGGATCCAAAAAGTGAAGAAAAACCCACCTATTTATAGGCAGTTTTCCCCCTTAGGTCGTCCGCTTCTCTTAGGTCGTCCACGACCTAAAACCCACGACCTAACAAACCCCTCGACTTACGACTTAACAGTTCCTCCGACCTACGACTTAAGCCAGATGCGCATCCACGCGACCTACGACCCAACCCAGATGCGCTTCTACGACCTAACGACTTAGCGCATTAGCGCACCCAAGCGACCTACGACCTAACGAATGCGCATCCATGCGACCTATCAAATCCAACGACCTACGCGCATCCGCGACTTACGACTTAACCATCCTACGACTTAACTGAAACGCGACCTAGTTACAGTTCCGACCTAACGACTTAACGGAAGCCACGACCTAAAACAATGTGCGACCTAACGACTCAATAACTACGCGACTTAACTGGGTTACGACCTAACTCCTAAGTCATCTACGACTTAACCTCCTTAGGTCGCTCACTGCTACCACCGGCTTCCTTAGGTCGTTGCCGACCTACCCTCTTTAAGTCGCCAACTCCTATAAGTCGCCAACCGACCTATCCCTTAGGTCGTTAACTCGTCCAATCTCTTAAGTCGCTCCATTCCTTAGGTCGCCTGCCCTTCTTAAGTCGGTCAATTCCTTAAGTCGTCTACGACCTAACCCCCTTCACGACCTAAGCTCCAACATGACCAAACTCCTTAGGTCCCTTCTATCTCTTAAGTTTCTCCACGACTTAAGCTACCACTCGCCTCAAGCTTCAACGACTTAACAATACTATCGTTCTAATGACAACAGTTTACGATGTTTCGATCCGTAAAAATACGGGTCGTTACACCATCTTTCAAAATAAATCCTTACCATGTATATAATTTTTTGCCATTTTTAATATAGTAAAAGAGGCAATCAATTGTCTTCAAAGTCTATAAAATCCATAAAAGAGACAATTAATTATCTTTAAAATCTACAAAATCCATAAAAGATGCAATGTATTTGAGCCACAATTCCACCTTAAGTCAAATATCTCCAAAATCTACTTAAATATAGAATATTGTATCACTAAAATATAACAATCTCCACTTTGATACAATATTCCATAAATGTCATCCAACCTCCACCTAGATCGTCAAACTTCGAATAATCTCCAATATTATAGTGGAAACAAATATCTCCATCCAAAAAAAAACTTAACCAACCTCCAAACCACCTAAATATGCATGTCCCCTGATTGAAGATACATATCATCAATAAATCAAAATTGCTTGTAATACCACAAAGGTCTCCAAGCACACTTTGTGGTTTTCCGTTGCATGCTCTACCTTGACTCTAGCAAATTTGCCTCTCCAAAACCACTTTGAGAAGTTCTTTTATTCTTCATCGTTCTTCCAAGCAACTTGTACACATTGTTGCTTCCCCTTTTTGCGTGCAGTGCCCTTCCAAACCCTTGTAACTCCACCTCGAGTTGAAAAGTTGTAGCATTTTTCTTTTAACTGTCCCACTAAAACAAGATTTTTTTTAATTTCTAGGACATGTCTAACTTCAATGAATTTCACCTCTCTCTCATCATACATTTTCAACCTAACTGAACCTATACCCTTCGCCTCAACATCTCCACCACTTGCGGACTCCAACTTACTCTCTTGCTCTTTATAATCAATAAATGTTTCTTTTTGGTGACATATTTGAAAACATGCACCTGAATTAAGCACTCACTCATCTCCTTCTCTTCCGTCAACAAAGAGAATGTCATTACTAATACCAAATTCACCTCGTCATCGCTACATTCATTAAGCTTGTCTTTCTCTTTCTCTAATGCTTTCATCCTTTCTTTGTCCTTTTTTAATTTGTTACAAAATTTAGTTGGTGACCAGATTTTCGCGGTAATAACATATAAAATCTCTCTCCATGCTTAATCTATTTGATCATTTTTTCATGTTTGGTCGGTTAACCCTCCATGCAAGATATACCTTTGTTATTGAATTTCCAATTTTCTATTTTTCCTTATCTTTTACTTCCATTAGATTCATCCTCCGCATCTCCTCATTAAGAAGGCTACCAACCACTAATTCCATTGAAACAACTCCATCCGACTTTGAGTTGTTCAATGCAACCACAAGTATTTCTCAACTCTTTGGTAATGAACTCATTGACATCAAGGCTTGTGTTTCGTCATCCACCTTGTAATTTACAGCCGCTAATTGGTTCACGGTTGCCTGAAAATCATTGAGATGATTTCCAATTGACCCACCTTCCTTAAGATTTAGATTTACCAATCTTCTCATAAGAATTGCATTGTTTGTTGCGAAGTTCTTTACAGAGATTCCTTCCAATTTCTACTAAATTCCAAAAGCAGATGTTTCATTAGCAACAATATGAAACACTGTATTCTCCAAAAAAACACCAAAAAGCTGTTGCACCCTTCCTATCCAAAGTCTCACGTTTTGCTTCAAATATTAGTAGGTTTCTTCCCTTTGTTCTCCAATGGTTGGTGAAGATCGTTGAGATATAGAATATCCTTCATTTTTGCCTTCGATAACCCCCAATTTCTCCGATTAAGTTTTTCAACACTTATGTTCTTCATAACCAAAATTCTCATCAAAAAATTTATGTAGTAGGCTCTCTGATACCAACCGTTACGATTTTTCCTAAGATCCCTACATAATTAGATTTTAAAAGAGATAATAAGTGAAGAAAGACAATGACAAACAAATACAACCTAAAAATTGAGATGATATCTCAATCCCAATACCCCATAAAAATATATATTTTTCCCACACATCTAATGAGCCATATGCATGCCTATTTATAATAGTCTTGATTAAATACAATCTTTAATCAGCCATTGATTATTTCCATCTCTCAAAATAAATCCTTCTTGTGTAGATGATTCTTTACCTTTTTAATGCAATAAAAGTAGCAATTAATTATCTCCAAAATATACAAAATCCATAAAAGAGATAATCAAAACTCCATTACTGGTAGGTGCAAAGAAAAAAAACTATGGAGGTTTTAAGTGTTAGGATTATTGTTGCACAAAACCAAACAAAAGATAAAATTGTTACGAAAGCCTATCCCAGATCTTATATCACCCAAGTACAAAGGGATAATATTGGATGAAAATAATAATATTTGAAGATAAACAATGGTGAAGATAGATCTAAAACACAAAGAAATCAAGAGAGCAATACACAAGATTCTACCCAACAATTATTTATATTGATTCTAAAAAACAATTGTTTACAGTTAACCGACCAAATAAAAGTAAGGAAAACAAAAATAGAACCAATAATCTAATTGAGAAGGAGTCTTGATCTCTATAATAATGGTTTCTTAGTGTTTGGAGAAGAAGAACAAAGATGGAAGAAGAGATAAATACCAAATACTTTTCCACACTTTTCCGCTCTCTCTTCTAGGCTCTATTTATAACATCAATTACTTAATGTCCAAGTTAATGTTATATGACAAAAAATAAATTGATTATCCAATTAGAGAGAGAAATAAACATAACCAAATATACCTATTAATTAGGAGAAACAAAATTTCCTCTTTATTTATTTTGCATATTTGTTTCCTTCTAATTGTGATTTTGTATCACCAAAATTTAACACTCCATCTTGATGCAAAATTACATACCTCCAACACATCCTCAAACTCCACCTTCAATCGAATCGTCTCTTGAAAGTGAAAAATAAGAAAGTGGTCTCATCAACTAAAACACACAAGCCTACCATTTTTAGATCAATCACCACTCATTTCTTCTTAATCATACCAAATCACATCTTGATGCAAAATCACATACCTCTAACACATCCTAAATCTCCACCTTCAATCGAATCATCTCTTGAAAGTGAAAAATAAGAAAGTGGTCTCATCAAATAAAACACACAAGCCTACCATTTTTAGATCAATCACCACTCATTTCTTCTTAATCATACCAAATCACAAACTGCTACCACCACCTACAAGTGATGCATCCGCCACCATGAGATACGCTACACAATTTGGCCTCAAAAGCATTTATAATACCATAAAGACTTCCATAAAGTCTTCGTAGATTTTCCAACTCGACACTCATCTACCACTTGACCTGAGCTCTCCACACGACGCCATTGATACCTTGAGCATCATCAAAATGAAGACCCCTGTCGAAAATATGACTACCAACACGTCCATCAAAAGTAGTGCACACATTCACCTCACCACCTACCTGTGGACTAGACTCTTCAACTGTCACTGGCTTCCTATTATTGACCACACAACCACCAATCTATAAAGGTTTCCATCATTTAATATCCCACTCATCACAATACGACCATCCTTCTTCACTCTTAAAACTCCACCTCAAGTATCATAAGTGCAACTACAATGGTCCAACTGACCAAGAGAACTGAGATTATGCGAACTAGTAGGAACAAGTCCCATGCCCGAGACTTCTCTAACCATACCATCTTGCATACAAAATTAGATAAATCCAATACCACAAACTGGTAGCTCTACTCCATTGGCGCCTAACCATGTCGATGGTCTTCTTATAAGAAGAAAAACACCTCACATCACTACATATGTGAAAACTAGTACCGGAATTCGTATTCCAAGACTTTGCATCACTAATGAGGATATCACAAGAAGTATCACTGTTGCTACATTCAGCTATGTCCGTCCATGTATCGCTATCACTATCACTATGTATAGCCTTCTTTTGATCCATTTTATACGCTTCACACATGTTGCGCATATGACCCTTTTTATAACAATAATAACAAAAGATACTTTTCGACATACCTTTATCATTAGCGACTTTTTTCTTCAGTTTTGTATCCCACTTGGAGTTCCTTGCTACCATAGCCTCATTTTCAATTGATTTCAAGATTGACCATTTCCTTCTAAGTTCTTCATTCAAGAGACTATTTCGGACAGTATCCAATAAGATAGTTCCATTAGCATTGGAGTTACATAATGACACAACCAATGTTTTCCAACTTTTTGAAAGCGAACTCATCAACAAAAGAGCTTGTAACTCATCATCAAATTTGACATCCATACTTGACAACTGATTTATTACATCTTGAAATTCGTTCAAATGCTCTGCTACAGACTTCTCTCCATCTAGCCTCAATTGAACCAATTTTCAAACAAGAAAAGCCTTATTGGTAGTACTTTTTGACTCATATAAAGATACCAACTTGTCCCACAAAGCCTTTGTGGATTTACAACTAGTCACATGGTGGGAACCCGAATCATCAAGATACCGACGAATCAAAGCAATCACCTTCTTTTCCATCTTCTTCCATTTACACTCCTCTATATTTGAGGGTCTCTTCTCATCATCTTCAATTGGCTCATGAAGATCGTTGAGATATAAAACATCCTCCATCTTAGGCTTCCAAATACCCAAAAAAATTCCATTTAGAAGGGCAATCTTCGAAAAGGAAATTAAATCTGACATCTCAACAATTACATAAATCCAAAATTGCCCTAGACTTGCGCTGATCTAGCTTCGATACCAATTTGTTAGGATTTTTGTTGCGCAAAACCTAACAAAGGATAAAATTGTTGCGAAGGCCTATTTTAGAATCATATATCACCCAAGTACAAAGGGATAATATTGGATGAAAATAATAATATTAGAAGATAAACAATGGTGAAGATACATCTGAAACAAAAGGAAATCAAAAGAGCAACATACAAGATTCCACCTAACAACCATTTATATCGATTCTAAAAAACAATTTTTTACAGTTAACCTACCAAATTAAAGTAAAACAAAACAAAAGGTGAAAATCAATAACCTAATTGAGAAGGAGTTTTGATCTCTATAACAATGGTTTTTAGTGTTTGGAGAAGAAGAACAAAGATGGAAGAGGAGAGAAATACCAAATACTTTTCCACACTTTTTCACTCTCTCTTCTAGGCTTTATTTACAACATCAATTACTTAATGCCCAAGTTAATATTATATGGCAAAAATAAATTGATTAGCCAATTAGAGAGACAAATAAACATAACCAAATATGCATATTAATTAGAGAAAACAAAATATTTTCTCGTTCTTTCTTTTGCATATTTATTTCCTTCTATTTGTGATTTTGTATCACCAAAATTTAACATTAAGAGTATGCAGCTTAGCTTTGGAGAGATCATCCTCCTCTTATAATTTTAACAATAGAAATAAGACATTAGTGGTAAAGACAAGTGGTGGCAAGAAGATCAAGACTAATGAACCATATGGTCTCTCTAGCTACTTACTCCTCTATTTCATCTATATATATTCATGCATGCATGCATTCACTCAATTTATTTATACATACGTAGAATATAATTATACAGATATATATATACAAGAGTAGGATTATCTGCTCTGGTAATTCAATAGAGCAAGGAATGCTCTACTCTTATGTGCTAACATGCACATGTATGCCTTTAGGATAAAACTACATGTACTAAACGCAAACATGCATAGTTTACAAGAGAGCTTAACATGATTGTCTCATTTAATTGCATAGATCGCCTTTAGTTACATTCTAGCTAGTGTATATATGTATGAACATGCATAATTATACATACACAGGCTGATATATACTTGTGTAGGTATGTAGGAATAAATGGAGGGTTGAGCTTGGAGGGAGGTGTAGATGCATCTGGGAGAAGAGCTAAGGTATTTTTATTTTTCTTTCTTCTTTCTTTATATTAACAATTATTAGTAGTGTTTTATATATGTTCACAAATGTATTTGTGGAATTTATTAATAAATTTGATGGCTAATATTGGAAAAATGAACAGGGCAAAGTAGTGTATCAATTTATTGACAAATATGGAGCAAATGTAGATGGCTACAGGTTTCCACTCTTCATGCGTCTTTTTCTTTCTTTCTTCTTTTCATACTAACACTTTAAGCACTTATTTAATTATCTACTCTACTATAATGTGTGTTAATTCATAAAATTCAACCTGGATGCATGCAGTCCAATTTATTCATCAAAGGAATGGTCGCCAAGCGGGGATGTCTACGTTGGAGAGGTACTAATAATAAACCGAATTTTAATTACTTCTATTGACCATTAATTAAAAATATATAATAATTATATATGTGTGTTTAGTAGAAAATGGAAAGAAAATATAATGGCAAAAGCAAGAAGAGGAGGATTGGTTCTGTAGGAAATAATACTTACAGGATTATTAGCCGGGGACGCCTTGCTTGTCTACGACACAAGTGCTCTTGCTCAGTCGTATCTATACTTATATACTTATACATATACGTACTTATGGAGAATATAAGAATTTCATTGTGACTTGTATATAAGTGCACGGTATATATACAACATGTAAGATACATATGTATGTGCATGTGAATTCAAATATGAATGAGTGGATTTTATGAATATGGGGTTCAAGTATTTTGTTTGGTTTGGTAATGTTACGATCAATGTATGATGAATGCAGTTATCAATCAGAATTTATTATTATTGTTATTATTATTATTATTTTGTTCAGAAAAGGACATTTTTCAGGTTGGTCTTATTTACAAATTAAATTGACCTTAGAGCATCTCCAACAGTTCGGAGTGTGGAAATACAATTTTCCACACTGCGAAATGTTAGAGGTCTCATTTCCCCAACAAAAATGAGGCCAGGCGCCTGTTGAACTATATCAGGCGCAAACCCCCCTTCCTCTCATTTTCTCCTCTTTTAACCTCTTCGTTTAAATTTTTTTAAATTTACTTTGCGTCGAAATGCCGCCCCGTCCGGTCAAAACTGGTAGACTGACCATTCGATATGCGATAGATGCCAATATCGGACCTGCTCATGTCCCTTCTAATTCTACCATGACTCCAAACGTTCTTCGATCCTTGCACGACTTTCCCCCCACTGTTTCGCATTGACTTACTGCAGCTATAACGACGCCACAGGTATACGTTTATTTCTTTATTGATTGATGAACAACCGTGTAAGTGTATATGAATTATAATTGTTTGTTTATTTTAACATTAAATAATCATATATTTAGGTTCGTCACGTAGCGATGCGAGGTAGTTGGTATAGGTGTATGTCTGAATATTTTGATCAGTTACCACAGCCGATTTTGGATAGGCTACATGCGTCACCTTTTGGTGAATTTCTAGAGTTACCTAGATTTGCACACGTAGATCGCTGCCTTGTAGAGGCCCTCGCTGAGAGATGGTGGCCTACCACTCACAAATTTCATTTCCCTGATTTTGAGCTAGGACTGACTCCTTTAGATTTTTATATGCTCACTGGCATAGAGGTTGGTCGACCAGACCGTCTCCCTGTTCCATTTGATAGTTCATTTAAGGAGTTCGAGTCATATTCAGCTTATTTACCGGCTTTGGCCGATGAGGAGGTCAGAGGAGGAGTTGTTACTCTCACTTGTCTGCAGCGATATATAGTAGAGTACATGGCCGTCGAGGATATGCACACTCTAGTTATCCGTGCCTTCATATTATACCTTTTTGGATCTACATTTTTTATTAACAATAAGGGTACTATTAGACTGGCTTTTTGGCTGGATTAGTAGATGTGGATGGACTGCATATATATGATTACGGTATTGTCATTATTGGTTATTTGTACATAGCATTGGATACTTATACACTTGGGCAGTGTAGACAGATGTATGGATTTTGGTACATTCTTCCGTTTTGGTATTACGAATATACTACCAAAATGCATCCCCGACTTATTGCAGAAGCGAACGCCACACCTTATATTTACTTCCCTAGATTGCGTCGTTGGGGTCCTCCTATTCATTTGTCTCGTGTTGCACAAGGGATGCACAATGAGCTGATGGAGGCTAGACAACAGATGGATATGAGGCGGCGCGGTAAAATTATCGTTTGTCCATGGGATCAATACTTACAGTTCATAGAGCGTGATCCTGATCATCCACTCACTTTTCAGTTTTCCATGTCGCGACGCAGGGTTTGCTTTCAGCTTCCTACATGTCCATTCATATGGTATTTAGGGGAGCGGTATTGGCTACAGTTGTACGGTATAGTTCGCATTCCATCAGATCCGCTACCATGGGATGATATGTATGGTGATATTAAGGTTGGACCAGCTTATATTTCTACGATGAGGGGTGCGGGATGGGTGGATGGTGAGCCTTTTACAGTTCCGGGAGACTTTGATTCATATTGGGCTCGAGTAGCCCCACGTGCTTACGCATTGCCTGATTATATTCGGGGTTTGAACTCCAATCATATTGGTCCGCGTACCTCTTCTGATAGAGTTCCACTACCGCCTGCCACCTTTGAGCCTACATCGTCTCAGTACACGCAGCCTCCTACGTTCGACCCCCCTCCTTATTCATTTAGAGCGTATGATGTACATGGTCAGGTGGTGGAGTATCCCTTGCAGTATCATCTAGATGACGTTATTATGGGTGTACCATCCGTCGGATTGTATCAGCCTCATCGGATTTGTTTTAAATTTTGTTTAAATTACTTATCCTTATATTCTCCACCTATGTATAATTTTTCTTGTGTGCATATCATTTTTATCAGTACATGGATTATGATAGACGGGTGATTGCTGGATTTGAGCGTATGACGCTCGATTATACACAGATGATGAATCAGAGTTACCAGACTGCGGTCCAGCAGCAGCAGACTCAGTATGATGCGCGGATACAGGGATTACAGACCCAGATTCAGCAGCTTTAGGAGCAGCTCCATGCCAGACCTGAGGCTCATGACTTTGATGACGTCAACAACGATAGTGGAGACGATGAGGAGATTGATAGCGGTTCCGATCACATAGACTAATGTGCTGCATATAGATGTTTCAGTTTATGTTATTATTTTTCACGCATTACGATAGTTGGTTGCATATTATGTTGGTGATGATGTTATTGTTATATGTACTTGTCTATATGTTATGACATTGTGTTGACTATATTTTATGTTGAGTATGACATTGTGTTGATTATATTTTATGTTGAGTATGACATTGTGTTGAGTATGGCATTGTGTACTTTATTTGCAGTGAGTATGGCATTGTGTTGATTATAATTTATGCTTATTTATTATTAAACTTATATGACGCAAAAATGTTGGAGTAACAAACACAGTTGTGTTTGTTTGTCGAAAAGTTTATGGATGTTTGACACGTGGACGTTAATCTCATGCTTTTTTTGATGCGGATTACGACCTCTCTATTTAAGATAAAGTGTTATATTCAAATGTCACAACATTTAAAAGTTCGGTAAATTCAATCAATGTCTAACGTAATATTTTCGACTACAGAATTGAAACTGCTAGTAAATTCTTTTATACAAACTGATCAGATGTGCGACGATGAGGAGATAATGGTAACTCAGTTTTGGGACACTATTGCTCAACTTTATAATAGCAATGTTGAGTGTAACAGTAGACGTACGAAGGTAGAGTGGAGGACTGCTTATGGAAACTTCTGCAACGCCTGTACGTAGTACAGTACGGTTATCAATAAGGTTATATTTGAAAATTTGTTCGAACCAACCCATTCCAATTTGAAGGTCGTTGCTTTTTCGAATATCACACCACATTCACTGGACATGAGGCTTATATCATACGTTAAAATTGGCTAGAATGATTTGGATATCCATAATTTGACTTCCGTAATGCCACATTTAGTTATAACCTTTATTTGGTTATGTAATGAGGCTTATGGTGAGTGTATTATTGTTGAGTGTATTATTGTTTCTGTGTATGCATATTTATTATTGTCTTGTTTGTTCGTGTCTAATAAAAACAATTTCATTGTAATGTCAAATCAAAATCAATGCTTAGATTTCACAAATATATCAAAAACAGTACTCACTTTCTAGTGTACTGTCAAATCAAAATACAATGCTCACATTTAAACATAAAAAATTGTAAGCATTCACATGCTTCTATATATACATAAGAGCTTTTCTTCTCAAACACACAATTCAGTCCTCCACTCCTTCATTCTTCTATTCCTCATACCAATGCCTTCCTGGTCATCATCTATTGAGTCTGATTTCGGCTACGTTCCAATGGAAAGCGAACACACCGATGAAGATTGGAATATCAATTACCAAGACTAGCATTACGAGGACGTTGCTCGTGAATTCCCAAATCTTGACTAACTCACACTTCATGAAGATGTTCAACCGCTGTATGAACGTGCGGTTGTCCAACCTCTACACGAACAGTTGGTTCATCAACAACCACAAGAACAGGAGGTTGATCAAGTGCCAAATTTGCAACCTTCGGTTGAACAAGAGGTTGACTCTTGCGTAGTATGCTACCACTGTGGTTATAAAGTTGAAGTTGTGGTTAGAGCTGATGGCGAAGATATTGGTCGTCGAATCCGGTTGTGTCCCTTCTGGCCTGAAGGGTGCAATTACGCAGAATGGGTTGATGAACGGTTGTGTCCAAGGGCCATAACGTATGCCAACGAGCTGGAACAAGAAATAAGACATGTTCGAAATGTCCTGCAAACCTTGCAGTTTGACCGTAACCAGTAATTTCTTCGTGTCATTTCTAAGTCCTAGTGAGGGTATTTTTGTTGGTTATATTATTGTGGAGTGTATTATTGTTGACTGTGTTATTGTTTGTTTATGTATTATCGTTGACTGTATTAATGTTTATGTGTTTCGGTAATATTGTCTTGTTTCTTTTTGTATTATTGCCGTAGAAAGTTTTAAGTGTATTATTGTTTGGTAGTGTCATAAAGTTGTTAAGAACATGGCTACAGTTGTATGATGGGACGAGACACTGCACCAACAGTCAATAGTGTATAGAGAGGACGTGACACTGCACCAACAGTCAATAGTATGTAGATGGGACAAGACACTGCACCAGTCAAATCTCCTTGTTGGCTTGTGAGGACGTGACTACAGTGTTTAGATGGGACGAAACACTACACCAACAATCAACAGTGTGTAGATCGGACGGGACACTGGAGACGTGACATAAATGGAATCTACTTTATAGATAGTGGTTGAATTGAATTAATGATACTTGCCAACTAGTCATGATTGTTTGTTTTGTTATGAAGGCCAACATGTGATTTAAGCTATAAAAAGCTTGTTAAATGCTAGAAGTTTTATTGCTCATTCGTATTTCATACAATTGCAAAGATAAAAAATGGCTGCCGAAGATTATATATTTTTCGATGACAGCAACGACGAATTTGATGAAATGATGGAAGATCATTTTCATCGCAAAAAGGAGCTAATAAGTATGGTTGCACTACAAGTTGGTCAATCCAGCGGGCAACATGGTGGATCAGTTGTTGGTCGTCAGTATAAAAATCGTAGACATTCAAGGCACAATGACAAACTGATGGAAGACTATTTTTTTCCAAATCCTACTTACACAGATGCTGATTTTAGGAGAAGATTCTGCATGCGGCGACCTCTGTTTCTTAGAATCCTACAATGTATCAAGCAGCATAACAAATATTTTGTCTTCAAACCCAATGCATCTCGTGCAATGGGATTGACTGGAATTCAGAAAATGACAGCTGCACTAAGAATGCTTGCATATGCAGGACCGGCAGACGTGCTTGATGAAAATTTGAAAGTGGCAGAAAGCATGATATTAGAGTGTTTGGAGCATTTTTGTCAAGCTATCGTGCATATTTACAGTGAACAATACTTACACTGACCAAACGAGGCGGATATAGAAATGTTATTGAATATGCATGGTAGTAGAGGTTGACCTGGAATGTTAGGCAGTATAGACTACATGCATTGGGAGTGGAAGAATTGTCCAAAGGCGTATGCCGGAGCTTATCAGGGTAAGTCTCATAGGTCCATTATTATTCTTGAAGCCGTAGCGTCGTATGACTTATGGATATGGCATGCATTTTTCGGAATGTTGTGTTCGAACAATGATCTTAACGTAGTCGAACGATCTAAATTGTTCAATGATTTAGCAAACGGTAGATCAACTCCTTATACCCTTACTTTAGGATGTAACACGTACGATCATGGATATTATCTTGGCGATGGTATATATCCTAAATGGAGTACCATTGTCAAGATAATCCCTAACCCACAAAACAATAAACAATCAAAGTTTGCAGCGATGCAAGAGGCCAGAGGAAGGACGTTGAAAGAGCATTTGGAGTTCTTCAATCTAGATTTGCCATAGTCAGTAATCCATGTAGACTTTGGTCACCAGTTAAAATGAGCAAAATAATGTACACTTGTGTTATTTTATATAATATGATTATAGAGGATGAAAGAGGCATGGAAGAAGATTACGTTTACGAGGGTGCTCCAACACCACCGCCTGCAACGATATGATTGGAAGCACACTAGAACTCGAGTTTCATGTAGAAAGCCAAATGTCCTACCGTAGTGTTCAACTGCATCGAAGACTGCAAAATGATCTCATAGATCATCTTTGGAACTTTTTTGGAAATCAGTGAAACTATATTTTTGTTGTTACTTTTGCTACTGTTGTTTATGTTGTTGTTACTTATTATTGTTATTGTAATCTGTTTATGTTTATTAACGTAATGTTGTTATAATCTTTTCTCAATGTAATGCAATTTCAATGAAAGTACTTATATAAATAATTGCTTACGTTCATAATACAATACAACTAATGGTAATTCAAAGATACAAAGGTTATAGAAAAACAAAAATAGTTAATGACCCTCTTCACGTCTACGTCTCATAATTTCTCTCCTTCTATGCTCCGTATACTCCAGTTGTTCTGCAGACATGTGCGACGTATCCATGAACATTATTGCATCTTCATCTCTTTGTCGGTTTCCAGCAAGAAGTTGATCCATTCTTGACAACTTTTCTTGGTGTTGAATTGCTCGAGCCTCCATTGCACGGTTATATCTATCTTCAGATTCAAGTATGAGTTTTTTAATTTCTGCCTGATCCGCTCCAGCGGCCTGCTTATTTTTTGTCGCTTTTGTTCCCTGTGGCCAAACAAAATGATCTTCGGTAGGGGTTAGGTCTTCTTCTGATCCTAAACCGTAGCTTCCTAGCGATTCCCTACTAGAGCTTTCTCCAACTCTAGGGTTTTACCACGACCACTGTTTGACTGGTCTTCATGAACGGTTCTCTGAAGCAATGATTTCCGTTTAACATGCTCAACCAATATGTCATAAACATGCATGAACTGATAAAAATGTGGTGCTTGTTTACTATCAGGTTTATAGATTTGTTTAAACAACTTGTTTGCGGCCATTCTCTGTAATAAAAAAACACTAGTACTATTAGAGAACTATAATAAAAATTAGAACAATGAAATTATATTAAATCTTACCAAATGCGTTTCATTTCCAAATCCACTAGGATTCGTTTGCTTTAGCTTGAAAATTTGAGAATCGAATGCTTGTGTGACGATTGATTTTTCCATAACGCCTTTGATTGAAGATAACGTTCTTTTCCGATCGATGTTCTTCCGATTAGCAATTAGTAATTTTGCCACAAAAAGTCTCACCACTCTGATCGGCACCTCGAATAGGATCGACTGAGAATGCACAGTAAATGTAGCAAAGATCGTAGTCTTCTATAGTTACTGCTCCGCCGATCGGAACCGTAACGTCTTGTAAATCGTAGTCTTCAAAACTACACCTTACAGCATCTACGTCGAAATCAGAATACATGTTCAGTTGCGATAAGTGAGAATAAAAAATTAGCATTGTTGAAGGAAATTGGTTCTGAAGGAAAGAAGATGAAGTAGGTTGTATTTGAAGGTGGAATAGAGGGGTTGGATGGAATTTGGCCGTTGCATTTAGCTGTTGGGGTAGCGTTGAACGTTTAGAGTTGGGAGAAAGTGAGGCGCATGTGTAACAGGCGTCTGTTGAACAGAACAGACGCTTCAATAAATCCGAAAAACCCACATCCTGTCTCTCCAAATTTCTACACCTAGTTGGAGCCAACTTCTAGTGCACATCTCCACATTTCTGATATCCAACCAACAGTTATAAGGGATTCAGGACTCAAAAAGCATGCAACTACACGCCTGACTCTCAACCTTAGCAAATAACATAAATATCAAACTATGTTTAATATGAGAATATCACTTGTTCAAACTATAATATAAACTTGTATATATATTAGGTAATACATCGATGGTCTAGTTCTATACTTGTACCTGGCCCGCTCTTCTCCTAAAACCAAAATTGCCAAACATACATTTTAATTACTATTACATTATACTAAAGAAGGTTATGAAAGTTATTAAGCTAGGAGTTCAATTTGAGAAGATAGACTCAATTCACCAAAAAAAACCCACTCCACATAAATTAACATACAATTGAAATATGAGCCAAAGTCTCATCTATTTACCTGAGGTATTTGAATGAAAATAAAGCGGGTGGTATTTATGTACTAGGAAGGCAATAAACAGGAGTACATTAGCTAGAACCATTTCCTGCTTCACATGACATGTACATTTTAATTGCTGATTAAAACCATGTGATACATATTCTCCAATTTTCAGTTCAGAAATAAGAAGGTGAACCAAAGAAAGAACATGGTTTAGTCATAGTATCAAAGAATGTAAAGAATACAACAGTTATCACTTATCACTCATATGCTAATATACAGCTAATCCTTGTCTTCCTCTTCTGCGGTAGTAGGCTGAGGACCTTGCAATTTCGCAAGAAGTCTCTCAAGGTGCCACAACACCTCCCCCATATTAGGCCTATCCTTCCCTTCATCGGCCAAACACTTCTCTACAACCTCCCCAAACTCCTTCAACCAACCCTCCTCATACTGCCCTACAATCCTAGGGTCCACTGCCCTTTCCAGCATCCCCTCCCTGTGCCACATCATCCCCCACTCGGCTAAATTCACCTCCTCCCTCTTCAGTGTAGGATCTATCACCGCCCTCGCACACACCGCCTCCAGCAGCACCACCCCGAACGAGTACACGTCGGACTTCCTTGTTAGCTGCTGCCTTCTGAAGTACTCCGGGTCCAGGTACCCGAAACTGCCCTTCACCGCTGTGCTCACGTGGGTCTGGTCCAGTTTGGGCCCGTCCTTTGATAGCCCGAAGTCCGACACTTTGGCCACGAAGCACTCGTCTAGTAGTATGTTTGTTGTTTTGACGTCTCTGTGGATGATCCCGCAGTCCTTGTACCTGTTAAGAATGTTTAAGGGCGTCTAAGAATATTTGTAAACAATTGATTTTTTTTGTTTTATGTATGGTAGTGTGCCTTTATTTTGTATACATACATATACATATTTCATATTTGTATGGTTGTGTGCATACGTGTGCGTGAGTGACTGTGTGCGCATGCGCACACATACCCGCACTCTCTCTCTCTCTCTCTCTCTCTCTCACATGTGTGGAAGAGATCAGCTACACCCTTATGCTACGCCTCTACACTATACCTCAATGTTTTATGGAGTTTCACACTTTGAAATGAATCCAAACTTTGAAGATGTTTAATCTTCATTGCAAACATCACCTATACAAATTTTGAGACCATTTTGAAATTTCTAACTTATTCAAAATGTTAAATATTAGCCGTTGCATTTACATATCAATTTTAGATATTACTTTCAAAAAATTTGAAATTATCCAAACACCTCCTAATTTCCAACTTTCTTGAGGATAGAATAATCTTCTTATTAATCTTTATCCAATCCATAAATCTCTCTTTATACTGAGGATTTTAATTAGTTAAACATCGTAACATTTTGCTATTGTAATCAGAGAGTGTTGGACAATAGTTTAGACAGCAAAAGCAGCTTATAAATTAGTTTTGTACTTTGCTACGACTTATTCTGATTTTTACAGCTAAATATTTTCACGATTTTAACTTATCTATCAGAAACACTTAAATTATTTCCTATTCACTAGAAATCACTTATCGCTATTTAAAATTCCTTTTAATGACAATTGAAACGGTTCTAATAAATTAAACGTTTTAACATTCTAGGTATAAAAAATAATGTAGTATCTTTTAATACTTGTTTCTTACCCAGTGTGTAGATAGTGAAGCCCACGGGCCGCCCCAATGCACGCTTCCAACCTCTGCTTCAAAGTAAGGGCCAGAAGGCCCGACCCATACAAGTGGCTTCTAAGCGTCCCGTTCGCCATGTACTCATACACCAATATCATCTCCTTACGCTCCTCACAATACCCTATCAAGGACACCAAATGCCTATGCCTCAACTTCGACAGCATATCGATCTCCGTTTGGAACTCTTTCACGCCCTGTTGCGAATTCGGGTGGGCCCGTTTAACCGCCACTCGCTCCCCGTTCGCCATCTCTCCTCTATACACCTTTCCAAACCCTCCTGTTCCAATGATCAAACTCTCATCAAAGTCATTCGTCATTCTTCTTATCTCCCCCAATGTAAACTCCTTACCCGACCTGTTAAAACCCGGATTAACCTTCTTCTCCTCCCTCACGTTACAATCATCCTTCTTCTTTCTCTTCTTTCTTCTCATCCATACACACACAAATCCAACACATGCAACTATAACAGCTAACACAATCGCCGTACCAATAACAATGGGAGCAAGCATGGATTTTTCCTTTAAGTCATCATTGCTCCCTTCAAACAAATTCAAAACATGGGCCAGATTACCATTTCTTGCAAGCTTAAACACTTCAAGCCCATTAAGCAAAGCATCATTGCTCGAAGCGCCATTCTGAGTAGCCTGCCCCAGCTGAACCCAAAGCGAATCAACATTTTCAGGCACGTTTTCAACAAAATCTTCATGATAAGCCTTGTTCTTGCCTTTACCATGCACAAACACGTCATAGTTATCGACCGCCGTCTTATTATTTATATAAATCTTGAAGATTCTCTGGTTAGGTTTGTTGTAGTGAAGCTCGCAGAAATGAAATCGAACCAAGTAATTGAAGTTAGGATCTATTGGAAACTTCCACGATATGTTGAACTTCTTGTCTACGACTTGCGTGTTCTTCATTGTTCTCGCTGTCTTGTAAAGCAGAAGAGGCGCAATGGAAGATTCGTTTGGAGAAGAGTAAGTTAAATTGGAAGTGGTTTGTACAGTGGTTGCTGCATTCACTGAAAACATGAAGCTTTCATCTGAAATATAAGTTTTTGAAAGGTTACGGTCTTCGATTTCAGGTCCTCCTACGTTTAGCCGATACATGGTTTCTGAATCTCTGAGCATTTGATTAAAGGCAGGGATGAGTTCGATAGCGTTAATGAAAGCAAATGAGTTAGAATTTGGAACGAATTCAAGGATCAAATGGGTGGAATTCACATTGATGAAGAACTCTTTGATCAAGGAGGATGAGTTCGAATTCATGTTCATGTTCTTATACGAGATTTCTTTAAAAACGTTGAACTTTGAGAGAAGCTTTAGGTTTTTGTTGGCTGTGAGGTCGAATGAGGAATCATTGAAGGAAGAAAGGTAGAAATGGATGCGGAGGTAGTATGAACCAGAAGCAATGGTGAAGTTGTATGAAGATGTGGCGTTGAAGATTCGAGCATTTTGGTATAAATCTTTGTAAGGAGAATCAATGTTTATGTTAGAGGATGATGAAATGATGCCAGGAGATGATAATGTGAAATTGTTATTGGGAAGTAAATCACTTACCCAGCTTCTACCATCTACTGTAGTGGTAGAGTTTGAACCACAATCAATCAGCAGTGTTGCGTTTATTAGAGAAACGGCTGGCATTAACAACAGTAGGAGGATCCAGTAAAACGCCATTGTTCGCGATTTAGGGTAAATCTAAAAAATCTCACTTTTTCCTTAGCGAATCTGCATATAAGAACATCAGAAACATGATCGATATGCAAAATAGTAACGAAAATCGATTTTAAGACAATAAAAAAAAAAGGTGATTTCTTACCAGCTGATGGATGAAAGAGAAATTGGGATATTGATGAAAATGGGAGTATGTTGATTTGAGAAATAGAGTAGAGTAGTTGAAGACGACTAACAGCTAAAATAGTTGTCCTGCAAAAAGAAATGGAGAATAAAGAGAGGAGGGACAGAGAGAAACTGAGGCTGGCAAATGGCTGTTTCCACGGGATTTTTTTAATTATTTTAATTTCAAATATAAGCCGCGTTATGAAATGGAGCAATTTAAGGCACAACTCAAGACTACACATCAACGTTTCCATATGAACAGCTTTTCAAAAATAATAAGTAATTGTATAAAGCATCAAATTTTATTTTTTTTCATGCTGTTTGAATCTTGAACATTCTTATTAAATTTTGAGTTACAATATTCAAAAAATTATCTACATAAATAAATAAAAAACAGAAGTCTTTCTAAAATAATGTTTTGAATTACACTTGTATTTTTATTTCTAATAATAAAAAATTTGTTTTTTTAATCAAAGTTAAATCTAAACATATCGTGAAAAGGAAAGATCCAAGATAGCCAAAACCTCTTTGAAATCTTTTTTTAGAAAAACAAAGTCTTATAACTTTTTTTTTTTTTACACATATTTACAATTTTTTCTACTAGTATACTGAAGATAAAAACAGCTGTATTTTTTATAAATCTATTTTTGAGTGGCGTATATTAGGGCTGTCAATGGGTACCCGGAAAATCCGATATCCAACCAAATCCGTATCCGAAAATATAAAAAATATCTGTTATTCGAAAAGCAGATACGGATATTCGATATCTAGAAAGCTTTTCGAATGCGGATATGGTTATTGTGGTATCCGTATCTGAAAAATATCCGTCCGATTAATTGATGCATACATATATTTAATCAATATACGATTTTTCAACTATTTTCTAACCATTGGATGTTACTACGATTTGGTTTTTTGCTCAATTTTAGTGAAAACATACAGTTTTAGTATTTAATTTTTGAATATTTTTGGATATGCATATGGATATTAGTTGAAAATAATGTTTTATCATCACATATTTTGTTCTTTGGTTTTTTTATGAAAATTGGTACAAAAACTTTTTTATGTTGATCCAAACCTTTTCATTTATACTTTTAAATTTATTGATTATGGACGGAAAGGATAAATATCTGATATCCGTCCGTATCCGAAAATTAAACGGATACGGATATCCGATATCCGAAAATTAAACGGATACGAATAGCCGATATTCAAAAATAATTTCGAATACAGATACGGCACTATCTGTATTCGAAAGTATCCGTTGACAGCTCTAACGTATATTATAAAACTTAAAAAGGTAATATACAAACTTTCCCAAATAAAAAATACTTCTCTTTCACTTGTAATAATCCCCAATACAAAGACACGAAGCATCAATTAATGAAGAAAGAAATTCAGCTACAGAATTAAACACACGAGGGACAAAGTGACAGTACAAATCACCGTACTCTTATCCTAAAACAGTACGGACAACCAGCAAAATGAAGGTACCTGGAACTTCATTCATCAATTTTACCATAATTGCAAACACATGGCCTTACCAACATTCATAAATTCATCAATAAATGCTAGTCGGTTTATGCTATTCTGTACAACACTTAAAAGTCTACTGCAATTCTCTTAATTAGAACACATCTTCAGTGCAGTTAAATTTCAATTTCAACAAAGACAAAATTCAAACGTAACATAAAATTTTCCAACAAAGCATAACGATGACACATTGGCAAAAGAAACGTAAATAAATAAACATATATATGCTATAACTAGGTAGCCTTGGCGGGTTCATCAGAGGCAGGGACAACATCGTCATCGTCGTGGTAGATGTTCTCAGCCATCTGCCAAATCTGAAGGATGTTGTCTTCGGCCACGCTTGCAATTACCCAATCTTCGCAGGGGTTGAAAGAAAAGTCTGATATTTTGCTGGTGTGTCCTCCGTGGATGAATAGGAGCTCCGGCGGTCCGTCCTCTGCATCCTCGGGCGTTTGTTCATCGTCGATCCTGTATATATTCACATATGTTATTGCATTGAAAACTAACAACAAATAATAGCATGTGTTATTATGGATGTATTCGTGTATCGTTCATAATTACAATTGCGATTTAGCACACTTTTCAAAACATATAACAGATTTAGATCCATTTCAAAACTTATTATAGATACTGGTACAGTTTTGTAATGTTAGCGCTGATTCAACATTTTCTCAACTTCACTTTTAAATGGCTAACTTTGCAAATGACCAATGTGAAAAAAATTGGACAAATGGATGCAATCTCAAAGTGGGCTAAGATAGGTATGTAAAAAGATACTTTCATATGCAAATAGTGTCATATCTGCATCTAAAATCTTTTTCGAATGTCGAATATCCGCATGCACGGATACGAACGAATACCAAATATTATCACATCCGGTGACGGCTGATAAATCTAAAAACATAAATAGAGTCCGTAGGTGTGGCGCAATGGAAAGGGGTGCTTATGTCCGGTGACTGACCCAAGTTCGCCTTGCACACACTTCTCACAAAACATAGTATCCGAGGATTATAGATGTCATGAGTTGAAACAGACAGTCACAACTTCATTAACATTAACAAAAACCAAACAGGAAATTTCGGATGCGGAAACCTTCATATCCGCATTCGTTTTTTCGTATATTAATCCAATTTCCGAATACAGATGCGGACAGATTTCAGATTTTCGAGCATCCATTGACAGACTAAAACTAAGAGAAGTAGTTGTATCAAACCTAAAACAAACCTACATCTTAAAATCTGTTGGGTTAAAATGATAAATATCTCATTTAGCCAAAAATACCTGCTAAGATCCCAGACCATAAGCCTTCTACCAAGGCAGCAAGATGCAAGTATAGTCTCATTCTTTGGGCTCCAACCAACTTGGAAAACCTCCTCCCTAAACAGTTGAGTTGTATATGAGCGAGGAATATTTATCTAAATAATCAGCAACTAAAAGTATATAAATAATAATTATTATTATTATAATAATTATTATAATAAGTTAATATACCAGTGTTAAGGTTTCTTATATATAACCCATAAACTTTCTTGCAGTATCATATATGATAAACTTACTTGTGAGCATCAAAGGTATGAAGGGGTTTAGTTATCTTTCGGAGATCAAATAAGTTGACTGTCTTATCAGTTGAACCTGTTGCAACGACCCACTCGTTAAAAGGATTGAATGCTAAGCAATTAACCTGCAAAAAACGTACAATTTGGTGATAAAACTACCAAAAACCTACTGAACCGTTGGTTTCAAATTGGTAAGGCGAAAAATCAAGAGAGAAAGCATCATGTCTCGAAAGATTATAGATGTTTACAAGAGTTTTAACTTAGCTGCAAAAGTTTTATCTTAGCTTGAGTTTTTTGCAAAATGCAGAAATAGTCATATCATGGTTTCAACATCAAAAGTTCATTGATGCAAAAACTGTATCTTAGATCCTAGATGCAACAGTAAAGATCATTGATGAAGTGGTGTCTCTTATTCTGCACATAATTATTACAGCCGGCCATTAAACTGCAACATTTGATGGTTGAGTTAAAAGTAAGATGGTTTTTTGAGGTATTCAAAAAATATCAAGGAACGTTATGGGATTGAAGTCAACCAAATGAAACATTCAGGTTTAAAAGAGGGAGGAACTTTGGGAGTTCCAAAGTTATTACTTATTACCAAATCTAAACAATCAACAAGAACTATCACAAAAATTTAACGATTTTGAGATTGGTAATATGCATCCCAAAACATGACCGCGTTGTAACACATCAAACTGCGAAAAATCATGGATGGATTTAATGTGAATGTTCAATAATCTCATCATGTTTTATCATTCTTGCTGTTACATCATCTTTTATTAAGACCAATTGATTTTAGTAAATTTAACATCCAATATTTAAAGGCTAAGGATGTACTTATGCTCAAATCATGTAAAATCACAAATTATCGTTTCAGCTTAAGCATCCGTAACACCATAAAGAATTTTAACCGTCAGACCGTTATTATGTCCCACATATTAGATGCAAAACAACCAAATTATAACAATTTTCTAGCATGGAAGAAAAATAAACCTAAACAAACACCAACTGTAATTGTATGATATTATTTTCCTAAAAGAAAAAGGCATTGGATCAGGCCAAAAAATTAAAAATTATTCATAGAATTGACTGCAAGATCATGAATACAAATTTACTGCACTATATCTTCAATAAATGTATTACCCTCAATCTAAGCTATAAAGTTAATCTTAATCTTAGTTCACAATGCATGTCAACTGAAACAATAGTCCCAAATATCATTACTTTTATTTTGTTTTAAGAAACAGAGGTGGATGAAATACATACCTCACTTTCATGAGCAACAACTGACTGAACTGGCCTATTAGCATTAGGTGATCTAAGATCCCATATTAGCAACTGCTGATCATCGCCAACAGAGCCAAACAAATACTCATGCCTCAAATGCCATGCAACATCCTCAACTACACCTTCATGTACCTGTTTGCAAATATTTTATCAGAAACCTCAATCATAAGATAGATACATGCATGTTAAGCAGATCACTATTTGTCGAGGATATAATATGAACTGTCATCGTGTAATTGCATGGTTACACTATTTATACTTATATGAGGTGGACAAAATAACAATATAACATGACATGCACGTGCAATAATCAAATAACTTAATCGAGTACTGTTATAGGCCTTTGGCTGGCATTACGAACTCATATGAAACCGTGTGTAAACTAATGTGCATCTATGATGTTGCTCATCATACACGTTAATGATTTAAAGAATTACTGAAGCAACATTAATCTTAAAATGAATATTTATCGATTCTACACCAACAATTACACTGCAACAAAACAATCCAAGAATGCTATATGGAAAACTTACAAATAAAGATACAAAAATAAGTAGGTCACCTTAAAAATTTGAAGAGCATCTATGGATTTGTTTTTGGGAGTTGAGTTTATATCCCACAAGCATATTTGAGCATCATCAGAACCACTGATCAAATGACCTTGCTTAAATGTACTCCATGATAAACCATAGCCTTCAGAATTGTGTCCTCGTAATCGCAAATCAGGATTACAGGCACCATCTAAAGGAGCCTTTGACGGATGCTTGCTATAATCAAATACATAAACCTCTGCACTAACTGTCTTTGTGGCGATTATAAAAGGATTCTGAGGCATATATCGAGCTCGATTGACTTCTCCCTCATGATTTATTTGCTGGATGATTTGCACCTGCAAAGTACAAATTAATGTATTAGAAAGTAGCACACTAGATAAACATAGAATGATAAAACCATCAATAGCAATGTAAGTGACTTTCAGTTAACTTTTGATCTGAGAAACCTGAACATTCCTTAATGAGACCTAGATCTAAGTTGGATGTCAACTAGTGCCTTCGCTGCTTTCTATCACAAAAACATTTGTTGCTAATAATATGCAACCACCACCTAAAACCGATGTATCATACATGAAAAATCAAATGCATAAACTATCAAAGAAACAAAACAAAAATTGCCATGAAACTTCTCCACGTTCAAACTTTCCACGATAATTTTACTAATATATCTACATGTGCAATGCACACGTTCATAATGTTATATTAAGACTATCCAAGGTTTTCAAAACGAGATTCAAATTGTAAATTGTAAAGTTCAAACTTTCAACTGAAGCTGGATTTAAAATGTAAATCCCATATCCAAATTATTTAATGACATTTATTTAAGTATGTACAAGCATCGATCTTCTTTCCAAGGTAATAATTTATATATTTAAAATTGATTTTAAGACTTGAACTTCTACATTCAAATCAAAATTTTAATTTTCATGTTGTTACCATCTTTATTTTGTTTAGAAAACGATAAAATTTGAATTGTGAATTCAAGTAAATACCGTAATATTTTGTTTTAGCATGGATTGAATGTTTTTTTTCTCAATTCCGGTTTTAATTTAGTTCTGAATTGGAATTCAAAAACCAAATCGTAACTGAAGAGATTAAATTTGAGAAGCGAATTAGATTTCGCAAGATTTTGGACAACAATGAGATAATTTTTTAAATGACTAAACCACTCTAACTAGAAAAATATTCCCAATTTTAGTTTTGATCCTACGTTAATTCGGAACCCCAAAAGGACTTTCACCATGTTAAATTATTTTCATTACAATACAGGATGATGATAATCCAAATCACTGCTACGGCATCTCACTAAGCAAGGCCTTAGCCAACCCTGGAAAGCAGGAGGAGCCTTCGGATGAAAAGCAACTATAACACCAATCTGTCAGTAGGATATAAAATAGAATTTATAGCAGGTTGATGTGACACTTTAGGGTTTTTTTTTGCCAAAAGAAAATATCTTTCTCTTATTTCTACATTTCTTTACATATAGCTTCTCAACAAATAATATTTTAATATTCCTTCAGTATATTAAGACAAAATTATGCAGTTGTTTTAAAAATTATTTTTTAATTTAACTTGATTCTAGTTTATGAAGTGGGAAAAAAATGCAAACCGGACTAAAATTTAAAAATATTTCAACACCACTTTCCAAGTCATCTACTGCATTAATATAAGATATGGTAAGACCCAACCATTCTTTTTTATAATTTCTGAACATCAAATTGAATCTTAAGACTCTTATATTTCTATCGCTATAATGCCATATGCTATAAAACTAGATACCATACAAGAATTCTATTTTACATAATTTTTGAACCTTATTTTTGAACCTTATTTTCGGAGCATATCAACAATCATTAAGTTTTCAATTTTTCTGCTTCAAAAAAAATTCACAAATCTAGACTGTTTCTTTTTACTATCATGGCAAACAAATATTCTATCAGCCACCCATTCACGTTTGAACATCAAACTATAAAATTTATTTATTTTTAGGAAATAAACTAAATTAAATACAAAACGTATGTGAGACATGGGTCACTGACTAGTACTTTGTAAACATTGAGCTTTCTACAAAGTCACCAACATTATTATATTTACTTAGTGTAAATTGCTTCTAAGGTTTACTTTGCCATGAATAGTTATATCGGTAAAATACCTTATAACAAGATGACCCAAAATCACTTAACTCCAATCCTCCTTCCATATTACTTCTTATTTTTTACACTTGCTTTTTTTATTAATTTTTTACCATTAACAATCCCAATGTGCTCTTTCCTATTTTACATTTTGTCGATGATTATTAATTCGCTATAATTGCATAATTTTACATATGTGTGTGTGCGCACGCGCACGCCCACATGTATACATTTTGTCCAGCATCATATTTTACCAAAACACTTGGTCTACAACTTCAATATATTAACTGTACTGATTAAATTAAATGTTTGAAAAAGGATACAATGACTGTTCATGTTTTACTTGTGACAAATTGAATTTGCAATAAATCAAATTAATTTCAACTTGTGGACAAATCATAGTAGAGATGAGCCAACCATATCTTCCGGACTGATACTGAGAGTAAATACAGAGATGTATAATATTACAGAACCATCCAGACCAAGCCTGATAATAAACAGGTATTGCCTAATGCAATGGATAAGAAACAGGTAGCTTCCCTCTATTGAGTTTTAGACTCATACTTCAGCGCAGTTTTCCAAAGTACCAAAGGATTATTTGACATTCACTTACTATGATTCTGGTACTTGTATCGTGATGGTATGTGTAAATGTTATTTGCAAGGAAAGGCAAAGATCAAATTTACAAATTGTAAGGTGAATTTTAAATGATAATAGCAATAGGTAGTTTTACCAAACTCATGATAATTCACATTCTCAGGAAATCACGTTGCCTGTTGATCCCTAAACATCTAGTTCCAAAATTTCAAATTATAAATCCAAATAATTGATCAGAAATAAAAACATTAAATAGTAGAATCAACCTTTCCAGAAGCCGATCCAAAACCACCAATATCGCCTCTCTCGTCATCATACATCCTCGCGTCATCTTCCGCGTCATCAATGGGCAGCTGCACTTGCCCAATCATTAAATAATTGGGTTCGTTATCCGAAGTATGTGTGCCCAATATCATCTTCTGCAACGAATAATCCTTGTCCGCCGGCTCTTCTCGATCGGGCATCCACTGAACAGTTAAAGAAGGCCATTCCAATGCGTGCGTGATAACTAGATCGTAAAGGAAGGGGGTGTTCTTCTTCCAGATTTTGTACTCTTCGTTTATGAGACGCTCTTCTACTTCGCCGCGGAACTCCTCGTCATCTTTGGCCATGGCGGAATTAGGGTTAGGGTTTTATTTTGGAGGGAAACGGAAAATGCAGTGTAGAATTCTTTTGGAAAAGAGTTTGATGTGGAGCGAAAGGATCTATGTTAAATTCCATAATCAAAACTAAGATCCACTTATGGAAGCCCATTAATAAATTCTATTTTATTTTATATACACACACCAAAATTAATTTAGTGAAATATGTTGATTAGGCTGACGATTAAAACTGAAATCCGCAAATCCAAACCGAACTGATTCGAGAAGAACCAAACTTAATCCAAACCCGATGGATCTCAGGTCGGGTCTAGTGATGGAACAAAAATCCTCTAGACTCATCAAATCAGACCGAACTGACTCAATCCGAAAGACTCGAAAAATATGTATATTCGTAATTACTCTTTCACTTTGCAGCGAATTGCTCCAAATTTAAATCATAAAGTAAAATGGTTTAAAATTTGATAAATTTAGTGGAAAAAATATATATATTACTTATTATAGTATATTTATTTTTAAAATTAGAGTATGGAACAACTCTAATTTAATTTACTTTAAATTTAGAGTAAAAGATGATTGAATTGAAAATTTAAGTAAGAGACTTTAAAAATTATCAAGTATTGAAGTTTGAGTTTTGTGTATAAAAGAAAATAGATTTGAGTGAAAACTCTTATAATAAATTTTTGAGAAAATTTCTTGTAATTCATTCTTGTGTGTCTTGCCTTAGTACGATTCTTGTGGTGACTTGCATTCATGCAGTCATGTGTTATGGTGGTAGCTTGAAATACCACCTATCTTTTGTTGAATCCTCTTTTGATGATTGTGCTTATTTGTGTTACTCCTTTAAAGGAGTTAAGTGTGTTTCAGTATATTCGGAAAGTTGGCTCCTAGTTATATAGGACCATCTACTATTACCGAACGACTTGGTTCGATTGCTTTCATGCATCGTTTTCTGTTCAATTTTGGGTATTCATGATATGCCCCAGGTAACCCAATTTCGTGCATCTTCGAGATTTAATCTCGATTGTTAATTCTCTTATGTTGCATGATCACGAGTCTCACCGACTTGTGTATTGTGCCGAATTCTATTCGTGTAGTTGTTTCGAAGATTAAACACCTTCGAAATAAGAATGTTCCGCTTATGAAATTCTATGGTCCGCCAACCTTAAGTATTGTACTTGGGAAACCATAGGATTTGCCGAGCAAACTTGTCCTGATCCTTTCATCCTCTGTTGAGGGTGAATATCTATGATCCTATATTTTGATTTGAATCTTGTTGTGATGAAATAGATGTTATAGATAACTTCCATTATAGAAATTGCGGGGACGCAATTTTCTTAAGGGGAGGTCCTGTAACAACCCTGTTGTTAATTACCCAATTAATTAAGAATAATTAATTTATAATTGTAATTTGTGAAATTTAATCGTGGAAGTAAATTTAGTGTTGATAATAATTGATTAGATTTAATTAAGGAATGAGTTTCATTTCTTAAATAGGATTTCAATTAAAATTTTTGAAATATTATTAAATCAATTATTTGAATTTGGTGTTTAGAGTAAAGTGTTAATATTGAGAATTTTTGTTGAAATGCAATTTTAAAATCCTTAATTGATTTTGTCAAATTTAAGAAATTAGTGAATAATTTTGTTAAAACATTGTTAGAAAAAAAAATTGGTTTATTAATGATAGAACTAAACAAATATTAGTAACACTTGAGAAGAAGAAAAAATAGATAGCACTTATCGACGTATTCAGTAGATAGTTAAGACAAGGCTATAGATGGTCGCTCCTATCCAGCTCTATTCTCCGCATTAGCAGACGGTATTACTTCGTAATACTCTTTGTTAATATGGGTCTCAGAGTGGGGCGTCACAGCTTGGTATCAGAGCTGTGACCGATCAACATAAGTAATATATATATATTTTCCACTAAATTTATCAAATTTTATATTCGTAATTACCCAACTAGACCCGATCAACATGACCGATCCGGTCAGAATTGAACTTCGAAATAGGTCGGGTCAAGGTTTCAAATTTTATAATCTAGACCCGACGAAACTCATTCCGTCTAAAACCGAGACCCGTCGGGTTGGATCAGGATCCAACTCAACGGGTCTAATTGCCACCTCTAATCTTGATACATGTATTATGTGTCCTATAGAATCAACATACCAACTTAACTTAGTTTAATGATCTTATTAGTCCAGCAAACTTTTTTTATTGAATTTTGAATTTTGAATTTTGAAGGTTGCATATAATGAAGTTATATCTATTCATTTTTATGATTTTTAGCTAAGAACTCGATAAATAAAATAAAATACAAATTCACAATTGATATACAAAACATAACAAACAACCAAAAAAGCATGTCATTTATGAAAGCTTTTGATTGGGCTGATTGGTGGAACGTTTGGTGATTCTGTGTTGTGTCGTTCATTGTGTTGTGCGTTACAGTAGCAACATTCGCTTCTTCTTTATCTTGTTCAGCTTGCCTAAAGAACCCTTCATGAGAACATACATGAGCTACAAAAATATGTATTGTCATACATACAACGACTATATCTCTCTGGATACAAAATTTATACGAAGAAATTTTATTTGGAATAAGAAATCTTTTTTTTAATACATATTGAATTTTATTATTATCTTTCAGGATTTATTAGATACGTTCATGAATATTAGTTGATTTTATTTATTTAAAAAGTTTAAATTTTAAATCACTTAATTAATTTAAATATATGAAACTAACTATAGAACAATAAGAGAAAATTGATATCAATCAATATCTTTTTTTACTTTTTTGGTACATCCTCCCAACTAATTGAGCCGAATTTGCAGGTAATTTTACCAAATACACAGCGCTGTTACAATGATCATCTGCTCTAATACAAGTAGCATATCAAGTAGCATTTACAAACAAAACAGAACAATTAAGAGCAAAAAAAGTGTGCTGCCAGTGCCACCATCAATGAAAATCTTGTATTTTTTGCATTCTTTGGTCAATTTTCATTACTAATTCAAATCCATTATAACAAACAATTATTCACGTCATACAATGGCCAATTGTTCGATTGATACAAGTACAACCACATAAAAATGATAAGCCACTTGCATGAAAATCACATACAAATGATGATAAAATGATATAACCAGAACATCTAATAAACTTCAACATGCCATTGCTTGTTCTTCTTCAGCTGAGACAGCTTCACGTCCCAGCTTTCTCCTCTTTGCTCCGCCACTCTTTTCAGAGTCTCTTGAATTCCAGGCATCATACCCTTCAATCCGCAGAAATAAATGTGAGCCCCATTTTCCAAAAGCTTGAATATCTCATCGCTGTACTCTTCTATCTTGTCCTGTACGTACATTTTTCCTCCGTTACGGTTCTTCTCCTCTCTGCTTAGCGCTTTATCGTACCTGAAGAACGCGTCCATGTAAGTTTCTATGCAAAATCGACTTATTATGCGGTTTCTTTATGAACTTTTGTTCTGGAACTAGGGTTGTTATGGTAATGACACTGCATTGATTTTGAAAAACCTTTACTATACCGTTTTTACCAAGCTTTGAGATCTCGATTTCGGTGTTCGATATCTCAATTTCGGTTTCGGTCTCGATCCCGGTTTTGGTCTTTTGTAATTTTAGGAATTTCGATCCCATTTTCGGTTTCGGAATATTACATATATATTTGTTTAATTTAGAAAAACAAAATGTATATTTAACAATAATTGAAAAAATAAAATATAAACAAACAATACTGCTTAATTATAAATATTTATAATACTGAAAAATGTTTATTCTATCGGTTTTCAACTTTTTTTAGTTACAACATTTATATATTTTGTGATTTCGTATTTTTCTCAAGTTAAAATTTCAGATTTTGAATATTAAAATATTTGAAAATCTTTTTTTTTAAGGTGTTTCTTCTGTAAAATTTAAATTAGTTTTAATATTGAACGGATTTCAATTTGATTTCCTCTCAATCCCTACTGAAACCAAAACGCGACAACTGAAATTTCGGTGCTTTGGTTGAAACCTCAACCCTTGGTTTTTATTAGTAAACCCGAAACGCATGCCTCTATCGTGTTGGTGCACCGAAGGTTATCATACCGATACCGATAAACTGGTAACTGTTACACCAAGGGCAGTAAATTACAGCTGTGTTTTATGAATCAAAATATTTGACATTATTTACAATGAAATA